>OY744517.1:223028530-224356030 GCA_963556195.1 Sepiola atlantica
AAAAATTCAAACTTACGTTTTATCTTTCCAAATAACTGACGAGGAATTGTGAAATTAACGAAATTGTTAATCTCTAAAAAATAAAATTTTGAAGACGGTATAGAGGGAGTGAGTGATGTTTGGTGAGCTAATCCCGCCTGTTTATTACAGAACAACGCTACCATACCTCTCTAAGGCAATCGTTAGTAGAAATTAGACAATGTTAAAAATGTTTTTTTCGTTATGATCCTGATTCTCAAATTTTTCAATTTTTTTTATTTTCAATATTAAAAAATATATTCTTACGCTGAAGGGAAATATAATTACATAGCATTTTATATTTTTTCCAAAAATCACATGACATATTTTTCAATTATATTTTTGTTCGTGAAAATATTGATTAAACAATGCTATATTCAATGATAACATTGCCAATTCAAGAAATTAATTTTTTCTTCCAGTTATAGTGATTTTATTAACACATAATTTAGGGGATTCTTTGTAATATATAGGAAATAATTAAAAAAAGAAAATTAATTTTAAACATCTACAGTGACTAATTTTTATAAAATATTTTTTTAAAATTCATACATTTTTTTTATTAATACATACAAATATAACTTTAGTAAAGGTGTATTTTGTTTTCAAAAATAATAAATTATCGCTAAGATTTAAAACGAAATAATGGTTTCGTTTTATTGCGTGATTGTTGATTAATACATACTAACGATTTCATTAGAATTGGTTGATTTTCTGAATTTTGGTGAATTTTAAAGTGAACGGAGGGTTAAAATGTTTTACATTTTGGGAATCGGCCATTGATTTTGCACGTACCTATATATATATATATATATGTGTGTGTGTGTGCGTATGTGTTTGTGTTATTTTTTTGAACATATATATATATATATATATATATATATATATATATTTATATATACTTATAAAATATTATATTATGTATATTGTTGTTTAAGATACAAAATGATGAATATTGCCTACAGTAAAAAAGGAAAGTATTGAAGGGTTATCAGCTTTGAAGAGGGAAAAAGAACTTGTGTTCGAAGTAGATTTTTTATCGGTATCAGTCATTTGCATATGAATATAGCAACTGCTTTAGGAATATTATATCCACATATGTTGCCCCATTAAGCATGAAAAGAATAATAGGAGACTTGTTGGGACATGTTATCCTACAAAAAAGTAAGGTGCAATTCGCCAAAAAGGGAACACACATTAAAAATTGGGACGGAATGTAGTCTAGACAGCGAGAGGCCAAGAGCCGTAAAATCAGCTCACACAGTTAGCGGCGGCGGATGTAGGGCACCCAATCAAATGGGGGAAATCCTCTTGCAATGCGAACGAAAGACCCTAGAGAATAGCGACCCCCCCCGGAAAAGTGGAAACACGAGGAGACAGATTTCGGCAGCAGTGGAGACACGACGGGTCAAAATTTACTGCTAACAATGCAGACAAATCGAAAACAATATATCCCCGCACAATGACAGGAATTGCAGTAGAAAGAGAACGTTTCCAAGATTTGCTACTCACCAAGCAGACATCGAAACAATATATCCCGCATACAAAAAAAAGTGGGATTCAAGATTTATCATCTGAGAAAAAATACAGCGACGAACTTACCGCTGTCTATCGGACATCACAAGGAAGACCCCAGTCCGACAAAGATATCCACAATAGACAAAATCAACATTTTCCTTTCTAGATACAAGATTACATAGATCTCGTCACACTAAAAACTGTCCGCGAAAAACGGACATCAGAATCTAAAATGCTCTGATAACACAGTCGTCAATTAACGATTGCCGTTCAGAAATCGAGGGTCGCCGTAAACTCTCTTTACTCGCTCAACATGTAAACTACCACACGGAAAACATTATAGTATGTGTTTTATGGGAAAACAGAATACCATATTTAATTCGTCCAAACTTGAACTTTCGTATTTTTGCAATCTTGTCTCATAGATGATCTCAGATTTGATCAACCACCACGGTTTTATCAAATCCAGCCCCTCTATTAAGAACTCCTCATGATCGAAGAATCATTTGTTCATTGAAATACGTGTCTTAAGAAAAAAAGGGAATTCATATTTTGTCCGTCCCAAACTATGAACCTTCGTATATCTAGTTTTTGAATCTGGGTTAATATTCTGATTGGTCAACCATCTCGGTCTTAACACATCCAGCCTCTACCAGAGACAATCCGTGCAGAAGGCACAGCATGATAAGCTTGCGAAGGATCTCCCCAGCTTCAGCACAGGTCAGCAGGTTCGAGTACAGAACCAGGACACCCGAAAATGGACCCCAGCAGTCGTTACACAGGCCTGCACTGAACCGCGGTCCTACATCATAGAAACCCCAATCGGGCAAGTCCTACGCAGAAGCCGTAGGCATCTGATGGAAGACTCTAGTCAGGTGAACAATACACAAACCCCCTCAGCCCAACACCAACCAATCTCCAAACACACCGAACGAGAACAATACGTCAACCGGCATAGTCACTAGGTCTGGACGTGCCGTAAAGCCCCCCAAAAGATTCAACCCATAGGTAGACATCACTTTCTGTAAAAAGAGGGATGTCACAGTATGACGTAGTTACCTCCCCTTAGATCCCCCTTATAGGTAGGGCTCCGGCAAATAAAGATAGGGAAACCACTTCTGAAGATGGCGACCCAATAGAACCATACACGCGTGTTTGTTCTCTGTTACACATACTAACCAAGCATGTTACAATAAATGCATCTGACATTTACAGTTCCCAAATGAACAACAGCGCAAAGTGACATTCACCGTTGGGTATAGGCTGGCAAAATTAGAACAGTGTCCAAGTGAATAAATGAAGTAAGAAAGTTATTTGGCTGTCGCAAGTCTACGAGCAGTTTATATTCGAGTGAAGATAGCCGGTACTCGAGAATTGAGTGCATAAATACAGGAGAGAAAAGGGGGGGGCGTCTTTACTTGTTGTTTCCAAACTCTATGATGACTACCGCGATTCTTAAGATGTCTGAACTAGTACGTCAAAAGACCGATGAAATAAATGCGCCCTGGAAGTCGATTTATCAGGGATAGTGCTCCGAGAAATCAAATAAGTGTCATTATTTCTGACCGCTACGATTAACCTAGCAATTTTGTAGTGAATGACGAGATGAATGTTAAGATGCTTTGGGTGAATACGACTAGCTAAGTTAGTTCAGTTAGATAAAACCGACCTTTTTTCGCTAACTTTTCGGAATTGTGCCACATTTTGTCGCTAATTTCTTTAACTTACAAATGAATTTTAAATACAAAACGTTTGCTGTTGCACGTAACTTATAATAACTAAAAAACGGACTTTTTTACATAAGGAACGTAATAATGATTAACACCGCTTCAAGATGACCTTCTATTATTATAAGTTAACATGTTTCCTTGAAACAGTTTCACATTTAAAATCGTGTTTTTTTTCCTTTATTTTAATTTTCTTTTCAATCTTTCATTGTTTAATGAATTGGGTACACAAAAAAGAGAAATTGTGTCGATTTAAGATAAGAAATTCCAACAAACAGACCATTTAAAAAAATTTTTTTAACACAAAACAAAAAGAAATCATCCGTTTTTTGCTGTCTCTTTCACCTTTTCACCATCAATATCTTCCACTGAAAGGTAAGATTTTTCGCATGTTTTCTTATTTTTTCGTTGCCTCATTTAATGAAGCTTTTTTAAAATTTAAATTGCAGATAAAAATAATTTAATTTTTATTTCCATTCAACACAACATTTCGGTTCAACCATTATGGTTGACCCTATTATAAAAAAATATGAATCTCCGACTTTTAAAGAAAAAATGGTTCTTGTTCCTTAAAAGTACGAAAAAAACTTTTTTCTGTCTTCTCCTAAGAAAGAGGTAATTAAGGGGCAGTAACTCTGAATTGGAATTTTGAGTCTGATTTTGTCTGTATTAGGTACGTGCAAAATCAATGGCCGCTTGCACTGACTCTCGTTCTTAAAAGTGTCTTTTCTTAATTTTTTAAAGCAGTTTTCGTTTAACTTTTGATTGTGTTTGAAAGATAAAAGCCTAATGTTATTATATAAAAGGAAACGGGTATATGTTACGACGCTCAGCAGAGGCGCGAACGGGGTCCAAAAAAAGAACGAGAAAGAGTTTAAAAGGCACATGTTCGTCTTTTCTCACAGTCCGTTTTTCACAACTTTTTAATGACCAGTTTTTTTTTCTTTTTTCGGTGTACACTTACCTATCAGGCTGCTAGAGAATTCCGGGGTTTTTGGAAAAAAATTTCAAATATTTTACATTTTAGGAGCGGGGATCAGTTTCCAATGTTAATTCAACGTAGACTGATCCCCCACTTTTTGACCATCTCAATTTTTTTTAAAGTCTTTTTCGGTGTACAATTACCTATCATGTCAGTAGAGAATTCCGGAGTTTTTGGAAAGAAATTTCAGAAAATTTAGATTTTAAGACGGGGGATCAGTTTTCAATGTAAATTCAACGTAGACTGATCCCCCTCTTTTTGACCATCTCAAATCTTTAAAATTCTTCTTCTGCTTACAATAACCTATCATGTCGCGAGAGAATTCCGGAGTTTTGGGGAAAAAAATTAACAAAACTTACATTTTAAGACGGGGGATCAGTCTTCTTCGTCTTTTCCCACAGTCCGTTTTTCACAACTTTTTAGGTCTTAAAATCTCAATTTTTTGAAATTTCTTTCCAAAAACCCCGAAATTCTCTCGCGACATGATAGGTAATTGTAAGCAGAAGAAGAATTTTTAAAATTTGAGATGGTCAAAAAGAGGAGGATCAGTCTACGTTGAATTTACATTGAAAACTGATCCCCCGTCTTAAAATCTAAATTTTCTGAAATTTCTTTCCAAAAACTCTGGAATTCTCTACTGACATGATAGGTAATTGTACACCGAAAAAGACTTTTAAAAAAATTGAGATGGTCAAAAAGTGGGGGATCAGTCTACGTTGAATTAACATTGGAAACTGATCCCCGCTCCTAAAATGTAAAATATTTGAAATTTTTTTCCAAAAACCCCGGAATTCTCTAGCAGTCTGATAGGTAAGTGTACACCGAAAAAAGAAAACAAAACTGGTCATTAAAAAGTTGTGAAAAACGGACTGTGAGAAAAGACGAACATGTGCCGTTTAAAAACATAAATTTGCAACAAGTAAAGTTGACTTATGTCTAGAATAGACATTTTTCTACTTACCTATGTAATTTGTTTGTATTTTTACGTAGTATAAATGGCTTTTTATTAGATGTTAAAAAAAAAAATCTTGGTTTTTAAAACATCTACTTTCTCAAAGGAAAATGCCGGCCATTCCCTCTATATTATTACGTAGAGCGGCCATATTGTTTTCTTCGCTGACGTCTGTCGAACTTAAATTTCTAATAAATAGCACTTCAAACGGGTTTAAAATACAAACAAATAGCACATGCAAGTTTGAAACTAACTTTTACAGCTTACAGTTACTTTTATTTGTTGTAATTTGTTTTTTTAGCGTTTTTACTCTGCTGAGTCTCGTAAAAGATGCCCAAGGAAACAAATGTATATTTACGTTTGAAAAAAAAAATTAGAATTAAAAATGTTGTCAAAAAACCCTATAAACGTCAAAAATTGACACATTCAATAAAACACGTTTTAAATTCGTTGGAAAGATAAATATCAATTTTTTTGAACTATTTCAAAGCAAATTATTAAATTTAGTCTTAAGAGAGTGAATTAAAAAAAAATTGACCTTCATTTTTCTACTAAAACTTGCCGAATTATCCAAAATAAAAAATAAAAGATACGTGACGAGCGCATTTTGTTGTTTTATGTAAGTGTAAACAAAATTTGCCGACCAAATCTGAAAGTATGGAAGCCCTGAACTGCAGTAATATTTATTTTTATTTAAAAAAATTTATATTGAAATTATGCTTTATAGAAATTGAAAAATGATTAGACCTTAATTTCTTTATTTCTTAAGGTTACGAAAAATATGTCTACATTAAATTGACAAGTATGGAAGACACGAATTTATTATTTTTTTGAACAGAAGGTTTTTTAATAATTTTCCCTTATTTTTATTTTCATGTACTGGTTCAGATTAGGACCCAAGCTAACTCTGACCCTAAACCTTACGCCAAACACACCCTAAACATGTCTATACCAAGCAATTTATGTATCCAGTTACGAAATCCTTCAATTTGATCAATTATTTTTACATGATGATTGATTAAAAACTTGAACAATTACATTACTCGATTTATTTTTATAGAATTAATTTAATTTTAAAATACATTAATTCTTTAAAAATAAAACTTAATGGGTATTTTTTTATTTTAAGCTAAAATAGTATTTAATTTTCAGTGTGAAAAAGTAAATAAATATTCATTGAAAAAAATTAAAACATTAACAAATTATTGTTAACGTTTTAATTTTTTGTTAATAACAATTATTTATAATTAAATAAATAAAATTCAATTTTAAAGAAAATGTCATATTTGAACTATTTATTTATTAATAAATTTAAAACTTTTTAAAGAATATTTATTAATGAAAAAAACAAAGAAAAACTTACGTTTTATCTTTCCAATGAATTGTGAAATTAACGAAATTGATGAAAATTAAGTGGGAGTAGTGGGAGTGAATGGTGAGAGGTCTAATTGCGCTTGTTTATTACATAGCGTGCCTTCCATAGCCTTGCGAATCGATCGTTAGTAGAAATTATTCAATTTTTTAAATTCTTTTTTTCGTTAACTTACTGGGTCACAAATGTGTAAATGTTTGGTTTATTTTCAAGATTATAAACAAGAAATTATTGCGCTGATGATGACACGTTTCTCTATGAAAGGGAAATATAATTACGTCGCATTTTTTATTTTTCCAAAAACTTTAATCATTAAAATCGCATGAAATATTTTTTGCAATTATATAATTTTTTTTGTAAAAATATTGATTAAACAATGCTTTATTCAATAATAATATCGCTAATTCAAAGAATTAATTTTTCTTCGAGTTATAGTGATTTTATTAACACGGTATTTACTGGCCTTTTTCGTAATATATATGAAATATTTTTAAAAAAAAATTATTTGTTAACATCTACGATCCTTTATTTACATAAGTAACATTTAAAAAATTATGCATTTTTTTTTATTAATATATAAAAATATAACTTTAGTAAAGGTGTATTTTCTTTTTAAAAAATAATACATTTTCACTAAGATTTAAAATAAAATAATGGTTTTATTATATTCCGTGATTGTTGATTAATAAATATTGAAAATTTCAGTAAAATTGGTTGATTTCCTGAATTTTAGTGTATTTTTAAGTGAAGGGGGGGGGGTCAAAATGTTTTTTTCATTTTGGGAATCGGCCATTGACTTTGCACGTACCTAGTATTATCTAACAACTTTGATTTTGTATTAAATTGCGATCATGGATCTGAACTTGTTCCAGTTTGAAGATGTGCTGTATTTTACTTCCGAAAAAGCTAAACAAATTGATTTCTTGCAAGCCCATGGGCTTATTTCTGGCGAAGAAACCTGCAGTTGTGGGCATAATATGAGACTTGTGCCATCAACAGTGAAAACAGATGGATTTCTTTAGCGTTGCACGAGTGGTTACTGTTCAAGTAAATTTTCCTTGCTGAATTTCGTTCAGTGATTTCATTCACTACTAAAATCAAATTTAATCAAAATAAATTCTAAAATTTACCATTACTTATTCTTTTACGTTCATTTATTAATAATTAAGTTCCAGTTAATTACTTTCGATGTAATATCAGCAGTTGAATAGAGTTACTGCCCCTTAATTACCTCTCTATTATGAGAAGACAGAAAAAAGTTTTTTTCGTACTTTGAAGCAACAAGAACCGAAAAAATCTCTCAATTCATTTAAGTATACTTTCTATGATTTCTAAGAAAAGAACATTTCCTAAGTTTCAAAATAAAGGTGAAATTATTTAATTCCAAAGTGGTTTAAACAATGCGATAATAAAATGGTTTCATGTTTTTTTTTCAAATATTTTTAAATGAGGAACTATTTCGAGTTAAAATATGTTACACATGTAATCGGGAGATGACCTTCTTTTTTACAAAACACGTTTTAAATTTGTAAATATTCTAGAAAACTCTACATAAAAAAAGCCGGAGACTTGCTCAAGACGAAACAAGTTTTAAAACGCCTTTCCCCCCTATTACTACGTAACCGTTTTGAATGTCGTAATCTTCAATATATATTAAATTCCAGAAACAGTTTTTCATGGTAAACAACTGATGATCCCTTAAATAATGCTAAGACTAGCGTAAATTCTTGAAAACAAACTAACATAGCGACTGTAAAACAAAGTAATTTTTCACCGAAGGACTTGGGACTAAAAGTGTTTTGTTTTGTTCTTTTGTTTTTTCCCCCATATAGTTTTAATGGTTGAAACACTTTTAAGACTATATAAATATATTTTGTTCAGGACCCTTTTTAGGGTTCCAGATTTGGAGGGAAATTTTGGGAAGAACCAGTTTTATCGAAACATTTAAAATAAAAACAGTTTTTAGTAATATTCAAATGTGTGAGAGAGCGAGATAAATGTTATGATAACTAAACGAAATAAAGAGTAGAAAAATACAAGTTTACACATGTTTAAAATGATAGGAAAACAGAATAATTGATTATTATTTTGAGTGTCCTTGCCGAACAAAAGGGATTCATTAGTTGAGATATCGAGGAAGCCTGAGTTATCCACAGGTCTGAAAAATCGTAATCAAAACGTCCTCACTCAATTACATGAATTACATTTCATTAAAAGTTATTAAATAAAGTATGTGGTTTAGTTGTTAAATTGAGTACCCCCCCCCCCTTCAGATTGGCTGCTTGGAGTTTTTAAAAGCTAGATAGCTCTGGTTGATTGTAAATTTGCATAGGTGGTGGGTTAAGCTGTATAAAAACTACTTTTTTTCATTGAGGTGAAGAGCTCTCTTCAGAGAGAAGAGTAACGTTGGAAGAGAAAGTCGTGGAGCTAAAGAACCTTTGTTGAATTGAAGATTGTCAGTTTGAATAGAAATTTATTGAGCTAAAGAACCTTTGTTTAATTGAAGATTGTCAGTTTGAATAGAAATTTATTCAGCTAAAGAACCTTTGTTGAATTGAAGATTGTCAGTTTGAATAGAAATTTATTGAGCTAAAGAACCTTTGTTGAATTGAAGATTGTCAGTTTGAATAGAAATTTATTGAGCTAAAGAACCTTTGTTTAATTGAAGATTGTCAGTTTGAATAGAAATTTATTCAGCTAAAGAACCTTTGTTGAATTGAAGATTGTCAGTTTGAATAGAAATTTATTGAGCTAAAGAACCTTTGTTGAATTGAAGATTGTCAGTTTGAATAGAAATTTATTGAGCTAAAGAACCTTTGTTGAATTGAAGATTGTCAGTTTGAATAGAAATTTATTCAGCTAAAGAACCTTTGTTGAATTGAAGATTGTCAGTTTGAATAGAAATTTATTGAGCTAAAGAACCTTTGTTGAATTGAAGATTGTCAGTTTGAATAGAAATTTATTGAGCTAAAGAACCTTTGTTGAATTGAAGATTGTCAGTTTGAATAGAAATTTATTCAGCTAAAGAACCTTTGTTGAATTGAAGATTGTCAGTTTGAATAGAAATTTATTGAGCTAAAGAACCTTTGTTGAATTGAAGATTGTCAGTTTGAATAGAAATTTATTGAGCTAATAACCTTTGTTGAATTGAAGATTGTCAGTTTGAATAGAAATTTATTGAGCTAAAGAACCTTTGTTGAATTGAAGATTGTAAGTTTGAATAGAAATTTATTGAGCTAAAGAACCTTTGTTGAATTGAAGATTGTCAGTTTGAATAGAAATTTATTGAGCTAATAACCTTTGTTGAATTGAAGATTGTCAGTTTGAATAGAAATTTATTGAGCTAAAGAACCTTTGTTGAATTGAAGATTGTCAGTTTGAATAGAAATTTATTGAGCTAAAGAACCTTTGTTTAATTGAAGATTGTCAGTTTGAATAGAAATTTATTCAGCTAAAGAACCTTTGTTGAATTGAAGATTGTCAGTTTGAATAGAAATTTATTGAGCTAAAGAACCTTTGTTGAATTGAAGATTGTCAGTTTGAATAGAAATTTATTGAGCTAAAGAACCTTTGTTTAATTGAAGATTGTCAGTTTGAATAGAAATTTATTCAGCTAAAGAACCTTTGTTGAATTGAAGATTGTCAGTTTGAATAGAAATTTATTGAGCTAAAGAACCTTTGTTGAATTGAAGATTGTCAGTTTGAATAGAAATTTATTGAGCTAAAGAACCTTTGTTGAATTGAAGATTGTCAGTTTGAATAGAAATTTATTCAGCTAAAGAACCTTTGTTGAATTGAAGATTGTCAGTTTGAATAGAAATTTATTGAGCTAAAGAACCTTTGTTGAATTGAAGATTGTCAGTTTGAATAGAAATTTATTGAGCTAAAGAACCTTTGTTGAATTGAAGATTGTCAGTTTGAATAGAAATTTATTCAGCTAAAGAACCTTTGTTGAATTGAAGATTGTCAGTTTGAATAGAAATTTATTGAGCTAAAGAACCTTTGTTGAATTGAAGATTGTCAGTTTGAATAGAAATTTATTGAGCTAATAACCTTTGTTGAATTGAAGATTGTCAGTTTGAATAGAAATTTATTGAGCTAAAGAACCTTTGTTGAATTGAAGATTGTCAGTTTGAATAGAAATTTATTGAGCTAAAGAACCTTTGTTGAATTGAAGATTGTCAGTTTGAATAGAAATTTATTGAGCTAATAACCTTTGTTGAATTGAAGATTGTCAGTTTGAATAGAAATTTATTGAGCTAAAGAACCTTTGTTGAATTGAAGATTGTCAGTTTGAATAGAAATTTATTGAGCTAAAGAACCTTTGTTTAATTGAAGATTGTCAGTTTGAATAGAAATTTATTCAGCTAAAGAACCTTTGTTGAATTGAAGATTGTCAGTTTGAATAGAAATTTATTGAGCTAAAGAACCTTTGTTGAATTGAAGATTGTCAGTTTGAATAGAAATTTATTGAGCTAAAGAACCTTTGTTGAATTGAAGATTGTCAGTTTGAATAGAAATTTATTCAGCTAAAGAACCTTTGTTGAATTGAAGATTGTCAGTTTGAATAGAAATTTATTGAGCTAAAGAACCTTTGTTGAATTGAAGATTGTCAGTTTGAATAGAAATTTATTGAGCTAAAGAACCTTTGTTTAATTGAAGATTGTCAGTTTGAATAGAAATTTATTCAGCTAAAGAACCTTTGTTGAATTGAAGATTGTCAGTTTGAATAGAAATTTATTGAGCTAAAGAACCTTTGTTGAATTGAAGATTGTCAGTTTGAATAGAAATTTATTGAGCTAAAGAACCTTTGTTTAATTGAAGATTGTCAGTTTGAATAGAAATTTATTCAGCTAAAGAACCTTTGTTGAATTGAAGATTGTCAGTTTGAATAGAAATTTATTGAGCTAAAGAACCTTTGTTGAATTGAAGATTGTCAGTTTGAATAGAAATTTATTGAGCTAAAGAACCTTTGTTGAATTGAAGATTGTCAGTTTGAATAGAAATTTATTCAGCTAAAGAACCTTTGTTGAATTGAAGATTGTCAGTTTGAATAGAAATTTATTGAGCTAAAGAACCTTTGTTGAATTGAAGATTGTCAGTTTGAATAGAAATTTATTGAGCTAAAGAACCTTTGTTGAATTGAAGATTGTCAGTTTGAATAGAAATTTATTCAGCTAAAGAACCTTTGTTGAATTGAAGATTGTCAGTTTGAATAGAAATTTATTGAGCTAAAGAACCTTTGTTGAATTGAAGATTGTCAGTTTGAATAGAAATTTATTGAGCTAATAACCTTTGTTGAATTGAAGATTGTCAGTTTGAATAGAAATTTATTGAGCTAAAGAACCTTTGTTGAATTGAAGATTGTAAGTTTGAATAGAAATTTATTGAGCTAAAGAACCTTTGTTGAATTGAAGATTGTCAGTTTGAATAGAAATTTATTGAGCTAATAACCTTTGTTGAATTGAAGATTGTCAGTTTGAATAGAAATTTATTGAGCTAAAGAACCTTTGTTGAATTGAAGATTGTCAGTTTGAATAGAAATTTATTGAGCTAAAGAACCTTTGTTTAATTGAAGATTGTCAGTTTGAATAGAAATTTATTCAGCTAAAGAACCTTTGTTGAATTGAAGATTGTCAGTTTGAATAGAAATTTATTGAGCTAAAGAACCTTTGTTGAATTGAAGATTGTCAGTTTGAATAGAAATTTATTGAGCTAAAGAACCTTTGTTTAATTGAAGATTGTCAGTTTGAATAGAAATTTATTCAGCTAAAGAACCTTTGTTGAATTGAAGATTGTCAGTTTGAATAGAAATTTATTGAGCTAAAGAACCTTTGTTGAATTGAAGATTGTCAGTTTGAATAGAAATTTATTGAGCTAAAGAACCTTTGTTGAATTGAAGATTGTCAGTTTGAATAGAAATTTATTCAGCTAAAGAACCTTTGTTGAATTGAAGATTGTCAGTTTGAATAGAAATTTATTGAGCTAAAGAACCTTTGTTGAATTGAAGATTGTCAGTTTGAATAGAAATTTATTGAGCTAAAGAACCTTTGTTGAATTGAAGATTGTCAGTTTGAATAGAAATTTATTCAGCTAAAGAACCTTTGTTGAATTGAAGATTGTCAGTTTGAATAGAAATTTATTGAGCTAAAGAACCTTTGTTGAATTGAAGATTGTCAGTTTGAATAGAAATTTATTGAGCTAATAACCTTTGTTGAATTGAAGATTGTCAGTTTGAATAGAAATTTATTGAGCTAAAGAACCTTTGTTGAATTGAAGATTGTCAGTTTGAATAGAAATTTATTGAGCTAAAGAACCTTTGTTGAATTGAAGATTGTCAGTTTGAATAGAAATTTATTGAGCTAATAACCTTTGTTGAATTGAAGATTGTCAGTTTGAATAGAAATTTATTGAGCTAAAGAACCTTTGTTGAATTGAAGATTGTCAGTTTGAATAGAAATTTATTGAGCTAAAGAACCTTTGTTGAATTGAAGATTGTCAGTTTGAATAGAAATTTATTCAGCTAAAGAACCTTTGTTGAATTGAAGATTGTCAGTTTGAATAGAAATTTATTGAGCTAAAGAACCTTTGTTGAATTGAAGATTGTCAGTTTGAATAGAAATTTATTGAGCTAAAGAACCTTTGTTGAATTGAAGATTGTCAGTTTGAATAGAAATTTATTAAGCTAAAGAACCTTTGTTGAATTGAAGATTGTCAGTTTGAATAGAAATTTATTGAGCTAATAACCTTTGTTGAATTGAAGATTGTCAGTTTGAATAGAAATTTATTGAGCTAAAGAACCTTTGTTGAATTGAAGATTGTCAGTTTGAATAGAAATTTATTCAGCTAAAGAACCTTTGTTTAATTGAAGATTGTCAGTTTGAATAGAAATTTATTGAGCTAAAGAACCTTTGTTGAATTGAAGATTGTCAGTTTGAATAGAAATTTATTGAGCTAAAGAACCTTTGTTGAATTGAAGATTGTCAGTTTGAATAGAAATTTATTGAGCTAAAGAACCTTTGTTGAATTGAAGATTGTCAGTTTGAATAGAAATTTATTCAGCTAAAGAACCTTTGTTGAATTGAAGATTGTCAGTTTGAATAGAAATTTATTGAGCTAAAGAACCTTTGTTGAATTGAAGATTGTCAGTTTGAATAGAAATTTATTGAGCTAAAGAACCTTTGTTGAATTGAAGATTGTCAGTTTGAATAGAAATTTATTGAGCTAAAGAACCTTTGTTTAATTGAAGATTGTCAGTTTGAATAGAAATTTATTGAGCTAAAGAACCTTTGTTGAATTGAAGATTGTCAGTTTGAATAGAAATTTATTGAGCTAATAACCTTTGTTGAATTGAAGATTGTCAGTTTGAATAGAAATTTATTGAGCTAAAGAACCTTTGTTGAATTGAAGATTGTCAGTTTGAATAGAAATTTATTGAGCTAAAGAACCTTTGTTGAATTGAAGATTGTCAGTTTGAATAGAAATTTATTCAGCTAAAGAACCTTTGTTGAATTGAAGATTGTCAGTTTGAATAGAAATTTATTGAGCTAAAGAACCTTTGTTGAATTGAAGATTGTCAGTTTGAATAGAAATTTATTCAGCTAAAGAACCTTTGTTGAATTGAAGATTGTCAGTTTGAATAGAAATTTATTGAGCTAAAGAACCTTTGTTGAATTGAAGATTGTCAGTTTGAATAGAAATTTATTGAGCTAATAACCTTTGTTGAATTGAAGATTGTCAGTTTGAATAGAAATTTATTGAGCTAAAGAACCTTTGTTGAATTGAAGATTGTCAGTTTGAATAGAAATTTATTCAGCTAAAGAACCTTTGTTTAATTGAAGATTGTCAGTTTGAATAGAAATTTATTGAGCTAAAGAACCTTTGTTGAATTGAAGATTGTCAGTTTGAATAGAAATTTATTGAGCTAAAGAACCTTTGTTGAATTGAAGATTGTCAGTTTGAATAGAAATTTATTCAGCTAAAGAACCTTTGTTGAATTGAAGATTGTCAGTTTGAATAGAAATTTATTGAGCTAAAGAACCTTTGTTGAGTTGAAGATTGTCAGTTTGAATAGAAATTTATTCAGCTAAAGAACCTTTGTTGAATTGAAGATTGTCAGTTTGAATAGAAATTTATTCAGCTAACGAACCTTTGTTGAATTGAAGATTGTCAGTTTGAATAGAAATTTATTCAGCTAAAGAACCTTTGTTGAGTTGAAGATTGTCAGTTTGAATAGAAATTTATTGAGCTAAAAAACCTTTGTTGAATTGAAGATTGTCAGTTTGAATAGAAATTTATTGAGCTAATAACCTTTGTTGAATTGAAGATTGTCAGTTTGAATAGAAATTTATTGAGCTAAAGAACCTTTGTTGAATTGAAGATTGTCAGTTTGAATAGAAATTTATTCAGCTAAAGAACCTTTGTTGAATTGAAGATTGTCAGTTTGAATAGAAATTTATTGAGCTAAAGAACCTTTGTTGAATTGAAGATTGTCAGTTTGAATAGAAATTTATTGAGCTAATAACCTTTGTTGAATTGAAGATTGTCAGTTTGAATAGAAATTTATTGAGCTAAAGAACCTTTGTTGAATTGAAGATTGTCAGTTTGAATAGAAATTTATTCAGCTAAAGAACCTTTGTTTAATTGAAGATTGTCAGTTTGAATAGAAATTTATTGAGCTAAAGAACCTTTGTTGAATTGAAGATTGTCAGTTTGAATAGAAATTTATTGAGCTAATAACCTTTGTTGAATTGAAGATTGTCAGTTTGAATAGAAATTTATTGAGCTAAAGAACCTTTGTTGAATTGAAGATTGTCAGTTTGAATAGAAATTTATTGAGCTAAAGAACCTTTGTTGAATTGAAGATTGTCAGTTTGAATAGAAATTTATTCAGCTAAAGAACCTTTGTTGAATTGAAGATTGTCAGTTTGAATAGAAATTTATTCAGCTAAAGAACCTTTGTTGAATTGAAGATTGTCAGTTTGAATAGAAATTTATTCAGCTAAAGAACCTTTGTTGAATTGAAGATTGTCAGTTTGAATAGAAATTTATTGAGCTAAAGAACCTTTGTTGAATTGAAGATTGTCAGTTTGAATAGAAATTTATTGAGCTAATAACCTTTGTTGAATTGAAGATTGTCAGTTTGAATAGAAATTTATTGAGCTAAAGAACCTTTGTTGAATTGAAGATTGTCAGTTTGAATAGAAATTTATTCAGCTAAAGAACCTTTGTTTAATTGAAGATTGTCAGTTTGAATAGAAATTTATTGAGCTAAAGAACCTTTGTTGAATTGAAGATTGTCAGTTTGAATAGAAATTTATTGAGCTAATAACCTTTGTTGAATTGAAGATTGTCAGTTTGAATAGAAATTTATCGAGCTAAAGAACCTTTGTTGAATTGAAGATTGTCAGTTTGAATAGAAATTTATTGAGCTAAAGAACCTTTGTTGAATTGAAGATTGTCAGTTTGAATAGAAATTTATTCAGCTAAAGAACCTTTGTTGAATTGAAGATTGTCAGTTTGAATAGAAATTTATTCAGCTAAAGAACCTTTGTTGAATTGAAGATTGTCAGTTTGAATAGAAATTTATTGAGCTAAAGAACCTTTGTTGAATTGAAGATTGTCAGTTTGAATAGAAATTTATTGAGCTAAAGAACCTTTGTTGAATTGAAGATTGTCAGTTTGAATAGAAATTTATTGAGCTAAAGAACCTTTGTTGAATTGCAGATTTGCCAGTTGGTAGAACATGAGACTTTTTTTTCTTTTAAGGATTGACTACAGAGTCAATAATCAATTGTTTTCATATTACAAAGTTCAGTGAGAAATGTACTAAGTATTTAAAGTGGCTAAGTTTATAGATTTGTTTTCATTCAGCAGACAACATTGAAATGCGATTCAAAGAGTGTGTGTGCATGTCGACTTTAGTGTGTGTATGCCTAAAACAGTGTAAGAGTTAATGCTTTTTTTTGTGTGTGTGTTGGTGTCAGTGTGGATATGTCTGCCTGAGTTTAGAAAATGCATTCTCAGATGTCCAAGGCCTGACAGAGGGGCCATTGGGCTTGAGAAACGTCGATGTTAGCTCTGTAGTGGATTAGGCTAAACATTTTGTTGAAGGAAAAAATCTGGGTTTATATGCATTCCGGGTGGATCAAAACAGCAAATTTGATAAATCCATAGAAATGCATCTGATTGGCTTAAAATCTTTTCATTTGTTTTTATTAATTCATGCAAACGCACGTGTCGAGACAATTGTGCAGAGCATTTTTATTTTGGCAGCGAAGGGTAACCTTCGTGTCTACACACACACACACACACACACACACACACACACATATATATATATATATATATATATATATATATATATATATATATATATATATATATGTAGAAGGATGAAAAGGAATTAGAAAAGCAAAAGTCAAATCTTTTTTCAATTCAGTTGCTCATAGCAAGGTATATTCCGCAAAAAGGCAATTTATTCAAGTTAAATTTTTCCTTAAGCCAGGCTTTTCAAAGATCAAAATCTTATCATCAGAGGAAGACGCTGGGATAGATAAGTTGGCAAAGGCCAAAATTTAAAATTTGAGAAAGTAAAATAAAAATTGTAGGGAAAAAAACACAAGGCAAAACTCTGCCCGAGTGCAAGCAAATGTCCGATTGCAAAAAGGTCCAGCGGAGAAAGTGAAATGTAGATAGGTAGGTCATTAAAAGGCACGAGAAGTGACAAGAAAGGATTCAAAGTTAAATTCCAAAAAACCACATCTTCAGGTGCGGTGAAGATAGGTAGAATCCAGAAGGTAAAAGGTCCAATAAACGGTACGTTCGTGGATGCAACAAGGCTCAGTAAAACGTGAGGTGGAAAGTATTCGCCATTTAAAAGACTTCCTGGGCTAAAATTCATGGAATAGGTTTAAATTGGCAAAAATACAGCCAATTAATATTTAAAGGCAAGCCCGTTGAAAAACAAGACTAGTCTGAAGAAAGGCAAAAACTCATATGCAACCAGTAGGCAGGAAAGTGAGGTGAAGGGAGTGCGAAGGGGAAGAAGGGTGCAGGTGCGATGAATAAGTGCGATTTAAAACTAAGAGTGTGCGTGTGGGGGTAGATCGTTTAAAGTTAAAAGTGGACGTTAGCACAAATTAGGGTTCAACTAGAAATGGGATAGAAGGGTGTGGGGGCAAGTCATTTATATATATATATATATATATATATATATTATCGCCTCTACACTAATGTTATTCAAATGTTTGAAGAAGCAGTGTAGACCGTCGATCTTTACATTTAGCTCTAAAGACCAACACGACAACCTCTGTCAAAAGCTTTCTCCAGATCCAAAAAGGCAAAATACAGGTGTTTCTTTTTGCCAAGCTACTTTTGAATTTGTCTCAGAATAAATATAGCACCAGTAGTACTTTGCACAGGCATGAAACCAAACTGCATTTTATCTATGCTTATCTGACTTCGTATTTACTTCTCTATTATTCTCTCAACCACTTTCAGGACTGAATCCATCAACTTGAAACATCTGTAATTTCTAACAAATAAAATCGATTCCTCTTGTAGCCCCTCCCCCCTGTAGTTTTAAATAGAGGCAATGTTTTAGAATGAATATTTAAAAATTCATTCTATTGTTTCTAATCAAATAACATCGTTTTTTCTAAGTTTTATTTCGGTGAAGGGGTGGGGCTAGCTCTGATTTACAACAATGTAAATAAGAGCTACGCTACTACGTCATGTTTTAAAGTAAATATTGTCAGCTTGTATTCTGTTGTTTTCAAGCAAATAACATCGATTTATCTACGTTATGGGTCTTAGGTTGTTCCCCGTATATTTTTAAATAATCGCCCCACGCACCCAATATTGAACCACCAAAATTAAAAGTTTACTTTCTGTTATTGTGTTAAATCTTAGATGCAAACATAGTCTTGTTTTTAAGAGTAAAAATTGGGGACATTAATGGTTGGTAAACCTTTAATGCTATGAAGAAAAATATCTTTTACTTTAACAATTATAAGAAACGTTTTCAACAACCAATTACCCGTGAGTCTAACATTCAAACTCCTCAGTCTAACATTCACATCAAATTAAATACATAGAAGATATTGCCTAAGCGGCTGCAAGGAAAGTGAGCTCCTTTCTTGGGCTAGAAAACTTCTCACATCTGCCAGTATCCGATATCTCTACAAAGCAACCATTCACCCATGCAGGATGTATTGTAACATCCGGACTGGTGCACCAGTCACTTGTCTCTCCCTCTTTGACAGGGTTAAAAAAGAGTCTCTAATTCAATAAGTACTACACTGCCAGCCAAGCTCCAGCTCCTGTCCAATCGCCACAGTGTTGCATACCTGTGCTAATTTTGCAATGGAATGTGCTCTGATGAAATTGCTGCTATGGATCCCCTAATGTAAATAACTTTAACCAACCTGATAGTCAGCTAAATTCTTCCCCGTTCACTGTTTAAGTCCTTAGATACTGAAAGGCTTTTTTTTCTAATATCTTCTTTCCTTTAACTGCTAGACTTTGTAATTCCTTTACTGCTCTTTGTTTTCCTGACTATACCGACATGCATGAATTTAAATGCAATGTGAACAACCAACTGGCTGCACAACTCCCCACTTAGGATTCCCCTATGGAATTTAAAGTAACCCTTTACATCTCAGTGGCAGTGTGCCTTTTTTTAGGAATGAACTAGAATAATATATGGTGTAGACATTCGTCAGTCGTGTCCGACCATGAATGACACTTGCAGATCTAGCTAGCTAGTTTCAGTATTTACACAGTCTTGTCAGTAATGCCAATGCCCTAAGATATGCACATGTAATTGTTGCAGTCACTCTGATCACCTTTGTTCTTATAGAGAGCAATAATTTTGGTGTATCTCATGTCCTGTGGTACTTCACCTTCTGCTCAGCAACAACAAAGAATATAATATATGGATTTCAGCAAGTGCGGACTCAGAAACTTCACTCGTCCTTGTGTAAAGGTCAGAATAGTGTTCTTTCCAGTGATTCATCTGCTTCCCTTTGTCAGTAATAACTTTTCCAAAGGAGGATTTCAAGGGGCCAGACTTGCTCTTAGTAGTATCCATAGCAACATTTATACCCTCATAGATGGCCGTGACATTGCCTGTTGCAGATGCATTTTCAAGACGATGGGTAAGCTTCACCCAGTATTCATTGGCACAATGCCTGACTATCTGCTTATTTTCTGGCTTGTCTGAGGTAGCACAGATTTTGCTGGAGAGCCTGTTGTACTTGCAGTGCACCTGCCTTTTTTCTGTCGATACAAGGACTGAGTTCCTTGGACTTTGCCTTAAACCAGTCAGTTGCATGGCTTTTTTCAGAGACTGCCATCGCCTGTTAGCCGATTTGGACTTAATTGTGGAATATTTCTTCTAAAAATGTCTGAAAACTGCAACACAAACACATGATCCTGCATATTCGTAGTATTATGACGGGGCTTCCCTTTTTACCTCTTGAAAAGAAAAACTTTCTTGGTGAGAGTCTAATTTTGCAACAGATAAGTAAGTGGTCAATATTGCAATTAGCGCTGTGGTAGGATTTGACAACTCTGATAGAATTTAGCTTTGCATGGCAGATGAGCACAAGATAAAGTTGGTGCCACTGCTTGCTCTGTGGATGTCTCAAGTAACTTTTCGCTTTGGATTTGTGTCAAAGAATGAATTACTAACACAGTTGGAAGCGCTTGCATAGTTTAAGTAATCTCTGCCTATTCCCAACATTGAATTTACCAAGAAAAGAAGGATAAGCCACGTGGTCGCTTCCAACTCGAGCATTGAAATTGCTGAGTAACATTCATTGGTCTTTGGGCGGGAACTTTATGAATGTGGCACAGAAGCTTTCATAGAACTAATTTTTTAACATCAGGGGTGTTCATTAGAGTTGGGCATAAACACTGATGAGTGTGATAGGGCAAGTGGTGGCGTGAAGTCTCAGTGTGAGGATACGTTCAGAGCCGTCTGTAGGAGGTTCGACCATTTTATACGAACACTATGCTCGCTCTTCTCATGTTTTTGTTAACAATGCCAGGAGAATGTGCAATCCTCAGCAAGGCACGTCTCTTGCAGTGCAACAATGTTGACATCTAGTCTATGAAGTTCGTTATTGATAACTGCAGTTTTCCTCAAAGCATTTATGCTTATCTGAAATACAAGTAAGCATAGTTCTGACATTCCAGTTTCCCAGTTTAAGAGCTGGCCTCTTTGTATAAGTTTTGTTTCAGTGTCTGGTGTAGTTGATGTGTCTAGTTTTTTAACTTTTGGCGTAGCCCCACATACACAGATGAAGCAGATAAGACGGGCAGGGAAAAGGACCTTATTAGGCAGGAGTGCCCAGCTTAAGGAATGGGTGGTAGCTTTCCAATGGGATGCGAAGACTCCTCATCATCAAAAAGAGGCCCCTGTCTGTGTTATAAATTGTGAAAACATGGGATTACCTGGCAAACGGTCTCGATGCGCGCTCTGCAGGGCTGGACCGCCCAAAGAGCGGCAAGATGGCGTCCTAGGCTTAATATCGCCAGGTAATCCCGTGAAATCTCGTGTTCTCTCGCGGAGACGAGAGTCCAGTTTGATATAAAAACGGGTCGCTGGAGGCAAGACGGCAGAAGGCTGAGAGCGTAGTCTACGAGGGACGACGTGGAAAGAAGAAGAGAAAGAAGAAGAGAAAGAAGAAGAGAAAGAAGAAGAAGAAGAAGAGAAAGAAGAAGAAGAGAAAGAAGAAGAGAAAGAGGAAGAAGAAGATAACGAAGTAGAGAAAGAAGAGGTGGAAGATTAATTTTTTCTGCTACACTGTCCAAGCTTATAACTGGTAAACTGCCTCTCATCCATGTTAAGCTATGTAGAGATGAACCCGATGGATTGCAGTTTCCTCACCAGTGCAAGTAGTTTCCAGGGCAAGAAGTAAACAAAATAGAAATGCAGATGGTGCCAAGTTACCAGCATTCCCCTCTATTTCCCAGTGATTAAACAAGTTAGGCATACGGAATGATATCAACTCGTAACAAATGGACACATATTTTTATAGGGTTTCTCTTTCTAGGCATTGCCTTTATAAGGCAGGTAACCTCGGCCATTGCCCATCAAAGTTAACCATCTGCGCGGCATTGTGGCATATGACCCACACTAACAGAACTGCATCAGCTGCTCCTTAACCCATAACTTTACCCTTTGTCCTTGGTGACCTACCCCTGAAGGCATAGGGATTTTTTAACCCACTAATTGGCACTCATGTAGTGTTACATAGTTCTTTAATTGTTCATACCTTTTCTTCTTCGTCGTGGAGGGATGTTGTCTTGTGGTTGAGTTCTTTCTTCGCTTTGTACTGCCGTGAACATCGCTGTCTGCTGTGTCTACAACAAAAACCTTCATAACACGATTCAGGAGGCGAACAATCTTTTAAATTTTGATTAGTTTTATTCAGGCATCAGTTTTTTGTCGCTCTTAGAGGTGTTTTACTACTTTTGAGAGAGATCAATTTCCTACTTTATCGTAGTTAATTCCTAGCTATAGTCCTTAGCCATTCGAGGAGAGAGGGAAGAAGGAACTTCGTCATGCCTGTATTCTTTTAGGGAAATAAATTCCCCTAATCATTTGCAGACTATATGGAGAAAATACGTCTGTTCAGCTTGCTTCCAAAAACCAGACTGGCAAAACTCAGTTTCTCACACAAGAACCTGTGACGTCACAGAACCCTTATGTGCAGATGCATTCGTCACAACCTGACTCCCTTGGACCCCTGACCTAAAAAGTCATTAAAATGGTGGCCTGTCAACGTTTGTGAGCTCCAACTGTGAAAACCAGTTTTATTCTGCACTTGACTGTACAGATCCACCCGCACTAAATCGTGCAAGCCAAACGAAACGATCCCCCACACATACGTCCACTCAACATACGTCCACTCAACATGCGTCCACTCAACATACGTCCACTCAACATACGTCCACTCAACATACGTCCACTCAACATGCGTCCACTCAACATGCGTCCACTCAACATACGTCCACTCAACATACGTCCACTCAACATGCGTCCGGCCTCACAGGGCCGTTATCCCACAGTAGTTTGTTGTATCAGCTGAGATCTGGTACCGGGTTGTGGCCATCACAGACATTATGACTTCTTGGAGCCATAAATGAGTTATATATGCAGTGTAGACCAGAGGCTGCTGACCAGCAGCTGTCTTTCTCCAAAAGTTCTACCTCAATCTTCATCGTATCCCTGGTAACTGTGATTCCGGGTACTATGCCTTGCCAAAGGGCAACCTGCGATTTTGTCCAGCACTGCTTATTGTATTTGCAGCTAACTTTTATATTTAAAGACAGTTCCCACAAACTGGGGAACCGGTGGATGGGAATTTTTCTGCACCACACCAGTAATATATATATATATATATATATATATAAATATATAATATATATATGTATATATATATCTTGATAAAGTTTGTATCATTAAGAATGCCAAAATTCTCATTTCAGTAGATGTAAAATTAGATGCCACCATTATGATTTTACGTAAATAAAAAATAACATTGTAAAAATTCAGAGCAAAATGTAAATTTCGCCTATAAAATCTGTCAATTTTCACTAAGCTTCTGTAACCAGTTTATATGTAGAAGTATTCCCTTGCTTATTGAATTTGAGGAGCTTGTAGAAAGCATGGCATCATGACCTGTTACCATGAGACAAAAGCTGTTACACTCTCAAGTAAGATCAAACTACCAGCATGGATACACAATCATGTATTCCCTAAATAAAACCTGATCTTTGTCAAAGTTTTTATTTTTTTTATTTTGACCAATCTTTCAGGCTAAATATTGATATTTAGGAGCACAAAATTCGAAAATGACTGCTAGAAATTTCTGTTTGTTCTTTCGATCTGTATACATCAGTTTGTAATGGTGCACATTATCAAAAATGTCTCAAAATCATACTTTTGGTGTTTAATACTTGAAAAAAGAGACCTTAAAAAAATCTGGACATTTTCATATTTAATGTCTACCCCTAGTTAGGGGGTTAATGTCTCGGGTTCTGGATGGAGCTTGGGTTCCATCTTCTCTGGCTAACTCGCTAAGTTAATGAACAACAGATGCAAAAAGCTTTTCTTCTCTGAGTTGAGAAAAGCAATTCACTCGATGGGACGGCAGTTCTCCCACTCCTAACTCCAACTCCCACTCCTAACTCCAACTCCCACTCTTAACTCCAACTCCAACTGAGCTTCACTCCTCATGTACTCAGATCTGTCTTAATTCGTGAATCATATCTTCAGGCAAAGTCACTCGACATCATCTGCTTGAATTCCACTGGCCTTAGCCTTCAACTGATCTGATTAGACATCTGCTAACTGAGCCCGTATATTGATCACTAGCCCTCTTTTACTCGACATTGCAAACCGCAACTTAGGCCCTACTCCACTTCTTGTGGTCCGACTCTTTTACTTAAATCACGTAGCTCTGACATTCAACAACTTATGACATCTCCAGCAGTCGGACTGACCTCTGATCTCCACAGCTGCAAATTCTGACTATTCTAAATCAAAATTATGTCTACCCAGAATAAAAATATCTATTTTACCATGTGAACATGAATTTAATTCTTTCAATGCGGGTTCCCAAATATATACTAGCACATTAATTGCTCAAACTTCTTCACAGGGTCCTGACACTCTTACAACAAAAGTTCGCTCTGTATTCTTATTCATATCTGTTCTTGAAAGTTCTTAACACCGAAGAACAAAACGTTGATCTTTTTGTAACCAGCTGATCTAATTTTCGGAATATAGACTAACCTATTCTGAATATTAGACATAAAAGCCTAAAAGCGACTCTCTTCACTAAGAAACACTCAATATGATAGAAAACGTTACACTCATCACAACTTTTTCAAGTTTATTCTTCATCCCTGAGTTTTTGTGAATAAAAATAATAATTTCCATCGTATATGCTTAATTACATCAGCAAATTACCTTTTTGCTGCCAGCCGGCCAGATGCTGATTATGCTGATATTCTTTCTATGTTCTTCAAGTGTGACACTTGCCACTATCTAACTGGAACAAAATCTCATTCCTGGAATAAGAATGCACAGTTTTAAGCGTTTGTGAACATTTGCAAGAGAAACGGGAAATACATATGAGCCATGTTTTACTTTACTCAAAGATTAAGCAGAAGTGGCAACATTGTATGATCTTGGAAACTGCCCAGGCAAAGTACAGAGGTAATAATCAAAAAACACTATTCTAGGGAAATAGCATCAATGTGTTGAAATAGAGTTCTAAAGAGGTGAGTATTAGTGTAATTATTTGATTTTAGTATTCCTCACTGAGCCAAAATATATAGAATAAATCAGTTATAAGCAAACATAAGCGAAGATAAGTAAATGGGAAATAACAATATGAAGTTGCATGAAGGGATTGTTAAGCATAGCACATTTTCTGAGATCACTTAAACGAGCTGCAACTTTGAAAACAAGACTTTTGAAATTTTGGTGTCGGAAAAATATTTATCATAAAAAATCAACAGAATGCCATTTTTTTTAGAAATAACGGATATAAAAATATTTCGTTTTTCCCGTCTTGCATCCAAATTGAATTTACCAATAATTTATTGCGTTTTGTGTTATTGAATGTAACAAACTCTCTTTATCTCTTATTCTATTTCTGTTCTAATTTTTCGCCATTAATGGAATTAAATTAACTTTCCTTGGGTGTCACCGCCACAACTGCTCACTTTTCACTGTTCACTTTCTGAAATCAACTCAACTCTTTACTTTCAAAAGATTAGTTTTCATACTAATAAACCCACCATCTATGAAAATTGTCTACCAACCAGAGCCATCTATGTTTAGAGTCCAAACTGTCAATCTGCGAAGGGGAGATAATTCAATTGACAACTAAAATCCACCACTTATTCTAATTGACTACCAGTCAGAGACATATATGTCTATAGACTCCAAAATGCCAATCTGCAAAGGCGAGATCACTCAATTGACATCATTATCATATATCATTTAACATCACTTAATCCTGTGCCCAAATCTGTACATTACGTTCTCTCTGCGGTTTTTGCATTGCAACTGCCTCACTTTCATTGCTCTCATGTTCGGCACTTACATCTTCAGTTTACATGGAACACACACCTTACATCTAAAATATGCCGCGGCATCCCATCAATGCTTAAGTTTTTAGGGGATTGCACTCCATTAATTACTGCTCTTTCCCATTGCGTTGTACATTATGCATTTGGTGGCTTCACCCAACCCTCTTCTCCTATTTAAATTCATCACTCTTCAATTTCTGGTAGTGTATCTCTTGGTTGCTTGCATTCATAATTAAAAATTGATCAATGTGGCATTGTCTCCTCTCTCTGTCTGACCTTGGGTGCCGTATTGTACCAGAATGTGGCCTCTTCAAATGATATCCCTCCTCTCTCGGCTATTGCTTTTACTGTCCGATGATGTCACTTTACTGTTTTATTTTCCCCTGGGCCTTATATCTTCTTATCTTCCATCTTTTTAACATTGTATGAAGAAGTTCTGAGCAAAACACGGTACCATTGTCCATTATCACCTCCATTACTGCACCACGTTCAAGCACTTTGTAACAGCACTCCATTAATTAATGCTCTTTCCCATTGCATTGTACATCATGTATTTGGTGGCTTCACCCAACCCTCTTCTCCTATTTGTATTCTGGCTGGCCCTTACTCTTCAATTTCTGGTAATATATCTCTTGGGTGGTGGCATTCATAATTAAAAATTGATCATGCATGTAACTTGCTGCATATTGTTAGTCTACTAGGTCCACAATCATTAACAAGTATCAGTTATTGATATGTTATATCAATAGCTAATCTTGTCCTATTGTTTGCAATCCCAATTTCATCAGGTTCATGTATATTCAGGGCAGAATCTATTGATCGACATTGTTGCCCCTTTTGAACATCAGCTCACCCATCTTTCCTTTCATCAACTTAAGTGCCAGTGCCACTCTGCCATCCAAGGATTCAGGTGACTTTGCTGTTAGCGCAAATCCCTTAAGATGTTCCACCACTTCCTCTGTCAATACTTTTGTCACCAGGTTCATGTATATTCAGGGCAGGATCTATTGATCGACATCAAATATAGTTCCTGAAAACCTTCTAAACTTCCTCCTGTTTTATAAGTGGATCAACTTTCCGCACCAAATATAATGTTCTATCCACTTCCATGTAGTGCCTGCCATGCAACTCTTCTAGTTCTTCGGTTTCTAAACAGCATACCGGGACCTCTTCTTACTCCACTAACCACTATTTGTTTATCTGTGCATCTGCTTTGTTTCTCACTTAAGGCATGAACACTGCCTTTATTTGTAGTCCAAATTCAGATATTAACTCTCCAAGTATTCCCAATCTTTGCTTCACAATCATTTCTCCAGCACTCTTGGTTCGTATTCTTCAGCTCTCTTCTACTGTAGAGTTCACCCAACTTAGTACCGTTGCTGAATCAGTCCTTATTTCAATCTCGCTCAATCCCCATTTTATAGCTAAATTGACGCCTTTCAAAACAGCATCCAATTCGACTGTGTTAATGTGATTACAGTCATCTTTTTTTTCTCAACCATGCTGCATCTTCCGCCAACAAACCACTAATCTCCACAACCACACCTGTTGCAATACTGTTTGCATCACACCACACATCTCCTATTTTTGTTTTAGGTATGTGCCAAGCTCACCTAACTGGGTCCTTCTCTACATCAGTTAGAATCTCCTGTATTACTTTGACAGTTTGCCATCAACTCTTTCCTCACAGTCTACTCCACTTGCTCTTCTTTTAATACAATTGCATGCCAGTCACAGCCATGCAGCAACTGGATAGTGCCCCAACAATTTGCCGCAGATAGAGAATAACTGCCGCCTATTCATTTCTTCCGTCATCGTTGCCCCTTTTGAACATCAGTTTACCTGTCTTTCCTTTCATCAAATTAAGTGCCAGTGCCACTCTCCCATCCAAGGATTCAGGTGACTTTGCTGTCAGCCCAAATCCCTTAAGATGTTCCACCACTTCCTCTGTCGATACTTTTGTCACATCTACGATTATGTCATCAATGTACGAATCAGTGGCCTCCTTTGTCTTATTTCCTTTCATTAACACAGTTTTTAGAACGGCTGCCATAATTTTTGGTGCAACATTAAGCCCAAATCCTAACCGTGTCAGACAGTAGGTTCTTTCTTTATAGCAGACTAGCTGGTACTGCCATAGCTCCTTTGCCATGTGTAGTTGCAATAGGCAGACTTAAGGTCCACAATCGCAGTTCCTTCTGCCAACCGCCTCCATTTTCTCATCTTTTCATCACACACATCTATTAGGTCGCTCCCCGTATGACATGCTACAAAACGGTTCAATTCCCGAAAATCTAACACTGGCTTCACTTTTCCTTTTGTAGCCTGGACCACTGTTATCAACGGTAACACACCTTTTTCTTCACCCTTCCATGGTAAGAGAATACCATCTGCTATCAATCTTTCCACTTCCTTCTCGGACTCTGAATTTTTCTCACTGTCCAGGGAATTCTTATAATATTTTACTTTGTTCTGCAACACTGGATGCTCTCCCATCAATTTCCATTTCACTGTCCATCTCTCTCCATCAAAATCCGCCTCAAAATTTTTTTCGTCTATTTTGCAAATGTTTGGCTGATGGGCAGCTACGGCACAGTGTACATCTCCAAACTTGACCTCAGTTTTGTTGATACTCAGACCTCCCATCTCATTGATCATGTCCATTCCAATTATGACATCGATTCCGTCAATCATATTATCCCTCAGAATCACTTCCACCTTCACTCGAACCCTACATACTTTCATTTCCACTTGCTGGGCTCCCTTACATTTTATGTCCCGACCGTCAACTGTTTTTACTGTGTCACTTCTACCACACCCACTCACAAATTTGGAGTTAAGTAGATTGGTGGTGCATCCAGTGTCAACATTACAGCATCATTTACTGCTACTTCTATCATGGGTAGAGTTCATTCTGTTTCTGGGGTAGCTACTGGCACAGAAGGTCGACTTTGTTCGTTTCCCTGAGCCAGAGAGCAATATCTCGCAATGTGCCCGATTCTTCCACACCTTACTCTGACTCTAGCTGGCTCCATGCAATATTTGATCAGATGTGGTCCTTGACACATAAAGCCCTGAATGCTTGAAGATTCTCTTTGAATCTCAATTTTTAGTGTAGTGCTTTGTGCACTCGCTGCCACCGTCCCAGTATCTCGCATTCTCGTGCTAACCAATAGCCGTGCAGTCGGTATCAGTTAACTAACATCCAGTCTCTGCAAGTGATGCAATTGTTGCAGTGCTCAATCAGTCATTATCTCGATGTCTCTTAATCCCTATTTGATAGCTAAATTGATGCCTTTCAGAACAGCATCGAATTCGGCGATGTTAATGTGACTAAAATCAACCACCAATCTCCACAACCACGCCTGTTGCAGTACTGCTTGCATCACACCACACCACTCCTATTTTTGTTCCAGGTATGTGCCAAGCTCCATTAACAGGGCCCTCTTTTTCTATATTAGCTAGAATCTATTGCATTTATTTGACAGTTTAGCCATCTACTCTGCCCTCCCAGTCTATTCCACTTGCTCTTTTTTTTATATAACTGCAAGCCAGTCGCAGCAATGTACAAACTGGATAGTTCCCAATCAATTATCTGCAAATGGAGAAGAACTGACGTCTACTCATTTCTTCTGTGATCTCTGGGACTTCGTAGCCTCAGCTTAACCATCTTTTCTTTTATCAGCTTAAGACACAGCACTTCTCCACCGTCCAATTATGCTGGCAGCTTTGCTGTTAGCCTAAATCCCTTAAGATATTCCACCACTTCTTCTGTCGATACATTTGTCACATCCAAGATTATTTCATCCATGTACGAACCTTTTGTCTTATTTCCTTTAATTAACACTATAATCGTTGATGCAACGTTAAGCCTAAATCCAAACCATGTCAGACAGTAGGTTCTTCCTTTATAGTGGACCAGCTGGTACTGCTAGAGTTCCTTTGCCACATATTGGCAAGTAGGCAGACTTATGGTACACAATCGCCTTAATTTTATCATCTTTTCATAACACAAATCTATCATGTCGCTCCCCGTATAACATGCTACAAAATGGTTCAATTTTGAAAGTCGTATACTGGTCTGACTTTACTTTTTGTGACCTGGAACACTGCCATCAATGGTAACACTTTTTCTTTCACCCTTCCAAGGTAAGAGAATACCGTCCACTATCCATCTTTCCACTTTCTTCTCACGCTCCAGGGAATTCTTGTAATATTTTACTTGGTTCTGCAACACTGGAGGCTCTCCCATCTATGTCCATTTCACTGCCCATTTCTTTCCGTCAAAATCATTTTGAAAATTTTTGTCCTCGATTTTGCAAATGTTCAGCTGATGTGCATCTACGGAACATTATATGTCTCCAAATTTCATCTCAGTTTTGGTTATAGTCACACCTCCCATAGCATTGATTACATCCATTCCAATTATGACATCGATCCTGTCAATCATGTGAGCTATTACAATCATCCAACCTTCATTCGTACTCCACATATTTTTATCTCACCTTGTCGGTCTCCCTTACATTTTATGTCCCTTCCATCAAGCGCTTTCACAGTGCTACTCCTACCACACCCACTCAGAAGTTTAGAGTTGAGTAAAGTGGTGGTGTATCCAATATCATTGGAAGAGGTCCATACTGCGCCTTTATTCTGTTGCTGTGTTAGCTACTGGTGCAAAAGCTGCACCCTGCTCGTTTCTCCTAAGCCCAAGAACAACATCTTGCAGTGTGCCCAAATTTTCCACACTCATAGCACTTTACTCTGGCTATAGGTGGCTCTGTGCAATCAATAATAAAATGTGGTCCTTAACATCTAACGCACCGAATGCTTGATGATTCTCTTTAGATCCTCATTTGTTTGTGTAATGCTTAGTGTACTCGCTGCCAAGATTCCAGTCTCTCGCATTATTTTACTAAATAAAAACCAAGCAGTCGGTATCAGTTTACTGACATCCATTCTTTCTATGTGAGGTAGCTGTTGCAGTTCCACACATACGTCATCTGAGAATCCTCTGACAAATGCCAGTTTGGCCATATGATCCTAGGTATCCTGCTAGTAGAGCCAATCTTTTGATTGTATTCTCCAGTTAACCTGAATCATTTCAGTTTCTCATAGGCTTCAAACGGCCCTTGGGTAAAAGCTGTCACTTATCTCATCGCTATCAGTTCAGCATCTAATTAGTCTTCATTCCTCATCTCAAGGGCAAGCGCATCTCTGTGCAGAAAAAGTGGAATAAAACTAGCAAGGTTTTTCACTTTATGTAGTTTTGCCACCAGTGTAATTATTTTCATCCACCCGACTACATCATCTTCTTCGCTAAAAGGCAATATCACATCTTAGCTCAACCTTAAATTTTGCGGACTCCATAGTCTCCTCTTAAGGCCGAAATAGCTTGTAATATAATTAAATTAACTTTCCTTTGGTGTCACCACCACGAAAAAAGCCAATCTTCAGTGTTAACTTTCCACTGCTTACTGTTAACTGTTACAGCCAATTTGAAATGGGGAGAATATTCAATTGATATATATATTGTCACTAAGTCTAATTATCATAGTATATTAAACCACACAATTATTTTTATTTCTAATGCATGAAAATAGAGAAGCAAGAAAATTGTAAAGGGAAAATGAAATAAACGATTAAATTTTACCAAGCAATAAGAAATAAACTTGTTTTTCATAAAAAAAAGTTGGAAACTCTTGAGTCTTCAAGACATTTAATAAAAATAAGTTTCAACTTTTTGGGACGGATTATTTAAAGCCAATAAAATTTCTGTAAATTATAATAAAGAAAGAATTTAGACTTAAGAGTATCGGATCACTTTCCTGTATACATTGAGAATGATCCACTATGTTTTATGATTCCCACATATACACGATATCTAAATCATGATGGTAACCTGTACACATTGATACTAACCCAGATATTTCACATTATCTCAATATCTATGTAGTTCTAAAACTATGATACTATTTTTGATTGATTAGAACAATTTTCTAGATCTAGTTAAGATCAATAGCCTATTTTTGTTACAAATGTCTTTTGTCTAATGATTTCCAACTTCTATACCTCTTTATTAACTCTTAACCGACTTCTTTTTGTGTTTACTTAAGCAACCTTGTATGATTTTCTAGATAAGTGTAATATAAAATATTTTTGTTGCATAATACATAAAGATTTCTTACTGAACCTTTTAGATAATCTTTTTATTTAGTTTCTGTCCCTCTTTAGGAACTCTTACTCGACCCTTTTTGTTCTAGGCTGAATTTACTTGGCCAATCCTGAAAGATTAAGAAGATCAATAGCATATAACCTTTTTATTACAAATCTCTGTTATCATAGTAGCTACGATTTCTAACTGAACCTTTATGTAATTTGTTTATTAAGTTTCTATCCCTCTTTAGGAACTCTTAACCGGCCCCCATTTTCTTTAGACAATCTTATATGATTTATTAGATCAGATTAAGAAGATCAATAGCATATGACATCTTTTAGTTATAAATGATTTTCTAGATCAGATTAACCATAATCCTAACCCCATTTTCTTTAGACAATCTTGTATGATTTATTAGATCAGATTAAGAAGATCAATAGCATATAACATCTTTTAGTTATAAATGATTTTCTAGATCAGATTAACCATAATCCTAACCCCATTTTCTTTAGACAATCTTATATTATTTATTAGATCAGATTAAGAAGATCAATAGCATATGACATCTTTTAGTTATAAATGATTTTCTAGATCAGATTAACCATAATCCTAACCCCATTTTCTTTAGACAATCTTGTATGATTTATTAGATCAGATTAAGAAGATCAATAGCATATGACATCTTTTAGTTATAAATGATTTTCTAGATCAGATTAATCATAATCCTAACCCATTTTCTTTAGACAATCTTATATGATTTATTAAATCAGATTGAGAAGATTAATAGCATATGACAATTTTTAGTTATAAATGATTTTCTAGATCAGATTAACCATAATCCTAACCCATTTTCTTTAGACAATCTTGTATGATTTATTAGATCAGATTAAGAAGATCAATAGCATATGACATCTTTTAGTTATAAATGATTTTCTAGATCAGATTAACCATAATCCTAACCCATTTTCTTTAGACAATCTTGTATGATTTATTAGATCAGATTAAGAAGATAAATAGCATATAACATCTTTTAGTTATAAAGGCTTTTCCAGATCAGATTAACCATAATCCTAACCCCATTTTCTTTAGACAATCTTGTATGATTTATTAGATCAGATTAAGAAGATCAATAGCATATAACATCTTTTAGTTATAAATGATTTTCTTTGATCAGATTAACCATAATCCTAACCCCATTTTCTTTAGACAATCTTGTATGATTTATTAGATCAGATTAAGAAGATCAATAGCATATGACATCTTTTAGTTATAAATGCATTTCTTTGATCAGATTAACTATAATCCTAACCCCATTTTCTTTAGACAAGCTTGTATGATTTTAAGATGAACTTCTACTTATTAGTTGTGGTATCTTTGAATAATAACACTAATAATGAAAATCATGATTAATAAATTGAATGCTTATATTAGAATTTGAATGACATTAACATTTTTTTCTCACAGATGAATTTAAATGGATCACAAGTACAAGGACTAAAACATTGTGAATGAAACTGCAAATAAGAAGAGGATAGCAGCCTACTTAAAAAAAGACTTTCCTTGACTGAAAATTTGAAACAAATGTGATTGTATTTACTTGATTCTATGGGAAAATATAAATTGAGCAAAAAGTTCATTTTTGTGATATATAATCCATCATTTGCAAGTACCATCAGATAGAACAAAGAAAAGATCCATCATTTGCAAGTACCGTCAGATAGGACAAAGAAAAGATCCATCATTTGCGAATACCATCAGATAGGACAAAGAAAAGATCCATCATTTGCAAGTACCGTCAGATAGGACAAAGAAAAGATCCATCATTTGCGAGTACCGTCAGATAGGACAAAGAAAAGATCCATCATTGTCAAGTACCGTCAGATAGGACAAGGAAAAGATCCATCATTTACAAGTACCGTCAGATAGAAAAAGAAATAATCCATCATTTGTAAGTTCTACTAGATAGGGCAAAGAAATTCAAAATCGCAGAGAAATTATATACTTGCAAAGTTTGTGATTTTTATATTAAATATGATATAAAGTTTAGCTATAAACATTGAGATATCTTCATAATTTTAGTTAATATGTGGCTGTTCTAGTCACACCCATCTCAAATCTGTTGATACATATACGAACAGGTTAACTGGTGAAGTGCCATATCCTGTAGAGTGTGTGTCCCTTATAGTAGGAAATACTGGTTGGTCGCACATTTAAGAACACACACAAGAGAAAGGCCATATTCCTGTATAGTCTGTTGGATTTTCTTTAATAGGGAAGATGGATTAGTTACACATATACAAAGACACACTGGGTAAAATCAATATTCTTGTAAAATGTGTGACTCTTTTAATAAGAAAGGAAATTTAGAACAACATATGCAAACACACAGTGAACAACAGACATATATTTGTGAAGTATGTGATACTTTTTTTAGTGAAGAAAATAAATTCATTATACATAAGGGAAGACACACTGGAGAATATTCTTGTAAAATTTGTAGCTCTTCTTTCATTCAAAAAAGTAAATTCGTTATACATATGCGAACACACAATGGAGAAAAGCCATATCCTTGTAATACATGTAGCTCCTCTTTTAGTCAGAAAAATGAATTACTTATGCATATACGAACACACACTATAGAAAAACCATATTCTTGTAATGTGTGTGGCTCTGCTTTTAACCGAAAAAGTAAATTAGTTATACATATACGAACGCACACTGGAGAAAAACCATATCATTGTACAGTGTGTGAGGCCTCTTTTATTGAGAAATACATATTAGTAAGACATATGCGAAAACACACTGGAGAAAAGCCATATACTTGTAAAGTATGTGGCTCTGCTTTTAGTTCAACAGGAAATTTAGTAACACATATGAGAAAACACACTGGGGAAAAGCCATATACTTGTAAAGTCTGTGGCTCTGCTTTTAGTTCAAAAGGAAATTTAGAAACACATATGCGAATACATGCTGGAGAAAAGCCATATACATGTGAAGTGTGTGACTCTTCTTTTGGTTCAAAAGGAAATTTAGTAAGACATATGCGAATACACACCGGTTGAATGGAAACGGAAAGATGAAAAAATAAAATAAAAAAGTTGAATGCCTACTAGACACTGTTGACGAGTGTCTAAGGTTTACCTTGGACAGGGGTTTGTCAGACATCCTGACATGAGGATACTTCTCATTTGAAGTAAACCCTGACCAAATATTCAAAATCAAAATGAAAAGAAATCAAATCTACAAACTGGCAGGATGTCACCCAGAATAAAAAGATCCCCCCAGAATTGCTACACACTGGGTCATATGAGGAAAATAACGGTGCACCTTCTTCTAGTGATGTTACCAAAAGCAACAACACTAAACTGGACACTCCACCAGACCAGCCCAATTCTGGTCCTGGAATCCGGCAAAACCAAACAATGACCACCAGAAAAAGAAACAACAATCAAGTTAAGTGGTCAATTGAGAAGAAAATTATTCTCCACTGCTTCTCTTATTCAAGGTATGAGAAGTGGGGAAGAAAGAAAAATAATATATTCGAGGCTCAAATAAGGACATCTGCCCTACCGAGAGAAAAAATATCTAACACTAAATAACATGGTTTCTTGACAAAATAAACATCATACCGGTTGTTGTGGGGGCAATTGGTCTAGTGACAAAAAAATCTAGTAAAATACTTAGGCACAATCCCCGAAGACCAAACTATAAGGAAGTACAGATAGCAGCCCTAAAACGGACATCATCTATCCTTACGAGAGCTCGGATATAAGTTTTACTCGTAGGGAAATCAAGTATAAGCCTCAAGAGAGGGCCCCTTGATCTCTTTAGATTAACTAAATTAAAATAATAAAAAAGGGAGGAAAGCCGTAAACTTGTAAATGGTGTAACTCTTGTTTAGTTCAAAACGAAGTTTAGAAAAAAAATGTGAATACACGCTAGAGAAAAAAATATGTGAATACACGCTGGAGAAAAAAAATGTGAATACACGCTGGAGAAAAAAATATGTGAATACACGCTGGAGAAAAAAATATGTGAATACACGTTGGAGAAAAAAATATGTGAATACACGCTGGAGAAAAAAAATGTGAATACACGCTGGAGAAAAAAAATGTGAATACACGCTGGAGAAAAAAAATGTGAATACACGCTGGAGAAAAAAATATGTGAATACACGCTGGAGTAAAAAATATGCGAATACACGCTGGAGAAAAAAATATGTGAATACACGCTGGAGAAAAAATGTGAATACACGCTGGAGAAAAAAATATGTGAATACACGCTGGAGTAAAAAATATGTGAATACACGCTGGAGTAAAAAATATGTGAATACACGCTGGAGTAAAAAATATGTGAATACACGCTGGAGAAAAAAATATGTGAATACACGCTGGAGTAAAAAATATGTGAATACACGCTGGAGTAAAAAATATGTGAATACATGCTGGAGTAAAAAATATGTGAATACACGCTGGAGAAAAAAATATGTGAATACACGCTGGAGTAAAAAATATGTGAATACACGCTGGAGAAAAAAATATGTGAATACACGCTGGAGTAAAAAATTATGTGAATACACGCTGGAGAAAAAAATATGTGAATACACGCTGGAGAAAAAAATATGTGAATACATGCTGGAGAAAAAAATAAATAAAATTGATGTTCTGAAATAGTTATTTTTAATAGAAAGTGAACTGTCACAGCTATAGGAAGCCAGAGGATTTCAAGCCTAACACATTTTCTTTACTTTTTCATTTGGTGGACCCCAATACATATATATATATATATATATATATATATATATATATATGTATATGTCGTGTAAAGTGCTAAAGAATCAGTCAATATAAAAAAGAGGTTTTCTATTTGTGAAAAATGTCTTTTTCCTGTTGGAGTTACATGAGCGTTTTCACTTATTTTATTGTATGATACAGTAAGCTTATTCCACTTGTAAAAGTTTCCACTTGAAACTAAATCCACTTCGATAGTATAAACATGTAATAGGCAAAATGTTTAGTGGATTGCATTGCTTTAATGTCTGCGAATAACATACTTGCTGCAAGTGAGAAATATTGTACTAAGAAAATAAATCGCCCAAGATAAAGGAAATATTACTGATTTGGGGTTTAGCCACCCAGAATTTGAATTTTTCACTTGAGAAATAATGTTCCTTCAGATACAGGTTATTCTGCTGCAGTTTTGACCTGCTTAAGTTTGGCCAAACAATGGCCGTCAAGAGAGGGAAATCCTAGGCATAAGGTTTTTTATGTTCATAGATATGGTTGGTCATAATTTCAATTGGTATTTCTGGAATAGTCCTGCGGATATCTCTTTATATATATATTCCGACAGAAGGTGTTACTTGGCCCTTATGGCATCTCACAGTCAGTTTGGTTTTCTGACCTCTTACAGGCAGTTAGTTTTCGGTTGCCCTCAGAAACAGATGGCTGTGTGTGCGTTCGGCTGGACTTGGGTTTTGATTTGGTTGGGCTAAGAATTCTCATTTGCAAGTCTGTTTTTTAGTAGAAGAAAACGAGTATCATTGTAACTTCCAAAGAAAATAAAGCTTTGTTATTTGTTTTAAACTGGAGTTGAAATTTTATTTGGAGGGAGAATACTTCTGTTGCAGCACTGACTGAAACCACAATTGACACGACTTAGGACCAGCATAACAATGGAGTATCATGCAGTGAAAGCACACACCCACGTTTATATCTTTTGCGACATGACCACACACACGAGCTTAGTCTAGCGCCCAGATTACCGGGATCATCTCTGCTATGTGGTATGACCGATACAGCAGAGTGTAACCTCATGTATGTGAGCCCTGGAGATGTCTCTTGAAGGGCTGTTACGTCCTTGGCACAGAACGTCAATATTTGTCCATACTAAACGATCGTTACATTCCCAATCGGCTTCTGGAAATTAAAGGTTTTTGATAATAGAACAAATATATTACTTTATATATCAAAAATATATTTAATCATTTCCGAAGAATTAAAACTCAAAATTTGAGTTGGTGAGCTTACTCGAGACACGCATCTGTCTCGTACACAATGCAAACTCCAGACTTAAAAAAACATCTTTTTAGCGAGAGAGAGGAGAGGAGGAGAAAAAGAGGGAGATAGAAGGGAAGAGAGAGAAAATACAGCCACTATTGATCCGATTTTCAACATATCTTGCGTGACACTCTGATTTCTGCCCCCAGAGAGACAGCGATAGCATATTACGAAGCAGCATTTTCGACCTCAAGAGGAAGAGAAGAGTCTATGACTATAAGGGACGATTTAGCAATTTCCTTCAGCTACTTTAAGGTTTCCTTGTGGTTCCTTTGTTGGTAATTTTGGCTAAGGGATGTAGTATTTCAGAGAAGTTTTAAATCCACCTGGAATAGTGGAAGAACATTCCCATCGCTTGTCGAAGAGGAGGAATGTTTTGAGGTACTAGCAAGTCCATCAATCCTTTGAGCCTATCGGAGTCAGGTTTGCTTAACCTTTGCTTATCGTATACCCGAACAAGTATACAGAAGTAAGCAAATAGTAGTTTGTTTAGGGTCAGGCCGTACTTTGCCACAGCATTCATGAACCCTTTCAAATTTGTGTCATGCATAGCTTGATTTTCCCTACAAACGGTAACGTTGTCAATGTAGGCGAATGTTCCTAGGAGGTCTTCTCATTTAATGATGTCATCGATAACTCGTTGGAAACTTGCTACTCCATTGGTTAATTAAAACGGGATTCGACAAAACTGATCAAGAAGCTTCAAAGCTTGTGTATTTTCCTTCTTCCGGCTTGATGGCAACCTGATGATAAAGACTGGTTAGATCAAGAATGTTAAATACTTGATAAGTGACAATCTCATTTAATATGTCCTCCATTCGAGGAGAGGATAAACATTAAAGAGAAATACTACGAGTGTTTGAGCTTGCCACAGGGATTGTGATGGCTCTACAATACCTTCCTTTAGCAGGAGATCTATGATTGTATACATGTTGGATTTAACTGCTATTAGGCGAAAGTCTGAGGTTAAATTCATAAACAGAGTAAAGGAGATTTTTCATGGCGGTCAGTCTACAAACTGAGAGAGGGAAGGCGTCCCCCTAAAAGGTACTTTACCTGAAAAATATTGACGAGAATTATGTCACTGCATAAGTTGGCCATAATCGATAGTTCGACATTACTATAGTCAGACTGAGGGACACAACACAGTGTATGAGAGTATTGATTTACTCCTCTCCAGGAGTTAGGCACAAGGCCAGTTTTTATCTTACTCCCACAAGTAAGATGTGACCCAAGGTCGGGTCGGGAAAGTGGGGTTTAAAAATTGCCTGGGCAGCCCCGTCGGCATTCCCCGGTAGGGGCGCCTTAGGCAGTAAGCAATAAACTTACTCCTCCCCAAAGAGGGGAGTCAAAGCCTGGGAAGGTGGACCTCCCAGAACTGCACAGGACAGACCCATTGACCGGCGTAAATCAAGACCCGAAGGCCAAGACAATACCAGTATGGGGGGTAGTATCCATCGGAACAGATACTACACTTTGATCTTAGCCAAAAAGCGGACGAATGAGAAGTGCTAGCCATCAACATTCCTTTAGAACTTGGGAATGATCGCCAATCTGAGCTCCCTAACTTTATCAGGATGAATGAAATTTTCGGAGCTCCCAGTATTGACGAGTATCCTCATCAGATCACCTTTAATTTTTCCACACGGACGAACGTGATAGATTCACAAAGAAGTTAAAAGCACGAACAGATTAAGCCAGAAGAGACTCACCGTAGTTTTTAGCAGTCGCCGTTGGTGATATATAGTTCAAGATACAAAGGAATAAATGTTGCCTACGAAAAAACGGAAAGACAATGAAGGGTTACCAGCTTTGAAGCGTGTGAACCGTATGGGTGTTCTTCGATTTTCAGAGGAATAAATTACTTGTGTTGATAGTAAATTTTTTATAGGTGGAATTCATTCGCATATGAGGAGAGAAACTGTTTTAAGAAAAAAACGTATTGAGAAGACAGCAGAGAGTGAACTTTGAGATTGTTTGTTGCGGTATCGTTGAAAAGAAGTTCATTTACATTAATTACCGGATAACAAGCAAAGAGGAGATTATGGAGTTCGGAAATTTAAGGTTAAGCAAAGATGTGATATTGTAGCGGTCATAAACATAGACATATTTCCCCCCTTCGAAACATGTCCCCATTGAGTGAGCTGGTCACACACTGACCAATCAGCATGCAGGGCGCATGATTCCTTCTGTCAGGTGAAGAACTACTTGAGCCCCTTTGGAATCACGAGCAGTCAGAGAGAGACCCCGGCAAGAAACGAGGAAACACTTCTTTCTCTCTCTCCTTCCCCTGTCAACTGCCAGCAACTACTATCGTCGTCTGAAGATAGTTGCTGACAGACTTCCGGCTGCTCTAAGAACTCCCTGATTTCCTCTTTTTCTCTCGGACACTGTCCAACTCTTTCTTCCAACTATACTAAACGGTATAGGTAACCTTTTTGAATAAACCCTTTTCGTTGTTGTTATAAAGAGGTTTTGTTATTTCATTTCGTGTCTTAAACCTAAGATAGGGACAACGTCTCCTTTACGATATTGCTTTTTAATGGAAAAGATGATGTAGTCGGTTGTAGGAACTTGACTTGGTTCTTCTTGGCGGATTTTCTAGCAATGTTTGCCAAGTTCGGTCTATTAGATGGAGGTTCTATTCGTTCTCTTTGCCTACCTACATAAGTTTGGTATGTGTGACAATAAAGAGGAACACCCACCGTCAGGAAAAAGAATGAGGTGCTTCGCATGTCGTGTTTGCAGATTAAAAAAGGGCTTCTATTCATAGGTGCAGGTGTTTATGGTCTCTGATTTGCACATGTGGATATCAGCTGATATAAATTAAGAGGACAGCTGGGAAGGAAGAGGAAGCGATTTGGATTGGAGAGAGAAAGTGGGTTGCACGAAATTCGGTTGGAAATTGAATTACCATTAAGACTTTTTGAGAGAAAGACAGAGAGAAAGTGGGTTGTACGAAATTCGGTTGGAAATATAATGACAGTCGAAACTTTTTTATTTATTTTTAGTTAACAGTATGTTTGGTTTATGCCAAATTTGTGTCAAGCTCGTGTCTTTTTTTGGCAGTAAAAAAATGTATAAGGCCAGGTTAGCCTTCAATCACATGGAAATGCAATAAATACATTTTTTACCACTGCTTTCTTATTCACGTGGTTACTCATTGCGTGATTGTCACAGTATATCTTATTCTTTCAATCATTCTAGCCTCCCGACTTGTTGCCTTTCATCGCAATTCATCGTATCCTTTCTGCCTCCTTTTGTCGTAGAAGGCAAAGTTTATGTACTTGTTGCATTGACTTTCCCCTTCCTTCCCTTTCGTTTTGGCCCTTCTCGTTCTCTCTTCGTCGCAGTTAACTTATCTCTTTTTGTTTTCTTTTTTCTTTCCTTTCAGATTTTTACCGGATTCACTATACGGAATAAATATCGTTTTTTTTTTTATCATAGAATGCGTTTGTTTTTACCTTTTTGTGAATGTGAGTTTAACTGGCTGTCTAAGAAAATGTTAATTAGCATTTTAACGAGGGCAGCACACACACACACACACACACACACACACACACACACACACACACACATATATATATATATATATATATATATATATATATAAATAAATATTAATTATTTATTACCTACAGACATCGATGTTTCATGCTAACGCACTATTCAGTGCAACGGTCGGCGGGCGCGAACACCGATCACAAATCGCCACTAGTTCGTAGTTAAGACTCTTAACCCCTCGGCCATAGTGAACTAGTTATTAATTAGGGAGGAATTCAACTTTGTAAATAGCGAATCGGGGGCTAAATTTACACAAACAGTTTAGAGTGATCAACGAACGTATTCGGATCGTGCATTTCGCTATTAGTACTGCTTGTTATTAAAGTCACTTCAGAGTGCCCAGCCTTTGGTGAAGTAATACTATTTATAAATAAATATTAATTATTTATTACCTACAGAAATATATATATATATATATATATATATATATATATATATAAATATGACAGCTTTAGACATAATTCTAAACTGCAAACTAATCCGTAACCTGTAAGTTCTTCTATGTAAATATAATTAAAATGTAACAAAAAAGCACAGTAATGGAATGCCACTAAGCGAATAAAAAGCTGGACAATTAGAAATTTAAATTTTAACATAAATGTTATATTTTAGTATGCGGATCAAAGTAAACGACACGTTTCTAAGAGAATGAAAAGCAAATAAATATTTTTATACCTTAATTTTCAATATCTGCGTTTATCGTCTGTTTTTTGTTCAAATTTATTCTATACATTCTTTTATACATTCTTTTATAAATTGTTCCATCAAAAACATTTCTGAGTTGGTAGTTTAAGCTTTTTCTGAATAAAATAATCAAATAAATGTTCCTATTGTTGAAATTACCAAGAAGAACATACCTTTACTCAGGACCGGCGGGACAGTTATAAAAGTGTGTGTGTGGGGGGGGCTCTCCTAAAAAGTGGGGGGCGGTTAAACACATGCATATATAACTTCATTATTGATGATCGTAAAGTGGGGGGAGGGGGCCAAGTAAAAAAGTGGGTGGGGGGGGGTCGTCCATGCCTTTACTTTTGTTAGATTAACAGTTTTTAACCATGATAAGTGGTGACTCACGAATAAGAATAAAAGATGATTGATGACTGCCTGCCAATAATTTTCTTTATTTTCTAGAAATACATCAGTTTTTCCATAGTATTGCGATTGTACATTTTCATCATATATTTTATCACATAAAAATGATATTATCTCACAATTTCTAAAGTTTAATATGATTTGTCACTAAGTGAGCTGTCGTTGCTGAGATTACTCATCTGTTTAAAGGTATTGATCATAAAGTATTGATCATAAAGTATTGACCTTGGGCAGCCATTATTATTCTCTCCTGATCATAGTGAAGCGATGCTTATCCACATATTCCTGTGATAGTTCATTCAAAAACTATTTAGCACGTTATTGGTTGGCCTACTTTCCCGGTTTTTCAACAATGGAAATGAGTATTTCTGGCGGCTGTTCTGGGCTATTTCCTTGGCGGACTTGTCGTCCGTTTCTCCCTCATTTGTAAGATAGTTCTGTCCAAAATATTTGACCAGTTTTGTGATAGAGTTTGTTTTACTGAGAGACCAATACTCCTTGCTCCTTTTGGCAGATACAGCCTTGGTAGACACTCGTTTCTGTACAGTGTCAACATTTGTCTCGTTGTTAATATCTTTTTATAGGAAATCAATAATGCCAAAGCTGGATGTTATCACTGGCATAGCTCATTGGTTAATGGCAGTTACTTTGTTTTTGTTTGTAAGCTGTCTCTTGCAAATTTTTCTAACACGGCGTATATATTCTCTGCTATTTTCTCTTACATCTTGGCATGTTGAATTGAATCGTTTTCTTCTATACCTAGGTATTTGTATTGTTCCTGCTCTTCTAGGTATTTGATCTCAGTATCTTCATAAAGCTGGATGTTTTCCGTTTGGATCTTCTCCCCAGTCCTGAGTGAGCACTTGGAACATTTGTCCCGGCCAAACTTAATTCCAATATATTTGGAGAAGGTATCGGCAACCTGCAGAATTCGGCTTAAGTCAACGTCTGAACTGGCATACAGCAGATGGTTGATTTTTTTTTATGTCTTGTTGGCGGCTCTGACTCAGGTTGTCTGGCTTTTGTTCAGTAATTTACTTAGCAGATTTATCACCAGGCAAAAGAGTAGATAAGCTATCTTCTTGGAAGATTCCTCTTCAGATCTTGACATCAGGGATTGTAATTGTTTCATTAGTGTGACTTAATGCCATAGTTGTTTGCCACATCATTATATGTACTGCCATGGTTTTCTTGATGACCGGATGGATTGTATATTATTCAAGGCATTGTAGAAGTGATGTGTGGGACACACTATCCTATGCCTTTTGTAATCGATCCACGTAATACTTATGTTTCTCTGCCTTTTCCTATAGTCTTTAAGAATGGTTTTATTCATTAACAACTGATCATTTGTTCATAAACATTTCCTCCTGCACCCTGCATGTTCTTTTTCCAGCTACGCTCCAGAAGAGAGGTGTTCGTAGATGCTGTTTGCAACCAGGCCAGTGAGTAGTTTGTAGGTTATAGTGAGACAGCAGATCGGTATTTATGTAGTAGGGAGTTGTGTCTCACTCGTTTTGGGTATGAGGCTTGTATCACCTTTCACTCGCCATGCTGATGTAGCCTCCTCACCCCTCAACAGTCTGGTAGAGCAACTAATATAATAACTATTAAGTGCTGTTAGTTTTTTAGTCAAATATTGGTATGTTATCTATGCCAATTTTTTTTTGTCATTCTGAAATTGATCTAACTTTCGTTTTATCATTCCAGACGTTATCTCTGGCTCTTGCATTTTTGGCTTGCTTTCATTACGCTAAGCTATATCTAAAATCCACGTGGCCACTTGATTGGACAGCCTCTCATTCTTAAACAGATGCACCCAGCAGTCTTTTAGCTCTTTCTCTTTCGGTGACTTTTTAAACTGTTTCTTTTTCACCTTCGCTCTGTGCTCGTTATCCTTTGTTTCGATTCTTTTGGCAAGTTCTGAAATCTTGCCTTCAAGTTCCTTCGCAATTTTTTTAATTACTTCTAATTTTTTTTGTATTTAAAACTGAGTCCGAAGATGGTGTTCTCCAGCCGCCCTAGCACTGTAAGGACGGCAAGGAATTGTTTGATCTGAGACAATTTCTTTTCTGCAAATGTTTAGTTGTTTTGGGAGCTTCAGTTTCCAAGGTGGTGTTGGGTTATGTTCTCTGGACTCCTATTGCTTTTCGTATTGAGTAAGTTTTTTTTTCTGACAATGTAGAGTCGTGCAGCATATGTTACCTGATTTAGCTCCGTTAGGGATATGTTGGATGGGACGAGCCTTTTGAGAGCGATGTTCATAGCTTTTGTTACTACACTTTACAAGAATATGGCTTCTTTCATTTTACTTCAGTCGAAGTTCTCAGATCAAGAGGTTCCCTTCCTGGAGCTAACACTTGATCTCTATACGTAGATTTTCGAATATTTTATTAAATTTCTGCTGTATTTCTCAAACGTTGAGAAGTTAAGAACATTAATTTTCCATCTCCCAAATATACCAGTTAAGTATTTTATAGTATATATTTCTTGTAGTCTATTAGTCTTACCGGATTCCGGGACAAGAATTAATCTAGTCTGGTGGAGTATCCAGCTAAGTGTGGTTAGTTGAGGTAACATCACTAAGAGAAGGTGCATTATTCCTCGTATATACAAGTTTATAACCATGCTGAGGGGATCTTATTTGTGGTGGCACAGTGGCTTAGTTGATATTGACGCGGACTAAGAACCTGGGTGGGCCAGGTTCAAATCCAAGTCATTCCACTGAAAACGCTTCCATCAAACACACATGACTCTTGTGTCTAATCTCCTGGAGGGGAGATAAATAGAAATCACATTAACACTTGTCCACGGGTGGTTTCTGTTTTATTTCTATATAAAAAAATTGTCTATGTTTACCTGTAAGGTGAAATATCCTATGTCAGGTTGTCCTGACAAATCATTGTACAAAGAGACAATGTAGATGTTATCTAGTAGGTAATTACAACTCTCCTTTTTTTCATTTTAATTTAGTTTATCTAAAGAGATCAAGGGGCTTACTCTTGGGGCTAACACTTGATTTCCCTATGAGTAAAATGTATATCCGAGAGCTCTCTTAAGGATAGATGTTGTTCCTTTTAGGGCTTCTATCTGTACTTCCCTGTGTATATTCGAATATGTCGATTTAAATTACTTTCCTGTGAAAATGTTCTTTTATATATCTCACAAGCAAATGCAGTTCTCTCAATCTTGTCTCCCATATGGTGGCTTTGTAGAGATATAGGATAATGTCGGGTGTGAGAAGTTTACTAGCACGGACGAGGGAGTCCACCTTCTTTGCAGCAGCCCTTGCAATGTCTTCAATGTTTCAACTTTGACATTTTAGCAGAATTTAATTTTTTTTCTAATCAGATTTCCAACAAAATAGGATTATTAGTGCAAATAATTTTTTTAAAAATTAGTACCAACACACGACATAAGAATATGAGTTTTCTTCAAATTGTCTTTATAAATGTGAATTTCATTTTATTTCTCAGTAACCCAACTGCCAGTAATTATCATTCAAAAAATAATAACCAGAATAATAAGTTCAGATCTGATTTTTTAGATGAAACTAAACTTTTCAACAATATGGTTTCTTTTCAAAGTTAATTGATATATTAAAGACGGTATTTCCTCATGTTCATAAGATTCCATGGCGGACTGCCACTAGCTTAAAGACATACTTCATTGAGTAGAACTAATTTGAGCTCCCGGCACGTGACAATGTAAACACTGTAGATATTAATTACAGGTTCCTATGATAGCGCAGGGGTAGAGGCACAGATCGTCAGCTTGACGGTTGGGTTTAAATCACGGCTTGAGACACTAGCTGGTCTAGCCGCACTGACGAGCTGTGATACAACGAACCAGTCTGCATGTAGATAACTATTTAAAACTCTTTTTCTTGAGTAGAGTTTATTTGCAACTGCCACTAGCTTTAAGACATAGCTCATTGTGTAAACAAATTCGAGCTCCCAACACTTGACAATGTTTTCATTGTAGATATTGTAATGTTATCGGTTGGGTTAAATAAGTAGTAAGACGGTGAGACGTATAGGATAAATAACATGCTTTATTGGCGGTTAAATTACATTCTAACTGAGTCATCGCCAGGGGCCGTAACTCGTCCCCCCACCGGTGAATCCCCGGTGCAATAACACTACATCCCCCTTTCGGTTGTAAAGTTCTTTACAAGGACAGTCTTTTAGATGGTCGAACTTGTCGACCGCTTCTTGTATATTTCCCTTGGTCAGGACCTCTGGAACTCTCTAGTGGGATGTTTCTTTGGTTACTGGGAAGATCTGTAGAGTCATCATCACAGCTATACATATATCCATATCGAGGGGAACGTGGTAAGGTGTTTGCTTCCTGTGGGATAGTCACCTGAGAGAAGCTGGTTTCTCCGTTCCTTAGGCGCAGATTACTTTTGTTGCGTCGGTGTAGTCCTGAATCTGTCTTAACTAGGACTGACCTTGGTGACAGAGTTTTACTTACTACAGCTGTACTGGTCTTAGGTATCTTGACCCAGACTGGTTGTCCTTTTTTCAAAGGCAGGACGATCTTTAGCCCGATGACGTTTGTCATAGTTTTGCTTTTGTCTGGCTTTGAGCCAGGTGCCTGCCCATTCTATGTTCCTCGATGTTTTGCTGATCAAATGAATTTCTTTGAGAAATGGTAGGGATCCGTGTTCTTAGTTTTCTATTCATTAACAGCTCTGCAGGACTCTTGCCGTGTTGCAGAGGAGTGCTGCGATAATTTAGCAGTGCTAAGTATGGGTCACTTGCTTTCTTCAATAAGTTTTTTTATTGTCTGGACTGCACGTTCAGCGTCTCCGTTTCCTTGCTAGGTGAGGTGCAGGAAGTCAAAAACATTTTAAAAGTTCCTGAAATCACTAGAACTGAATTGGGGACCGTTGTCAGATATGATTGTCTCTGGGATCCCATGGCTAGCGAATATTGATTTGCAATGCTCTATTATGCTGGCTGAGGTGGTTGTCCGTAAATGGGCTATTTCAATCCACTTGGAAAAATAATCGACAATCAGAAGATATCGGTGTCCCATGAATTCGAACAGATCCATTTCTATTTTCTGCCATGGATATGCAGGTAATTTGGTGGGTTGTAGTGGTTCTGGTGGATATTTTCGTTCTTTTTCACAGATACCACATTTCCCAACTTTGTCTGCAATTTGTTTAGAGAGGCCAGGCCACCACACACTTTCACGAGCTAGTGCTCGGCATTTGACAATACCTTGGTGTCCCTCATGTAGATGCTCTAGTATGTCTTTTTAAAGTACATTAGGAATGACAAGTCGGCTCTGGTACATTAGAAGTCCCTGGTAAACTGTTAGGTCCTGGTTGACAAACCAGTACTGTTTTAGTTCATGGTCCCGCCTTGCTCTTTCGGGCCAGTGGTCCATCTCATAATATTTGATTACCTGACTGCAGACCTGGTCAGTATTTTGTTTTAGTCGGATATCCTCCAATCGTTTATCGCTCGCTGAGATATTTCCTATGACTGAGCGGATAAATGAGTCGGTCTCTGTCTCCTGCTGGATATTCTGTATAACGGGACTGCTCCCAGGTGCTCGGAACAAAGCGTCTGCTGTTGTGAGGTCTTTTCCCGCTGTGTATATGATCTCATAGGAGATACTCATTAACCTCATGCGGAAACGTTGAATTCTTGGAGTCAATTCGTCGAGTCGCTTCGACTTCAACAGTGCCAACAGTGGTTTGTGGTCTGTTTCGACTGTGAATTTTGGCATTCCGACCAAGTAGTCCGCAAATTTTTCACAACACCAAGTGACTGCTAGTGCCTCCTTCTCAACCTGTGCATATCTCTGCTCTGTTTCTGTCAGAGATCGTGAAGCATAAAATACCGGTCTCCAGTCATTTTCTTGCTTCTGCAGTTGTACACCGCCTAGGCCATAGTTAGATGAATCTGCTGATACTCTTGTCGGCTTGTTGGAATTGTAATGAGTCAGTACTGGTGCAGAACTCAGTTGCTTCTTCAGGGTCTGGAATGCTACTTTCTGAGGCTCATCCCAGATCCATTCTGACTCTTTCCTAAGAAGCTCTCGGAGTGGTTTGGTGGTTTCGGCTAGATTCCTAGCAAATTTTCCGACCTGGTTTGCCATGCCCAGTAAGCGTCGTAATTCGGACACATTCTCAGGTCTGGGCAAGTCCATAATTGCTGCTACTTTTTCGGAATCTATTTGTATTCCCTCTTTTGATATAATGTGACCCAGAAACTTTATGTTTCTGACAGAAAATACACATTTATCGTTGAGTATAGCTCCTGCAGCCTTCATTTTCTGCAGTACTGCTTTTAGTCGCTGGTCGTGCTCCTGCTGGTTTCTTCCACTTATTAGGACGTCATCTATATCACAGATGACTCCTGGTATTCCGGACAAAATGTGTGTCATCTCTCTATGAAAGATTTCTGGCCCAGAACTTATCCCGAATGGAAGTCGTTTGAAACAGTACCTCCCATAAGGTGTTATAAATGTGGTAAGGACCTGCGATTTTTCGTGTCGGACGATTTGGTAGAAACCGTTGTTGCAGTCGAGGTAGCTACACACTGTGGCTCCATGGAGCTCGGCCAGTAATTGGTCTGTGGTGGGTAAAGGAAATTTTTTCCGTTTAACGCTCTCGTTTAGCTTGGTAAAGTCGACGCATAACCTAACTTTACCGTTAGCTTTTTAGACGGCAACTATTGGGGCACACCAATCAGTTGGTGATTTGATTGGACGGATTATGTCCTCGTTCTCCAGACGTTTCAGTTCTTCCTCAACCTTCGGTTTCATAGGCAACGGCAATCTTCTAGGGGTAGCAATGGAAAAGGGCTGAGCTCCTGCCTCCAAACGTATCTGGTACACATGTTCCAGTTTCCCTAGTCCTGTGAACAGTTCTGGGAACTCTTTCTCATACTGGTGCCCTTTGCTTGTCACTCTATTAACTGCTTTCAGCAGGTTGAGGGCTTTGATTGCTGGTCCTCCTAATAGAGGTTCTTGCAGACTCTCTATAACATAAAGGTCTTTTTTCAAGCTTACTTTTTCTGTAGCCAGTTTGGCCTTCACACATCCTATGAGGTTTATCTCATGATTACCCGGTCCGTACAGTCTTTTGTTTGTAGGTTGGATGAGTGGGGAATTTCTCCTGAAGAACCGGTCCGGGATTACGGTCACATCTGCACCTGTATCCAGCCTAAAATTTATAATTTTGGTACAGGTCTTAGTGGTGACCTTGATTTTAGCCTGCCAATTTGTATTATCCTCAGTGGTAATTGTACCTATATTTTCGAGAGTGACAGAACCTAAAAAATGATTTTCTTCTTCCTCTCTTATTTCTCTAACCTTTACCTTATCGGTTCTGCAAAATTTTGCATAATGCCCTTTCTGCGAACAAATTCTGCAGCGTGCGTCTTTTGCTGGGCAGTCATTTCTATTGTGGAATGGAAATTTCCCGCAGCGTGTGCATTTGCTAGGCATTTTCGATTTCGGATGTGGTTGTTTGTCTTGTAGGTTCGCTTCGTAACCCGGTTGATTTGAGGTTCCGCTGCATCGGCACCTGAGGAAATCGTCTGCATCTGTTGTTTCGAAGTTTCGTAGGCTCTACCTATTTGTAGGCACTTGTCTAGAGTAAGCTGTTTATCAGACAGTAACTTTTCTCTGACGGTATCGCTTCGAACTCCGACAACGACTTGGTCTCGAATAAGCCTATCCTGTAGCTGTCCGAAATTACAGTTCTTTGCAAGTTGTCGAAGAGCAGCTATATAGGTTGTAGCAGTTACCTCCTCCTTTCAAAACATAACTACACCGGTTGGCCGTTAGGTGGCGCCTTTTCACCGACAGGTGGCACTGTAAAGCGACACCAGAGTTATCTGCCCTTCTGACTATAAAAACCGTTGCAAACGGAAATTCTCTCTCTTCTTCACCAGCCTCGACAGAAGTACGCTGGCACCAGCGTTCCGTCTCTCTCTCTCTTCTCTGGTCGGCAGAACGACGCTACGCTTCGTCTCACGCTTTTCTCTTGAACTGGTCTCGGCAAAACAACTACCAACACACGTTTCTTCCGTCAGCACGTGGGCAAACAACGGTAAGAGTTCTCAACTCATTTTCTTACGGCTTTCAAAGACTTTTCCTACGCCGGATTCATTTCTTCTTATACCTTTTCAAGAACTGTTTTTCCATCGACACACATGCTTACATCACACACTTCACCATTCCACGTACACACACGTTCAATAAACGTTATTTGAACTACTTCATTTTGTTTATTAATTATTACTCTGTCTTTTGCATGCAACATTGTTTGATTCAACTAAACACGTTTATAATCGGGGGAACACGACCCTCGATCCGAACAAGGTCTCGATACCTTCCGATACTTCTTGCTTGCGAAGATGGAATGTATAGGATTCGTAAGCTTCGTGTGTTTCGCCCACGAAAAAATCCTCAAACTTCTTCATCATCACTAGGTCCGTCTTTTCTTCCTCAGAGTTAAACTTCAACCCTTCATGTACATCGTAACTATCCTCCCCGATAGTTGCTAAAAATACCGATGTCTGATATGAAGTACCTGCTTCTTTAGACAATCTACTAGTGATCGAATAATTGAGAAAATTTCGTTTAAATTTTCGCCAGTTATTAGCAACATTTTCAACGAGAGTCATTCGTTCGGGGGGTAGTATATTAGCAGAATATTGCTTTATGTCCGTGTGAGGCATTTTTCAAAAGTATACAATATATATGAAAAAAACAAATTTCTGTACTCACTGTTCTCTCTTTTCTTACTTTTTTTTTGTTTGTTTGTGGGACCGTTTTCCGTAAGTCGTTTGTTTATGGATAGTAGAATTTTCTTTCTCTTAGAAATCCTTTGTTTTTCTTACTACGATATCCGGGTTTTTTTTTGTTTTTGGTCTCCACAAATTGTATCCTACTTTTGACACCATGTAATGTTATCGGCTGGGTTAAATAAGTAGTAAGACGGAGAGACGTATAGGATAAATAACATGGTTTATTGGCGGTCGAATTACATTCTAACTGAGTCATCGCCAGGGGCCGTAATTCGTCCCCTCACCGTTGAATCCCCGGTGCAGTAACACTACAAATATCACTTACAATCAGCCAGTATCGTATGATAGCGCAGGGGTAGAGGCGTCAACCGTCAGCTCGCCGGTTGAGTTTCAATCTTGGCTTGAGGCACTAGCTGGTCTAGCCGCACTAAAGAGCTGTGATACAGCGAAACAGTCTGTATATGGATGACTAATATATATATATATATATACATATATATATATATATATATATATATAACTGTATGTTGCAGATGTGCACTGCCACAAAGGTTTAAAATTTGAGAAGATTCACAGATAAATCAATATTTCTTTCAATGAATCTTTTTAAGTGTCTTTTACAAATTTAATTATCAGCCTTTTTACACCCACAAGTTTCTGAATATTTCAATCTTTGAAGTTTGTTGCAATTAGAAATTACTTGCATTAAAAAATAAACATAAATTATGATGTAGAGTTTTCAAATGTTGATAAGATTATCTAAATTTAAAAAAAAATGACTTTATCTTGTGCACAAATTGATTTGATGTTTTTCAAAATTTCAATTTACGTCATTTTACTTATATCTTCTCCCAAACAATGCTCAGTATGTTTAGGCCCCACCTGGAAATTGAATATTATAACATACGAAATAAGATGTATATGTTTTCTCCCGTATCAAAGAGTACTATGATACAGGAGGGACAGTTTTCACCTTGCGAATGTGCACAATTATCTCCTGAACAGAATTCTCAAAGGAAATCGATTATCAGAAATTTCTTCTGCATTTTAACAGCTAACAATTTGACCGAGACAGGTAGGACGTTGAACTTCCACAATCACTTATGACCAAAGGGCCATGGTTCGATCCGCAAGGTGAATATATATATATATTGCATACACACACACACACACACACACACACACACACACACACACACACAGGTGGATCAAAAAGTTCGCGGACTCATTTAATAGAATTAAAATTATAAAATTTAAACAAGTCAGAACACTTCACTGGGTGTCTACCTTCCTTATAGTTACCGGCGATCAGTTTTTTTATATTATGCGTTGATACAGGTGAGTATTAAATAAAGCCAAGTTAGTAACTTGTTAGTGAAGCATTCATTAACAGAGGCGAGACACACGTGTGAACGTAACGAGCAATTTATTTACACTGAATACATAGCAGTTTACCACTAATACAAGTAGTGGGAGTTTGCAGTCAAGAGTGACGGTGGGAGGTTGCTAAGTCAACGGGAGATAACTCGTGTTTGCGTAACAAGTTTCATGCAAGCCTATGTATTGTTTAGACACTACTTCTTTCGTGCGAATCCGATGATTCTGATGTCGGCATTAGTTTCCCCGATGTTTTTCTAGTTAGAAATCTTTCTGGAAAGACATCGGGTACTTACGGGAAGGACTACGAGAAGCTTGCCAACATCCCGAAGTGAAACTAGTACTATGGAACCGATTGGTTTCGAACTTGGATTCCCCTGGTCTTTAGTCCATGTCGATATCCACTTAACCACCGTCACCCCCCCGTTTAGATACTAAAAAGAGAAGTGAATTTTTCAACCATGGAAAACAAATATTTTTTGATCAAATATCAATTATTTTGTAAATATTTTTGTAAAACTCGAATGGAAAAGAAATCAGATCATTGAAACTTTGAAAAAAGTTCATGGAACTCGTGCTCCAAAAAAATAGTACAGTCTACAAGTAGATTCAGCAATTCAAATAAGGAAATGACAAGTTTGAAGACGACCGTCGCTCGGGAAGACCCGGAACCTAAAGAAATGACGCAAATATCTCGCCTGCTCAAAATTTAATTAGAGAAGATCAGTGAATAACTGTCAATTAGATAGCTAGGTCCCTGGCCATTTCTTATGGGTCGGCAAATTTCTCATGATAATTCAGGACTGAGAGAGGACTGGGTCCGAAAAGTGTTGCTGTCTGATCAACAGAATCTTCAAAGTGATCTCTCCTTTACATCATCGAACAAAATTGAAGTTGACGAAGAGTGGCACAAATTATAACTGGAGATGAAACTTGGAATTACCAGTATGATGATTGTTGTGATATCCGTATACATTGATTGATGTCGATTAGACGAAAATACAAGGAGGCTGAAGTGAAACACGTTTATTTACTTAGGTGTACAAACCGGAACTGCTGACGGTGAGCCCGAAACCGGAAGAGGGGATATTGGAAGGAAGTGGGAGGAGGGCTAGCTAGATTTCTATTGCTGATACTACAACAATGATGTGTCGAAAAAACAGTCAAAGACATGGCTCCCACGTAAGTCTTCATGCCCCATCAAGTTCAATTCTAAAAAACGAAGTGATTTCCACGTTATTCTGTGATTCAGAAGGTGTGATACTGATAGACTACCATGAAAATCAAAGAACAGTAAGATGAGTTTATTATACTGAGATTTCAAGAAAGCTAAAGTACGCTTTGATGAAAAAAATGGAAAGGAAACATCATGGTGGGGGGTCCTGTTTTCTTTTTTAATTTATAACATTGTTCACCCCAAACAAGGCAGGCCACCACTGTAGACGTAAAAGAAACTAATATGTTAGTTAGCAGTAACGGACTTTTGTCTGTAAACTTTAATTCTATCCAGAAAATCCTAAGTGATTAGAAAATCCTAAGTAATGTCAAGATTGAAAGGTAATGACTTATACACTTCGAAGGATTATAGAAAAACAATAAAAATAAATTAATGATTTGACATGTTATGTTTTCATTGGATTTTTCATATCTTTTTAGTTTTCCCTTATTTTATTTATGACTTGAATAAATATAAAAATTTCAGTAAAAAAAATATTATTCAATGTTACGTTGACTGGTGAAACACACTCACAGATGGGTTTGTAGCAGACGCTACTATGTGCGACTTTTCTTTCTTTGTTTGCTCAGCCCTTCTTCGTCCCTGGGGTAGCGAAGAGGAGTGATCTCGTGAAAGCACGTTGGCCGGAGATCCGGTGAATCAGGAACCAACAGGTCAGCTTGACCACGCGTGATGTGACTCCCTATAAAACAAGTCACGCACCCTCTTTTCTTTCTCTTTTTCTTCTGCTTTCCGGCCGAACGCACACAGAGGAGATCGTCGACCCCCCCCCCACCGAGGAGGTGGGGGAGGCAAATGTCAAAAAGTAGGTAATCTCTTTTAATTCCTACCACGAAGAACAAACTTTTCTTCGAGCACACACACACATTACAATTGCCACAAAAATCACTTTACATCAAACACGCTCGCATATACACATTCGTACAAACATGAAGTGAAACAAACCGAACATTTATCTCGTACAAACGGAATTTTTTCACTCCTTAAAAATATGAACTCTACAAAATGTATTAGTCAAATAAATTGTTTTGTTTTAATATAAATGTTTTACTCTTAATTATTGATTTTAAAATATACCATTCTTGTGTGTTAGCTATATTATTCCTTCGCTTTCTTTCTAATATAATTTCAGATGTTATAATAATGATGTTCTCTTTCTTCCCTTTGTTTTAATCTGTTAATTATATCCACACGCTATAAAGGCATCTCTCCAACAACCTTTGGTCGGGGCACCACACATGGGTTTAACTCCTTTGTCCAAGAACAAACCCCGGCCATAGGTTAAATCTTATTGTCTGAAAGCTTCATTAGGACAGAGACAGACAAAAGCAGCAACTTCAAAAGTATATCTAATTTATATTCAGTAGAAATTAGATATACTTTTGAAGTTGCTGCTTGAAATTATGGTGAAGTTGTAATGATAGGGATTGTTTGTCCCTTCCTTACTTTTATCACACGAAATGAATTGAACGAACAACTGAGTAACAGGTAACAAAATAAAGGATTTATTGACAGAGGATACCTATACCGTTTGGTATAGGTAGAAGAGAGATGTAGACGGTGTCCGGGTAGGAAGAGGAAAAATGTAAAGGTTCTCTTCAAGTGAAGAATAGTAGTTGTCTTTGAGTTAGACAACGGTAGCGGGAGAACAAAGGCTTTTCCGGGTTCCTCTGGTGGTGCTCTCAGCGATGCGTCCCAGCTATGCCGAGGGGTTGTCTCTGCGAGGCTGTGAATGAAAAAGAGGGCGAATTTCCGTTTTGCACCGGCTTTATAGTTCGAAGGGCAGATAACTCTGGTGTAGCTTTACAACGCCACCTGTCGGTGAATAAGCGACACCTAATGGCCAGTCGGTGCAGTTATGGATGAAAGGAGGAGGTAACTGCTACATAACCCCCTGCTTAGGCTGAAAGCCGACAGGAAATAAAAGGAAGTGTAGCAGTGAGAAACAACAAAAAAAAATGTCAATTAACAAATGTTTAAAGGGAAAAGAATGTTCTTTTACTTTTCGGTGAAAAGTTGTTTTTTTGAAAAATTGTTCTTTACTTTTCGGTGAAAAGTTGTTTTTTTGTGAAAAATTGTTCTTTACTTTTCGGTGAAAAGTTGTTTTTTTGAAAAATTGTTCTTTACTTTTCGGTGAAAAGTTGTTGTTTTTTTGAAAAATTGTTCTTTACTTTTCAGTGAAAAGTTGTTTTTTTGAAAAATTGTTCTTTACTCTTCGGTGAAAAGTTGTTTTTTTGAAAAATTGTTCTTTACTTTTCGGTGAAAAGTTGTTTTTTTTGAAAAATTGTTCTTTACTTTTCGGTGAAAAGTTGTTTTTTTGAAAAATTGATATTGAAGAAAAATGTTTTTTACGAAAGCAGAATGACATTTTTTGTTTCTTTGTTTTTAGGATTTTCCAATAAAGAAGTGTTTTCTTTTTGTGTGTCTGAAAATATTACGATAGAGTACAAAGGATAAAAATAAAAAGCTAATTCTTTATATATAAAGTCTTACAAAGCTTTTTGGGCCAATGTACTCGCCGACCACTGCGTGTGGTGGTGATATGCTTGTCTTTAGAATTTATGTTTCTGTTTACTGTTGGCAGAGTTGGTGTATGCAATGTGTAAGTAGGGGGAATATGTGGCTCTAGTGTTTTGGTGTCTAAAAAGGCTCTTTTAACCCTATCTATTGATACTGTTTCTTTTTTGCCACAAATATCAATAGTGAATAGCTTATCAGTATGTGAAAGTACACGATAAGGACCAGTGTAAGGTGAAGTTAGAGGGACTTTTACAGAGTCCTTTCTAAGAAAAACATGAGTCCATGAAGCAATGTCTTTAGGGACCGAAGATTTTATGGTCTGTTGCCTAGGGTTCATCGGTGGGAGCTCATTAAAATAAACTCGCAGTCTGTCAGTGTACAGAGCTTGGTCCGTTGCTGTTAAATCTATCGGGGCCAGCATCTGACCCGGCAACGATAGAGGTAGTCCATAGACAAGTTCGGCTGGAGAGTATCCGAGATCCTCTTTGATCGCAGCACGACAGCCAAGGAGGACAATTGGTACATACTCGCTCCATCGCTGCTGGTCAGGATAAGCACGCAACGCGGCTTTCAATTGGCGATGGAAGCGTTCTATCATCCCATTGGAAGCTGGATGATAGCTGGTCGTACGGGTACGTTTAATCCCTAAAATCCTGGAAAGTTCCTGGAATAGGTGGGATTCAAACTGTCCACCACGGTCGGTGGTAATAGTTGAGGGGACTCCATAGCGCGATATCCAGCCCGATATAAGGGCTCGCGCTACGGATTCAGCCGAAATGTCACTTAGAGGGATGACTTCAGGCCATCGTGTAACACGGTCTATGCAAGTCAGGAGGTAAGTAAATCCCTGACTGACAGGCCATGGTCCGACCAGATCAATATGAACATGGCTGAACCGAGCATCTGGGGTGCTGAATGTTCCAAGGGGTGCACGGATATGCTTGTGCACCTTTGACTTTTGGCAGGATACGCAGGAACGTGTCCAGGCAGTGATATCACGCCTCATATTTGGCCAGAAAAATCTAGCTGAAATCAGCTTCACTGTGGCTTTGCGTCCGGGGTGTGCCAAGTTGTGAAGGGTATCAAAAACAACCCTACGATGAGTCAGTGGAACAAGGGGGCGAGGTGAATCTGTTGAAGTGTCACAGATGATCTGCGTGTCCGACGTGGGCACAGGCAGGTCTTTGAATTTGCAAGTTGCAAACTCAAGTGACGACAGATCCAGGGTGTCCAGCCATGGCTGGTCTAGAGCCATCTGTTGTAATTCGATATCCGAAGGTGAAGACAGAGAATTTATAGGAAGGCGGGACAAGGCGTCTGCCGCAGTATTCTGTTCACCAGAGATATGTCGGATATCGTTGGTAAATTGCGAAACAAAATCCAAGTGGCGAGTTTCGCGAGGAGAATATTTGTCCGCCTTGCACGCAGTGCGTATGTAAGCGGACGGTGATCAGTGTAGATCACGAATTGACGGCCCTCGAGTGAATGCTGAAAGTGTTTCACTGCGAGGTACATTGCCAGGAGTTCACGGCCAAACGTACTATAACGTTGTTCTGCCGGTTTCAGTTGTCTCGAAAAGTATTCGAGAGGTTGCAGTTGGCCTTGGTGCTGCTGTTGCAACACTGCACCTACAGCTGTGCCCGATGCGTCAACGACCAGTGAAAACTGGGCATCGGAAACAGGATGTGCAAGCAAGGATGTTGTCGCTAGTTTCTGCTTCACTTCATTGAATGTATTCAGCTGAACATCATTCAGTGAAATCTGCTCGTTTTTCTTCTTCCTGTTACGTAACAGGTCGGAAAGAGGAGACAGGAGATCCGCGCAGTGTGGGATAAAGCGTCTGTAATAGTTAAGCAGACCGAGGAAGTGCCTTAGCTGGCGAAGTGAAGTGGGTGGTTTAAGGTCTTGTAGAGCTTTAACCTTTTCAGGCAAGGGAGATATGCCTTCAGGGCTGATAATGTGACCCAGGAAAACTAGTGACGAAGCACCGAAAACACATTTACTAGGGTTAATCCTCACCTGGTATTGCTGAAACCGTTCGAACAGTAAGCGGAGATGGGTGACATGTTCCTCCGGTGAGGCACTTGCCACAAGTATGTCGTCTATGTAATTATAGACGAAGTCAAGGTCTCGCACTACTTCGTCCATGAAGCGTTGGAAGTTACTAGCCGCGTTTCGCAAACGAAAGGCATAGTTAAAAATTCAAACGCTCCGAAAGGAGTTGTTACCGCTGTTTTGGGTATGTCAGCCGGATTCAGTGGAATCTGATGGTAAGCCTTAACTAAGTCCAGTTTGGAGAAGGTCTTACAACCGTGCAGAGATGAAGCAAAGTCCTGTATATGTGGGATTGGGTAACGATCAGGTACTGTCATGGCATTGAGTCGTCGATAGTCCCCAGTCGGACGCCAATCACCGGAGCGCTTCGGGACCATATGCAAAGGGGAAGCCCATGGACTGGACGAGGGGCGTATAATTCCCAGTTGCAGCATATGGTTAAATTCCGCCTTCGCTGCTTTTAGTTTCTCTGCAGGTAAGCGACGAGGGCGTGAGAATACAGGAGCTCCTGTAGTCTCAATGTGGTGTTTTGTTGAGTGAGTGGGTTTGCTCACAACAAAATTAAGATTTGTTAACTCCGGGTAGGAGTGCAGAAGTGTCTGGTATGGGTCATCGGTAGAGACAATAAAAAATACCGGGCTAATAGATGGGGTGTTTTTTTTCAAACCACAGACGGAAAGTTCCGTATTAGCATCTATCAACCGATGTCTGCGCATATCCACTAAAAGGTTAAAGTGGTGCAGAAAGTCCGAGCCCAGGATGGGGTACGGTAAATCAGCCACAGTAAATACCCACGTGAAGTCTCTGCGTAATTCCAAGTCCAGGGGACGAGAAATTTGACCGTACGTGGGAATTGGTGAGTGGTTTACAGCTTGCAGAGTAATAGGCGACACTGGTGAAGTTATAAAGATGACATTCTGCCTGGCGACTTTTCATGCCTCTATTTTCGGTGATTTTTTTTTTTTACTAAAACATTGTTTTGAGTAACAATTCGACCGATTGCAATGTCAGTGATTTGGGTGACTAAAATAGGAATTCACATGCGTTTAATATTGCTGAAAGTAAAGATTAAAAACAAAATGAATTTTTCTATTCCGAGTTTTGTTTGTTAACCACGAAAGATTCCGAAAACGTGTGAGATATTTTAAAATTAAATCATTTTATATGTGTGAGTCGGATGCTTTTTCTTGCCACACTTTTGTAGCAGACTGAAAAAGGATCTATTTCTTCTCGTCCCCTGTGAGCAAATTGGTCATACGCTGGCCAATCAGCTTGCAGGGCGTATTGATATCAACTGTCTCCTCATGGACTATTTTCTACCACCTGGTTAGTTGAAGAATTCATCAGAGAGAAATCGGCCAGCAACGAAGAAACATCTCTCTCCTGCCTTTCCCCTGCATCGTTCCAGCAGCAGCCATCTCCACTGGGAATATATTTGCTGACGACCCGGCAGCCTCTTTTCTTCACTGGGACACAGGCCCAACCCCCCGTTAAATAAAACCTTTTTTGTTGCCTGTTACTCGGTTGTTGTTCGTTCAATTTATTTAGTGCGATACTTGTAAGGAAGGGACCAACCCCCCTTCCATTACACTTTTAGGGTTTAGTGAGTGGTGCAACAAATAGAGACGAAGCTGGTCTACGTAATGAACATGTTTGCCTTAAATGCGCAACTGAGGAGGAAGAAGAAATGTTACGATAAAAACAATATCGAATCGTCAATCGGAAGCAATCCTCAAAAGTAGAAACGGACAAACGAAATAAGAAAAACAACAGATTGTTTGGTTAATTTTATCATTACATTTTAACAACTTGGAAATAAACTATGTGTCGATGTTTTACAATAGATAACAGAAGACCCCCCCCCCCAAAAAAAAAGGCAACAAATAAATAGTAACAAAGGCAAGAAAAAATACTTTTCTACTTACCTGGATGAATTAAAAAAAAAAGAAGATATTTTAAGCATTTTTCTTTTTAGTTCAATCAAAAAGTACGGTCAAATATGGTACGTTAGAACGAAAAGAAATGGCTAATAGAAGACTCGATGATGAGGGGTGGGTGAGGGTAAGTATTTTTTTTTTGTAGTGGGACCAAACCTTTTTTTTTTAAGTTAAAATATTTCTTAGGGTTTGAGAAGAGTAAAAATTTTGAAGACTGGGGGTAGAGAGTAAACATTTTTGGGGAGGGGAGGGCAACATTTTTTTTTTAACTTAAAACATTACTCAGGGAGAGTAAAAACAAAATTGGGGGGTGGGTGGGGGTGAAGGAATTGGGGGGCTATCCGGGAACATTTTTTGGGGGGTAAGTAAAAATTTTGAGGGGTGGGTGGTGGTGGAGGGTAAACATTTTTTTTGGGGGGGGTGGGGGGTTAGGCACCTTTTTTAACGGGTCGGACCAATTTTTTTTTAACTTAAAATATTTCTCAGAGTTGGGGGAGAGTAAAAATTTTGAGGTTTGGGTGGGGGTGGAGAGTAAGCTTTTTTGGGGGGGGGGGCCAAGATTTTAAGAGGGTCGGGCCCATTTTTTTTTCATAACTTAAAATATTTTTCAGGGATAGGGAAGAGTATAACATTTGAGGGGTGGGTGTAAACATTTTTTTTGAGAGGTGGGGCCAAATTCTTTTGGGGTGGGGCCAAATTTTTTTTAACTAAAATATTTCTCAGGGTTGGGGAGAGTAAAAATTTTGAGGAGTTGGTGGGGGTGGAGGGTTAACTTTTTAGGGGGTGGGGTCAAATTTTTGGGAGGGTCGGACCAAACTTTTTTTTTTACTTAAAATATTTCTCAGGGTAGGGAAGAGTAAAACTTTTGAGGGGTGGGTGGGGGTAGACATTTTTTGGGTGGTGGGGCCAAATTTTTTAGTGAAGCGGGCCAAATTCGTTTTTTTTACCTTAAAATATTTCTCAGGGTTTGGGGAGAGTAAAAATGTTGAGGGGTGGGGGTGGTAGGTAAACATTTTTTTTGGGGGGGGGCAAATTTTTTGAAGGGTCGGGCCGAATTTTATTTTTTTTTGAACTTTAAATATTTCTCAGGTTGAGGGAGAGTAAAATTTTTGAGGGGTGGTGGGGGTAAATTTTTAAGGGGGTCGGGCCAAATTGTTTTTTATGGGTTTTTTTAACTTAAAATATTTCTCAGGGTTGGGAGGGAGTAAAACTAATTTATGGGGGGGGGGAATTGGGGGGGGGGGGTCGGGGAAAATCTTTTTTTTTTAACTTAAAATATTTTTCAGGGTTGGGGAGAGTAAAAAAAATTGGGGGCGATTGGGGTTGGAGAGTAAACAAATTTGGGGAGGTCAGGGAAATCTTTTTGGGGGATGGAGCCAAATTTTATTTATTTTTGAACCTAAAATTTTTCTCATGGTTGGGGGGAGTCTAAAATCTTGTTTGGGAGGGGGAGGGCTGAAGGGTAAAAAAGATTTTTGAGGGGGTCGGGGAATGTTTTTTTTTGTATTTAACTTAGACAGGGATTATTAATATGAGTTCTTTTTTATGATAGTGACACTACATTGTTCTTTGATACGACAGGGGCGCATTAATATGAGTTATTTTTTTAGGATAGTGACAAAACATGAACAAACACAATTTTGTTTCTTTGACACGACAGGGGTGCATTAATAGTAGTTCTTAGGTATGCCAACTGGGCTGGAGATTGGTACATATATAGTATGTGCACCCTTGCAGAGATAGGTAAGTATATAGTATGCGCACCGGAGCGGTGATAGGTACGAATATAGTATGCGCACCGGGGCAGAGATAGGTATGTATATAGCATGCGCACCGGGGCGGGGATAGGTATATATTTAGCATTCGCACCGAGGCGGCGAATATAGTATGTGCACCGGGGTAGCAATAGGTACGTATATAGTAGTTCACAGGGGTGGCGATAGGTACGTATATAGCATGTGCACAGGGGCGACAACAAGTAAGTATATAGCATGTGCTTCAGGGTGGTGACAGGTATGTATTTAGCATGTGCTCCGGGGTGTCGATCAGTACGTATATAGCACACGCACCGGAGCGGCGATAGGTACGTATATAGCACGTGCACCGGGCCGGTGATAGGTACATATATAGCATGTGCATTGGGGTGGCGATAGCTACGTATTTAGCATTCGCACTGGGGCGGCGATATGTACATATTTAGTATTCACACCGGGGCAGTGATAGGTACTTATGTAGTATGCACACCAGGGCGGCAATAGGTACTTATATAGTATCTGCACTGGGGCGACAATAGGTATGTATATAATATGCGCACCGGGGTGGCGATAGGTACGTATTTAGCAACTGCACCGGGGCGGCGATAGGTACATATTTAGCATTAGCACCGGGGTGGCGATAGGTACTTATATAGTATGTGCACTGGGGCGGCGATAGGTATGTATATAGTATGCACACCGGGCGTAGATAAGTACTTATATAGAAGGCACAGACAGAGGTGCTAAGTAGAAAAGTAACCTTTCTTGTCGTTGGTAACATTTTTGGGCATTTCTGCAGATTAGGGACGAGCAAAAATTTATGTGTTTTCATTTTAGATAAGCTCTAATAGTTTAAGGGACCGATAACTCTTTTTGTTACACTTTTAAGTACATCATTTCTCAATCAACAGCATATTAACAGAACATTTATTAAATTTGTGAAAATCAACAGTATGTTAATAGAACATTTATTGAAGAAAATAAAATTTGGTATATATTTTTTTCATTTCAAAACGAACAGTCATCGTGTTTGGTTTAACACATTTTTAATTTTTTTATTTACAGTTTAAAAAATTACTTTTTCTCTTGTTTTTTTCTCTTGTTTTTGTTTTGTAAAGGGGATACAATTCAGAAGTTTGTTCAAAAAGACTCTGCAGAGATGTTGTGGGGGAAAAAGGAGAGTTGTCGGCCCCTTACACTATTGGAGGTCTTCTAAAATGAAAACAAATAAATGTCGGCATGTCCCTAATCTACAGAAGTGCCAATTTTTTCTGCTTCCTATTTGTTTTTTTTACCCCTTTTTTTATAACTATTTTTAACATCGTCAACGCTTAAATATACGTCTAAATTTCATATTCAAAGAATATGTTCGGAGGCCAAAAAAGGTTATTATCTGCCGGAGATATGGATTGAAAAGCCAGAAAAAAGACAAGTCAATTTCACAGCATAACAGTTAAACGTATCATAACTTACTAATAATAGTTGGGCAATGTTCAAGTACGACAAACTCTAAGCAAAGTTGTTTCCAACCGGAAACGGTGTCCGTTCGAAATTGGTTCCGATAATAAAACTTCCTGTTTTGGTTAGTTTTGTACTGAATTTTATTTTAAATAATTTATTAGACAAAAATAAATAATAACTGTTAAAATTTTATTTTAAATAATTTATTTGACAAAAATAAATAATCACAGTTACTGAAAATAAATAATCACAGAGGGAAAATAATAAAATAGGTTGTTTCAGAAATCATAGTACTGTCGGATCGCATATATTATATGGCCGAAGTAATTTACTTTTACTTGTCGACGTCAGAGAAACTCCTGCAGGTAGCTATTGAAATGTGCTGCGGTTAGTACGTCTTGTACGATATAATTCATTATCATAAAATACAAAAGAAATAAAACCAGAAAATTAAACTAAAGAATAACGGAAGTTGTTAAGTACGAAGTTTATTATCGGGTACGGATGGCGGCGTAACACCGTAGCAGCGCCGCAGAAACTGCTCTTAGAGTTAGTCGTACTTGAACGTTGCCAATAGTTGTTCCACACATAAACTTGAATATATATTAGAACGGACAATGAAAGTATTAATTAAATAATAAAAAAGTTACCACTGTCACTACGGGGGGGGGGGGGGGTCGTTGATGATAAAACCATTTATTGGAAATTATCTTCTTTTCTCGCGACGTCATTGCTTTATGCGATCTTCAATGATTAGCCTCCCTTGATTGAGGCGAAACTATAAACACTCAACTCCGAAGATATTTCACTTGATGAACATGTCTTATTTGTAAGAGAATTTGTCACAATAATTTCGTTTTAAATTTACGAATCATATAGTGGTTATTTTATTCTTTCTTTAAAGCAAACAGTTTATGCGTAACAACATTTGACGAAGAGTAAGTAAGTATTAATTCCCTCAATTTTTTTTGTTTTTGTTTCATGTTATAATATAGACTAATGAGATATACTTTTTTGAAAATAACACTTAAATATTTTAGATTTTATTCTTTAAATAAGGATCCACTATTTTATGTTAATGTTAAATGTATTTCAATTAATATATCAATCGACTCCAAAACCAATTCTGTTGATTTTATAAATTTTAACAAACATTTAGAACGATGGGCAGTATGACTTCTATGGATGGCCGTACATAAAGCATTATTTGTTATGTTTGAAAACAAAAATGCGACTTTGTTTTCTCATCTGTTTAATTGAAAAGATAACAAAATATGTATTTTAAAAGATATGAAAATCTGACAATTAATAGATTTTCATAGAATGTTTAAACAAGTGAGTCGATACGCTTAAAAATGGCTGCATTAAAAAGTTGTTTTAATGATTTAAAAATGTAAACCTCTTCGGTTTTTTTTTATGTTTCGATAAAAATCGATAATCACGTTTTTAATTATCATTAGTTTTTTTGGCGGAACATTTAAAAAGCAATCAAAACTTTATTTAATTACCTCCATTTTTTTAACGTATTAAACAAATTTTCGGTTGGTTTTTATTTTGCATATATTCATTTATTTTCTGATTTTTGCGGATTATTTGATGTTCAAAAATCAATTTATTTTCTGATTTTTGCGGATTATTTGATGTTCAAAAATTAATTTATTTTCTGATTTTTGCGAATTATTTTGCCCCAAAATATTAATTCGTTTTCACGGATACATAGTAAATTGTAGGGTTATGGGAGGGTATATTTTGTTTTATAAATATATTGAACTTTGCCAAATAAGCTCTCTTTTATAGGACGGTGCCAGATGTATTAATATTTGAAAAAAATAAAAATAAAAGTAAATTTTAGATTTAGTATTTTTTGTATTACCACCTGGACATAGGGTTTCTGTTGGGATTAATGAATGGCATTTTTATGTGCTGAAAAATAAAACAACAAAACAGGCTCTTAATAAACCCAAAGACTTACCCTAAGTCCTTAAGTGGTAATATAAAAAATATAAAATATACTACTTCTGGAAAAGAAATATTCATTAGAGGAGACCAGTGTTTTTTTTTTTTAAATGCACTCCAAATTGTGATGATTACATGAATATTGAATCAAGTTTAATCGTGTTAAATTAAGTGTGTGTGTGTGTGTGGGGGGTAATTTGAATCCTCAAATTGAAGGTTCCTACTGGACTGAATAAATTAAAGCAACCTTAGCACATCACTCAATAAGTCCCGGGCCAGGCATATTGATGGTGCGACTAATAAAATATCCATATGGTTTTTATAAAGTACTAACATTCAAATGCAGATATCAACATCTTAGCCCAATCGGATTATTAGTTTACAAATTACAGCTATTTAAGTGAAGCTACTGTTGCAAATTTTCAGAAACCAATTGAAAAATCTAAATTCTATGCGTTGATGAAGCATTGCTGTCTGATTGGGAAACATACTGTTCATGCAAAGCAATGGTTTAATAAGGCTTATTCAAACGCTGCTCTATTGGAAACAAAGGCTTATAGGTAACTGACTTAAAATGCGGTCGTACAGACACGAATGATGCTTAATCCTCAGGGTGGCAAAAATGATGCAGTTGTCCCGAAAAGCATTAAAAAAATTCCCAAAATTGTTTCGGACGATCGAATATTGAAGTTAGGCATTATAGCAGACGAGCTGAAGATATCAGCGTTTAAGTGATAATTGCAACTACAAGCCAGTCAGTTCTGAGGAACGTAGAGCCATGACCAAAAGAGATGCATTCACAAGTGGACTCGTCCACTAATATTCGGCAACAACGAGTTGAAAATATCATAATGAACTATACTCTGAACTAGAACGTCCGAACAGGCTCAGAAAAGTTCAGAATCCTTTACTGCTTAAACAGCTTTTAATGGTGAAACCCCCTCTAAGACTAATCCCCGTAGGGTCACCCAAAATGTAACACCCGCAACTACTAAGTCTCAAGATTGTTTTTTTTAGTTGAAAGACTGGGAATCCTTGATGTGACTTTTCGAACTTGTGTAGCCACAGGTCGAGGATGTGGAAAAGTTGGCCACTTTGTAAAGCTATGTCGTTCTGTTGTGTGGTAATGGCAGCATCATTTACAGATTTCTTTATTGTGACTACCCTTATAAAAATAAATGGGTGGAAGCTGAGGATTCTTGTAACAACTTGGAATACTAAGAGCTTCATATGTGAATTGTAGGTTTAAAAGCTTCGTCTGCATACCCTACTAAAAAGCTTCGTCTGCATACCCTACTAAAAAGCTTCGTCTGCATACCCTACTAAAAAAAGCTTCGTCTGCATACCCTACTAAAAAAAAGCTTCGTCTGCATACCCTACTAAAAAGCTTCGTCTGCATACCCTACTAAAAAGCTTCATCTGCATACCCTACTAAAAAAAGCTTCGTCTGCATACCCTACTAAAAAAAGCTTCGTCTGCATACCCTACAAAAAAGCTTCGTCTGCATACCCTACTAAAAAGCTTCGTCTGCATACCCTACTAAAAAAAGCTTCGTCTGCATACCCTACTAAAAGCTTCGTCTGCATACCCTACTAAAAAAAGCTTCGTCTGCATACCCTACTAAAAAGCTTCGTCTGCATACCCTACTAAAAAGCTTCGTCTGCATACCCTACTAAAAAGCTTCGTCTGCATACCCTACTAAAAAAGCTTCGTCTGCATACCCTACTAAAAAGCTTCGTCTGCATACCCTACTAAAAAGCTTCGTCTGCATACCCTACTAAAGAATAATACTATGTCAATGGCGTCTACTTTTCTGAGCTATCAGATGTCATATTATTGCCTGGAAAATGTGGAAAGAGAGACAAAAATATCTTGATGTCAAACTGTTTATACTTTCTGATTGGTGTGCCGCTGTCATCCTTGGGCGAGATTTTATGGGGTAACACAGAAATATATGTGAAATTTGGTGGAAAGAAAATTCTGTCAAATGTTTGCGAACAGATTACCTCTCCCTGACCATTTGCTAAAAATATATTGCTACTGAAGTAGAAAGACTATTTTCTCAAGGAATTATTGAATCCAGCAGTTCGATTTTGCAAGTCAGAGTAAACACTAATCAACGACATAAAAAGAGACTGCTGGTCCACTATTCCCAGACAAATTAGATTGTCTATAGAGGAATTTTTAAGCAAGGTAGGACAATACATAATTTATAGTATTGTAGATTTGAAACCAGGTTTAAATATCTGAGAAAGACAAAAGCTGCACTGACTTTGAAGCAGATGGCGAATTATATCAGATGTGTAAAAGATGTGTAAAAGCGTGTCTTATAGTTTCCATTTCATTCTTATATATATTTTTTGCATAGGATTTGGTATGTTGGATGTGATCTAATGATTTGGTATATGGTATGTTGGATCAACGGATCTAATGACACATATACCTTCTAGTGGGTTTAAAGACTTCATCGTTCTATGACTAACAGGCTTGGAAAGATCACAAGAAGGATTGACAGAGGCCGCCATCACAGTATGAAAATGATGAGGATGATACACTGTATATCATATATGCTCGTTTCTGCAGTCAGGGTTAGGGTTAGGGCAAGCACTAAATAATTTGCATGCAGCATCCTTTAACTTGTATAACACTTCTTTTACAATGCTTCTAAGACACAAATGAAAAACTCACTACAAAATCCTGATGTACTCCCACTTTAACTGTAAAGCTTCCGCTTAATGTCCTGTTAATTCATATGTGTACATTGCTTGAACACCCTTCACCAATAACTTGCTCTTAATTGGTGCAAAACTCACCGGACAATATCACTTGGCTCTCTGTCAAAAGCTTTCTCCAAATCTACAAAAGCTAAATACAGGTTCTTCTTATCAAGATACTTTTATTTCATTTGTTTCAGACCAAATAAAATACTTTGTCCTTCACTCAGGCATAAAACAAAACTGCATTTAATCTGACTTTATTTACTGCTCAATTACTTTCTTGATCATTTTCAAGACTTAATCCATCAAATTTGACCAGAGCTTCTCTTTTATCTTTGTAACTGTTCAAAATTGTACTAAGTACCCAGCCTTTTGCAACAATCTCGCCTTTTATAATTAGATTTGTGAAATCTGTAATTATCTCAATACATTTTTCACCTTCACTATTCAATATTTCTCGAATAATTCTTACCCTTTTTTGATGTTAGAGTTTCCAGTATGGTTTCTTTCCCACTTCTTATAGCTGCAAACGAATATTTGTCACACAAGGTAAATACTCCTGCAGCATATGTAAGCATAGAAATACTCCTGACTTCCATTAAATGCAGAATGCAGAAAAGAGGTTCTCACCTGCCACTGCTGTGTAGCAGATGCAGCAAATTTCAGTTGCAGCATTTTTCGAAATCTGACATACATGGAAACCGAAATCTTTGCAGGTTTTGAAAGAGTTAATAAATTTGCCTACTTTCGCAACAAAATTGGTTCCAGTGGGCAAACGGACATGACTGTATGACAACATATATCTGCTACACGGAAAGTGAAAGCGTACAAAACACATGACCGACCCTTGTTTGGCTGTGAGGAATGGTTCATGATGAAAAGACACGATCCATGTTGCAGCGCATCGGATGGAGGAAATTAGCTCACTGTAAAAAACTGTGTGTAATTGTCTTGCTCTATGATGTCACCCGCCATCTATTATCCGAAACGCTCATCGATGTCAGTAGGCTGGTTAAGACATGGAAAATATATATTGATGACAAATTGATCTTTGAAAAATGTCAATAGAAAGATAAGTTAAGTCATTTATGAAACTTCTAACATCAGCATGCAACAAAAAGATAAGAAAGGAAAATAATAATAATAATAATAATAATAATAATAATAAAAATAATAATGGAAGGAAAAGCCAAGTTGATATAACTTTATTGTAGTATTATTTTTCACCTTTAAATATTAAATGTTGAATTGAGGCCTAACGATGTACTCTATTTGATTAAAATGAAATATATTTATGCTGAGTAATGTTGTAATTGGATCTATTTTCAAAACTTGGGGAGATCGTGATGAACAAGAAATACAATTTGATTATATAGACGATGAATATGTGAAAGAAACAAAGTCGTAGAAGTGTATTTGGAAGCATAACATGTTCAAACACCATTCATTTATGAATTCTGTATTAAGAATATAATTAAAATTGAATCTATCATTTCATTAGAACAATCAACTTCATAAGAACAATCAACTTCATTAGAACAATCAACTTCATAAGACTAAAATATTTCTTAAATATTATACTGTTAAACATCTAAAGGGAGAAAATAAAATAATTCTTTTAAAGGCATGAAATAAGGTTTAAAGTTATTGTCATTTGGAAATTGCATATCATAATATTTGTTATTCTCTTGTATCCACAGATTATCCAGCTGGTAAAGAACATTTTTTCGAATATTTAAATGGAAGGACATGAAAATGGACATGGAAGAATAAAATATTCGGAATGATATGGTTGTAAAAACCGTAACCTTAACACCTAACACACACACACTATATATATATATATATATATATATATATATATATATATATATATATGTCATCCACATACTGACTGTTTCTCTGTATCACAGTTCTACAGTGCAGCTAGACCAGCTAGTGCCTCAAGCCAACATGGAAACTCAACCGTCGAGCTGACAATCAGTGCTTCTACCCCTGCCCTATTATATGACACTGACTAAATGTAAGTGATATCTCAATGTAAACATTGTCAAGATCCGGGAGCTCGAATTAGTTTTATCCAATGAGCTATGCCTTAAAGCTAATGCCAGTTGGCGATATTCTTACAAATAAACTCTACCCAAGAAAGAGAGCTTTATATAGTCATCCACAGAGTGTTTCGCTGTATCGCAGCTCTTCAGTGCGGCTAGACCAAACCAGATAATATTTTGAGCATGAAGCAATATGTAGTGTTTGAAAAATAAAAATTAATACTTAAGAGAAACCATAGCGTTAACAATATAAACAATATATCAAATTTCTTTCTGTATTAGAAGTCTGATTTTCACAAGAAAGAACCTACATTCTGATAAAATGTCAAAATTGAAGCATCACAATAATTCTCAGATTGAGAAGACATTTTCTTGTAAGATATGTAGAAAAACATTTTTGCAACAACATAATTTAAAGCGACATATCCGAACACACACAGGAGAGAAGCCATATTATTGTGAAATATGTGGTATATCATTTTCAGAAACACATCATTTAAAACGACATATCCAAGCACACACTGGAGAGAAATCATATTCTTGTCAATTTTGTATTAAATCATTTTCAGAAGGACATGATTTAAAACGACATATAAAAACACACAATAGAGAGAAGTCACATTCTTGTGAGGTCTGTGCGACCTCTTTTATAGAAAAGTCGGACTTAAAAAAACATACAAGAATACACACTGGCGAGAAACCATATTCTTGTGAAGTATGTGGTACATCATTTTCTGAAAAACATATTTTAAAACGGCATATCAAAACACACACTGGAGAGAAGCCATATTGTTGTGAAGTGTGTGGGATTGCTTTTACAGAGAATTCACACTTGAAAAAACATATAAGAATACACACTGGAGAGAAACCATATTCTTGTGAAGTATGTGGTACATCATTTTCAGAAAGACATCATTTAAAACAACATATACTAACACACACTGGGGAGAAGCCATATTCATGTGAAGTATGTGGGACTTCTTTTACAAAGAATTACTCCTTGAAACATCATATGAGTTTACACACTGGAGATAAGCCATATTCTTGTGAAGTGTGTGAGACATCTTTTTCAAGGAAGTTCTCCTTGAAAAATCATATGAGAAGACACACTGAAGAGAAGCAATATGCTTGTGAAGTATGTGGTAAATCATTTTTCATGAGACATGATTTAAAACGACATATCCGAAAACACACTGGAGAGAAACCATATTCTTGTGAAGTATGTGGATCCTCTTTTACAGAGAAATCATACCTGAAAGTTCATATGAGAATTCACACTGGAGAGAAACCATATTTTTGCGAATTATGTATGACTTCTTTTACACAGAAGTCACACTTAAAAAATCATATTAGAATACACACTAATACAAATACTTTAGCATCGAAGAAAACGATTCAATTAAACATGCAAAGATGAGAGAAATAATTGGCAGAGAATATATATGCCGTGTTAATAATATTTGCAAAACAGTTTACAAACAAAAACAAAGTAACTGCCATTTACCAACTAGCTATGCCAGTGATAACATACAGCTTTGGAATTATTGATTGACCAAAAACGACATTAATAGACTAGACACTAAAACGAGAAAAATGTTGACAATACAGAATAATGTACAGAAACCAGTGTCTACCAAGGCTGTATTTGCCAAGAAGAGCAGAAGGTATGGGTCTCTCAGAAATTGATCATCAAAATCAAACCACCATTGTGAGCACTGGCCAATATTTGATGAGCTCCCAGAACCCAAACTTTATTATGATATGCTAACACCAAGAAATCAAAGCAAACAACAATCTCTATCAAAAAACTGGCCAAATATTTTGGACATGACTGTCTTCACAAATGAGGCAGAAACAGAAAACAAGCCTGTCACGGAAAAAGCTCGAAAGAGCAGGCAGAAATACACATGTACAAAACTGGAAGAATGAGCCAACCAACAATGTGCTAAATATTTCCTAGATGAACTATCCCAGGAACATAAAGATAAGGAAGGCTGTAGATTAGCTGAAAAATGATCGCTCCACTATGATCAGGAGTGAATGATAATGGCTGCCCAAGATCAAGGCTTGATGACCAATGTCATTAAAAAGATGAGTGGTTTCAGCAACAATAACAGTGCAGGTTCTGGCACACAGCTATCGAGGATGTGAGCCACCTGACATACAGTTGTAAGGTTCTGCTGGGGGATGGCTACTATACAATGCGACACAACAGAGTGTGCTAATATCTCGAATCTTTGGAAGATCTTGATCATAGTAACGTGTTGATACATGAAACAAAAACTAGAATCTTTGGAAGATCTTGATCATAGTAACGTGTTGATACATTCATATCGACTACCGACAATGAATGGAAACGTCAAATTCAACTAAAGCTTATAAGTAAAATTTAAAAATGAAAAAACAGCTAATTTCTTAATTTCTTATTTCTGAACTGTCTCTATGTTAAATCATTGCATGTATTTACGTTGCTATGACTAGTTAAAGAATATTCTTTTTTTCGCAGGTTCTTTTCAGTTTTTTCTTTGTTGTCCACAACTCTTTATGTGTCTTTCTTTCTTTTTATGTTCTTGCTAATATTCTGTGAGTTTTTTCTTTAGAGGTGTCAATGCGTTCGAGGTTAAAAGGGGGAAGGAATCCACTATCAATGTAGTTTTAAAAAGGGGAAGTCCCACCGAACCCCTCTAGCCTGAGTTTAGTAAAGAGTCACGTGTTGATACATTTATATCGGCAACCGACAAGGAATGGAGACCTAAAATTTAACTAAAGTGTATAGGCAAAATTTAAAAAAAAAACCAGCTAAGTTAATTTCTTATTTCTGAATTATCTCTATCTTAAATAATTGCATGTATTTACGTTGCTATGACTAGTTAGTTAAACAATATTTTTCCACATAGCACAACCACAAAATTGCCTTTTATACTGTAACGTGATAGCTAAAGTGCATCTTCGTTGAACCTACTCAATAGTAAATTAAACCCTCCCACACACCATAATGGCCGGTGAAATTTCCTCACAACAAATTTTACTTATAATAGTGTGAGGGAAATTTATCTTTAGTCCTTCATTATATTTAGAAGCCGGTGACTAGACTTATTATGTATACATGTATATATATATATATATATATATATTTATAGATGTGTGCATATGTGGATGGAAATAGACAAAAAAATTTTTACCTGTGGGGGCTCGGAAATACCCGACTTGTAGACGGATGCAGGCTATCCTATCTCAGAGTGTTGGACTCGTAGACCTTGTCAGGTCATGCATCTAAGAGAAGCAAAACTTAGACAATAAAACCTTGCTACTAACAACTTACGTCTAGGCAGCAAACCGTTGGGGAGGGAGGCCTCCGTAGTCTTGATCGACAACCTCCCTAGAGCTGGAATCTCAAACAAAATATCCGGTTTGCAAACCTATAATTGCTTAAAGAGTAGATGGGCTCTGCCTATTGCCCGGCCTTCGCACTCCTTCTTTGTCTCTTAGCCAAGTGTAGAGGTACAAACACTAGGAAACCTCTAAAGCCGCCTGGTACTTGGCCTTGTTTCCTCAATGAATGCCGTCTCTCTTTCTCTATATCCGGGCAACTTGTGAAAAGTTTTTTGTCACTAAGTCTTACATGACTAGTCTGGGTCGCTCTTGTTCCAACAGGTTGAGGGTACAGGTTAGACAGCTTGTCTGGCTGCTGTTTCCGACTGGTTGTTAGGAGTCTAAACTCTTCGGCAGTGCTGAGAATGACTGCTCCGTTAAATAGTCGAGTTGCCAAAATGTTGACCCTGCAATGTTAATTACTGTAAACTTTTTTTGTGGAAATGTATTTCATATGGTTAGGAGAGCAAAATTAGCTTGGTTGCTATTTGTGTAACATTCAGCATTTTTCAGAATTCAAGATGGCGGCCTCAGCTACTTTGATTTCGACCAATTTTCAACTTTTCATCTCGATGACATAGAAGGTCGTGTAATACCTCTTTTTATGGGTTTTCCGGGATGGGGAGTCCATTTCTGAAGTTATTTTTGGGAACCGGGGTCGATGTCAAGGTCAAATCAAAGTTCAAAGGTAAAAAAATTTCGCATGGGGGGGCCAAAATGGCTCCCCCTATCAAATTTTTCTAAATATCTCCTTAACGAAAAAGGCGTTTCGGCCGAAATTTCTTGACTTTGAACAAAATTTATTTCTACACATTCTCTGAAAGTTTCAAGTCAATTGCTTAAGGGCAAGTTGGTCAAACGATCACTTTGTCAGAGCCACTATGAGCAAATTTTTCCTTTTTTTTTCGGTCGCGTCAAGTATATATTACAAGCAAATAAAGTGTACATCTATTCATCATCCACATCCCCTTCTTCGATGTCCATCTGCTTCCTGACGAAAAGACTACAGCAGATGTCTCCTCCCTCGCACTTGCAGTAGTCCGTGCATGAAAGGCTTGCGCTGTTGCAGCTGCAGCGTCTACTACTGCATGCCTTGACATCTGCAGTGCAGCTACAGCTGACTACATCCAGGAGTGCTTGGGGAGCAAGTGGCGCTGTTGAGACGGCTGCTGTGATGGTGGATCCTTCGATGTTCCAACCAAAGTTGGCAATATTTTGAGCTTCTTCGGGTGGATCACGTTGGTCTGCTGCTTTCCCCAGTAGCATCTGAAGATGAGCTCGGAGCATGTGAAGCTGCAGGTTTGCATCAGTCGGTGGGAGTTTCTTCAGTGGCGGAGGGTTCTTACGGCCACGGTACAAGTGAACACGTGCGTCATTCATTGTTGTAGACCTCTTGTGTCCATAGAGGGGTAAGAAGAAGGTGTATGCAGTCTCCTGGAGCTGAGCGTGGGTTACGCCAGGCTGTCCAAGCACTTGATCGAGACCTGGCATATCTACCTCTAGGAGCTTCAGTGCTGACTGTTTTCCTTTTCCAAAGGGGTACGACACTGTATCACATCCTGACAGTGCGTGGACACCGAGAAGTTGGCTGCATTTTCTGGGGCCTAACTGCTGAACAGTTTTGTTGATGTCCAAGACATCGCCATTCCACTTTTCCATCTGAATTTTGGCGACAACTCGCATCCTCGATGTCCAGTACACTAAGAGAACGAATACATCAGTGTCATTGCTGAGGATTCGGATGGTCTGGGCGCCTTCTGCAACCGCTTTCAGCATGTAGCTGCAGAGGGTGACGTCTGCCTCAGCATGGGTAACGACACAGTCCAACTTGTTAACCAGTTGGATGTTGTGTGCAAGGGGATAGCTGCATAGAATGTTGTTGAGCAGATATTTGTGTTCTTGGAATTGTGAAGAATAACTTCTCGGCATGGAAGGGGGGTGTTTGGGGTTAGCCGGACTTCCTTGGCTGATCCTCTTCTTGTCCACTCATGGTCTTTTGCGCTGGGAGCTTCTTGATCATATCTGCCGAACAGAACGACTTTCTTGGGCCAGTCGAGTTCCAAAGCTTGCAGCCAGGTCACCTGTAGTCCCGGAGACTGGCCAGACAACGTTGTACAGAAGCTGGCCGCCATCAACTAGCACCACGTCTGGAGCAGATGGAGTCTTGACAGAGACACCGAGAGAGTGGACGAGCACGGCCTTGTCACCCTTTCTCAAGCAGCCGTACTCGTCGATCAGGGCTGGAGGGACAGGACTCAGTTCAAACTGGAAGACATCAGCCATATCAATGCCGCGCTGCTGCCCCACGACTATCAGCCGCCCGAACAGTGTCTCGACGTCGTAGATGGCCTTTCCTTTGACAGTGACTGCCTTCTTGAGCGACTCCATTGTTTTGACCTTCTTCTTTATTGTCTTGTGGAATTCGCTGCTCAGCAAAGTGGAGAAATGCCTGCTCTGAGGCAGGCAGATCAATGACCCCATGGAGTCGAGCAGCTACCTCATTAGCCCACTGATCCTGTCTCTCATCACAGAGGTTCTCCAAGTGTTCCTTGAATTTTCTCCTAATTTAGGTCAAACTTGACGTTTGAACTTTGATTTGACCTTGACATTGACCCCATATCCCAAAAATAACTTCAGAAATGGACTCCCCATCCAGGAAAACCCATAAAAAGAGGTATTACACGACCTTCTATGTCATCGAGATGAAAAGTTGAAAATTGGTCGAAATTCAAAATGGCTGAGGCCGCCATCTTGAATTCTGAAAAATGCTGAATGTTGCACAAGTAGCAACCAAGCTAATTTTGCTCTCCTAACCATATGAAATGCATTTCCACAAAAAAAGTTTACAGTAATTAACATTGCAGGGTAATGTATAGGAAGCATAGGGGTGGCAACTCGACTAAAAAGTTGCATAATATCTTGGGTAACTGTACGTGGCATGTCGTGCATGGAAAGGGACCCTACAGTTATCCCCGGTGGGCTTTGCTAAGGCCAACCCCCCATGGGCCATGGCACCACTAATGGACTGGTTGTGTGAGCTTATTTGCGCCAAACAAGCGCCCACTTTGCCCTCCCCTCTCTAACTCAAAACAAACATGTCATTACAAAAAAATAAAAGCAAACCTAAACCAGACACTCAACAAAAAACATCTTCGCCTCCGCCCTTGAGGTTCGCATTCACAAATATCCGGGGACTTAGAATCAACATTAACGACGTAGAAACTTTTCTCCTGACAAACTCCCCGGATATCCTAGCACTAAGTGAAACGAACCTTCAATCCTCAATCTCCTCTCACCACTTTGACATGACTGATTACCTTCCACTCTACCGTAAGGACTCTGACAAACATATGCATGGGCTAGGAGTTTATGTTTGGAACACTCTTTCCTTGACTAGAGAACATAGGTTAGAATCAGATGACCAAGCCTACATGTGCTTTAGATTGACCTTACATCACAGTGTTAGTTACTTATATTTCTTATATCGTTCGCCTTCGTTCACGACCTCTCATAGACTGTCACTTTTCCGACCCGCCTTCCTGATTGCGCGGACCAGCAAGCCTCACTTCTCGACCTGTTCTTGACCTCACTACCTAAGGCTTGTGTGGTGAATGCCCATAGCCCACTCGGAAACTCTAATCACGTTTTGGTAATGATACTTATCACCTTAAAAACTCGTCCAAAATCTTAAGAGCCGTTGCTTAAAACGACGAAAAACTATGAGCAGGCTGATTTTGAATCCCTCAGGGATCACATCAGCAACGCCCCTTGGGGTGTAATCTTCTCACTCCCTGCTGATCAGTGTACAAATGAGCTAACTGAATGGGCCAAAGCAAGCATTGATGCTTATGACCCACGCAAAAATTATCCTCAATGGTTCACCGCAGAATGTGCAGCTGCTATTGCTGAGAGGCAGAAGGCATTCTGAAGTTTCGGCCGCCAATATGTCAACTGCGAACAGACAAACATTTGTAGAGGCAAGAAATGATTGCTAAGTAGTGATAGATGAAGCAAAGAGAAGATATACAGAGATAACCAAAATACGCATTCAGTCACAGAAACTAGGTACTCGTGATTTCTGGAAAATATACAATAGTGTGATTGCAACGTCTTGCTTGTGATCCAATGGTCATTAGCATGGCGAAAAATCCACAGTACCATGAACGTGCTAAACATATTTATATAACATTTCATTTTATCAGGGAACAAGTAGAAACCAGGCCAATTCAACTGCAATACTGTCCAAGCAACGATATGATTGCAGATGTGCTGACGAAAGGACTCATCGGCGCACAGTTTGAAAAATTCAGAGAACGTTCGGGTGTCAAAACCATAATTGAATTGTTTGACAGCGAGTGAGAAGGAGTGTTGATTATTGCACTCTCGTCATAAATTGAAATTAAGGAACTAGAGTTATCTTCCCTTATAGTTTCTGTTTTATTCGTTAGGTGTCGCTCGGCCCTGACTTGAAGGAACTCTTAATTTTTTCTCTCTTTCTATCATTCTTTCGTTTGAATAAGTCCCTGATTTTTAAGTAAACCTATGAGTTATGACTTGTTCTTAAAAAGAAAATCTGCTTGCTTCAACACCACAAGGTAGGGTCGTTTCAATTCCCTTTTTATTATTGAGTTCATATTAATTTCTGCAACAATTGGATGAAACTATTTTCTTTTCTACATTTCTCTTCCGATACATGCATAATGATTACATGCACAAATAATGATGACTACGTTTCCTAATAATATATTCCAAAGTTGAATTGATAAAGTGTGAATAACAAATATTCATCTTTATAGATGCATTCATTAAAAATAATTTAGTTTTCAACAAAACTGGAAATTTCATTAAAACCCTGGGATTTCTTTATTTTTGGTATTGTTTTAAAAAACAGAGGGTTTCATTGGTTAAATAATGAATTGGAATACTTACTAGTTTTACACATCCCTTAAAACTATCATCAATCATAATTGATCTTCAAACTATAAAAAAGACTTTACAGGTTATTTAGAAAGGATTTAATTTTGATATATACCAAAATTAAATCCGATTCAAGTTAGACAATGAGCGATTTTTGACAAAGTTTGGTGACAATTAATCAAGCGATGTGGATGTTAGGCTGTACACAAAGAAACAAACTAGACAGAAAACAATGTTCTTGGTGGAGTAAACTAGTCTACTCTGGATTAGTGTTCGGTTGGGCATCATTTCTGACAGTGTGCTCGAATGTGGAAGAAAATGCACTGCAATATTTCTTTGAAATAAGTATTTTTTGAAGATGCAAACATATTGAAAATAAGTTACGAAACTTGAAAATTAAAGTGTAAAAAGAGTTATAAAATAGTTTGAATGGATATTTTTTGTGAAATGAACTTTATATCAAGGAAATTATTATTAGAATTTTAAATTTGTCCAACATGTGTATTTCAAAAATCACTTATTTTTTAGACTTTTGGATGAAAAAAATATGTATTATGTCATTAAGAAAGAAAAAAATATGTATTATGTCATTAAGAAAATATGTATTATGTCATTAAGAAAGAAAAAAATATGTATTATGTCATTAAGAAAATATGTATTATGTCATTAAGAAAATATGTATTATGTCATTAAGAAAATATGTATTATGTCATTAAGAAAATATGTATTATGTCATTAAGAAAATATGTATTATGTCATTAAGAAAATATGTATTATGTCATTAAGAAAATATGTATTATGTCATTAAGAAAAGTGGTGCAAGTTTCTCAAATAGGTTTTCAGCAGTTTAAAAGGTAGTCAATATGTGTGAGATAATTTGTCTTCTGTGGGTTATAACATTGAGATAATTTGTCTTCTGTGGGTTATAACATTGAGATAATTGTGGTGCATGAATTCAAGTTAATACCAATATTATCCAATTATTAATGTTTAGATGATTAATTTTTTTATAACAATCTAGTAAAACAAGATTGTTTACTTTCGTTAATTTTCCAGTTTATTACACGTGGAACAGCATGATCTTTCAGTCTACATGTTTAAAAGATGCATTGGGAGTAGGAAACATCTGTGTAAGGTTCCCTTGTGTCATCCTAACCTACATGTCACTGGTTTGTTTAAACGTGCTGGGTATAATTTTACCCTTGTAAATAAAGGATTCTATGCTGCATATTCTTTCAGGGGTCATCTCGCTCAAGTTCTAACACGTTAGTCTGGTTTTAGGTTTCAGTGTGAAGTATAATTTCATCGGTAGCTCACATTTAAATGGCATTTAACGCGAGTAATCTATTTTGTGGAGTGAAGTGCTGATCTCAGAGCTTTAAAAATAAATTGCCTCAATTTGTCCTCACTTTAAGGGGAAACGGTATGAACAGAATTATTATTCTCTTTCTATTAATCTTGTTATTTATTCTGGGGGTTAGGTGTAGTATATATGTTTATTTATATATATATATATATATATATATATATATATATATATATATATATATATATATATATATATTATATATATATATATATTTATATATATATATATATATATATATATATTTATATATATATATTTATATATATATATATTTATATATATATATATATATATATATTTATATATATATATATATTTATATATATTTATATATATATATATATTTATATATATTTATATATATATATATATTTATATATATATATATATATATATATATTTATATATATATATATATATATATATATATATTTATATATATATATTTATATATATATATATATATATATATATATATATATTTATATATATATATTTATATATATATATATATATATATATATTTATATATATATATATATATTTATATATATATATTTATATATATATATTTATATATATATATATATTTATATATATATATATATATATATATATATTTATATATATATATATATATATATATATATATATATATTCATTATCATATTCAGTTCAACGGCTCTTTTACATGTTACTATGTGTTCTTCTGCTACTAAGAATTGACTTCTAAGAAAAATATACCTCTGTCCCGGTCTTTATTTATCCCTCTTTATCTTAAGTCAATCTCTTCCACTTCTTCACATGTTTTCCATAGCATTCATATACCAACATACCTTGCTACATCAACCGCTCTACATCTACTAACCGAAACACTCTCATCCATCCTTTCAATGCGGTCATGTACTGTACATATCCTCATATTTTGTGCAGATTTATTCTTACTTTGATGTCATCAGATCTAAGCTTGTTTTTAGACTCATATTACACATCAATCTCATCATTCTTATATCATTTCTCTCGATGCAACACATGTCCTCATCGCTCTTTGACCAGTTTTCTCTTCCATACATCACTTTGTGAATAAATTGCTAGCCTCCAAACAAACGGTCAATGTAGATTTAGCCACTCAGCAATTGAGAGCACGAGTCACCTAATGTTGGATGTCAGATCCTACTAGCTGATGGCCATTACACTGCCCGCCACAACAAAGTATACACATACCTACATTGGAAGATATGCGGAGAGATGCAGCTTGAAAGAACACTGAACATCTAGGAACATGACCCCTCACCTATAACATTAAATAGAAAATGTGACAAAAACATACAGGCGGGCAGATACATAAAAGACATTGTTATCTGGAATCAACTTGAAAGGACTGCTCTTATTATACATGTAACCTAGGACCTCAAGAATTACTTAAAAGCAACATGGTCTCTGAAGGAAATAAACATCATACCGGTTGAGGTAAGTGCAACTGGCCTAATGATAAAGAGCATTCAAATATATATAGACACAATCACTGGAAGACCAAGATTTAGCGAAATACAGATATCAGCCCTAAAAGGGTCAAGGTCTATCCTTCGGATGTAAATTTAAAATCATAAGGAAATCAAGTGTTAGCTCCGGGAAGAGGCCCCTTGATTTCCTCAAACTAAAATATAAGAAATAAAGAGAGAAGCCGTATTATTGTGATGTGTATGGGACCTGTTTTACAAAGAATTCACACTTGAAAAACCTATAAGGATACACGCGTGATACTACCCTGGTAAGTGTAAGGGATTATGGGGGGCCATTGTATGAGGACCCAAAACAACACCACGAGAAGGAGTTGATAGACACAATAACAGAAGAAATTAGGGACAAACAAAAGATGCCAGCCCTGGAAATTACTAATAAAGCTGTTAGGAAAAAGTCACTAATTTCAGCAACTTTAAAACTCCAGAGGTTGATAATATCTTAAATTTCTGGCTGAAAAAGCTGGCAGAACTTCCCCAACACTATACCCAGGCATTTAATATGATTCTCCATCGTGCAGAATACTCACTAGAATGGCTCACCATGGGCTAAGACAACTCTTACACTCAGGAGCCAAGGGACACATTTTTCCAACAAGTGCAGGCCTATCTGCTGCCTTACAACCACATAAAAATGGCTAAAAGGGATAATCGCCGGCATGACTTATAATAAACACCTGTTCAATGGCGGTTACCTTGAAAAAGAACAAAGAGGCTGTACCAGAAACAACCTTCGTACAAAATAGAAACTCCTCATAAAATTATTCTGGAGGACTACAAAAATCGACAAATAAGCTTCGATCGATTACAAAAAGGCATTTATGGCAGTGTTTGGAGATTACAATGTTCAGGAAAACAAAGACATTCTTTGAAAAACAAATGATCATGTAGAAAACATCCATTGCTCTAAATCACATTGAAGAAAAATACAAACCTCCAACCTCAGTATTCAGCGAAGTATCTTCCAAGGAGATAGCCAGTTACCATTGCTCTTCTGTCTTACAGTAGATCCACTCAGCAAACTCCTTAAAACTGCAGTGCTGGTTACAACCTTAGTAGAGGAAAAAAACGAAGAAAATAAGAGAGTCAATTATCTACTCTTTATCGACAATCTCAAACTCCATGCATAGACAAAAAACACATTGTCTCCGTGATAAAAACTGTAAAAATGTCACAGAGGATGTCTGCATAGAGTTTTTATTTTATAAGTGTGTTAAATACACTACAATAAAAGGGCAAAAGGCAATATCAGAAAAAATCTTTAGATAGATAGTAACCTTATTGAAGCTGTACAAAATATGATGCCACATACAAATACCTCGACATACAAATACCTCGACATACAAATACCTCGACAGGCGAAAATGTAATGGTGGAAGATAAGAAGATGAGAACATCAAACGCTTTAAAAGCCCCTCAAATCAGAACTAAGCCCTCAAAACCAAATAACTGTCACTAGCCAGATTTCAATCTCTATAATCTCGTATGATTTTGATATTATTGACTGTCCATAACATCCAAACTAATGTCCATAACACAACATCAAAACTAATGTCCATAACACAACATCAAAACTAATGTCCATAACACAACATAAAAACTAATGTCCATAACACAACATCAAAACTAATGTCCATAACACAACATCAAAACTAATGTCCATAACACAACATCAATAGGCTCGAAACTAAGACCAGGAATTTATTTAACTTACATAGGATAATATACCGAAACCAATACATAGACAGGATATTTCTACCACGAAAAGAAAGCGGTTTAGGTCTCACTGAAATAAGCCATGCATATCGAGCTACAATAGTAAGTAGGGGCAGTACATAAAAAGCTGAACAGATATTAGAATGGGAATGGTGAGGGATCATCATGAAAACTTATCCCAACAAACTTCAATCACAAAGCTTACGAGAAATTTTGGAGGAGTCATACTGGGGAATAGTGCCCAGGTCTATGATGAACCAGAAACCTTGATTGCAAGAGAGAAAAGACAGAACTACAAAAAGTAGGAGATAGAGACAAGACAACAAGGATGCTAACAACACAAGAGAGCAGGGACTTAATAAGGAATATATAGACAGGGAGGCTTCACTCAAATGACGCAAGAGTCGCAGACTTCCATTTGATGATGAAAGACTTGTTATAGCTGGACAAGATCAAGGATTACTACCAAATGGATTAACAAAAAATGTCTGGCCTACAAAAAGAGGTGGCCAGTGTTGGTTTTGCCATTCAGCGATTGAGAGCCCGAACAACCTAATGTCTGGATGCCAGATCCTATTGGCAGATGGACTTTACACTGTCTGACAAAACAGAGTGTGTAAATACCTCCATTTGTAGATCTGTGGTGAGATGCAGCTTGACAGATCGCCCAACATCTGGGAGCATGAACATTCACCAATAACATCAAAAGGAAAGTGACAGGTACATATTAGACGGGGCCATCAAGCCAGACATAATGATATGGAACAAAGCTGAAAGGACTGCGCTCATTATTGACATAACCGTTCCAAATGACTTTGGCCTCAATAGAACTGAACGCGACAAGATAACGAAATACCAGAACTTCAAGAATGATTTCAAAACAACATGGTCTCCGAAAGAATGAAATATTATACTGATTGTAGTAGGAGCAGATTGCCTGATAAAAAAAACTTTTGAAAACTTAGGAAATACTTAGACACAATCCGTGACAGACCGAGTTGTTGCGAAATACAGATAGCAGCCATAAAATGGACAATCTGTATCCTAAAAATGAACCCGCAGATGTAAATTTAAATCGTAATGAAATCAAGTGTTAACTCCAGGAGGCAGCCTCTTGTTTTCCTCGAACTAATGGAATTAAAAAAAGAAGAGAGTTTGAATTACCTACCAGACACCATTTTCGAGTGTCTTCAGTCTCTCTGTACAAGTGTTTGTTGGGACAGCCTGACATGAGGATACTAAATATTACAAGTAAACCCTGACCAAATATTCAAAATAAAATAGTATTTGAAGTCTAAATAAAATTCCCTCGACACGGCAATACACTGGCTCATAAGACGAATCATGCGTCTTTTTCAAGTAATGTTACCTTATGTAAATAACACCACTTAGCTGGATACTCCACCAGACTAGATGAATTCTTATCATGGAATCCGGTAAAGCCAAGAGACTATAAAAAGATATACTAGAACATAGTTAACTGGTCAATTGGAGAGAGAAAAATAATATTCATAACTTATTTACAAACTCAAGGTTTGACATGTAACAGAGAACTTTAATGGAATATTTGAATATCTATGTATCTTATATAGAGATCAAGTGTAAGCACCAGGAAGAGACAATATGATTTTTTAGAACTCTGAAGTAAAATGAAACTAAAAAAAGAGAGAAACCATATTTTTGTGAAGTATGTTGTACATGATTTACAAAAAGACGTAATTTAGAACACCATAACCTAACACACTGTGGAGAAGCCTTATTCTTGTGAAATATGTGGGACTTCTTTTTCTACTTGAAACATCACATGAGTTTACACACTTACCTACTAGACACTATCCTCGAGTGTCTTCGGTCTCTGTGTACAAGGGTTTGTCAGGACAACCTGACATGAGGATACTTACCTCTACAAGTAAACCCTGACCAAATATTAAAAATTACATAGTATCCGCAGCACTAATAAGATCCCCTCATACGAGGAATAGTGCATCTTCTCCTAGTGATGTTACTTCAAGTAACATCATGTAGCTGGATACTCCACCAGACTTGATGAATTCTTGTCCTGGAATCCGGTAAGACCAACAGACTATAAGAAAGATATACTATGCCATACTTGACTGGTCAGTTGGGGAGAGAAGAAATTATTCTTAACTGTTTTACTAACTCGATGCTTGAGAAATAAAGGAGAATTTTAATAGAATATTCGGGTATCTATGTATCTCATATAGAGATCAAGTGTTAGCCCCATGAAGGGGCCCCTTGATTTCTGAGATCTTCGACTGAAGTAAAATTAAACATTTGAAGAGAATATAATGGTGGAAAAGCCACCAGAAGAAAAGGAGCTAGAAAACTACTGGAGGCCTTTGTTTGAAAATGAGGGGCCATGCAACCAAGAGGCCAAGTGGATTTGAGATATAGCTCGAAGTAATAAAAGCAAGCCAAAAATGCCAGAGCCAGAGATAACGTCTGGAATGATAAAACAAAAGTTAAATCAATTTCAAAATCACAAAAAACCTGACATAGACAATATACCCTATTTCTGGCTGAAAAACTAACAGCACTTTATAGCCATTATAGTAGCTGCTTCACCAGACTTTTGAAGTGTGAGGAGGCCACACTAGACTGGCTAGTAAAAGGTGATACAACTCTCATACCCAAAACGAGTGAGACACAAAACTCTACAAAATATAGACCGATCTGCTGCCTCACTACAACCTACAAACTCTTCACTGGCCTTGTTGCAGACAGCATCTACGAACACTTCTCTTCTGGAGCATACCTGGAAAAAGAACAAGCAGGGTGTAGGAGGAAGTGTTTAGGCATCAAGGACCAATTGTTGATCAATAAGACGATCCTTGGGGACTGTAGGAAGAGGCAGAGAAATCTAAGCTTGGCTTTGATTGATTACCAAAAAGCATACGATAGTGTACCCCACACATGGCTCCTGCGCTGCATTGATCTATATAATATCCATCCGGCCATCAAGAAAACCATGGCAGTACAAATAAATATGTAGAAAACAACTATGGCATTAAGACACACTAATGGAACAATAACAATCCATGGCGTCAAGATCCGAAGAGGAATCTTCCAAGGAGATAGCTTATCTCCTCTACTCTTTTTTTGCCTGGCAATTGGTCAACTAATCAACTTACTAAACCAAAGCCAGAATTCTTACAATCTTTAAAAGGGCCGCAAACAAGATCTAAACAAAAGAGTCAACAACCTGCTCTTCATGGATGACCTCAAGCTGTATGCTAGTTCAGATGCTGACTTAAGTCGACTCTTACAGATTGTACATACCTTCTCCAAAGATATTGGAATGAAGTTCGGCCTGGACAAATGTGACAAGTGCTCCCTTAGAGCTGGAAAGAAGATCCAAACGGAAAACATACAGCTTGATGAAGATACTAACATCAAAGACTTTGAAGAACAGGAACAATACAAATACCTTGGCATAGAAGAAAACAATTCAATTCAACATGCGAAGATGAGAGGAAAATTGGCAGAGAATATATACGCCGTGTTAGAAAAATATGCAAAACACAGATAACAAACAAAAACAAAGTAACTGTCATGAACCAATTAGCTATGCCAGTGATAACATACAGCTTTGGAATTATTGATTGGCCACAAAAGGACATTAATAGATTAGACACTAAAACGAGAAAAATGTTGACAATGTACAGGGTAATGTACAGAAACCAGTGTCTACCAAGGCTGTACCTCCCAAGAGGAACAGGGGGTATGGGTCCCTCAGAAATTGACCATCAACATCGAGCCACTATTGTCAGCACCGGCCAATATCTGATAAGTTTCCAGAACCCAAACCTTATGATGGTATACACACATGAATAAACCAGAGCAAGCAGAACAACCTTTATCACACAGTTGTAAGGTTCTCCTTGGGGGGGATGGCTATTATACAATGCGACACAACGGAGTGTGTAAATATCTGCACTGGATAATTTGTAAAAAGTTGAATATCCAGTGTAGCAGCAATTCCTGGTAGCATATACCAGAAAGAACAATTGGAAATAATTTATACACCATCCACTATGACTATGCAATCCCTACAGCTACATATCTAGAAAACGGAGCTGTTAAACCTGACATCGTAATATTGGGAGAAAGTAGCAACCCTAGTTGAAGTCAGTGTCTCTAATGATGCAGCATTGAACAGAGCAGAAAGGGAAAAGATTACGAAATACCAAGGTCTTATGTACGACATGAAAAGAAACTGGAATCTTAGGAAAACTTCCATCATACCAGTTATTATAGGAGCAACAGGACTAAGGAAGAAGAATTCCAAGAGCTATCTGGCGAGTATACCCGGTGAACCGAGTGCAAGAGAAATACAAACAACTGCACTTAAAGGGACGGTTAGAATCTTACAACGATCTCTAGACTGGAGTGTCTGAAATAGCCGGTGAATGTCTGGCATCCGGTAGGATGCCCCATCTCTAGCAAAAACAGAAAAATAAAAAAAATAAAGTTGGAAATAAGTTAAACACCACTATGATTATGATATGGAAAACAAAGCTGTTAAACCTGACATAGTGATATGGGGCAAAAGCGAGAAAGTAGCAACCCTTGTTGAAGTCTGCCATTATTAGGTAGAAAAGCTTCTGAACAGCTTATTAGCCATGTATGTTGTTATTGTTTCTGCGGCTGAATTAACGAATTTGATATTTGAAATAAACAAACCTGCACATTCTACTATACATTTCATTACTATATTGACGACATCTATATAGCTAGCATCTCACCGCTGGAACATTTAAAACATATCCACATTATTTTTGAACGCTTGCAGCATTATCATGTTGGGATAAACCCTGTTGAATGTACTTTTTGGTGCCACAAGTCTTGTTTTCTTGGTACATGTAATAGGCTTCGAAGGTATTTCACACGTTTCCTGAAAAAAGCCAAAGATTTTTTAAAGTCCGAAGGCTGGTACGACGTTTTCAGAAATATAATGAATGATTAATTACATGTGGGCATCAAGAATAAAAATTTGTGAGTAAAAAAAATAAAGCGCATTATTTTTGCCGTTACACCTGTGGAAATGTGAGGCGAAACTAATGGCGGTACTGTTCCGGAAAAGGTAGCCAAAAATTTACAGGCATGATGTAGGCGTTACGTATGCAAAAAAAAAAAACTATTGCCAAAAATACACGCACAAAACGCAAAATTGCTCTTGTTATATCTACATATTTTGCCCCATGAGACATAAAAAAGGGAGCAGGGGACTTGTCGGCACATGTTCCCCTACCATTAGAGAAAGGGGGTGCAGACGGCGACGTTTGTCAAAAAAATGGGTCAACAGGATGCTTGGCAGACAGAGTCAGCCCACGCATTGGCGTGGGCGTAAGACTCAACCAATCAGGTGAGGAAATGCTGTTGTTTTATATACAGAGCAGGAAAGTCGAAGCGAGAGGAAACATGAGGAGTCGAGCTTGGGTCAACATCAAGAGAGGACGTCTCGGAGGAGACGGACATCGGGCCCGGAAAGGAGTCGAGCTGCTTTCAGCGGCAAGAGAGGACGTCTCGGAAGAGACGGCCTCGACCCGGAGAGGGGTCGAGCTTTGAGCAAAGTTAAGAGCAGGACGCCCGCACAGGAGAACGTCCCGGACCGGTGAAGAAAGGACGCCTCTGAAAATTGACCGCTCACCCAGCCGTCACATTCAGACAATTTATCCAGAGCGGACGCCTCTGAGAATCGACCGCTCACACAGCCGTCATATTTAGACAATTTATCCAGAGCGGACGCCTCTGAGAATCGACCGCTCACACAGCCGTCATATTCAAACAATTTATCCCCGCTCACAAAACCATAGAGAAGGTCTCGAACCGACGTTAAGAGCGGACTCCTCTGAGAATCGACCGCTCATCAAGCCGTCAGATTCAGAAAATGCATCCCCGCACAGCAAAACATCCCGGACCAGCGTCAAGAGGACGCCTCTGATAATCGACCGCTCACCAAGCCGTCAGATTCAGAAAATTTATCATCGGACACAAAATCAAAAATAAATAAATAGAAATTTGAAAAATAACGCGGAAGAAATGCAGCGACATTTAATACGGCTGTCTACCGGACACCTAAGAAAACCCTGTCCAACAGAATTGATATCGACCGACAAGTCAATCAAATGGCCTCTCCAATGTCGAGATTACGTATATATCAGGATCCTAAAACAGATTGTTAAAGACGGACCACAGAATATACAATTCTATAAAATATCCTTCTCTCCGCCGTCAAAACAAACAAAAAAAGGTATGTGTTTATACATAAGGACAAAACAAAAAATCAAAAAAAGAATTACCATGTTAATTCGTCCTAAATCAACTTTCATTTGGTTTATATTTGGACTTCTCATTTGTTTTCCTCGAGTTTCATAAGAAAAAAAAAAGCTTTACTATTTCCATTTTCATAAAGGCTTTTTAATTGCTATATTTGAACTCGTTACGGTCTCGTCACAAAAGAGCAACGTACCCGCGCAGGAACGCTTGAAAATAAGGTTAACAATTATAACATTTGGTTCTCGACACAATTATAACTTTGGTGTCACAAAGAGAACTTTCATATTTTCATTTTCATGAAGGCTATAAGCCTTCATAAGTGCTACAAATGAACTTTTAATTCTGATCGACTTTCTCAGAATAACAAAACCAGCCTCTTTTAAATAAATAAAACCTTGTTATGTACTGTTAATTTTGTCTTGGTTGTTTATATATGTTTATAATTTGTGATAGGATGTGAATTCATTTTATGAAGTACGGGTTGATTTCCTTTTATTGGGTTTTCAACTTGTGCACATTTTACATTCGTGGCTGAACTACGTGTAGATAGCGTTCAGAGTCTTACTACCTTAATTATAACACTCTTTCTTTCGTTCTAAGTGTTTAAAAAGGTCGTCGTTTCTAGTGTTATTTTAAAATGTTATTTTTAAGTCGTCTGGTTCTTAACATATTTACATAGAGAGGCGTCTTGGGTAGTTCTTCAGTAACATTCAGGTGTAACTTGGTTCGTATGTTTTCATTTGTTTTCGTAGCATTCGTTGTATATACGTCACGCCTGTAAAATTGTGGTTGCTTTTTCCGAAACAGTACCCTAATCGCAAAATTTGGCCCTTATTAAAGCATTACAGTGTTGACATCTTTAAGATAACTGACGCTTTATTTGTAAGACAATTAACCACTAGATTTTTATTTTAACTTTACAGATCGTCGTTATTCTTTCACATGATGCGTAACAAGATCCGACGAAGAGTAAGTATTTATGACCGAAAAACAAAATATTAAAATGACTGATTTATTTAAACAAAAACGAAGTGCATTCTGATAGATTTAATTTCGCAATTAAAGTATCTGTATAAATGTTGTCTGATTTTACGCTATTGTACTTTTGATATCAATAGATATCTTCTTAATAAATAACATAAATAATAGTGTATAAGTCACGTAGATGCGGAAACTATATATACAGAGACGTCAAACAATTTGATTAATATCGAGATTGTGCATTTGTGTCTTATATTTTCTACTTAAATACGGTTAAATCTGTTGGATGACGAGATGAAATTATTTTTAAAAGACGAATACATAAAGGGAGATAATTCAAAGTCCATTTCCGGTTACGAATAGCATAATTTGAAATTTAATTTCATGGAGACGTCTTATTTGTAAGACGATTTGACACAAGATTTTCATTTTAAATTTACAAATCTTATAGTCGTTATCTTATTTAAAAGCAGATAGTTTATGCGTGACAAGATTTGACGAAGAGTAAGTATTAATTCCCTCAATTTCTTTGTTTTTGTTCCATCTTATAAAATAAATTGCTTCATACACTAATGAGATATACTTTCGTTAAATTGACATTTTGAAATTCAATATTGTATTCTTTAATCAAAGAGGTTAGGGTTTATTTTAATGGTGGTGGCTTTTTCGGTATTTACCCACGACTTTGGGGGGCATTTTTTACGGACTAATTTTTTCTTTTATTCCGTGAACACTTAACTAGGGAATTCCGCTTGGTTTTGTAGTTTTTAATGAAATGTATAACATTTTAGAATGGGTAATCACTTTACTATGTAAATTTAATGTAACATGATCACTCATTTCTTGACCATCACAAATTCCCGGAAACTTAACGTAGGAAGAAACGAGTGTAACCAAATTTATTTTGTGTGAGTTTTTCTTAAAATTTTTCTTTTATCTTTTTTTTTTCTTTTACAACGGTAACATTTTTTAGGGGGGAGGGGTCGTTTGTTTCCGACCAATTTTTAAAAATTTAACAGTTCAATTTTTGGGGATAGGGGGGAAGAGTAGTCATATTTTACCGACCAATTTTTTAAATTTTAACAGTTCCATTTTGGGGGATGGGGTAGTAGTAGTCATATTTTATCGACCAATTTTTTTCGATTTTTCGTTTTTTTTTTGTAAATTACAAAGTACTTGTGCAGAAAAGCGCACAAATGATACCATTATTATTTTTTTTGGGGGGGGGGGGGGGGCTTGACAATTTCCGTAAAGTAGTCAATTCACTACATAAAATTTCCATTTTCTTGCATTGCATGTTTTTATTATTTTTTTGTAAATTGGAAACACTCGTCCGCTAAAGGTATGTGCTCTGGGGGTTGCCCCCCCCCTCATGTTCGAGCACCGCAAGAAACGATTCCCAAATGACCCCAAACGCACAAGTTTGCCCATGCAACAGAAACTAACGAACAAGCGACGCTCGTTAACGCCCTGAGCTGACCTGCATAGCTTCTCCGGGCAATGCTTTACATTTTTCAAGGAATGTGGGGAAATAAAATAAAAAACGTAAAAAAAACGAATACAAAAGAAATTTAAAAACTATGTAAAAAAAACGCAAAAATATGCCAAAATGTGTTACTCTCCCAATATGTCTATGGCGTGTCTAACCCCTTCCCCTAAAGAAAACGATTACCACATAAAACTATTATTCCATTTAAGATTGTGTTATAACTTGCATGCTATTAACTCTGGAAATTGATGATAGACAGAAAATGGGTGATCATTTTACGTTAAGTTTGTACAGGAAAATGATCCTCAACTATAAAATCTAAAATATTGGTTAAAAAATGGAATTCTCTAGCAACATAGGCAGACAGTGTACATAAACAATCGTCAAATTAATGAAAGTGTGTTACTATTTTACATTAGATTTATATAGGAAAGTGATCCTTAACTCGAAAATTTAAAAAAATTTATAAAAATTAATTAAATAAAACGAAATTCTCTTGTGACATGATCGGTAATTGTGCAAAGAAAAAAAAGAAAGAAAATGTTTCGTGAAAAATGCGTAAAGAAGTGGTGGAAAAAATGCCTAATTTTGAATATATTTACATTGATATTTTAAACAAGTTCTAGTCATTTTATTTATTTTAACAAACGTTTTAAACAAGTGCTACCATGACTTAAGTCAATGTTTACGATGTTTTCTTTAAAAATTACTTTGTTCATGCATTAATATATACTATCATATATTATTTTAATGGCAGATCTGAATAGGTGTGTTCTTACATATCCTTGACATCAGTCCGACAGTGACTTTGCTGCCGTTGGACTGAGCTATGGTTAGGCTCAGTCTCAGTAGGTCAAACGCTCCCAGGATTTGCTTTCTCTTTGAGAAGGGGTTAGTTTATTGATAATCGCATACTGGGGAATGCCGACCGGGCTGCTCAGGCATTTTTGTAGGTCAGAGTGTGCTTGCTTTTGAAAACAACACCTGACCCTGAAGAAGAGTAATTAAATAAATATACTATGTTCATTAAAAAAGATAAATTCTCAAATCCAAAACATTTTAATCAATATTTTATGTTATATATTGAATTTTTATTTCTGTTCCTGTTTAATTTCATGAAATAAGAACAACAAATATTATAGTCCGATTAAATTTTAGTATAAGGTGAAAAAATGCTAAAAATAATCAGTATTTGTGTATTCTTTTAAAGGTTATTTCATTGAGAAATTGTATGCTAATTCTGAAATGATAGGTGGAATACAAAAATATTTTCACGAATATATTTCACGAAAAATCCATTTCACAAAAAAATAATCTATTAATAAATAAGTCCTGGAAATCTTGTGAAAAGCCGACGATTGATTTGTCATCATTCTTTTGTAAAATATATGGTTGATGCACATAAAATTACTATTATTCAACTTATATATATATATATATATATATATATATACACTTCATGTTACAAATAAAAAATGGGGAATGTATTAAGAAAGGGGTATTAGGAATATTGAATTAAAAAAACCTTTTTAATTCACTTTCTTAATAAATTCACCAATTTTAAGTTGTAACATTATCACCTGCCTGAAGTTGACTCATGCGAGTTAACACTCGGACATAGCATCCGACCGATCGCTGGAAAGACTGGATACAAAAAGAGTAAACAGAAACTTTCATTTCCATATAATAAAACTTGTATCAGTGATATAATGTGCCTAATATATATATATATATATATATATATATGTAAAATTCAAGTCTAAAGTATAAACTTGAGTTGTTTATGAATGGACAATTGAAAAGGACAGCTTCAAATATAAAGGATTGAGGATTGTATGTTTGTTTCACTTAGTGCTAGGATATCTGGGGAGGTTAGTAGAAGAAAGGTTTCTACGTCATTAATGTCCCTGCATATTTGTGAATGCTAACTTCAAGGGTAGACGCGAAGATGTTTTTTGGTTGGTGTCTGGTTTAGGTTTGTTTCTTTTTCTTTGTACTGTCGTTTTCGTTTTAGATAGAGTGTTGAGAGAAAAGTAGGTACTTTTCGTGTTTCAATAAGCTCGCACAACCAGTTGTAACTTGATCCATGGAGGTGTGGTCCTGTAAAAGCCCACCGAGGATAAGTGTAGGGTACCTTTCCGTGCGCGACATGGTACATAAAGTTATCCACAATATTATACAACCATGGATAGAGTAGCCGCTCTTAACGCTACCTATGAATTAGGGATCCTGTACTACCAGTCGTAAACAGGAGCCAAATTAGCTGTCTATTCCTCTCAACCTGTCGGAACAAGAGCGATGTAAGATCTACTGAGAAAAGTTTTTTCCCCAACCTAGATAGAGAGAAAGAGAAACAAGGCTAACCACTGGATGTCTCTAAGGTTTCTCTGCATCTGACAAAGAAGGAGTGCAATTTTAGGTTTGCAAACCGGATATTTTATTCGAGTCTCCAGCTCTAGGAAGGTTGTCGGTCACGACTAAGGAGACCTCCCACCTCCCAGTGGTTTGCTTCCAAGACGTGAGTAGTCAGTAGCACAGTTTTTAAATCGGAGGTTTCCTTCTCCTTGATAGATGACCTCACAAAGTCTACGGGTCCATTGCACCGATAGGGCTAATACTGCACCCGTCTGCTAGTCAGGTAAAAAAAGTTTCTATTTCATAAAATAAGTTCAAATTAATAAAAATACTAGTCATATTTATAGCACGCAAAGAAAACTTAGCTGAACTTTGGCGAATCTATTCAATTTTCAGAGCCGTATGTTGGCAGTCTTATTTGTAGACTGGACACTTTGCAGATGACCAGGTGAAAACGAGTATATCATTTATCTAAGAATAAGACGGAGGGAAGGGTATCCTTCTATGGGTGGTCAGACCTTTATTCCTCGTATTTTAAGCTAGTTAATTTTTTCAATTTGTTATTTCATTTTACCGCAAGAACATCGAAACAGGCATATTTTTGAAGAGGAATAATTTACTATTTATAAATAAAAAGCACACGATATAAAACAAAAACTAAAAACATACAAAATAAATACAATTTAATAACAAGTTAAAATTAATAAAAATAATAGTTACATTTAGTCAGAGTCAAATTTATTCCTTCTGTTCTTTGGTTATTTAATGAACAGTTCTCTGATGAGCAGCAGGTTAAACTGTTACATAGCTACTCCTTCTTGGACCGCGGCAGTACGCATTTCGTATACTCGTCGTGTAGAGGGTTGGTCATGTCGTCCAGTGGATGAATTCTTTCTTCTCTGCCGTCGTCTGTTGTCTGCAATAAAAGCCATGTTCTGCACTCCGAAGAAAAACTCTTCTGTTGAATTTAATTCATTTTATTACAAGAGTTGTTATTTCAACTGGGAATCATTCACCACGTTGAGAGAGAGAGGGAGAGAGCAAATCCTACTTTATCATAGTTAGTTAACAATGTTTCTTAGCCATTCATAGAGAGGGGTGGGAAAGGATTCTCGCGCTTGTCTTCCCTGAAGGGAAATATTCCTTATCTTTACATTGTGAATCGCACGTCCTCTCAGTTCGCTTTCCGAATCAGACTGACTAAAAACTTGCTTCTCACGAGAATGAGTGACGTCACAGATCCCTTTGTTTCCCACGCAAGGCCCGCAAAGTCACAGAGCCTCTCGCAGGTGTAGACTGACTCTTGATCTGGGGTCACGTCACACGTAACTTTCTCACGTCTGCCAGCTCTGACTGTGAGAACAAGCCCTGTTCTGCACTCGGCTGCCTCGCGTTAATTCGCGCAAGTCAAATCAACGATTCCCAAAAGATACGTCCATTCCCATAGGACCATTATCTAATAAAACAAAATCCCATATTTTTCTTTGCAAAAGAATATATAAGCATTCGTCGAAATAAAATTTAAAAAAAATTTAAAAAATTGATTGTGGACTGATTTTTCTTTGGCCATTGAAATTCAACCAAACAGTTTTATATGTTTTAAAGCCGGAAACATAACTTCATTGAGCTTGTAATTATAAACAATTTAGATTATCTTATAACTTATAAGCGATACCTAAAATATATTTTTATATAAACTTAGAAAAAAAAAAAAAAATATATATATATATATATATATATATATATATATATATATATATATATACCATATTACTTTTTATAGGTTCTAATATCCAATTTATAAATGTTAGCATACGATGTAGTCGGCATTGTTTGAATGAAAGGGGGTGAGGTTAAAATCAAATCAATTGAAATACATTTCTGTTAATTGTCTTTAACCGTCCTGATTATTTTCCGAGCATACTTATTATAAGCCTTGAAATACTTATTTACGTTCATCTTATGTTTTCTCTATTTCAAACACAAACTCAACCTTCATGCTAATCTTTTTCTCTCTTTGATCAATATGAAATATCTATGTATCCTGTGTACGGTTGATTTAAAATATATATGGTTATAAGAGTATATTTTTAAAACTCTTTGATTTTATAAACCGACAAGAACTACAACTCTGTTATACAGAATCTATATGTTTGTATATGAGAGATAGTAACAAAATTGTATTTTAAATAATGAAATTCTCAGTCATTATTCATTATTAAAAATATAAATAAAATATAATATATCACTTCATTAGTAAAAGTAGAGAAAAGATTTGTAAAATAGTTAATTTTTAAACATTAGGATGGAGATTAAATTAATCAAAATGTTTACAAAATATTTTTCTACAAGAAATAAAATAAATTTCTGAATAAAATCAATTTGTGAAGTTGATACTTTTATTAACTTTTAAAACAGTATATCATAATTAGTGATGAGACGATTCCATAATTTTCCCGATTCCAAGACTGTTACCGATTCTGTTCTAAATCCCTAATTCTGATACAATTACCGATTAAATTATAAAATCGGCTAAAAAGTAAGATTTCATTATTTTCACAGAGAGTCCTTATTTACTTTTACATATAATTTTAATTTTAATCTTACAAACTTTTTAATGTTTTCCTTTTATCCAAGATTTTGCGAAACTCATTGTGAGATGTTATTCTCTACTTTTTTCTAACCATTTATTAATTAATTATTTCTACTTTTTTCTAACCATTTATTAATTAATTATTTCTACTTTTTTCTAACCATTTATTAATTAATTATTTCTACTTTTTTCTAACCATTTATTAATTAATTATTTCTACTTTTTTCTAACCATTTATTAATTAATTATTTCTACTTTTTTCTAACCATTTATTAATTAATTATTTCTACTTTTTTCTAACCATTTATTAATTAATTATTTCTACTTTTTTCTAACCATTTATTAATTAATTATTTCTACTTTTTTCTAACCATTTATTAATTAATTATTTCTACTTTTTTCTAACCATTTATTAATTAATTATTTCTACTTTTTTCTAACCATTTATTAATTAATTATTTCTAACCTCAATTAATTATTATGATCTATAATTTTTTTGTTTTACATTGGTACCAGAAATTTAAGTTTTAAACAAACAAAATTAAAAGAATATTTTTGGAATTGGAATTTTTTCCGATTTCGATACCCCCAAAAGTTCTGATTTTTCTGATTCCCAATTCCGATTTATTGTCCCAATGTATGTTTATATTTTTTGTTCTTACAGATAATCCAGTAAGGAAATACATTTTCAAAAAATGAATGGTTATTTCTAATTGAAACAATGGAAAATAGAAAACACCAGGCACCTAATATTGATAAACTTGATGAGGTATAAAGGAAAATACTTAAATTTTAAAACATACTATATATATATATATATATATATATATATATATATATATATATATATATATTATTTGTATTACAATAAAACATTTTGAATATAAGGCAATATTTAATTTCTGAAATATACAAATTTACATTGATGAGAAGCCACATTGTTGAAATTTAAAATAAAAAGTCAGATTGGACACAAATTATTCCCAAACAATTATTATTTATATTTGCACTTATTCATGAAAATTTCCTTTTGTGTTAGAAGTCTGATTTTTCAGAAGAAAGAACCCACATTCTGGTAAAATGTTAAAATCGAAGCATCTTGTGGGAACACAAATTGAAGAGACAAAATTTTCTTGTGAGATATGTGGAAGAACATTTTTGCAGAAAGCTAATTTAAATACACATATTCGGACACACACTGGAGAAAAGCCATTTTCTTGTGAAAGATGTGGTAAACTATTTTCCACAAAATGTCAGTTAATACACCATGTCAGAACACACACAGGAGAGAAACCATATTCTTGCGAAATGTGTCATAAATCATTTTCACAGAAAGGTAATTTTAACAGACATAGTAAAACACATACTTGGGAGACACCATTCTGTTGTAAAGAGTGTTCGTCTTCCTTTCCTAAGAAGAAAGATTTAGAAATTCATATGAGAAAGCATACAGGAGAGAAGCCAAATGAATGTGAAGTATGTGGTAAATCATTTTCCAAGAAAAGTAATTTTAACCAACATGTCAGAATTCACACGGGAGAGAAGCCATATTCTTGTGAAGTGTGTGGGACTTCCTTTACACAAAAATCGCCTTTGAAAAAACATATGAGAATGCACACTGGAGAGAAACCATATTCTTGTGAAGTGTGTGGAAATTCATTTATACAAAAGTCATCCTTGAAATATCATATGAGAATACACACTGGAGAGAAGCCATATTCTTGTGAAGTGTGTAAAACTACATTTACACAGAAGTCGCCCTGGAAAATTCATATGAGAATACACACTGGAGAGAAGCCATATTCTTGTGAAATATGTGAGACGTCTTTTACAGGGAGATCAAACTTGAAAACTCATATGAGAAAACATACTGGGGAGATGCCATATTTTTGTAAAATATGTGATAAATCATTTTTGAGAAAATTCAAGTTGACTGAGCACATCCAAATACACACTGAAAATAACCCATTTTCCGAGTAGGGTTTCGGCATATCATGTCCAAGAAAATCTACTATAAACTTATATACAAAGTTACAATAAAAATCGATTTTTAATTTGTGATTAGTCATTTGTAGAGGACATCCTTGTTCAAAATAACATATATTTTCACTCTGCCAAGAAGTATTATTAACGAGATGTTGAACTTCTTTTTAAATTAAGGCAGTCAAAAAGTATATTCTTTGTTACACAGTGGAAAGAAGCCACATTGACATAAAGTTTGTTAAAGCTTTTTTTCAATAAAGTTAGACAGTATAGAGACATTTACTCACATAAATAAATACTTAATTTTATCAATAAATCATAACAAACTACGGGTATATATATATATTACGTTTTTATATTATTGGTATAGTTGTCAACAACATTGCGTCATGACATGCATTTTTCCAGACATTATGCATAATGATAGTAGTGGTAATAGACAGAGTCGCTATGACCAAGCCAGAATCAGTATCGAACACATTATTGCTGTACTTTCTGTAAATGCATAATCTTGTTTTCTATACTTCTTTGTTATCTCATTTCTAATGTCAAAAAAGATTTGAGGAGCAAGAAAGAAAACTATTCTACATCATTCCTTCAACACGAGTATACTAAAGACATCTAAATCAGTCGCCCATGTGAAAAAAGAGCTTTTTCATTTTTCACAATATAAATCAGGAAATGACTAAATATGTTTAACCAGCTTGTTTTTCATTTGAAAAATGTATTTATTGAAAAGTTTACATACGACCGAGTACTGAAAACATGTAAATTCGTTTCCTATTTTAGAAGACAGATGAACGAATTGGGAAATGTTATGTTGGAGTTTATGAAATTACTAACAACAACAGCAAATTCGACTCGAACAGTAATCTCAAGAAAGACAACAACTGTAAAGCCAGAAGAAAATGGAAGAATTAGGTCTAGAAATTCGACAATCAGACGAAAATGGAAGAATTAGGTCTAGAAATTCGAAAAACAAATAAGTTGTATCATGTGGCGAGGCCAAACAACAAGAATTTGAAGAAATGTTTTTTGTACGGAAACATTTTTACCAACTATCTAATAGGGGTAAAACATGTTGAGGATGTGATTATATTTCTCAAAACTCTATTAAGATCACTTTTACTGACATGTCTAAAGACAAGATTTTTTTAAAAGTTGGTTTGCTACTGCAAAAATAAGGATTGGAAAACATACTAAATTCATAAGTATATATTACCCCGAAACGCAGCGACATCATATTAATTAAGGCAGTACATTTATTAATTAAATTATTCAGCCCCAAACCGTCTCATTCTCGTAAAAAGTGGAAATGTGAACCTCACAAAAAAGTTGATGAAGACTACACAACTTTGTTATCAGAGTTGAAAAACACTGCCATAACTTTAAATTATGGGAGTTGTGTTGCTAACAACTTCAAATCCTTAATCTCGACAAAGGACCTAACATCAAATACATATATAGAAATCAGACAAATGTTTTTTTAATAAACTCTAGAATTTAACGCTTAAGTTAACACTTCAAGATATTGTTAGTGTTCATCATATTAGAAAAGTACACAACCAAAATTTTAAATTATTTACCAACTAAATCTAATCAACAATGAAAAAGTATCATACCACTTAAACAATGTTTTGTTGAAGACAAATCTCATTGGTACAAAGATTACCCATATACAATTTTTCAAATGCCTAAATTTCAGTCGTGTCAGGAAAAAATGTAAACATCGCAGAGTTAAATGCAGAATAAAAGAGTTTAAATAAAACAAAGTTACAACTAGATTCAGGCTCAGTCAATAATAAAGCTAAAAAAAAAGCTAGGCAAACCAACAATGATCAAATCAAATTGAATAGTGAAAAAATTAACATCGAAGGCAAACTGATTTCAAACATTCAAATCAAATGAGAAACTAATTTAAAACATTCCATTCACATTAAAAACTAATTTAAAACATTCCATTCACATTAAAAACTAATTTAAAACATTCCATTCACATTAAAAACTAATTTTTAACATTGCATTCAGATTAAAAACTAATTTTAAACATTGCATTCACATTAAAAACTAATTTAAAACATTCCATTCACATTAAAAACTAATTTAAAACATTCCATTCACATTAAAAACTAATTTAAAACATTCCATTCACATTAGAAACTAATTTAAAACATTCCATTCACATTAAAAACTAATCTAAAACATTCCATTCACATTAAAAACTAATTTAAAACATTCCATTCACATTAGAAACTAATTTAAAACATTCCATTCACATTAAAAACTTATTTAAAACATTCCATTCACATTAAAAACTAATTTAAAACATTCCATTCACATTAAAAACTAATTTAAAACATTCCATTCACATTAAAAACTAATTGCAAACATTCCATTCACATTAAAAACTAATTTAAAACATTCCATTCACATTAGAAACTAATTTAAAACATTCCATTCACATTAAAAACTAATTTAAAACATTCCATTCACATTAAAAACTTATTTAAAACATTCCATTCACATTAAACACTAATTTAAAACATTCCATTCACATTAAAAACTAATTGCAAACATTCCATTCACATTAAAAACTAATTTAAAACATTCCATTCAAAGGGAAAACTAATTGCGAACATTAAATGACTTGGGAGACGTATGAAGATGTCCGCCAAGTTTGAAAAAAAAACAAACGTTCCATTCGTATCACTAATTCAAATTCATGTGAAATTAAATAAACTCGAAGAAATGGGTATATTCACAAAAGCGAACAACTTTCAACTATGGTAAAAAAAGTAAAGATATCCGTGTTTGTGCAGATTTATCGGGTGCTTGGAAAATTCAGCAATTTTCGCAAAGTAGGAAAATTCGGCAATTATGGAATAAATATTGATTTAAAATAGATTTTAGAACCGTATTTGCGGGGAATATAGTTGTAAATACGGGCTACCCCCTACTAACAAAGAACAATTCTTTTGTTATAATGTTGGTACTTGTGCAGTTTATGAACCGACTATTTTAGATAAGATTTTCAAGTTAAATTGAATTTTTACGATATATTTTGTTTATTAACTTGTTCGGTGAAAGTACAGAATAGTTAACAAAGCTCCCTCTCCTCATGTTAAGAATTGCTTCTAAATAATGTTATTTCAACTCTGTTCGTTAAGTTATGAGATTAAATAAATCATAATGCATTTAGGTTTCTTCGTAAACAAGTCAGCCATTTTAATATTTTTTTAATAATTGAGAATATTATCAATTACTACGTGTCTGTTCAAAATTCAAAAGGAATTTGGAAGTATTTAAACTATCGAATAGAAAGTAATTTAAACTGGTTTTAAACATTTAAGAAAATCCTCCTGTAAAGCATAATTGTCTTTCTTGTCATGAAATAAATTTCTAATTTATTTTTTTGCAGGCAAGATGGCCACCAGAAATTAAAACATTGAATTACTTCAATGTTTTAATTTCTGGTGGTCATATTATTATTGCATTATATCCGCGTATTACACACTGAACGAGGAAAATACATGATTGCCTTAGGAGGACACATTTACACAAAACATAGGCAACAAAATAATACAATCAGATGGAGATGTCTTAAGAGGAACACGACTTCTTTTATGGAGTTGAATGCTTTTTTGTTCGCTTTCCCATACAAACACGTTCTTCGGGCTCACTAAGTGCCGTAGCGGCTTTGTAACTTTTGCTAGGTTTGGGATGAACTTCCTCATTTGGTTCACCATTTCCAGAAACCTGTCAGTTTCTGTTATATATTCTGTTATAAGTTGTAGACTCCGGAAACCTTGTCTTGGTCGGGCCTTTGGTCGTCAGTGCTCAGGATATGCCCTAAGAACTTTAGTAACGTTTTAGATATCTCACATTTTTGCAGATTTAGGGTTACTCAGGCTGCTCGAATTTTCTTTAATTTGGCTTTTAACCGTATGTTGTGCTCACTTTGGCTCCTCCCATATACCAGTATGTCATCCAGCTTACATATCGCCACTTCTTGCTGTTCCAGTATGACTGACATCTACCTGTGAAATATCTCGCTGGCTGACTTGATTCTAAATGGTAACCGATTGAATTGAAATTTGCCAAGCGGAGTAATGATGGTAGTCAGCCTGCGAGACTCTCGTGACGATGGGATTTGCCAGATTATCCACTGTTTTATGTCTAACTTGATCATGACTTTGGCCCCATCCAATTGGGCTAGCACATAGTCAACTGTCGGTAACATATGCGGTTCTCTTTTGACATGTGTATTTAGATTTGTATGGTCAACACATTCTGACCGTTCTGTTGTCCTTTGGCACCACTGCTATGAGAGAGCACCAATCTGTGTGCTCGTCAATCCTACTTATTACCCCTATCCCTTCCATTCTCTGTGTATCCTTAGTAAACTGCTTTAAAACTATATACAGTTGTTGTTATGTTCCTTCTCACAAAATCTTTCGCCCTATTTCTATTTCAATATTTATCTGCACAATTGTTACTGCAAGTATTAACTGGAACTGGCTAATTTCTGATTTTTCCCATCAAGATTAGAAATTCGGAAAAATCATTTTGTACCAAACATTCAGTAAATAACAGTCTTACTAATAGGACGTATTAATATATTGTTACATGGAAATATTACAGACATGTTCTCCATCAGCCCAAAATATTACGCTACTTTGATACTTAAGGACGTGCGATTCACAATGTAAAGATAAGAAATATTTCCCTTCGGGGAAGACAAGCGCGAGGAATCCTTTCCCCCCTTTCTATGAATGGTTAAGAAACATTGTTAACTAACTACGATAAAGTAGTGAGCCCTCTCTCTCTCGACGTAGCCCCAGTTGAAATAACAACGCTTGTAATAAAAGAATTAAATTTAAAAGCAGAGTTTGTTTTCGGAGTGCGGCATGACTTTTGTTGCAGAAAACGGACAGCGTGGAAAAGTGTTCGAGTATACGAAACGCGTACTTCCGCGGTCTAGGCAGGAGAGGGCTATTCAGCAATATTACAAACGTGTTCTCCATCAGCCCAAAATACTACGCTACTTTGATACTTAAGCAGAGCTCAGTATTAACTTATCTAGAGATTGTAGCAATTAGTAGTTCATTCAATTATTTCAAGAGACCAAATAATATCTCAAAATAGAAAGCTGTATTAGAAGATAGGGCAGTGTTTTGTTGAAGTACTTCATTTAAACAATTTGATTATTGTGGAATTAAACAACACACATGATTTGTATCTCTCTTAACAGAGTGACCCATTCTGTGCTTTTGTTACTTTTAATATAAACACATTACACTGGATCTGAGCTTTGTTGTAGAAGCATTCAAAGGGGCATTGCCAGTGTAAACATGCGCAAGGCGGTTGCATTTTATTGGGTTTCATAATAGCTGTGGGAGAGATATTTAAGTAAGAGAAGAGAAACATAAGAAATGAGAAATACTTCTGGCTTGAAGGTTTTACAACCCAGGATTTTTATTTCACCATTTAGAAAAGTTAGTATCCCCTTAAAACAACCTGGGAGGAATTTGAAAAACACTAATAATAATAAGAGGTTTATGTAGTTTGGTTGAAGCATTGTTTATTAGTATATAGAAATGTGATAGTTAGAAGGCAATACAATTCAGAGGTGTGACGGATAGACACATGTTGGAGCAAATAAGAATATAATGGTGGAACAAATTAAATAGTTTCACCTTTAATACAATGTATACATATACATATTTATTTTATTTTTTCACAAACACACATATCTGTTTATCTACACAACGTTACAATGTTATGTAATACCAGTATCAAGATGGTCTGGTGGAAACTCCGTATGATATAATATTTCGGGAACTCTTCACTTCTTCAGAACCGTGCTCAACTCAAGTTCAAGCGTGCATATGAAGGTGCCGTGGGATGCAGTATCGCAGAAAATACCGGTTAAATTTGAATTCCAACCAGATTCAAAAAACAAAATAAACTTTTTTTAAATATTTTATTTATCTATTTTTATCTAATTTATTTATTCATCTATTTACCTTTATTAAAATTTTTATAATTTTTTTGTTTTTGTCTTTTAGAATCTTTTTTTTCATAAAATTTAAATCTAATCTAAATTTAAACCAAGTCTATTCATTTAAATTAATATGTAGGTTGATACTGTCATTAAACATTGCATTATCTGTTCGTTTTAAATTATTGTGTATATTAATATTTAGTTTATTTATTTTATTTTATATGTATATTTTATTAATCAATTCCATTCATTATCTGTTCACTCGTCGCCCGTATCTGTCTAATGCTAATTACAACAATAATATTTTGAGTAAAATGTAGTCAGTATTTCTTATTAACTATTTATTAACGTTTTTTTTTCATTCACCATGAACGTCATTTAATTGATTCCATTATATTTGGAAGGAAATGCACTTTCGGAAATGAATGACGCTGAACAAGACGACGCAGATTTGATAGAGGCAAGACTAAAGACCGCTTTCGCAGAAAGCGTTTTCGACGCCTATAGCAAAATGCGCAGGATCACATGGACAGGGGAGCCAGTAGATGTCTTTGCGACGGCGATCCGGAGGCTAGCGAGACTGGCGGGTTATGCAGGGATGAGCCTTAAAAAAACGGTGAAAATGACGTTTGTAACTGGTCTTCCTGATAGTGTGTCCACAGAGCTGCAGAGACTGACACTGATCGAGAGCATGAACATGGATGAAGTGCTGACCCATGCAAGAGTGCTGACAAAGAAAAGTCACCAGTTGGGGGCAACCGCGAGTGTAAGCCTGATGGGAGGGAAGTCCGCAGTTAAGGAGAATCTCTCGTGGGGGCGGTCACCTGGAAAAGCCCCAGTGACATGTTTTCGATGCCAGAGGCCTCATTTTGTACAGGACTGCCGAGAACCTAAGCCTGGCATAACCTGTTTCCGTTGTGGACAAACTGGGCATATCAGCCGAACCTGCATGGTACAGGGAAACGATTAGAGGGGTGCCATAGCGCCAGTGGCTACCCCCCTTATCAAGTGACGGTGCATGGGACTGCATTGCCACAGGTGGAGGTCACCGCAAACGGGAAGAGAGCCAAAGCCCTGGTTGATACCGGCTGCACGACCACGTTGGTGACAACGGATGTTGCTAAATCTTGGCATGGAACGACCAGTGTGAGGGCGGTTGATGGCTGTGAGGTGATGTGCCGAGGAATGTGCACTGTGAGAATAATAGTGAGAGAGACCGAACTTGAGGTGAGGGCAATTGTGATGGAGCGGCTTGTTGCAGGTGTTGATGTTGTGTTGGGCCTGAATGTCATCGATCGACTAGGGGGTGCTATGTTTAGCATGGGCATGATCACATTTGGATGCGAGCGCCCAGTCGGATTGGCAGGGATGGAGAGTGTTAAACCAAAAAAGGCGGAACCGTGCCAAATCAAAGACAATAACTTTCAGGCCAGTTTTGATGGAGATAAGTGGACGGTGGAATGGCGTTGGGTTTCAGAGCCGCCAATACTAAAAAATCAAGTTGGGTGCTACGAAAGTACTCTGAATGGTGGCACAAGGGCTGAATTTGAGAAAGAGATAGCGAGGTGGATTGAGGAAGGTATCCTTGTACCATGGTCCGGGGAAGCAGACGGAGTCCTACCACTCATGGCGGTAGTCCAGCCCACTAAAGGGAAGGTTAGGCCAGTATTGGACTACAGAGAGCTAAACCAGCATATTGCTTGCCACACAGGGGACGGTATCGACGTTTGCGAGGAAGTAATGCGAGAGTGGAGGAAGATGGAGCGGGCAAGCAAGATTGTGGACCTAAAATCAGCCTACCTCCAGATACACATAGACGAGAGGCTATGGCGGTATTAGCTGGTTAAGTTCAAGGGTCAGACCTTTTGCTTGACAAGGTTGGGTTTTGGGCTCAGTTCTGCACCCAAAATTATGACTGCAAATTTGAAAACAGTGCTGAGGAAAAATAACGAGGTGGAGAGGGCCACAAGCTCATATATTGATGACATCTTGGTCGAGGAAGGAAATCTGTCCGTGGAAAGTGTTAGCAATCACGTTAGAAGATATGGGTTGATTGCGAAGCCACCTGAGCCACTAGAAAATGGCACGGCCCTAGGACTAAAGCTGCAAAGGAATAAGGAGGGGACGTTGATGTTCGGGCGGGGTAATGAGGTGCCAGATATCTAAGACGGAGTGACTAAGAGAGAGATGTTCTCCATATGTGGGAAGCTGGTTGGCCATTACCCCATTTGCAGGTGGCTCAGAGTAGCATGCAGCTATATAAAAAGGCGGCCGCTGGGATGACACAGTGACTGAGGATGTTGTGCAGTTGATACGCGAGATGGTGGAGGAGGTTAAGGTGGAAGACCCCGTCAAAGGAAAATGGCGTGTCGAACGGGGCAAAGAAGGTGTGATCTGGTGTGATGCTAGCTCTCTGGCTCTCGGTGTGCTGCTTGAAATTGGAGGAGCAACAGTGGAGGATGCCGCTTGGCCACGTAAAAGGAATGACCATGCCCACATAAATGTTGCAGAGCTCGAAGCGGCAGCAAAGAGAGTGAACCTGGCTCTAAAGTGGGGCTTGAAAAATGCAGAGTTGAAAACGGACTCGGCCACAGTGGCCTCCTGGATCCAGTCAGGAGATAGGAGAGTAAGGACCAAGGGAGCAGCTGAGATGCTGATCAAGCGTAGGCTCGGGATTTTGGGAGACTTGATTCGCGAGTTTGGACTGAGAGTGTCGGTTACGCTTGTCCCAACTCAAAAGAACAGAGCAGATGCCCTGACCCGAGTAAAGAAGGCCTGGCTTAAAGAGAAGGATGCCGCGCCTATGTGCGCCGTTAGTGAGGAAGAGAGAGAGCTGCATGAAATGCACCACTTTGGGAAAGAGAGGACACTTTTTCTTGCAAGAAAGGTGAACCCGAGTGTGACAAAGGAGGCGGTTAAAGAGGTGGTGGAACAATGCAGAGAGGGTCAATCAATTGACCCTGCCCCATCCAGGCACGAGAGAGGAGAATTACAGGTGACTGAAACTTGGAAACGGCTGGCCATTGACGTCACGCATTATAGGAACGATATATTCCTGTCTATGGTCGACTGTGGACCTGGGAGAGTGGCAATCTGGCTTAAGTTGAGAGCGGAAACCACGAATGAAATCTGCAGAGCCATGGAGGCGGTGTTTTGGGAGAGGGAGCCAGTGGAGGAGATATTACTGGATAATGGTGCCGCTTTCCGCGCTGAAGACTTTGCAGAGCTGTGTGCTAGGTGGGGAACCCGGCAATTTTTTCGGGCTGCATATCGACCGGGAGGAAATGGGATTGTCGAAAGGCATCACCGAACCATAAAGGCTGTTGCAGAGAGAGGCCGAATCTCACCAGAAGAGGCGGTATTTTGGTACAACATGTCTCCAAAGAGTGGTCAAGATGAAGAGTCAGTGCCGCATCAGTCAGTCTTTCGGTATGAGTGCCGTCATCCTCTTGCTAGAACGAACATGAGTGAAGAGGGACAAGGATCCATCACAGTTGGTGAAGAAGTGTGGGTCAAGCCACCGGGAGCTCTATGCACTACACGTTGGGGACGAGGAAGGGTAACGCATGCACAGTCTGTAAACAATGTGAGTGTTGACGGGATGCCGCGACACGTGCTTGACATACGTCGTGTCTCTCTGCCATCACATGGACATGCTGAGGAAGACGCCGGTGAGCCCCCGTTGGAAGAACCCCCGCGACGCTCTAATCGTGAGAGGAGACAACCGGTCTGGATGGCCGACTATGCGAGGTTAGATGTGATTTTAAGATCACGGGGGCATGTAGTGGAAAATGAAAACAACAATGTTAATTCATTAACTCTCTGTGGTTAGCAGAGTTGTCCCCCTTTGCAAATTGGCTGTTTGGAGAATTTGAACGCTAGATGGCTCTGGTTAACAGTCAATTTGCATAGGTGGGGCAAAAAGCAGCATAAAAACTGTACTCTTTTGTGAAGAGCGCGAATGCTCGGTGGGCTGAGTGAAGTGGAGAACGAGAGATGGGCAGAAGGCAGTTGGCAGTTCGCAGTTTGGAGAAATCACAGATTTTTTTATCTTTTCAAGAAACTGTCCTTTCACGGATAGATCACATGTGTAAAAAAAAAACGAAATTCATCAACCATAATGCATTTCAGTTTTCTTGAATAAGTCAGCAATTTTCATTCATTATTAATATTATAAAATGAAAGAATAACTTACTTTGTGGTCGTTTGGATTTTTGAAAGAATATGTTTCAGCAAACAACACTCATTTATTTCCCTCCTCCTTACAATCGTCATGTTTGTTTAAATTTATTCTCTTCTGCTGCTGTTAATAAAACTTATATTATGTAGTGTTACTGCACCGACGATTCACCGGTGAGGGGACGAGTTACGGCCCCTGGCGATGACTCAGAATGTATTTTGACCGCCAATAAACCTTGTTACTTATCCTATACTTCTCTCCGTCTTACTACTTACTTAACACAGCCGAAAACATTACATGGTGTCAGATAAAGGATACAATTTGCGGAGACCAAAAAAACAAAGTAAAAGATCGGATATCGTAGTAAGAAAAACAAAGGATTTCTGAGAGAAAGAAAATTCTACTATCGATAAACAAACGACTTACGGAAAACGGTCCCACAAACAAAAAAAAGTAAGAAAAAAGAGAGAACAGTAAGTACAGAAATTTATTTTTCTCATATATATCGTATACTTTTGAAAAATGCCTCACACGGACATAAAGCAATATTCTGCTAATATACAACCCCCCGAACGAATGACTCTCGTTGGAAATGTTGCTAATAACTGGCGAAAATTTAAACGAAATTTTCTCAATTATTCGATCGCTAGTAGATTGTCTAAAGAAGCAGATACTTCATATCAGACATCGGTATTTTTAGCAACTATCGGGAAGGATAGTTACGATATATATGAAGGGTTGAAGTTTAACTCTGAGGAAGAAAAGACGGACCTAGAGAAGGTGATGAAGAAGTTTGAGGATTTTTTCGTGGGCGAAACACACGAAGCTTACGAATCCTATACATTCCATCTTCGCAAGCAAGACGTATCGGAAAGTATCGAGACCTATATAGCTGCTCTTCGACAACTTGCAAAGAACTGTAATTTCGGAAAGCTACAGGATAGGCTTATTCGAGACCAAGTCGTTGTCGGAGTTCGAAGTGATACCGTCAGAGAAAAGTTACTGTCTGATAAACAGCTTACTCTAGACAAGTGCCTACAAATAGGTAGAGCCTACGAAACTTCGAAACAACAGACGCAGACCATTTCCTCCGGTGCCGATGCAGCGGATCCTCAAATCAACCGGGTTACAAAGCGAACCTACAAGACAAACTTCACTAAACAACCACATCCGAAATCGAAAATGCCTAGCAAATGCACACGCTGTGGGAAATTTCCATTCCACAATAGAAATGACTGCCCAGCAAAAGATGCACGCTGCAGAATTTGTTCGCAGAAAGGGCATTATGCAAAATGTTGCAGAACCGATAAGGCGAAGGTTAGAGAAATAAAAGAGGAAGAAAAAAAGCATTTTTTAGGTTCTGTCACTCTCGAAAATATAGGTACAATTACCACTGAGGATAATACAAATTGGCAGGCTAAAATTAAGGTCACCACTAAGACCTGTACCAAAATTATAAATTTTAGGCTGGTGCAGATGTGACCGTAATCCCGAACCGGTTCTTCAGGAAAAATTTCCCACTTATCCAACCCACAAACAAAAGACTGTACGGACCGAGTCATCATGAGATAAACCTCATAGGATGTGTGAAGGCCAAACTTGCCACGGAAAAAGTAAGCTCGCAACAAGACCTTTATGTTATAGAGAGTCTGCAAGAACCTCTACTGGGAGGACCAGCAATCAAAGCCCTCAACCTGTTGAAAGCAGTTAATAGAGTGACAAGCGAAGGGCATCAGTATAAGGAAGATTTTCCAGAACTGTTCACATGCCTAGGGAAACTTGAACATTAGTGCCAGATACGTTTGGATGCAGGAGCTCAGCCCTTTTCCATTGCTACCCCTAGAAGATTGCCGTTGCCTATGAAACAGAAGGTTGAGGAAGAACTGAAACGTCTGGAGAACGAGGACATAATTTGTCCAGTCAAATCACCAACTGATTGGTGTTCCCCAATAGTCGCCGTCAAAAAAGCTAATGGTAAAGTTAGGTTATGCGTCGACTTTGTGGTGTCTTGCATTTGGAGACAACAACGTGTTTCATAATTACCTCACTTACATTGTATAATTGTCTCCCTTTGTATATTTCTCTTCTGTATATAAACGAAAGCTGACGAAGATCGCCCTCTTTAGAAGAAGGTCTCGGAAGCGTAAACATCAAACCATGTCTCTCTTTCTTATTCATTCTACGTTCTCGCTTCGCATTGTATGTATAAGTATCTATTAGTCGCCAGCCGAATATTAATAGATTCACATAACAATTGACAAGCGAGAACATTATAAATGGCGACGAGAATTTTAAACAACTCACGTTTAAAAAAAAAAAGAGAAAAAACACTTCGAATGAAAGTCGTTACAAGGCCACGAGAATTTTAAACAACTCACGTTTAAAAAAAAAAAAGAGAAAAAACACTTCGAATGAAAGTCGTTACAAGGCCACGAGAATTTTAAACAACTCACATTTAAAAAAAAAAAAAAAAAAAAAGAAAAAAGGAACACTTCGAATGAAAGTCGCTACAAGGCGACGAGAATTTTAAACAAACTCATGTTAAAAAAAAAAAAAAAAAAATACGAAACGAAATACGAAGAAACAAAACGAAAACTAAACGATACGAAGAACGAAACGAAAGAACATAACACACGGAATGAATAAAGAGACAATTTTAACCAAACTTTGATGTTGCTCCGGAATTTTTCGAAGAGCCCGTGCCAAAACAAAAACGGTGAAGTTTTGCATGGAAACCTTCAGATACTGAAAAGGCAAGAAAGAAACAGGTCCCTGGCCGAAACGAAAGAGGAAAACAGACAAATGCGGCCAAACTCTGATATTGCCCAAAATAATTCAAAGAGTCCGTATCAGAGACAAAGAACAGAAGTTATTCAAGCCCAGACATAATTCTACTACATAAGAAGAGAGCTGGCAAAGTCCCAAAAAGTGCCACGTACCTTGGCAGAAAGGACAGATAGTCTCTATACAGTGCCCACGTGCAAACAACGACTAGTTGATTTAGCAGGGAATGCTATCAACACTTCGAATGAAACAAAATAAACCAAGAACACTGAAGGAAAAAAAAAACCCCAAAAAACAACGTAACTGGGATAAAAACTCCTTAAAGGAAAAAAAACAAAAAAAACAACGAATAACGTAAACAACCAGATTTATCGGTGTAGCGCACAGTAAAAAAAAAACCCCCGGAATCTAACACCTTTGATTCCCACGTGGCAGCAATGCACGAAGAAAGGAAGAAAGAAGGAAAAGAAGAGAAGCAGTGACATATGCAGACAGAGAAAGAAGGAGAGAGTTTCGACGTCCAACCCAAGACAACTCTTCACGCGGACAAATTCAGACAGCTCCTCTGAAGAAGAGAGAATAGGAATCAAAAACAGATTGATTCAAAAGAGTCGAAAGTCGATTTCCCCCCCCCTCATCCTGCAGACGACGTAAGTTGGTCTTCAATTATGTATCTTGCAAAGAAAAAAGAAAAAGAAAAAACGATTTCCTCCTTGACTGAGACAATTGTATAATCGGTGATCCCCCTTGAAATCAGAGAATCACCATGGACATATTGCAAACATAAGTGATGGACAATAATGGACTGTACTCCCCCCACTTATCATACGCACGCACGCGTACACTTAATTAAGGTGGAGAGAGGTGTAGTGTCTTGCATTTGGAGACAACAACGTGTTTCATAATTACCTCACTTACATTGTATAATTGTCTCCCTTTGTATATTTCTCTTCTGTATATAAACGAAAGCTGACGAAGATCGCCCTCTTTAGAAGAAGGTCTCGGAAGCGTAAACATCAAACCATGTCTCTCTTTCTTATTCATTCTACGTTCTCGCTTCGCATTGTATGTATAAGTATCTATTAGTCGCCAGCCGAATATTAATAGATTCACATAACAATTGACAAGCGAGAACATTATAGACTTTACCAAGCTAAACGAGAGTGTGAAACGGGAAAAATTTTCTTTACCCACCTGTAGTGTCGAAGATCACGTACCAACGTGATCGGTACGAGAGCAGGAAGCAGCAGCAGCAGCGACATAGCTAGGGACATATATAGAGAGATTACGACCGTTGATACACACATGTTGTTATAACCCTTGTTAAATAAAGATATGTTTACAACCACCACAATTGACTGTTGTTTATTACCAAACACCACAAACTGGCGACGACGATGAGATGAAATTCTACACAAAAAAAAGCAAAGAAAGACATCTACAAAAAAAAAAGTGCAAACAACGAACTTTTCTATGAAAAAAAAACACGAAAAAAGAGGTCACACGTGCTACAAGAGAGAAAGAAAAATATACTTTTTATCTTCCAAAGGAAAAGTACAGAAAAAAACGAGAGATAAGTAATTCGTTTGTTATCACATTTATTGTCTTTAAATAACAATCCTTTTGTTATTCACATCTTATTGTCCTTTTAAACAACAATATGGCAAAATTCGTCACATTGGGGGGGCTAAGCCCTCCATGTGCGTTAGATACGATCGGAGATCCAGAGTCTTTACATAAAAGATGGGTAAATTGGAAAACCGATCTGGAAATTTTCATACTAGCTTCAGGTGTCATAAATTCTGAGCAAAAAAGAGCTATCCTTTTGTTAACAGGAGGCGAGGGTCTGCGTGAAATTTGGACGAATTTCACGGACGAACAAAAAGCCGGACACGAGGCTAATAAAGAAAGAGTCGATGTATTCCGAACAGCTATAGAACTGTTTGACAAAACTTTCGCTCTAAAGGAAAATATCCCTAAAGCGCGTTCAGGATTTTGGGAGTCTGAACCAAACACGGGAGAAACCGTGAATAATTATATCACTCGCTTAAAGAGTTTGGCAAAGGTGTGCGGTTTCACTCCAGAACCGAACGAATTCGTCAGAGACAAGATCCTTCTTCACATAAAGGACGCGGAACTAAAAGCCAAATTATATGGTGAAAGCAACTTGACGTTGGATCGTCTCATCCAAATTATTGGGACGTACCACCACAAAGAGGCCCTAATTTTAGGATCTACTTGTACGTCTGATATAAATAGATTAAGCGACAGACAAAAACCTAAACCAAGCCACAATGTGTCATCTGCATGTTATAAGTGTGGGGGGAATGGACATTTTGCAAGAGATTGTGTTAGAAGCAAGCATCACAAGTGTGGAATCTGTGGGAAAAAGGGACATTTTGAAGTCTGTTGTTTCTACAAAAACAAACAAACAAAAACGCAGAATAGAAACGAACATGACAGAGCCCCAAAATACAGTCGTGGTGGACGAAAGCATTATCATAACAGAGGAATTCAACAGAGTGTAGGGGAAAGGGAAGATAACAAAACTGGTGGCGCTAATGGGTTTAATTTATTCAAAATATCAATGAGTGAAAATGTAATAAACCTCAAAGTCAGAAACACCACCATCCCTTTAGTGATAGACTCAGGAGCACAGCATAATACATTATCTGTAGAGGACTTCAAGAAAATAGAAAAAGAAGGACCCAAAATAAAGCTCCAGCCAGATTCTACTAAACTATACCCCTATGCTAGTGAAAAACCACTTCCCCTTCTAGGAAAGTGCATATTGAAGGTTGAAGTTCCTAGCACAAATCGCTACATAACAGTTCCATTTTTTGTCATACCACGCGTCACTTTTAAGTGGTAGAACTAGTAAAAGACTAGGACTTTTAAGTGTGGGCGTTAACGCCAACATCTTGAACTGCTCGGAACTGGATATATGGACAAGAATACTAAAAGTATTTCCAAAGGTTTTCAGTGGATTGGGAAAACTGAAAAACTACCAATTAAAATTCAAAATAAATCCAGAAATTATACCTGTCACTCAGCCAGTACGTCGGATACCATTCAAGCGGCGGCAATGTGTCCTAAACGAATTGCAAGAACTGGTTGATCTGGATGTAATTGAGAGGGTCAGGGAACCTTCTCAATGGGTGAATCCTTTAGTGACAGTGGAAAAAAGGCCCGAGGACAATGGAAAAAGCGATGTGAGGATATGTATCGACATGCGTAGAGCAAACGAAGCTATCGTTCGAGAACGTCATCCAGTGCCCACGATTGAGGAAACTATACAAGAAATGGCTGGAGGCAAATATTTCTCAAAAGTAGATTTGAATATGGCCTACCATCAAATAGAGTTGCATCCAGACTCCAGAGAAATCACAACATTTGCTGCACCTGATGGGCTATACCGGTATAAAAGACTTATGTTTGGGGTAAACATGGCCTCAGAAAAATTTCAGCAAATCATAAGTCAGGTTATAGCTGGCTGCCCAGGAGCATACAACATGTCAGATGACATCATAGTAGTCGGGAAAACAGAAAGTGAGCACGACACTAGACTCGCCAAAGTTTTCCAACACCTAGCCGAACAAGGACTGACCGTCAATGGAAAGAAGTGCCAGATTAAAATGACATCTATAAGATACATGGGCCACATTCTGACACAAGACGGCTTGAAGGTCTCGGACGAAAAGGTGAAGGCTGTAGTTGATGCTCCTCCACCAAAAGATGCATCACAGATGAGGAGTTTCTTGGGACTGGCCCAATTCTGTGCTAAGTTTGTGCCCCATTTTGCTAGTGTAACTGCACCACTTTGGGATCTTACAAGACTAGATTCTGATTGGAAATGGGAAGAAGAGGAACAATATTCCTTTAACAAACTAAAGAAAGGGTTAATTGAAGCGCCAGTCATGGCATACTACAGTGTTGAGTTGCCAACTAGAATCACAACTGATGCTTCTCCCGTTGGCGTGGGTGCAATCATTGAACAACAGCAGCTAAACGGATACTGGAAACCAGTATACTATGCCAGTAGGAAGCTCACACCAACAGAGTCCCGATATTCTCAATTTGAAAGAGAAGCACTGGGAGTATTCTGGGCATGCAAAAAGTTCAGTCTGTACCTCATTGGATGTGACTTTCAGATCCTGACTGATCACAAAGCGCTGGTAAAGGTACTATCACCTTCCTCGAAGCCCCCTTCAGCAAGAGTGGAGAGATGGCTGTTGTTGCTACAACAGTTCACCTACAAAGTCATCCACATTCCTGGCCGAACCAATAAGGCGGACCTGCTGAGTCGACAGCCCGTTGAAAACCCAGACAAAACTGAGGAAAAGGAAACAATGGACTACATCTACAATATCATTAAAGATACTGTACCTCAGGCACTGACTCCCTGTGAAGTGGAAAAAGCTTCAAAGGATGATGCTACGATCTCCAAACTTCGGCAAGCTATATCCGAAAATGACTGGACCCATTTCAAAGGTACTGCATTTCATGCAATCAAAGATGAACTCTGGATAGCAGGACAGATGGTCATCCGAGGACGCAGGATCATAATCCCTGAGGCACTTCAGGGGCGGGTAGTTGTACTGGCTCATGAAGGACACCAAGGGATTGTGCGAACCAAAAATCGCTTACGGTCCAAAGTTTGGTGGCCAGAGATGGATAGAATGGCAGAAAAGCGAGTAAAAGCGTGTTACCCATGTCAAGTGGTTGGCGAAAATGCCCCTCCAGAAGAACTAGAGAGTACACCGCTGCCTGACCAACCCTGGACCTATGTAGATGTTGACCTACTGAGTGTCTCCGAAGGGAACTACCTGCTGGCTGTTGTCGACTACTACTCAAGATGGCCAGAAGTTGCGCATATGAAAATAGCAAATGCCAAAAATGTAACGGGTGCACTAGAAATGATGTTCAATCATCATGGATATCCCAACTATCTGAGGAGTGACAAAGGACAGCCATTCTCATCAGGAGAATTCAATGAGTATATGAATACTCACGGCATCACCCAGGTGAGAGGGATCCCGTATTGGCCACAGTCCAACGGCGAAGTGGAACGGTTCAACAGAACAATCCTAAAGGCAATTAAGATCGCCAAAGTCGAAGGGAAAGACTGGAGGACTGAACTAAGGAATTTTCTGTTCCAATACCGAACCACCCCTCACACAGTAACCGGAGTATCCCCAGCGAAGTTACTAATGCACCGCGAACTCCGAGGTAAGCTGCCAAGTATTGTAGGAGCGTCGACTGATTTTAGTGACGTACATGATAAGGATGCTCTACACAAACTAAAACGCAACATAGCTGCTGACCAGAGAAGAGGAGCCAGAGACCAACAGATCCAGAGAGGGGACACAGTATTGTGTAAAAATTTACACAGAACAAACAAGCTGGACGCTCGGTTCGAGTCTCAGCCCTATCAAGTTGTGGAAAGGAAGGGAAATGCTGTTCTAATACAACAACCCCAAGGCCAAGTGAGAATGAGAAACGCTGCCCATGTAAAAAAGGTACCCGGCGACATGCAGTATAGTCCTGACTACACCGACGTCCCTAAAGCAGTTTACTCTCCCCCTGATACAACCCACTGGCCCCCTACTTCTACAACAGATATCGAAGACACACACCTCAACCCAATCGATGCACTTCCCATCTCCAGTCCAGACCCTAAGGAAACTGCTCAAGAACCCCTAACACCGGCCCTAACTGCCCCTAGTGGTTCAATCAGAACACCTAGAGTAAGATCCACACCAGTGTGGCAAGAAGACTTTATAGTGACATAAATTTATAAAAAAAAGAGGGAAGATGTAGTGTCGAAGATCACGTACCAACGTGATCGGTACGAGAGCAGGAAGCAGCAGCAGCAGCGACATAGCTAGGAACATATATAGAGAGATTACGACCGTTGATACACACATGTTGTTATAACCCTTGTAAAATAAAGATATGTTTACAACCACCACAATTGACTGTTGTTTATTACCAAACACCACACCACCACAGACCAATTACTGACCGAGCTCGATGGAGCCACAGTGTTTAGCAAGCTCGACTGCAACAACGGTTTCTACCAAATCTTCCTACACGAAAAATCGCAGGTCCTTACCACATTTATAACACCTTATGGGAGGTACTGTTTCAAACGACTTCCATTCGGGATAAGTTCTGGGCCAGAAATCTTTCATAGGGAGATGACACACATTTTGTCCGGAATACCAGGAGTCATCTGTGATATAGATGACGTCCTAATAAGTAGAAGATACCAGCAGGAGCACGACCAGCGACTAAAAGCAGTACTACAAAAAATGAAGGTTGCAGGAGCTACACTCAACGATAAATGTGTATTTTCTGTCAGAAATATAAAGTTTCTGGGTCACATTATATCAAAAGAGGGAATACAAATAGATCCCGAAAAGTAGCAGCAATTATAGACTTGCCCAGACCTGAGAATGTGTCCGAATTACGACGCTTACTGGGCATCGCAAACCAGGTCGGAAAATTTGCTAGGAATCTAGCCGAAACCACCTAACCACTCCGAGAGCTTCTTAGGAAAGTGTCAAAATTGATCTGGGATGAGCCTCAGAAAGTAGCATTCCAGACCCTGAAGAAGCAACTGAGTTCTGCACCAGTACTGACTCATTACAATTCCAACAAGCCGACAAGGGTATCAGCAGATTCATCTAGCTATGGCCTAGGCGGTGTACTACTGCAGAAGCAAGAATATGACTGGAGGCCGGTATTTTATGCTTCACGATCTCTGACAGAAACAGAGCAGCGATATACACAGGTTGAGAAGGAGGCACTAGCAGTCACTTGGTGTTGTGAAAATTTGCGGAGTACTTGGTCGGAATGCCAAAATTCACAGTCGAAACAGACCACAAACCACTGTTGGCACTGTTGAAGTCGAAGCGACTCGACGAATTGACTCCAAGAATTCAACGTTTCCGCATGAGGTTAATGAGATTCTCCTATGAGATCATATACACAGCGGGAAAAGACCTCATAACAGCAGACGCTTTGTCCCGAGCACCTGGGAGTAGTCCCGTTATACAGGATATCCAGCAGGAGACAGAGACTGACTCATTTATCCGCTCAGTCATAGGAAATATCTCGGCGAGCGATAAACAATTGGAGGATATCCGACTAAAACAAAATACTGACCAGGTCTGCAGTCAGGTAATCAAATATTATGAGATGGATCACTGGCCCGAAAGAGCAAGGCGGGACCCCGAACTAAAACAGTACTGCTTTGTCAACCAGGACCTAACAGTTTACCAGGGACTTCTAATGTACCAGAGCCGACTTGTCATTCCTAATATACTTCAAAAAGACATACTAGAGCGTCTACATGAGGGACACCAAGGTATTGTCAAATGCCGAGCATTAGCTCGCGAAAGTGTGTGGTGGCCTGGCCTCTCTAAACAAATTGCAGACAAAGTTGGGAAATGCGGTATCTGTGAAAAAGAAGGAAAATATCCACCAGAACCACTACAACCCACCAAATTACCTGCATATCCATGGCAGAAAATAGGAATGGATCTGTTCGAATTCATGGGACACCGATATATTCTGATTGTCGATTATTTTTCCAGGTGGATTGAAATAGCCCATTTACGGACAACCACTTCAGCCAGCGTAATAGAGCATTGCAAATCAATATTCGCTAGGCATTGGATCCCAGAGACAATCATATCTGAGAACGGTCCCTGTAATGTCCTTAACAAATAAAGGGAGATTACCGCAGGTGTCACAGGAGTTACGGCCCCTGGCGACATCCGGTTTTTCTCAGTCTGATATTCACCGAGCACCATCTTTGTTCGTTCGTCTCTCTCTCTCGTTAATCCCCGTCCATCTTGCAGCCTTGCCATAGTAATAACCGATATCTAGCAAGTATCGGTTACTTACTACTTGGACCATCACATTGGCGACGAGGACAGAGCTATTTACAAAAAAATAGACACAAGAAAACACAAGAGAAAAAAAAACAACAACAAACAGTCCCACGTGTTGCAAAACAAACATGGCCGCTTTACCTCACTACCCGGAATTCGACTGTGAGTCAGAAGCCAAAGCAGCAAGATGGACGAAATACATTAGCAGATTGAGAAACTATTTTATCGCCCACGACATAGAGAGTGATAAAAGACAAAAAGCAATTTTGCTAACGTTTGTTGGTGAGGCGATGAACGACCTCATTGACGAATTGCCAGCCGAACAGACCACACCAGTAGAAAACGAAACCCACTTCGACAAACTCGCCTCGGCCGTACAGGCTCATTTCAACCCCCAAAATAACACGGAATACAACCGGTTTGCATTCCGTAACATCAAACAAACCACACCGAATGTAGAGGATTTCTACCGAAAATTGAAAGAAGCAGCAGCTACGTGCCACTTTGCAGACGCAAACGCTGAGATAAAGTCTCAACTGATAACAGGCTGTTCATCAGATAAGGTCCGGCAAAAGGGCTTAATAAACTCTAACATGCCACTACACGACCTGATAAATTATGCCAGGACGACGGAAACAATAACAGCACACTTACAACAAATGCGTTTAGAGGACGCGACAATACGGACGACTACTGCAGTAGTAAACAAAGTCACGTACGAGCGACAGACACGTGACAGCCCCCGGCAAATTCAGTGCAGGAATTGCAACGGAAAATACCCACATGAACGAGGACCAACGTCTTGCCCAGCATTCCAGAGCCAATGCACTTATTGCCGGAGATGGGGGCACTTCACCTCTGTCTGTTTTAGTAAAATGAACAACGAGAACAGACAACGTGGAGCAAATCGCCCTCCACGCCCAGAAGCCCAAACCAGTCACCGACCGGTGAACTGCATCGAGGACAACCAGCAAGACTCAACCAGCGGCAGTGACACAGAATGTGTTTCATACAGGTAAGATGAAAAACCTTCCCTGTTTTGATGTATCTTTTGGCAGTAGCCACCAAATATTCAATGTGTTAGCTGACTCAGGAGCCACTATTAACATTTTGTCTGAGGCAGATTTCAAGTGTTTAAAACCGACACCCTGTCTCCGACCGACAAAAACTGTGATATCTGGATTTGGTGTCAAGCAAACTACTCCAGTTCTAGGTCAATTTAGGACTCTCCTAGAGTTTGGGGGCACCTCCTGCCAAGCTGATATACATGTAATAAAAAGCCCAGAAAAACCTATCATCGGCTGGGAAACATGTGAAAAGCTTAAACTTTTATCAGCAAAAAAGCTCCCAGTTAACCACATCAGCAACTCTGACACACAAATCCCGCAGACAACTCTTAAGCTTCTGGAGGACTATGCAGACCTATTCAATGGCTTAGGTAAACTTAAAGAAAAAAAAGTCCATTTGCACATAAATGAAAATATACCACCCATCGCTCAGAGATACCGCAGAGCCCCCTTTCATGTAAGGAAGGACATAGAAGAGCTAATACAGAAAGACGAGGAACTGGGGGTGATTGAAAAAGCAGAAGGACCGACCCTGTGGGTATCGCCCATTGTGGTGGTACCTAAGAAAGACCAAAGCAAAATCAGAGTTTGCATTGATATGAGAGCGGCAAACAAAGCCATCGAAAGGGAACGTCACCCTACCCCCACACTTGATGAGCTGAAAGCCATTCTATCGGGAGCCAGTGTCTTTAGCAAGTTAGACCTCAATCAGGGCTACAACCAGTTGGAACTAGCTGAAGAGTCCCGATACATTACCACGTTCGCAACACACCTGGGCCTATATAGATACAAAAGACTATTCTTCGGTGTCAACTCCGCCAGTGAAATATTTCAGGAAGAGATTAGCCAAGCACTCGCAGGGATTGAGGGGGCCATCAACATCAGTGATGATATTCTTTGCTTTGGATCGGACCAGCAAGACCATGACCAAAACCTCCAGAAAGTATTTCAACGACTACGCGGAAAAGGCCTAACACTGAATAGCAGCAAATGTCAATACAACAAGAGGTCATTGGAATTCCTCGGACACACATTTGGTAATGAGGGCATCAGCCCAAGTAACTTTAAAATAAAAACAATCTTCGAATTACCAGACCCCAAAAACGCATCAGAAGTCAGAAGTTTGTTGGGGATGACTAACTTTTGCGGTGCACAATTCATTCCAGACTACGCAACCCTGACTTATGAACTACGTCAGTTAACAAAAAAAAACACGCAGTGGTCCTGGACTGAGCGCCACACTGAATGTTTAAAAAACCTCAAGGAGGCCTTGAGCAAAGCATGCTCACTTGCCTACTTCGATCCTAACAAACACACTGAAATATATACCGATGCCAGTCCTGTAGGCATATCTGCTGTATTATCACAAGACGGGCGGGTAGGACAATTTGCAAGCCGAGCACTATCCACAGTTGAACAAAGATACTCTCAAACAGAGCGGGAGGCACTCGCCATCACGTGGGCATGTGAACACTTTCATATATATATCTTTGGGGCCCCATTTACTGTTCATACAGATCATAAACCCTTAACATCAATCTTCAATAACACTCGCTCCCAACTATCAGCGCGCATCGAACGTTGGGTTTTGAGAACACAACCATACAATATGACTGTCACATACCGACCAGGTCATGACAACCCAGCTGACTACCTCAGCCGCCATCCAATACATCTACCTCCAAGCAACAGGGAGCAGAAAATAGCAGAGGAGTATATAAACTATATTCTCTCAACGTCAACCCCCAAAGCAATGACAATTGATGAAGTTGCAACGGAAACTGCAAAAGACAAGACACTCACTACAGTCATTCAAGCTATTCTCACCAACAAATGGCAAGGTGCCAATGATGGCATAAACAAAGCCACATTTCTCACCCTGCATGACAACCGTGATGAACTATCACTAGCACATGAGGACAGCATCATTCTGAAAGGGCGCCGGATAGTGCTACCTGAGACGCTACAAAACAGAGCTGCCAAAATAGCCCATGCCGGTCATCAAGGCGTCGTGAAATCCATGGCCCTCCTCCGGGAAAAAGTCTGGTTTAAAAACATGCAGCCTTTGGTAGAAGAAAATATCAGGAACTGTCATACCTGTCAGATCAGCACTCACAAAACGGCAAGGGAGCCACAGAAAATGTCCCCGCTACCAGCAGCCCCGTGGACAGAGGTTAGCGCTGACTTTGGACATCTCCAGAATGGGAAATACCTTCTTGTTGTCACAGATGAATACTCACGCTACGTTGTTGTCGATATCCTGGACTCTATCTCAACAAACTCAGTCATACCCCGTTTAGACAAAATATTCGCCGAATTCGGAGTACCAGTATCCCTCAAAACAGACAATGGCCCACCATTCAACAGCTATGATTTCAAAGACTACGCCTCCATCACCGGTTTCAGACACAGGAAGATAACACCTTTATGGCCCCAGGCCAATGCTGAAACAGAACGCTTCATGCGCACTGTAAAAAAATCCATCAAGGCCGCCCTAATCAAAGGTCAAAGCTGGAAGCAGGAGCTATTCAAATTCCTGTTAGATTACCGAACGACACCACACTGCACCACCGGTGTTTCTCCAGCCTCAATCCTATTTGGCCGGACCATAAAAAACCGCCTGCCACACCTAGTTACACCTATAGCTGGAGACCATAGCATTAGGGTACGTGACACCCAAGCCAAGGAAACAATAAAGAAATATGCTGACAGAAAAGCATACGTAAAACCCAATAATCTGAGTGTGGGTGACACCGTCATTGTAAAAAGCGACCACACTTCAAAGGCACACACCCCCTATCAACCTAATCCATTAACCATAACAAAGAAAAAGGGATCCATGATTACTGCATCACACAAGGGCAACCAAATTACAAGAAATGCCAGCTTCTTCAAAAAAATCCCTAAGCCACTAAGAAACTTCACACACGACGTACCTGAATACTCCTCATCTGAAGATGAGGGACACACGCATGTGACAGCATCACCAAAATCTAAAAAACACCAGGGACAACACCCTTCAACCCTCAGACGCTCAGGCCGCACAAGACGGTCACCCAAAAGATTTGATTACTAAATGCTACAAATACCCCTGTACATAATAATTCATAATTATCATTTTCTTTCACTTAGGTTGACAGATGTTTCCCTCGGACTCAGCAACGCAAACACTCCAGTCACATCACGCATGAACAAACTCTTCGATGAATAAAAAAAAAAGAAAAAAAAAAGCATTGTAATGTCCTTAACAAATAAAGGGAGATTACCGCAGGTGTCACAGGAGTTACGGCCCCTGGCGACATCCGGTTTTTCTCAGTCTGATATTCACCGAGCACCATCTTTGTTCGTTCGTCTCTCTCTCTCGTTAATCACCGTCCATCTTGCAGCCTTGCCATAGTAATAACCGATATCTAGCAAGTATCGGTTACTTACTACTTGGACCATCACAGTCCCCAATTCAGTTCTAGTGAATTCAGGAACTTTTCAAATGTTTTTGACTTCCTGCACCTCACAAGTAGCCTCCATCATCCGCAAGGAAACGGAGAGGCTGAACGTGCAGTCCAGACAATAAAAAACTTATTGAAGAAAGCAAGTGACCCATACATAGCACTGCTAAATTATCGCAGCACTCCTCTGCAACAGGGCAAGAGTCCTGCAGAGTTGTTAATGAATAGAAAACTAAGAACACGGATCCCTACCATTCCTCAAATAAATTCATTTGATCAGCAAAACATCGAGGAACATAGAAGGGCAGGCACCCGGCTCAAAGCCAGACAAAAGCAAAAATATGACAAACGTCATCGGGCTAAAGATCGTCCTTCCTTTGAAAAAAGAAAACCGGTCTGGGTCAAGACACCTAAGACCAGTACAGCTGTAGTAAGTAAAACTCTGTCACCAAGGTCAGTCCTAGTTAAGACAGATTCAGGACTACACCGACGCAACAAAAGTAATCTGCGCCTAAGGAACGGAGAAACAAGCTTTCCTCAGGTGGCTACCCGACAGGAAGCAAACACCTTACCACGTTCCCCTCGATATGGATATATGTATAGATGTGATGATGACTCAACAGATCTTCCCAGTAACCAAAGAAACATCCTACTAGAGAGTTCCAGAGGTTCTGACCAAGGGAAATATACAAGAAGCGGTCGACAAGTTCGACCACCTAAAAGACTGTCCTTGTAAAGAACTTTACAACCGAAAGGGGGATGTAGTGTTACTGCACTGACGATTCACCGGTGAGGGGACGACTTACGGCCCCTGGCAATGACTCAGTTAGAATGTAATTTGACCGCCAATAAACCTATCCTATACGTCTCTCCGTCTTACTACTTATTTAACACAGCCAATAACCTTACATAACATAAATTAAATAATTATAAAAAATATAATAAATAAATAATATTACATTTTTGAAAATAAATTAAATAATTATAAATAATATAATAAATAAATAATATTATATTTTTTAAATAAATTAAATAATTATAAATAATATAATAAATAAATAATATTATATTTTTTAAATAAATTAAATAATTATAAATAATATAATAAATAAATAATATTATATTTTAAAAAAATAAATTAAATAATTATGAATAATATAATAAATTAATAATATTATATTTTTAAATATAAAGCAAATAATTATAAATTATATGATAAATAAATAATATAATATTTTTAACAAAAATTAGTTAATTATAACTAATATAATAAATAAATCATATCATATTTTTTTTAAATAAATTAAATAATTATAAATAATATAATAAATGAATAATGTTATATTTTTAAAATAAATAAAATAATTATCAATAATACAATAAACAAATAATATCATATTTTTGAAAATAAATTAAAGTATCATAAATAATATAATAAATAAATCATATTATATTTTTAAAATAAATTAAATAATTATTAATAATATAATAAATAAATAACATCACATTTAAAAAAAAATTAATTAAATAATTATGAATAATATAATCAATAAATAATGTTATATTTTTGTAAATAAATTAAATAATCATAAATAATATAATAAATAAATCATATATATTTTAATGAATTAAATAATTATAAATAATATGATGAATAAATAATATTATATTTTTAATAATAAATAAAATAATTATAAATAATATAATAAATAAATAATATTATAGTTTTTTTTAATAAATTAAATAAGTATAAATAATATAATAAATAAATAATAGATTTTAAAAAAATAAATTAAATAAGTATAAATAATATAATGAATAAATAATATTATATTTTTTTAAATAAATTTAATAATTATAATAATATAATAAATAAGTAATTTTTTTAAAAATAAATTAAATAATTATAAATAATATAATAAATAAATAATATTATACTTTTTTAAATAAATTAAATAATTATAAATAATATGATAAATAAATATAATTATATATTTTTTTAAATAATTATAAATAATATATAATAAATAAATAATATCATATTTTTTAAATAAATTAAATAATTATAAATAATATAATAAATAAATAATATAAATTTTTTTAAAATAAATTAAATAATTATAAATAATGTAATAAATAAATAACATCATATTTTTAAAAAATAAATAAAATAATTATGAATAATATAATAAATAAATAATATATATTTTAAAATAAATTAAATCATTATAAATAATATAATAAATAAATAATATTATATTTAAAAAAATAAATTACCATTTTTAGAAGAGTCGCATGCAAATTTCTATTTTATTAAGTCAGAGTTTCTCGAAAATGTTTCTGTTCACTGTGAATGAATTAAAAAATTATGTAACAATTTATCAATTAAATACATCTTAAAAATATATAAATAATGTCTCATTTGTTTAACCAACCAACTCAGAATCTCGTAATTCAAATACAGAACAAAGACTGCTTTCAGCTTGCTACCATTGATCCAACATGATGCAAATTTACCTCAGCCTAACAAATACAAGGGCCTACAATACCATCAATGTAACAAATTGAAGGATCGGGTGGAATTCCTCAGATAGTAACCATCAAATTACTGCTCTATACTTGATACAGAAAAGGCAAAGAACAAGTTGCAACTACAACAGTGGTTACGAAGAGTAACAATTAAATAGTTGGCTACTGTCTGCCTAACTTGTATTCATTTCTTCCCTATCTATCTTATTTGAGATAAAGTCTTCCATTAACACTTTATATTTTGTCTAAAATAATATATTTCAGTAGCTTCCTTATCCCAACACTTTAGTGAAAATTTTACAAGTGTCTAATGCGATTTATTCTTCAATAATAATACTTGTTGGAACTTGCCATTACTTTAAGTTTAAAATGTTATAAAACACGTTGTATGCATTTAAATAGCTGTCATTATTTTACTTATAAATTACCTTGTTGAATTTCACGTCAGACTTTAAGCTGATTTTCTTTTCTTATGACATGCATATTTCATTGGTTACCCCTTGAACAAAAACAACAGCAACGACTCTACCACGGAGAACAACGACAAAAATAGCAACGACTCTACTACAGAGAACAACAACAACAACAATAGTAACGACTCTACTACAGAGAACAACAACAATAGCAACGACTCTACCACGACAGAACAACAAGAACTCAACACACAGAAGAAGAAAAACAATAACTTTGTTTTGTATCTAATGTATTTTGAAACAATACAATTTGTTTCAATTCCATTCTGTTTCGTCTCATTTTACTTTGCTAATGAACGCTTATTATAACATTAAGTTTATTCCCGGTGAACTGATTATCTCAAATGAAAAAGTTTGTTTTACTGTGAATATTGCTCGAGGTGGTGGCAGCATGCATCAGGAGATGGCACTGACAAACTGTTGAGACGATGAAGTGAATAAAGTTCGCATAACCAGACTATTCACTGAATTCATCACAAGAATACACCAAGAAGACCCAGTGCAAAGTGAGTAGTGAATTAATGACCACGAGTTTGACGAGTTGAATGATGTAAACTTCTCGGCGTCAAGAGGTTCAATGCAATCACTGTAGAAGTTGCAATCCGGTTGCAAACAGATATGATGCAGAGAGACGAAATTGTGCATATCAAGTGGCTCAAGTGCACAAATGGATCTGGGAACATTCACCTTAAAGGCCAATATTCGTTCCAATGCTAATTAGATGACTCATTGACTTCACGAGCTTGGTGGATTATAGGAGGTTCATCCATCATTGAAATGGTCGATCTGGCATAAGAAGCGCGATTATGTTGTGAGGATGAGGTTGTGGGTCAATGACACATGAGGCCCTTTAGGAATAGATATCTCCCACTACAAATACCAGCACTCCTTTACTCTAATTGGTTGTAAGCCTACAGGGTTCTTTGTTTAGTGTCGCTTGAGACAGCAAGATGCAGCGAGTATCGTTACCGACTTGCAAATCCTGTCCTATGAGTCTGGCCCACAAACTAAATTCTCGATTCAATGATATCAACAATGACCCCTTTACTGTCTACGAAATGAGTCCCCGAACCTAATTCCTCGGGTCTATTTGTAGTCCCGCCCGTGACGTCACATCCGGCGTCACATCTACCTCCTCCTCTGTATTCGGATGGCTTCCCTCGTCCCCTGAACTGCTGCTTGCATATCTCCGGGGTTTTCTTATGTGTCGTCTTGCTCGTCTGAGTGCGATCGGGAGGTCCATTTCTTCGTCGCTTCTTTGGGTCTGTTCCTCTTCTTCCAGTTTCCTTAACTCATCACTGAAAGGGAACTCATCATCCTCCCCTTGTTGACGGGTCGTGTTTTGGGGGATTCTTTTTAGTTGTGACGTGTGTCTTAGCACCCGTTTATCTCCTTGCCTTATAATCGCGGATTCCCCCTTGCGCTCTCCTACTGTCCATGGTGTTGGATGATAAGCTGGGGTTAGCTTATTATATCTACTTTGTTTTAGGAGTACACTTTCTCCTGTTTCTATGTAAGATGGTTTGGCTTTATTTTTCTGATCTGTGCGATCCTTTAATTTGTATTTCTCTTTCTTGTCTTTTTGCCGAGCTGCTCTCCAGGCCTGGCTTTCAGGTCTTTTTTGTAGTCCTGGCAGGTTGATGTTCACCTCCCGACCCAAGAGAAGAGAGGCAGGTGTTTCCCCCGTCATGGCATGAAGGCTGTTTCGATAATACATCAGGAATTCTCCTTCTCATTTCTTTTATTGCTTTTATTTTGGAGTCGGTGGGTCTGATCCCTGTGCTGGACACAATAAACCCATGGAACTCGAGTTCTTCACTGTGGAATATGCTCTTTTTCTGTGCGATTGTGAGGTTGTTTCCTCTCAACGTCCGCAATACCGCATCTAGGGTCTTGTTGTGTTCTTTTGTGTCCTTTCCCCAGATTAGAATGTCGTCAGCCCCGTTGCAGCAGTTTGGGATTTTCTGGAGGATTTTTTGTAGTAATCGCTGTCCTTCCTCGGCTGCAGATGTAATTCCCATCACTAGTACTTTGTATCTGTAGATCCCAGACTTGCAAGAGAAAGTGGTGATATCCCTTGACTCTGGATCTAGTTCTATTTGGTGATAATAGGAGTTTAGGTCGATTTTCGAGAAAGTGTTTGCGTTGCCAATTTCACTCAATAGTTGTTCAACTGTTGGTATTTGATAGCGAGTGCGTTTTACTGCTTTATTCGCTACGCGTAGGTCGGCACATATTCTTATCTCCCCGTTTGGCTTTGGTACCGCTACTAATGGTGAGACCCACGGAGTTGGTCCTTCCACTCGTTCAATGATATCATTTTCTAACATTTCCTCGATTTTTTCCTCCACCGCTTCTTGGATGTGAAATGGTGTTCGTCGTGGTGGTTGGGCTACTGGCGTAATGTTATTGTCAATTTTGATTTTGAGTCGAAAATTTCTCATTCTTCCTAACCCTTCTAATGAGGGTAGATGTTGTTTGAGAATGTCCTTTGTTGATTGTGGGATACTGTTTGTATGGAGTGATTTCACTTGTGGGGTGGTAATGAACCCTAGTTCAATGCTGGCCCGTTTGCTCAATATGTTACCCCCTTGATATGCCTTAGTAACAAATATCTTGTGGGCTATTCTCCTGGGCCCCTTTGTTAGCGTAGCAAAAAATCCCCCTTTTAGAGGTATCGGTGTGTTCCCATAGGCTTTTGGTCTACAATTGGTTTGTTTTAATGTCAAATTCGGTCGTAAATTAAGGATTCCCGAAAAAGTTTTGCCGTCAATGAGATTGATATCTGCTCCAGAGTCTATTAATATTGTGACGGGTACGTCGTCAATGTGGACGACTTCGCTTCCTGCCGCACTAATGTGATCTATTTGGAAGACCCATGTCTGGTTGTCTGATTCCAGTTTCGTTGATACTGGTTGGACACGTTTGTTTTCGCCTGATAGGTTTGATTCTTTTTTTCTATCGCTCTTTTTCCTCAAGCACGTTTTCTCGAAGTGGTTCTTTAATCCACAGTAGTTACATTTTTTTCCAAATGCTGGGCATTTTGTTTGACCATGTATATGGTCTGAACTGTTACAGCCGTAGCATCTTGTGACAGGTCTTAAAGGGCTGTTTTTGTCTGTGGAGGGGAGATGTCTATGATCACTGTTAAGTTGTTGCCGTTTGTAGCTGGTTTTAACTTGGTGGATATCCGAATGCCCTTTCCCGTTCCCTTCAATATGCTCGGCCTGTGTTTCAGTGGATTCGAATATGAATGCTCTCCGAAGTGCTTCCTCTACGGTCAAATCCGTTTCTTTTAAATACGCTCGACGTAATTTGTTGGAGGTGCATTTCTCTATTAGTTGGTCTACTATAGCCTTGTCTAGACTGTATTCGTTAAAATTACATTTTGCCCCTTGTATCCGCAAACGGGTGACGTAGTCGTGTGTAGACTCCCCGTTATCTTGCATAAGCATTCGGAATTTATGACGTTCGAAAACCTTATTGGTTTTCTGGATGAAGTATTCGTCCAAAGCTATCTTCATTGTTTTGTACGTTTGCTCTAATCGGTCTTGTGGTACCTCCGGGGTTAAAGTCCTGATAATTTCTTTTAGTTTCCGTCCCCCATAAAATCGTAAAAGTGAACGCTGTCGATTGTCATCCCATATTTCGAACGCCGTAAATGCGTCCTCAAGGTGTTCACTCCATTCCCTCCATGCTTGCTCCTGGTTAGAGTCCTCCCAGTCTAGGGGTTCTATTGTTGGCATTGAAAGAGACATATTTATTTATTTTCTCTTCGGAGGGGGTTTTGTTCAGTTTTCTTCGAGAAATTATATTTCAGTTGTTGTTGTTCAGTTTCGGGTTTTTTTTTTTTTTTTTTTTTTTTTTTTTTCCAGTTGTTTAGTTTCGGTTGCTCGTCGCTGTTTGCTTCGAGAAATTAAATTTCAGTTGTTGTTCAGTTTCAGTTACTCGTCGCTGTTTTGCTTAGAGAAGTTAAATTTCAGTTGTTGTTTAGTTTCGGTTACTCGTTGCTGTTTTCTTCGAGAAATTAAATATTAGTTGTTGTTGTTGTTCAGTTTCGGGGTTTATTTGTTTTTTTTTCAGTTGTTTAGTTTCGATTACTCGTCGCTGTTTGCTTCGAGAAATTAAATTTCAGTTGTTGTTTCGATTACTCGTCGCTGTTTGCTTCGAGAAATTAAATTTCAGTTGTTGTTTCGATTACTCGTCGCTGTTTGCTTCGAGAAATTAAATTTCAGTTGTTGTTCAGTTTCGGGTTTTTTTGTTTTTTTTTTTACCTCGTCGCCAGGTTTACTGTCTACGAAATGAGTCCCCGAACCTAATTCCTCGGGTCTATTTGTAGTCCCGCCCGTGACGTCACATCCGGCGTCACAACCCCTTGTAATAAAGTGACGTTTTCCCTATCTTATGTTCAAGTCACGGACTGAAATAAGAAAACCTCTGCTTGAAACAACGAAAATGGTTTATTCAATAAAGTTACTTATACCAGGTGGAAGAACGTTGAACAGTGTATGAGTAAGGAAGAGAGGACAGGAGGTTCTTGGGGTTACCGAAAGTCTGAGCAGTTATCCCCAGGTGAAGATGTAGTTGCTGGAACGTCCAGTGGACAGGGGTAGGAGAGAGAGAAAGTATAAGTATTTACTCGTTGCTTGCAGGAGTCTCTCTGCTGATTGACCGTGATTCTCAAAGGGGCTGAAGTAGTTGATTGGTTTGTGTGTAACAAGATCACTTAATGGGGGCATGTTTTGGAGGGAGAAAATAGGTCTTTTATGGCTTCTACACACAGAATGAATGAGGATTTAAACTTTACTTCTGTTGTGGCCACATCTCTTTGGATAACTACATCAGAGAAAAAGGTCGTCGGGGTGCAAAAAATATTATAGTGAGAAAGCAATTCTGTAATTGAAGCAGTTTATATTATAATAGCTAAGGCTAGTAGCCGTAGCCTCACTATAAGTATAAGTACCAACGCTTCTTTTAACGTTAAACAAATTTTTATTATTATTGGGTATCCTATACCGTTGGGGTATAGCATAGAAAAAGGTAGGACTGGTGTCCGATGGAAGAAAACAAAGTTCTTTTACTGCCCGATATCTCCATCACAGAAAAATGTCATCGGATTGCAAAACATATTATAGTGAGAAAGCAGCTCTGTAATTGAAGCAGTTTATATAACGTCATGCCAAACGCCGCTATGTCACCACGGACTGGTCCTGCCATTATGATCTATCGCTACACAGTCCAAGTAAAAGGTGTTGATGCATTACTACCAGATAAATCAGGTGATCGTGTTTGGAAAAAAGGGCTCAAATTGACGATACATGCCCCCGTATACATTTGGATGCAGGACAACCATAACTAGCCCACAAAATGTTATTGTTGATGGGACGCCGTGTCAGACAAAAGAATCTATGCCCCGGTTAGAGCTTGGGCTAATTGAAGGAGTAGAACGGATAGTGAGTCCTTCATCCAGGTATGATGCAAATGCATGATATGATACCTTATTTGACGAGTCAATACAAAGTAATATGCAGTATAAGAGGATTGCTTTATGTTGACACGTACGTGATTAGAAGGGAGTGTAGTGGCGCTGATCATTAAAATGAATAGCCCACTATATCCGATGGAGATAAATCTAATCGTTAGACAAAACGTCGTCGCCTTGTTTGTTGTGTTTGCGGTGGTAGTGAATGGTAGCTTTCGAAATCGGCTCAAACTGGGGGATGCTTGGATGTCAACAAATAGGTAAGATAGTCAAGTAATCCTTGGCGAAAGAAACGAACAAGGCGAGGTGAGGGACGGCCAAGGAATTAAATATATTTCTTATATAAAACCGTTTTTCAATAGGTTTTCATCCATGAAAGTACTGATATATAAAATCGTTGAACTCTTACATTTAAACCATCTAGTTAAATGAAAAATAGCAATTATGTGTTATGCTTCTTTAACTAACTAGTTTATTTAATTCAAATCATAAAAACCATTTAGAAAAACACAAATAATTTGCGTGAAATGTAAACAGCGATTCTTAGTAACAATTCAATGTTTTTTAATTCAATGTTTTTTAATTCAATGTTTTTTTTAATTCAACATGACACTATTTTTTGATTAAAAATTGTGTACATTATCTTCCTTCGTTTAAACTTAAAAAATGTGAAGACGAAAGAAAATATATTTAATTATTTTTTGAAAGTTAAAAAATCGGTTGACTCAGTTGATCTTACTGTGAGAAAATCCGAGAATTAAGAAGCAATAAAAACAAATTGGTGCTTCTGTAGTGTAGGGTCGACAAAAAAAAATTATCTTTATTTTTAAAGAGTCAAATAAGAGGGTAGATAATTCAAAGTTTTCTTTATTTTTAAAGAGTCAAATTAGGAGGAGATAATTCAAAGATTTCCTCTAGGATTTTTCTAAAAATAGATTTTGTAATTAACTTAAAATAATTTTTTTTTAAATATATACGTAAAACGATGATTTAGGAATAATACAATCTTGGCACCAATGAAAAATAAAATGATTTATTCAAATAAACTATTCTTCGTAATGGACACCTTCCTTGCACAATAACCACATGGACAACGCTACATAAACCCATCAGTTGTTTTTAATGTTGGCAGAAGTCGCATTTCATCACCACAGATGCAGTTTTCTGCACCTGAAATCAATCGGTGCACTTGCAAGAAGTCTATGAGTTTGGCGTTATACTTGGTATAATATAAAATATCTTCCAAGTTCAGAGCCTTAAAATCCATTTTTCAATAAATCGTGAAGGGAAAACTTTGAATTATCTCCCCCTTATTTGACTCTTCAAAAATAAAGATAACATCTTTTTAGATAAATCGTGAAGGGAAAACTTTGAATTATCTCCCCCTTATTTGACTCTTCAAAAATAAAGATAACATCTTTTTAGATAAATCGTGAAGGGAAAACTTTGAATTATCTCCCCCTTATTTGACTCTTCAAAAATAAAGATAACATCTTTTTAGATAAATCGTGAAGGGAAAACTTTGAATTATCTCCCCCTTATTTGACTCTTCAAAAATAAAGATAACATCTTTTTAGATAAATCGTGAAGGGAAAACTTTGAATTATCTCCCCCTTATTTGACTCTTCAAAAATAAAGATAACATCTTTTTAGATAAATCGTGAAGGGAAAACTTTGAATTATCTCCCCCTTATTTGACTCTTCAAAAATAAAGATAACATCTTTTTAGATAAATCGCGAAGGGAAAACTTTGAATTATCTCCCCCTTATTTGACTCTTCAAAAATAAAGATAACATCTTTTTAGATAAATCGCGAAAAGAAAACTTTGAATTATCTCCCCCTTATTTGACTCTTCAAAAATAAAGATAACATCTTTTTAGATAAATCGCGAAGGGAAAACTTTGAATTATCTCCTCCTAATTTGACTCTTCAAAAATAAAGATCTTTTTCGGTCCTACAATACGGAAGCAGCAAATAATTAAATTGAATCAAGTTGCATTCTTTTTTGATTGCGTCAAGTTTAAACATTTACAACGAAACCTTTTTCCAATACTTAAATCTTAAAATGAGCGCAATGGAAACAATTTCGTGAGTGATTGGAGTTACATTTATGTATTTCTTTTGTCTTATTTGTTTTCGTTGCCAAAAGGTATTTAATAAAATAATCAGATGTTAATTAAAGTTAAAAAACGTTAAATAAAAATATTTGCGATTACAAAACTTGAAGAGTCAACAAGGGAGGTAATTCATGTGAAGTCAACAAAGTAGTTTTTTTTTAATTCTGAATTCCGAACAAAGGAAAGAGCGAATATATATTAAAAGAAAAAACAATTTTTTTTCATCCATTTTTGTTCCTCATTCAACTGTTCTTTTGAAAGGTAAGTGGAAAACTAGAGCAGATTATTTTGATTTTTAGTTTAATATTAAGTGTGTTTTTTTAAATTTTGCTTTGTTCTGTTTTTCTTTATTATCTGCCTAAATTTTTTTGCGTTTTCGAGTATAGTAAATTATATCCTTACCCCGCCCCCCTCATCGGCCACCGAATGAACTCGCCCATTAGACTCCCTGCGGTAGTCACGAACACTATTTAACCCCCTATTCTAAACACTGTTATTGTGGTATGTTTCCGTTTGTAATTAAACCTTTACCAACGGCATACTGACCTCTTCCCGTCTGAATATATCGAGGGAGCTGACAATTTATTTTTTAATTATTTTAAAGTTCAATTCAATTGTTTACAAAGATGTAAGTTATTTTTTTAATTATTTTAAAGTTCAATTCAATTGTTTACAAAGATTTAAGTTATTTTTTTAATTATTTTAAAGTTCAATTCAATTGTTTACAAATATTTATTATTTTTTAATTATTTTAAAGTTCAATTCAATTGTTTACAAAGATGTAAGTTATTTTTTTAATTATTTTAAAGTTCAATTCAATTGTTTACAAAGATTTATTATTTTTTAATTATTTTAAAGTTCAATTCAATTGTTTACAAAGATGTAAGTTATTTTTTTAATTATTTTAAAGTTCAATTCAATTGTTTACAAAGATGTAAGTTATTTTTTTAATTATTTTAAAGTTCAATTCAATTGTTTACAAAGATTTATTATTTTTTAATTATTTTAAAGTTAAATTCAATTGTTTACAAAGATTTATTATTTTTTAATTATTTTAAAGTTAAATTCAATTGTTTACAAAGACCTATTACATTTGTTTAAACACTTTATTTGGTTTCATGAAGGGTCAATTGGTTTAAGGCACACAAGAAAAAAGTTGCATATTTCTCGGTCGTTCAACAGAATTTAAGTCGGACAAAACCGACTTTTGCCAAACTAAACCGAAAACCCGTTAGGGTTAGTTTACGGTTAGCTCATGGCTGGTTTAGATAAGGATTAGTTTAGGCTTTGATATACAGTTCTGGGGTATTTTTAATAATAGCCCAACAACGAAAACGCTGAAAAAACAAATATACAACAAATAAAAGTTACCGTAGCCGATAAAACTGAATTTCCAAGTTAACTGTGACAGTTATTAATGATTATAATCCGTTTAAAGTGCTATTTTCTATAAGTTAATAGTTTTAGCTTACGTGAAATGAAAAAAAAAAAATTAATGGCCGCTCTCGTTCTCGTCTCGTTTCAATTGTTTTTTTACTGGGACTCATAGTCAAAGCGCAATGTTTGCATTTTTCAGCCAAGCAGAAGAACAAAACAAAACTACATTTTAAGCAAAAGGAATAAAATAATTTTCTTTTTATTTACATGTCAGTGTGCTTTTATTTACATATTATTTTCATTCGTCACACCGTAATGTTTATTTTTCCTGTTTCTTAAAAAAATGCCTAACCCTAACCTAAACCCAGTCCTAACCCTAACCTAACCCCAGCCCTAACCTAAACCCAACCCTAACCCAACCCTAACCTAAACCCAACCCTAACCTAAACCCTAACCCTAACCTAAACCCAACCCTAACCCTAACCTAAACCCAACCCTAACCTAAACCTAACCCTAACCCTAACCTAAACCCAACCCTAACCTAAACCCAGCCCTAACCCTAACCTAAACCCAGCCCTAACCCTAATCAAAACCCAGCCCTAAGCCTAATCAAAACCCCAAGTTTTCATATTTCAGGCAAGCAAAAGAACAAAGCAAAACAACAGTCATCCCTGGTCTTCCAATGACGTAACGACATGCGCGCTCATTCGGTGATCAAAATGATCGTTAAAATGTTCGTTTCATAAAATTAAATTTCAAAAATGCAACCCCCCCCCCCCCAAAAAAAAAAACAAAAAACGCCGATTTGCTTATGAGTCCCGGTAAAAAAAAAACACACACACACGTGACACCGACAGCCTAAACTAGTGACGCCATTTTCTTTTTAAATAAATGACATAAAAATTTTTTTTTTTTTTTTCATGTCTAATAAAAACCCATTTACCATACGTAAACATACAAACAAATGGAATAGAAAACTAGGAAAATCTCCGGTCTCGACGCACGTTGCATTTATTTGTTGCATATTCATTTTTTTGACTACGTTCTACAACTTTTTTTCAACCCGACTCGCGAGCTGTAGGGCTATTCTAAAAGATTCCCCAGTTCTGTTCAAATTCTTTATAATTACCTATTTTTCTGTGTATCGTTCGTTAAACACTCGAATTATCCACACTAAAATATTTTTTAAAATATACATATACTTGAAGGTCATTGAGTTCGTCATTCAAATGCATTATAAGATTTCCCCTCAGCCGTAACAATTATATATTTTTATTGCCAATAACGAAATAGACAAGTTCTTATTTATTGACAACTATTACATACAGGGGCAAACTGAAATTATTTAATTATTTGACCCCCCCCCCCTCACCTCTCGAGCAGAATAGAATGTTTTTAACTCTGCGCCTTAGTGCTGATAGGAAACGTGTTACTTCCTGAGAAAATGTTTAAAAATTAGTTATCCGAGAATATTTGAGAATATTTAATCGAATTAATTTGGGAATCTCTCGGAATCCTTGTATAAAAGCAATAAGGCTAGTAAATATTGGTTCGGTACTTCTGCAGATTAGGGACGGGCCGAAATGTATTTTTCATTTTAGAAGAGCTCCAATAGTGTAAGGGACCGACAACTCTCTTTTGAAATTTTCAAAAATTCTACAAAACTAACGATCTACGTAAAATACTCTTAAAAAGTCGATACAATTTTATATAACCGGTAGAAGATGTTAAACTTAATATAGCATTTTCTTTACACGGCCACCTTATTTTTTAAGTACTCCATTTTTGTGCTATGGGTTCTCCAATGGTGATACACTCTTGTCGCCTCTGTGCAATTTGATAATGAACAAATAATTACAGTTCAGTTTTATTATCACAACACGCGTAGTTATCCCCCCCCCCCCCCCGAAAAAATCAGTTTATAATTTCTTTGTGGCGATAACATGTAAACAGCTCGAAAAAAAACCCCATAAAGATGGAATTTAAAGTAAAATTTAGAGTTGGGGATCACTCTCTTATATAAATTAAACGTGAATTGGGTACCCACTTCCTGACCTTTTAGCGGTAAATAGAGACATATAATCAATTGTATTTCCCCCTTATTTTGTAGGGAAATTATAATTTGTGCGAAATGGAGGTGTGGATTAACTAAGCTTATATTTTGTAGGTCGGGGGGGGGGGGCATTTCTTTTACAATAAAATAACGCGCGGCAAGAATAGTTAACGTTTTTGCGGAAAATGAACAAAAATTCTGTCGAAAGTAAATAGTGTAGAAGGTGTATGGGTGTAAGTGTGTGTTAAGTAAACTTATATTTTTTTACGGGGTCGGGGGTTAACGCTGACCCCAAAAATGTAGGGGAGGGGCATTTTTTAAGTTTTTATTTTGTCTAAGAATATATTTAACGAAAAAAAATGAGTTTTATCTGTGTTCATGTGTATTGGTTAGTTTTGTGTCTTTTTTTATTGGTTTTTGTTTATTTTGGGTGAAAAAGAAAGTTTTTTGCTTTTTTTAAAGTTATTTAGTGCAAAATGTGTTATTTTAAATATTGTTTCCACGGCGACCCTCACCCCTGAAATAAATAAAAATATACGCTTTATTCACTCATATCTCACTTTGTCTTGCACAAATCCTCATTTTCCTCCAATATATTGTAAAGAAATTTTCACAAGTCTCAATTTACCATTAACTGGCCTAGAAGTGGGTGATCATTTTACGTTAAATTTATTTAGAGAAGTTATCCCCCACTCTAAAATCTAAATTAATTAATTCTGTTATTTTATTTAAATTAACAATTTTGGTTATTATATTATGAGATTATTTGTGTCGCCATGCCATTTTAATTACGACGGCATAAAACGCTCCTCCTTCTTATGTTTTCGGTTTTTCTTGAACCTTATTTTCGTAGCTTATTGCTCATCAACATTAAACATATTTTCTGCTGCTATAGTTTTGTTACATAGCCATAATGTTATTACATAAGAATTTTGACAGTCCAATAAACTAGGGAACTAAACTAAAAATTATTTGTCTTTTATCTAAGTTGTCTATGATTCTAATAGATTATGGCCTGGAATAATCCAAGAAGAGAATGAAAAAAGATGGTAATTTTAACATTTAAATTATACTCATGAATCAAGTTAAGGAAGTTTTTAGCAGCCATGAATTCTGATATTTATTTCCTCTGGTGGATGTCAGCCCCTGCGAGGTAATTTGGTCATACGAGAACTAATCAGCATCTAGGATGTATTATTTTCAACTGAAACTTTGAAAGAATAATTTTAGACCCTTAAAGATTGATGTTACAGCCCAAGAGAGTTTTCTGGCACCACCGAAGAAAGATGTTTTGTCTCCTGCCTTTGTTCGCTGGGCAGCCGAACAAACCCATTTCTCGCTGGAAGACATACAGCTTGAAGAAAGACGTCTTCTCACTTGCTCATCTTTGATGGTGCCATGGTCGTTTTTATTATGCACAAATGTTCCGTCTTTCTGATATTATTTTACAGACTTAATTTAGCAAGCCTGCAGGATTGGACCGGTTATTGCATTGCTTTCTGATAGGAAAAATTACTGTTCAAGCAAATCGATAGCTTTGTAATTGTTATTTGAACTTTTTCCCGTTGGAAACAACTGCTAAGTGGTGGTATGATGACTGTAAACGTAGTCGGACAGACATAAATGTTCGTGAACGCCTGGGTCAATTTAATTCAGCATTTGTTCCGGAAAACATAAGAATAGGCCAGAGCTTGTTTTTTCCAGCGTAAGTTGAAGTTGCATGAGATAGTAGAGGAGTTGAAGATATAAAAAGGCAGTATATTCACCATTTTCCATGAACATTAGTCAATAAGAAAGCGATGTTCACAGTGGGTGGTACATTTGGTACATGTGTTGACGATTAAAGGCGTTATTTGCCAATGTTTCAACACATTTAAAAGACGTTTTTGTGTCAATATGTGAAAATGCATTACATAGAGATCAACCACTTCACTCTTGTCTCATCGACAATCAGCTAAGTAAAACAACACAAGTGAAAGCGTTCTTAAGCAACCAAAGTTGCAGAAAACAACAAACAAGCATTTGACCTGATCGATTACCTTTAGCAAGGAAGAAGCATTAATGGAGATCCCACTTCTGACACCAATGTTATAACTGTGGTAGTGAGACTCTGAACGTACCGACACGTAGTTCAGCCAGGAATGTAAAATGTGCACAGGCCGAAAACCCGATGAAAGGGTATCAGCCTGTACTTCATAAATGAATACACATCCTATCACAAATTATAAACATATATATAAAGAACCAAAACAAAATTAACAGTACATAACAAGTATTTATTTATTTTAAAAGAAGAGGCTGGTTTGTATTTATTCGGAGAAAGTCGATCCGAAATAAAAGTTCATTATAGCAAATATGAAGGCTTATAGCCTTATTGAAAATTAAAATAGGAAAGTTCTTTTTCCTGACACCAAAGCTATAATTGTGTCGAAACCAAATGTTATAATTGTTAAACTTATATTTCACGCGAATACGATGCTCTTTTGTGAAGAGACCGTAACGAGTTCAATTATATCAATTAAAAAGGATTCTAGCCGCTATGGAAATAAAATAGGAAAGTATTTTCCCCCCTTTTTTTTTCTTCTTCTGAACTCGAGGAAAACGAACGAGAAAACAGAACGCAAACAAAACGAAAGTTGATTTAGGACAATTAAATATACGATTCTTTTTTGTTTGTTGTTGTTTTTTGATTTGTCCTGATTTGTAAACACATACCTTTTTCTTTTGTTTTGTTGACGACGGAGAGAAGGATATTTTATAGAATTTGGATCCTATGGTTCGCGGTTATTTCCTTAGGGCCTGGAGATATACATAATCTCGACGCTGGAGAGGCTATTTGATTTACTGATCGGTCGTAATCAAATTTTGTTGATGGGATTTTCTTAGGTGTCCGCTTTTAATGTCGGTTCGAGATCTTCTCCTTGCTTTTGTGTACGGGGATAATTTTTTTCTGAAATCTGACTGCTTGGTGAGCAGTCGAATTTCGTCTAGGTGTCCGTTCTTCCTGCCGGTCCGGCTCCTCTCCACGTGTCCCCTTCTTTTTCTTTCTTCCTCCTCTCGATTTTCCCGCTCTCCATCTGACAACAGAATTCCCTCCCCTGATTGGTTGAGTCTTTCGCCCACGCCAACATCCTGTCGACACAGTTTTTGACCAACTTCGCCGCCCCCATCGTCTTCTGTATTAGTAGGGAAACATGTACTGACAAGTCCCCCGCTCCCCCTTTCACGCTTTATGGGGCAAAATATGTGGATATAACAAGGGCAAAAGATACAAGAAAACTGAGGCATATTTTTAAGCCAAAGACAAATCGTTATCAGTAATTATATATTATAACGTCATTTGCTAAATTTATTCCAACAATTACTTAAGCCAGCTTAGGCAATCTGATACTACGCAAACAATATTTAGCTAGTGGCAATTATATTATAACATCAATCGCTACAATTTATTCTCACAATTACTTGATTAAGCCAATGTAGCAGGGGAAACAGGTAAGGGTTGCGACGTGTATTGTCAGCAGTTGGTCCAGAATGTGCTTAAAAATCTGCAGAGGACGGACCCACATGCCAAAGTAAATTGTTTCCGCTGTGAATGGAGTGATCACATTGCAAATGATTGAATGAACAGAAGACGGGGACGCATACAGTGCTTCCAGTGTGGTGGAATCAAACATGCTCTCAAGCTGTCCAGGAAACGAGTCAGGGGACAAGATGTCAGCACTGCTCTGCTCCCTGGACAAGGTGTAAACTAGGCACAACCAATCATCTGCGTGCATGTCAACCAAACACTTGGTCAGCGCTTCTTGCTCCAGGCTGCTCCTGTACCATAGTGTGCGCAAGGTTATGCCGTAACTGGAGCAAGAAGAGCATTAAAATAACAATGATAAATGGCGAGACACAGACATGCTGTGGAGTAGCATTAGTAAAGATTTGCATGGACTCTGGTGTATCTGTAGAGGTCAATGTCCTCATTACATGGAGAGACATACTGGGCTTCGACCTACTGCTCGGATATGACACTATCAAGGCACTGGGTGGTGTTCTCATTACATCAGCTGTGAAATTCCCTAAGGCACTTTTTATTTATCGACCAGACTTCAAGGTTGAGTTTGATCAACGCCAAAAGATCTGGACTGCATTGTGGAAATGGACGGACGATAAAGTACCAATAAAGCTCTAGAATCGCATCACAGAATACCCTGTAGCTGCGAATGTTAGAGCCGCATATGAACAAGAGCTTTACGTCTAAATCAAAGATGGTTGGTTGATCCCATACCCCATCCAAGAGCTTGGACCTCCAAAAGGTCTGATCTCTTTAATAGCAGTGGTACAACATAAATCAAAGGTACGACCAGTCATGGACTACCGTGAACTCAATCAATATATAGAGGCTTACAAGGCTGATGCTGATGTATGTGCAAGCAAGTTAGGAGTGGCTCCAGAAAGGATCGAATGTATCATTGCTCGATCTGAGGAAGGCCTATCTGCAGATGACGGTCAACAAAACTTCATGCCCAAACGATGGTATTTCACGGCAAGAGATACTGCCTACCCAGACTTAGTTTTGGTTGAATGTGGCACAGCAGATCATGAAGACCATCGTTAGTGCTGTGTTATCCCAAGAAGAGACCGTCGAAAAGGCAACATCGGCGTACCTTGACGACATTTACATCAATGAAAATGTCAAGTCGGCAACGCACATCTGAGCGAAATTGGCAGAGTTTGACTTAACATGCAAAGACCTAGAGCGGCTTGGAAGTCAAAGGAGGATGGCACCCTGCGATGGAGACGAGAAAATGTGTTTTTTGGCACCCCTGAATTTCTCACAAGACGGACCATTTTTTTCTTTTGCGAGAAAACTCGTGGAACACCTGCCAGTGTGTGATTGGCTTTGCGTGGCAGTGAATTAAATAAAACGCAGGGTGAATGCAGTAATCAAAGGGTTGGACGATCAAACAAGTGATGCCATTCTCGCCTGAATGATTGCAGAAAGTGTTGAGAGAACAACACACGAGAACGCGGCCAGAGGAACGTAGTGTGCCAATGGAGAAGAAATGAATGTATGGGTTGGCGCTAGTTCACTAGCATCGGGAGTCCTGTTGGAGAAGGATGGAGCCATGTTGGAGTATGCCTGTTTGTGACGGCTTGCAAAGAACGCCCAGCACATTAACTTTTCTAAGTTAGATGCTGTGATGAAGGGTGTAAATTTAGCACTACAGTGACAGGCAAAGAGGTTGCACTTGCATACTGACTCCCTTTGCATCTATCACTAGGTGTCCAACATGCTTACTGGAAAAGAAAGAATAAGCATGAAGACAGCAAGCGAGGGTGATAAGATGAAGGTTAGAGTCTTTTCTGTGAATATGACCTGGTAGTCCATGTAACATTGGTCCCATCATATAGCAACCTTGCTGAGCAGCTAATAAGAGTGCTTCGCAAATGATACGATGCAATAAAAGTGGGTGCAGAGCTTTTTGATCAAATATGTGAAGCTACAGTGAGCACGATTAGCCAGCAGCAGATAGAAAACATTCACAGACAGAGCAGACATCCAGGCATCAAGAGGACTCTGTATTTCGTGAGATGCGTAAACCAGAAGTCGCCAAATCAGAGGTGAAACAAGTCATTAGCACTGTAAAATGTGTCAGTCAATTGACCCAGCACGGTGGTGATAGGACTGGGAATGGATATCACACATTATAATATCATCATTTTCTTACTCTTATCAACTGTGGACCAACCTGTTTTGCAACTAATTGCATGCCAATACTCGGCAAGCATTATTCCACAACTATTGTTGGTCTTTTACGAAAGGGGAGCACTACATGAGATTTTGGCCGAAAACGACCTAGCATTTTGCAGCCAGCAAGTAAGACAGTTTTTATCTGATACTGAGTTCAATTGCAGATGCGATGTGCTTACATGTCATCAGACAATGTCATCGCAAAAAGAAGCCACCACAGCATAAAGAGGATTGCTGTCAGGAATAAATGCTGTGTTGAGGAAGCAACATACTGGTACAATGTTACACCAAAGGATGGCATGCCCCCGGCAACCACACCCATGAATGCCATCTACATGTACCAGACTCAGCTAAAAGGAATCGACATTGTGCAGTCACTTGACGATAAGAAGATAGACGGGCCATATAATGATTGCTAAGGCTGCAGCAAAGAAGATGTGCTAGTAAACTCACACCTGACATTATCCTGTTTCTCTACAAAGCCACCATTCGCCCATGCATGGAGTATTGTTGCTACATCTGGGCTGGTGCATTATCCACTAGTCTCTCTCTTAGACAAGGTCCAAAAAAGAGTCGCCAACTTAATAGGTCCCTCACTATCAACCAAGACCCAGCCCCTGTCCCATCGCCGCAATATAGCATCCTTGTGCTTGTTTTACAAATACTTCAATGGATTATGCTCCAATGAACTGGCTACTCTGTAGTCCCTTCGACGTAAATACACTAGACCAACCCGACAATCAGCTAAATCCCGTTGATTCACTGTGGAGGTCCCCAGATGCCGGAGAGTGTTCTACTCCAAAAGCTTCTTTCCTCGTGCTGCTGGCCTCTGGAACTCCCTCCCTGCTCCCTGCTTCCCCGACAGTACCGAAATCCAGCGGTTTAAAGCTAATGTAAACAGACATCTCGCTACACTGCTCCCAACTTGGGGTGACACCCAAAACCTACACCCTAATTCTCAGTAACCCTTTGCATTTACAGTAGCGGCCTTATTTGGGGTGAAATATGTTAACAACAAAACAAAAAAACGCCAGGTTGTCGATGTATAACCAAATCCAAGTAGCGACGAGTAGCTATCCTGGTTTATGAAATCCCACGTCACATACGCGATTTTCTGCCCTGCCCACCATTCAACCACTGGGGAAAGAGGCACACAAATCAAAAAGCCCCCATCACCCTGCATCATGTGTGATCAAGAGATCAGGGGGTAGTGTAGCAGACATCATACAGGTCCACAGGCAAAACAAGTTGTGCCGTGTATTATCCATCGTGGATTGAACCGAGAGTGTGCTAGTTGTGCAATAGAAACTTGTAACTTTTGTGACGAGTTCACGTATGCAAATGAGCATTGTTTTGCATGGACGAATTCTCATTGTCATAAAAAGCGTAGAGACTTTGCTCCGGGGTGGAGAAAGGAAAAGTTGACATTGGGACCACTTCCAGTGCTGAGAGCAAGAGAGAAATAAAGAGAAAAAAGGAATTCCTTTTTCACGTCTACAGTCAATATTATTATGCTATTCGCCACAATTTGTTCCAAAAGTTACTTAATCCAGCCAAGGCAATCGGATCATAAGGAAATAATGTTTAGCTAGTTGCAGTATTATTACGTCATTCACTGCAATATATTTTAACAATTACTTAATTCAGCCAAGACAAGCGTCTTTCAACTAAAACCTTTATTTCCCAGATAAGTTTTAAAAAGATGCCTAAAGACTTACGAACTGAAATGGCTGACAGAATCACAGACAACCTTAGCTATCACATAATCTTTTCGTAGGGGGTGTAGTATTGTTCTTTTCTGTCGTTATGAGGCTGCAATTCAGAATTTCACTGTGGCATATCAAGTTAACATAAAATGATCACATATTCCCAGATCACCAGGCGATAATGATCACTCACTGACGGAAGAAATATCGTTTGAATAATAATTTTGATATAAATAAAATGGTATTATAGTAAAAAGAAATGATCCATGTCTTGAGAAAATTGAAAAAATACTTTACCTCAGCAACCAGCCTGAAATATAAACACACGTAATCAATATAAGAGAAAGTAAGAAAATTAGGAAGATTTTAGAAATATACATAAACACTGATTACATATAATCATAAAGTGTGTTATCAATTTCCATTTGATTGAAATGAGCAGATAATCCCGACTTTAAAATCGAAAATGTTGTTTTTTGTTTGATTTCCTTTCACTACCAACTTTTTCAGGCTGGTCAAAAAAAAAAGAATCTGATGTTTTTATAATAGGATGTTCTTCTTTCAATGCTGCAAGTAATATCTGCCCTACCTTATAGGGTTGCATCAAGCCAGACCCATTATATGTGCGTCTGGCAGCTTTAGACATGACCATTGGTTTATTAATTTCTGTTTCTTTAGAGCGCTAATCAAAGTGCTGATATTTACTGTCATTGTGCTTTTCAGTCAGATTTTTATGAGGAATGTCAAAATCCTGGAAAACCGGTGAAAATCTTCAATACCCCACAACTTGTATACATCCTGTGATTTTAAACATCTGATTGTGACTCTGGTCTTCGCCTGTCAGACTTACCATGTAAATATCGGGTTTCACATTTTTATATTTACTGATAGATCCTAAGTATTAAGTTTCAATAATTAAAAATTTACATTTTTACAGTTTATGCTTTAGTTCATGTTATCTCAGTTGTCAAACACAATCTACAAATGATGGAAATTCTCCCAAGGATTCCTGGAAAATACTATTACGCTATTGATATACACATTGACAATTCTTCCAGCCAGTCTACTAAGAACTACAAACATTAACTGATGAAAGACTCTGTGCTTTTGATAACAAAACAGTCTGGCTTAAAATTGACACACACTATGAAAGCATCCAGATATATTCTAATGGAAGTCCCATTCATTCATAGGCATGTGTCAATATTCAGTTCTAAGGTCGAGCAATAAAAAGCATTTACCTTTCCTGTTATATCACCAATTAATGAAAGTCGATTTATTATTTAATTCAACACGAAAATTATTACTACTGTCATTTACCCCCAATATAACTATTCGAAATCTCTATTGAGACTTAGTTTTCTAGTGTTCCAGTTTTAAGCATTTTCTTCTTGTTTGTACAGGTAGCTCTTTCCTGTACATTGAAATCCGATTAGACCTTGCCTTCAATGGAGAGTTTACACCATCATCTATTTTCATTATAACAACAAATCTTTGTAAAAAACAAATTACCCGTTGCTTGTTATATTTACTTTTTACTCCTAACATCCTTATTTACTTCTACCTTTCGCATGAGTTTTTCCATTCAGCAACACTGCTCTGTCCACCTTGCTTCCGAATTCCATCCATATTTCTTCAGTAATTGCAATTACCACAGGCTACTTATTAGATTTTCTTCTAAGGTTTAATTATTATTCGCATTGTCGCATATTTTATAAATTGTAAACTTTCCCTTTTATTTTCATCATCTTTTGTCTTCGTCGGACTGCTGTGACAATTTACTTTAATGACGCTCTTGAATTGTTTCAAATACTTCTCCAGACTTTTCATGGGTAGAGTAAAACAAGTTACATAATTTGACCATAAGACATAATAACTATAAGACCTGATTGAAAAAGAAATATATTTCTAATAAGCTGAAGTGGCAAAAATTATTCGATTATGCAATAGTGTTTAATCTTAATAACTTATCATCCAAATCATATTTAGCTACAATTCTTTATGGCATCTGTCGTATATTCTGAGATGAACTGTGATCTACTTGAAAAGATAATTGGAACAGTTATCGTAGAAATGTTCAAATTTAATTTTAAATGACTTGCACAGTAGATGAAAACCATAAACTACTAGCAAACATCTGAGTGAAATACTAAACGTTTTTTAAGTATGATTACAGAATTGTCTATGAATAAGGAAAATAGTAAAAAATGTCAAATATTACTTATATGATGCAATCTTATTGCTAATAATATTTAACTCGTGTTAAAGAGATTCTATAGAAGTAAATAAGCTTAGAAATAGCTTGTCTATAAAGATGGAACCTTTATAATCAGTTCAATGAGAAGAAATATATAAAATAACCTTATATTAGAACCGTCATTTGACATTAAAAATATATTTGCAGAAACGTTTAGGAAAAGCAATCAATACTAATTCTGACAAATGTAAGTCTTTGAGAAGTGGTTTCTTACATTGTTCATACATTAACAAATTTATTAAATAAAAAACAATATAAAAGAGAAATCAACAATGAACAATCGTCTGCATAAATCACATGAGAACTGTCTTGCATACCATATTCTAGCTGAGAATGAGGTGAAAATTACATGAAGTTTGAAATGTGTAATCATTCCTCAAAAAAACTGTAGATGTTAACTCAAAAACTAATAACAGAATCTTGATTCCAAAATTTATCTGAAAAGAAATGTCAAATATGCTGACAATACTTTTCAGTAACTCTACTTTAACAACTTTATGGTACAATGTGCAGACTGAGGGTAACATATTCTATTCAATATATCATTTCCAAAGTTATGAGAACTTTTATATGGAAATGTCGATTTAAATGAAAACGTTGCTAATAACACAGAAATAGTAGCAAAGTCACCTGTGAAACACACGACAGCATAATAAAAAGTACAACAATGAAAGTTATGAGTCTCCCTGTTAACCTGGCCAAATGTGTATCTACTTTCTTTCTGTTGTTTGACCTGTTTTACCTCAGAGTAAGTTTGGAACGGAAACTCTTCTTAATTGAACTAGCCCACATTATGAGATATGTGCTTGAAATCTTGCTGAACATCTTCGGTAGAATTGGGTAACTTTACAGTATTTTGATTCACTCGGTGTGATTAAAAAAATGAGTGTCTTAGCATCTCTTACATAAGTTAAGCCTTTTATTGGAAAAAATGCATTTGTTCGTACGGCATGCATTTTTAGTACGATGCACTGAGTTACTTCAACTCAAATTCCGAAATTTACTTATGCGATTTTCAAATCATAATACTATGTTCGATTCCAAGCCATATTGTTTTCGATACAAACAAATTCACATGATGTAACACAAGGGTGACACAAACAAATAATGTTAACTGACAAAAACATAAAAAACATGAACTGAGCTCAAACATTTTGTCAACAATGTTTAGACAATTAATATCAAATAATGGAACTGTAATATTCCCAAACTATCAAATAAAATCAATATTAGAATAAACAAAGTTTGTCTCCAGTAAAATCAGGAAAAAGGTGTGTGACACTACAATAGGCTACACAAAACTGGCCAACAGTTGCATCATATATTAAGAACCAAAAATATCTATGTGCAACACGATAAACACTATATCACCTTTTGATGTCATTAGAAAATCCGGTCCATACACAAATAAGATTTTTCAAGATAAACAGAGATTCATGTGAACCAAGCCTGAACTTTTAACCAACAAGTAAGTCTATAAACACAATTATACAAAAGTTCATTTACCGAAAGAAATAATTATCTGAAATAAAATACTAATTAAAAATTGGAAATATAAAAACATGTTAATAGTTGAACAAATAACAATCACCCATGCAAAAAGAACAAATATGATTTGCAAATACATATTCAATATAAAATAATCTAACAATGGTTGACAGGCCGTAAAACTTAATTAAATCAATTAAAATCATGGATTTAAAAAAATGAACTTTTATTTAATCCACTGGACTAAATTGTTAACATTCAATGAGCCATGTCTTTTCAATCTTTTGTATCGGTTTTTTGTTTACTCCCCATGGTTGAAATCGCATAAAAATTCTAATTAAGATTCACCCTAAAATATCACCTTAAATGCTTGTATCCACTTGGTAATGTGACATTTACAAAAATCTTGGATTACTTTCTAATAAGTCGAGTGTGACGTTCTAGAGTAAATTTTACATGAACATTATGAATTCAAACTACTATCACTGACAATAATACAAAAACTGAATACATAAATGCAATGCAAATAATAAAATGTGAATTTCATTTATTTTCTATTGACAGATGTTCCTGTATGAAAGACTGTTGAATTTAAATGGAATTTTATATAAAGAAAACGATATTCCTAAAATGGATAACAAAAGACAAATATATCGTGAAAATTCTTTGCTGAATTCTTCCATTTAACAAAACATCAGAAAACCTGTTTAATGTGATTATTTTGTTTCAAATTTCTTTAATCGTTTGTAAAAACAGCATTTTTGGGAAAAGAAATAATAATTGACAACTATTATTTTAAAGTACCCCTGAATACGAAAAGTCAGTAAAAAATAACACTTTAGATTTGAAAAGTCTCATAAACCAAGTTTAACACAAATCATGAAAAACACACACTTGTCAAATATGTGTCTATACGTGTTTAAAAATCAAACCTTAATAAACACCTGATTACACACTGGAAAAAAGATTCATTCTTGTGAAGTATGTGACTCTTTTTTTACTCAGAAAACATATTTAGTGCAACATATGAAACACATATTTGAGGGAGATTGAATGCCTGCAAGTTACTCTCAGTCACTGTATACAGAGGTTTGTCAAAATTCCCTATAAGAGAACTATGACAAAAAATTCAAAATTCCCTATAAGAGAACTAGGACAAAAAATTCAAAATTCCCTATAAGAGAACTATGACAAAAAATTCAAAATTCCCTATAAGAGAACTAGGACAAAAAATGCAAAATTCCCTATAAGAGAACTATGACAAAAAATTCAAAATTCCCTATAAGAGAACTAGGACAAAAAATTCAAAATTCCCTATAAGAGAACTAGGACAAAAAATTCAAAATTCCCTATAAGAGAACTAGGACAAAAAATTCAAAATTCCCTATAAGAGAACTATGACAAAAAATTCAAAATTCCCTATAAGAGAACTATGACAAAAAATTACAAAATAACAGTATTCAAAGCTAAAATAAGATCACCTGGGCGTACCCACACATGCGAAGATACATAGAATGGTGCACCCTCTCTTATTGGTGATACTTCAACTAACACCACTAAGTTGGATAGTCCACCAGACCAGATAACTTTTTACCTAGGCATCCAACAAAACCAAGAAAATACCACAAGATAAACGATGACATACGTTGTAAATTATGGAGAATAACATAATATTCCTCATTGCTTTACTAACTTTGAGAAGTAGGAATATTAAATGAACACTCGGATGTCTATGTATCTAATAAAGAAATCAAGTATTAGCCCTAAGAAAGGATCCATGTATATATGAAAACTGATAGATGTAGAATGGAAAACAGAAAAGAAAAGCCTTACTTTTGTGAGGTATGTGGTTGTTCTTTTTCTAGGAAATCACATTTAGTTCAACATATGAGAACTCATACTGGAGAAAAGCCATATTCTTGTAATTTATGTGAGTATTCCTGTTCACAGAAATCGTCTTTACTTATACATATGAAAACTCACACGTCGGGAGAAAAGCCATATTCTTGTGAAATATGTGGGTATTCTTGCTCTCGGAATTCAGGTTTAGTAGAACATAAGAGAACTCACACTGGTGAAAAGCCATATTCTTGTGATTTATGTGAGTATTCTTATTCACGGAGATCGAGTTTACTGATACATATGAGAACTCACACTGGAGAAAAGCCATATTCTTGTGAAGTATGTGGGTTTTCTTTTAGCATACAATCAAATGTAGTGAGACATATGAGAACTCACACTGGCGAAAAACCATATTCTTGCAATACATGTGAATATTCCTGTTCTCAAAAATCAAGTTTAATCAAGCATATACAAACTCATACTGTAGAAAAGCAATATTCTTGCGAATTATGTGAATATTCTACTTCCGTGAAACCAAATTTAGTGATACATATTAGAAGTCATACTGGCGAAAAGCCATATTCTTGTAAAGTATGTGGGTCTTCTTTTAGCATACAATCAAATGTAGTGAGACATATGAGAAGTCATACGGGAGAAAAGCCATATTCTTGTAAATTATGTGAGTATTCTTGTTCACAGAGTTCAAGGTTACTGACACATATGAGAACTCACACTGGAGAAAGACCATATTCTTGTGAAGTCTGTGAGTCTTCTTTTATCACAAAATCCAATGTAGTAAAACATATGAGAACGCACACTGAATTAGCTACTAGACACCACCCTCGAGTGTCTCCAATCTCTTTGTACAAGGGTTCGCCAGGCCAAAATGGCATGAGGATACTTTCTCCTAAAAGTAAATCTGACCAAATATTGTGAATAACATAGTATTCACAACAAATATAAGATCTTTTCGGTATGGCTACTCCACATATACTTATACTTATACAAGAAATGATGCACCTTCTCCAAGGGATGTTGCCTATACTAACAGCATTAAGCTGGATACTCCTCTAGACCGGATGAATTATTGTACTGGAATCCGGTTAGACCAAGACACTACCAGATAAATATACAATAACATAGTTAATTGGTCAATTGGGAAGAGGAAAATAAATATTCTTAACTTCTTTATTAATTCAAAAATCAAGTTTAGTGAAGCATTTGCTGACTCCAACTGGGTAAAGCCATAATTATGCAAATGATGTCATAATTCTAGTTGATAAAAATAAAATTTAGTAGAACATTAAAGAACTAATACTGAAAAAAAACTTAATCTTTTAAATATGTATATTATCTTATAAGCAGAATGAAAATTTTGTAAGATATGTGAGAACTGATTATGGAGAAAATCTATGCAAAATATATTTATATTCTTCTGATAACTTGACATTTAGTGAAACATATGAGAACTCAATGCTTTTAAGAAGATGACTGGTCTCAGCAACGACAAGTACAGGTTCTGCAACACAGAAATAGAGTGTGAGCAATCTGACATCAAGTTTCTAGATTCTGAGACACAATAGAGTGTGTAAATATCTTCACTGCAACGTTGAATATCCAGTATAGCAGCAAGTATACCATAAAGAACAGTTAGGAATAAGTCATACACTATCTACTATGGCTATGCAATTCTTACAGCTACATATCTAGAAAACGAAGCTGTTAAACCTGAAAGTAGTAACCATAGTTGAAGTCAGTGTCCATAATGATGCTGGATTAAACAGAGCTAAGAGGGAGAATATAACGAAATACTAAGGTCATATGTACTACATAAAAAGAACTGGAATCTCAGGAAAATCACCATCGTTCCAGTAATTATATGAGTAAGTGGACTCATGAAAAAGAATTTCGAAATCTACCTGTTAAAAAAAGGTCATCGGAGATAAACAAATATCAAAGTGTAGTTAGAATCTTACAAATATCTAGGTGGGGGTCGCTGAGATAGCGGGTGAATGTCTGGCATCCAGTAGAATGCCTTATCGCCAGCAAAAAGAAAAGGATATTTGGTTGTCGAAAATTTAATTTAGTGTTACATATGAGAAAACACTCCTACAAAACCATACAATTGTGAATTATTTCAAAATCTGACTTAGTTATAGATATGTAGATGTAGGAGAGAATATCAGTGTCTGCTAGGTATCATCCTCGAGTGGTAGGGGGGTATCAGGACAATCTGATATGAAGATACTTCGCCTGACAAGTTAATCTTGACAAAATATTCAAAATAACATATTTGAAGCCAATTAAGATTCCCTTGACACGGCTATACACTGGCTCATATGGAAATGGTGCACCTGTTAGTGTTGTTACCCCAGGTAACAGTGCATAACTGGATACTCCCACAGACTAGCGGAATTCTTGTCCTGGAATCCGGTAAGACCAATAAAATACCACAATAAAGATTAGCTATAAAATAGTTAAGTAATCAGTTGAGGAGAGGACAATATGTGTTCGTCACTGGTTTACTAACTCAACATTTGAGAGGTACAAGAGAATTTTTATTGAACACTCAGATATCTATGTATCTCATATAGAATTCAGGAAAGTGCTTTTTGTGAGCTAATAGAAGTAAAATGAAATGATAAGTAATTAAATGAAGATAAATGAAGTTGAAATGAAGTTGAAATGAAGTTGAAATGAAGTTGAAATGAAGTTGAAATGGCTTACCGGAATTATTTACTGTTTTGAATTGTGCAATCTCCACGAACGTATAAGATAATTTTTGTCCAAGGCAAATGACGAGAAATAAAATGTTGATCACTATATAAAGTAGGAAAGAAAAAATACAGGCGCAAAGCATAAAAGTACGCCCATGTCAAAAAGAAGCATGTAACCCCTTCTGTCTTGGTCAGCAGTTCAATAATGGACACCGGGAACTTTACCAACTAAGATGCTATTCCATTTTGAACAATAAAATAATGCATTAATGTTAATTTTTTTAAAGTTTGAGATGTTTAAGTTTGATTGTTTGTAAAAAAAACGCTAATCCTTTTTGGATATCAATTTTTTAATCTTGTTAAAAGAGCTTTTAAGTCTTTGCTTGAATTTAATATTGAAGTTTAACTCGAATATGAGTTCTAAAACGTTTATTATGCACAGGTGGAAACTAAAACGTTGATCAATGCAACAGATACGATCTGAAAATACTGAAAATCAATCAAAAACTTGATGAGATGGAAATATGAAAATCAACCTTACACAGCTAAATTCCTAGAAATATTTTAATTTCATATGCAAAATATTTCTATGCACCTTTTTAAAAATATGGCCATTTGTTTGAATAAAATTTTAATTTAAGATGTTTACAAGAAAAGTGTTTCGTTTTCCTTCAAGAGAGAAAGAGAGAGTCGACTTTCATTGTAATTTATTTTTAATTTCAGTGTTTTTGCTTTACCCAAACCATTTATGAATATATCTTTTAGAAAAATATAATAACAAAATAGGAATACGTTTACTAGGTACGTGCAAAAATGGCCGCCTGGAGAAGACAATGGCGGGCAATATATTTTTATTATTCGCTTCCCTGCAATATTTTTTTATGTAAGAAAGGAAGAAATTTTTTGAAAGATTTGCAACTGTATAAAAACATAATGAATTTTAAGTAAATGGCGATTTATGCGTTTTCCCACCATTTCCGCACGCACTTTTATTTGCCTATTACTACAATTTCATGATATACAATGTGTTATTGTAGGTATTCCAATTTTTAGGAAAAAAAACCTATGGTGTAAAATACTTTATTTTTCTTGTAAAAACAATATAACAAAAACAATATAACAAAAACAATATAACAAAAACAATATAACAAAAACAATATAACAAAAACAATATAACAAAAGTGACAGAACATTTTTTAAACTGATTTACTCATCAAAACAACTTTGTGAAAATTGTTTCTTTTGTTAGAATTATTCGATTTCGAAATATTTTATATATTTTTGAACTTATTCAAGTAACCAGAGCATGGAAAAAAGAAGAAAGTGGCAGCTATATTTTGAGTTCACTACACACCCCTTTCAATATCGGCCCCAAATACACCCACACTTTCTAAGGGCTAGGAACGTCACTGTTCAAGTTGCTAATTAATTACCCAGATATGTGAGCAGTGGCTATATACTGATTCTACTTACAATAAAGATAAGAAATGAATTTATTGTTAACATGAAGAACAACAGCGACCATTTGAACTGTTTATTATTTATGATTGAGGCCTTTGGCTGGGATCAAAGTGTAGTATCTGTTCCGATGGGTACTGCACCCCATAGACAGGTATCGTATTGGCCTTCGGGGCTTCATTTCTGCCGGTCTATGAGTTTGTCCCGTGCAGTTCTAGGAGTTCCACTCTCCAAGGCTTTGCCTCCCCTCTTTGGGGAAGAGTAAGTTTATTGCTTACTGCCTGAGGCGCCCCTACCGGGGAATGCCAACGGGGCTGCCCAGGCATTTTTTGTAGGCCAGAGTGCTCACCTTCTCGGGCGCTGGCTTTTCAAATCCCACTTTCCCGACCTTGTGTCACATCTTACCTTGTGGGAGGAAGATAAATAAAATTATCTATGATTGAGGGAGCGATATCCGTTTCATTATAATTAAAATTTGACTATGATATAAGCTCTATATTATTCTATGTTCAAACTAATTACATAGAATATCCGACTGATAGATGAAATACGTAGATGACAACAGAAGACAGTGGAGGTTAAGGAAAATACCTTTCATTTTGGCAATGATGAAAAGGAATAAAAACAGCTAAGATTCAATCTTTACAAAAAGGGATCCACAACTTTAGAGCCTTAATCCTGTTTCTGCCAAGTTGTCAGAGCGATCAACAGGTTAGCTTACTAAGAACTCAAACTCCAACTGATCAAAAGTGGAAAAAGCCCTAAGAAGTCCAAAAAATTGTATTTGTATTCCAATACATCTTATTGGCCGAACAGCCAATTACCCAGTGGTACCTGTCTTTTCACATAATACAAAAATAGAAGAATGTGACTGCTACACGTCTCTGAATTTTTAATAACTGTAATGTTTAATTTGTAATATAAATGTCAAAAATAAATAATAAAAGTAATATAAATTGCAAAAAGATTGTGTGGAAATTTTGATATATTTTCTAGTAAGTCATGGGTTGCTTCCCTTTGTTTGAAACCGTTTGAGGGTGAAGGCTTTCAGTTTTTGCTTACGTGCCAGGTTGAATGTCACATGGATTATTTTGCGTAGAAGTTGGGTTTAGTTGAAGCCATTTTGTGTCACGTGGTTTCTATTTTTAGAAATGATGCATTGGTTCTGTCTCGATTTGATATCGGCGCAAAGTTTAACCAGAACAGACTTGGGCGCCTGACAGTCGACACCTGTAAAAGCTGTTACTCCGTCCATAGGTGGGACGTTAAATTTTGCGAAGAATTTCTACTTGAAGAAATTTAAGAGATAGAGTATCTCTTGGCAAGAATTGCCTTTTATGTATGAAATATTCTTCCTTCGGTCAACGAATATTTCCCTTTGAAGCTGTTTCAAGTCAGACTTGAAATGAAGAATTATAGAGAATTTGAACGAGATAAAAATATCCCAGGGCACAAAATTGCCTATATTGAAGAGCTTAGCTCCCGAGAACTGAAATACTTTGCTGTTGAGAAGATTCTAAATCAGAGATTAAGAATCGTAAGGTGTGATCGTCCTTGCAACACAGATCGATTTGAAAGAGATAACTTTGAAAATTGGATCCTCACATGATCGCGCATGATGCTATTTGGGACAAACTGTGAAAAAATCAAGTATTATGTTTATTTGAAATTTGGACTGTTCTAGTGACGTATTTCTTACGTTGGGTTTGCTATAAGAAAATTATTGAAGAAAAGGAAAGATAAAAGGAACTTTGTGACAGACGTTTGATAAAATAAAAAAAGGTTATTTTTACCATGGAAATTATGTCGGATTCAGCACGGTTTGTCAATTTTATTACTTTTGATTGTAACTTTGGTGTAAAGAAAAAAAGAGACTATTTGATTGATTTTGTAAGAATACTGCCTTTATAGTAAGTTCCTGTTTTAAAAGGATTTATTCCTTTGCTTAGATTGTATCAATTTTGTTGTATCTAACTTTAATGTTAAGAAATCCTGATGTTGTATTTTTTTGATTTTTATTTTGTTTGTACGTTATCTAGGAATAATTTATTTATTCCAGCTCTAGAAAAAAAGCAGTCCAAGCTACCTTTTTTTGTAAATAAAACTTTGTTTTAACCTTTATGAACATCTTGTATTCTTCCATTCCTTCTCTCTTGTTATAATTTTTTTTGTGATAATTGTCCTAGGTAACATGACTTTTGTTTAGAGCGGTTTTTTGTTAACACCCACGAAAAATCCGACATTCTGCTTTTTTTGCCCAGGTCGTTTTACAATGAACGTATTGAGAACGATATGCTGGAATGATATCTATTTTTCTCCTATTAAAAGCATTCTGCTTTTTTTATCCCATTTTCGTTTGGGTGGACAAACTTCAGGCGATATGCTGGAATGATATCTATTTTTCTTCTATTAAAAGCATTCTATTTTTCTTCCAGAATTCGCGTATTGGAAAAAATACTCGAAAATGTGCTACTAGTTTAGATTTAAATTAATTTTCTTCTATTGCTGTTTTTTGGTACCCAAGTCACTGGAGGGAACTTACTTCAAGTGATAATCTCCTTTCTGCTGTTGGCGCCTAATTGCGTGTATTTGACGTGATGCCCGGAATTCGGCGGCCTTGATTTCCTTTGACTACAATTAAACATAGTCAAATGCAAGATGTTCAGGTCTTAATACTGTTTTAAGCTGACTGTTTTTTTTCTTTTCCTTTTTATGTATTTTATGTGAAAATTGCATGTTTTGAAGTCTGAACGCCATTTTTGTTCGCCACGTGGAGTCATTTTTGTAAACCTCCCGCGTATTCTAAGTCGCCATTTTTGGAAACTGTTGAATGTTGGATATTGAATGATTTTTGTGTAATTATTTTTCCCTTGAAATTTTGCTTTGACTGACAAGTGGAATTGTTAGACTTACATTTGAACGAATTTGGTTAACTATGGTACAGCCTTTTCCTATTTTTTTTGTAGGAATCTTACTTAGATAATTTTACGTTGTCATTTTCCCGCCATTAAGAAGACGTTTGGCGCCTCTTTTATTTTAGCCCACACCTGATCGCCATATTGTATGTTTGCCATAATGGCGTCTACACACTTCACAAGAATAAGGTGTTTCACTTTTTTGTTTCATTTTACTTCAGTCTAAGTTCTTAGAAATCAAGGGCTCTCTTCCTGGGCAAACACTTGATCTCTATATGAGATACATAGATATTCAAACATTTTATTAAAGTCTTCCTTTATATCTCAAATGTTGCTTTAGTAAAGTGAAGAATATCAATTTCCTTCTCCCCAACTAAATAGTTAACTATGTTATAGTATATCTTTCTTGTGGTCACTTGGTATTACCGGATTCCAGGACAAGAATTTATCAAGTCTGATAGAGTATCTAGCTACGTGCTGTTAATTGAGGTAACATTACTTTGAGAAGGTGCGCCATTCCTCGTATGGGTCAGGGTATAGCCGTGTCAACGGGATCTTATGTGTGCTGCGAATGCTATGTCATTTTAGATATTTGGTCTGTGTTTACTTGTAGTATGAAGTATCCTCATGTCAGGTTGTTCTGACAAACCCTTGTACAGAGATACTGAAGACACTCGTGTGTGGATGTGCATGAGTGTAATTAAAATAGATTTTTCTGTGAATGATAAGTGACACGAGAATAAGGTTTCTCCCTTCTTTAAATTTTTTTATTTCCGTTTACGTTAACATATTATGGAAGTTATGGTTGTATGAATGGAACTTTGGATGAATGATGAGCCACACACTTCACAAGAATAAGGTTTCACCCTGGGAGAGTTTAAATTACTCCTTTATGTTTCATTTTACTTCAGTCTAAGTTCTCAGAAATCAAGGGGCCTATACCTAGAGCTAAAATTTGATCTCTATATGAGATACATAGATATTTGCATGTTCCATTAAAGTTCTTCTTTACATCTAAAACGTTGAGTAACTAAAAAAAATTTAGAACATTAATTTTCCCCAATTGACCAGTTTACTAGGTTATCGTTTAACTTTCTTGTGGTCTCTTAATCTCACCGGATTCCAGGACAAGAATTCATCTAGTCTGGTGGAGTATTCAGCTTAGTGATGTAACTAGAGCAAACATCATTTGAAGGTGCTCATTACTCGTATAAGACAGTGTGGGGTATCCATACCGAAGGGATCTTTGGGCTTCGAATACTATGTTATTTTGAATGTTTGGTCAAGGTTTACTTGTAGGCAGAAGTATGGCCATGTTAGGTTTTCCTGAAAAAACCCTGTACAGAGAGACCTTAGACACTCAAGGACAGGGTCTAGTAGGCATTCAAGTTCTTTCCGGTAGGCATTCAAGCTCTCTCCAGTAGGTATTGAGTGCACATGTGTACATTTAAATTGTATTATTTTGCGAAAGATGCAAGAATAAGACTTTTAACTTTTTCGTTTCATTTTACTTCAGTTGAAGTTCTCAGAAATCAAGAAGCCTCAAGACAAGGTAAGAATTGATCTAGTCTGGTAGAGTATTTAGCTTCGTGATGTAACTAGAGGCAACATCACTTGAAGAAGTTGCACCATTCATCGTATAAGCCAGTTTGAGATCACACATGTCACGTTTCACCAGTGATTTGACTATTCTTGTTTCATTTTACTTCAGTCAAAATTTTCAGAAATCAAGGGGACACTTTCTGGTGCTAACACTTGATATCTATATGAGATACATAGATATTCTATCAAAGTTCTCCTTTACCTGTACCAATGTGAGATCGCACGTGTTGCATTAAATCTGATTTGTTTCACAAGAATAACGTTTTCCTTCACGATGAGATCGCAGGTGTTTTTTTAAAGCATCTGAAACTATAAATGTTGCATCACATACTTTACACAAAAAAGGTTTCTCCCCAGTGTGATTTCGAATGTGTATCTTTAACTGATATGTTGTTGGGAATGATGAGCCACACGCGGCACAAATAAAAAGATCCTTTGCAGTTGGTCGAATCATATTTATCTTTAAATGCAATTTTCTTGTAAGCAATTGTTGATTGTCATGCTTTAGAAGACAAGCTTTTTTTTGTTGCATACATACTTTAAAATTAGATGAACTCATAAATGATGAGTCAGAAGAATTGGGGTTTCCCCCCCGTGTGGGTGTGCATGTGTGATATTAAAGGAGATTTTTGTGTGAATGATGCATCACACATGTCACAAGAATAAGGTTTCTCACTTAATGTTTAATTCTACTTCACTCGAAGATCTCAGAAATCAAGGGGCTCCTTCCTGGGGCTAACACTTGATCTCTATATGAGATACATAGATACCCGAATATTCTGTTAAAATTCTCCTTTACTTCTCAAGCATTGAGTTAGTAAAAAAGTTAAGAATAATTTCTTCTCTCCCCAACTGACTAGTCAAGTATGTCATAGTATATCTTTCTTGTGGTCTGTTGGTCTTACCGGATTCCAGGACAAGAATTCATCTAGTCTGGTGGAGTATCCAGCACGTGGTGTTACTTGAGGTAACATCACTAGGAGAAGATGCACTATTCCTCGTACGAGGTGATCTTATTTGTGCTGCGGATACTATGTAATTTTGAATATTTGGTCAGGGTTTACTTGTAGGGGTAAGTATCCTCATATCAGGTTGTCCTGTATAAATTCGCATGTGTCTTTTTAAACTGGAACTCTGAGTGAATGATGTGCCACACACTTCACAAGAATAAGGTTTCTCATCTGTATGAATTCGCATGTGTCCTTTTAAATTCGAACTCTGAGTGAATGATGAGCCACACACTTCACAAGAATAAGGTTTCTCACCAGTGTGAATTCGCATATGTTGGATTAAAGTATCTTTTCGTTTGAAGGATGAACCACACACTTTACACGAATAAGGTTTCACTCTTGAAGAGTTTGAATTACCAGTGTGAGTGTGCATGTGTACCTTTAAATTGTATTTCTTTGCAAAGGATGAGCTACATACCTCACAAGAATAAGGCTTTTCACCAGTGTGAGATCGCACATGCTGCGTTAAAGCTGATTTGTTTATAAATGATGAGTCACACACCTCACAAGAATAAGGCTTTTCACCAGTGTGAGATCGCACATGCTGCGTTAAATCTGATTTGTTTTTAAATGATGAGTCACATACTTCACAAGAATAACGCTTTTCTACACGATGAGATCGCATGTGTATTTTTAAAGCATCTGAAACTATAAAGGATGCATCACATACTTTACACAAAAAAGGTTTCTCCCCAGTGTGATTTCGAATGTGTATCTTTAACTGCGATGTTGTTAGGAATGATGACCCACACACTGAACAAAACAAAGATTTCCTCACAGCGTTTCTATTCATGTTTACCGTTAAATGCAATTTTCTGGTATGTAATTGATGATTGTCAGAGAATTTTTATTTATTTAACATTCTTTACCTTTTCTTTGTAAATAAAAATTCAAAATGTTTATTGACACATTCCTATGTGATTCTTTCATTCCTTGTCCATTTTTGCCTTTCCCTGTGAATGAATAAGAGATTTAAGAATTCATATATATATATATTGATTAATATATAAAACAGACAAATTATATCATATATTAATAACAGAATTCATATTTTCCCAACAATACATATTCATGAGACAGAGTAATTATACTGGTTTCTTTATTGTAAAGATATGTATAATGCAAAAAAAGTGTGACATTACATTTTTGCAATGTTCATATTGCAAGACATTTTTAAAAACTGACATTGCATCAAAGCTGATGTTGTTACAGTCGGCATCTCAATTATTTTAGAATTGCAATTGGCACATTACAATTTATCGTTTATTTTTTAAATAGCTTTCCATTTCATCTTCTTTATTTTACTGAATGTGATATCTAAAACTTAAAATAAATATGCATTATTCTCCCTGAATAACAATATGGTGTTTGTTATTGATGTACATAGAGAAACGGTTAGACTTAATCTTTAGCTTTAGATTAAATAAAAATAATTTTGTTCTACGACAGATTACTAAAACCTACTAAGACAGGAATACCTAAACAGTGTCCCTTTTGGGGCTACTGGACTGCAGTTAGAAACTGACCTTGTGCCTAACCTTAATTTATGAGAGGTAAACACATCCTTTATCTGTAACTTGTGAAAGATGATTCATGTATTTAAATAAGGAAAGTTATAAAAAAGGTTAGTTATTTTTTGACTTTCACTACTTTGTAAAATAAAATAAAAAATCTCTTCAACAAAAGTAAATAGGATACACATCATTACAAACAGCATTAGTAATTATAAATGTTCTGAGACAAAAGATATTATTTGGCATTACGAAATTGTCTGAAAGAGAAATTATTAAACCAAAAACAATATCACAATTCTATTCAGATTTTCCTAAATGCTGTTAAAGTAATCTGATTATAAGGAAAAAGCAATGTATTTTTGGCATCACACAAAATTATCACACTTTCTATTAGAAGACCTTTGTTTTATAGTTTAGCACAGGCAATAAACCTTCTGAAACTGTCATTGTAAAAGTTGAATAGAAATCAATAAAAATTAGTGAACTTATTATGGGTTCATGTATTTTGGGGTTAGTGAAAAATGACAATGGTAATCAGGAATGTACTGACACAGTCAATTAGTAAAAACCTTCATGACAAAGGTGCTTCATGACAAATTTGTTGCAATGACATCTAACCTATTGGGAACCTATAAGTGCTTATTATTTTTAATGTAGGCTCAAAATATTCAGGAGTCATTTCTCTTAAACCATATTCAAGTTATTTCCCTTGAATTATTACTGGACAACAAAGAATGCACTCTTCTGTCTGGAAATACAAACAAAAGGACTTGCTCCATGAATGTGCATGATTCAAAACAAAGCTTTTCCTTTTTCTGGCTGTGGGCTTCAAGCTGCGCAAACGCGGTTTGTCTGACTCTACATAATGTTAGTACTGCTGATGCCGTTTCGTCAGATCCTGCTTCTGATCACAGTTAGACGAAACTCCCAGACAGCTAGCCACCTTAGCATGGCGTTTTTCTATTAGTTGCAGATGATATCAAAGTAATTTTCTTTTGTTTAGATTATGTTTTATATTCCTCCCATAGACCTTCTATGTTCTCTATCATTATAATAAATTTATAGCATAACAAAATAATATCACCTACGAAAAAAATCTAAAATGGCAATTATGCAGCATCTGACGAAACTAAATCGAAATTAAACAGTTTAACATTGTGGTGTCCTTAGCCGTCGGCAGCACCTCTTGCATTGCTACACGCACCAGTTGCTTCATATCCAATAAAAGGCACACACAAAAGTCGCTTCGTGTGATTAAACATTTTAGTGGACCCCTCTGACGACAGATGGGGTCTCTGGCAAATACCAGTACTTGTTCTGTGAGTTATTACATACAAATCTTCAAAAAATGTACAGTAGGAAACACTTTGGTCGGTGTCAGTATACGGCCAGCACTATAGACCCTGCAACACACCAATCAGTTGCCACAGGTTTAGTGGATGGTCTACCTTCGGTCTGTATTTTGGCAACTGATTTCACCACACCTACGAACACCAGTGAGTGGACCAAGATAAAAAAGTGGGACATCCTGCACCAGAGCTCCCTCAACTCTGCTAGGGGTACAGTTGGTTGCCTTTGAAATGCTTATAGAGCAGCCCAGGCAACAGCAAACCAAAAATAGACAGTCGTGGTATGCCTATCTGTCAGTCACATCTCTAGCAACGGATATAAGAACCAGGAGCTTCAGATGCGGTAAAAGGCAAAAGGTCAGCGACTGAAAGGTTGGTTTGCATTAAGCAAATTTTTTAGTGGCCCCCTTTCTGGTGTCGGACTTACCAGTAAAAGTTCTGGGTGTTATTACACTAAATGTTTTATAAAACATATTTTGTAGGAATAACTTTTTACCTTAAGATGGCTTTTTGAACACGTGGTGTGGCTCGCATCTGTTGCTGGCATTCTGTTCCGTTTTTCGATCTGCCACATGTTAAAGGTTGCTGTTGTGTGAAAGGGTTCATGTCCACCTGCTCCGGCATCTGCTGCCTTTGCAGCTGGTGAACACGCAGCAACAGGGCTTATCAAGAAAATCAGACCGAACTGTCGCTTTCGATAATATACACTGTGCACATCATCTCTCTTTGGTTATCCGAGATGCTGATTGCCTCACACCACCTTGGTCCTGTCGCCGCGCCCATGTTGTAATCAAGGCACAGACAGCAGAAATACCCACCACTGCACACTCAGCAATACCATGTTGATCCTCCCAGTCATCATATACTTGTTTCAAAGCAAAAGCAATGCAAGTGTAAGTTCATGCCATATATTAGAATGGCTGAGAAACCAGACCTAATCCTCAGGATAGTATTCCTTCTCGGAGGCGACAGATAACTGTGAACATTTTTGAACTAATACATGTGATACAGGCCATGATTAATCAGCATGTTGTTTTCACCTAGCACGTTTTTCCATCGTCCTGTTGTTGTTGTCAGTTCTCATCATTGGCAGAGCTAATAGGGTGGTGGGTTCAACTTTGGTTTCTAAATAACTCACAAGTCAATCGCATGGGCTTTAACGCCTGGCAATGGGTCTCTCGAGTGTAAATTACCTGCTCACAGCACGGGGAGATAGTGATGAAAAATAACAATGCAGCATCAGTTCCCCAAAATAACAATGCAGCATCAGTTCCCCAAAATAACAATGAGTACACTTCAAATCCGTTAACAAAGACCAACCACAGTAATTCAACTTCACATATATATGTGAATTTGAAAAGTTGTTGTAGTTAGAAAGTTTGTTGTCCGAACTTCAATTTGTGGTCGAGCAGTTGACTTTGGTTGTCCATTCGCATTCCCAGTTGTTTCCACCACTAGTCCTGCTAGTGAGGTAGATGAGGAGGTCGTAAGGATTCAAAAAAAGTTTTTGTCTGCGAACAAAATTATGTAAGTAATGCATCCCAATCATGTTTCTCTCCATTTTGTAGGTCTATCAAACCCCTGGCCTCTACCCAACCTACTCTGAGTCCCTGCTTTGTGTCTCTCTTTATCCGTGTGCGGTCGGCAGTTTCTCCTCCAAGGGTTCTCTTAATTGTTCACTTAGAAAAAATTAAAGTGCTTAGAGTGGGCTGTTTAAGCTTGCATACGTTATACATAGAATCATTTAAGAGGGCCTCATCTATGTCTATCGATCTCCATCTACGTCAAGGCAATGATCAAATAAAACAGTAATGGCTACTCATATTTCGATGTTAAAGGTGAAATTCTTTAATAGTTGCAGCTATATTCTTGTAGTGTAATAATAAACAAAGTCAGGCCGAATAACTTTGTACTCGACATAAGATTTTGTTGTATTTTACGTCATTCAAACATTTGGCTTTCCAATATTGCTAATGCTTTCAGAAAAGCTAGAAAGAAACGAAAATACAATAGAAAAAAAGGTGGATGTTCGAAAACGATCACATACCATCGTAGATCCGACCATAAACAATGTCATTCATTTATTCGTCAGCTTCACATGACCCGGCTGTGAGAAACCAGAATTCGGTTCCGGAAAGAGTATGGTTGCAAAGGAGTAGAACCTGTGGTTTAAGTTGACTCAACACAGGAAAACTCACCAGTTTGGACATTGTGAGTATTGGCAGATCGATAACTCTTTCTCAATTTGGTGAGTGGTGGTGCATGCCCATTCTTTGTTGGTGGAGCAATCTATCTAGTATATCTAAATAACAAACGAGACTTTAACTAGTGCCAATGTGAATGTTTATTGCAGGTTTGGCTTCCATTTCGGCACATGGGTGTGGGTTAGTATTTTTACACAATACTTCGAGGGATGGATGACAGAAAGCTACAGAGGGAAGAGATAACAAGTTTATAATGGACTTAGATGTCCTAACCGCATGCATGCTAAAATGGAGGGATCAGCAGCAACTTCGCCAATGTCCAAGAGGGTTGGCAAATCTTGAAACCATCTCACCTGATAGGGATAGAGGCTTGTAACTAACCCTGTTAACAAGGAATTTCTGGTAGGCACAGATCAACAGCCTACGTCGATAATGTCTCCACCTTTTGTAAACACTATTCATTGCTAATAGTGACCAAACGGTTCAGTGGGGTTTTTGGGTCTTGTTAATGACGCCACTGAGCAATATGTGATGTCGGCAATGACACTTGTGCATTGTGATGCCTGAAGAAGAGCACTGAACCCGATAATTTTGTAGGATGTAAAAGTCATAATGTTTTCTATAGGTAGACGTGCGGAAGGATCATCATCGTTCAGCATTCATTATCGATGTGACAGCCCATCATCAGTTTGCAACATGAAAACATAAAAACTGAGCGAAATGCAGGCTGTTTCCACCATTGCCCCTTTCCACCAACCGCAACTGATGGTTTCTGTATCGCATGGCCGGCACCATTCCGACACATGGTAGGACCACACATTTTTTTTCATGAGGAGAGAGAAGGCTGTTCGTTTAGGCGCGGTCATTTTTCTGCTCCCCGAGAATTTACCGGGCTGTAAAATTGCAGGACATTATCTACTAACATTTTTCTCATCAGTGAGATGCTGCTGCTGCTAGAACTAGTTCTATTTTTGTTGAGTTTAAACAATGTGTGCTGGGTCAATTCCTTCTCTGAGTACGATTCGGCTAACTCTAGCATAGTGAGTGATCAGTGACCTGAAAGATAGTGATCTACACCGAATCAGAATGAAGTCAGAGGAAACTGGTGGAAGTGCACAGTGCCTCTGACATGCAAATCTATCGTTGAAACCAAGTGTAGGGGGCAAAAGATCAATCGAGCCACTTAGTAGTCCCTCACTCTGAAGTTTCTCTCAGGTTAGCTGATACTGAATCTTCACAGTTCAATCCGGTAAAGCAAACAATTAGAGGCCCTGGGGCTAGGGAATTTACATGCTTAAAGGTGTCTATATCATGAAAGTTCATGGATATTTGTGAAGGATAGCTTAAATAGTGGAGGCTATTTGTTCTTAGACCAGCACCTTGTGTTTATTTTTAATTATGTGCCCTTATTTGTGTTTGTTGTTTTTTTAGAGATGGTTTGAACTATGTGGTTGTTTGGTGGATGTTAAAAACAAAGTGCACACAAATAAGCTATTCGTCGAATCCGTATCTATGCAGTTGTGGCCTCGGGAATGCTCACCACACATAAGTGCAGGTTCCTTGCCATGCATGGCATTACACTACATTTATCCCAATATTATACATCTGTTGATAGATCAGCTGATGTTAGAGCTGTGCTGGTACCAATCAAACAATAAGCAGAACCTACCTACACCTTAAGCAAACCAGATAATTTGTTTTGTGTTCATCTCATCACGTGGAGTAATCGTGCACCTGAGTATGTGTTAACTAACTGTGCCAGAAAAATAAAAAGAATTTAAAAAAAAAGTTTTGACTGTAATTCAGTTTCCAACCGAATTTCGTGCAACCCACTTTCTCTCTGCCTTTCTCTCAAAAAGTTTTGACTGTAATTCAGTTTCCAACCGGATTTCGTGCAACCCACTTTCTCTCTGCCTTTCTCTCAAAAAGTTTTGACTGTAATTCAGTTTCCAACCGGATTTCGTGCAACCCACTTTCTCTCTGCCTTTCTCTCAAAAAGTTTTGACTGTAATTCAGTTTCCAATCGAATTTTGTGCAACCCACTTTCTCTCTGCCTTTCTCTCAAAAAGTTTTGACTGTAATTCAGTTTCCAACCGAATTTTGTGTAACCCACTTTCTCTCTGCCTTTCTCTCAAAAAGTTTTGACTGTAATTCAGTTTCCAACCGGATTTCGTGCAACCCACTTTCTCTCTGCCTTTCTCTCAAAAAGTTTTGACTGTAATTCAGTTTCAAACCGGATTTCGTGCAACCCACTTTCTCTCTGCCTTTCTCTCTCCAATCCAAATCGCTTTTCCTCCTTCCCAGCTGTCCTCTTCATTTATATCACCTGATATCCCCATATGCAAATCAGACCACCATAACCACTTGCACCTATGAAGAGAAGCCCTTTTTAAATCTGCATACACGACATGCGAAGCACCTCATTCTTTTTCCTGATGGTGAATGGTCCTCTTTATTGTCACAGTATGATAACACATATTTCTATGCCTCTGATTGGTAAAATAAAAACTGAGAATAACTTGATATAGAATTATCGGAAAACTTGACTTCCTTGAAAATATTGTAACTTAATCATTGGATTTTAAAAAAAGGAATCGAGAGAAAAGATAACATGATGAAATCACAACAGCTTAGGAATGGCACGTAGGTTCTCTTGAAATCTTATTTCTTATTTGAGATCCTAAATAAAAACAGTTTAGGGTCGTACTAGATTCGCCTTTTGTGTTTACATGAGTAAATAATATAATTTGAATTTTAAAATATTTCGAATATTTACATTCGTCATTAAAGTTACATTTTTATTAACAATTGAAATTAAAAAGAAATGTTGCAACTACAGATTCAAGTTTAATCATTCAAGAATTGATATTAATTTAGTTGGGGGCGGCGGTGGTGGTGGGTATAAGCCCCATTACGTCGGGGTGGGGTGGATATCAGCATAATTAACAAGCTGTACACTAATTTCACATGAGAAATAATATTCGGGTATCTTTTACAATAATCAACACAACGAGAACGGGGTCTAAAAAACAAGAGTATCTTTTACAATAATCCGCAGAGTGAAAACGCTATAAAAACAAATATACAACAAATAAAAGTAACTGTAGCCGATAAAAGTTATTTTCCAACTTATCTGTGACATTTGTTTGTATTTTTAAGCCGTTTCAACTGCTATTTATTAGAAATCACACGAACATTGGACAAGCGATGGGGGAGGGGGGTATCGTAACGAGGTAAGGCTGGGCGGCCATTTTGTTTTAGTAAAAATACGTCCCCCCCCCAAAAAAAAACAAGAATTTTTTTTTACATCTAATAAAAACCCATTCATAGTACGTAAAAATACAAACAAATTTCATGGGTAAGTAGGAAAATATCTATTCTCGACGTAGGTCACCATCACTTGTATATTTATTTTTTTTACCCCGTTCTCGTTCGTGTTTTGGACCCCGTTTAAACTCTGCGGATTATTGTAAAAGATACCCAAAAACAAATATACAACAAATAAATGTTACCGTAGTCCATAAAATTTATTTTCCGACTTACCTATGACATTTGTTTGTATTTTTAAGGAGTTTCAATGGCTTTTTATTAGATATCAACGTTTCTCTCTATTTTACGTTCACGGAAAGTTGGAAATTTGCCGACATTTTTCCCCTCAGCATCGCTTTGTTTTTTTTTTACTGGGACTCATAATCAAAGCGCACTTTTTCCAAAACTTTGATACGTTAGTTTTTTTGCGGAAGGGGGGGGGGTAACTTTAAATGCAATTTACAATATATTTTAGTTTTGATGACCTAATTAAAAGTACTAGGCTGAGAATAAAAAATGTCGGCAGCCATCTTGTCTTGCCAATTTTCTAACTTTTCGTGAATGTAAAATGGAGAGAAATGTTGATATCCAATAAAAGCGATTGAAACTACTTAAATATACAAACAAATGTCATAGTTAAGTCGTAAAATAAGTTTTTTATATTCTTTTTAATTCATTCAAGTAATTTTTTAAAAATATGTTTTTGTATATCAAGATAAATGTGATAAGATAAAAGTTCATAGTTACTGCAGTTTTGAATTGTTCAACTAAACAAAGGAATTAAAAACATTCTATATCTATTAAATTATGTTCCTCTTAAAACATCATAGAAATATTCGTTTGGACAATAGTTTTGCATCCATAGAAGTTCTAGCATAATAACCGTTAAACCGACTCTTTCACTTGGACAATGCCGTTAAATGAAAAACAAAAACAAAAAACAAGATAAAAAAGTAATTATTTGTAATTCCACTTTGGACAGATCTATTTTTTTCAATTCAAACCATAAAACTGTTTTAAAAAATCAGAAATACAAATATTTGGAGTAGAATGTAAACAGTATTTTTTGTTAACTATTCAATAAAATTGTTTTATTCAACATGAAGGTTATTTACTTTTCATTTAAGAAGTATTTTTGTTCTTTTCTTGAGCTTAACCTTGAGAAAGTACATTTAATTACTTTTTCGATAAATTATAATTCGATGTAATCAGTTCATATTAATGCGCGGAAATTCGAGATTTAAGAAATAATTAAAAAAAACAAAGAAAATTGAACAAAGATGAATTCTTTTTGATGATATAAAATGTAAACATTTACAACAAAGTTAAAAACGAGCGCAGTGAAAACAATTTCTGTAGTGATTCGACTTACGTTTATGTGTTTCTTTCGTCTTTTTCTCTTCTTTGCCAAAAATAAATCAAATAATCAGATGTTAATTAAAGTAAATATTTTAAAGTTACATTTTGTCACTAATAGGGAAATTATTTTGTGATCTAATTTGATCACAAAATAATTTCCCTATTAAGTAATGAGTAAATAAGGGAGATAATTCGATATACATTCAACAAGGGAGATAATGAATTATAAAACCCTACAATCAAACAACGGAAACACCTACACACGCGCGCGTGTGTGCGTTAATTTCTCACGCAAACATAATTTTACATCTGGAATTTATATATTTAAAAAATTATTTTGTGAATAGAAAAACATAAAATACCAAAAAATACCAAAAATACCAGTTTCGGGAAATACGACCAAAAAAGTACAGGCGTGACGTAGGCATGACGTTGTACAACGAATGCTACGAAAACGAACGAAAATAGACGAAAGAAGGTACGTCGTTCCGAATGTTCCCGACTCTCCTCTTCGTAAAAAAAACTTTTATTTCTTTTTTTTTTCAAGTCAAGTTTAATTAGTTACCATACGACGGTAGCACAAAATTCAATATGGCCGCTCCAGGTGCATTCGTTAGTAACCCCCCCCCCCCCCAAATCGGCCATTTTTTTCCCAAGTTCCGGTGACAAAACTATTGATTTCAAATAAATAGCGGTTGTAACGGTCTAAAAATACAAACAAATGCCACAGGCAAGTTAGAAAATAACTTTTACAGCCTACAGTTACTTTTATATATTGTATATTTGTTTTTTTTAGCGTTTTTACTCTGCTGAGCGTCGTAAAAGATTCCCTTAGTTACCATACGACGGTAGTACAAAATTTCTCATGGCTGCACCATTTTCTTGTTCCTAGTGCTTGTACCCGGTTGCAGAAAAAAGAATCTTCTTCTTCAGCGAAATCTTTTCCTTCTACTTCTTACACTTCTTCTAATATTTCGTGAACATGCCTCAAGTTCTCCTAATTTTAACTTTTACAGAAGAAAAAAACACACGAAGTAAAAAGTTCCTTGTACTTAAAAAAAACTAGCCCCCCCCCCAAAAAAAATCCCTAACCCTAATTCCAACCCTTACCCTAATATTCCATAACCCTAATCCCGACCCATACCCTAATATTCTCTAACCCTAATTCCAGCACTAAGCATAACCCTAAAACTCCGACCCCCCCCACATACATTAAAAAATTCCCTAACACTAAAATAGAACAAAAGAACAAAAGACGCAATAAAAAAAAAACTAATTATCTTGTATAAAAAAAATAAAAACTCGGAAAAAATAAAATAAAATTCCTCTTTCTGTCGTGCTAAGTCGTTTGTTTAAAAAATGTTGTTTCTTTTTATCTAATTGCGTAGAAGGTCGTCGTTTCTAGTTTTAGTTTACAATTTGATATCATTGACGTCGTCTGGATCAAAAAAAAAAGAAGACAAGTTTGAGAAGTCATTCTTAACATGGAGAGGGGGGGACTCCGGAAACCTTCGGAACAGCGTACCTTCTTTCGTCTAGTTCCGTTCGTTTTCGTAGCATTCGTTTTACATGCGTAACGCTTACGTCACGCCTGTAACTTTTTAGTCGTATTTCCCGAAACAGTACCTGTAATGAACAATTACGAATAATTTCCCTATTCTAAATTATCTCCCCTTTGGAGAACTCCCCTGTTCGTCTTAACACTAAATAGCAGCACTAATATTGTACTGACAGTTATGCCGAATAAAGCTTTCTTACGTTACAACTGTCCTCGTTTGTCATTACAGTACCAAATCCGATTTTTACAAAAATTATATTTCTAACGAAAATCATGTTTTCTTAGAAATCCGGAACAATTTTAGACGGGATAAAAGAGTTCTGAGCAGACTCTGCTCATAAATAAATTCTAATTGAATCTTGTTTATTTATTATTGTCATTTAGTGTAAAAAATGTTTTAAAGGATTTATTTCTTCTGATAGTGTTGAACAAATTTTAAAGGAGGAAATGTTTATGATGTCAAATAAGGAATAATTTGTTTAATTCGTTCAATAACGAAAATAAAAATAAATTTAAATAAAAACTTATTTCTATTTAATGACAACTGCGATAAAAGATACAAAAAACGAATAGTTGCTGAATTTTCGTATGGTTCAACAACAATAAAACAAAACAAAAAAACATTAAGTTAAAAATAATATCGATTCAATTATGTCCCTTTTGAAACACCATACACATGTATGTTGGGACAATCGTTTTGCATTTATTAATGGTTCGACATAAATAACCATTAAACCCAACACTTAAAATTAAATAATGTTGTTAAATGAAAACAGAAAAAAGTAATGATTTTTTATGCCTCTGCGTATGGGTATGTTTTTGTTGTAAAGGTCATGATTGGCATAAATACGAAACTAACATAAAGGGAAGTAATCAGGTATTGATTATATACGAAAGTACGTATATAAGACGGGCAGTGATATCTGGAAGTGAGCGAAGAGTAAACGTCTCGAGTTGAAGAGAGTTGAAGTTGGAGTTGCTCAATCCTCGGATTACTTTTTTTGTTGCGTTATTCCCGTTCAAAGATCGTTAAGTATTATTGTTACCATTGTTGAATTTCTTGTTGCTGTTGTTATCGCTGCCGTTATTGTTACTGTTGTTGTTTTTGAACTGACTTTTTCGTGGTAAAGCTTCTTTTTTTTTACCACTGCTGTTTTTTTTTATTTGGGTTATAAAGTTTTATAACCATAATGGCGACGGCTACTTGTAGCCCGAAGCCGGCTGACAAGATGAATATTACCGAGGAGCAGAAGGGTCCGGCCGAGGCTACTCCTGGATGTTCAGAATGGAGTAAGCCTCCTAAAATTATTATAAATGTCAACGATTTTATTCAGAAGGCGAAACAGTGCCTACATTTAGTGACCGATACTGGACTACTGGTGGATATTCCAAAGTTGGAGGAAATTTAAAAAAAAAAGCATTATCATGTTTGTCGTTGACAAAAAGTCAAAAAAAGTTATACGATCGTCTTCAGATCTAATTACCAAACTACTTTTAACGGCAGGTTATAAACCTCTACGAATTATAAGATGTAAAGGTTACAACACTTGAAACACGTTGTTTCCAAATGAAGAAACTTGTGTCAAACTATCCCAGACGGAAATTATAACTAAGGATTATATTCTTCGGATGGAATATTTGGGAAAACGGAGAACGGCGGTGTCAGTTTTTAACGTCCCGTTCCATGTGGATGGGGAACATTTAAGTGCTTTCTTTTTGAAATATGGAGACATAACGTCCGTAACCTGGGATTAGCATGCAGGGTTATGGTCATTCGAAATTCTTCTGGATAAAAAAGCATTTGACAGCATCCCTTATTATTTGATTGTAGGGGATGAAAAACTGCCGGTAATTGTGGCCGGACGAAGGCCTGTTTGTTGGGCGTGTGAGGAAGTCGGTCACCTCACCGTTGAATGCCCTCAAAGAAAGCCTACGACGATAAAGACAAGAGTGGGTCAACACTTAGGGGTACCAATGACAACAAGAGTGTGGATGCCCATCAATTCACCCTCTTCAAAATCTGATAACGACGACTACCCAGTGCTCCCTGATCTGAGTAAACAGGAGGACAGAGAGGAAAAAGAGTGGCTTATTGTTCCTGGGAAAAAGACACCTGGTCGTCAATCACTGGATGAAATGCGGGAGCAAGAAATGTTAACAAAGGAACCTGGCAAAGATAAATACCTTGAAGTCCGGGACCTTAAAAATAAATTGGACAGAAATAAAGTATCGGAAAGCCCTAAATCTCCCTCCCAAAATATTAGTTCACAGTTCCCCGCCAAATATCCCGCTCAAAAACCAAGCCCTCAGCTCTCCTCTAAAACAAAGTCAACCTCCGAAACTCACAGTCTTACGAAGCCACGTTCCCCCCAAAAGTTATGCCCCCTCCAATCACCACTCTCTTGAAAAACAAGGAATACAAATTAATCCTTCTAAGCCCAGTTAAAAAAAGCAAAGTCGTCTCCTCTCCCAAGCCTTCCCCTTTAGTCACCCCACAAAACACTCCCCAAAATACTCCCCCTCCATCCCCTGCAAAACAGCTCGCTCCCGCCTCTCCCTTTCTTGAAAACAAAAACACAACCCCTTCCCACTCCCCAATGAAAGAAGACATGCCACCCTGGAGAAAAGAAGGAAAAAGACTGCGTTTCTCCCAGGAATAAACTTATGCGTAACAAATGAAGTGCAAGAAGAAACAGTGAAAAATTACAAAGTTGCAGACCTAAAAAAACTTTTAGAGTTTAGGGAGGTGGGAAACATATCCGTTGAGGAACCCTTAAACTTCCCTAACGCTACCAGAGTTCTGACTGTAATTAGGAAACCTGAAGAAGCTAAGGGGCTCTGGCTAATGATAAGGGAAGCAAATAATACTTTTAGATTAAGTCAGCCCATGGCTATCCTTAAAAATGAATTCTTGAAATGTTTACGAAAAGATTGTGTTGGGAGGGTCCCTGTTTATTTGCATCCCTCCCTGTATAGGATAGCCAAACTAACCTACCCCTTGGATGTTGGCGGCATCTCCCATGATGGTCAAATCAACATTCAGATGGGCACACAGTCTTTTGGGAGAGCCGTCGGCATCCTGACGTCATCGATGTTCGTTTCTGGAACCCAACCCTAAGAACTATCAATGGCTCTCTATCTAGCAAGCTTAAATGTACATGGGCTGAGGGCCGACTCTCGTAAATTTCGAGTTGCTACAGACCTTCAGCACCTTGGAGTGAATGTATGTTGTATGCAGGAGATCCACTTAATTTCAGGTGACTATTTGGCTGCGCTGACTAGGAGTTTTCGCATCTACTCAGCGTACTTTAATTCTCGCTCAAGGGGTGTTTCCTGGCTAGTAGATAAGTCTTTAGATGCGTCGTGTGACCCTTGTTTCATGGATCCGGAAGGTAGGCTGTGCGTTTTGGATATTACCATAAAAGATAAGGCATTTCGACTCATTGGGGTTTATGCGCCCAATATCCATTCTGAGCTTACTCCTTTCTTTCAACGGATCGAGCAGTTCATGAGTACAACTCGGACGGTCATCTTAGCGGGAGACTGGAACGCGGTCCTGGATCCCGATATAGATCGTAATCAGGGTAGGGGATCTAACAATGATCGGGATGCTAAGGCATTTCGGGATTTTGTCGATAAGTTTGATCTTATCGATAAGTTCCGGAATGAAAAGCCCCGTGATAGCATATGGACTTGGACAGCTAGGCGCGGCTCCGGAGCGGTACAACTTTCGAGTTATATCGACCGGTTCTTAATTAGGAGAGTCGACGTAGAATTATTAGAATGTCCAAGTTTTAATAATATAGTTTACTCGGATCATAGACTTGTTCGGGTTCGAGTAAACTTAGATAGACCTAAGTCTAGATTGGCTGGCTACTGGAAGCTCAACACTTTGTTGTTCGATGTGAAGGGCTACCGGGAACAGCTATTACTAACCTTACAGCGGGAATTGACGGGGGCTGTAATTGGGAATAGGAAGTGGGTTCACTTTAAGAATGTAATTAGGTCCTTTTCTGCTGATTTTAGCCGACGACTCAATCTAACAACTAGAGCAGCTAAAGTGGCACTAGATTCTAGATTAGATCGGGCGGTGGAGGCGGGGGATAGTGCTAAAGTTACTATAATTAAGGCAAGGCTTGCGTCTGTTGCTATGCATCAGCACCAAGCTCTAGCGATTAGGGCTAGGTTAAAGAGAATGCCTCAAGAAGCAACAAATATGGCCGCTGAATTGCGTGCAGAGGAACGTCGACAAGCTGCTGATCGGCATATCGCACGTGTCTCATTGCCAGATGGGCGTCTCGTGATCACAAACGAAGGTATTCTGGAGGCGTTTCGTTCTCATTTCCAGGATCTTTTTACCAAGGAACCCGGTCTGTCATTAATACATTTCGACCCCTATTTAGCTGACTTTTCTCGTCTCGAGGCGACCAAAGCGGCTAGGTGCGAAGGTTGCATAACGGAGGAAGAAGTTCAGGAAGCCTTGAGGTGGGTTGGCCTTAACAAGTCTCCCGGTGTTGATGGTTTGCCCTACGAGGTGTATTTGAGGATGTCGCACATTTTTGTTCCCTTGCTGACAGTTTTATTTAACTCGTGGTTTAGGAATGGGACTATTCCCGAGTAATTGACCATGGGTATAGTGAAGTTGTTACGCAAAAGCAAAAGTGGTGGGGATGGGTTAGATAATTTCCGGCCCTTAACGATGCTAAATGCTGAGTTAAAGATTTTGGCCAAGATCTTAGCTAATCGACTGCAGCTTGTTTTGGCTGGTCTAATTAGCCCTGAACAGACTTGTGCTGTAAAGGGTCGGACCATTCAAGATAATTTGCACTCGATACGCCTGATCATAGATAAAGTCGACACAGAAGCCGCGCTGATCAATTTAGATCAGTCCAAAGCATTCGATAGAGTGGACCATCGGTACTTGGAGGCTGTTTTGTCTGCGGCCGGTTTCGGTCCGCAGTTTCGCTCTTGGATTCGCCTCCTGTATGCGAACCCCGGTGTGCGGGTAGAGGTGAATGGTGTGATGTCTAAGCCCTTCAGATTATCCAGATCTCTTCGTCAGGGATGTCCGCTTTCACCGATGCTTTATGTGCTTATGTTGGAGCCCTTCCTTCACAGGCTAAGGGTGAATCCGGTCCTTAATGGGATTACTTTAGCAGGTGCTTGACTGTGCTTGTAACGAGCAGTGCCGAGATTAGTGTCGTCGACAGAGAAATCAGAATGTATGAAACGACAACAGGGGCCAAAATTAACTGCGACAAGTCTGTTGGCTTGCGCATTGGTGCCTGGAGGGGTGTACTCCTGCAGGGGCTCTTTAGCTGGACAGACGGGCCTTGCAAGCTACTCGGCGTCTGGTTCGGTCCTGATCTGCGGCTGGAGAAAAATTGGTCGGAAGTATTGAAAGCGATTCGGGCCGCAGCTGGTCTGTGGATCCGTAGAAATCTTTCGTTAAAGGGGAGAGCGGAGGTGTGTTGCTCTCACATTTATCCGATCATCCTATATCGACTATCAGTGCTTCCTCTCCCGTCGGATACACTGCTTGAGATGCAGCGGGCTCTTTTCAAGTTCTTGTGGGTTGGCAAGGCCCCTATGGTCCGTCGCGAGATTTGTTATCTCCATCCTTCTGAGGGCGGTCTAGGTATGCCAAATGTCGAGATTCGTCGGCATAGACTTCGGCTTTTTTATCTAGATCGAATGAGTTCACAAACTGAGGGAAACGGTGTCTTCTGGAAGGAAGACACTAAGAAAACCTTTCTGGCTTTTAAAAGTGTGCACTTGGATGAGAGGGAGGCACACAGGTTGCCCCGAGGCGAGTGCTCCTTTTATCGCGAATGCAGACACGCTTTGAAGTTCTTCTTAAGGGTGAAAGAAAGCCTCTCTGACACCCTGCTGTTGTCCCGAAAGGCATTATATCGGGTTATGGTGAGGGGGACTGTTCGAGATGACAGGATTGAGGGGCTCGCTTTGGCGAGGGGGGAGCTACGCTCAATCTGGCCTTGGGCGCCTGGGTTACGGTGCTTTGATAATGACGAGGCAACGCTAACCTGGCTGATGATAAGAAATGCCCTCTGGGTCGGTAAGAAGCTTCATTCAGCTGGCTTGGTGAGTTCACCGACTTGTGTTAGATGCGGCGATGAAGACGAAACCGTGAGTCACGCCTTCTTTTATTGCCGCATTGTTGTGCCGCTGATTAGGCTTGTTGCAGGTCTCATGGTTCGCATACTTAACGTATCGTCTTTTGACCTGGAACCTATCAATGTATGTAGCAACTGGGTTCCGACAACAGATAGGCTGAGACGTTTTGTGTTCTTAAGCATACTAGCCGTTATGAGAGACGTGATATGGAAAACTCGTATGAAGGCAGTCTACGGAGCTGAGACCTTCACTTCTCTGGACCTTGTTACGATTTTCAAATATTACATGAAAGCTCGCATTAAGGCCGAGAGGGTGAAACGCTCTCCGGCAGATTTTGGTGAAAGGTGGGTGAGATGTGCGCGACTGTGTAGAGTGACAGGAGCTAGAATAGAGTGGTATTTAGACGTGCCTTAGGTATAGGATTTTGGGTTACAAAAACGAACTTCGATTATGACCCAGTTATAAGTTAGCTAAAAGACATGTTTCTGTTAATTTAAGTTCATAATTTAGCTAGTGTGTGAATGAGTTCATTATGGCCCCTTTTTATTTTCGTCCTTCTCCCTCCCCCCATTTTTTTTTCACCCCCATTTAGTTCCTTACTCCCCATTCCATCCCCAACTAGGTGACAGAGCGCTTGATTTGTCAGGATGCAGGTCACCCTTCGATATTTTCGAAGGTGGTGTTATTAAATAAAACGTTGGGGCCTGCATCAACCTCCTTTTTTTGATTTTCGATTTCGACTGGCAAATCTGCGCATCTGCCACAGTTTAGTAATGGGGGGTCTTTTTACTAACTTCAATTTTTTCATTGTAAATATTCATATATATATTTTGTACATATTATTTTTTACCATACCCCCCCCCCCGTTGCATATTTGACATATATGGGTTTTAAGTAGGACTTTCACGGTGCGAATTCTTTTGGTGATTGGAGAAGGATGTATAGTATGAATGCGGTATTTTGGTGAATGATGGTCCCGAATGAAGCTAGCTAAATTAGACTAGTTTAAATTGTTAGTGAAGACCTACCCTTTCCCATCCCCATTTTCGGCCTTGTGCCACATTTTGTACATTTTTATGTATAAATAAATAATGAAGAGTAAACGTATCTACTTCCTACCGGATCCCTGTTAAACGCAAACCACTCGGCGTATTCTTAATTTAGTATGTCCTATGTAATTTAGGATATAACAGTGGCGAACGAGGATTTTTTTTTCTCTTAACAGAGATAAATTACCGTAATATTCAAGGATATTTTTTTTAAAGAAAATTTGCAAGGACGGCAAGACAAAAAAAAACAACAAAATAAAACGTCGACACGTGCGTCAAATAAAAGAGAATTTTACTACCTAAAGTAGTAAAAAGTACGGATTTCTTCGGTAAGAACTAACGGGAAAGTAAAGAAAATTGTACTCGAAACAATTTTGAGGTAAAGTGAACTGTATGTTGACGAAAAAATATTTGGGAAGCACAAGCTGAATTCGAAACCTGCACCGTGAGATTACGAATTTCGAAAAAAAAAAAGAGTACGCTTTCGATTTTTTTTCTTTTTCTTTAAACAATTCAGAAATTATTGTTATATATTTTTTTCTCTCCCCCAAGTGCAGCCTTATTTTTGTGAAAAATAATTGTTCATTGCTTTGTCTAAAGTAACTGAAACTATTTGTTGTGCGAATTTTGGAAACGTTTTATTGTCTGAAATTATTTTGTGAAAAAGTTTACCTGGTAAAAGACAGTTGCTAAATTGTATAAACTTTGTGAAACATTTATTTTTGCAAAACTTATGGAAGTATTGTTGCAAATTTACGAAAACGCATATTGACGAACTTTTTGTGAAATTATTGTTGTAAACTTTGGAAAGATATTTTGTACTGTAATTAAGCTAAAATGGAGCAATTGGCTGAGTTGACGAAGGCGTTAACTCTAAGTATACAGCAGCAACAACAACAAAAACAGCTACAGCAGCAACAACAACAGCTACAACAACAGCTACTGCAGCAGCAAGAATTGACACAAACAACTTTAGAGGCACAACAGGAGCAAACAAAAATACTTCAACGCCAAATGTTAACGCAACAAAAGAATTTTGAAAAATTAATTCAAACGTCGACAGATAGGAAGAAAACTAATTTTTCTGCAGAGGGTATATCAAAGAATAACAAAATAAGAGTATGCGCTGACTTTTCGACGGGCCTTAATGACTGCTTTCAGGACCACAATTACCCCCTTCCGTCGGCAGAAGATCTATTCTCAAAACTAAACGGAGGAAATTTTTTTTCCAAAATAGACCTTTCGGATGCATACTTGCAAATCAAAGTCAATGACAAATGTTCAAAGTACCTGTGCATTAACACGCATATGGGTATTTTTAAACTAAAAAGACTTCCGTTCGGATTAAAGGTCGTCCCTGCTCTGTTTCAACAGGTTATGGATACGATGCTCGCAGGATTTGAATTGTCAATGGCATACCTTGACGATATCCTGATAAAGAGCAGAAATTTGCATGAACACAAGAAGCACGTCAGAGAAGTATTTAAGAGAATAGAGGAGTTGTTTCAGATTGAGCCCGGAGAAATGCGATTTCTTTATGGAAAGGATCAGATACCTTGGTCAAATAATCGACAAAGAGGGACGAAGACCAGATCCACAACGGGCCGAAGCAATTGACAAGATGCCTGTTCCAGACTCAGTACCGAAGCTACAATCATTTTTGGGATTGGTTCAATATTACGCGATATACATACTTAATGTGCATAATTTGAGAGCTCCTCTTAACGAGTTACTAAAAAAGGGTAGTAAATGGAGTTGGAATAAGGAATGTGAATCTGCCTTCCAAAAAATTAAGAAATGTCTACTATCAGACTTGGCATTAGCGCATTTTGATCCAGACAAAGAGTTAGTACTAGCAACGGACGCCAGTGATTACGGCGTTGGCGCTGCATTACTCCATAAGTATGAGGATGGAACAACAAAAGCAATCGCTCATGCATCAAGAACTTTGGTTGCAGCTGAGAAAAACTATAGCCAGATTGAAAAGGAGGCTCTGTCGATAATATGTTGAGTCAAAAAGTATAATCGATTTCTCCATGGACGGACCGTCACATTGCAAACAGACCATAAACCCTTGATTACGATATTTGGATCAAAGAAAGGCATTCTTAAGCATACCGCAAATCGACTACAGCGATGGGCTGTAACTCTCTTTAACTATCAGTTTAAGATGGAGCATGTGTCATCGAAAAAGTTAGGACACGCGGATGCACTATCAAGGTTGATTATAAACAGAAATAAAAGTCTCGAAGAGACAGTAATTGCTGCTCCTAAAGATGAAAGCGAATGTACAAGTTCAATGTGTAATATGATACGTGAACTTCCAATAACCCTTGAAGAGATTAAAAGAGAAGCTGAAAAAGACATTTTCATGAAGAAAATGAAAACTCAATTAGGACTGAGGGAAAAAAGTAACAAAGTAGGACAAACTACATTTTTTTTCAATTTGTGAATGTGTACTTATGTATGCTGATAGAATCGTAATTTCACAGGCATTACGAAGGAAAATATTAATGGAATTCCATACAGGTCATCCTGGCATTTCAAGAATGAAATCCTTAATTAGAGGATACGTATATTGGCCTGGTATGGACAAAGAAGTAGAAAACTGTGTCAAAGCATGCAAAGGATGTCAGTTAGCAGCCCGAGATCCGCCAGTAAAAACGACCCCATGGCCGAAAACGGACCTACCCTGGTCACGTCTACATATTGATTATGCCGGACCTCTAAATGGTTTTTTCTACTTAATTGTAGTAGATTCTTTCTCTAAATGGCCAGAGATATTTAAAACCAGACATCCAACTGCAAGGAACACTGTAAATGCACTTAACGAAATCTTTAGCCGTTTTGGTGTACCAAAAACCATAGTAAGTGACAATGGTACAGCATTTACAGGTCACGAATTTAAAGAATTCTGCAAATCGCTGAATATTCAACATATCACGACACCTGTTTACCATCCTAGGTCGAATGGGTTGGCAGAAAAATTTGAGGACACATTTAAACGGGCAATAAGGAAAAACCTGAATATGGACACAGATGAGCAAACTATACAAACATTTCTAGCAATCTACAGGGTAACCCCGAACCCAAATAATAATGTTAATTCATCCCCTGCAGAACTGATGTTTGCTAGAAAAATTAGATCTATCTTCGATAGACTTATACCTGAGAAGAAGAAAAGTTCTAAAGGAGAAAACGTGAAAGTAAAGTGCTATTCCTCAGGGGACTGTGATAGACAAGCGTATGGTTGCAAGGAGACACGGACAACTTGAATAGGATTAATCAAATATATTTATTTACCCCAAAGCAAAGATCGTTCTTTTTATTCTTAATTCCTTGATGACGACGGCGACGGCGACGGTTAAGTTGTTTATCTTAATTCCTTGATGACGACGGCGACGGCGAAGTTGTTTATCTTAATTCCTTGATGACGACGGCGACGGTTAAGTTGTTATCTTATTTCTACGTGTTCACTCGTTGGTCGCTAGCTGGGGAAAAAATGGCGGCTCTCTCCCACTAGCGCCAAGCCCCTTTTTCTTGTTTTCCTTTTTGTAGCTCTCCGGAAACGGTGAACGCTCAGCATGTCGCTGTCCAACATTAGTTCCGGATAGAGTGAGATCTGTTATATAACAAATGCCCCCTCAGATCTCAATCAGGTTTGTGAACTAGTCCGTGGGATATCCTCAGTTCATGACAAAGTCCTTGAAGCGTGCAGGTAGTCGTCCTCTCGTCATTCTCGCTGGTAGCGGAGTACTGTCTGTATTGCCCTCTTGTAATGTTGTAGGGTGTATGTCGTGAGTTGGATCTGGGTCCCTTGGTGACTGCGGTTCGACGTGATTTTCGTGGTTGGTACATGGTGAGAGGGGTAAGGGTGTGTTGCATAGGTGTGGTGGTCGAGGGGCCAGTTGTCTGATATGTGCGCGGTGGATCCAGGCTGTATCACCCTTTTCATCTTGCACCTGGCACATCACATCATTTGACTTTGTGACCGTGAAATTCCCCACCCAAGGTAGATGAGATGCTCGGGCCGGTCCTGATTGTGGCCGATGAAGTAAGACCCTGTCACCCACTTGTATTGAGTCTTTGCAAGTAGGATTATGCGCATTCCTCTCAAGTTTGTGGTCAGCCTCGTCGTTGGCCAGAGTGACATGGTGGTGAACCTGCCTCAGCAGGGCATTGATCTCCATGCCATATGCCCCCGGATCGTCGCTTCTGATTTGTTTATTGTGAAGCATAGGCAAACCAATGTTGGGATGACGACCAGTGATTGCGTAATGGGGGGAGACACCGGTAGCGCTATTGACCGTGGCGTTCATGGACGAGACCACAGATCCCAGGACGTCAGTCCACTCGCAATTTCTGTCCTCGCATAGCATATATAGCGCGTTTTTCATCGTTCGATGTTGTCGCTCGATGTTGCCTGAGCTCTGTGGTCTCCACGGACAGTGGAGTTCCTGCGTGATAGCCAACTGGTCGCAGAATCGTCTGTACACTTCTCCCGTGAAGTGTGTGCCACGGTCAGATGAAACAATCCGTGGAATCTCCCTGTGTCGAAGGAAGAATTGATACAACCCACGGGCTGCGTCAATGGCACGGTCCCTTGCGCATGGTATGGCCGTGAAGTACCGACTAAAGCTGTCCAAAATTGTCAGGATGTAACGTTTTCCTTTCGAGTTTGGCATTGTCACAAAGTCTATGAAGACCAACTCAAATGGTTTCTTTCCGCGTTTGCAGTGACCCATGGGCCAGTGGGTGCGTTTGCCATAGTTCCCTTTGCATTTTGCGCATGTTACGCAAGAGTCAACGTAGGCCTTGATGTCGCGGTTCTTGAACTCCCACCAATAACTGGACATGAGTTCTTGCATGCGCGTGATGCCCGAGTGATTGGTGCCTTCATGTGCCTGCGAGAGGTATCTGGCACGAAGTTTATACGGCACAACCAGTTTGGGGGAGTTGTTGCTGTCCCGAATCATCAAAACGGAGGTGCCTGGCTCCAGAAAAAATTGTTGGAAGTGTCTATTGAAGAGCGTAGCACGGTGATCGTCGGGATCAATATGTGGTTTATCCGGTGAGGGTGACTGGAGGGCACTGATGATCTTCGCTAATGTTTCATCCTTCTGTTGTTCTTCTGCAATGCCCAAGTGATTGCAGATTCTCTCTGTAGGGATGGAGGATGACGAATGATATGCAAAGAACGCATTGCTGATGTGTTCTTGTGCACGGGTGCCTTGTGGTGAGTGAGTCTTAGGAATCAACCGTAAACCGTTAAGTTCGCTGAGGCACCAAGACGGTATATACATGCGTAAAACTGACCCACTTAGCTCGAAAGTCTGGCCTGCTGGGGTCGGGTCATACGGAGTTTTGGCCTTCTTCTGCCCGCAACCCCTACTGAGCATGTCAGCCCAAATGTTCGATTCGCCCTCGATGTATTCGAGAACAAAATCGTAGCACGAAATTTCTTCTTGCCATCTCCGTATTTTGGCATTATTAAATACCCGCTGATCCAGATACGTCAATGACCTGTGGTCGGTGAAAAGAACAAAGGGGCGGTTTCGGAGAAAATAATCAAACTTGATTATCGCCCACTTGATAGCGTAGGCCTCCCGTTCCGTCGTGGACCAGTTCTGTTCCGTGGGGTTGAATGCATGTGAAGCAACAGCTATGATATTCTTCTTCCCGTTGTCAGCTTCTTGCATTAGGATCGCACCACATGCGACATCGCTAGCGTCGGTGGTGAGTGTGAACAGCTTTGAAAAATCCGGGAATGAAATGATTGGTGGAGAGGCAAGCCGTTCTGTGATTCTTCTGAAGGCTTTGTCGGCACTCTCAGTCCAGAGAAAAGGTTTATTGGCCCTGTTGAGGTCATGAATAAGAGACATGAGTTTTGAAAATGTGTCCAATCGGATTTGTTCCTGCAAGCGCGTTTCAAGAAATTGCCTAATCCACACCAACCGCCCGATAAGGCTTTGTAGTTCCTTTTTCGAAGTTGGGGGCTTCATTTCTCGGATAGCCCGAACGTATTCAGGATCAGGCTTGAAACCGTCACTGGTTATAATGCGTCCGAGGAATTTTGCCTCAGGTGCAAGAAATGAGCATTTTTCCGGGTTTAGCTTGAGACCAAAATTCCGGAGGGCGGTAAAAAGCTGTTCCAGAGCGAATATGTATTCATTGAATGTTCTTGCATGTACCAAGTTGTCGTCGATGTACGACGAGATGTTATCGCGTGAACTGACTGTGGCTAAAGCTTCCGCTACGCAACGTGAAAAGATCTGTCCGGCAGAGGTAAGACCGAAGGCCAGGCGAGTGTACTGGTAGCACCGGTCCTTCCATGTAAACGCGGTTTTGTGACGGTCCTGCTGGTCGATTTCGATTTGCCAGTAGCCGCTGCGAAGATCCAGAGAAGCAAAGTAGGTGTTGCCCCTGCCGATCTTGTGAAATAGATGGTCTATCCTCGGTATTGGGTAAGGGTCCAGATCGACTAAGACCTTGTTCAGTGTTCTCTTGAAATTAGCCACTACGCGAACTGAACCGTTTTTCTTGCGCACAGCGAACATTGGGCTGTTAAAGCCCCTGGGGTCACTGCATTTTTCGATGACGCCTTCATTCGCCATGCGTCTGATTTCGTTATCGACATCGGCTTCCAAGGCCTGGGCGATCGGCTGTTGCTTCTGACTGCGGGATTGGCCGTTGGTCGGTATCCGGATGGGCCGGATGAACGTCCCTGGTTTGTTGTCATTCGAGCCGATGATGTCAGCGAATTTGATAAGAAGGTTCGCCGTATCCTCCAATTCGTCCCGGTTTGGGTGATTCGGCAGCGATAGCCCAGTGTTCTGCTTCAGCCAAGTTAATTTATCTTCCAGTGTCTGGGCGTTGGGTTGAGGTTCCGACTTGAGACTCTGGAATACAGCAGTTTGGGGTTCACATGCAGGAACGTGGGTCGACGATGTCGGCGGCGCGATGGTCGCGGCGTGTGATAAGGAACCTGAGGGAAATGTGCGCCTGAATTTTACCGTGGAATTTTGGTTGTCAATTATATATGAGCTGAGCGTGCTGTGACGCAGGATATTCTGGCCGATCAGGATTGGTGTGTTTTGGGTTGTAACAAGCACGTTCACTTTTTTTGAACGTGGGGGAATTGTGGTTGCCAATCGTGACGTCACATGTCAGTTCACCCAGGGCGGCTATGCTCCCATTGATACCCTTCACCCGAATATCAGTGCGGGTCATATATTTTTCAGCTTCCTTGGGAAGCTGGGACAGCGGTATGATGCACGTGGAGCATCCTGAGTCTAACATCGCGATGCCGGAGAAGTACACACCGTCAATATTGAATGAGGATTGGACGAGCGGTGAATGGTGGTTAGGTCCTTGAAAATTGAAGACGTGATGGCTGATGTGAGGGTCGGGCGAACGAAGCATCACATCTCGTCCTGCCCGAACGGAAAATCCTGTGTTATGAATGTCTGGTCATCATCCATTGCAGCGATATGAGCCTGTGCTTGGGTGCGAGGCGGGTGGCGGAATGGGCAATTGTGCCCGCGAAAGCAGGGTCGACCCCCGAGGTAATTCCGGCATAACGGGGTCTGTGAATTGTGCTGGCGACCTTTGCGACCTCTCGGACGGTCTTGCTTCGGATGTTGGTTGACGGGGCCTCTCTGGTGTGGCTGCCTACTGAGTTGGGGTGACAGGGTCGTTCTGAGTGACGCCTCATCCTGGTAAGACTGCTGTGATTTCTGTGTATAGTAGGCTTCTTGTGGCGAGGAAACGTCAGATTTTACACCACGATCGATGTATCGCTGGGCCTCGCAAGCTATGCCGATCGCATTGTAATGATTGTCCATCGTCTTTACTAGGTGAGTGTAAATATTTGGAGTCCAGGTTTTCACCTTTTCGCTCATCAGCATCGCGCCTATTATGGAAACCAGACCGTCCACTGTCAGGTCTGTCTTTTTATCCTTTTTGAATTTCGTTTTAATGTGGACGGCAGCATCTCTCAAAGTGTTCTCCAGGCGAGATGCGAAGTCTGGTAATTTTTCGCCGTCTATTCGCTCCAAGTCCCAGGCTCGGCTAAGGTGCTGGAAGCTCGTCATCTGGCTGCCGTGGGCCGCTTGCAAGTACTCCTTTAGTTCCTCAAAAGTGGACGAGTCTGACTTTGAATCCACCATCTGCTGAAAGATACCCTGGTCAAGTAAATCTTTCGCGGATTTGACGAACTCGCCTTCTAGGCTGGGATATCTCTCCAATTCCGGTGCGACGTGGATGGTATAAGCTTTGTTCAGCGCCGTGATGAATTGGTTCACGTCATTTCCCGGGCGGAATAATTTCTGCTGTTTGAGAACGTCCCGGATAGCCTGTTGACGTATAACTACGCTATACTCGTTCTCCTTCTGATTCGTACGGGTTGCTGTCGGAGGAGTCAGCCTTAAAGCCGCCAGCATGTCGTCTAAGTCGGTTTGAACCTCTTGAATTACACGTTCGGATGGCTGTTCCGCCCCTGTCTTCAAATTGAACAATAGTGTTCTCTGCTCTCTAATGAGGGTGAAAAGTTCGTCCCGTGTGAAGTTCGTGTAGTTCTCCATATTTAACTTGCTGTACGCTTCTGACACCAGTGTGATAGACAAGCGTATGGTTGCAAGGAGACACGGACAACTTGAATAGGATTAATCAAATATATTTATTTACCCCAAAGCAAAGATCGTTCTTTTTATTCTTAATTCCTTGATGACGACGGCGACGGCGACGGTTAAGTTGTTTATCTTAATTCCTTGATGACGACGGCGACGGTTAAGTTGTTATCTTATTTCTACGTGTTCACTCGTTGGTCGCTAGCTGGGGAAAAAATGGCGGCTCTCTCCCACTAGCGCCAAGCCCCTTTTTCTTGTTTTCCTTTTTGTAGCTCTCCGGAAACGGTGAACGCTCAGCATGTCGCTGTCCAACATTAGTTCCGGATAGAGTGAGATCTGTTATATAACAGGACAAAGTGTATTTTAAAATTTTTCAGAATGGAAAAAATCATTGAGTGGATGGTTTCATTATGAAAAGAATTGGGAATATGGTTTATACCATTCAAGGCCCAAGTTTTGTCTGTAAAAGACACATAAATCAAATCCGTCCCAGAGTTTCGCAAAATACAGAAGAAATCCCAATGGAAACATTATGTGATACATTTGATATACCAAAGCCAGTATGTATACCTGAAACCATAAATGTATCCCCTGAACATACCATACGGGGTGGACAGAATTCCTTACCGCAGGTAACGCAGACTAGAAGGAAGAGCACCAGAAAAAGGAAAATCATCAGGCGTTTAAGCCCTGATCCTAAAAGGAAACGGTTACTAAAGCTAAAATCGGGAAGATTTCAGCTTCAGGGGAAGGTGTTGTAAAGGTCATGATTGGCATAAATACGAAACTAACATAAAGGGAAGTAATCAGGTATTGACTATATACGAAAGTACCTATATAAGACGGGCAGTCATATCTGGAAGTGAGCGAAGAGTACACGTCTCTACTTCCTACCGGGTCCCTGTTAAACGCAAACCACTCGGCGTATTCTTAATTTAGTATGTCCTATGTAATTTAGGATATAACAGTTTTTTTAACTATCTTCTCAATTAAAATCTTAAAAACTTTTTGAAAAACACGAATAATACTATTTGGGGTCAAATAGACAGTATTTCTTACCAATGACGTATTTTTTTTATTCTAGCATGAAAATCATTTATTTTTAATTAAAAATATTTTGGATCAACTTCTTCAACTTAAACTTAGGAAAATATGAAGAGGATAAAATATACATTCGATTACTTCTTTGAAAAAGTTCATGTCGTTTTGGTACTCTTATAGAAAACGCACCATATTTCCGTGACTTCGCGTCGTCAACGTTCGGACAGGTCTCTCGGAAGCCCCGAGAGTTGACGAAACTATTATCCAAACAGCCTATAAGTTTTGGAAGAAACTAATCGCGTTCAATAACAAAAAATTTTTTTTTTATAATCTTTCCGATGCACAAACTAAAAAAACATTATTTAAAAATATTTGATTAACAATGGTTCCTTTTTAGCAGTCACCAATAGGGATTACTTTTGAATGCGTAATCACTGTCACTGTGAGCTGGCTTGTCCAATCAAATCACAGGGCGCAGTAATATCGTTAGTTCCCTAAGGGACTACTTATGTTCCCATAGGGTTCGAGGAAAAAGATCAGACGACCTCCTGGCACCAGCTTGGAACGAGGCAACACTCTATCTCCTGCCGCCGTCGCTTTTTTTTTTTTTTTTTTTTTTACATGGTTCACCCCAAACAAGGCAGGATGCCACTGTAGACGTAAGGGGCTACTGAGAAAAAAGGAAAAGGAGGGGAAAGGATTGGTGGTTCAGCTTAAATTGGGATCTGAGCAGCGAGGTGTCTGTTTACATTAGTTTTAAATTTCTGCATGTCAGTACTGTCGGGGAAACAGGGAGCAGGGAGGGAGTTCCAGAGGCCAGCAGCACGAGGAAAGAAGCTATTTGAGTAGAATGCTCTCCGGCATCTGGGGACCTCCACAGTGAATGAATGAGATTTAGTAGAATGTCGAGTTAGTCTAGTGAATTTACGTCGAGGGGGCACCAGAGCAGCACACTCATCGGAGCATAATCCATTGAAGTATTTGTAAAACAAACACAAGGATGCTACATTGCGGCGATGGGACAGGGGCTGGAGCTTAGCTGACAGTGACGGACCTATTAGGTTGACTACTCTTTTTTGAACTTTGTCAAGGAGGGAGAGACTTGTAGATGATGCACCAGCCCAGATGTGGCAACAATACTCCATGCATGGGCGAATGGTGGCTTTGTAGAGATACAGGATAATGTCAGGTGTAAGGAGTCCACTAGCACGGTAGAGGGAGCCAACCTTCTTTGCGGCAGCCTTGGCAATGTCTTCAATGTATGTGTTCCAATTCATGTTACCTGTGAAGGTTAGGCCAAGGAGTTTGAATGATGAACTCTCAGGTAGGGTGTTATTTGCCATGGCAATCGGTGGTTGGAGAGGCTTCTTGTAGTTGTTGAAGGAAAGGAGCTTTGTCTTTGCGGCATTAAAAGTCACCAACCATTTATGGCCCCAATCCACTACAGCCTGGAGGTCACTTTCTAAGGATGCAGCCATTGCCTCAGATATGATCGCGTCCGTTTTGCCAACATGGCGAGAGTAAAGCGTGGTGTCGTCAGCAAATAAACCGATCTCAGACACTATGTCATCAGGGAGATCGTTTATATAGATTAGGAACAACAAAGGTCCAAGAATAGATCCCTGGGGCACACCAGCATTTATGTCATGTTGCTTAGATGAACGGCCATCGAGGACAACCTGGATTTTTCTTTTGTTTAGGAAGGATCTAATTATATTAAGTAGTTGCCCAGTAATACCGTATGAGCGTATTTTCAGGAGAAGCCCTTTATGCCATACCTTGTCAAAGGCCTTGGATATATCAAGCGCTACTGCCCTAGCTTCACCTGCCTTGTCGAGAGTATGATACATGCGTTCAGAGATGACCGTTAGGATGTCTGCAGTAGATCGTGCTTGTCTAAACCCATACTGGCGGTCGGATAGAAGTTTAGCATTAACTAAGTGACGTACTATCGCTAGATTGATTAAGGACTCAAAGATTTTGGCAAAGATCGGCAGTAGACTGATTGGGCGGTAGTTCTGAGGGTCGGTTCTATTCCCAGTACTCTTGTAGACTGGTACCACAGAGGCAATTTTCCAGCTATCGGGGAAGCAAGATTCGGCTAGGCATTTGTTGTAGAGTTTGGAGAGAACAGGGGCCAGTTCAGCAGAGCATTTCTTTATTGCTATTACAGGTATAAGATCAGGCCCACAAGCTTTAGAGGTGTCAAGGCTTTTTATAATGTCTCTGACCTGGGATGGGGTGATGACCAGGTTATCAAGTGTGGCTTCAGTCCGCAATGGTAATTCAGGGAGAGGGTGGTTACCCGAGTCTAAAGTAGAGTTTCGAAGACTACTACCATCTTCACCTGAAGAAACCCCACGGGCAGCCCTTTTCTTTGTTCCGTTTCTTTACGAGAAGATAAAAGGATAACCCCTTTCATCCACTCATCATCACCTTACACCTTTGACAAAAACAAACAAAAATAAACATCTAATTAATCAGTTGTTTAGCTATGGTTTGTTCGTTCTATATTTTTATATATGTATTTGAAATTGATTTTTTTTTCGTTGTAATTTATCGGTTGCCAGTCTTCAATTGAGCGTTTGGCAGTTTTCGCCTCGTCAACTCTCAGGAGCTTCCGTAACCTGCCCGAACGTTGACGAAACATGGTGCGTCATCTATAAGAGTACCGTCGTTTTAATTAGTTGATCTTAAAGAATTAAGAAACAATGAAAAACAAAAGAATTACACATCGAATTGATTTAATTTATTGAATTAAATGAAGGCTCTTGTATAGATCGGGTACACGGGCGAAATTTATTTTAGAAGAGTTCCAATGGTGTAATGGGCAGATAACTCTCTTTTTTTTTTTAGTAAAACCAGCAAAACGAACAGTCCTATTGTTTGGATTAACAGATTTTTTATTTTTTTTATAATTTAAAATTTAATTTAAATTATCGCAAAAATTAACATTTGTGAAAATCAACAGTATATTGATAAAAAATTTCGCCCGTGTACCCGATGTGGCATCAGTACTGTTGATTTCCCCAAATTCTATTTTCTTCAATAAATGTTATATCAATATACTGTTGATTTTCACAAATGTTAATTTCTGCGATAATTTAATATTTTAAACTAAACAAAAAATAAAAAATCTGTTAATCCAAACAATACATTGGCCTCTTCATGATGATGTTTGTTACATCAATATTCTAAATCTGAGAGATCATATAGCATGGACACTAAATACCCCCCCCCCTCCCCCAGGACTATCTCAAAAAGGGAGATGTTATGTTAACCAAAATCTGGACCGATAGAAGTTACCTCCCCTGCAATGTAAGATCTCGGGGCTAACTTGAATGAACCAGACCCGGGAGTCAGCCATCTTGGTCTAAGATAATACACCTCGTCTGCCTCATTTACTTACGAAAACCATGACTAATCAAAGATACCCTTTCCCTAACTGGCAGCCACTCGAACTTAGATTTAGTGGTAAAATAATTGTTAACTTTCTTTAAACGCTAGCATTGTCCAGAAATCGGGGATAATTGTTATGTTAAATTCATATACAAAAATTATTCTCCGCTTTAAATTATAAAAAATATTTGTTGTGTATTGATTTTATTGATTTTTATTGATTTTATTGATTTTATTGATTTTATTGATTTTTATTGATTTTATTGATTTTATTGATTTTATTGATTTTTATTGATTTTATTGATTTTTATTGATTTTATTGATTTTATTGATTTTATTGATTTTATTCATTTTTATTGATTTTATTGATTTTATTGATTTTATTGATTTTTATTGATTTTATTGATTTTATTGATTTTTATTGATTTTATTGATTTTATTGATTTTATTGATTTTTATTGATTAACATGTATTTTTTTAAAAACTAAATTCGCCCCCCCTTCAGTTTCTATCTTAAAGATATTTAATTTTTATTTTACCTTTTTGTTTTGTCTAATGCTTTTTATAATTGTCGACCGTAATAAATGTGTTCCCTATACTTTTGGTCTTAGCCTTCTGTTCTGGTGATAGATATGTTTGGGACTTATGACTAATACATAAGCTGCAAAATGAAATAATGTATGCTCTAATACTGTCTTCGTCAACTTATAAGGTGACATTCGTTTTATTTATTTTTAAAAACTTAGTTCATACCAAACAAGGCAAGTTGCCAATGTAGACGTAAGGGGCTACTGAGAATTAGGGTGAAATTTTTGGGGATCATCCTAAATTGGGAGCTATGCGGCTAGATGTTTGTTTACATTACTTTTAAATTTTTGTATGTCGGTTCAGTCGTGGAAACAGGGAGCAGGGAGGGAGTTTCAAATGTTGGCAGCTCGAGGAAATATGCTATTAGAGCAGAAGGCTCTCCAGAATCAAGGGACTTCCGCAGTGAATGGATAGGATTTTGCTGATTGTCGGGTTGGTCGAGCGTATTTATGTTGAAGGGGCACTAGAGCAGCAAGTTCATCGGAGCACATTCCAATGAAGTACTTGTAAAACAAGGACAATGATGCAACATTGCGGCGATGGGACAGAGGCTGGAGCTTGGTGGATAGTGAAGGGCCTATAAGATTAGAGACTTTTTTAGAACTTGTCTACGAGGGAGAGACTAGTGGATGGTACACTAGCCCAGATGTGACAACAATACTCCATGCATTGGGCGGATGGTGGCCCTGTAGATATATAGGATACTATCAGGTGTGAGAATTTTTCTTGGACGATAGAGGAAGCCCACTTTCTTTCCAGCATTTTTAACAATGTCTTCTATGTATTTGTTCCAATTCATGTTACCTGTGAATGTTAGGTCAAGTAGTTTGAATGTTGAACTCGCAGGTAGGGTGTTATTAGCCATGGCAATCGGCGGTTCTAGAGCTTTAAGATTTGTCTTAGCAGCATTAAAGGTTACTATCTATTTATGACCTCATTCCACTACAGACTGAAGCTCACTTTCTAAGGATTCAGCCATTGCCTCGGATATATGCGCGCCCGTTTTACTAACATGACGAGAGTAGAGTGTGATGTCGTCAGCAAATATACCCATCTCGGACACAATGTTATCAGTGAGAATGTTTATGAAAATCCGGAAAAATAAGAGTCTAAAAATCGATCTCTGAAGTATTCCTGCATTTATGTAAAGTTTTTTGCAGGAACAGCCATCGAGGACAACCTGTTTTTTTTGGAGGGGGGATAGGAAGAATCTAATTATATTAAATATTCTTCAAGTAATACCATATAAATTAAGTTTTATGAGAAGACCTTTAGTAAGAACTTATCGAAGGATTTGAATATATCAAGCGCTACCGCCCTAGCTCACCTGTTTTGTCCAGTGTATGGTATATGCGATCAGAGATGACCGTTAGGATAAACGCATTAGTCATTGCTTGTAGAAAAATATGTAGAACAAGATAATGTAAAACAATATGTAGAACAAGTTAATGTAGAACAATATGTAGAACAAGATAATGTAGAACAATATGTAGTACAATATAATTTAAAACAATATGTAGAACAAGATAATGTAGAACAATATGTAGAACAATATGTAGAACAAGATAATGTAGAACAATATGTAGAACAAGATAATGTAAAACAATATGTAGAACAAGTAAATGTAGAACATGTAGAACTAGATAATGTAAAACAATATGTAGAACTAGATAATGTAGAACAATATGTAGAACAATATGTAGAACAAGATAATGTAGCACAATATGTAGAACAAGATAATGTAAAACAATATGTAGAACAAGATAATGTAAAACAATATGTAGAACAAGTAATGTAGAACAATATGTAGAACAAAATAATGTAAAACAATATGTAGAACAAGATAATGTAGAACAATATGTAGAACAATATGTAGAACAAGATAATGTAGAACAATATGTAGAACAAGATAATGTAGAACAGGATAATGTAGAACAATAAGTAGAACACAATAATGTAGAACAATATGTAGAATAAGATAATGTAGAACAATATGTAGAACAAGATAATGTAGAACAATATGTAGAACAAAATGTAGAACAAGATAATGTAGAACAATATGTAGAATAGATAATGTAGAACAATATGTAGAACAAGTTAATGTAAAACTATATGTAGAACAAGATACTGTAGAACAAGATAATGTAGAACAATATGTAGAACAAGATAATGTAGAACAATTTGTAGAACAAGATAATGTAGAACAATATGCAGAACAAGATAATGTAGAACAATATGCAGAACAAGAAAATGTAGAACAATATGTAGAACAAGTTAATGTAAAACAATATGTAGAACAAGATAATGTAGAACAATATGTAGAACAAGATAATGTAAAACAATATGTAGAACAAGATAATGTAGAACAATATGTAGAACAAGATAATGTAGAACAATATGTAGAACAAGATAATGTAGAACAATATGTAGAACAAGAAAATGTAGAACAATATGTAGAACAAGTTAATGTAGAACAATATGTAGAACAAGTTAATGTAGAACAATATGTAGAACAAGTAATAGTGTCGGTCTGTAAGCAAATGTGCAAGGGAGGGGCGCATTTTAAAATATTTTCGAATGTTAATGTTTTAGCAAACAGAGACAGTTTACAATTCTAGTTGTGGACATTCCCTCAACTTTATTCGATTCCTTAGTAACCCGTTATCACAATTTTATGATATTTGATGTAAGGATGTAATTAAGGTGATCATTTACAGTTTTATTCAGAAGAGCGATGTTTTCCGAAAATAGATCATCCGTTATTTTGTGGTGAAAGCAATGTTAAAACCTGAATCTGTATGCTAGAACAATGCTCAAAATTATTTGCAGACCACATAAATAACACCAACATGAAAATGTATATTAAAAGTATGTAACATTTTCATAATCTTCCACTTGCGTCTGATTTCAATATCGCCCCAATCACTTTCTAGTATTAAGAAAGGCAATTTATTGTAATGTTACCAGATTTATTTTAACTGGATAGTTTCTGATTTTTCTACCAATTATTGATTTTTCTACCAATTATTGATTTTTCTACCCAATTATTGATTTTCCTCCCAATTATTGATTTTTCTACCCAATATTCGAAACTGGGAATAATTATTTCCTACTAAAAAACCACTAATTTTCCCATTTGATTCATCATCCCTAGGAATCGGTGGGTTTCCGTTCTGTCTGTTGGTGTTGGGAAATTGAAAACACCAGCGACCCTTCCTGGATCTGGCCGTAGACCCTCAGCACTGAGTATATGCCCGTGAAATGTCAGCGATGGTTTGGATATTTCGTTACATGAGTGTTAGTTAGAATGAGTGTGTATGTTCGAGCGTGAAAAAGTTTCGTTTGTCTCTTGATGGCAATTGTAATATGTGTGTTTGTTTTGGACGGGAGTTTTTTGTTCATGGTAGGAATTAAGGGATTGTACCTACGTTTTTAATTTCACTCCCTTCCCCGTGATTGAGAGGAGGGTGACAACGACGATCTTCTGTGTGTTGTCTGGAACTCGGACGAAAAAAGAGAGAACGAGAGACAATCTGCTGCTGCTTTTATAAGGTGTCAAATCTCGCGTGGTCAAGCTGGAATAACAACGAAATTCGACGAAAAACTATTAGAACAAAAAAAGAAGCCGAAGAAAGACTTTTGGAACAAAGAAAAGAAACCAATCAAAGGATTGAAGTATTAATGCAGACAATATCGCATGGGGTCAAAATACGTAGAACGAATATGCTTTTTCTCAGAATGCCGTTTGAAGGGCAATTTATAATTTCACTTATTAAACAGGCGAGAATAAAGCATTCGCTTCATGCTTCATTAGGTATGAATGTCTATACAAAATAGATTGCCCAAATTTTTCAGGCTCTAAAAAATCGCCTAGTGCTCCGAAAATTTGAGACCTCCGAACATATTAAATTCATGAACTTTATTTTACCACGAAAAGCTTGCGACTTTACTTTTTCTGTAGCAGTTTAAATTTTAACAGAATTATTTCCTTGCTCCACAAACGGTGGAAGTGCATGCACTTAACGAGAAAAGAAAACGAAGATTCTTTGACGTTCGCGTCAAATATTAATAAATACTGTTAAAATCTTAAACTCGCTGAATTTAGCGCTGATAACTTTCAACGGTTAATTTTCATACAAAGACTTTCGTACCAGATACGCAGAAATCAGACGTAGAGTTCTAAACAAGAAAGTGAGCCAACGTTCACATTACCGAAATAAGTTGAATACTGCCAGAGATTTGAAAGTATTTAACAAGATTCTAAACACATTGAAGAGTTGGGCATTGTACACATGAGAGATGTACGTCCGAGATCACATGTCAACTCTCTCTCAACAACTCAAAACAAAAAGAGTGATTATTTTCACGCCTCTACAAAAACAAGCCAAACAGGATAAATAACCGCCTAGCCCCTGTTTCCGTTGCAAAGCTTTTGATTGTGTAATGGATTAGCCATACCGTTTAGAAACATTACTAACTTGTAATAAAGTCGGATATAAGAGTTCACATTACAGAACGAATAGAGGAGAAAACTCGAGTTAAATCATCAAAAACGAACGAACATGGCGGCAGAATTATACGAAAATATGTACAGGTAACAATCCTAAATAACAATGTAAAGCTACAATTAGATTCTGGTTCAGACATGATTAACAACATGCATACATGGAGAAGTTTGGAAAAAACGGACCATGCTAAGAACAAACAAAATAGCCAGAGCGGTGACTGGTGAAAAAATTAAATTCGAGGGTGAAATTATTACCGACATTACCTTAAAATAAACTACAAAAAAAACCTAAAAATGTTCGTATTACAAAATACCAACAATATATTTGGCACAGACTATTTTCAGCGGTTTAGCCTTTTGGGGCTACCAACCAACATTTTTGGTTAAAAAATAACAAATTTGACGATCGAGTAGGAAAAACGGATGAAGGTATTTGTTTCAACCATCCATAATCGTATAAAATAGACTCAAAATAAATTGTCTGCAGAAATTAAAGCAGATAAGGACGTAAACTTCACGCTGAACACTAAACTGATCGTAATTAAGTCAAATTCTTTTGAAAATCAGTTGAAGGTTAAAGAGACACCATTTTAAATAGAAACGCAAGTGAAAAAATTAATGGACAAGAAAATTTCGTCAATAGGACGCCGTTTTCTTTTTACCACGTGGGAATAAAAAATATTCATGCATTTTACTTTAAATAAACTACAATCCGAATAAAAAGAAAACCTTGACGCTTGAACAAGCGGTTCAACTCTGGAATCAAATCCGAATTATCATCCGATAACTAGCCCAGCAAAACACTAAATCTGCACTGATAAACAGGCATCTTGTAGCAGTTACCTTCTCTTTTCAAACATAGCTGCACCGGTTGGCCGTTAGGTGTCGCTTTTTCACCAGAGTTATCTGCCCTTCAGATTATAAAAACCGGTTGCAAACGGAAAATCATTCTCTTCTTTACTCAACCTTCTTCAACACAAGACGCGACAACCACATCTTCCCGGACATTCATAAAACACCAAACATTTCCGGACATCACTGGGAAGAAATCACACCAGTTCAAAACGAGTATAACTGCACAAGCACAACTAAATACTCAACAACTGGACGTTCGTTGATCAGCAGGAGGACACATCAACTTGAACAACCAAATCTTCCCGGACATTCATCAAGCACCAAGCATTCCCGCTGACAACACTATGGAAGAAATCGCACCAGTTCAAAAATGAGTACACTTGCACAAGCACGACTAAATACTCAACATCTGGACGTTCGTTGATCAACTGGAGGACCCATAAACTTGAACGACGCGCACCAACACCAGTACAGACCCACTTGTACCTGAACCTGCTAACTCACTTGCAGAAATTTGCGCATCTGATTTTGACCATAGTATACCACCTATCTCAACAACTAGATGTTTGTTCATCAGCTCCACAATACGGACTAATTAACATGAACAACATCAACAACCGCACAGACCCACTTGTGCTCACTCATCAACAACACCACAGACCCACTTGTGCTCATTCATCAACAACCGCACAGACCCACTTGTGCTCACTCATCAACAACACCACAGACCCACTTGTGCTCACACATCACCAACCGCGCAGACCCACCTGCGCTCGCTCATCATCTTCAACCAACCGTGCAAATTCATGTCCACCACAGACCTTACCAACAATACTGACCACTTACACACTTGTCTTTGACCACAATGCACCACTGATCTTGATAAGTCAACGTTCGTTCATCAGCTCCGCATCACGCAGACTAATCAACATGAACAACGCCACCAACAAGTGCAAATTCGCTTGCACTCAACATTTTTCGACCGCAGTATCACTTGCGCTCAAACTTGATGCATACCCAATTGCATGCAAACAACACGCAGATCCACATGCGTTACAAACACTCAATTCCGCAGACGCACTTGCGATCAATCATTCAATACAGATGGAAAAACAGAAATAAGTAGCGTGCACACTACTTTTTCTAATCTTCAACAGCAAAACAGACATACACACAAAGAATGCTTCTCATCTACGACAACTACATATTGAATAATATTTTCAATATTTTTCAATCTGGGGGGGGGAGTCCTTGTAGCAGTTACCTCCTCCTTTCAAACATAACTGCACCGGTTGGCCGTTTGGTGTCGCTTTTTCACCGACAGGTGGTTCTGAAAAGCGACACCAGAGTTATCTGCCCTTCGGATTATAAAAACCGGTTACAAACGGAAAATCATTCTCTTCTTTACTCAACCGGCCCCGGCAGAACGACGCTGACACTAGCTCTTCGTCTCACCTCTTTTCTCTTCAACTGGCCTCGGCCAAACAACAACGTTTCTTGGTAAAACAACGGTAAGAGTTCTCAACTCATTTTCTTTGTGTACGGCTTTCAAAGACTTTCCCTACGCCGGATTCATTTCTTCTTATACCTTTTCAAGAACTGTTTTTCATCGACACACATGCATAAATCACACACTTCATCAGTCAATCTACACACACGTTCAATAAACGTTATTTGAACAACCTCATCTTGTTTGGTAATTATTACTCTGTCTTTTGCATGCAACATTGCTTGATTTAACGTACACGTTTATAATCGGGGGACACGACCCTCGATCTGAACAATCTGAAAACATGATGATTCTCAATACAAATTCTAAATTTTATACATATTGCAAACAACACGATATAAGACTCGTCAAATCTACTCGAGAAACAACAAATTGTCAGCAACACAATATCAACTCGTCAAAAAACTCTTCGGATTCAAACCAGGCTTCCAGATAAAATAACGAAAAGATCTTAACTATAAAATCCCTCAATTGGAGACGAAGAAATAAAATTAAAATTTCAAAAATCGTCTGTCCTACAAGCTACACACCTTGATCCGCAATACGGTCATTCAGAACTCACTAAGTTCATATTTTGTCAATAAACGAATCATATTCAAATTTAAGAAATCGTCAAACGACGTTCATAAATTATTCCAGAAGGGAAATTATGAAACATCTTCGATGTTCATGTGACAATCGACCTAGGAATAGAAATGTTGTTAGAAATATCAGCAGCAGTGAATATTGTTTTTTTTACATATCGATTCTTGATCGGACGAGAACTAAAATCAGCAGTTTCTTTCGATCAATGAAAAAGTGCAAGAAATATTAACAAAATGCGCGCGTAATATAATAATCCAAATTTGGCGGTTTTCTGTCTGTTATATTAGACGTAAATACACAATTACAAAGGTTAAGCACGACGGAATAAAGCAGACACGTGCAGACGATTATAAGACTTTATTGAAACTGACTCGTTTAGTAGATAGAGGTGCTTCTCCTGCCATGTACTTTTTAGTAGGGTGGTGGGAGGTTGTAGTCAAGGTGAATGGTTAGAGATATAAGGGGGAGATTACCAATTTCTAACATCTCCGATTATTTAAAACTTTTTTTTTCATTTATTCTCTGTATCAAGCTGGAAGCCTAATACTTCTTCCTCGCATTGTTTGGTTTTGTGAATATTGTTGTTGTGTTGTGTGTTGCGTTTGTTTGTTTTGTTCATTAAATATACTTTCATAATAGTCAATATGTGTTCTTTGATTGCTTTTCACTTTTTTTATAAGTGACGTCTATTGATTGTGATTTTTATTTAAAACGAATTGTTCCTAATGCTAGCATTGCTAAGTATGGGTCCTGCTTACCTTTTAAGGCCTTTTTACTGTCGTTTTTATTGTTTGTATATTTCTTTCTGCTTGTGAAAAATTCGGAATTGTTGCAAACTGCTTAAACTTTGATGATCCATACTCTGGTCTATTGTAGCTAATTAATATCTGTGCAATACCCAGCCGGGCAAAAGTATATTTGATTTTGTTACTCACCGTTTTCTAGTTTGTGGATAACAAAATATCTGATTGTGTAGTCTATAATTACTACATACGCCTTGTTATACAGATGAAATATATCGGTTGCTAGTTTAGTACATTATGTTTTTGGGTATTTCATGGTGTATTATTGGTTCCCATGGTTGTTGGTTCCGATAGTCTATGAAATATGTGCATGTGGTTATCATTTCATTGATCTTATTGTTTATATTGCGCCAATATATAACTTTCTTTCCCCTAGCTATGCATTTTTATATACCTAAATGTCATGTGTAGATTTTTTGTAGGGCTTTTTTCTTGAAGAGTTTGGGACCACTATTCGTATGCCGTAAAGTACTCGTCCTTTCACGACGGAGATCTAATTACGAAGAGACATGTCTAGCACAATTTAGAGTGGCACATCTGTATTGTTTTTTTTTGTTGCTAATTTGATGTTGCATACTGTATTAGCATCTGCAATGTTGGGTCTTTTCTTATTTCTTCCATGTATATGTCAAGTCTGTGGTCACTCATCGGATTCTGTCTCAAAATGATATGGATATATTTTCAATAAGGAGTCAATAGAAAAGGGAACCCATTATCTAACATTGCATAATTCTTTTTCTTTCAATGACAACATATGTGCGCATGACATATTCTGGCCAAACCCTGTGGGACCAAAAGCCATCTACATGAAACACACGCGTGACAATATACTTTCAAACTAATAAACGTAGCGAGAGCATATATACCCTAGCCCTGAGTGGGTATACACAATTCACGGATACTCTTTCTAATAGGAAAAATAATACACACATATTTATTTACACACACAATAAGCACAGCGAGAAGATATATACTCTAACACTCTGAAACTATATGCACAGTTCACGGATAGACTTTCTGACTGGGAAAAGTGACACACTAATATACACATATTAATATGTGTATTCAAGTACTCCTTACAGAAAAACACCTATTTAACAAAAAAATTATTGGACCATTGTGAACATTGATTCTTAATCTTTCGTTGTCTTAACAAAGTTATCAATAAAACATAATTATATTGTATTGATAGATTTTATCTCTTTTTGATATTGTCTTTCTTTCTTGTTTTATTTTTTGCGCGAAGGGACGCTGTTACAACCTAGACGTAAGATTGGTGATAGGTTTAAGGGGGTGGTTTTGATGGGAAAGGTGGTTGGCGTTATTATCCAGATTTATTATTAGTGATCAAGTTAAGGGAATTTTTTAAACCCCAAATAAACAAAGTCAATTTCTTTCTTTTTAGAAAAAATCTGTATGGTTAAACGTTATGCGATTATAACAATGACACTAAAATGGTTTATCATTTTTCGTTCAATTTATATGCGTATTTGATCTCCGATTTTAAATATAAAATAAGTGGGTTTTTTCATGAGTTTCTAAGGGTTTACGTACGAACTACTAAACATAGCGACAAGATATACACACTACTTATCGAACTCATGTATACAGTTAATACAGCCACTCTCTAACTAACAAAACATGCACCTTAATATACTCGCACATTTACAAAACACAGTTATCTGTTTGATGGACGGCGGCACTGGGGGCAGGGGTCTCCAGCCCCATCACTTTTTGACTTAGCCCCCCACATTACGGTCATCAATAATGAAGTTGATATGCATGTGTGTAACCGGCCCCCTACGTTTTAGAAGCCCCCCACTTTTATAACTGTCCCGCCGGCCCTGTGTTTTGAGTATATCACAAGACAATAATAACGTCATCCTGTGTGCAGGTAAACAAACGGACAAGCAAACAAATTCACACAAGATCTGCAGAGTTTTAGTAGCATACAAGACCTCGTAGACAATCCGTAATTGTTTGGGTCTCCGTTCAGTTCGATAAAACGTCATAAATAATCCCCCGCCCTCTCTCTGGTTTTATGGATATTAACATTTGTGACGGCATTAACTCTGCCCGGTTACCTCCAATCAATATCAAGTGATGACGTAATAATTTATTGATGGTATCCACTGGGCGTTGCTCCCACTTCTGTTTTTATAGATGATGTTACAAAAGGATGAAGCCGACTCGTTTCAATGACCTCAAATGTTAACATCTGAAGAAACAAATTAAATTTTATGTTTAATTTATAGCGAACGATAAGAAAACACGCACAAGTTTAAATCTGCCGTGTCTTGCTCTAAACGCTCTCTCTCTCTCTCTCTCTGACACGGACGCTCGAAACGAAAAGACTTCCACACGGCCTCCTGCTATTTCGCTAGGTTCTTTTAACCTGACGAGATGTGACATTCACAACTAGGGACATGCGTAGCTTTACTTATTCTATGGACACTCCATATACATTATTTATTTGCATAGATATGTCACGTCTTAATAATTAACCCAAAACTAAATACCATAATACCCTATATTCTTAAATTCTTTATAGTACATCTTCTCTCGCACATCACACACTAAATACAGTAGGCCCAGAAACACCTGCAAATAACAAAATTCCGCGAATAGATTTGATGCCTCAAAGTTTTTAGCCGTTTCTTGTAGCATATTGTTAAAATATCAATAACTTCTTAGCTGTCTGCTGATTGGTTCAAGCAAACAACTTTTTCTTTAGCTTGACTAATCAGTGGCCTTCTTTTAGGCGAATCTCGGATGGCTAGCATAATTATATAAACACTTGACTGCCATCAACCCTCTCTTTTTTCTTCTGTGGCACGAGACGACACTTCTCTCTCTTTCCTACTTTGGCACTGCCAAACACACGTTTCCCCTTTCTGGGGACGCAACAGACATTTTATCAGACCAACTTCAACAAGACGCAAAAATGGCTACTGCCTAATACACGTGGACTTGTTATAACACACACACATAATTGTTTACATGTAAACTGACTTTCACACAGGTGTACAGACACACTTCCTTGCCTACACATATGGACGCGTCATGACGCTGTGCAATCATTCAACAATATGAACAATTCTCTTTCCCCTACGGGGGAATTATAATCACGGGAAATTCCTAGCTTTTGCCTTCGTCAATACTTATGGACCTACTAACATTTTTTTCCTTTTTGTTCACGTACTAACGATGAAGACTGAATAAAGTTGTTTTTAAATGTTAGAATGCTATTTTGTCACTTCCATCCTACAAGTTCACAAAAGTTAGGTGTTTGTATAGTAACATGTGTTTTTGCATTGAAGCCACCAAATAAGCGTAAATAAGCCATTCTGCTTACAAGTTGGTTGATTTCTTTAATAGTTCAGTTTCGTATGAAGTCAGCGACAATTTGGAATACCAACGCTTTTGTATGAGCCGCATTTAATAAAAATCCTATGGAATGATTAGCGTTTCTTTTTGTCATATTGGCCTTCGTTGGACTTAAATGATTATCATAAAATTTGAAAATCTTAAATAAAAATAACTGTTTGTGTTAACTAAAACCTACAATCGTATTTACCATAGTTAACGAGGGTTGTTATTTCCAGAAGCTTCTGAGGAAGAGATTAAGTGTTACTTTAATAAAAAGAGAGGGGTTTGAAAAGAAATAAAAGAAAATAAGAGAGGGGGAGAGTGAGAAAGAAGAAGAATGTTATGGTGATCTACCCTATTCCATCACTGTATGGACTCTTTCTAGCTCTATGAATAGAGTCGTTATAACCAATCAGGAGATGTGAGAAGCGAAGTGAGGAAGCATCTTCTGTCAACCCATTACTTCTGTACTTTCTGATTATACAATTTTTTGTTACTTTTCTATTCGTGTTATTCATGAATAGAATCATGATGAACAATCAGTAGAAGTGAGAAGAGAAGCGTAGTGAGGAAGCAACCTTTGTTAACCTATTTGTTCTGTACTTTCTGTTAATACAATTTCTATTTGTTATTTCTTTTCAGCCACAACAAATAATAAGAAGAATGAGACAAAAAGAAGATGCAAAAAGAAAAAGAAAGTAGATTAACAAAGTGTTTTTGGATAGAATATATTTTAAACTGATTCAACAATAGTAACATTTATTTTAAACGCTTCTAAAGTTCTGATTAATTTTTTTCATAGATAATTTTAAAAAATCCGCCCAATAATCAAAGAGATAAGTTGACACATTAAAAAGATTAGATTAACATAAAAAGCGATGGATAAAATAGAGATCTACATATTACTGTAGCGAAAAGTTAGGGTATAATGAATAAAAACAGAAAACAATACAGCGTGCAAGAATATTGCTGGATCCTTAGAAAATTACCCCCGACTAGAAGCAAAATCACACTCCTTCACTGTAGAGGTTCCTAAATAACGGAATATTTTCCACTGTGATAGATTATTTCTTCGAAACGTTTGCCTTTTGAATTCCATCTTTGTTTCCGGTTTCTACAATCATACAAACATTTATACTATTAACTAGATGCATTTTAACCCATTCGTATATCATGCCTACTAGACACTATCCCCCAGTGCCTAAGGTCTATCTGTATAAAGGGTTGTTAGGACAACCTGGTATGAGTATAATCTCGTTTATAAGTAAACCCCAACCAAATATTCAAAATAACAGAGTATTCGAAGCCCAAATAAGATCCATTCAGTATAGCTACATACTGGCTTATATGAAGAATTGGCACCTTTTCCAAGTTCTGTTGTAACAGTACTAAGCTGGATATTCCACCAGACTATATGAATTCTTGTCCTAGAATCCCGCAAGACAAAGAGATCATAAGAAAGATATACTATAACATCGTTAACTGGTCAATACGGGAGAGGAAAATTAATGTTCACTTTTTTACTAACTTACTGTATTTTAATATGATATAAAGCGAAAACTTTTGAAAAGACATGTTTTTTTAATTTTATTGTACAATATTTTGGTAAATTGTCCGTTAATTCATAAATAAAAAGTGAAATGAATGCAATATTATTGTTTTGAAAGTAAATATCTCTTTTCCTCCATAATCTGTTGAATGATAAAATAAAAACATACTTGAATAGTATTCATTTTTAACAGATTTAAATGAATTCAAACAATGTCATCATTTTGAAATATTGGTGTTTAAACATCTATTTTTGAAATAAGGTTCCCAATCTTTCAACATATTTTAATGATAAAACATTTAGTATTACGAATTGTAAAAGAGCTACATCGACAGTGATTTCATAATTTGTGATTTTAAATGGAAGTTTGTTTTCTTCTTTGTATTAGCATCTGTTTGACAATGTCAAATATATAGGAGCATGTAACTTCATGGTTGAACACATGAGCTGCTTGACTTCACATCTTAGACAAACAGTATTTACACCAGTATGTGTTCACTGTTCAGGTTCTCAATTATTTCAGTTACAAACGTGTTTCAAAACTAAAAAGTGCACCTTCTCTCGTCAGCACTAATATTATAATGCATATCAAAGTATTGGGTGTGTATGTATATGCTGCTAAAATATGATTAACTTGGAAAGAAAGTGTAAGCTCTCAAGTATCAGGGGGTCACACTCCCTTTTTGTGTGACAGAACCAGCACTTGTTGAGTCCATTCATCTTTGGTTATTATGCCTTGATCTGGGACAGCCATTGATATCCTTTACTGATATATAGTTGAGCTATCCTTATTTCTTTCCATGTCTTACATAAAATCTTCGTATTTAGTTATCTTTATATTTGGTTTTCTTTGTTGTTCCACTTCAACTAAATGAAGTTCTCAGAAATGAAATAGGGCGACTTCCTAGAGCTAATACTTTATCTTTATATGAGATACAAAGATATTCGAATATTCCATTAAAGTCAAAAACATTTTTTTATGATCTCTCGGTTTTCCCTATTCCAGGACAAGAATTAGTCTAGTCTGGTGGAATATCCAGTTTAGTGCTGATAATAGAAGCAACATAACTTGGAGGTGCACCATTCCTCGTATAAGTCAGTGTTGGTTATCCATAACAATGGGATATTATTTAGGCTTCGAACATTGTTATTTTAAATATTAAGCTAGAGTTTACAACCTCAGTACAGAGAGATCTTAGAAACTCGGTGTCTAGTAAGCATTCAAGTGCTCTCACTTTTATATGGACACATATGTCTTTGTAAACTTGATTTGCAGATAAAAGATTTGCTGCATACTGTGCAAGAATGTAGTTTTTCACCAGTATGTGTACACATATGGTGTTTTAATGTTGCTTTCCTGATAAAAGATTTGCCACATACTTCACAAGAATATGGTTTTTCCCCCATATGTGTAAACATATGACTCCGTAAACTGTCTTTCCGGATAAAGGATTTGCCGCATACTTCACAAGAATGTGGTTTTTCACCAGTATGTGTACACATATGGCTTTGTAAAGTTGCTTTATGGATAAAAGATTTGCCACATACTTCACAAGAATGTGGTTTGTCACCAGTATGAGTACACATATGCTTTTGTAAATTTCTTTTAGTAATAAATTCTTTTCTGCATATTTCACTAGAATGTGTTTTTTCTCCAGTATGAGTACACATATGGCTTTGTAAAGTTGCTTTACGGATAAAAGATTTGCCACATACTTCACAAGAATGTGGTTTTTCTCCAGTATGTGTACACATATGGCTTTGTAAATTTGCTTTCTGTATAAAAGATTTGCCACATACTTCACAAGAATGTGGTTTTTCACCAGTATGTGAAAACATATGGCTTTGTAAATTTGCTTTCTGTATAAAAGATTTGCAACATACTTCACAAGAATATGGTTTTTCACCAGTATGTGAAAACATATGGCTTTGTAAATTTGCTTTCTGTATAAAAGATTTGCCACATACTTCACAAGAATGTGGTTTTTCACCAGTATGTGTACGCACATGGATTTGTAAATTTACTTTCTGTATAAAAGATTTGCCACATGCTTCACAAGAATATGGTTTTTCTCCAGTATGTGTACACATATGGCTTTGTAAATTTGATTCATGGATAAAAGATTTGCTGCATACTTCACAAGAATGTGGTTTTTCACCAGTATGTGTACACATATGGCTTTGTAAATGTGCTTTATGGATAAAAGATTTGCTGCATACTTTACAAGAATGTGGTTTTTCACCAGTATGTGTACGCACATGGATTTGTAAATTTGCTTGATGGATAAAAGATTTGCCGCATACTTCACAAGAATGTGGTTTTTCACCAGTATGTGTAAACATATGGATTTTTAACTTTGATTTCTGGCTAAAACATTTGCCACAAACTTCACAAAGATGTGGTTTTTCACCAGTATGTGTACACATATGGATTTTTAACTTTGCTTTCTGGCTAAAACATTTGCCACAAACTTCACAAGGATGTGGTTTTTCACCAGTATGAGTAAGCATATGGCTCTTTAGCTTTCCTTTGTGGCTAAATGATTTGCCGCATACTTCACAAGAACGTGATTTTTCACCAGTATGTGCACACATATGACTTTTTAAAGTTGCTTTATGGATTAAAGATTTGCCACATATGGTACAAGAATGTGGTTTTTCCCCAGTATGTGTGCACATATGGCTTAGTAAAGTTGATTTCTGGTTAAAACATTTGTTGCATACATCACAAGTATGTGGTTTTTCTTTATTGTGTTTACGTATATGTCTGTTCAAGTCTGATTTCTTTGAAAAAGAATCACCACATACTTCACACGAATGTGGTTTTTCTCCAGTGTGTTTAATCATATGGTTCTTCAGATGTGTTTTCTCGATAAAAGAAGAGCCACATACCTTACAAGAATGTGTTTTTTCTCCAACATGTGTAAACATATGTCTTTTGAAATGTGTTTTCTGGATAAACGAAGACCCACATACTTCACACAAATATGGTATCTCAACAGTGTGTATAAACATATGGCTCTGCAAACATGATTTACTTGAAAATGAATCACCACACACTTCACAAGAATATGGCTTTTCTCTGTTTACGAACATGAATTTTGAAGTATTATTTACTTGAAGGTACATTGCCACAAATTTCACAACAATTTTGTTTTACTCCAGTGTGTTTACTCATATGCCTCTGCATGTATTCTTTACGGAAAATATAAATACTACATACTTTACAAGAATGTGATTTTTCTCCAATATGTTTTAACATATGTTTCTGCAAAACTGATTTCCATGGAAAAGTATCTCCACATATTTCACATGAATGTTGTTTTTCTCCAGTGTGTATACGCATATGTTTCTTCACGTCAGATTTCCTTGAAAAAGACTTGCCACATACTTCACAAGAAGCTTTTTGTTCTCCAATGTGTCATCATATGGTTCTTATATTAGCTTTTTCGGTAAAATTACATCAATATAATTTACAGGAATGTGATTTATCTCCAGTGTGCGTGTACATATGCCTTAATAAATTTGATTTACTTGAAAATGTAAAACTACATACCTCGCAATCACACAGTTCATTTCCAATATGTGTACGTATAGCTCTGCAAATGTGCTTTCTGGATAAATTAGCTACCTACTTCATAAAACTTGGTTCATCTCAAGTGTGTATACTCATATGTTTGTCTAAATTCGTTGTCTATTTATGTTAATTTACTTCCAAAAAAATCAGGCTAAGACTTACAAAGACTTAATTTTGAATTAGATACATCAGATTTTTATCACAATTCTCTCCTTTCAGAATAGAATTTCTCTTTCAGATTTTGTAACCAAAAGCAATTTACACATGGAAATTTCCAGATATCTCATGAACTGACATTTTGGTTAGTATATAATTCAAAATCTATAATAATGAAAAGGATATATGTATCGCTCTGTTTACTAAAAAATATTCAGGTTATTCAACCTGTAAACTTGCAATTCCGTACATTTATGCTTTTTAAAATTCTTAAATCAGTGTTCACATTCACAAAATAAAAGATTGTTTATAATACATTCCTATTTTCAGCTTTCGCTGTTAACAGTATTTTTTAGATTCCTTTGGTGTATTTTGGGGTCTCAATTTTATTACAAGAGTGTCAGAGTATAGTGTAGCTGTCATGAGACAGAAATGCTTATCCAGTATATTTTAACTAAATTTGACACAAACCACAATAGGATTTATCTCCATCAGATTTTGTAACCAATGTAAGACATGTAAATTTCACCAGAAAATGAAAATCCATTCAGATCCATTAATTGATTGGAAGTTTTTTTTACTGGTGAATCTGCAATTATAAAAGACATTATTTAATACATTTCAAGAAAGTATATATTTTGTTTTTAAAGTAAAAAAACATCACTTCATGCACCCTCCTCCTCCAATAAATTACACTGGCCCCAGCTAACACCACACAAAAATGAAGCAAGGAACAGAATTTACAAGATATACCATAAGCTCTCCCCTGTCTCTTTCCCCATCCCCCCCAATAAAAGAGGGGGAAAATAAATAAATACAAATTTAAAATACATTTCTTTTAAATTTGAAAAAATGGTGCCGGCCTAGGCTGACACCAAACACAATATATGTACAGAGTCGAGGACGATAATACCGAGGAGGGACAGCACAAAACAGACTTTGACTAGAAGAGTGCAGAGAATGCTGGGACCTTGGGGAGGCTAATTCCCACCCAAATCTCAGAGAACCTTATCAGCGAGAAATTAATGGAAAGAAGCTATTGCTATATCGCAAGATTATTTGCAGTGGTTATCGAAAATAGGTGAAGAATTCTGGAAATCTTAGGAGGCTTGTTTCCACTCAGACTCTAGGAAGTAGCATTAGTTGTTGTCGGTTAGCAATCACTGATGATGATCTGTGTGAGAACTCCTAGTGAGTACAAATAATAATGACTGGTGTTTCCTTTCAAAACAATCCTCTGACAAATGAGGTAATTCCTGGAACGATGCCCCCTGGGAGCTAACAAAACATATTGCACTCTGATATAGTGTTGGAGGAAGGGCGCGGTCAGTACTGTTTAAATCTAAATGTTAAAATTGTTGTTGTAGTAGTAATAATAATCACGATGTTTCCTGTCTTTTACCCCGAAAAGATTAAGTAATGCAATGAAGGATTGCCTTCTGAGACCACACTCCACACTTATATAGAACAGAGTATAAACTTAGCATTACAAGCAGATAGCGTTTTTTCGTTGGACAACGGCAAAATTTCACACCCATACTTCTTAAAAAAGTCATATCTCTGTTATTTGTGGTTCAATATTTAAAACAATTATATGGATGGAAAGAGAATAAAATAAACATTCCTATGATATTAATTTAATGTGCCTTACTACGTTAAATATTTTTATACTCCAAGTTAAAAATGAAAAAACGTTAAAAAATGACAAACACGGAAGGGAAACTGTTTTTTTCATTTTTATTTTTCATACCCTACATTCCGATTAAAATGCAGCGGATTGATGTGACTGGATATTCTTGAGATTTCACATGCTAATTAAACATAGATGAATAGGTTGGGAACCACGTGATTTGGATTTTTATTACAATTAGAAACGAAGATACTACCGATCAAAGTTAAATATGAATATTTCGAAATTTATTAGAGATATTGACTCAAATCACGTGGTTTCATATCAAGGATAGATTCAGAATTATTTTGATGTATAATATGTAAATATTTGATAATGTGTGTGTCCTGCATTTATTATTTTATACGTTTATTCTGTAAAATTCTTTAAAAAAAAATGTTTTGAAAACGTATTTTTATAAACTAACTTTTTAAACGTACCCCTCCTCACCCCTGTTCGCCTGCCTGACAGCGAGTTACAGGCAGCATTCGCCCTTTTCTTTCTTCTCTCTCACTTTTCGCAGTTTCTCCTCTCTCTCTTTTCTCACTTTCTTCTTCTTCTTCTCTCTCTCCCCTCTTCTATGTAAGATCATAACAACTAGTCGCTTTTACAAACACGCGTTTTATGAGTTTTGTTTTGCTTAAATTCTTTACGCTATTTGTACGACAAAAAGGAGTATTATATACTTTGTTTTTTTTTGTTTTTTTCAAATTTAAATGTTTATCCATTTTAAATTTTCTTTAGAATTTTAATTTTATCCGGTGAAAATGCGACCTGGCAGGCATTTTTAACAATATCGAACAGAACGAAAAAAGGGTGAAAGAAACAAATGTGATGCAAATAAATGTTACCAAATGCAAATTAAGTTACTATTCTACCTATCTGCCTATTTTTTTGTGTTTTGAAGTATTTTTAAGTGCTTTTATTTACAAATTTTATCTTTTTTTAACGCTTACTGAATCTGACACATACAAGATGGTGACCGCATGGGTGCGGCGAAAATCACTCAAAAATCGAATATTAAACAAAATATAGCTAATAAAATGCACAGTTCGGTTGAACATTCAATTGTCTTCCAATTGATGACAGTTATTAGCTGTATTTTTGTTTAATATTCGATTTTTTGCGATTTTCGCCGCACCCATGCGGTCGCCATCTTGTATGTGTCAGATTTAGTAAGTGTAAAAAAATAGATAAAATTTGGAAATAAAAGCGCTTAAAAATACTATAAAACACAAAAAATAGGTAGAATAGTAACTTAATTTGCATTTGGTAACATTTATTTGCATCACATTTGTTTATTTCACCCTTTTTTCGTTCTGTTCGATATTGTTAAAAATGACCCATTTATTTATTGTATATTTTCTTTTTCACTCCTTTTTCGTTCTGTTTGATCTCATTTATTTTTAATTGACAAATAATATTGTTAATAATTAAGAAACCACAATACTTTTCAATTTTCCTTTTTAGTTTGATTTTTATTATCTTATATAAATATAAGTTTCGTCCGTCTGGTCAAATGTAAAAAATAAAATAAAGTAAAGCATTACATTTTTTTATTATCGTGAAAAAACAAACAAACTTGTAAATTGGAAAAACAAATGCTCATTTTGGACCTTTTTTTTCTTATATGATAGCGTTTGAATGACGTGTAACCGTTTTAGTTAAATATTAGATGTAACCATGTTCTTGTTTTTTTCGGGGGGGGGGGGGTCTGTTGCCACCCGGACTTAGGTTCTATGTGGCAGTGCTTGGATTACAAATTTTATCCAATCTTATTTTTCCCCAGTATATTATGGAGTAAATATATACAGGACCTTACTGTGAAACACTGCAACTAACTTGTCGCAACCTTGCTGAAAGAATCATTTTAGTGCAGTGTAAGGCTTAAAAAAATGGTGTTGTGCTTAAATTACGCAATTTCTTTAAAAAAGATAGTAATAGTGCAGTTACTGTTATACAGACACTATGTAGTGACTTAAAAGAAAGTAAAGTTATATTGAAATATCTCACAATCCGTATGATACAACGTGCTAGTTTGAAAACTTTGAAATTTACCCATTTAATTTATAATTCATGGCTTAATGTAAAGAGATGAATAAAATCTGACTCCATAATCAGAAAGACCACTCTCATCTGGCTTTTTTATAAAGATTTCCTCTTTCTTGTGTGTTTGATGTTCATAAAATTATTGTATTTTTTATGAATACCTTTTAGAAATGATATCAGTATTTCCATTTACTGCAGAAATAAATATGTCGTCTATTTGAAAACTGTTCTTGGGTTTGAATATCATAAGTGAGATTACATATTGTTGTACATGCCACCTACGCAGTATTTATACAAAAACAGAATAATGAATTTTCGAACCAGATAATTTTATTTTCAATATAATAAATTTGACATATATTTTGAATTAAAAACATAGTTTATGAAGTAAATATTGATTTTAGAAGAGCATTCACATTTTGGCTGGCTGTACTGTATATATTAGATATTTCTGATTAAAATTAAATAAAAGAGGTCAAAATAAAGATGCAATATTATCATTGGTGGAAAAGTGTGTCTTTCTTTCCTAATTTATATGTTCTATAGGCTTATGCCAACTCTAATATATTAACATTTCTTTCAAATGATGACATTCCAATCAGGCTTCTGTCTTTGTACATGGCTTTATACACTTTGATATTTGTTTTCTAATAAAAAGTAATTGATTGATTGAATCTCTAAATTTCAACTCCCACCATCCATACAATGGCTGACCTCTGGAACCCCCTCCCTGCCCCCTGTTTCCCCGACAGTACTGACATTCAGAAATTTAAAACTAATGTAAACAGACATATCGCTGTGCAGATCCCAATTTAGACTGACCCCCCCCCAACCTTCTCCCCTTTTCTTTTTTCTCAGTAGCCCCTTACGTCTACTGTGGTAGCCTGATTTGTTTGGTGTGAACCATGTTAAAAAAAAATTGAAATTCTTCTCATGATAAAAACAATACTATATACGACTGATAATGGAATAATAAATTAGCGACAGTGAAAATTCTCGTCTCTTATTTATGCTCGCTCTTTTACAACAAAAGAGACTTAACAGAAGAGGAGATAATGCTTAGGATGATTGCCTCCTGAGACTTAACAGAAAATACTCCACTCAGATGTAGAGCAGGGGTCGCGGTCTGCGCCAAATACATTTTTACTAAATAAAATATATTAAACAATGTATTTTAAATGAAATTATATGCATTTACAATGAATAGTCACGGTTGAAATTTTGTTACATGTAAAACAAAAACAACTTATATATTGAATCTAGACGTATTTCAAATGGAATTTAAACTCTTCTTATGATAAAAAACAATACTATATAGCCTTACCCCGAAATAAGAAATAGCTTGATTTTAAAACTGAATATCGACAGTGAAAAGTCTCCTCTCTCATCTATATTTTTTTTTTATAAAGATTTCAAAGATTTCCTGTTTCTTTGCTACCCGTGTTTGATGTTCATAAAATTATTGTATTTTTTATGAATACATTTTAGAAATGATATCAATATGTCCATTTATGCAGAAATAAATATGTCGTCTATTTGAAAACTGTTCTGGTGTTTGAATATTATAAGTGAGAGTACATATTGTTGTACATGCCACCTACGCAATATTTATCCGAAAACAGAAAAATTAATTATCTAACCAGATAATGTTATTTACAATATAATAAATTCGACATATATTTTGAATTACAAAACATACTTTATGAAGTAAATATTGATTTTAGAAGAGAGGAGCGTTTAGATTTTGGCTGGCTTTCCTATGAAAGAATTTATTATCTCAATTCGGCGGGGTGTAAGGATTACCTATCTGTCTTTGAAGAGGGGTTAATTAGCATACGGGAATCACGTTAGCAAAGAGATGGAGACGTTGGGTATTTAATGGTTCAGTTGAGAGTGGTTGGGGTGCGTCTGAATACCATACGAGTGGACAAGTTACGATTGTGAGTGCATCCCCCTATCTCTTCCCCGCTTTTCCCAGCCCTACCTAATAAGTTACAAATTTGTTTTAACGTGACTAACGTTGAAATTAATTTTGGGTAGGCCTAAGATACTAATTTCTCTGATTACCTACCAGTTAATCTCGGCCGAGATTTATTTTATTTTTTTTAAGTTGTGTACGTTTGGCTGGGCATTCTGTCCAGGTGAGACAGTGTTTTTTTTGTTTTTTTTTCTCCCACCGAGAGGTATTTCTCCAACCTTACTTATTTTAGGAGAACACTTTATTTGTTCCCTTGGGCCTATGAAAGGGTCTCGTTTTCATACTATAATATATAAATGTTACCAGGCACAACGATCCGCGACGCTAAAGAAGCAACGTCACAACTTTGAAAAGCAGGTAAGCACACACTAGCGTTATTTATTTATTCATTTTTCTTCCTGTTTGTTGCTTTGTTGCCTGTTGGCGTTTGCAACGGTTCAGTTTTTAGTGTCTGCTGTGGGAATTCGAGCCCTAGCCGTTTTTAAAGTTCCAACACCTATATATATAAGATGTTTCTGATTAAAATTAAATAAAGGACGTCAAAATAAAGGTGCAATGGTAATTTTGTTGGAAAAGTGTTTCTTTCTTTCCTCATTAATATGTTCTATACACTTATGCCAACTCTAATATATTAACATTTCTTTCAAACGATGACATTCCAATCAGGCTTATGTCTTTTTACATGGCTTGATACACTTTGCTATTTGTTTTCCAATAAAATTGATTGATTGAATATCGAAATTTCAACTCCCACCATCCATAAAATGAAAAGAAAGTAATCATCCATTCTATACAATATCAAGCAAATATAGTAACACACATAGACATTTTTAAAGGGACAAATGTTGTGACATAAGTGACGTTTAACTGTAATCGCCCCAAGTAGTCTTAGCTTGTAAACATCACTGACTGATTGCAACCAAAGACTGATGACTGAATGACAAAGAAGGTTGAACAAGACTGAGGACACCTGCACACTTTCAGCTGACAAACAACTCGATTAATTCTATACAATCAATCTAGAAAGATGAAAAATAGGTCATGCCAGATGAGAAAACACAAGGTGCGGGTCTTAGCTTCAATCCTGCAAAATCAGTTTATTCTGGGTTTTTTTTTACTCAGTTATTAAAGAATCCATGGGTTATTATCAAATCACAATGAGTTTTTCAAATTTAAATAAAAATTATTATTCTTACATTAAACATGTGTTAACTTTGTTTTTATTCTGTTTAAACTAGTTTTTTTATATTTTATTTGTAGAATGTTCATAGTTTATTTCTTGTGTAAAGTTAGTTTTAGCATAAAAAGTGTTTAAACTGTAAAATTATTTTGTGCACAAAAAAAACACAGCGAATAATGCTTAAACCATTGAATTAAAGTTTAAAATATATGTAAAGCAAAACATTTTGAGACAAAAAACGTTTTCCTGTTACATAATATTGACTGAAATGGTTATTTTTAGTTATATAAATAAGAGTCCATAAAAAGGAGCAAAATAAATAAAAAATCAAACTTGAAAATGAAAAACAATAGTTAGACATTTACAGTAATAAATAGAATAAGAGCAATCAATGTTTGGGTAAGAACATGGGGAGTTGCCTGAGGAACACGTGGTGCCGTCGTCTAAAGTGATAGAAGGAAGAAGAGAGAGAACGAAAGGGAAGAAGAAGCAAAGAAAGAGGAATTTACTTAAATATCGGGTTGCTACCTACTGCCCGAAACTTAAGAACAAGCTATATCCCCACCTTCTCTTTCTTTTCCTTTTTCAGCACGGAAAAATGACAGATGCAGGTGTAACCACAATGGTGAAGTCATTCGACGGAAGTACCGACGTTTGTCAGTGGATAAGGAAGGTTGAGCTGGTCGCGAAACTGAAAAACGTTACGGACCTAGCATCTTTCTTGCCGTTATTTTTGGAAGGAGACGCCCTTGCCCTATATCTCGAGCTTAGCGAAGTATGAAAATCCGTGTGAAGCAACAGATATGCTGAAAAATCTACGGTGGGCAGGTGGTTCCGTCGATGTTTCGCCAATAAGGTGAAGTGATTGGCCGGACTGGCAGTATATGTGGGGCGAGGGTTTGAGAGAATGGTCAAGCTATTCTTCACCACTAGATTCCCAGAAGATGTTGCAAGGGAATTGCAACAGGTGCCCGGATTTGACAATGTCGATGTCCACGCATTAATCCCAGGGCAAAGGTGCTGACGTGCAGGCGATCCTCGCGGGTGAAGGACGAATCGGCAGTTGCACAGAGCGGTGCACGCGGCCAAGTGAAGGTGGCAATCAAATGTTGGTAATGTGGTGGGCCGCACCTCCGGAAAGACTGTCAGAAGTATCTGACGCGGATCATATGTTACCGGTGCCAGCAGAGTGGCCACCTAGCCAAGGACTGTCCAGGAAACGCTTAATGGAGTATCATCATGCCGACCGATACCCCGGCGCAAAGACGGCAGGGATAGCCCCACGGATCGTGGTCGCAGTGGAGGGGAGAGAGATCGAGGCACTGGTTGACACTGGCTGCTCAACTACCATGGTTCAGAAGGGCCTGGTGAACAGATGGAGTGGGGGTAGAAGCATCAAGGCATTCGACGGCACGGAGGTGAAATGTCGTGGGACCAGCACTGTTCGCATCGACATAAGAGGACGACGACTGACTATAGAAGTATTGGTAGTCGATCGTCTGGTGCCAGGGGTAGAGGCAATCCTCAGCATGGACGTACTCTGCCGGATGGGGGGCGTCACTGTTGACACAAATGGACGCGTTGAATTCGGTGACGACCACTGTGCGGTGCGAACCCGGAAGCCTCGCCATGTGATGGAGGTGGAGTGGCTGAGTGCGAGATCAGCGATCAAGACTTCATCGCAACATCTCGCAATGGTAGGTGGACTGCCAGATGGAAGTGGACAACGGGGCCTCCGTGCCTGCAGAATCGAGTCGGGAAGTATGACACCAAATTAACGGAGTCACAGGAGGCGTCCTTTGAGGACGAAGTGGAGAGCTGGATCAAGGAGGGGATTCTCGTGCCATGGAAAGAGGAACTTAAAGGAGGTCTGTTACCTCTCATGGCGGTGATCCAGCCGACCAAGGATAAGGTCTGCCCCGTGTCGGATGACCGGGAACTGAACAAACATGTGTCTTGCCACACAGGGGGTGACGTCATAGACGTTTGTGCAGAAACCATGCGGAGATGGAGACAGAAGGTTGGGGCGTCCATAATTGTTGATCTGAAGTCGGCGTATCTGCAAATCCATGTCGAGCAAGATCTCTGGAAATATCAGCTGGTACAATTCAAGGAGAAGATGTACTGCTTGACGCGTTTGGGTTTTGGGTTGAATGTCGCCCCCAAAATCATGACTGCAATACTAAAGCGGGTGTTGAAAGAGGAGGAGGACGTAAATGAAGCAACCGACTCCTATGTAGATGACATACTGCTGGATGAGACAGTGGTGCCAGCACCAAGAGTAGTGGAACAGCTTAGGAGGTTTGGTCTAACAGCAAAGGCCCCTGAGCTGTTAAATGGCGGTGCGGCTTTGGGACTCCACTTAGAAGAAGATGCAATGGTAGAGCTGCGGTTCACGAGAGGGAACGCTATTCCAGAGGTCACGGAGAGAATGAGCAGGCGACAATTGTTCTCGGTTTGCGGGAAGTTGGTGGGCCATTACCCTGTAGCTGGGTGGCTCAGAGCAACCTGCAGTTATGTGAAGAGAAAAGCAGGAGGAGTGAAATGGGATGACAGCGTTGGCGAAAATGTGGTGGCTGTGATGCGAGATGTCCTAAAGGAGGTGGATAAGGAGGACACAGTGAGAGGAAGGTGGAGAGTCCCTAAGACAGAAAAACGGGTCGTATGGTGTGATGCAAGTAGCATTGCCACTGGCGTCGCAGTTGAGATTGGAGGTGAGGTGGTGGAGGACGCGGCCTGGCTTAGGAAAGCAACAGATTTCTCCCACATCAACGTAGCCGAGTTGGACGCAACTATCAAGGGCATAAACCTGGCATTAAGGTGGGGACTGAAAGAGGTGGAGCTGTGTACAGATTCAGCGACCGTGCTGAACTGGGTGCAGGCGGCTGTGACAAAACAGCGGAGAGTAAAGACAAAAGGTGCTTCAGAAATGATCATCATGCGTAGAGTCGGGATCCTACGAGAGTTAATCGCCAAATTTGGATTGAAAGTCAGTGTTTTGTTCATACCTTCCGCCAAGAATAGGGCAGACAGCCTAACGAGGGTGAGAAGAGGGTGGATGGAAGCCTTGGACGAAACGACAGAGAGTGCTGATGAAACATGCTGCATGACTCATGAGGAAGTCAAGGACCAGCACTCTATGCACCACATGGGAGTTGAAAGGACTTTGCATCTAGCCCGCAAGGTAGATCCCAGTGTTGTGAGGGAGGTCGTGCAGAAAGTAGTCCAGCAATGCGTGCGGTGTCAATCGATAGATCCGGCACCGGCGTCACATCATCACGGAGAGCTCCAGGTGGGCGAAAATTGGAATGGACTTGCCGTTGATGTCACCCACTACTGAGGGGCTCAATATCTAACCATGATTGACTGCGGACCAAGTAGGTTCGCGATTTGGAGGAAGTTTAGGAGAGAGACGGCTAGTGAGGTGGCAAGCACACTGAATACAGTGTTTCTGGAACGTTGACCCGTAGACGAAGTCTTGATGGACAATGGGGCGGCTTTCCGATCAGGAACAGTCAGAGAGATGCTGGAGAGATGGAACATCAGACAATACTTCAGAGCCGCGTATAGGCCGTAAGGAAACGGCATAGTGGAAAGGAACCACAGGACCATTAAAGCGTTGGCTGAGAGAGGGGGAACCACACCAGGAGAGGCCCTGTTCTGGTACAACATGACTCCCAGATCAGGGCAGGTGAGGGAGACGGTGCCACAAGAACAGATATATCGATATGTCTGGCGGCATCCAAGCGTTCCGCCACCGGAACAGAGTCGAGCAACCAGGAGCACAGTGCGACTAGAAGATGAAGTGTGGGTAAACCCGCCTGGTGCGCGATGTACGACACAATGGGCGCGAGGAACAGTTACAGCCAAGAATTTGGACAGTAATGTGTCTGTCGATTGCGTGCCGAGACACGTTCTGGACCTAAGACCGTTGGAGAGGCATGAGACGGAGTTGCGAGAGACGCCAGCAGCGACCGATCTGAATGGAGGTGTGCGTGAAGGGTCACCACGGAGATCACAGCGAAGCCGGCGACCTCCAGTGTGGACTACAGACTATGTAATGTGATCAGAGATCAGGGGGTGATGTATATTTGAATGAGACGACGACAAACGTACAACTTACCTCTTGTGGGGAGCCGGGCACAAAGAAAGAGAAGGAGTAATGCGTTTTATGAGAAGGAAGTACTTCCGGCGGAAACGGAAGTGCTTCCGGCAGAGACAGATTGTGGGAAGGAGGCTGCACTATAAGAGCAATCAATGTTTGGGTAAGAACATGGAGAGTTGCCTGAGGAACATGTGGTGCCGTCGTCTAAAGTGATAGAAGTAAGAAGAGAGAGAACGAAAGGGAAGAAGAAGCAAAGAAAGAGGAATTTATTTTTATTTCGGGTTGCTACCTACTGCCCGAAACTTAACAGATATTAACAGTATAATTACAGTTATTTAATAATTTTATACCCCTAGAATTTTGGCAGAATTCTAATTTCACGAGATTGCAACACGGATTTAGGGTTAGTTGTAATCGCATAAGAAAAGTAGAATGGTCCTGCCACCCCACCCAACAAAAAATTGATTTGCCTATTTCTAATAGAAAATTTCCAATTGTACTTCCACCCTTCGTAAATAAATTCTACCTGAAATATAATGGGTAATTGTTAATGTTTTTGATGAACACCACTTGTGGATTTCCGATTTTAATACCGGAAGCCGTCACCACGTAGATTTTTCACTTTAATACAAAAATTACCAAAATAAACCTTTGCCGAGTAAGAAATTTAAAGGAAATAATTAAGAAGACATAACTAATCGATTATTTAAAAATAAGTATAATCGTCAATAAAACATGTCTGCCAACGATTAAAACTTTGATTTAAAGTTACTTTTTCAACACTTAAATGTCTTACTGAGCAAAGATGAAATATGTTAAGGCATAACTAGTCGATTATTTAATAATAATCGTCAATAAAACATGTCTGCCAATGACTAAAACTTAGATTTAAAGTTACTTTTTAAACATTTAAATTCCTTACATTTTCCAAAGATGAAAAATGTTAAAACATAACTAGTCGATTATTTAATAATAATAATCGTTAATAAAACATGTCTGCCAACGATTAAAACGTTGGTTTAAACTTACTTTTTCAACACTTAAATTTCTTGCTGAGCAAAGATGGAAAAAGTTAACTTTGCCATAAAGTTACTTTTTTGAAAACTTTAAAATTAAAATTAATATTTTATTTTACAACGAAAAATACAATTTAAGACCAAACATCAATTTCATCTAAAATAAAATGAAATCGGCGAGATATTTCAAAGGTCTTTATTCTACAATTGAACCACTAAAAAAAACTTATTTCTATTTTTGGGAATCTTTTAGAATAGCTCTACAGCTCGCGAGTCGGGTTGAAAAAAAGTTGTAGAACGTAGTCAAAAAAATGAATATGCAACAAATAAATGCAACGTGCGTCGAGACCGGAGATTTTCCTAGTTTTCTATTCCATTTGTTTGTATGTTTACGTATGGTAAATGGGTTTTTATTAGAGATGAAAAAATAAAAAATAAATTTTTTATGTCATTTATTTAAAAAGAAAATGGCGTCACTAGTTTAGGCTGTCGGTGTCACGTGTGTGTGTGTTTTTTTTTTACCGGGACTCATAAGCAAATCGGCGTTTTTTTTTGTTTTTTTTTTGGGGGGGGGGTGCATTTTTGAAATTTAATTTTATGAAACGAACATTTTAACGATCATTTTGATCACCGAATGAGCGCGCATGTCGTTACGTCATTGGAAGACCAGGGATGACTGTTGTTTTGCTTTGTTCTTTTGCTTGCCTGAAATATGAAAACTTGGGGTTTTGATTAGGCTTAGGGCTGGGTTTTGATTAGGGTTAGGGCTGGGTTTAGGTTAGGGTTAGGGCTGGGTTTAGGTTAGGGTTAGGGCTGGGTTTAGGCTAGGGTTAGGGTTAGGTTTAGGTTAGGGTTAGGGTTAGGGTTGGGTTAGGGTTAGGGTTGGGTTTAGGTTAGGGTTAGGGTTAGGGTTAGGTTTAGGTTAGGGTTAGGGTTGGGTTAGGGTTAGGGTTGGGGTTTAGGTTAGGGTTAGGGTTAGGGTTTAGGTTAGGGTTAGGTTAGGGTTAGGGCTGGGTTTAGGTTAGGGTTGGGTTAGGGTTAGGGTTGGGTTTAGGTTAGGGCTGGGGTTAGGTTAGGGTTAGGACTGGGTTTAGGTTAGGGTTAGGCATTTTTTTAAGAAACAGGAAAAATAAACATTACGGTGTGACGAATGAAAATAATATGTAAATAAAAGCACACTGACATGTAAATAAAAAGAAAATTATTTTATTCCTTTTGCTTAAAATGTAGTTTTGTTTTGTTCTTCTGCTTGGCTGAAAAATGAAACATTGCGCTTTGACTATGAGTCCCAGTAAAAAAACAATTGAAACGAGACGAGAACGAGAGCGGACATTAATTTTTTTTTTATTCATTTCACGTAAGCTAAAACTATTAACTTATAGAAAATAGCACTTTTAACGGATTATAATCATTAATAACTGTCACAGTTAACTTGGAAATTCAGTTTTATCGGCTACGGTAACTTTTATTTGTTGTATATTTGTTTTTTCAGCGTTTTCGTTGTTGGGCTATTATTAAAAATACCCCTATTTTTTAGACTTACCTTAAAAATCAGCAGTTTCAGAGGGGGAAACAAAGAGAAAATAAAATAATTTTCTCTAAATTTATTTGTCTTTTTTTTCCAATAAATCTTCACAATGTCTCATTTCTCGTTCAAATAAACGTTACGAAGAAAAAAAAATGTCTCGTCATCACCGACCGGTGTAACACGTAATATTGTTCCCTATGTAAAGAAGTTCATCATTTTCTCATATTTGCATCACAAGTTTTTTGTTGTTGATTTTTCCAAAATATAATTTTTCACGTTCAATTTCAGTTTATCTTCATCGAAAACTTGCGTTTTTGATTTGTGAGGTCTTTATTGTGTTATTTTTTATATCATCAAGCCAATATTTTTTTCATTAGGAATATTTACAATTTCTCATTTATTCGTTCTTAACAAATAAACTTAACACAAAGTAAAAGAGGTAAATTTATAGAAGTGCACCTCTCGTATTTCGACCCCTAAAACAAAAAAAAGTGTCTACTTTTGGGGGCAAATTACATGTAAACAGCCTCAAACAATATCCGCTATGAAAAAAAATTATGAAATTTTTTATTATTTTAGATGTTAGGAGGGGGGCACTTTCCTATATAAGTTATACGTAAAGTGAGCACGCATTTCTTGACCACTTAGAATCGCACCATAGCAAACACGTGTTGAAAGGAATATTCTAAAATAACATTTGTTGAATATTTCTTTCAACACGTTTTATTGGGGTGGGAGTCTTTAAATATTTTAGATTAACCATTTCGGGGGGGGGGTATTTTGTAGTGTTTTGGGACGGGAGATCCCCCCCCCCCCCAATAAAACGGAATTCTCTAGCGACCTGGTAATTGTACACCGAAATAAAAAAAGTTGGTCCATAAGAACAACACATGCAACATGGTCAAAACTGATCCCCCTCCTAAAATCTCTAATATTTGAACAATATTCCCGAAAACCCGGAATTATCTCGCCACATGATAGGTAATTGTACACCGAAAAATTTTTTAAAAAGAATTGAGATGGTCAAAAAGAGGGGGATCAGTCTACGTTGAATTTACATTGGAAATTGATCCCCCTCCTAAAATGTAAATTATTTGAAAATAAATTCAAAAAACTTTGGAATTCTCTAGCAGCCTGATAGGTAAATGTACACCGAAAAAAGAACAAAGAAATGGTCAGTAAAAAGTTGTGAAAACGGACTATGGTAAAAGACGAACAAGTACCGTTTTTTCTGTTTTCATTTAACAACATAATTCAACTTTAAGTGTTAGGTTTAATGGTTATTTATCTCAAAACATTAATGAATGCAAAAGGATTGTCCCAGCATACATGTGTATGGTGTTTCAAAAGGGACATAATTGAATCGATATTATTTTTAACTTAATGTTTTTTTGTTTTGTTTTATTGTTGTTGAACCATACGAAAATTCAGCAACTATTCGTTTTTTATCTCTTATCACAGTTGTCATTAAATAGAAATAAGTTTTTATTTTAATTTATTTTTATTTTCGTTATTGAACGAAAAATTATTCCTTATTTGACATCATAAACATTTCCTCCTTTAAAATTTGTTGAACACTATCAGAAGAAATAAATCCTTTAAACCATTGCTCCTTCTCTTTCTTTTCCCTCTTTGTGCCCGGCTCCCCACACGAGGTAAGTCGTACGTTTGTCGTCGTCTCATTCAAATATACAACACGACATTACATTACATAGTCTGAAGTCCACACTGGAGGTCGCCGGCTTCGCTGTGATCTCCGTGGTGACCCTTCATGCACACCTCCATTCAGATCGGTCGCTGTTGGCCTCTCTCGCAACTCCGTCTCATGCCTCTCCACAGATCTTAGGTCCAGAACGTGTCTCGGCATGCCATCGACAGACACATTACTGTCCGAATGGCTGTAACTGTTCCATGCGCCCATTGTGTCGTACATCGTGCACCAGGCGGCTTTACCCACACTTCATCTTCTAGTCGCACTGTGCTCCTGGTTGATCGACTCTGTTCCGGTGGCGGAACGCTTGGATGCCACCAGACATATCGATATATCTTTTCTTGTGGCACCGTCTCCCTCACCTGCCCTGATCTGGGAGTCATGTTGTACCAGAACAGGGCCTCTCCTGGTGCGGTTCCCCCTCTCTCAGCCAACGCTTTGATGTTCCTTTCCACTATGCCGTTTCCTTACGGCCTATACGCGGCTCTGAAGTATTGTCTGATGTTCCATCTCTCCAGCATCTCTCTGACTGTTCCTGATCGGAAAGCCGCCCCATTGTCCATCAAGACTTCGTCTACGGGTCAACGTTCCAGAAACACTGTATTCAGTGTGCTTGCCACCTCACTAGCCGTCTCTCTCCTAAACTTCCTCCAAATCGCGAACCTACTTGGTCCGCAGTCAATCATGGTTAGATATTGAGCCCCTCGATAGTGGGTGACATCAACGGCAAGTCTCTTCCAATTTTCGCCCACCTGGAGCTCTCCGTGATGATGTGACGCCGGTGCCGGATCTATCGATTGACACCGCACGCATTGCTGGACTACTTTCTGCATGACCTCCCTCACAACACTGGGATCTACCTTGCGGGCTAGATGCAAAGTCCTTTCAACTCCCATGTGGTGCATAGAGTGCTGGTCCTTGACTTCCTCATGAGTCATGAAGCATGTTTCATCAGCACTCTCTGTCGTTTCGTCCAAGGCTTCCATCCACCCTCTTCTCACCCTCGTTAGGCTGTCTGCCCTATTCTTGGCGGAAGGTATGAACAAAACACTGACTTTCAATCCAAATTTGGCGATTAACTCTCGTAGGATCCCGACTCTACGCATGATGATCATTTCTGAAGCACCTTTTGTCTTTACTCTCCGCTGTTTTGTCACAGCCGCCTGCACCCAGTTCAGCACGGTCGCTGAATCTGTACACAGCTCCACCTCTTTCAGTCCCCACCTTAATGCCAGGTTTATGCCCTTGATAGTTGCGTCCAACTCGGCTACGTTGATGTGGGAGAAATCTGTTGCTTTCCTAAGCCAGGCCGCGTCCTCCACCACCTCACCTCCAATCTCAACTGCGACGCCAGTGGCAATGCTACTTGCATCACACCATACGACCCGTTTTTCTGTCTTAGGGACTCTCCACCTTCCTCTCACTGTGTCCTCCTTATCCACCTCCTTTAGGACATCTCGCATCACAGCCACCACATTTTCGCCAACGCTGTCATCCCATTTCACTCCTCCTGCTTTTCTCTTCACATAACTGCAGGTTGCTCTGAGCCACCCAGCTACAGGGTAATGGCCCACCAACTTCCCGCAAACCGAGAACAATTGTCGCCTGCTCATTCTGTCCGTGATCTCTGGAATAGCGTTCCCTCTCGTGAACCGCAGCTCTACCAATGCATCTTCCTCTAAGTGGAGTCCCAAAGCCGCACCGCCATTTAACAGCTCAGGGGCCTTTGCTGTTAGACCAAACGTCCTGAGCTGTTCCACTACTCTTGGTGCTGGCACCACTGTCTCATCCAGCAGTATGTCATCTACATAGGAGTCGGTTGCTTCATTTACGTCCTCCTCCTCTTTCAACACCCGCTTTAGTATTGCAGTCATGATTTTGGGCGCGACATTCAACCCAAAACCCAAACGTGTCAAGCAGTACGTCTTCTCCTTGAATTGTACCAGCTGATATTACTAGAGATCTTGCTCGACATGGATTTGCAGATACGCCGACTTCAGATCAACAATTGTGGACGGCCAAACCTTCTGTCTCCATCTCCGCATGGTTTCTGCACAAACGTCTATGATGTCACCCCCTGTGTGGCAAGACACATGTTTGTTCAGTTCCCGGTAATCCAACACGGGGCGGACCTTATCCTTGGTCGGCTGGATCACCGCCATGAGAGGTAACAGACCTCCTTTAAGTTCCTCTTTCCATGGCACGAGAATCCCCTCTTTGATCCACCTCTCCACTTCGTCCTCAAAGGACGCCTCCTGTGACTCCGTTAATTTGGTGTCATACCTCCTGACTCAATTTTGCAGGCACGGAGGCCCCGTTGTCCACTTCCATCTGGCAGTCCACCTACCATCGCGAAATGTTGCGATGAAGTCTTGATCGCTGATCTTACACTCAGCCACTCCACCTCCATCACATGGCGAGGCTTCCAGGTTCGCACCGCACAGTGGTCGTCACCGAACTCAACGCGTCCATTTGTGTCAACAGTGACGCCCCCCATCCGACAGAGTACGTTCATGCCGAGGATTGCCTCTACCCCAGGCACCAGACGATCGACTACCAATACTTCTATAGTCAGTCGTCGTCCTCTTATGTCGATGCGAACAGTGCTGGTCCCACGACATTTCACCTCCGTGCCGTCGAATGCCTTGATGCTCCTACTCCCACTCCATCTGTTCACCAGGCCCTTTCGAACCATGGTAGTTGAGCAGCCAGTGTCAACCAGTGCCTCGATCTCTCTCCCCTCCACTGCGACCACGATCCGTGGGGCTATCCCTGCCGTCTTTGCGCCGGGGTATCGGCCGGCATGATGATACCCCATTAAGCATTTCCCGGACAGTCCTTGGCTAGGTGGCCACTCTGCTGGCACTGGTAACATATGATCCGCGTCAGATACTTCTGACAGTCTTTCCGGAGGTGCGGCCCACCACATTCAAAACATTTGATTGCCACCTTCACTTGGCCGCGTGCACCGCTCTGTGCAACTGCCGATTCATCCTTCACCCGCGAGGATCGCCTGCACGTCAGCACCTTTGCCCTGGGATTAATGTGTGGACATCGACATTGCAACATCTTCTGGGAATCCAGTGGTGAAGAATAGCTTGACCATTCTCTCAAACCCTCGCCCCACATATCCTGCCAGTCCGGCCAATCGCTTCACCTTATTAGCGAAACATCGACGGAACCACCTGCCCACCGTAGATTTTTCAGCATCTCTGTTGCTTCACATGGGCTTTCTGCGAACGCTCTTTTCAAACGGATTTTCATAATTTCTGCATTCTGTTGTTCGTCTTCGCTAAGCTCGAGATATAGGGCAAGGGCGTCTCCTTCTAAAAATAACGGCAAGAAAGATGCTAGGTCCGTAACGTTTTTCAGTTTCGCGACCAGCTCAACCTTCCTTATCCACTGACAAACGTCGGTACTTCCGTCGAATGACTTCACCATCGTGGTTACACCCGCGTCTGTCATTTTTCCGTGCTGAAGGAGGAAAAGAAAGAGAAGCCGGGGATATAGCTTGTTCTAAAGTTTTGGGCAGTAGGTAGCAACCCGAAATAAAAATAAAAATAAATTCCTCTTTCTCTCCTTCTTCTTCTTCCCTTTCGTTCTCTGTCTTCTTCCTTCTATCACTTTAGACGACGGCACCACCTGTTGCTCAGGCAACTGCTTGCTGTCTTACCAAAACATTGACTGCTCTCATAGTGCAGCCTCCTTCGCACAATCCGTCTCCGCCGGAAACACTTCCGTTTCTGACGGAAGTACTTCCGTTTCCGCCGGAAGTAGTTCCTTCCCATAAAACGCATTGCTCCTTCTCTTTCTTTTCCCTCTTTGTGCCCGGTTCCCAACACGAGGTAAGTCGTACGTTTGTCGTCGTCTCATTCAAATATACAACAAGAACTCTTTTATCCCGTCCAAAATTGGTCCGATAGAAATATAATTAATGTAAAAATCGGATTTTGTACTGTAATGACAAACGAGAACAGTTGTAACGTAAGAAAGCTTTATTCGGCATAAACTGTCAGTACAATATTAGTGCTGCTATTTAGTGTAAAGACGAACAGGGGAGTTCTCCAAAGGGGAGATAATTTAGAATAGGGAAATTATTCGTAATTGTTTCGGGAAATACGACCAACAAGTTACAGGTGTGACGTAAGCGTTACGCATGTAAAACGAATGCTACGAAAACGAACGAAACTAGACGAAAGAAGGTACGCCGTTCCGAAGGTTTCCCGAGTCCATGTTAAGAATGACTTCTGAAACTTGTCTTTTTTTTTTTAGATCCAGACGACGTCAATGATATCAAATTGTAAACTAAAACTAGAAACGACGACCTTTTACGCAATTAGAAAAAAAGAAACAGCAATTTTTTTTTCACATAATGAAACATTTTTTTTTACCTAATCAAACAACATTTTTTTTACCTAATCAAACAACTTTTTTTTTACCTAATCAAACAACATTTTTTTTACCTAATCAAACAACATTTTTTTTACCTAATCAAACAACATTTTTTTTTAAACAAACTACTTAGCACAACAGAAAGAGGAATTTTATTTTATTTTTTCCGAGTTTTTATTTTTTTTATACAAGAAAATTAGTTTTTTTTTTGCGTCTTTTGTTCTTTTGTTCTTTTTTAGGGTTAGGGAATTGTTTTAATGTATGTGGGGGGGGGTCGAAGTTTTAGGGTTATGCTTAGTGCTGGAATTAGGGTTAGGGAATATTAGGGTAAGGGTCGGGATTAGAGTTATGGAATATTAGGGTAAGGGTTGGAATTAGGGTTAGGGATTTTTTTTTTGGGGGGGGGGCTAGTTTTTTAAGTACAAGGAACTTTTTACTTCGTATGTTTTTTCTTCTGTAAAAGTTAAAATTAGGAGAACTTGAGGCATGTTCACGAAATATTAGAAGAAGTGTAAGAAGTAGAAGGAAAAGATTTCGCTGAAGAAGAAGATTCTTTTTTCTGCAACCGGGTACAAGCACTAGGAACAAGAAAATGGTGCAGCCATGAGAAATTTTGTGCTACCGTCGTATGGAAGGGAATCTTTTACGACGCTCAGCAGAGTAAAAACGCTAAAAAAACAAATATACAATATATAAAAGTAACTGTAGGCTGTAAAAGTTATTTTCTAACTTGCCTGTTTGTATTTTTAGACCGTTACAACCGCTATTTATTTGAAATCAATAGTTTTGTCACCGGAACTTGGGAAAAAAATGGCCGATTTGGGGGGGGGTTACTAACGAATGCACCTGGAGCGGCCATATTGAATTTTGTGAAAACGGTGGGGAAAAAAACAAGAATTTTTTTTTTACATCTAATGAAAACCCATTTATAATACGTAAAAATAAAAACAAATTACATAGGTAAGTAGAAAAATATCTATTCTCGTCGTAGGTCAACTTCACTTGTTGCAAATTTATGTTTTTAACCCCTTTCTCATTCTTTTTTTGGACCCCGTTCGCGCCTCTGCTGAGCGTCGTAAAATATACCCGGTAACTAATTAAACTTGACTTGAAAAAAACAGAAAGAAAAGTTTTTTTTTTACGGAGAGAAGGATCGGGACCATTCGGACAACGTACCTTCTTTCGTTTATTTCCGTTCGTTTTCGTAGCATTCGTCACGCTTATGTCACGCCTGTAATTTTTTTATCGTATTTCCCGAAACTGTACCTAATTTTCGTATTTTATGTTTTTCTATTCGCAAAATAATTTTTTAAATATATAAATTCCAGATGTAAAATTACGTTTGCGTGAGAAATTAACGCACGCACACGCGCGCGTATAGGTGTTTCCCAATTTTGTTTGCGTCGTTTGGCTGTAGGGCTTTATAATTAATTATCTCCCTTGTTGAATGTATATCGAATTATCTCCCTTGTTTATTCATTACTTAATTTGATCACAAAGTAATTTCCCTATTAGTGACAAAATGTAACTTTAAAAGATTTACTTTAATTAACGTCTGATTATTTGATTCATTTTTGGCAAAGAAGAGAAAAAGACGAAAGAAACACAAAAATGTAAGTCAAATCACTGCGCTCATTTTTAAGATTGTTGTAAATGTTTAAATTTGATGTCATCAAAAAGAATTCATCTTTGTTCAATTTTATTTGCTTATTTGTTTTGTTTTATTATTTCTTAAATCTCGAATTTTCGCACATTAATATGAACTGATTACATCGAATTATAATTTATCGAAAAAGTAATTAAATGTACTTTCTCAAGGTTAAGCTCAAGAAAAGAACAAAAAATACATCTTAAATTAAAAGTAAATAACCTTCATGTTGAATAAAACAATTTTATTGAATAGTTAACAAAAAATACTGTTTACATTCTACTCCAAATATTTGTATTTCTGATTTTTTAAAACATTTTTATGGTTTGAATTGAAAAAAATAGATCTGTCCAAAGTGGAATTACAAATAATTACTTTTTTATCTTGTTTTTTTTTTTTTTTTTCATTTAACGGCATTGTCCAAGTGTAAGAGTCGGTTTAACGGTTATTTATGCTAGAACTTCAATGGATGCAAAACTATTGTCCAAACGAATATTTCTATGATGTTTTAAGAGGAACATAATTTAATAGATATAGAATGTTTTTAATTCCTTTGTTTAGTTGAACAATTCAAAACTGCAGTAACTATGAACTTTTATCGATTATCACATTTATATTGATATACAAAAACATTTTATTTAAATTACTTGAATGAATTAAAAAGAATATAAAAAACTTATTTTACGACTTAACTATGACATTTGTTTGTATATTTAAGTAGTTTCTCTCCATTTTACGTTCACGAAAAGTTGGAAAATTGGCAAGACAAGATGGCTGCCGACATTTTTTTATTCTCAGCCTAGTACTTTTAATTACGTCATCAAAACTAAAATATATTGTAAATTGCATTAAAAGTCACACCCCCCCCCCGCAAAAAAACTAACGTATCAAAGTTTTGGAAAAAGTGCGCTTTGATTATGAGTCCCAGTAAACAAAAAACAAAGCGATGCTGAGGGGGGAAAATGTCGACAAATTTCCAACTTTCCGTGAACGTAAAATAGAGAGAAATGTTGATATCTAATAAAAATCCATTGAAACTCCTTAAAAATACAAAAAAAATGTCATAGGTAAGTCGGAAAATAAATTTTATGGACTACGGTAACATTTATTTGTTGTATATATGTTTTTGGGTATCTTTTACAATAATCCGCAGAGTCGCCAACGGGGTCCAAAACACGAACGAGAACGGGGTAAAAAAAATAAATATACAACAAGTGATGGTGACCTACGTCGAGAATAGATATATTCCTACTTACCCATGAAATTTGTTTGTATTTTTACGTACTATGAATTGGTTTTTATTAGATGTAAAAAAAAATTTCTTGTTTTTTTTTTGGACGTATTTTTACTAAAACAAAATGGCCGCCCAGCCTTACCTCGTTACGATACCCCCCCCCCCCATCGCTTGTCCAATGTTCGTGTGACAAAAATATTGATTTCTAATAAATAGGAGTTGAAACGACTTAAAAATACAAACAAATGTCACAGATAAGTTGGAAAATAACTTTTATCGGCTACAGTTACTTTTATTTGTTGTATATTTGTTTTTATAGCGTTTTCACTCTGCGGATTATTGTAAAAGATACCCTTGTTTTTTAGACCCCGTTCTCGTTGTGTTGATTATTGTAAAAGATACCCGAATATTATTTCTCATGTGAAATTAGTTGACAGCTTGTTAATTATGCTGATATCCACCCCACCCCGACGTAATGGGGCTTATACCTACCACCACCGCCGCCCCCTCAACTAAATTAATATCAATTCTTGAATGATTAAACTTGAATCTTTAGTTGCAACATTTCTTTTTAATTTCAATTGTTAATAAAAATGTAACTTTAATGACGAATGTAAATATTCCAAATATTTTAAAATTCAAATTATATTATTTACTCATGTAAACACAAAAGGCGAATCTAGTACGACCCTAAACTGTTTTTATTTAGGATCTCAAATAAGAAATAAGATTTCAAGAGAACCTACGTGCCATTCCTAAGCTGTTGTAATCATGTTATCTTTTCTCTCGATTCCTTTTTTTTTAAATCCACTGACTAAGTTACAATATTTTCAAGGAAATCAAGTTTTCCGATAATTCTATATTAAGTTATTCTCAGTTTTTATTTTACCAATCAGAGGCATAGAAATATGTGGTATCATACTGTGACAATAAAGAGGAACATTCACCATCAGGAAAAAGAATGAGGTGCTTCGCATGTCGTGTATGCAGATTTAAAAAGGGCTTCTCTTCATAGGTGCAGGTGGTTATGGTGGTCTTATTTGCATATGGGGATATCAGGTGATATAAATGAAGAGGACAGCTGGGAAGGAGGAAAAATGATTTGGATTAGAGAGAAAGTGGGTTGCACGAAATCCGGTTGGAAACTGAATTACAGTCAAAACTTTTTGAGAGAAAGGCAGAGAGAAAGTGGGTTGCACGAAATCCGGTTGGAAATTGAATTATAGTCAAAACTTTTTGAGAGAAAGGCAGAGAGAAAGTGGGTTGCACGAAATCCAGTTGGAAACTGAATTACTGTCAAAACTTTTTGAGAGAAAGGCAGAGAGAAAGTGGGTTGCACGAAATTCGGTTGGAAACTGAATTACAGTCAAAACTTTTTGAGAGAAAGGCAGAGAGAAAGTGGGTTGCATGAAATTAGGTTGGAAACTGAATTACAGTCAAAACTTTTTGAGAGAAAGGCAGAGAGAAAGTGGGTTGCACGAAATTCGGTTGGAAACTGAATTACAGTCAAAACTTTTTGAGAGAAAGGCAGAGAGAAAGTGGGTTGCACGAAATTCGGTTGGAAACTGAATTACAGTCAAAACTTATTTTTCTGGCACAATTAGTTAACACATACTCAGGTGCACGATTACTCCACGTGATGAGATGAACACGATTATTTCTTGTCAGATAATCCATCTAGAAGAAGGAAACTCTGGTATAAAACTTGTGCTTTGTGCCTAGAGACATCTTGTAACTAAAACCACTGATGGAGTGAGGTCTTCTTTATCATGGACGACAACCTTCCTAGAGTTGGAGTCACAAAACAAATTATCTGGTTTGCTTAAGGTGTAGGTAGGTTCTGATTATTGTTTGATTGGTACCAGCGCAGCTCTAACATCAGCTGATCTATCAACAGTTGTATAATATTGGGATAAATGTAGTGTAATGCCATGCATAGCAAGGAACCTGCACTTATGTGTGGTGAGCATTCCCGAGGCCACAACTGCATAGATACGGATTCGACGAATAGCTTATTTGTGTGCACTTTGTTTTTAACATCCACCAAACAGCCACATAGTTCAAACCATCTCTAAAAAAACAACAAACACAAGTAAGGGCACATAATTAAAAATAAACACAAGGTGCTGGTCTAAGAACAAATAGCCTCCACTATTTAAGCTATCCTTCACAAATATCCATGAACTTTCATGATATAGACACCTTTAAGCACGTAAATTCCCTAGATATTCGAGCACTATTTGTAACTAACTTAAATTCATCAATATGTAATTATTTTAATATCCCACACTGTTGTAAAGACATAGATAGACATATGCATGGGCTCAGAGTCTATATTCATAACACACTCATTTTTACTAGAATCTCAAAATCAGACCTACGTTTGCTTTTGTTTGACATTACAATGTAGCATTAGTTACCTATATTTTCACTTCAACTGAAGAGTGGATGGAAGACATGGCACTCTACAAAGGCCCGGGCAAGGAGCCATTTTGGTCACTACCAAACGTGCCAGTAGCGAGGAGGTGGTAACTCAAGCGGAGTATTTTGAGATGACAAAGCGACGTCGGCCGTGACAAGAGGAAAGAAATGAGTAAGCTACATAGACAACACAGAAGTGGAATACAACGTTTCGACGCCACACACCTGCCACCCGACAGCAGACACCTACTTGTTTTCTTTCCTCCATTCTATTAACACAACCAGCAGCAGACACCACCAAAACGGAATGCTGCCACAAAGCCCGAATCAAGCTAACACTTCAGCCTCATACTGGTTCTTCAGTTTGAGTGATCTCCGTTCAACCAACTCAGTCCTTGGAGCCAATCCTTTTTTTTTAAGTAAGGATCTATTTTGCCATCGTCTTTTACATACATTGATGACATCGATGAGAGGCTGTACACTTTGGAGAGCTGCTGCAGATAATGAGTACAGACGAACTCGAGAGCTGCAAAAACTGGGCCCGGATTTTTCAGCACCACCTAAGGCAGGGGCGGGCAACCTTTTCAGAGTGAGGGCCAGATGAGACTTTTGGAAGGAGATCGCGGGTCGGAGTGAAAAAGGAAATCTCAGAATGACTATATTTTGTTTACATGAATAAATTGTACAAAAATTGCATTGAACACTCTACAAATCTGATATTTTTTTCAAAAGACTTCTGTATGTGATGTTATAAAAAGCGCTGACGAAGAACCATTTTGGAATCATAAAAAATCATGACGGGGAAGCAGCAAGTTGATCCAGCATTCGTTTTGACACACCTCACATAAGTTCTCTGTTTTAAGCCCTTTCCTCGTCTCGTGTTTCCTCTTTGCCTTTCTCTTTCTCTTTTTATCTCAGGCCAAGGATTTGAAATTAATAGTTAAAGAAAAATGAAATATACATGCATCATCGCTCGCTGATATTCATACATTTTTATCCCACTGTAAATCTTAATTGAAACCTACTTTTACGTCTATGTCACAAAATGATATGAGTTTTACTGGGAGGTCCGCGGGCCAGATTGCAATAATAAAGCCTAGCAGGATGGCGGGCCGGACGCTAAGCATTCGTGGGCCGGATCTGGCCCATGGGCCAGAGGTTGCCCGCCCCTGACCTAAGGAGTACCAGACACCACTAAATCCATGGCACTCTACAGGTATCTTATCCATATTTCCAAACGAGCCGATTACATTGACATGGTCCTTTATGATAAGGAGATGTCTCCAGGTGTGCTTACAATTTCTTCAGTGTAGTGTAAGACCATGCATGGCAAGGAACCTGCACTTATTTGTGTTGAGCATTTCCGAGCCCACAACTGTATAGGCATGGATTCGACTAATAGCTTACAATTTCTTCAGGGACGCAAAGGCACCACTGACATTTCTGCTGATGATGTCACCAGCCCCTCGCTTTCTCAAAGTCTTCGTTAGAGAATATTAACCAGATGTCCTTACTACGGAGACCGGCCACTGTTGTTAGTGCTGTTCAAAACACACACACACATGTTATTACTATGAATATGTTACCTTTCGGGGAGACTTAAGACTGACTGACCCATACTTGACTTCCGTTGGCATGGAAACCTTCTCCACTTTAGTCTTTTAAGATCTCGTTTTAATATTTGCAATTACCATTGAAATCTGCACCTGCAGTCGGCTCCACCTTGACTCCCTAGGCTTCCGTGCTCACCAAAGCTCCTCACCATGATAGTCCCGCATTTAACTGTCGCTCGAGCGCCATCCATTTTTTAGGCCGGTCAATTCAGCAGGGTTAGGGTTGTAACACACTTTAGTGGATTCCAGTTTCTGTGACTACTATCTCTCACTGACACTATCTCTCTGTCTATATTGACTGACACCCTTTCAGAAATCTCATGGACATTGCATTAGCCCTAACCCTAAGCCTGACGTTTTGTTTATCTGACAGTGTTAGTTTTGCTTACCAAAGTGGCATACTTGGTACTCGCATTCATTTTCAGTACCGTCGCATATTGTGATACAAAAACGTGGGTCGGTGCCATTGTTCAGACCAGTCGGCCTGTTCAACCCGTCCCAAGTTCGACGATAGGTCAAGGCTGTCAATAGCCCCAGGGCCTCTAATTGTTTGCTTTACCGGATTGAACTGTGAAGATTCAGTATCAGCTAACCTGAGAGAAACTTCAGAGTGAGGGACTACTAAGTGGCTCGATTGATCTTTTGCCCCCTACACTTGGTTTCAACGATAGATTTGCATGTCAGAGGCACTGTGCACTTCCACCAGTTTCCTCTGACTTCATTCTGATTCGGTGTAGATCACTATCTTTCAGGTCACTGATCACTCACTATGCTAGAGTTAGCCGAATCGTACTCAGAGAAGGAATTGACCCAGCACACATTGTTTAAACTCAACAAAAATAGAACTAGTTCTAGCAGCAGCATCTCACTGATGAGAAAAATGTTAGTAGATAATGTCCTGCAATTTTCCAGCCCGGTAAATTCTCGGGGAGCAGAAAAATGACCGCGCCTAAACGAACAGCCTTCTCTCTCATGAAAAAAAATGTGTGGTCCTACCATGTGTCGGAATGGTGCCGGCCATGCGATACAGAAACCATCAGTTGCGGTTGGTGGAAAGGGGCAATGGTGGAAACAGCCTGCATTTCGCTCAGTTTTTATGTTTTCATGTTGCAAACTGATGATGGGCTGTCACATCGATAATGAATGCTGAACGATGATGATCCTTCCGCACGTCTACCTATAGAAAACATTATGACTTTTACATCCTACAAAATTATCGGGTTCAGTGCTCTTCTTCAGGCATCACAATGCACAAGTGTCATTGCCGACATCACATATTGCTCAGTGGCATCATTAACAAGACCCAAAAACCCCACTGAACCGTTTGGTCACTATTAGCAATGAATAGTGTTTACAAAAGGTGGAGACATTATCGACGTAGGCTGTTGATCTGTGCCTACCAGAAATTCCTTGTTAACAGGGTTAGTTACAAGCCTCTACTCCTATCATGGGAGATGGTTTCAAGATTTGCCAACCCTCTTGGACATGGGCGAAGTTGCTGTTGATCCCTCCATTTTAGCATGCATGCGGTTAGGACATCTAAGTCCATTATAAACTTGTTATCTCTTCCCTCTGTAGCTTTCTGTCATCTATCCCTCGAAGTATTGTGTAAAAATACTAACCCACACCCATGTGCCGAAATGGAAGCCAAACTTGCAATAAACATCATTCACATTGGCACTAGTTAAAGTCTCATTTGTTATTTAAATATACTAGATGGATTGCTCCACCAACAAAGAATGGGCATGCACCACCACTCACCAAATTGAGAAGGGTTATCGATCTGCCAATACTCACAATGTCCAAACTGGTGAGTTTTCCTGTGTTGAGTCAACTTAAACCACAGGTTCTACTCCTTTGCAACCGTACTCTTTCCGGAACCGAATTCTGGTTTCTCACAGCCGGGTCATGTGAAGCTGACGAATAAATGAATGACATTGTTTATGGTCGGATCTACGATGGTATGTGATCGTTTTCGAACATCCACCTTTTTTTCTATTGTATTTTCGTTTCTTTCTAGCTTTTCTGAAAGCATTAGCAATATTGGAAAGCCAAATGTTTGAACGACGTAAAATACAACAAAATCTTATGTCGAGTACAAAGTTATTCGGTCTGACTTTGTTTATTATTACACTACAAGAATATAGCTGCAACTATTAAAGAATTTCACCTTTAACATCGAAATATGAGTATTGATTTACTCCTCTCCAGGAGTTAGGCACAAGGCCAGATTTTATCTTACTCCCACAAGTAAGATGTGACCCAAGGTCGGGTCGGGAAAGTGGGGTTTAAAAATTGCCTGGGCTACCCGTCGGCATTCCCCAGTACGGGCGCCTCAGGCAATAAGCAATAAACTTACTCCTCCCCAAAAAGGGGAGGCGAAGCCTGGGAGGGTGGACCTCCTAGAACTGCACACAGACAGACAGGCGTAAATCGAGCTCTGAAGACCAAGACAATACCAGTCTATGGGGTGCAGTATCCATCGGAACAGATACTACACTTTAATCTTAGCCAAAAGGCCAACATCGAAATATGAGTAGCCATTACTGCTTTATTTGATCATAACCTTGACGTAGATGGAGATCGATAGACATAGATGAGGCCCTCTTAAATTATTCTATGTATATCGTATGCAAGCTTAAACAGCCCACTCTAAGCACTTTAATTTTTTTTAAGTGAACGATTAAGAGAACCCTTGGAGGAGAAACTGCTGACCGCACACGGATAAAGAGAGACACAAAGCAGGGACTCAGAGTAGGTTGGGTAGAGGCCAGGGGTTTGATAGACCTACAAAATGGAGAGAAACATGATTGAGATGCATTACTTACACTATCTCATAATTTTGTTCGCAGACAAAAACTTTTTTTTGAATCCTAACGACCTCCTCATCCACCTCACTAGCAGGACTGTGTGATTAATATGCTAGTGGTGGAAACAACTGGGAATGCGAATGGACAACCAAAGTCAACAATGGTGTAACTGCTCGACCACAAATTGAAGTTCGAACAACAAACTTTCTAACCACAACAACTTTTCAACTTCACATATATATGTGCTGTTTGTAATGATGTGTATCCTATTTACTTTTGTCGAAGAGCTTTTTTATTTTATTTTACAAAGTAGTGAAAGTCAAAAAATAGTTAACTTTTTAATAACTTTCCTTATTTAAATACATGAATCATCTTTCACAAGTTACAGATAAAGGATGTGTTTACCTCTCATAAATTAAGGTTAGGCACAAGGTCAGTTTCTTACTGCAGTCCAGTAGCCCCAAAAGGGACACTGTTTAGGTATTCCTGTCTTTGTAGGTTTTAGTAATCTGTCGTAGAACAAAATTATTTTTATTTAATCTAAAGCTAAAGATTCAGTCTAACCGTTTCTCTATGTACATCAAAAACAAACACCATATTGTTATTCAGGGAGAATAATGCATATTTATTTTAATTTTTAGATATCACATTCAGTAAAATAAAGAAGATGAAATGGAAAGCTATTTAAAAAATAAACGATAAATTGTAATGTGCCAATTGCAATTCTAAAATAATTGAGATGCCGACTGTAACAGCATCAGTTTTGATGCAATGTCAGTTTTTAAAAATGTCTTGCAATATGAACATTGCAAAAATGTAATGTCACACTTTATTTGCATTGTACATATCTTTACAATAAAGAAACCAGTATAATTACTCTGTCTCATGAATATGTATTGTTGGGAAAATATGAATTCTGTTATTAATATATGATATAATTTGTCTGTTTTATATATTAATCAATATATATATATGAATTCTTAAATCTCTTATTCATTCACAGGGAAAGGCAAAAATGGACAAGGAATGAAAGAATCACATAGGAATGTGTCAATAAACATTTTGAATTTTTATTTACAAAGAAAAGGTAAAGAATGTTAAATAAATAAAAATTCTCTGACAATCATCAATTACATACCAGAAAATTGCATTTAACGGTAAACATGAATAGAAACGCTGTGAGGAAATCTTTGTTTTGTTCAGTGTGTGGGTCATCATTCCTAACAACATCGCAGTTAAAGATACACATTCGAAATCACACTGGGGAGAAACCTTTTTTGTGTAAAGTATGTGATGCATCATTTATAGTTTCAGATGCTTTAAAAATACACATGCGATCTCATCGTGTAGAAAAGCGTTATTCTTGTGAAGTATGTGACTCATCATTTAAAAACAAATCAGATTTAACGCAGCATGTGCGATCTCACACTGGTGAAAAGCCTTATTCTTGTGAGGTGTGTAGCTCATCCTTTGCAAGGAAATACAATTTAAAGGTACACATGCACACTCACACTAGTAATTCAAACTCTTCAAGAGTGAAACCTTATTCGTGTAAAGTGTGTAGCTCATCATTCACAGAAAAATGTAATTTTATGACACACATGCGCATCCACACTGGTGAAAAACCTTATGTCTGTCAAGTGTGTGGTTCATCCTTCAAACGAAAAGATACTTTAATCCAACATATGCGAATTCACACTGGTGAGAAACCTTATTCTTGTGAAGTGTGTGGCTCATCATTCACTCAGAGTTCGAGTTTAAAAGGACACATGCGAATTCATACAGATGAGAAACCTTATTCTTGTGAAGTGTGTGGCACATCATTCACTCAGAGTTCGAGTTTAAAAGGACACATGCGAATTCATACAGGTGAGAAACCTTATTCTTGTGAAGTGTGTGATGCATCATTCACACAAAAATCTCCTTTAATATCACACATGCACACCCACACGGGGGGAAACCCCAATTCTTCTGACTCATCATTTATGAGTTCATCTAATTTTAAAGTATGTATGCAACAAAAAAAAGCTTGTCTTCTAAAGCATGACAATCAACAATTACTTACAAGAAAATTGCATTTAAAGATAAATATGATTCGACCAACTGCAAAGGATCTTTTTATTTGTGCCGCGTGTGGCTCATCCTTCCCAACAACATATCAGTTAAAGATACACATTCGAAATCACACTGGGGAGAAACCTTTTTTGTGTAAAGTATGTGATGCAACATTTATAGTTTCAGATGCTTTAAAAAAACACCTGCGATCTCATCGTGAAGGAAAACGTTATTCTTGTGAAACAAATCAGATTTAACGCAACACGTGCGATCTCACATTGGTACAGGTAAAGGAGAACTTTGATAGAATATCTATGTATCTCATATAGATATCAAGTGTTAGCACCAGAAAGTGTCCCCTTGATTTCTGAAAATTTTGACTGAAGTAAAATGAAACAAGAATAGTCAAATCACTGGTGAAACGTGACATGTGTGATCTCAAACTGGCTTATACGATGAATGGTGCAACTTCTTCAAGTGATGTTGCCTCTAGTTACATCACGAAGCTAAATACTCTACCAGACTAGATCAATTCTTACCTTGTCTTGAGGCCCCTTGATTTCTGAGAACTTCAACTGAAGTAAAATGAAACGAAAAAGTTAAGTCTTATTCTTGCATCTTTCGCAAAATAATACAATTTAAATGTACACATGTGCACTCAATACCTACTGGAGAGAGCTTGAATGCCTACCGGAAAGAACTTGAATGCCTACTAGACCCTGTCCTTGAGTGTCTAAGGTCTCTCTGTACAGGTTTTTTTCAGAAAAACCTAACATGGCCATACTTCTTCCTACAAGTAAACCTTGACCAAACATTCAAAATAACATAGTATTCGAAGCCCAAAGATCCCTTCGGTATGGATACCCCACACTGTCTTATACGAGTAATGAGCACCTTCAAATGATGTTTGCTCTAGTTGCATCACTAAGCTGAATACTCCACCAGACTAGACGAATTCTTGTCCTGGAATCCGGTGAGATTAAGAGACCACAAGAAAGTTAAACGATAACCTAGTAAACTGGTCAATTGGGGAAAATTAATGTTCTAAATTTTTTTTAGTTACTCAACGTTTTAGATGTAAAGAAGAACTTTAATGGAACATGCAAATATCTATGTATCTCATATAGAGATCAAATGTTAGCTCTAGGTATAGGCCCCTTGATTTCTGAGAACTTAGACTGAAGTAAAATGAAACATAAGGAGTAATTTAAACTCTCCCAGGGTGAAACCTTATTCTTGTGAAGTGTGTGGCTCATCATTCATGCAAAGTTCCATTCATACAACCATAACTTCCATAATATGTTAACGTAAACGGAAATAAAAAAATTTAAAAAAGGGAGAAACCTTATTCTTGTGTCACTTATCATTCACAGAAAAATCTATTTTAATTACACTCATGCACATCCACACACACGAGTGTCTTCAGTATCTCTGTACAAGGGTTTGTCAGAACAACCTGACATGAGGATACTTCATACTACAAGTAAACACTGACCAAATATCTAAAATGACATAGCATTCGCAGCACACATAAGATTCCGTCAACACGGCTATACCCTGAACCATACGAGGAATGGCGCACCTTCTCAAAGTAATGTTACCTCAATTAACAGCACGTAGCTAGACACTCTACCAGACTAGATAAATTCTTGTTCTGGAATCCGGTAATACCAAGTGACCACAAGAAAGATATACTATAACATAGTTAACTATTTAGTTGGGGAGAAGAAAATTGATATTCTTCACTTTACTAAAGCAACATTTGAGATATAAAGGAAGACTTTAATAAAATGTTTGAATATCTATGTATCTCATATAGAGATCAAGTGTTTGCCCAGGAAGAGAGCCCTTGATTTCTAAGAACTTAGACTGAAGTAAAATGAAACAAAAAAGTGAAACACCTTATTCTTGTGAAGTGTGGTGCTCATCATTTACAAAAAAACATCAAATTTAACGGTATACATGTGACAGGGTAAGTCCCAAGTGTAGGCCCCTTGATTTCCGAGAATTTACTGAAGTAAAATGAAAACGCAAAGAAACTATTTCACTTTAAGGGATAGTTAGAATCTTTAAAAAAACTCTCAGTTGGAGTCTTTCAAATAGCGGCAAAAACAAGAAAATAGAAAAAAAAGATGCTTTATTATTGTGAAGTGTGTGTTTCATCATTCACAAACAATTCTGATTTAAGTAAAAACATGAAACTGGAATTTTAGGGAGATCTCCATCATCCCAGTAATTATAGAAACAACCGGACTAATGAAAAAGAATTTCAAAAACACCCTGGCGAATATACCCGGTGAACCAAGTGCAAGAGAGATAATGACAATTGCACTTAAAGGGACGGTTATAATCTTAAAAAGATCTCTCGGGTGGAGTGTTGAAAATAGTGGGTTAGTGTCTGGTATCAGGTAGGATGCCTCATCCCCAGCAAAAACAAAAATATGAGAAAATAAAAAAGGAGAAAAAATACTACTGCAGAGAACTTTAATGCCTACAGGAGAGGACTGTAATGCCTACTAGACACCACCCTCGGTTGTATTCGATCTCTTTGTACAGGTGTTTGTCAGTGATACTGTCATAAGGGTACTTCCTATTTGAAGTAAATGCTGACCAAATATTCAAAAATAATAATAAATGGTGTGCTGTTCCTCAAGATAATCCGTAGATTCCCAGGTTGCAGACAGGGGAGCGCTCTGTATTAATAGAGGGCAGCTTTGAATAAAAAATAAGAAGCCGTTGACAATGAGAACCTGATAAAAATATTAATAAAAGCAAAACTAAGGCCAGCACACCTCAGTCAGGGTCAGCCATCAGGTCTTGATAAGAAAGATCCTGGCCCCTACCTTCACCATATACAGCAACTAAGAAAAGAAGAATAAAAGTCCAGCCATGGTCAACTGCACAAAAGAAGCTGCTGTTTTGCTACGACGACTGAAAGTTTGCAAAGTGGAGCAAGAGATAAAATGAAATCCTGGCCGAGATGAAATAATCTGAAGAGCATGCTCATGGCAAATGAAAACAGAGGACAGAGACCTCGAGGGAAATATTCTTCCACTTGTCAAGGCAAGAGAAATGTTCCTCCCTGAACAATTACCTGCCAAAAGTATAACAGCATGAACGTGTAACAACATGAACGTGTTCAATGAGGCTGAGCTAGACTATATGATATAAGAAATAGCAGCCCTCATAGGAACCAAAAAATCCACTAGAAAGCCCCATCACAGTTTCCATCATCGATCAACACACCAAGTACAGCCAGCCCCACATAACCATTTACCAATGTATCCAGCTGAATAGTAATAGATCCACTTCAAACACCTGGCAATGATTACTTAAACAATTTCTGACTTCAGCAACTAACACCACTTCAGAGTCATTATAGTAGCTGTTTCACCAGACTGTTGAGGGGTGAGGAAGCCCTACCAGCATTGCGAGTAAAATGCGATACTATCCTCATACCCAAAACGAGTTTAACATAACGTTCTAATAAATACAGACGCATCTGCTGTCTCACTACGACCTACAATCTCTTCACTTGTATAATTGCAGACAGCATCTATGAACACCTCTCCTCTGGATCGTACCTTGAAAAGGAACAAGCAGGAGGCAGTAGGAAGTGTTTACATGCCAAGGACCCGTTGTTGATTCATAATACAACTTTGACAACTGTAGGAAGAGGCAGAGAAACCTAAGTATGGCTTGGATCAATTACAAAAATGCATATAATAGCATGCATCATTTGGAAGGATGTCTTCCAGTATTGCTAAGATGGGATGCGGGTGTAAGTACAGTGACATTTGTTGAAATAATTCTCTCTAGTTTTGTGATTTGAAATAGTTAGACTTAAAAAAACCTTTATTAGTTATTTTTCCAAACAAAATATTGTTTTTAGTTTCAACATGTGTGCATATTTTTGGTGTATTACTTGTAAGCGAAAATAAATGCTGTTATATTTTCATAAGTTTTTTTAGTACTTTTTTGTCTATGTGTAAGAACACTTCAGAAAGCTATACGTCTTAGTGATGCATACCTCTCTATTTAGATAAAGTTAGGTATGTGTGTTATATTATGACGGACCCTGTATTTCAAACGGGTAGATTAACTAGTATCAAATAGCTAATTTTGTTATCGAAAAATAGGTTTTGTTTCTGGACTCAGAAATGAGTCAGAGAAGTGTTTGATTCAGGAATAGTCATAACAAATTTAGACACCTGACGTGACCTTTGAGTCAGAGATCAGAGTGGGTCGTTTTTGTCCCCATATCGTGCCTGGGAACAATGATTACGTCACCACAGAAAACAATAACTTAGTTTTTTAGAATCAGTCTGTGCCTAGAGGCGAGACCGCTCAGACCGGCTGCGAAAATGTAGCCGGTAAAAAGGCAAGGCCCCGCTGTGGGGGGCAGAAGATATCCCAGAAAGGAAAGAAAATAGCCCGAGTATGAGAGAGTCGAAGCCGGAATCCCCCTGACAGCAACCGAACCGAGAAGTAAGAAAATTGTGTGAGAATAAATAAATTTGTGTGAAATATCCCTTCAAGAAAATCCGTGTCTCGTGTGTTCATTTTGTCTGAGTCAGACTTCTTCCTTCGATTAAGACGACACAGCCAGCGAAGACTAGACGAATCACAGGCCAAGGAAGAGAACAGAAGTTAAGACGACACAGCCAGCGAAGACTAGACGAATCACAGGCCAAAGAAGAGAACAGAAGTTAAGGTAAACTTTGAGATTTATTTGAGATTTATTTGAGAACTGTTTAGAGACTTTAAGATACGTATAAATGCTGAGATGCCGTGAACAGATACGTGGTTTTAAAAAGGCTTGAGATGCCGTAAATTGATGCGTGAAGATTTAAGACTGTGGTTACGAAAGTATAGAGAAAAAGTGATATACAGTTCGAATTTTATAGAGTAAAATGATTATGAAAATGATATAGATTAAATTGTATCATCAGAAGTATTAAAAAAAAAAGATTGAAATCACTATTAATCCTCTCGTGAACATTTCGCGTTATTTTCGGCCGGAGAGGATGTGATAGCGAACTGTTGAGGTGGTTTTGGAGAACTGCCTCAGTCGGAAGGATTTCTGCGTGCAGTGATAAAAGAAACTCTCTCCCCCCCTCGCTATGTAACAATGGTTAATTTGGTTGCCGTGACTTGCTATTTCCACAAGAAATAGGTTGAGACGAACCGCGTTGCCACAACGAAAATCTTGGGGTCCAGAAGCAAGCGAAGACAGAGGGGGATCAACGGAGAGAGAGAGAGAGTGATGTCAACGAACAGTGAGTACCTCGTATTTTTATGTTGGGTAGATAAATTTAAAAAAAAAAAAAGGAACTCTTACGAAGTTAAAGTAATAGAAAAAGGAAGAAAAAAAAGGAACGAGACACGAGGGGAAAATTGTGGAGATACACAAAAGAGAGACACATGTAGTTAATCATTAGAAGACACAGAAAAAAAAGAAAAGAAAAAAGAAAAGAAAAAAGACACATTTTGTTAAAAAAAGAAAAGAAAGAAGAACGCACACACAATTATTAGATTATGCAGAAAGAGAAAAAGACACATTTTGTTAATTGTTAAGATTCACAAAAAAAGAAAGAAAAAAAGAAAGACACATTTTGTTAAAAAAAAAAGAAAAAAAAAAAAAGAACGCACGCACACACAATTATTAGATTACGCAGAAAGAGAAAAAGACACATTTTGTTAATTGTTAAGATTCACAAAAAAAAAAGAAAAAAAGAAAGTCACATTTTGTTAAAAAAAGAAAAAAAGAACGCACGCACACACACACACGCGCAAAAACAATTGTTAAGACTTTGTAGGAAAAGTACATTCTAGTTAGAAAGAAAAGGACGATTTGCCATAATTATGTTTTTTTTTGTGTTGTGTTTTAAGAATTTGTTGCTGTAATTTTTTTTCTGGTTTGTGTTGGTGGGGGACAAAGGTGAAAGCGGTGACGGGCGAAAAAAAAACGAAAAAAAAAAACGAGGGAGGTATGTGATTAAAAGAGAGAGAAAGAGAGGAAGAATGGAAATGTTAAAATGGGTGGATGTGCTGAAATGACATGTGCACGCGAGGACGGAATATGCGTATTTAGAAAAAAGAAAGAAAGAATGTATTAGAAAGAGAGAGACAGAGACAGAAAGAACATAGAAAGAGAGGGATTGATGTGCCACCCTGTGGCCGAGGTCTTTTGTTTTTTGGAATGTGTGTGCGTCTTAAAAAGAGAGAGAGAGAGAGAGAGAGAAGAATTGAAATGTTAAAAGAGATTGTTTAAAAAAAAAATGTGCGCGCGAGGTCAGAATATGCGTGCTAAAAAGAGAGAGAGAGAGAGAAGAATTGAAATGTTAAAAGAGATTGTTTAAAAAAAAAAATGTGCGCGCGAGGTCGGAATATGTGTGTTGGAAAGAGAGAGAGAGAGAGAGAGAGAGAGAGAGAGAGAGGGGGAAGGCGCCCGTGGGCCTTGAAAACTGCTGAGAAGTGTTGCAGGAAAGTGGCGACGACAGCGGCGGGTGATCTGATGGTGTCCGGGTTGGAGTTTGACGACATGTCGGCCCGTTATGGTGTCGGGCGCTGTTCTCTTTTCCCTTTGTCTTTTGAATTGTATTGTATTGTGTTGTGGAGATATGTTCTCCATTGGTTCTGTCGGTTTCGGTTTGATTTTTTTGTTGTTGTTGGGTGGAATGAATTTTTTTTTTTTTTGATGTATTTTGATGTATTTGTTACATGGAGGATTCCGGATTCCTAATGCTTGAGTGAATGATATTTTACTATTTAGAGGATGGTGAAATTTAAAAATGTAATTGAAAAAAAAAAACAGTTCTTAAATTGAATGTTACGTGGGTCAGCCGGGCGATTTGAGTTGATTAGGTTCGGGCAGCTGGAGTTGGTTTGGGTCGGATCGCGGAAACCCTTGGACTGGGTTGATTTTATCGGGAAAAATCCCCGTGTACAGAGTATGTACAGGCTTGGAAAGTCAATGAGGGATTCCCGGCGTTTGCTCGTATGCTCTCTTTTATAGAGTACCCATGGGTTAGTGGCGAGGCTTGTGGTAAAGCCTGCATACGTTAAAATTGCGAACGGGAGAATGACGGTGATATGGTCATTCTGTGGGACCACGAGAAAAGGACGGTGGTCAGTTATGGAAATTGTTGTTTTTGTGACCCAGGTGTGCCCAACTGCGCCGATAGAGTGTGTGAAAGTTGTGTAAAATGTTAAGCTTTGAAATTGTGGTCCCATTTTTTTTTGTGGATTTTGGATGTTTGCCGACGAGTGTGCTGCGAAGATACCCCAACCCCCTTACCGCATAGATAGGAACACGGGAAGGGAACGCATAGAATTGGTGTCTGCTCAACACCAGTGGGGATGGAGTTAAGCTGGGGTGTGGTGTGACTCGGGTGCGCGCGTCAGGGGCGGATAGAACCATGGGGATCGATTTTTTAAAAAAGAGGTACCGGGTGTTAATTGGATTTAATTATAAGGTTATAGGTTGGGCCTAGTTTGTGGTCATTCGGCGTGTTCCGGGAGCAGGATGATTCGATGTGACATTTCGCTTAATACCGTATCGACTAGATAGATCCATGGGATGGGGTCCTCCACGTTTAATGAACAGGGCTGGGAGCTAGAGACATGAGTGATTGTTCGCGGACGTTTGCGCCGGGGCACTGGGATGCTCGAAGCATATGGTCCAGATTAGACAGTGGTAGGAAAACGGTACCTTTTGTAATCTTGAGAGGCTGACCATTTAAGTTTACAGGTTAAAGAAAGGGGTTTCTGTTCTTGTGCCCCCATATCGCGGCAATACGCCCGATCAGCAATCGGTCGTGTACCGATGATTAGATGAATATGTGCGTGTGTATTTAAAAAAAAAAAAAAAAAATGTTGGTGATGGATTTGGATATTTGTGTAAATTTCTTCAGGGAAGAAATTTTGAAAGATAAGGTGGAGAGGAGTGTTATATTATGACGGACCCTGTATTTCAAACGGGTAGATTAACTAGTATCAAATAGCTAATTTTGTTATCGAAAAATAGGTTTTGTTTCTGGACTCAGAAATGAGTCAGAGAAGTGTTTGATTCAGGAATAGTCATAACAAATTTAGACACCTGACGTGACCTTTGAGTCAGAGATCAGAGTGGGTCGTTTTTGTCCCCATATCGTGCCTGGGAACAATGATTACGTCACCACAGAAAACAATAACTTAGTTTTTTAGAATCAGTCTGTGCCTAGAGGCGAGACCGCTCAGACCGGCTGCGAAAATGTAGCCGGTAAAAAGGCAAGGCCCCGCTGTGGGGGGCAGAAGATATCCCAGAAAGGAAAGAAAATAGCCCGAGTATGAGAGAGTCGAAGCCGGAATCCCCCTGACAGCAACCGAACCGAGAAGTAAGAAAATTGTGTGAGAATAAATAAATTTGTGTGAAATATCCCTTCAAGAAAATCCGTGTCTCGTGTGTTCATTTTGTCTGAGTCAGACTTCTTCCTTCGATTAAGACGACACAGCCAGCGAAGACTAGACGAATCACAGGCCAAGGAAGAGAACAGAAGTTAAGACGACACAGCCAGCGAAGACTAGACGAATCACAGGCCAAAGAAGAGAACAGAAGTTAAGGTAAACTTTGAGATTTATTTGAGATTTATTTGAGAACTGTTTAGAGACTTTAAGATACGTAATAATGAACAGAGGTCGTTATTTGAAAAAGGCCTGAGATGCCGTGAACAGATACGTGGTTTTATAAAGGCTTGAGATGCCGTAAAATAAGATTGTAAATCACTGTTAATCCTCTCGTGAACATTTCGCGTTGTTTTCGGCCGGAGAGGATGTAATAGCGAACTGCTGAGGTGGTTTTGGAGAGATGCCTCAGTCGGAAGGATTTCTGCGTGTAGTGAATAAAGAAGCTCTCTCCCCCCCCCTTGCTGCTCGCTACGTTTGAATGTCAGTGGTTATGTAACATGTGTATGTATTTTTATTTTTGTATGTACCGGGTTCACTCCTAAACTGATAAACAAATATGTCTTGAATTATATAAGATCCATCTGAAAATCAAGAAATCCATGGCTGTCCATATCAAGTTGTGGTAAACAACCATGTCCTTAAACCACACTAATGAAACAATACAAATCCCTGACGTCAAGATCAAAAGAGAAATCTTGTTTTAGTCTTTAGTCTGGCAATAGATCCACTAAGCAAACGACTGGATAAAAGCCAGAATGCCTACAACCTGTTCCAGATCTACCAAGACCCAAACAAGAGTCAACCACCTGCTCTTTATGGATGACCTCAAGCTGTATGCCAGTTAAGATGCTGACTTAAGCCGACTCCTGCAAAGATATTGGAATGAAGTTTGGCCTGGACAAACACTTAGAAGAGCAGAAATAATACAAATATTTTGGTATGGAACAAAACGATTCAAGATGAGAGAAAAAATGACAGAGAATACGTACGCCGTGTAAGGAAAATTTGCTCTCCCAAAAGGAAATATCTGGATTGGAACAAAAATTTAAATTGCCCCAGTCTAGCAGGATCTCACTCTGACCGACGATTGATAAGATATACAGTTTAAATTTTCAAAATGAAAAACAATAACTTTGAAAATTGAAATACATGACAACAGTGCTTATTAAAACATTTTTTAATAATTAAGTTTTTTTTAAAACAAACAAATATATTGTATTCCATTAGACGACCTATAGTAAACAAAAACAAACAAATATATTGTATTACATTAGACGACCTATAGTAAACAAAAACAAACAAATATATTGTATTACATTAGACGACCTATAGTAAACAAAAACAAACCAATATATTGTATTACATTAGACGACCTATAGTAAACAAAAACAAACAAATATATTGTATTACATTAGACGACCTATAGTATCGCAATTTTAACCACGTACAGGCCAAAATCGATACACGTAAGGACCTCGGGCAATAACTAGACAATTAAATAAACAGTAAGAAAAAAAACAAGCTATTTTAAACAACAAATAATTTATTGAAGAAAAAGAAAATAGGTAAAATGAGTTCGGCAGAAAGTTCATGTTCAAAGTTCACTTCATAGACTGAATTTAAGTTCCGATGGACACACGGAAAGGCTGCATAAATAAAGTCCTAATTATGCTGCCCGAAGGCTTATTAACTTTGCTAGGAAAGACATGTCAGAAAAAAGAGAAAACTTACTTGAAAGAATTTTGTTAGTAAAATAAAAAAATACCAGAAGAATATAGAAAAGTCCTTTTTGTTCGCGCTGTTTGTTTCCTTTGATTGTTCATCTTTTTTCATTGACATCGCATCGTTTCTTCGATCGACTCCTTTTGAGAATAGTGGCACTCTTCCACGTCAACTCTTCATTTGGAGACATCTTTCGGAACACACTTCGTTTTGTCTTTTCCAAAGGCACATTTGCCTTTCAAATGAATATCTTCCTTGTTTCTGTTTTTAGAATTCAGTGGACTTCTCCGTCCAACGTAAATATTCAACCTCGAACACTAGTTGAAACTCCAACTTCTTTGAAGATTTTTACAGGCATGCTCTCTACATATTCCTGTTTTAACATTCTTGTTTTTAGGACTTCTTCATGTCCGAGTTGATTCGACCGACCTCTCCACCTCGAGATCGTTTCAGCAACTAACTTGAATTTCGCGGTTATTTCAACGGCTTCCGGCGTCAAACGCCCACGCTTCAGACACCGACACGTGCCATCAGCAGCAGTCATTCATTACAAGTTCTTAAAAAGGGGGTTTTAGAAGAAGAAGAAAAGAAAAGAAGAAGAAGAAGAAGAAGAAGAAAATAAATTTCTGACACTCTCCCGAACAAAAAAAAGAAAAAGAAAAAGATCGCTCACTTACAGTCTAATAGTAAACATAGTCAGGATTCTTATCCTTAACACATTTTCTACCTCTCTTAGGTTTAGAATTCTCAGCTCCATCATCATCACTGCACGAATCCTTATTTTTCCCAGGTCTCACTTGGTACGAATGAGATATAGATAGCTCCATAGGATACAAATGCTTAATAGAATGCTCGCTACATGTCTCTCCCTTCTTTATCAAGGCAGAGCGAACAATTCCGTCAGACCCCTGAGTGAGCTTAACAACTCTACCTAGCTTCCAATAGGGCCTAGGTTTAACGAGATTCCTAACTAGGACTATATCATCTACCTTAATTTTGTTACTAAATTCCGCTTGATGCAAATCCTTAGACAATTCCCTCAGACTCAGTAAATATTGCTCATACCACAATGACTTGAATCTGATCAAAAGGCATTCTCTACCTTTCAAACTCTCGATCAAATCCACTCGATTCGGGGGCACTTCTAAACAAGAATCGTTTTCAAGGTTCAAGAACACGGTTTTCCCAGGAGAAAAACGCATAAAGGCACTAGGAGAGATGACTTCCAGGGAAGCATCATCGCTACAACGATAAGTCAAAGGCCTATCATTTACCGCTCTTTGTATGTCAGACAAAATGGTTAGCAGTTGAAAGTAATCCAACCTCTTGCGACCAATTGTATTGAATAGACAACACTTGACAGTTTTTATCAACCTTTCCCATATTGCTCCGAACCAAGCAGAATACGAAGGAATCCTGCAGTGTTTTATATTACACATTTCCAAATCTCCTCTGAATCCATCAGAGAGAAGAACTTCTTTTACTAAGTCGCACCCAGCAACAAAGGATAAAGCATTGTCTGAGTATATGTGTGATGGCACACCATATACATTGAAGAACCTCAAAAAGGCTAACACTACCGATTGAGTACTCATTTCTTCAACCAACTCCATATGTATAGAACGCACACTAAGACAAGTGAATCGCAATATGTACATCTTTTTTACTTTACTACCGTCCTCTACCCACAGGTGACCCGTGAAGTCTATCCCCGTATGGTAGAAAGGTCTGATAAGATTAACTCGATGCTTGGGTAGGTTTGTCATCTTAGGACAACGAAAAGACAAGGAGTTAAACTTCTTGCATATCATACAACTAGCAAGAACAATCTTGACGGCCTGCCTGGCCTTGGGTAACCAAAACCCAGAATTGCGCACCTTATCAAGCGTAGCAGCAATCCCCAAATGCTTGCATTTTATGTGACACTCCATCACCAACAAACTGGTTAGGTGACACATTTTAGGCAGCAGAACAGGACTTTTCACTTCTTCGGAAAAATATTCAGAGTTTTCTATACGTCCCCGACAACGTAACAAATTGTTGTCATCCAAAATTAGGTTCAACTTATTCACCAACAAAGGAATATTACTTTCCACTTTACTTTTCAGAAAACTTATTTCTTCAGCGAAAAACTCACTCTGAGTAACCTTAATCAAATAGGACTTTGCCTCAGATGTAAAATTGACATCACGCTTATCGCCCTTTAACTTGGCAATAAATTTAAACACAATCTCTAAGGTACTTATCAACCTTTTGAGAGAAGAGAATCTTTCTAACTCAACCACACATGAGTTAGAATCCCCATTCAAGCCAGTATAAGCAGTTACCAAGGTCTTGCATTTGTCACTAATGCAATCCAACTTATAGTCAGGCCACTTCAACTTTTCTGTTTGTAACCATACTGGACCTCTAATCCAAAAGTTTTTATCCTTTTTAAACTTACTAAAGGAAACGCCTCTAGTTAACAAATCTGCAGGGTTTTCACTAGTACTTACATACTTGAACTTTAAGGTATAACCCTTACAACTTATCTCATTCATCATGAATTTTATATCCTTCAAACGATTTTTAGTGAACTGGCACTTAGTGTGTACAGATTCAGACAACAACCAAGATAGCACTACCTGTGCATCTACAGCAATGATAATTTCCTCAAACAGCTTGGGAAACATTTCAATCAAAATAAGGAGATGCTTAATTCCCAGATATACAGCTAGTAATTCCAACGTAGGAAGAGTTCTTTTAACAGAAGGAGCCACTTTGGCTTTCGCATAAAATAGCCTGGCCTCTCCTCCCTGATACATATATTCGACTATGCCATAAGCAAGATTCGAAGCATCACAAAACACGATCAAGGTAACAGGCGAATTGGTTTGTACTGAACATCTTTCAAAACCAATTTTTTGAACATCTCGGAGATTTGCCTAAAAACTATTCCAAACAGACAACAAGCTATCAGGAACTACCTGATCCCATGCCACTCCTGATTTCCAAACTTGACTTAATATAATTTTTCCTTTTATAGTTATAGGCAATACTAAACCTAACGGATCGAATACAGACGAACTAACGGATAGCATATCTCTTTTTGTGGAGACTGACTTTTTAACTTCACCTTTGGAGATACCAATTTCGTCTGACTCAGGGTCATACCAATACCCCAGTACTTTCTCACAGGGCACTCCATGAGAAGAGTAATTGTTATCTGCTCGAATGCGAGCAGACACCAATTTACTGTTACTACAGCACGTTTTCAATAAGAAGCTTCCCTTTTCCATGACATTCACAGCCTCGGTATAGAGTTTCAACAATTCATCAGGAGACCCATGTGTTTTCACTAGATTATCTACGTAAAAGTTTTTTAACAACATGTCTCTACAAGGTCCCGATGAGTGCTTCTCAACGTGGTGCTTCACTACGTAACTTAAGATGAAGGGACTAGACACAAACCCGAATATCAGAGTTTTGTATCGAAAACACACTAATTCATCTTTTATTTTTAAAAAGAAACAGAATCTATTTTTGTCAAAGTTATTCTTTAGTCTAATCATCAGAAACGCCTTTCTGATGTCAGCCAATAATACATAATTATCTGTTCTAAACTTGAACAGAAGTTCCAACATGTCAGTATACAGATTTATGCCACTATAAGCACAATCGTTGAGAGAAGGTTTATTATTTACCCTCAACGAGCAATTGAAAACAGGCCTAATCTTAGTCGTGCACTGCACATCATTTTTAAAGACTGGCCGGTGCGGTATCCACGTATACTTGTAGAACTCCGAAGGAGTCGGATGGATTCTTTCAATCACACCCTCACATTCCTGGTCTAGGAAGACTTTGCAATACTCAGAATATAAGTTCTGAGAGGATAATCTGTCCACTACTTTATCTAGGACAGCTAACGATACTCTATGGTTAGAGGGTACTTTCTTTAATTTATCTAAGTCCCACGACAAACCTATGTAGTAATTATTATCTCTGTATTCAATAGAGGAGCTGAATTCTTCTATTTTCTTTCTGTCGTAATCACTACTAACTTCACCAACTATCCCTAATGATTCCAATTTGAACATCTGTTCAATACCTCTGTCCACGGAAGCTCCATCAAGACCATTCCAAGGATCCAGATGGTTGGACTTAGGTTCTAGAGCAAAGTAAACATGGGTCACATCACAAGAAGCATGTTCACCGATGACTTGATTATAATTTAAACCAATCTCCATATGTGGTTCAAAATCAGAGGGGTCGCCAAATAATATCATACCCAGCGAGGACTCAAAAGCAGAACCATTTTTAATCTTTGTTAATCTTAAGGGTCCCAGAAATCTAATCACATCAATCCCTATCAGACCGTATATTTCAAGAACATCACTTCTCAATTCGGAGAAATCAGCAGCAAGTTTAACGTCGCTTTTCTTCAAATTACTGATCACCTCCTCCAACCCTTTCATTTTGAAGGACAAATCCAACTGTTCATCCATCAGAAAATTGATACTTCTCGCAACATCGGGAAAGGACACCTTCAATGTTACTTCATTCAAGTCTTTCTCTTGGCTACCAATAAAGGTCTTTATTACGTATTTTCGACGATGCAAGGGAGACAACTCTTCTTTCATAAATCTATCAGAAAATCTTTTACCCATATAAGACCGTTCACTACCAGTGTCTAGCAGACAATTTACGGTGTGAAATTCGCCACCTACTTCAACTGTGATACCTATCACAGGCAACAATGAAGAACTACTCTTCAACCTGCAAATATTTGACTTCACCACAGGTTTGAGAAAACTCGGACACAAGGCGGACAAGTGTCCCGACTGTTCGCACGACCAACACGTAATCTTATCGTTTTTTTCATAAGGACACAAATTCTTCAGATGATATGAGCTAGTACACCTAGCACATAACTTCAATTCGCTACATCTTTTAAGTCTTTCTTCGTAAGAGGGAAACTTATTACAGTCACGAGACAGATGATAATCGTTTCTACAAAAACAACACTTAAACTTAACCTTATATGTTTTAACATGAAAATTTTTCAACGTGGAAGGTTTCTTTTCAGGTTCGAAAGGCCTGAATTTACTCTTTTCCTTAAAGGAATCAACTTTACGATATCTCGAATCGTGTTCACAAAATTCCAGTGTTTTAAATATCTCAACACTATTCTCCAGAATTTGGTTCAAAGAAGGATAATTTCCGTTCACCTTATGTATTAATTCTGACTTAAAGGAAGTTGTCAGTTTATTGAATACAATGTGACTTAACAAACGATTTCCCGGAGAATTACTCTCAAAGAAATCCAAACCGAACGAGTTCTTTAACTCGTACAATTGGGTCTTCATCTTAGTCAGGAATTTCTTTACGACATTATTATTATACATGCGATTTTCATTCAACATGGACGAAAATATAGAGTCGACGATACACTTTTCGTCTAAGAACTCTTTCGATAGCAAGTCCAAAGCTACTCGATAATTTTCATCTGATACAGACATATGTTTTATCACATGAAAGGCATAACCAGAAAGATGGTTTTTCAATATCACTAATCTTAATGCGTCACTATCAAGATTAGCTACACAATTCAAAAATTCTCTATGGAAGTTTAGATAAGCTAACTTATCCGTTTCCAGATCCCTATCGCTAAACTTGGGACAAACTATTTTAGGGGTTAAATCGATGCCTTTTATCCCCTTACTAATTCTGGAATTCTCGTCAACGTCTTTTTTACAAGGCTTAAACGTAGTTAATTTTTCTATCACTTGTATTTTAAATAAGGCAGCTCCCTTATTAAAACTTTCCACTAACTCATCGTCTGCACCATCAGAGAGATAAGCATCCATAACTTGTTCCTCCAACCGAACTACGTCTTTCAGATATTCATCAATCTGTTCTTTACACAAAATATATTTAGATTCTTCTATCTCACTAGAAGATTTTAACACTTCAAATACGACTAATATTTTATCTTTAGCGTATTTTATTTTTTTCAACAAGACATCTGCTGTTAAACTCGCCATTTTTCAAATCCCTCCCACCGACTCCTTTCTACATGTACTAAGAGAGGGGGGTTACTACAGACAGTGACACCTACACTTGGCGCCAAATTTTCCCGCCAACTTAAACTGAACAAGACAAGATGGCTGACTCACCACGTGGAGACAATAAAATGGCGACACGCACGCGCGCAAGATAAATTACACAATGAACTCAAAGCAGCGACGAAGATAAAACAGAAAATCATTAATTGACTATAAAGCAGCTTCTTCAGTCCAGTGAACCTTGATAAGTCTATATACAGTTTGGGCACAAACGACTACCTTTACAGTACAATAAAATAGTGTTTATAGAACCACTCCCAAACGATAGACAGATAGAAATGGTCTCGCTCACTATTCTTAGTAAGACAGAGCGTAGAAACCATTAGGCCGAACGCCTCTGTGTTTAAACATAGATACAGAATAGAACACAGAGACCTAGAATTTTATTTATGCAGAATATCGCAATTTTAACCACGTACAGGCCTAAATCGATACACGTAAGGACCTCGGGCAATAACTAGACAATTAAATAAACAGTAAGAAAAAAACAAGCTATTTTAAACAACAAATAATTTATTGAAGAAAAAGAAAATAGGTAAAATGAGTTCGGCAGAAAGTTCATGTTCAAAGTTCACTTCATAGACTGAATTTAAGTTCCGATGGACACACGGAAAGGCTGCATAAATAAAGTCCTAATTATGCTGCCCGAAGGCTTATTAACTTTGCTAGGAAAGACATGTCAGAAAAAAGAGAAAACTTACTTGAAAGAATTTTGTTAGTAAAATAAAAAAATACCAGAAGAATATAGAAAAGTCCTTTTTGTTCGCGCTGTTTGTTTCCTTTGATTGTTCATCTTTTTTCATTGACATCGCATCGTTTCTTCGATCGACTCCTTTTGAGAATAGTGGCACTCTTCCACGTCAACTCTTCATTTGGAGACATCTTTCGGAACACACTTCGTTTTGTCTTTTCCAAAGGCACATTTGCCTTTCAAATGAATATCTTCCTTGTTTCTGTTTTTAGAATTCAGTGGACTTCTCCGTCCAACGTAAATATTCAACCTCGAACACTAGTTGAAACTCCAACTTCTTTGAAGATTTTTACAGGCATGCTCTCTACATATTCCTGTTTTAACATTCTTGTTTTTAGGACTTCTTCATGTCCGAGTTGAGTCGACCGACCTCTCCACCTCGAGATCGTTTCAGCAACTAACTTGAATTTCGCGGTTATTTCAACGGCTTCCGGCGTCAAACGCCCACGCTTCAGACACCGACACGTGCCATCAGCAGCAGTCATTCATTACAAGTTCTTAAAAAGGGGGTTTTAGAAGAAGAAGAAAAGAAAAGAAGAAGAAGAAGAAGAAGAAAATAAATTTCTGACACTAGTAAACAAAAACAAACAAATATATTGTATTACATTAGACGACCTATAGTAAACAAAAACAAACAAATATATTGTATTACATTAGACGACCTATAGTAAACAAAAACAAATATATTGTATTACATTAGACGACCTATAGTAAACAAAAACAAACAAATATATTGTATTACATTAGACGACCTATAGTAAACAAAAACAAACAAATATATTGTATTACATTAGACGACCTATAGTAAACAAAAACAAACAAATATATTGTATTACATTAGACGACCTATAGTAAACAAAAACAAACAAATATATTGTATTACATTAGACGACCTATAGTAAACGAAAACAAACAAATATATTGTATTACATTAGACGACCTATAGTAAACAAAAACAAACAAATATATTGTATTACATTAGACGACCTATAGTAAACGAGAGAATGGTCTTAATCAACATGAGAATAAAAAGCGATAATTTTTTACATGAAAGAAAATCACAAGTTTTTATTAAAATATAAATTCCAAATAATTGAGTCTTTCTATTAAAAAAAAACACATTTCATTTGTCTTTTTTATTATTGAAAGATGTATTATAAAGAGTCACTGTTTCCTAGCACCAATATAAAAAATGCTAAAAACTTATTACGGTCCACATGGAAATAATTTGCTTGATACAAATTTGATCGGATTCTTCAATCTTATTTTGTATTTTAGATAAAATGTTTTACAGTATTTTATTTTTTATTAAATATGATAGATTTTATTGAGAACAGTATGAATATTGCACATAATAAATATACTATTACTTATATTTACTGCATTTATTTGTTTTAATGCCTGGTCTCAATTTCACGGGCTAACATTGTTCATAACAGATTTTTAGATTATTTTACACTTAAAATTAATTTCCTTCAGTAATGACAACAGTTTGGAGAACAATATTTTCTGTGGTGATTCTTTATGGTAATTTGAAACATTCGCATTCCACAGATTGTTAGTATTCCAAAATCTACCTCACTTACTTGGATCAAGCAGGCGTTGCATTCTGCATGTTACGTAAAGACGAGAGTTATCTCCCGTTGACTTAAGTGACTCCCACCGTCACTCTTGACGGCAACCTCCCACTACTTGTATTACTGCTATATGTAATCAGTGTAAATAAATTCTTGTTGAGTTCGCACGTGTCTCGACTCTGTTAATGAATGCTTCAATAACAAGTTACTAATATGGCTTTATTTATTACTCACCTGTATCAACGCATAATATAAAATGGTGTCAGAATAGAACATCGAACCGTCAACACTCACAGCCGTATATAAATATTTTCAAAAAAAAAAAAAAAAAAAATGGAATTTTTACCGCATCCAAAAGAATTAAATTTCTCTTCGGATATCTCGGACAGGAATGGGAAACTTGGAAAAACCAATTTCAATTGTTCCTGCAAGCTACAGAGTCGGACAAGAAACCGGAGAAGGTGAAAACTTCAATATTACTGACCTGTATAGGAACCGAGGGAAGGAAAATATATTATACGTTTAACTTTGAAAATGACGAAGAGAAGCTAAACTTGAAAAAAGTTATAGAAAAATTTGATGCGCACTGCCAACCAAGAAAAAACCTGACGTTTCTCACATATCAATTTCTCACGTGCAAACAGAAAGAAACACAGAGATTTGATGAGTACGTCACAGAACTACGGCAAAAGGCAAACAAATGTGAATTCGGTGACCTCACTGAAAGACTAATAAAAGACATTCTAATTTGTGGCGTTAATGACAACATGTTGAGAGAAAGAATGCTCAGAGAACCTTCACTGGATTTACAAAAGGCGATACAAGCAGGCCTGAGTGCTGAAGAAACGAAGAGACACTCCAAGATAATGGCTGCATACGAAACAGAAAATATCGCAACAATTCGCAATCCAAAGAAAAACAGGCTGTCGTCCAAAGTCATGTTCAAACGTGAAGACAAAAAGCCCGCGAAAACACAACAATGGATTGAGACATGCACCTACTGCGCTGGGTCACATCAGAAAGGAAACTGTCCAGCATACAATAAAAACTGCACAAATTGCGGCAAAAAAGGACACTTCGCTCGAATATGTCGAACGAAAAAGAAGAAATTATATAATGTCGGACAATCACACAATTCAGACCACGTGGAGCAAAATCAGTTTAACATGGACGCCATATTGGAAAAAAATGTAGACGCACTACAAACTGACAAATGGAAAGTAAAGATTCGAGGCAATGAAACACTCATCAACTTCAAAATCGATACAGGTGCTGAAGTAAATGTATTACCAGCAAAAATATATAGAACTGTTGAACCAAAGCCAAAATTAAATAAAACGTCTATAAAATTAACCGCCTACAACTGTACGCAAATTCCCACGATAGGGAGCTGTGTTATACAATTACAAAATAAAAATATAAAAGTAAGTTCGCATTTCATTGTGGCAAACACAAATGCAAACGCAGTAATCGGCGCAGAAACAGCGGAAGAATTAGGACTGATAAAAAGAACTTATGAAATAAACAAGACGGACATAGAAGCATTAAAAGAAAAATATAAAGATTGCTATGGTGACATCGGAAAATTACCAGTCACACATCATATAACAATAACTCCGGACATAAAACCCGTCATAAATCCTCCAAGGAACATACCGTTTGGGATGAAACCAAAATTAAAAAAGGAGTTAGAAAAAATGACAAAAATGGGAATAATAAAACCCGTTGAAGAACCGACAGATTGGGTAAATTCTCTGGTAATAGTGGAGAAACCGAACGGAAAATTAAGACTATGTTTGGACCCTAGAGATCTAAACAAGGCCATAAAAAGAGAACACTACAAATTACCCACCGCCGAAGAAATATTTGCAGAAATGGAAAATCCAAAATATTTCACGAAATTAGACGCTTCAAATGGATATTGGCAAATACCCGTTGATGAAGAAAGCTCTAAGCTATTAACATTTAATTCGCCATTTGGTCGTTATTCGTTCACGCGCCTGCCATATGGAATACATAGTGCCTCTGAAATTTTTCAAGCACAAGTTGCAAAAATAATAGAAGGCATACCTGGAACGAAGAACTCACAGGATGACATAATAATATGGTCAGAAACATTAGAGGACCATATAAAAACATTAGACAAAGTATTCAGTCAACTACGCAAAGCTGGATTAAAATTAAACAAAAATAAATGTGAATTTGCAACAAAGCAATTAACATATTTAGGTCATTTGATCACTGATGAAGGAATAAAACCAGACCCTTCTAAAATAAAGGCAATAACACACATGCCTCTACCCGAAAATAAAAAAAGATATCCAACGATTTTTGGGGATGACCAACTACCTGTGCAAGTTCATACCAGAGTACTCAGAGGTAACTACACCGTTGAGAGTACTGCTACACAACGATACGCTGTGGTCATTTGATAAACCTCAAATAGAGGCTATAGAAAAACTAAAACGGATAATAACTAGCCTACCAATTTTAAAATTTTATGATCCCAGCAAAGAAATTAAAATCACCACCGATGCCAGTAAACATGGATTGGGTGCAGTGTTACAACAGAAACATGATGAAAAATGGTTACCCGTGTCATACGCGTCACGATCAACAACCTCAGCAGAACAAAATTACTGCCCGATAGAATTGGAAACGCTCAGCATAGTGTTCGCCTGCAACAAATTCCACCAATATATCTATGGAAGAAAATTTCTCATAGAAAATGATCACAAACCATTAAGGCAAATTTTTTAAAAATCCATTACAAAAAGCCCTCCGAGAATACAAAGATTCATACTCGCGCTTCAGAAATACGAATTCGAAGTAATATACATTCCAGGGCGAGAATCCGTAATTGCTGATGCATTATCACGTGCATACATATCAGACAGCGAACAAGAAATATCGGATACAGAAATGGACAAATATATCCATACCATTATAAAACAATATCCAATGAGCGACCAAAAACTCAACATATACCGTGAGGAGACTGGGAAAGACCCAACACTAAAAATGCTCATGAAATATGCGACATAAACTTGGCCAGAAAAAATGGAAGTGCCACCCACAATAGCACCATATATGCCAGTCCGCGATGACATATCGGTTGTAAAAGGACTAGTATTGAAAGGTACACGAATAGTGGTCCCAACCTCCCTAAGGAAGGAAGCCCTACAAAAAATCCACACTGGACATTTGGGCATAGAAAAGTGCATTACAAGAGCAAAAGAGGTCGTATATTGGCCTAACATAAACAATCAAATAAAAGAAATGGTTAGCACATGCACACATTGTCTAGATCACAGAAACCGACAACCGTCAGAATCACTAATACACCATGAAATACCCGTAACACCATGGACCAAAGTTGCGACATACGTATTTTACTTATATAGTAAAGCATATGTAGTGATAATAGACTACACGACTAGATATTTCGATATCCACAAACTTGATGACTGCAAATCAAGTACGGTGATCAATAAAATAAAAAACACCTTCGCAAAATTTGGCATTCCACAAATAGTGATTAGTGACAATGGACCCGAGTACCGATCATCAGAATTTAGACAATTTGCTAAAGATTGGGATTTCAGGCATATCACGACAAGTCCGAACTATCCACAGTCGAATGGCTTAGTAGAAAGAAACATTCAAACAATTAAAAGAACATTAAAGAAATCGTTTGAAAGTAGACAAGACCCATACCTAGCAATGTTAGCGTTACGGACTTCACCATTAAAAGATAAAACCCCGTCACCAGCCCAACAGTTGATGAAAAGAACGCTAAGGACAAATCTTCCAAATATCATGCATAACAAAACAATGAAAAAGCGTGAAATAAATAATAAGTCCAGAGAGCTACCAGAACTAAAGAAAGACGATACTGTCCGTATTCTTTCACAAGAAAAATGGAACCGAAAAGGTAAGGTTGTGAAAAAATTAAAAGAGCCTCGTTCATATCTAATAAAAACAGAACAAGGAAATTATGTACGGCGCAACAGACGTCATATTTTAAAAACAAAAGAAAATCAAAAGTACAAAATCGAACACGACTATGAAAACATAATAAACCAAGAAAATAGTCGAAAACAAGTCGTATCAAAAACGGGCTCGGAAAACAAAATAATACCAAACTCTACAAAGAAAGGGAGACCAATTAAGTGTCCAGCCCGATACAGAGACTAAATGAGAAAACTCTAAAAAATAAAAATACTTTTATTTTTCAGTTAAAACAAAGAAATAAAAAACGGAGATGTTACGTAAAGACGAGAGTTATCTCCCGTTGACTTAAGTGACTCCCACCGTCACTCTTGACGGCAACCTCCCACTACTTGTATTACTGCTATATGTAATCAGTGTAAATAAATTCTTGTTGAGTTCGCACGTGTCTCGACTCTGTTAATGAATGCTTCAATAACAAGTTACTAATATGGCTTTATTTATTACTCACCTGTATCAACGCATAATATAAAACTGCAGAGTTGATTCAGGTACCATGAGCATTAGAGTTGGACTCGTGTGTGCACCTCTAGTATCTGCTGCATCCTGCAGGGTCGAGATCTGATTGTCATGGCAAAAGATGTAAACATGCGTCTATGCACGTTCATTGCAATTGACGTGATCGTCTCTTTGTTGGGTTGGTCCAAAGTCGTCGCTTGATTCAAACACCAGCCTCAGTGTAAATTGCGTTGTCTCAGCCAGTGCTGAAACAGACGGATTCTCTCTCCAAACAAAATTACAACTCCAGTTTAAAACAAGACACAAAGTGTTATTTTGAGATATGTTACAATGATACGAGTTTTCTCCTACTGAATCATAGATTTGCAAATCACAACTTTCAGTAGAATAAAAACACTAGTCCTGTAACTTTGGGCCAAAACCCATCTTTCTCCAAAAAGCACCCAAAACAACTGCCCTAAAAAGAACTGAATATTAGATCCATAGCAAACAAACTGACCGTGCGACGCACCCCCAAACTAACTGTTATACGCACAGTAATACAACTGACCTACACTGACCCTTGAAAAGGCTAGTCTCTTGTTAATCTGTGGGCATAATTCTCTATATAAAATACATAAATATTAAAATATTCCATTCTACTGCTGAGAGGTTTCCGTATCTGGATGGACTTTCTTTTTTTTTAAGTACATTTATATAAGTTTAAAGTAATACTAACTTTTACAAATATAAAAATAACATTCTGGTCTTTAAAAACATTAAACTATATGTATTTCCTTATTTCTAAGGTGGGTTTTTCTCTTAGTTAAATATCTCTCCCATTACAAGATTGTTATACGCATGAATTGATACTATTCAACTACTACAGCTTTCTAGTTCTCAATATTATTTCGTCTCGTCAATTATGTTCATGGACTACTAATTGCTACAATCTCTACATAAATTAATACTAAGTTTTTCTTAAGGATCAAAGTAGATTCATATTTTGGGCTAATGAAGAAAACACGTTTGTAATATTTCCATGTCACAATATATAAATACGTCTTATTAGTAGGCCTACAAACCTGGCGGACATGACTAAGCCATTAAGGGACCTGTTAAGCTGGAAATACGCATTCATGTAGGACAGTGCACAACAGGGAGCATTTAGCTACATCAAGAAGGCACTGTGTTCAGCACCAGTGCTATGCTTATATAGTCCCTCAAATGAGATTGTAGTTTCTGCCGATTCTCCATCCTATGGGCTGGGAGCAGTGTTATTACAACGACAGGTCGACACAAAAATGCACCCTGTCACTTACGCCTCACGTGCCATGTCAGAGACCGAAACTCGTTATTCCCCAAAGAGAGAAGGTAGCCCATGGCGACAACATAGGCGTGTGAACGCTTCTCTGACTACCTAGTCGAACTACACTTCACAGTGGAAACCGACCACAAGCCACTGGTGCCATTGCTAGTGTGATAGACAAGCGTATGGTTGCAAGGAAACACGGACAACTTGAATAGGATTAATCAAATATATTTATTTACCCCAAAGCAAAGATCGTTCTTTTTATTCTTAATTCCTTGATGACGACGGCGACGGTTAAGTTGTTTATCTTAATTCTTGATGACGGCGGCGACGGCGACGGTTAAGTTGTTTATCTTAATTCTTGATGACGGCGGCGACGGCGACGGTTAAGTTGTTTATCTTAATTCTTGATGACGGCGGCGACGGCGACGGTTAAGTTGTTTATCTTAATTCTTGATGACGGCGGCGACGGCGACGGTTAAGTTGTTTATCTTAATTCTTGATGACGGCGGCGACGGCGACGGTTAAGTTGTTTATCTTAATTCTTGATGACGGCGGCGACGGTTAAGTTGTTTATCTTATTTCTTGATGACGGCGGCGACGGCGACGGTTAAGTTGTTATCTTAATTCTTGATGACGGCGGCGACGGCGACGGAGTGACCTTTTTTCTACGTGTTCACTCGTTGGTCGCTAGCTGGGGAAAAGATGGCGGCTACCTCCAACTAGCGCCAAGCCCCTTTTCTTGTTTTCCTTTTTGTAGCTCTCCGGAAACGGTGAACGCTCAGCATGTCGCTGTCCAACATTAGTTCCGGATAGAGTGAGATCTGTTATATAACACTAGGTAGCAAGGACCTCAGCGAGCTACCGACAAGGATACAGAGATTTCGGGTACGTATGGATACACCATTCGCTACGTTCCTGGCAAGGAACTATATACAGAGCAATATTCAGTAATGGCCCTACTAAACAGGCCAAGGATCTGGAGGAGGAAGCGACTACATTCGTCCACGCCATAATAGAATCCTTACCCGTCACAGAAAAACGTCTAAGGGAGTTGGAGGAAGCCACCAAAACTGACGAGACTAGTAACTACATATTGCAATATGTAAGAAACTGAATCTTTAGATTGGTTTCTTTTTTTTGTTCCAGAAGTCTTTCTTCTGTTCTTTGTAGCTTTTTGTCGGCTTATTTTTTGTTCTAAAAGTCTTTCTTTGGCTTTTATTGGTTCTACTAGTTTTTCGCCAGATTTTTGTTGTTGTTCAAGCTTGACCACGCGAGATTTGACCCCTTATAAAAGCAGCAGAAGATTGTACCCCGTTCTCTCTTTTCTTTGCCGCATTCTAGACAACACGCAGAAGATCGTTGTTGTCACCCTCCCATTGAACGATGAGAAGGGGTCGCAAGTAAAAAAGTGGGTACACTCCTTTAATTCCTACCATGAAGAAAGAACTTCCGTCCAAAACAAACACATATATAATAATTGCCACCAAGAGACAAACGAAACTTTTTCACGCTAGAACATACACACGCATTCTAGCAAACACTCATTTAACGAACTCAAGTTTTATTATTAAAAATATTTTTTTTATATGAATGATTTTACGCTAAATGTTACTTTTAGTAAATGCTACTATTGTCTTTTTATTTGCTTTTCCTTCGTTCGTTTCAGTATAGTAATAATAATGTGTTGAAGACAACAATAGGGACCCAGATCATTAACACAAGACGCCGGACATATTTTGGAAGTCACCGGTTGACCTCGCAATACACGTGGTCTCTATTTACAAAACACTTGTAAATAAATCTTTTATTTATTTTACTTTTTCGGAATTTTTTTTTCTTTTAACATGTTAATATTTATTTTAAGGCAGAGAGTCCATAAATAAAACAAATAAAATATTAACATGTTTTCTTTTAAAACATGTTTTTGTGTCACTATTTACTTGCCTCCCCACGAGGGCAGAAATGGGGGGGGGGGGGGGTATGAAATATTTATCACCGTACTTAAGTAATCTTTCGTTTTGTAGGGAAAAATCAAGCTTCCCAAAAAGGGCACTCTGGATCTTACCTCAGTTTAGAAGGATTTTTCCATACTACACATTGCTCCTAGCCTGAGGAGGCAAAACGGATGATTACGCAAGTTATTTTAATAAATAAACGAAATATATACGCTTTTTAAAAAAATCGGCTGACTTGTAATCTTTCGTTTTGCCTCCCCACGAGGGCGGAGTTAGACTTCAAAAATCAGTTTCTAAACGGAAGCAATTTAAAGTTTATGAAGTTTTTGTCCTTAAAAACTGATTTTTGAAGTAAATAGCGAAGTTTTGTTTTTTAATAACAAATAAGTTATAAAAAGATTTTAAATAAAATTATGTATTTGTTAAATCTTATTTCATTTGTTGCTTACAGAAAAAAAGGACAACTACCAAATAGCGTTGTCCCTAGACGCAGTCGGACCAGACGCCCTCAATACCCACAATGGTTTTTAATATGCCCTCAGCGAAAACAAAGATGACGTCGATACGATGATAGCCAAATTCGACCAACACTTCATAGGACAGGCAAATGAGGCCTATGAGCGATACTTTTTCAACAAAAGAGACCAAGAACTAGGTGAGACTATCGACTCGTACATTACGGTACTATTTGTTAAGAACGAAGAAATGAGAAATTGTAAATATTCGTTTGTGCTCCTAATAAAAAAAATATTCGCTTGATGATTTAGAAAATAACAAAATAAAGATCTCACAAATCAAAACGCAAGTTTTCGATGAAGATACACTGAAATTGAACGTGAAAAATTATATTTTGAAAAAATCAACAACAAAAAACTTGTGATGCAAATATGAGAAAATGCTGAACTTCTTTACACAAGGAACAATGTTACGTGTGACACCGGTCGGTGATGACGAGACATTTTCTTTTTCTTTTTGTTACGTTTATTTGAACGAGAAGTGAGACATTGTCAAGATTTATTGAAAAAAAAAGGACAAATAAATTGAGAGAAAATTATTTTATTTTCTCTTTGTTTTCCCCTTTGAAACTGCTGATTTTTAAGGTAAGTCTAAAAATATAGAAATAAGTTTTTGTTAGTGGTTCAATTGTAGAATAAAGGCGTTTGAAATATCTCGCCGATTTCGTTATATTTTAGATGAAATTGATTTTTGGTCTTAAATTGTATTTTTCGTTGTAAAATAAAATAAATTAAATTTTAAATTTTTCAAAAAAGTAATTTTAAGGTAAAGTTAACATTTTTCATCTTTGCTCAGCAAGAAATGTAAGTGTTGAAAAAGTAACTTTAAACCAACGTTTTAATCGTTGGCAGACATGTTTTATTAACGATTATTATTATTAAATAATCGACTAGTTATGTCTTAACATTTTTCATCTTTACTCAGTAAGGAATTTAAGATTTTAAAAAGTAAACAATATTATGTACCTACTCAGTGGTATTTTCTTGTTCAAGTTTGAAAAAGTAGGAAAAATTAGCCACTAGAACTTTTATTACAAATATTTTTCCATTTTCCGTAAATTCAAGTCAAGGGCAAATTATTTGCATGGGCAGATAATCCGCATTTATTAAAAAACAAAAAAACCAACTACATTGATAAAAACATAATTTATTGTAATGAGTATATTTAATATGAAAGTAAATAAAGTAAACCTAATTAAATTGTAACTTGGTATCTTTCCACAATTTCTGCCCTTGCAAATAATCTGCCCTTGACTTGTGTCCAACGAAACAAGTTCCATACTCATCGAAGTGACTGCTACGATACGGAAAATGGAAAAATATTGGGTATATGTTACGACGCTCAGCAGAGGTGCGAACGGGGTCCAAAAACTACGAGAACGGGGTTATAAAAATAAATATGCAACAAATGAGTTTAACCTACGTCGAGAAGAGATATTTGTCTACTTACCTATGATATTTGTTTGTATTTTGACGTACTATAAATGGGTTTTTATTAGATGTAAAAAAAAAATCTTGTTCATTTTTAACTAGTACTTTTTTCTAGACAAGATGGCGGATTGTGCTCACTTCCTTACGAGCAAGCGCCATTTTGAATTTGCAAATTCGTGTTACAAAACTATTGATTTTTAATAAATAGCAGTTGGAACGGTTTAAAAATACAAACAAATATCACAGGACAGTTTTAAATTAACTTTTATCGACGACAGTTACTTTTATTTGTTGTATATATTTTTTTTTAGCGTTTTTACTCTGCTGAGTCTCGTAAAAGATGCCCAAAATATTTATAATTAAAGTTCTAGTGGCTAATTTTTTCTACTTTTTTCAACATTGAACAATAAAATACCACTGAGTAAGTACATAATATTGTTTACACACATAAATAATTTTTCCTTCTGCTCGAAACACTGAACAAGCACCATGTCTTAACATTTTTCATCTTTGCTAAGTAAATCTTGAAAAAGTAACTTTAAATCAAAGTTTAAATCATTGACAGACATGTTTTATTGACAATTATTATCATTATTAAAAAAATTGACTAGTTTTGTTTTCTAAATCTTTTTAATCTTTGCGACGTAAGGAATTTAAGTATCGTAAAAGTAACTTTAAACCAACGTTTTAATCTATGGCAGACATTTTATTGACGATTATTATTATTATTATTATTATTATTAAATAATCGACTATTTATGTCTTCTTAATCGTGTTTATCTTCGTTAAATAAGGAATTTAAGTGTTGAAAAAGTAGATTCCCGAGTTCGACAAAGTACACCTGAAGAAGGGCGGAAGTTACATCGACCGAAACGTTGTGATAAAAACACGCAAGATGAGAACAGTAGTCCGAATATTCCAAATTCTACAAATCGACTAGTTATGTCTTATTAATATTTTTCATCTTTGTAACAACAAAAAACTTGTGATGCAAATATGAGAAAATGCTGAACTTCTTTACACAAGGAACAATGTTACGTGTTACACCGGTCAGTGATGGCGAGACATTTTCTTTTTCTTTGTGTTACGTTTATTTGAACGAGATTTATTGAAAAAAAAAGGACAAATAAATTGAGAGAAAATTATTTTATTTTCTTTTTGTTTTCCCCTTTGAAACTGCTGATTTTTAAAGGTAAGTCTAAAAAAATAGAAATAAGTTTTTGTTAGTGGTTCAATTGTAGAATAAAGGCCTTTGAAATATCTCGCCGATTTCGTTTTATTTTAGGGCCGTTGATATTCGCAACCGCTGCTGCCAGACAATAATAAATGTTTAAAGCTGAATTGTTTAGGAAAAAAGGCCAAATTGAAAATCGAAGCCACACTTTTAGAAGAAAAAAAGCCAAGAAAGAGCCAAATTAAAAATGATATATTATAATGAAAAATTGACTATATTGAAGTTGTTAACTCCCAAATGTTTTCATGTTTTTGTCTCGTATTGTCTAGTATCGTATTATTTTCTTAGCGGTGATGAAGCAAAGACGTTCTCTATGAAATTGAAACCGAAAATATGCTAACGAGAGGGGGTAATATTTACATAGATAAACACAATACATTCTACAGTTTACTTTTTTTAAAAATCGTATCAGAACTTTAAAGAATAATTTGAATATTTTAGTTTTAAATAATTTAAGGTAAAGTTGGTAAATTTGTAGATAAGACCCCTGTAATAAAAACTGGACGCCGAATATAACTTAAGGATAAGCTTTATTTAATCATTTGTTTCTTACTGAGACAAATAGTGTTTTAACATTCACTCTTAATATACACGAATGTAGAACATTCCATTATTACTTAAAGGGGTGAGACGGGCATCAATTATCTTTGTTACTACATTCTCCCCCATCTATCTTCTTATTCGTAGGGAACAAAATCATCCCAGCGACCTGGCCTCCTGCGGGTTCTTTGAGGGCGTCTTGGTTGTTCGTGCCCGACATCCATTTCTAATCTAGGCTCCTCGGGACCTGACAACGTTTCGGGACTGTCTTGTGTGGCTGGTATAGGGCTAAAATATCTTGCTCCAAATCGCTCTCGTTTTCTACGGCGCTTCGGTCGCTTGGTGTCTGAAGATTGAGTATCTGTCTCAGATATTGGGTGAAACCGCTTTCGTGGTACCCATCTGTCGTCCGAACTAGAGTCAGAGACGACTCTGTTAGTATATTCAGATTCGTTTTGTTGGGACTCTGAACTTGATGTATCTGGCACACGATCACCTAAGTGGGTCGGACTTGTTTCACGAACCGGAGCTGTATATCCATCTGAAGCAGTTCTACGTTCATATACATTTCCTGCTGGGGCTAGATCCCTTAAGGAGACAGTAGATTGCCTTCCTTCTGAATTTCTGACCAGTGCATACTGAGGGTTCGCTTCGATTAATTCTACCTCGCTTACCAATGGGTCATGTTTACTGTGACGAACATGGCGTTTTAATAAAACTGTGCCAGGTTGTGCAAGCCACGAGGGAAGTAATGTACCTGCTGAGCTTCGTCGTGTGAACGAGAAGAATCTCTCATGTGGGGTAGCGTTTGTCGCTGTACATAATAGAGTCCTAATAGCGTCTAAGGCCATGGGGATGAGACTTTCCCAATCGGAGATCGGACTATTGCGATTTGCTGCCGCCAACTGTACTGTCTTCCATATTATACCATTGTATCTTTCGCACTGTCCGTTTCCTTGAGGATTGTGAGGAGTTGTTCTGCTTACAGCTACTCTTCGTTTATGCAGAAACTGCTTGAGTTCGTCCGACATAAAAGCAGACCCACGATCTGAATGTATATATGCAGGCACTCCAAAAACGGCAAAAATGGAGCAGAGGCCTTGAATTACTGTTGCAGCCGTTACGTCTTGGGAGGGGATGATGAACGGAAATCTTGAGTACTCGTCTATTATTGTGAGCATGTTTTTAGTTTTGGAGGGTAAAGGGCCCTTAAAATCCAGGTTAAGTCTTTCAAAAGGCTGTGTGGCCTTAATGAGTGTTGCTGGAGGAGGTTTGTAGAACATGGGCTTATTTTCTGCGCATATCCGACAAGAGTTCGTAATTCTTTTTACGTCTTCAACAGAATATGGCAAGTTTCTGCTCTTGACTACGTGAATCATTCTTGTGATACCTGGGTGACACAATTCCCTGTGTATATACTGAAGATCATCTGAGCCAGTTACCAGTCCACATACCCTTGAAAGCGCGTCGACCGCGGCATTCTCCTTACCAGGGCGGTAAGTGACGTCAAAGGAGTAGCAAGAAAGCTCCATTCTCTATCTCGCTATTTTATTTTACTCGTTGTTTTTGGGTTAAACATAAACGAGACCGACTTTTGGTCAGTGATTAATTCAAAATGTCGGCCGATTAAGTAATGCCTCCATTTTCGTAATGCCTCAACTATGGCGTATGCTTCTTTTTCTATTGCCGAGTGTCGTCGCTCGGATCGCGAAAGTGTTCTTGAAAAAAAAGCTACAGGACGACCGGATTGTCTCAGTGAGGCAGCTATCGCACAGTCGGAGGCATCCGTCTCAACTAATAGAGGGATAAAAGGATCCACAGCAGAAATGGCAGACTGAGCAATGTTCCTTTTCATGTTTTGAAATGCTCTGATGGCGGAACAGGACACTGGAAAAGTAGATACTTGCGTCAATGGGTGTATTTTTTCTGAAAAAGACGCAACCCATTGGGAGTAGTGAGCAAACATACCGAGGGCTCGTCGTAAAGAGGGCATGTTTCCAGGGATTGGTAATTCCATTAGGGGTTTCAGTCGCTCGGGATCCGGCGTCATGGTGCCATTTTTGACAATGTATCCCAATAATTTGATGCTTTTCAAGTTGTAGGAACATTTTTCACTGTTCAAAGTCAGATTATATTTCTTGACGGCAGCCATGAATCGTTTAAGGTTGTGGTCATGTTCAGCTTGGTTATGTCCGCATACTGTGACATTGTCTCTATATGCAACAGTACCCTTCAATTTTTCATTGGAGATTATTTCATCTATTACCCTCTGAAAGCTAGCCACACCATTTGTTATCCCAAAAGGAATTCGGCAGAACTGATATAGGCGACCGCAGGCCTCGAATGCTGTGTAGGGCTTATCCTCTGGCTTGATAGGTACCTGATGGTAGGCACTTCTGAGATCCAAAGTACTGAAAATGTGATATTTTGCAATATTAGAAATCATTTCGTCAATATGAGGCAGTGGATAGGCATCGAGTGATGTGTATCTGCTGATGGTCTGGGAATAGTCAATGACCATCCTTTTCTTGTGATTTTCAGTGGCTGTTACGAGGACCTGGGCTCGCCATGGAGATTCACTTGGCTCTATAATTCCTTTCTTAAGTAGTTTTGTTACTTCTGCTGCTATGAACTGTTTGTCCGTTTCTGAATAGCGTCTTGATTTTATTTCTACTGGTTTGCAGTCAGGAGTTAAGTTTGTAAAAAGTGACGGGTGCCGCACTTTGACAGCTGCTAGTCCACATACGCTTAGGACCAGCTTGGGACCACCAAAAGGAATTTCAACGCATGAATGTTGTTTTAGAAAATTGTGACCCAAAATCACTTTGCAGCAGAGGTTTTTCATTACTGATAATTTTTCCTTTGATAGGAGTTTCCTTTTAGTTTCAGGTTAACCATGCAATATCCAATTACATGGGACGATAAAGATGAATTTGCCATTGATATTTGGTTGGAACAAGGAAATATTTCCCATTTATTCGCTTTTACAATACTGGCATTAATAAAACTTTCGGAACTGCCTGTATCAATAAGCGCATGAATAGTCAATCCATTGATTTTTACCCTCACGATTGTTTTTGAGAGGCAGCCGGGGAATGCAGCTGATATTGTAATTGGTGCTACAGTAGCAGAAGTAGCCGAACGTTTTTTTTGAGAAGCTGACCGGCAAACTTTTGAAAAATGTTCCTGCTTATCACACTTGTGGCATCTAACATCTCGAGCCGGGCAGGACGAACGAGCATGTATATGAAGGCCACAAAAGTAGCATGTGGATCCAGCTGAGGCGGCAGTGATAAGTTGTTCGTCATCGTTAGAAAGGGGGGTGGAAGCATCTTGAACAATGGAAGAATTTTGAACAGGCAGAGGAGGGGCTACGATAGCAGCTCCCAAAATATCGGGTTGTAAATAGAAGACAGACTGCTTCTGTGCCATGTCCAACGTTAGAGCTTGTTCATAAGCTGTTGGCAAGTCTAGGTCTTTATTCTCTAGTAGTCTTTGTCTTATTTGGTTGGACTGTATTCCATTAATAAATGCGTCCCTGATAAAAACATCTCTCGCTTGGTTCACAGTTAAGGCTGTAAATTCACACTCGCGACTTAATGTCTTTAAAATCTGAAGGTATTGTTCAAGGCTTTCTTCTGGTTGTTGACGCCGGGTAGCAAGTAAATGTCTAGCAAAAATAGTATTTTTTTTCTTGACAAACATGGCTTCTAAAATGTCCACCGCAGTTTCATAATTTTCACATTCAGATAAATTTCTATAAATAGCAGTAGAGACATGATGTAAAAGAAGGGTATATTTCTCAGTACCTGTTAAAGCCGCGTTTGAAGATAACTGTAGAGCTGTAAGAAATCCTTCGAACATTTTTCTCCAATGCCGCCATTTGTCAGTAGATTCCGAGTCGGCCGTATCAAGGTCTAGACGATCGGGTTTCAAGTAACGTTCCATAACGAATGGTTAAATAAATTGTAATAAAAACTGGACGCCGAATATAACTTAAGGATAAGCTTTATTTAACCATTTGTGGCTTACTGAGACAAATAGTGTTTTAACATTCACTCTTAATATACACGAATGTAGAACATTCCATTATTACTTAAAGGGGTGAGACGGGCATCAATTATCTTTGTTACTACAACCCCCCCCCCCAAAAAAAAAGAAATTAGATTCTACTCTTTTAGACGATTACATATGAATACATTTAAAAACTTTGGGAAAAACAATTATTTGGGAATATTTTACTATAGGCAATGAAAATGAAAACAAACACGCTAAAAGTGAAGAACAAACACGAAAACGAAAACTGTTAAAAAGAAAACAAAAAGTTTTTTTACAGCGATTTAATACGATAGAACAAATATCTATCTACTTCAATATACATTTATCATCTTTAAACATTTATTATGGTCTGGCAGCCGGAAGCTGCATCTTTAAACATTTATTATGGTCTGGCAGCCGGAAGCTGCATCTTTAAACATTTATTATTGTCTGGTAGGCGGAAGCTGCATCTTTAAACATTTATTATGGTCTGGTAAGCGGAAGCTGCATCTTTAAACATTTATTATTGTCTGGTAGGCGGAAGTTGCATCTTTAAACATTTATTATGGTCTGGTAGGCGGAAGCTGCATCTTTAAACATTTATTATGGTCTGGCAGCCGGAAGCTGCATCTTTAAACATTTATTATGGTCTGGCAGCCGGAAGCTGCATCTTTAAACATTTATTATTGTCTGGTAGGTGGAAGCTGCATCTTTAAACAGTTATTATTGTCTGGCAGTCGGCTGTGAATAGATACTTCCTTATTTTAGATGAAATTGATTTTTGGTCTTAAATTGTATTTTGAGTCGTGAAATAAAATAATAATTTAAATTTTAAAGTTTTCAAAAAAGTAACTTTAAGGCAAAGTTACCCTTGTTAATTTTGTCTCAGCAACAAATTTAAGTGTTGGAAAAGTAAGTTTAAACCAACGTTTTATTAATGATTATTATTATTAAATAATCGACTAGTTATGTCTTCTTAATTTTTGCCTTTAAATTTCTTACTGGGCAAAGATTTATTTTGGTAATTTTTGTATTAAAGTGAAAAATCTACTTGGTGACGGCTTCCGGTATAGAAATCGGAAATAAACAAGCGGTGTTCATCAAAAACATTAACAATTACCCATTATATTTCAGGTAGAATTTATTTACGAAGGGTGGAAGCACAATTGGAATTTTTCTATTAGAAATAATCAAATCAATTTTTTCTTGGGTGGGGTGGCAGGACCATTCTACTTTTCTTATGCGATTACAATTAACCTTAAATCCGTGTTGCATAGACTTAAGCCTATGCAACACGGATTTAGGGTTAGTTATAAAATCAATTTTGTTAACACTCTTAAGCCATTGCACATAGTAGTAGATTAATAAAACTTGGCACAGTTATTAGTCTTTCTCTACATAGGAACCACCCATAATTATGCATTTCTCGCCTTGTTTGCTGCAGCTCTGGACACCGTTTTTGTAGAACACTCCAGGTTGGTCCTCCAACCACGTCGCGACTGCAGAAATCAAGGCTGCCTTCAAAAACAACTTTATGGCTGGGAAGAGATGAAGTGCTTCTCATCTGGTGGCATGCGAGTTATGGACCGGAGCGTTGTCCTCCAGGAGAAGGATACTTTTGCTGATCTTGCTCTGCCTCTTGATTTTGATAGCTTCTCTTAATTTCATCTAAAGTGAAGCGTAATAGGCTCCTGTAATTGTTGTACCCTTTGCCAGGGAATCTATCATCACTACTCGGTCCTGGTCCCAGATAACTGTGACCATGACCTTGCTAGTGGAGGGCTGCACACGTTCCTTCTTTGGAGATGGTGGGTCCAAGTGCTTCCACTGCATTGACTGGGCTTTGGTCTCTGGATCATAGTGATTAACCAAAGTTTTATCCTGTGTAATCAATCTTTTGAAAAACTTTGACTCATCGTCTTGGCAAATCTCCAAATTCATCCTCGAGCACTCGACGCATTCTTGCTTCTGGAAAGGTGTGAGCAACCTGGGAATCATTCTGGATGACACCTTGTGCATATGCAAATGGTTATGAATGATACTTTCCACAGCCCCGTTAGTAATCTTTACCTCTTGGGCTATCTGGCGAATAGTAATATGTAATTCTTCACAAATGGCAGCCTGAACTTAATGGACAGATACTTCATCAATCGCAGAAGAGGGACGACCAGGTCTGGCAGCTGTTTCCACAGACTTCCGGCCATGTTTGAAGTCACGATGCCAGCGTTTTACAAGGTAATATGATGGGGCATCATCACCATAAGTTTCTTTCATTTTGTGTGCATCCTTTCAAATACAAAAACCAGATCACTGTGCGACACTCAACTGGCTTCATTTAACACCTGACTCAGTTCAAACACCTGTACATCAGAAACCACAATTAGTTTGGAGCTGTTTTTGCAGCATACCACATACAGATATGCAAAATGTCATCAAGATCAGACAACTGAAAGTGGGTCAGGGGCATTACTTATTGAACGCTCTTCGTATAAAACTACAAACAAAAAATGAAAGATCCATCAGCAATTTTAAATATGTCTGTCATTGAGTAAATAATTGTAAAATCATCAAATTTCTACCAGTTAAGCACCAACTATTTTTTATAGTTGTATGTTATTCTATTTTTTACTGTAAATGTTCAACTATTTTTTATAGTTGTATGTTACTCTATTTTTTACTGTCAATGGCTTACTATTATTTTTCATTTTCAAGTTTGATTTTTAATTCATTTGTCTCCTTTTTATGGACTCTCTTTTATATAACTAAAAATAACCATTTCAGTCAATATTATGTAACAGGAAAACGTTTTTTGTCTCAAAATGTTTTACTTTACATATATTTTAAACTTTTATTCAATTGTTTCATCATTATCTGCTGTGTTTTTTTTTTGTGCACTAAATATTTTTACAGTTTAAACACTTTTTATGCTAAAACTAACTTTACACAACAAATAAACTATGAACATTTTACAAATAAAATACAAAACCTAGTTTTAACAGAATTAAAACAAAGTTAACACATGTTTAATGTAAGAATAATAACGGAAATTGAACTGAATCAGACGGTTTCTTAATTGAAATAAACCGAAAACTGTCCATGTTTAGTCTATTAAAAGGAAATTTCGTCTGAATGGCTATACGCACTTTCCTAGATCTTAATAAACTATAAAATTTGCACAGACCTCGAATACAGCTGTCAGCAATTGCATGATACATGTCCAGCATAATGAGTGTAACAGCAGCGAAGATATTTAAAAGTTTCTTTATTTTGTTTCTCCCAAATGAAGTGACACCTGATCATGTTGGTCTACAATATTGAAGGAACCGGTAAACATAGTTTAGGCATCATGCAGACAAAATCACTAATTTCTGATCACGATTATCGACAGTTTCTGAAGGGAAATTGGTTTAGAAAAAGGTTTATTAGTCTAATAACTATTTTATATAAAATTTACATCGAAAAATTTAAGCCACTGTTCAACATGGTTATATCATTTTTTTCTAAAAGTTAATTGTTCGATTTATAAAAGTGTGTTCAGTTTACTATTTAGGTTTAATGTTATAGGATCTCTTTGTCTGATATTACAAAAGTTGTTTGCAAACTGGTCTATTTTGTCTAATAACTATTTTATGTTAAATTTACATTGAAAAACGAAACCCACTGTTAAACATACTTTTTTTTCAATTTTCATTTAAATTTGAAAATCGAAACCCACTATTAAACATACTTTTTTTCAATTTTCATTTATATTTGAAAAACGAAACCCACTGTTAAACATACTTTTTTTTCAATTTTCATTAAAATTTGAAAAACTCATTGTGATTTGATAATAACCCACGGATTCTTTAATAATTGAGTAAAAAACAAAACAGAAGAAACTAATTTTGCAGGATTGCAGCTAAGACCAGCACTTTTTTTTTCTCATCTGATATTGTAGAGATAGATGATTCCTTTCTTTGCATTGTAAAGATGGTGGTAGTTGAAATTTAGATATCCAATCAATTAATTACTTTTTATTGGAAAACAAATAGCAAAGTGTATCAAGACATGTAAAAAGACAGAAGCCTGATTGAAATGTAATCGTTTGAAAGAAATGTTAATATATTAGAGTTGGCATAAGAGTATAGAACATATTAATGAGGAAAGAAAGAAACACTTTTCCTACAAAATTACCATTGCACCTTTATTTTGACGTCCTTTATTTAATTTTAATCAGAAACATCTTATATATATAGTAAAGCCAGCCAGAATGTAAACGCACCTCTCTTCTAAAATCAATATTTACTTCAGAAAGTATGTTTTTAATTCAAAATATATGTCGAATTTATTATATTGTAAATAAAATTATCTGGTTTGAAAATTAATTTTTCTGTTTTCGTATAAATACTGCATAGGTGGCATGTACAACAATATGTACTCTCACTTATGATATTCAAACACCAGAACAGTTTTCAAATAGACGACATATTTATTTCTGCATAAATGGAAATACTGATATCATTTCTAAAATGTATTCATAAAAAATACAATAATTTTATGAACATCAAACACGGGTAGCAAAGAAACAGGAAATATTTGGAATCTTTATAAAAAAAAATTATAGATGAGAGAGGAGACTTTTCACTGTCGATATTTAGTTTTAAAATCAAGCTATTTCTTATTTCGTTATAAGGCTATATAGTATTGTTTTTTTATCATAAGAAGAGTTTAAATTCCTTTGAAATACGTCTAGATTCAATATATAAGTTGTTTTTGTTTTACATTTAACACAATTTCAACCGTGACTATTCATTGTAAATGCGTATAATTTCATTTAAAATACATTGTTTAATATATTTTATTTAGTAAAAATCTATTTGGCGCAGACCGCGACCCCTGCTCTACATCTGAGTGGAGTATTTTCTGTTAAGTCTCAGGAGGCAATCATCCTAAGCATTATCTCCTCTTCTGTTAGGTCTCTTTTTTTGTAAAAGAGCGAGCATAAATAAGAGACGAAGAGTTTCAATTCCCTTGAAAGTAAATTTAATACTTATTTAACAAAACCTTTTAACAAAATCTCAACCATAACTATTGTAAAATCATATTTGATTTGAAATACGTTGTTTAATATATTTGATTTTATTAAAGAGTAATGGATCAGGTCTGTGTTCTATATTAGAATGAAGAATATTCTGTTTGATCTTAGGAGGAAATCCTCAGATATTTGTCCCTCTTTTGGCGGGGGACACAAGAAACTCTGTTATTATAAATATTACTACTACTACAACTACAACTAGTTAAACATTTATATTTAAACTCTACTGTCCCACCATGTTCTATATTAGAGTGGAGTATTTGCTGTTACGTCTTAAGAGGCATTGCCTTCTTTATGAAATCTCATGGTGCAATTCTGACACGGTTAATCAAAGTAAGTTTATACTCTGTTCTATATAAGTGTGGAGTGTGGTCTCCGAAGGCAATCCTTCATTGCATTACTTAATCTTTTGGGGGTAAAAGACAGGAAACATCGTGATTATTATTACTACTACAACAACAATTTTAACATTTAGATTTAAACAGTACTGACCGCGCCCTTCCTCCAACACTATATCAGGGTGCAGTATATTTTGTTAGCTCCCAGGGGGCATCGTTCCAAGAATTACCTCATTTGTCAGAGGATTGTTTTGAAAGGAAACACTCGTCATTATTATTTGTACTCATTAGGAGTTCTCACACAGATCATCATCAGTGATTGCTAACCGACAACAACTAATGGTACTTCCTAGAGTCTGAGTGGAAACAAGCCTCCTAAGATTTCCAGAATTCTTCACCTATTTTCGATAACCACAGCAAATAATCTTGCGATATAGGAATAGCTTCTTACGATTAATTTCTCGCTTGTAAGGGTCTCTGAGATTTGGATGGGAATAAGCCTCCCCAAGGTCCGTGCATTCTCTGCACTCTTCTAGTCAATGTCTGTTTTGTGCTGTCCCTCCTCGGTATTATCGTCCTCGACTCTGTACATATATTTTGTTTGGTGTCAGCCTAGGCCGGCACCATTTTTTTCAAATTTAAAAGAAACATTTAAAAGAAATGTATTTAAAATTTGTATTTATTTATTTTTCCCCTCTTTTATTGGGGGGAATGGGGAAAGAGACAGGGGAGAGCTTATGGTATTTCTTGTAAATTCTGTTCCTTGCTTCATTTTTGTGTGGTGTTAGCTGGGGCCAGTGTAATTTATTGGAGGGGGAGGTGTATGAAGTGATGTTTTTTTTACTTCATATAATATATAAAAACAAAACATGTACTTTCTTGAAATGTATTAAATAATGTATTTTATAATTGCAGATTCTCCAGTGAAAAAATCTTCCAATCAATTAATGGATCAGAATGGATTTTCATTTTCTGGTGAAATTTACATGTCTTACATTGTTGACACAATCTGATGGAGAAGAGAAATCCTATTCTGGTTTGTGTCAAATTTAGTTAAAATATACTGGATAAGCATTTCTGTCTCATGACAGCTACACTATACTCTGACACTCTTGTAATAAAATTGAGACCCCAAAATACACCAAAGGAATCTAAAAAATACTGTTAACAACGAAAGCTGAAAATAGGAATGAATTATAAGCAAACGTTAATATTGTTAATGTGAACACTGATATAAGAATTTAAAAAAGCATAACTACGGAATTGCAAGTTTACACATTGAATAACCTGAATATTTTAAATAGGCAGAATGATACGCATATCTTATTTATTATTATAGATTTTGAATTATATACTAACCAAAATGTCAGTTCATGAGATATCTGGAAATTTCCATGTGTAAATTGCTTTTGGTTACAAAATCTGAAAGAGAAATTCTATTCAGAAAGGAGAGAATTGTGATAAAAATCTGATGTATCTAATTCAAAATTAAGTCTTTGTAAGTCTTAGCCTGATCTTTTTGGAAGTAAATTAACATAAATAGACAACTAATTTAGACAAACATATGAGTATACACACTTGAGATGAAGCAAGTTTTTATGAAGTAGGTAGCTAATTTATCCAGAAAGCACATTTGCAGAGCTATAAGTACACATATTGGAAATGAACTACGTGATTGCGAAGTATGTAGTTTTACATTTTCAAGTAAATCAAATTTGTTAAGGCATATGTACCTTCAAGTAAATCATACTTCAAAATTCATGTTCTTACACGGAGAAAAGCCATATTCTTGTGAAGTGTGTGGTGATTATTTTTAAAGTAAATCATGTTTGCAGAGCCATATGTTTATACACACTGTTGAGATACCACATTTGTCTGAAGTATGTGGTTCTTCATTTATCCAGAAAACATTTCAAAAGACATATGTTTACACATACTAGAGAAAAACAACATTCTTGTGAAGTATGCGGCAAATCAGTTAGCCAAAACGGAAAGCTAGAGAGCTATATGTTTACTCATACTGGTGAAAAACCACATCCTTGTGAAGTTTGTGGCAAATGTTTTAGCCAGAAAGCAAAGTTAAAAATCCATATGTGTACACATACTGGTGAAAAACCACATCCTTGTGAAGTTTGTGGCAAATGTTTTAGCGAGAAATCAAAGTTAAAAATCCATATGCGTACACATACTGGTGAAAAGCCACATCCTTGTGAAGTATGCGGAAAATCTTTTATCAATCAAGCAAATTTACAAATCCATGTGCGTACACATACTGGTGACAAACCACATTCTTGTGAAGTATGTGGCAAATCTTTTAACCAGAAAGTAAATTTACAAAGCCATATGTTTACACATACTGGTAAAAAACCACATCCTTGTGAAGTATGCGGAAAATCTTTTATCAATCAAGCAAATTTACAAATCCATGTGCGTACACATACTGGTGACAAACCACATTCTTGTGAAGTATGTAGCAAATCTTTTATCCAGAAAGTAAATTTACAAAGCCATATGTTTACACATACTGGTGAAAAACCACATTCTTGTGAAGTGTGTGGCAAATCCTATATACAGAAATCATATTTACAAAGCCATATGTGTACACATACTCGAGAAAAACCACATTCTTGTCAAATTTGCAAAAAATACTTTATTACTAAAAGTAATTTAGGAATCCATCTGTGTACACATACTGGTTACAAACCACATTCTTGTGAAGTATGTGGCAAATCTTTTATACATAAAGCAAATTTACAAAGCCACATGTGTGCACATACTGGAGAGAAACCACATTCTTGTGAAGTATGTGGCAAATCTTTTATACATAAATCAACTTTACAAAGCCATATGTGTGCACATACTGGAGAGAAACCACATTCTTGTGAAATATGCAGAAAAGAATTTATTACTAAAAGTAATTTAACAAAGCATATGTTTACACATACTGGTGAAAAACCATATTCTTGTGAAGTATGCAGCAAATCTTTTATCCGGAAAGACGGTTTACAGATTCATATGTTTACACATATGGGGGAAAAACCATATTCTTGTGAAGTATGTGGCAAATCGTTTATCCAGAAACCAATGTTAAAACGCCATATGTGTACACATACTGGTGAAAAACCACATTCTTGCACAGTATGCAGCAAATCTTACATCCACAAATCAAGTTTAAAAAGACATGTGTGCCCATATAAAAGTGAGAGCACTTGAATGCTTACTAGACACCTCGAGTTTCTAAGGTCTTTCTGTACTGGGGTTATAAACTGTGGCTAAATATTTAAAATAAGTGTTCGAAGCCCAAATAATATCCCATTGTTATGGATAACCAACACTGACTTATACGAGGAATGGTGCACCTCCAAGTTATGTTGCTTCTATTAACAGCACTAAACTAGATATTCCACCAGACTAGATTAATTCTTGTCCTGGAATAGGGAAAACCAAGAGACCATAAAAAGAATATTCGAATATCTTTGTATCTCATATAAAGATAAAGTATTAGCTCTAGGAAGTCGTCCGTATTTCATTTCTGAGAACTTCATTTAGTTGAAGTGGAACAACAAAGAAAACCAAATATAAAGATAACTAAATACGAAGTTTTAATGTAAGACATGGAAAGAAATAAGGATAGCTCAACTATATATCAGTAAAGGATATCAATGCCTGTCCCAGATCAAGGCATAATAACCAAAGATGAATGGACTCAACAAGTGCTGGTTCTGTTACACAAAAATCGAGTGTGAGCCCCCTGATACTTGAGAGCTTACACTTTCTTTCCAAGTAAATCATATTTTAGCGGCATTTACCTACACACGCAAGACTTTAATATGCATAATAATATTAGGGCTGAAGAGAGAATAGTCACATTTTAGGTTTGAAACATGTTTGTAACTGAAAGAATTATTGAGAACCTTAACAGTGAACACATGCTGGTGTAAATACTGTTTGTCTAAGATGTGAAGTCAAGCAGCTTATGTGTTCAACCATGAAGTTACGTGCTCCCATATAGTTGACATTGTCAAACAAATGTTAATACAAAGAAGAAAAACTTCCATTTAAATTCACAAATTTTGAAATCACTGTCGATGTCGCTCTTTTGCTTCTAGTCGGAGGTAATTTTCTAAAGATCCAACAATTGTCTTGCACGCTTTATGGTTTCTCTTTTTATTCAATATACCCTAACATTTCCTACAGTAATATGTAGATCTCTATATTATCCATCGCTTTTTATGTTAATCTAATCTTTTAAATGTGTCCACTTTTCTCATTGGGCTGATTAATTTTAGTGATCTATGAAATGAATTAATCAGAACTTTAGAAGTGGTTTAAATAAATGTTACCATTGTTGAATCAGTTTAAAATATATTCTATCCAAAAACACTTTGTTAATCTACTTTCTTTTTCTTTTTTCATCTTCTTTTTGTCTCATTCTTCTCATTATTTGTTGTGGCTGAAAAGAAATAACAAATAGAAATTGTATCAACAGAAAGTACAGAACAAATAGGTTAACAAAGGCTGCTTCCTCACTACGCTTCTCTTCTCACTTCTACTGATTGTTCATCATGATTCTATTCATGAATAACACGAATAGAAAAGTAACAAAAAATTGTATAATCAGAAAGTACAGAAGTAATGGGTTGACAGAAGATGCTTCCTCACTTCGCTTCTAACATCTCCTGATTGGTTATAACGACTCTATTCATAGAGCTAGAAAGAGTCTATACAGTGATGGAATAGGGTAGATCACCATGACATTCTTCTTCTTTCTCGCTCTCCCCCTCTCTTTTTTCTTTCATTTGTTTTCAAACCCTCTTTTTTTATTAAAGTAACACTTAATCTCTTCCTCAGAAGCTTCTGAAAATAACAACCCTCGTTAACTATGGTAAATACGATCGTATGTTTTAGTAAACACAAACAATTAGTTATTTTTATTTAAGATTTTCAAATTTTACAAACTTTCGAATCGAGATTGACAGACCACCATTTTGAAAATTAAATCAGAATTTTGTCTGATATTTTACTAATCATTTTTGTCTTTGTTTCATATAAACATTGAAAATTGTAGTAATTTACGAAAGTTCTTTGATTTGTTTTAACGAAAGCTTTAATTATTAATTTATACAATAACAAGTCCGCATAACATTAAAATCATATTTACTGTAGTTATCGAGAATATTTATCTCAAGTAATATTCTTGACCTTTCGCTTTATTCATCTATTTATTACTTCTGATTGCTTATGCACAGACAACATTCTGTTTTAAAATTTCACATTGTCGTTTATATATGTTAGTGAATTCTCTAACAATGCTACAAAGTCTAACACAGCAAAACGCCTCTATTTTCCAGTGAATGTCATTTTCATGCGATAAACACACAAACATGCACAGGACTGCTTCCCTGCAGACTACAACATGGTCGTCTTTAAGTCCAATGTCAACAAATACTTGTTGAGCCGCCGTCTTGAGTAATCAAATCTTTGCATATCGACTCCATCGTTTTCAATCCTCTCATAGTATTGTTCATCATCCAACTGACAATCTAATTAATCCTTATCCTCGAGTGCCTCTTGGCATTGCTAAATGGTGACTCAATAGGATATTAAAGAACAGACACGCATTTGTGAAGGTGTGATGGTCCCCCATTTGTCTGGGTCCTGTAGAGCGAGAGGCGGGCATTTTAAAGGCATACACATTTTAAGAATAGGACAATATGAGGAAACGATGTAGCCTGATTAATAATAAGAATTTGCGGTTTCACAAATTTTCGGATTTTTATCATAAGCATTGATTTAACATTTTCTTCATAAATTCAGTAGAACTTCCAAATATGATAATCATTTAAGTCCAACGAAGGCCAATATGACAAAAAGAAACGCTAATCATTCCATAGGATTTTTATTAAATGCGGCTCATACAAAAGCGTTGGTATTCCAAATTGTCGCTGACTTCATACGAAACTGAAATATTAAAGAAATCAACCAACTTGTAAGCAGAATGGCTTATTTACGCTTATTTGGTGGCTTCAATGCAAAAACACATGTTACTATACAAAAACCTAACTTTTGTGAACTTGTAGGATGGAAGGGACAAAATCGCATTCTAACATTAAGAACAACTTTATTCAGTCTTCATCGTTAGTACGTGAACAAAAAGGAAAAAAATGTTAGTATGTCCATAAGTATTGACGAAGGCAAAAGCTAGGAATTTCCCGTGATTATAATTCCCCAGTATTGATTTACTCCTCTCCAGGAGTTAGGCACAAGGCCAGTTTTTATCTTACTCCCAAGTAACATGTGACCCAAGGTCGGGTCGGGAAAGTGGGGTTTAAAAATTGCCTGGGCAGCCCCGTCGGCATTCCCCGGTAGGGGCGCCTCAGGCAATTGTTCATATTGTTGAATGATTGTACAGCGTCATGACGCGTCCATATGTGTATGCAAGGAAGTGTGTCTGTACACCTGTGTGAAAGTCAGTTTACATGTAAACAATTATGTGTGTGTGTGTTATAACAAGTCCATGTGTATGAGGCAGTAGCCATTTTTGCGTCTTGTTGAAGTTGGTCTGATAAAATGTCTGGGTTGTCCCAAGAAAGGGGAAACGTGTGTTTGGCAGTGCCAAAGTAGGAAAGAGAGAGAAGTGTCGTCTCGTGCCACAGAAGAAAAAAGAGAGGGTTGATGGCGGTCAAGTGTTTATATAATTATGCTAGCCATTCGAGATTCGCCTAAAAGAAGGCCACTGATTAGTCAAGCTAAAGAAAAAGTTGTTTGCTTGAACCAATCAGCAGGGAGCTAAGAAGTCATTGATATTTTAACAATATGCTACAAGAAACGGCTAAAAACTTTGAGGCATCAAATCTATTCGCGGAATTTTGTTATTTGCGGGTGTTTCTGGGCCTACTGTATTTAGTGTGTGATGTGCGAGAGAAGATGTACTATAAAGAATTTAAGAAAATAGGGTATTATGGTATTTTGTTCTGGGTTAATTATTAAGACGTGACATATCTATGCAAATAAATAATCGATATGGAGTGTCCATAGAATAAGTAAAGCTACGCATGCCCCTAGTTGTGAATGTCACATCTCGTCAGGTTAAAAGAACCCAGCGAAATAGCAGGAGGCCGCGTGAAAGTCTTTTCGTTTCGAGCGTCCGTGTCAGAGAGAGAGAGCTTTTAGAGCAAGGCACGGCAGATTTAAACTTGTGCGTGTTTTCTCATCGTTCGCTACAAATTAAACATAAAATTTAATTTGTTTCTTCAGATGTTAACATTTGAGGTCATTGAAACGAGTCGGCTTCATCCTTTTGTAACATCATCTATAAAAACCGAAGTTGGAGAAATGCCCAGTGGATACCATCACTAAATTATTACGTCATCACTTGATATTGATTGGAGGTAACCGGGCACAGTTAATGCCGTCACAAATGTTAATATCCATGAAACCAGAGAGAGGGCGGGGAGATTATTTATGACGTTTTATCTAAGTAAACGCAGACCCAAACGATCACGGATTGTCTACGAGGTCTAGTATGCTACTAACACTCTGCGGATCTTGTGTGAATTTGTTTGCTTGTCCGTTTGTTTACGTGCACACAGGATGACGTTATTATTGTCTTGTGATATACTTAAAACACAGGGCCGGCGGGACAGTTATAAAAGTGGGGGGGGCTTCTCCTGAAATTCCCTTAACTTGATCAGTAATAATAAATCTGGATAATAACGCCAACCACCTTTCCCATCAAAACAACCCCCTAAAACCTATCACCAATCTTACGTCTAGGTTGTAACAGCGTCCCTTCGCGCAAAAAATAAAACAGGAAAGAAAGACAATATCAAAAAAAGATAAAATCTATCAATACAATATAATTATGTTTTATTGACAACTTTGTTAAGACAACGAAAGATTAAGAATGAATGTTCACAATGGTCTAAATTTTTTTTGTTAAATAGGTGTTTTTCTGTAAGGAGCACTTGAATACACATATTAATATGTGTATATTAGTGTGTCACTTTTCCCAGTCAGAAAGTCTATCCGTGAACTGTGCATATAGTTTCAGAGTGTTAGAGTATATATCTTCTCGCTGTGCTTATTGTGTGTGTAAATAAATATGTGTGTATTATTTTTCCTATTAGAAAGAGTTTTCGTGAATTGTGTATACCCACTCAGGACTAGGGTATATATGCTCTCGCTACGTTTATTAGTTTGTGAAAGTATATCGTCACGCGTGTGTTTCATGTAGATGGCTTTTGGTCCCACGGGTTTTGGCCAGAATATGTCATACGCACATATGTTGTCATTGAAAGAAAAAGAATTATGCAATGTTAGATAATGGGTTCCTTTTTCTATTGACTCCTTATTGAAAATATATCCATATCATTTTGAGACAGAATCCGATGAGTGACCACAGACTTGACATATACATGGAAGAAATAAGAAAAGACCCAACATTGCAGATGCTAATACAGTATGCAACATCAAATTAGCAAAAAAACAATACAGATGTGCCACTCTAAATTGTGCTAGACATGTCTCTTCGTGATTAGATCTCCGTCGTGAAAGGACTAGTACTAAACGGCATACGAATAGTGGTCCCAAACTCTTCAAGAAAAAAGCCCTACAAAAAATCTACACATGACATTTAGGGATATAAAAATGCATAGCTAGAGGAAAGAAAGTTATATATTGGCGCAATATAAACAATAAGATCAATGAAATGATAACCACATGCACATATTTCATAGACTATCGGAACCAACAACCATGGGAACCAATAATACACCATGAAATACCCCAAAACATCATGTACTAAACTAGCAACCGATACATTTCATCTGTATAACAAGGCGTATAGACTACACAATCAGATATGTTGTTATCCACAAACTAGAAAACGGTGAGTAACAAAATCAAATATACTTTTGCCCGGCTGGGTATTCCACAGATATTAATTAGCTACAATATACCAGAGTATGGATCATCAAAGTTTAAGCAGTTTGCAACAATTCCGAATTTTTCACAAGCAGAAAGAAATATACAAACAATAAAAACGACAGCAAAAAGGCCTTAAAAGGTACGCAGGACCCATAGTTTGCAATGGTAGCATTAGGAACAATTCATCTAAAATAAAAATCACAATCAATAGACGTACTTATTAAAAAAAGGGAAAAGCAATCAAACAACACATATTGACTATTATGAAAGAATATTAAATAAACAAAACAAGCGAACGTAACACACAACCCCACAACAATATTCACAAAACCAAACAATGTGAGGAAGAAGTATTAGGCTTCCAGCTTCATACAGAGAATAAATGAAAAAACAAACTTAAATAATCGGAGATGTTTGATAACTGGTTATCTCCCCTTTATATCTCCAAGTATTCCCATTTACTACAACCTCCAACCAACTCACTAACAAGTGCATAGAATCCCCTCTATCTACTAAACGAGTCAGTCTCAATAAAGTCTTATAATCGTCTGCATGTGTCTGCTTTATTCATTCTTGTTTAACCTTTGTAATTGTGAATTTACGTCTAATATAACAGACAGAAAACCGTCAAATTTGTATTATTATAGTACGCGTGCATTTTGCGAATTAATATTTCTTGCGTTTTAATTGATTGAAAGAACCTGCCGATTTAAGTTTTCGTCCGATCAAGAATCGATACGTAAAAAAAACAATATTCACTGCTGCTGATATTTCTAACAACATTTCTATTCCTAGGTCGATTGTCACATGAACATTGAAAATGTTTTATAATTTCCCTTCTGGAATAATTTATGAACGTCGTTTGACGATTTTTTTAAAAATTGGATGTGCTTCGTTTATTAACAAAATATGAACTTTCTGAGTTCTGAATGACCGTATTGCAGGTCAAGGTTGGTAGCTTGTAGGGCAGACGATTTTTGACATTTTAACTTTATTTCTTCGTCTCCAATTGACGGAATTTTATAGTTAAGATCTTTTCGTTATTTTACCTTGAAGAAAAGGTTTGAATCTGAAGAGTTTTTTGACGAGTTGATATTGTGTTGCTGAAAATTTGTTAGTTTGTCGAGTCAATTTGAGGAGTCTAATATCGTGTTGCTGGCAATATGTATAAAATTTAGAATTTGTATTGGGAATCATCATGTTTTCAGATGCCTGTTTAAATCTTTGACGGACAACGGTCCACAATACACAAGAGAAGCTTTCCAAAGATTTATCACATCATGTTACTAGCACACCCCACTATGCTATAAGCATTGGATTCATTGAGAGACATGTGCGACACATTAAGTCCACAATCAAGAAATGCCTTAAGGATAAAGGTGGAATCCAAATAGCATTACTGCAGATCGGAGCAACACCTATAGACAGCAAATTACGATCACCAGCTGAGCTACTATTCGGACGGCCTATAGCAACAACACTACCCAGCCGAGTAGAGCCTGGAAAGGAAGAACACCGACAACAACTAGACGAAAGATCGACATTAATGAAAACAAACCACGATCTCAATAGATACACTAGAAACCTACAACCACTTTATCCAGGCCAACATGTGTCAATAATAAACAAAAATGACAAAACGTGGCACCCTGGAACCATTGTCCAGAAGGATGGTAACACAAGGAGCTACATTGTGGAAACTCCAAATGGAACAAGACTCCGCCGACTACGTACTCACCTACGTGCTGTACCAATACCGACAGTGAAGAAGAAAGTACACTTTGCTGATCCAACACTCTCTCCTAATCAATATATCAATTCAGACTCCCATACACTCATATGAACACTACTAAACAGGGAGGATGTTGTGATATATTATATACTAACCATCTGCGTACTAATATATAAGAACTACTTAAAGGTTGAACGTCTCCATAACCTCACGAAATAAACCTACGTAAAATCTCTCCTCATCCAAGCCTTTGTTATTCTTTACCCAATAATACTTCAAACAGGAGCTAGGCGGTAATTTATCCTGTTTTTTTATTGGCTGGCTTGTTTTTGTAGAGGCGTGAAAATAATCCCTCTTTTTGTTTTGAGTTTTTGAAAGAGACTGAACACGTTATTTCTGACGTACTTTTCTCATGTGTGCAATGTCTGACTCTTCAATGTGTTTAGAATCTTGTTAAACACTTTCAAATCTCTTGCAGAATTCAACTTATTTCGATAATGTATAATTTGGCTCACTTTCGTACTTGCTTAAAACTCTACGTCTGATTTCTGCGTCTCTAGTACGAAAGTCTTTGTACGAAAATTAACCATTGAAACTTATCAGCGCTAAGTTCAGCTAGTTTCAGATTTTAACAGTATTTATTAATACTGTTATATAATGGGACGCATGTGATGATGGACGTACAGAGAGATCGCTTAACTTGCGCGATTTGTAACGGAGTCATCTCATGCAACTTTGGTGAGATGTTTTATCACGATTCGCGTTGACAGTTGATGAGACCTCAGGTCGAGGGTTGGGTCGCACTTGTGGGTTGATCATGGGATTTCGTGACGTCCCAATTTTCCCGGTGAGAAAACTGCAGTGAGATTTTAGTTCTTGACGCTAAGCCGACGAGTCAAGCCGTCTTAGCCATGTAGCGATGTTTTCATAGTCGTGTTTGATTTTGAACTTTTGATTTTCTTTTGTTTTTAAAATATGACGTCTGTTGCGCCGTACATAATTTCCTTGTTCTGTTTTTATTAGATATAAACGAGGCTCTTTTAATTTTTTCACAACCTTACCTTTTCGGTTCCATTTTTCTTGTGAAAGAATACGGACAGTATCGTCTTTCTTTAGTGCTGGTAGCTCTCTGGACTTTTTATTTATTTCATGCTTTTTCATTGTTTTGTTATGCATGATATTTGGAAGATTTGTCCTTAGCGTTCTTTTCATCAACTGTTGGGCTGGTGACGGGGTATTATCTTTTAATGGTGAAGTCCGTAACGCTAACATTGCTAGGTATGGGTCTTGTCTACTTTCAAACGATTTCTTTAATGTTCTTTTAATTGTTTGAATGTTTCTTTCTACTAAGCCATTCGACTGTGGATAGTTCGGACTTGTCGTGATATGCCTGAAATCCCAATCTTTAGCAAATTGTCTAAATTCTGATGATCGGTACTCGGGTCCATTGTCACTAATCACTATTTGTGGAATGCCAAATTTTGCGAAGGTGTTTTTTATTTTATTGATCACCGTACTTGATTTGCAGTCATCAAGTTTGTGGATATCGAAATATCTAGTCGTGTAGTCTATTATCACTACATATGCTTTACTATATAAGTAAAATACGCCTGTCGCAACTTTGGTCCATGGTGTTACGGGTATTTCATGGTGTATTAGTGATTCTGACGGTTGTCGGTTTCTGTGATCTAGACAATGTGTGCATGTGCTAACCATTTCTTTTATTTGATTGTTTATGTTAGGCGAATATACGACCTCTTTTGCTCTTGTAATGCACTTTTCTATGCCCAAATGTCCAGTGTGGATTTTTTGTAGGGCTTCTTTCCTTAGGGAGGTTGGGACCACTATTCGTGTACCTTTCAATACTAGTCCTTTTACAACCGATATGTAATCGCGGACTGGCATATATGGTGCTTTTGTGGGTGGCACTTCCATTTTTTCTGGCCAAGTTGATGTCGCATATTTCATGAGCATTTTTAGTGTTGGGTCTTTCCCAGTCTCCTCACGGTATATGTTGAGTTTTTGGTCGCTCATTGGATATTGTTTTATAATGGTATGGATATATTTGTCCATTTCTGTATCCGATATTTCTTGTTCGCTGTCTGATATGTATGCACGTGATAATGCATCAGCAATTACGGATTCTCGCCCTGGAATGTATATTACTTCGAATTCGTATTTCTGAAGCGCGAGTATGAATCTTTGTATTCTCGGAGGGCTTTTTGTGATGGATTTTTTAAAAATTTGCCTTAATGGTTTGTGATCATTTTCTATGAGAAATTTTCTTCCATAGATATATTGGTGGAATTTGTTGCAGGCGAACACTATGCTGAGCGTTTCCAATTCGATCGGGCAGTAATTTTGTTCTGCTGAGGTTGTCGATCGTGACGCGTATGACACGGGTAACCATTTTTCATCATGTTTCTGTTGTAACACTGCACCCAATCCATGTTTGCTGGCATCGGTGGTGATTTTAATTTCTTTGCTGGGATCATAAAATTTTAAAACTGGTAGGCTAGTTATTATCCGTTTTAGTTTTTCTATAGCCTCTATTTGAGGTTTATCAAATGACCACAGCGTATCGTTGTGTAGCAGTACTCTCAACGGTGTAGTTACCTCTGAGTACTCTGGTATGAACTTGCATAGGTCGTTGGTCATTCCCAAAAATCGTTGGATATCTTTTTTTATTTTCGGGTAGAGGCATGTGTGTTATTGCCTTTATTTTAGAAGGGTCTGGTTTTATTCCTTCATCAGTGATCAAATGATCTAAATATGTTAATTGCTTTGTTGCAAATTCACATTTATTTTTGTTTAATTTTAATCCAGGTTTGCGTAGTTGACTGAATACTTTGTCTAATGTTTTTATATGGTCCTCTAAGGTTTCTGACCATATTATTATGTCATCCTGTGAGTTCTTCGTTCCAGGTATGCCTTCTATTATTTTTGCAACTTGTGCTTGAAAAATTTCAGAGGCACTATGTATTCCATATGGCAGGCGTGTGAACGAATAACGACCAAATGGCGAATTAAATGTTAATAGCTTAGAGCTTTTTTCATCAACGGGTATTTGCCATTATCCATTCGAAGCGTCTAATTTCGTGAAATATTTTGGATTTTCCATTTCTGCAAATATTTCTTCGGCGGTGGGTAATTTGTAGTGTTCTCTTTTTATGGCCTTGTTTAGGTCTCTAGGGTCCAAACATAGTCTTAATTTTCCGTTCGGTTTCTCCACTATTACCAGAGAATTTACCCAATCTGTCGGTTCTTCAACGGGTTTTATTATTCCCATTTTTGTCATTTTTTCTAACTCCTTTTTTAATTTTGGTTTCATCCCAAACTGTATGTTCCTTGGAGGATTTATGACGGGTTTTATGTCCGGAGTTATTGTTATATGATGTGTGACTGGTAATTTTCCGATGTCACCATAGCAATCTTTATATTTTTCTTTTAATGCTTCTATGTCCGTCTTGTTTATTTCATAAGTTCTTTTTATCAGTCCTAATTCTTCCGCTGTTTCTGCGCCGATTACTGCGTTTGCATTTTTGTTTGCCACAATGAAATGCGAACTTACTTTTATATTTTTATTTTGTAATTGTATAACACAGCTCCCTATCGTGAGAATTTGCGTACAGTTGTAGGCGGTTAATTTTATAGACGTTTTATTTAATTTTGGCTTTGGTTCAATAGTTCTATATATTTTCTGTGAGCTGGCTTGTCCAATCAAATCACAGGGCGCAGTAATATCGTTAGTTCCCTAAGGGACTACTTAGGTCTCCTTAGGGTTTGAAGAAAAAGATCAGACGATCTCCTGGCACCAGCTTGGACACATCGCAGAGAGCACCAGCGAGGAACGAGGAAACGCTCTCTCTCCCGCCGCCGTCGTCACTTGACGACTACTACCATCTTCACCTGAAAAAAGCACGGGCGGCCCTAAGAACTCTTATATTCTTCCTCTTCCTCAGACGGACACTGCCCCACTCTCTTCTACCTATACCAAACGGTGTAGGTAACCTTGAGTTAATGAAACCCCTTTTTGTTATATTTACATAAATACTTTTCGTTGTTCCGTTTCTTTACAGGAAGATAAAAGGATAACCCCTTTCACCTCCTCACCCTTTACCTTACAAATTGTGACCCGGCGCTAAAAGAAAAAAACAGACTTTCTGATAAACGAAACGTAAGGAAAAAAACGGAATATAAAAACAAACCAAAAAACCGCTCGAAAAGTTATTTCTGCGACGAAAAGGTTTTAAAACTCAACCCCACGGCGACAAAAAAAGTCCGTCGTTGTAAACAACAAAAGAAAACAGTCACAAATTGAGCAAGACACGAAACTCCACGTTTTTGTAAACAGAAAAAGAAAAAATTTCAACCTTGAGAGATTCGGAAACTTTTAAAATTCTCTTTAAGAGCTTAAAAAAAAGAAAGTTAATTTTAACACAAAAAAAAAAAAAAAATACCGAAATCCCTTTTTTTCTCTCTCTTTCACTCTCTCACAATAAAGGCGTATTTCGCATCGAAGAAACTTTTCCCTTTATGAAATATTTTTCTGTTTTTAACTGAACGAATTATTGACAGAGAAATACTTCAAAATACCTTCAAATATTAAACTATTAACAAAAAAATACTTTTTTCTGAATTTAAACAAGTTTCAAACAACTTTAGACGATCAGACTCTGCGACGCCGCGACGTATCCCACCGCTGCCACCACAAACGAAGAAAGAAAGCATTCTTTTTTCCATTTAAGAAAAAGAAAAAAGAGAAAAAAAGACTCTTGTTTTTACGAATAATTTTTATTTTAAAGGCCCCTTAAAAGAGTAAGTACATTAGTTTTTTCCCTTTTACACACAAATACATATACTCAAAGATATCCATGTCACAAAAAAAAATACATACTTATAATTATTTTTAAGTTCTTGGCTTTTTACACTTACACAATTCCTCTTTCGTTTTTTCTCTCTGAAATGTGTGTCCATGACGATGTTTTCAATTTTTATTTAACTTAGATTTCTTGGTCTGGGGTCCCATTAAAAAAATGAGCGCTTTATCTGCTTACGCCTGAGACAGCAGTCAACAGGGCACATTGGCCATACTCCATGCGATAGAGCGACTTGAGAAAAACATGCGAAAATTAAGCATGTCTAGACTTCAATCGCCTAGACGTCATAATCGTTCGTCGTCCCCACACCATCGCCACTCAAATAAGGTAGGATTGTGTTACTACCACAGTCGCTATGGCAACCAAACACATAAGTGTAAACAACCTTGTTCGTTCCCTAACCAGGGAAACTAAATTCTAGGGACCCGAGCACAGCACGGTCTCCACTAGGTTGTCATGATAACCGTGCATATTTCATTAGGGACTCAATATCCCAAGCACCTTGCTTGGTTGATACCAGGGCCGCTTGCAGTATTTGGCCACTGAAACTATGGCCGAGGTGGAAGTGTTTTTATGGCGGGAGATTCAAAAGAAGAACAAAGGGTTTTGGATTTTAACCACAGTCGCGAAGGATTTCGGACAAATTGTTTTGCGATAATGAATCCCCCAACCATAGGTAGTGTGATAGATGCCTTTATAACGGCATGCCATCTCACTGTTAGTTTCCACCATCGGACCACGTGGGGATTAAATAAAACAGTTTAAGACAACCAAGATGAAGGGAAGAAAATATTATTTAAACTTACTGTGACATGATGAACTCTTCAATTAATAAGAGTTCTCTCCCCCTTGTATTAATATCGGTGTAGTTCTCCAATATGGCTGAAACAATAAACATGGTAAATCTATACCTCGTGTTATCGTTCGTTACTTATGACTAACAAGTAAAATAAAACATCTCATGGTGGCAGCGGTAAAAGAAACCAGACGGACGAGAAGTCACAGAAAAGAATCAAGATAACCTCACACAGTGAGTAAATTGAAAAAAAAAAGAATTTCCTTCTTTCTAAAACGAGAAAAAACAAAGGAAGCGCGAAAAAAAAAAAAAAAAAAAAAATGGCGTCTTCAAATATAACATTACCCGTTCTAGACTGGTCGAACGAGAACAAGCACGAGGCATACAGCGAATGGGTGGATTTTATGTCCTCGTATTTCATAATCAACAATGTTGAAGAAAAGTTGAAATACAACTACATTTTGCTCAGCACCGGACCAAAAGGTCGTGAACTTTAAAAAAATGCTCAGCTTACAAATGAGCAGAAAGAAAACTCCGAGAATATATTTTTAATATTCGAATCCCACATGATTCAAAAACCAAACAAATGGGTCGAACGTTTGGAATTCATGTCAATGCGACAAAATGAAGACACAGTGGACGACTACCTAGTCAAGCTCAAAACTAAAGCCGACAGATGTGACTTCGGAAATAATAAAGACGAACGCATCTTAGAACAAATTATTAAAGGGCTCAGGAGCGCTGAGGAAAGAAGAAACCTAATTGCAAAACCAGACCTAACCCTCAAATCAGCCATAGAAAGCGTTAGAGCATATGAAATCACAACAAAAGATAACTCTCGATACAAGGACGCTAACGAAGGGAGAAATGGGGTGTATCACGAAGTATCCGTGAAAAACAAACCCTGCACGAGATGTGGTAAACACCACAGGAAAAGGAAAGAAGACTGCTACGCCTTCAACAAAACGTGCAGAAGGTGCAACGGTTTACACCACTTCGAGGAATACTGCCTAACAAATATGCAAGGCCGGAGAGACTCGAGAGATACTTCTTGCAAAAACAAAATAAGGCAAGAAAATAGCTCATATAAAGCTAAAAAACAAAACTCCCCAAACGGATACAAAAAGCAGAGTTTCCAAAAAAAAAAGAATAAATACAACGTCAAAGGAAGACAACGAAACAGACCAAGACGACGATTTATACCTATACGCAATAAATGCAGAGAACGACGACCGTGAAGAAATTTTCGCGAACATAGACTGTGAGGATACAGAAAATAACGAACATAAAATAAAAATGAAGGTCGACACAGGGGCAAACGGAAATATTGTACCTGTTAGAATCTATAAAAAAATGTATCCACAAAATGGCGACAGAAAAATAAATAAACAAACGAATGGTCAAAGGGAACTAACTCATGGACATCAAAAACAAGAGTTAACTACCTTGTGGGTTGCGAATGGTACGAAGATAAACCATTATGGAGCAATAATTTTAAAGATCAAACACAAAAACTCTGCAACTATCAGAGCAAAATTTTTCGTGTGTGATAGCGATGTAACCATACTGGGCCTAAGACCAAGCATCCGACTAGGTTTAGTAACCGTCAACTGCAGCATAACAAAAGGGCACTCACCAAAACAAATTGAAAATATGAAAAACCTCGCTGAGGAATACCCTGACAGATTCCAAGGGATAGGGAAATTCCAAGGCGTTCAAAAAATACATCTTACCGAAGATGCAATACCGGTAGTACAACCGCCAAGAAAATTCCCAGTGCACCTCAGAGACGAACTAAAACAAGAATTACACAAAATGGAACACCTGGGTGTAATAAAAAAGGTTACAGAGCCCACAGAATGGGTCAACGCCATCGCATGCAGCAGAAAGAAAAATGGAAACCTACGGATTTGTCTAGACCCCAAACCGTTAAATAAATACATAATAAGGACACACCATAAAACGCCAACACTAGAAGAAATTTCACACAAATTGACGGGTGCCAAACACTTTTCGAAACTGGATGCAAAACATGGCTACTGGGCAATACAACTTGAAGAGGAATCAAGCTTACTCACCTGTTTCAACACTCCGTTCGGGAGATACAGATATTTGAGATGTCCGTTTGGCCTAAAGATGTCGCAAGACATTTTCCAACAAAAAATGGACCAAATATTGGAACCATGCAAAGGAGCCATAGGTATATCAGATGATATATGCGTGTATGGCAGAACAATACAGGAGCATGATCAAAACCTGTTAGAGACAATGGACACTGCCCGAAAATATGGTCTAGTCTTCAACAAAGAGAAATGCACCATCAGGCAAAAACAAATAAAATTTTATGGTCTCATCTGGGACGAGAACGGATCTCACCCAGACCCCGACAAATGCGATAAAATAAAATCGAAACCAGCACCAACCAACAAGGAAGAACTCCAACAATTCTTAGGTATGATACAATACCTAAGCCCATTTATACCAGATCTCAGCACCAAAACAGCGCCACTGAGGTCACTACTTAAAAAGGATGCAGAGTATCAGTGGAACGAGACGCACGACAAGACGTTCCGAACGATAAAAGATCACATCCACGAAAAACTCTGTCTAGCATATTTTGATCCCAATGCAGACACAACTATCCAAGTAGATTCAAGCATGATAGGACTGGGTGCAACACTCATTAACAACAACAAAGTTGTTGCCTTCGCGAGCAAGAGTCTGACTGAAACGGAATCACGTTATGCAAATATAGAACGTGAACTACTAGCAGTAGTATTCGGATGTGAGAGATTCCACACATACATATATGGAAAAGAAATAATAGTGGAAACAGACCACAAGCCACTAGAAAACATTCAGAATAAGAATATAGCGCAGGCACCCCCACGACTGCAAAGAATGTTATTAAGATTGCAACCGTACGATGCACAGATAAAATATAAACCAGGAAAAGAAATGTGTATCCCAGACTACTTGTCAAGAAATCAACCAACATTAGGTAAGGAAATCGAGCTTGATGTAAACATACACACTGTTGACATTACAGCTCAGAAACAGACCGAACTACAAAATGCAACTTAAGCAGATGACGAACTCAGAACACTTAAAGAGATGATACTAAATGGATGGCCAGATGACGTAAAAAATACTCCTAAGATAATTAGAAATTATTGGTCACTGAAAGAATGCCTATCCGTACAAGATGGTATGATCACAAAGGGGCAATCCATAGTCATACCCAAAAGTATGCAACAGATGGTATTAATGAGGATCCACGATGCTCACCAAGGCATCGAAAAATGTCAACTCAAGGCACAAAATAGTGTATTCTGGAGAGGAATGTCCAAGGACATAGAGGAGCTAGTAAGGACATGCGAGATCTGCAGAGAATATCAAAGGAAAAATCAAAAGGAAACTATGATTATCAAAGAACATGCAACACGACCGTTTCAGTATGTTGCTGCAGATATTTTTGATTTTAACAATCAACAATTCCTACTGATTGCTGATCAATATAGCAAAATGCCCTTTGTCAAGACGCTGAAAAGCACAACAAGCTTAAATTGCATAGAATACTTCAAAGCAATATTCGCTGTTCATGGCATACCTGAAAGGCTATACACAGACAATGCAAGATATTTTGTCTCCAACGAATTCCACAATTTTGCCACAGAGTGGGAATTCACTCACATCACATCAAGCCCCAGGTACCCACAATCAAACGGGTTCATAGAACGAATGGTCCAAACTGTAAAAAGAACATTCACAAAAGCCAAACAATCTAGAATGGATTGTCAAATGGCCCTTCTATGCCTCCGATCAACCCCACTTGACAGCCAGTTACCATCCCCGGCAGAAATCCTATACAATAGGAAAATAAGAACAAGGATACCAACCTTGCTAAATTCATATACCCCAAAGGATGAGGAGATCAGACAAAGATTGTGCAGCAAAAGCAAAAAACAACAACAATATTATAACAAGAGCGCAAGAGATCTCCCAGAATTAACTATTGGTGGAAAAGTGTCAGTCCTACAGGAGGATGACACCTGGCAACCGGCGACAGTGGTCGACAGATGCACAGAACCACGCAGCTACATTGTCAAGATGCAAGGAGATGGAAGGCTACTGAGGCGCAACAGACGACACTTACAAGAGTTGTACAACCCTCAGAGACAAACAGCTATCAACGCATCCGCCCAAAATACCAGTTGGGACAATATAACATCACTCCCCCAACAACACACAAACTCATCAGAAATTGACACTCTATCTAATATCGACAACAGAGAAATTCCATCAGCCAACCAAAGACAACCAGTGGAGGCAAACCAATGACCCACAAGAACACGGCGAACCCCCCTCAAGTACAAGGACTACATAATGTATAAATAAAAGACAAAATAAATAAATCAATACAAATCGAAAACATCTATCTGAGAAGAGGGATGTGACATGATGAACTCTTCAATTAATAAGAGTTCTCTCCCCCTTGTATTAATATCGGTGTAGTTCTCCAATATGGCTGAAACAATAAACATGGTAAATCTATACCTCGTGTTATCGTTCGTTACTTATGACTAACAAGTAAAATAAAACATCTCACTTACCTTAAAGAAAGCGAAGGAATTAGGAAGCTATACACATATACGAATAGGCCTTTTATAATGGTTAATAAAAAAGGAAAGGAATAACATTTTTATTAACAAAACAATTTATTTAATATTTGAAAGAGAGTGTAAGTTCATAATTGGAGCGTATGATGCGATGCGTGTTGAATGTCAGTTGGGTGGCAAATTTGTGAATGGTGAATGTGTGAAGGAAAAAGTTCGTTTGGATTACGAGAGATTCTTAAAGAAATGTTCCTTTGAATTCAAGATGCTTGAAGAAAAGGGATGTGAAGAAATGTTCGTCAAATTGAAAGATTGTGAATAGAAAGATTACCTTTGTTTTCCTCCCTCCTCCACACAGCTCGTTCGAGCTGGTGTGGGGGGGGGGGGGAATCGCCGAGAGTTCTTTGTGTGCGTCCGCCCAGAACGCTGAAGGCAAAAAGAGAGAGAGCGGAAGAGACTTGTCCCCTCTTTTATAAATTTAAGATCACGTACGGCCGAGCTGACCTGTCGGCCGCCCATTGGTCAAAAACCTCCGGCCACCGTGATTAGGCGAGATTTCGCGAGTTTCACCACCAGAGGCAAAGAAGGGTCAAACAAAGATAAAAAAGAAAGAAAGAGAGAGAGTAAGAGAGAGTAAGCCGAACGAACCTAGAAAGAAAAGGGGTAGCTAAACAGGCTAGCACTTTTCCTCAATGCCCGCTCGTCTCATCGATCTATTGATCTGCCACAATAGTCCCCCACCAGTAAGCGGAGCTTACCCGATAGACACTACCCTATTTCAATTTTACTTTTATTTATTTATTTATTTATATATAACAACAATCTTTATCAGCGAGGATTTAGCGTTCATTCCGGGATGGATGAAGCCGAAGTTAAATGGGTGTTCCAGCAAAATTAGCGTTCGCGGGCGAAACTTTAATTTTTGTGCACATTGGGATTTTCCGCCACGCGAAGCTGGTATTGTTTGTAGTTTTAGCTTTCGGATGTGTATTTTTCTGCTGGAACTTAGCGTTCACCCAGAGATTCATGGGCTGATGAAATATCAGGAGAAAGAAATGTCTCTAGACGAAGCTGGGTATTTTTAGGAAACAATCTTTAGGCCTACGTTGAAATTTGGTCGTGTTCATGCAAGTATTCTTTGGCTGATACAGGTTTTCTCAGGTTGTAGATTTCTTACACGAAGCTGTATTTGACTTGGGAGATTCAACGCTTGGCACTTTTGTTGCTTCCTTTGTTCATCGACTGATAAGACTATTATTATTTTTTTTTGGTTGTCGGGTTGACGTCGTTAATTTGCTTATTGTAGCTCCATTTTTTTTTTAAATGATGTTTGGCGGGAATTTTTCATTGTTCGGTATATTTGCGCCACGTGGGAAGATTCCTGTTTTTTTTAGACCCATCTCTCCTTGTCTCGCGAAAAGCGCTTTTTTTTTTTTTTTTTGTTCAGTGAAAAGATGTTTTTTTTTGTTATTTGTTTGTTTCGTTAAAATTTGTTTTTGAAAGAAGTTTGTTTTTTTGTAAAAAAATATTCTTGTGTTTTTTTTGTTAGAAATGAATTTTGTTTTTCAAGATTTTCTTTCCTTGCGTTGCTTCGTGAAAAGGATTTTTTTTGTTGTTGAAAGGGGTTTTGTTTGTTTTATGAAAATGATATTTTTTTTTTTTGTTGTTGAAAGGAATTTTGTTGTTTGTTTTACGAAGATTCTTTTTTTTTGTTGAAAGAGATTTTTTTTTTGTGATGTGAGACGCTCGTTTTTTTTTTGTTAAGTTCGTAGACTTGTATTTTCTTCGTATATGAATTTTTATTTTTTTTGTTTTACTTACTGCCGTATTCTATTCTAAGTTTCCTTCGCTAAATAAGATTAATATTTAAATTTATTTGTTTGTCTTTTAAGTTTAGAAATAGTTATCTTATTTTTTATTTATTTGTATCTTAAAATTGTATCTTATCAGAAAGATTTTTAATTATTGTATCGTAGAAGGATTTTGTTAACGTGTTAACGTCGGAGAGGTCACCAATTATGGCCGAGGTGGGAGTTATTTTATGGCGGGAGATTCAAAAGAAGAAAAAAGGGTTTTTGGATTTTAACCACAGTCGCGAAGGATTTCGGACAAATGGTTTTGCGATAATGAATCCCCCAACCATAGGTAGTGTGATAGATGCCTTTATAACGGCATGCCATCTCACTGTTAGTTTCCACCATCGGACCACGTGGGGATTAAATAAAACAGTTTAAGACAACCAAGATGAAGGGAAGAAAATATTATTTAAACTTACCTTAAAGAAAGCGAAGGAATTAGGAAGCTATACACATATACGAATAGGCCTTTTATAATGGTTAATAAAAAGGGAAAGAAATAACATTTTTATTAACAAAACAATTTATTTAATATTTGAAAGAGAGTGTAAGTTCATAATTGGAGCGTATGATGCGATGCGTGTTGAATGTCAGTTGGGTGGCAAATTTGTGAATGGTGAATGTGTGAAGGAAAAAGTTCGTTTGGATTACGAGAGATTCTTACAGTAATGTTCCTTGGAATTCAAGATGCTTGAAGAAAAGGGATGTGAAGAAATGTTCGTCAAATTGAAAGATTGTGAATAGAAAGATTACCTTTGTTTTCCTCCCTCCTCCACACAGCTCGTTCGAGCTGGTGTGGGTGTGGGGGGGAATCGCCGAGAGTTCTTTGTGTGCGTCCGCCCAGAACGCTGAAGGCAAAAAGAGAGAGAGAGAGGAAGAGACTTGTCCCCTCTTTTATAAATTTAAGATCACGTACGGCCGAGCTGACCTGTCGGCCGCCTATTGGTCAGAAACCTCCGGCCACCGTGATTAGGCGAGATTTCGCGAGTTTCACCACCAGAGGCAAAGAAGGGTCAAACAAAGATAAGAAAGAAAGAAAGAGAGAGAGTAAGAGAGAGTAAGCCGAACGAACCTAGAAAGAAAAGGGGTAGCTAAACAGGCTAGCACTTTTCCTCAATGCCCGCACGTCTCATCGATCTATTGATCTGCCACAAAACTATAAGCTAAAAAGCCACCAGTGTCGCCCATTTCACTGCAAGCCGTAAATCACTCCCCTATTCCCACGTGAATTTCTCGTTTATTGGACTTGGAATTGCGCAGAGACTGTACGTGGGTCTTTAGAGTCGCGGATTTACCCTACACCATTCTGGGCGCGGACTTTCTGCACCACTTTAATCTATGAGTGGACATGCGCAGACGACGGCTGATAGATGCTTATACGGAACTTTCCATACCAGGTTTTAAATCAAACACCCCATCTGTCATCCCGGTATTCTGTATTGCCGCAACCGATGACCCATACCAGACCCTACTCCACTCCTACCCAGAGTTGACGAACCTAAATTTTGTTGTGAGTCATTCAACAAAACATTATATTGAGACCACAGGAGCTCCTGTGTTCTCACGCCCTCGTCGCTTACCTGCAGAGAAACTAAAAGCGTCGAACGCCAGAATTTAACCATACGCTGCAACTGGGAATTATACGCCCCCCGTCCAGTCCTTGGGCTTCCCCTTTGCATATGGTTCCGAAGCGCTTCGGAGATATGCATCCGACTGGGGACTATTGACAACTCAATGCCATGACGGTACCTGATCGTTACCCAATCTCACATATACCGGACTTTGCTTCGTCTCTGCACGGTTTTAAGACCTTCTCCAAACTAGACTTAGTAAAGGCTTACAATCAGATTCCACTGAATCCGCCGATATACCCTAAACGGCGGTAACAACTCCTTTGGGAGCGTTTGAATTCCTGACTATGCCTTTCCGTTTGCGAAACGCCGCTAGAACCTTTCAACGCTTCATGGACGAAGTAGTGCGAGTTCTTGACTTCGTCTATAATTACATAGACGACATACTTGTGGCAAGTGCCTCACCTGAGGAACATGTCACCCGTTTCCGCCTACTGTTCGAATGGTTTCAGCAATACCAGGTGAGGATTAATCCTGGTGAATGTACTTTCGGTGCTTCGTCACTAGTTTTTGTAATATCTACATATTTTGCCCCATAAAGCGTGAAAGGGGGAGCGGGAGAAGTTGTCGGCACATGTTCCCCTACTAATACAGAAGACGGTGGGGGCGGCGAAGTTGGTCAAAAACTGTTTCCACAGGATGTATGCCAGACGACATCAGCCCACGCGTTGGCGTGGGCGAAAGACTCAACCAATCAGGTGAGGGAATCCTGTTGTCATATACGGGCGGCAAAATCAAATCAAGAAGAGGACAGGGGAGTCGAGCTGCTGTCACCGGCGAAAGAGGATGTCTCTGAGGAGACGGCCTCGGCCGAGAAAGAAATAAAAAACACGAGGGGTCGAGCTTCGAACATTAAAAGCGGACTGTTAAAAACAAAAAGAAAAACAAAGAAAAAAATAAAGGAGTCGAGTTTCGGGGTCCGTGGAGAGAGAATCAATTGCCCACCCACCAATAAGATTCAGAGAACCTATTCCCGCACAAGGCCATGGAGAAGGTCTTGAAGCGACGTTAAAAGCAGACGCCTCCGTGAATCGATTGCCCACCAAGCGATAAGATTCAGAAAATTTATTCCCGCACACAAAGCCATGGAAAGGGTCTCGAACCGACGTTAAAAGCGGACGCCTCAGAGAATCAAACGCTCACCAAGCAGAAAGATTCAGAAAATTTATTCCCGCACACAAAGCCATGGAGAGGGTCTCGAACGATGGAATCCAAAATTCTATAAAATATCTTTCTCTCCGCCGTCAACAAAACAAAAGAAAAAGGTATATGTTTACAAATCAGGACAAATCAAAAAACAACAACGGACAAAAAAGAATCGTATATTTAATTGTCCTAAATCAACTTTCGTTTTGTTTGTGTTCTGTTTTCTTGTTCGTTTTCCTCGAGTTCAGAAGAAGAAAAAGAAAGGGGAAAATACTTTCCTATTTTATTTCCATAGCGGCTAGAATCCTTTTTAATTGATATAATTGAACTCGTTACGGTCTTTTCACAAAAGAGCATCGTACTCGCGCAGGAACGTGTGAAATATAAGTTTAACAATTATAACATTTGGTTTCGACACAATTATAGCTTTCATGTCAGGAAAAAGAACTTTCCTATTTTAAGTTTCAATAAGGCTATAAGCCTTCATATTTGCTATAATGAACTTTTATTTCGGATCGACTTTCTCCGAATAAATACAAACCAGCCTCTTCTTTTAAAATAAATAAATACTTGTTATGTACTGTTAATTTTGTTTTGGTTCTTTATATATATGTTTATGATTTGTGATAGGATGTGTATTCATTTATGAAGTACGGGCTGATTTCCTTTCATCGGGGTTTCGGCCTGTGCACATTTTACATTCGTGGCTGAACTACGTGTTGGTACGTTCAAGGTCTTACTACCACAAATATAACATTTTCCTGGGCCATGGAAGTTACCCCCCCCTCCCCTGCAATGTAAGATCTAACTGGCAAGGAACTATATACAGAGCAATATTCAGTAATGACCCTACTAAACAGGACAAGGATCTGGAAGAGGAAGCGACGGCATTCGTCCACGCCGTAATAGAATCCTTACCCGCCACAGAAAAACGTCTAAGGGAGTTGGAGGAAGCCACCAAAACTGACGAGACTAGTAACTACATATTGCAATATGTAAAAAACGGCTGGCCATCAAATGACCGCGTTCCAGCACATTGATCCGACGCAATCGACGACACATTGTACCGAAACTGTAGCAGACTGAAATCCCACCTTCAATTATAAACCACCCAATTGAATAGTCGAGGCTCACGAATCAGAGTCCTATAAAGACGCTCATCCACTAAGGAAGGAAACCGTAGAAAACAGCAGTCCTAACCCTCAATTCTCAAGACTACACATCAACCTAGATCTTTTAAATAAAAAAAATAATTTAAATAAATAAATGAAAGAGATCATATAGCATGGACACTAAATAACTCCCCCCTCCCACAGGACTATCTCAAAAAGGGAGATGTTATGTTAACCAAAATCTGGACCGATGGAAGTTACCTCCCCTGCAATGTAAGATCTAACGTGAATAAACGAGACCCGGGAGTCAGCCATCTTGGTCTGAGATAGTATACTTCGTCTTGCCTCATTTACTTACGAAAACCATAACAAAACAGAAAGACTGACTCAGATCCGGAAAGCAACGAATCAAGATGAGGTATGTGACCAACCCAGGAAGACAATAATACAGGGTTGACCAACCAAGAAAATAGACCTTCCTGCTGTGCTGCATCCATATATTCACACCCGTGATGAGATGTCAGTTCAAGATGGACTTATCTTCAAGGGCGACCGAGTACTCATTCCATTCAGTCTCCGGAGTGACATCAAACGCTCAATTCATTCCTCACACATTGTCATAGATGGAAGCCTACGCCGCGCCAGAGAATGTGTTTTCTGGCCGGGAATGTCATCGGAGATACGGGAATCCATATCCACTTGCGAAACCTGATGCAAGTTCGCCACAGAGCAACCGAAAGAAACTTTGATGCCACATAATAGACCTGATCGGCCATGGCAGAAAGTTGGCATTGATTTGTTTAAAAGTGAGACGGTGGAGTACTTCATAACTGTCCATTTTCTCAAACTTCTGGGAGATCGATCGATTAGAAGACACAACAACCCCAACCATTATCTGCTCACCACACCAAGCAACCGACGCTAAGGAGTCTTTCTAAGGCGAATCCCCTGTCAGGACCCACACACGCACTGGCAGAGGAATACGAAGCCAGCATACCTCAAAGACTACACAAACTGATAGCAGTCTGGCTAAACAATGTAACTCCTTAGAGTAAGGACACTCCTCATCCATAAAATAGAGGATGTTACATTATGCCCCCACCCATGTTCATTGGACTATAACCCCCATTTCCAGTTAATCCCGACATGCATCTGCATCCGTTTCCGGCCTCTCGGATAAAGCCTCGCTTCGCCCAGTATGTCTTATCTCTCTCCTACACTTGTGTTCTCTTTACTTCCTAAATACATCGTAATCTAACACTGTTAATATACTGTTGATTTTCACAAATTGTTATTTCTCTGTTAAAGGTTATATTAATTAATTGAATTTGCATTACTTCTTATATAAAAAAAACAACATATTTCCATTTTCGGAGAAATTATGAGAGTTATCGGCCCTTTACTCTATTTTAGCTCTTCTAAAATAAAAACATGAATTTCGGTCCGTGCCTAATCTGCAGAAGTGCCCAAAACTTTTTATCAGATATGACCGTTTAAAAAAGAAGAAAGAAAAACAATTTTTTGTTAAACATGTTTATAATGAATCACATTAAAATAACAACAACATAAAATGTCTTCGTTTTATTATGAGAAAATACGGAACTTCTTTACACAGGGACAATATCACATGTTTGACCGGTTGGTGATGACGAGACAGTTTCTTTTTCTTTGTGTTAAGTTTATTTGTTAAGAACGAAGAAATGAGAAATTGTAAATATTCGTTTGTGCTCCTAATGAAAAAATATTGGCTTGATGATATAAAAAATAACACAATAAAGACCTCACAAATCAAAAACGCAGGTTTTTGATGAAGTTAAACTGAAATTGAACGTGAAAAATTATATTTTGGAAATAATCAACAACAAAAAAACTTGTGATGCAAATATGAGAAAATGCTGAACTTATTTACATAGGGAACAATGTTACGTGTTACACCGGTCGGTGATGACGTGACATTTTCTTTTTCTTTGTGTTACGTTTATTTGAACGAGAAATGAGACATTGTCAAGATTTATTGACAAAAAAGGAAAAATAAATTTCGAGAAAATTATTTTATTTTCTCTTTGTTTTCCCCTTTGAAACTGCTGATTTTTAAGGTAAGTCTAAAAATCTAGAAATAAGTTTTTGTTAGTGGTTCAATTGTAGAATAAAGACCTTTAAAATATCTCGCCGATTTCATTTTATTTTAGATGAAATTGATTTTTGGTCTTAAATTGTATTTTTCGTTATAAAATAAAATAATAATTTAAATTTTAAAGTTTTCAAAAAAGTAACTTTACGGCAAAGTTAACTTTTTTCATCTTTGCTCAGCAAGAAATTTAAGTGTTGAAAAAGTAAGTTTAAACCAACGTTTTAATCGTTGGCAGACATGTTTTATTAACGATTATTATTATTAAATAATCGACTAGTTATGTCTTCTTAACATTTTTCATCTTTGCTCAGTAAGGAATTTAAATGTTTAAAAATAACTTTAAATCAAAGTTTAAATCATTGACAGACATGTTTTATTGACGATTATTCTTATCTTTAAATAATCGATTAGTTATGTCTTCTTAATTATTTCCTTTAAATTTCTTACTCGGCAAAGGTTTATTTTGGTAATTTTTGTATTAAAGTGAAAAATCTACGTGGTGACGGCTTCCGGTATAAAAATCGAAAATTCACGAACGGTGTTCATCAAAAACATTAACAATTACCCATTATATTTCAGGTAGAATTTATTTACGAAGGGTGGAAGTAAAATTGGAAATTTTCTATTAGAAATAGTCAAATCAATTTTTTGTTGGGTTGGGGGGCAGGACCGTCCTACTTTCTAATGCGATTACAACTAACCATTGGAAACTGATCCCCCTCCTAAAATGTAAAATATTTGAAAAAAAATTCCAAATACGCCGGAATTTTCTAGCAGCCTGATAGATAAGTGTACACCGAAAAAAGAAAAGAAAAATGGTCAGTAAAAAGTTGTGAAAAACGGACAGTGGTTAAAGACGAACATGTGCCGAAATATGTATTCTTGATAAAGTTACGAGTTTTACGAGTATTACGAAGTATCTACACTTTTACTTACAAAATACAGAAGTACAAATGTGTAATAATTTAGACGTCAAAAAACAGTTTCTGAATTTCATTTTTACAATATTTTTTTCTAATATTAAAGGTACTTATACAGTTTAAGATCAATGGCCACTTCCTGTATTTCTGGAATAAATAACAAAAAACTTGATTCACATAGATTTTCAGTCGGTATAACATTATCTCTCTTTGTTTTTACTTCACGTATGAAACTCTATGGTCCGATTTGGATTAACGTATACAAAAAAACAAGAAATAACGATTGACTTATTGTCCTGGTTTAAAATTTATCATTTTTTTATGTATAAAACTAGAAAAAAATGAAAGATCCATCAGCAATTTTAAATATTTTTGTCATTGAGTAAATAATTGTAAAATCATTAAATTTCTACCAATTCAGCACCAACTATTTTTTATAGTTGTATGTTATTCTATTTTTTATTGTAAATGTCAAACTATTTTTTATAGTTGTATGTTATTCTATTTTTTACTGTAAATGTCCAACTATTTTTTATAGTTGTATGTTATTCTATTTTTTACTGTAAATGTCTAACTATTGTTTTTCATTCTTAAGTTTGATTTTTTTAATTCATTTTCCTTTTTTATGGACTCTCTTTTATATAACTAAAAATGACCATTTCAGTCAATATTATGTAACGGGGGAAAACGCTTTTTGTCTCACAAGTTTATTACTGTAAATGTCTAACTATTGTTTTTCATTCTTAAGTTTGATTTTTTAAATTAATTTTGGTTTTTTTATCAACTTTTTTATATAACTAAAGATGACAATTTCAGAGGAAAACGTTTTTGTCTCAAAAGTTTAAACTTTACACACATTTTAAACTTTAATTCAATGGTTTAAGCATTATCCGCTGTGTTTTTTGTGTTTTTGTGCACAAAATATTTGGCACTTCTGTAGTATATATGAAGCAGCAGATTTTCTGTCCTTCTACTGAAAATAAAGGGAGGTAATTCAACCGGAAGTGATTTTTTTACAACATAAAAAAAAATGCAAGACTGGTTTGTTTTTGGGTAACAATTAACAATTTCTTTTTTTTATTATATGAAGTAAAATAATTTAAAACAAAAAACCCTAAACCCTAACCTTAAACCCTAACCTTAATCCTAAACCCTAAACCCTAACCCTAAACCCTAACCCTAACATTAAGAAATCAGCCGGTGTGCCTGTAAAAATCTATTGTTTTTTGCGGCTGGTTCATTAAATTACCAATGTCTCGAAGATTAATCTCATTTAACTCCATTTTCTAAATACTAAATTCAACTTCCGGTGAATTCTGAATGAATGGTACTTGGAGAAAAAAACGGAACTCTTCAATTTCGATTTCTTAATCGGCAGCTGCTTCATATATACTACAGAAGTGCCAAATATTTTTACAGTTTAAACACTTTTTATGCTAAAACTAACTTTACACAAGAGATAAACTATGAACATTCTACAAATAAAATATAAAAAACTAGTTTTAACAGAATAAAAACAAAGTTAACACATGTTTAATGTAAGAATAATAATTTTCATTTAAATTTGAAAAACTCATTGTTATTTGATAATAACCCACGGATTTTTTAATAATTGAGTAAAAAAAACCCAGAATAAACTGATTTTGCAGGATTGAAGCTAAGACCCGCACCTTGTGTTTTCTCATCTGGCATGACCTATTTTTCATCTTTCTAGATTGATTATATAGAAATAATCGAGTTGTTTGTCAGCTGAAAGTGTACAGGTGTCCTCAGTCTGGTTCAACCTTCTTTGTCATTCAGTCATCATCTTTGGTTGCAATCAGTCAGTGATGTTTACAAGCTAAGACTACTTGGGGCGATTACAGTTAAACGTCACTTATGTCACAACATTTGCCCCTTTAAAAATGTGTACATTGTGTTACTACAGTTGCTTGTAATTGTAGAGAATGGATGATTCCTTTCTTTTCAGTGTATGGATGGTGGGAGTTAAAATTTAGATATTCAATCAACAAAGCAACAAACAGGAAGAAAAATGAATAAATAAATAACGCTAGTGCGTGCTTACCTGCTTTTCAAAGTTGCGACGTTGCTTCTTTAGCGTCGCGGCCTGCTGTGCCTGGTAACATTTATATATTATAGTATGAAAACGAGACCCTTTCATAGGCCCAAGGGAACAAATAAAGTGTTCTCCTAAAATAAATAAGGTTGGAGAAATACCTCTCGTTGGGAGAAAAAAAAAACAAAAAAAAACACTGTCTCACCTGGACAGAATGCCCAGCCAAACGTACACAACTTAAAAAAAAAATAAATAAATCTCGGCCGAGATTAACTGGTAGGTAATCAGAGAAATTTGTATCTTAGGCCTACCCTAAATTAATTTCAACGTTAGTCACGTTTAAACAAATTGATAACTTATTAGGTAGGGCTGGGAAAAGCAGGGAAGAGATAGGGGGATGCACTCACAATCGTAACTTGTCCACTCGTATGGTATTCAGACACCCCCCAACCACTCCCAACTGAACCATTAAATACCCAACGTCTCCATCTTTTTGCTAACATGATTCACGTATGCTAATTAACCCCTCTTCAAAGACAGGTAATCCTTACACCCCGCCGAATTGAGATAAGAAATTATTTCATAGGAAAGCCAGCCAAAATCTAAACGCTCCTCTCTTCTAAAATCAATATTTACTTCATAAAGTATGTTTTGTAATTCAAAATATATGTCGAATTTATTATATTGTAAATAACATCTGGTTCGATAATTCATTTTTCTGTTTTCGGATAAATATTGCATAGGTGGCATGTACAACAATATGTACTCTCACTTATAATATTCAAACCCAAGACGACATATTTATTTCTGCAGTAAATGGAAATACTGATATCATTTCTAAAAGGTATTCATAAAAAATACAATAATTTTATGAACATAAAACACACAAGAAAAAGGAAATCTTTATAAAAAAGCCAGATGAGAGTGAAAACTTTCCACTGTCGCTAATTTATTATTTCATTATCAGGTATATATAGTATTGTTTTTATCATGAGAAGAGTTTCAATTCCCTTGAAAGTAAATTTAATACTTATTTAACAAAGCTTTCTAAAAAAAATCTCAACCATAACTATTATAAATTCATATTTGAAATACGGTGTTTAATAAATTTGATTTTATTAAAGAGTATTGGCTCATGTGTATGTTTTATATAAGAATGAAGAATTTTCTGTTTTGTCTTAGGAGGCAATACTCAGATATATCTTCCTAGTTTGGTGGTAGACACCAGAAACTCTCTTATTACAAATATTACTACCACAATTACTACAACTACAACTAGTTAAACATTTATAGTTAAACTCTACTGTCCCCTCATGTTCTATATTAGAGTGGAGTATTTCCTGTTCAGTCTCAAGAGGCATTGCCTTCTTTATGACATCTCATGGTGCAATTCTGACACGGTTAATCAAAGTAAGTTTATACTCTGTTCTATATAAGTGTGGAGTGTGGTCTCAGAAGGCAATCCTTCATTGCATTACTTAATCTTTTCGGGGATAAAAGACAGGAAACATCGTGATTATTATTATTATTACTACTACAACAACAATTTTAACATTTAGATTTAAACAGTATTGACCACGCCCTTCCTCCAACACTATATCAGAGTGCAGTATGTTTTGTTTGCTCCCAGGGGGCATCGTTCCAGGAATTACCTCATTTGTCACAGGATTGTTTTGAAAGGAAACACCCGTCATTATTTGTACTCACTAGGAGTTCTTACACAGATCATCATCAGTGATTGCTCACCGACAACAACTAATGGTACTTCGTAGAGTCTGAGTGGCAACAAGCCTCCTAAGATTTCCAGAATTCTTCACCTATTTTCGATAACCACTGCAAATAATCTTGCGATATAGCAATAGCTTCTTACCATTGATTTCTCGCTGGTAAGGGTCTCTGAGATTTGGGTGGGAATAAGCCTCCCCAAGGTTCCAGCATTCTCTGCACTCTTCTAGTCAAAGTCTGTTTTGTGGTGTCCCTCCTCGGTATTATCGTCCTCGACTCTGTACATATATTTTTTTTGGTGTCAGGATAGGCTGGCAATATTTTTTCAAATTTAAAAGAAACATTTAAAAGAAATTTATTTTAAATTTGTATTTATTTATTTTTCCCCTCTTTTATTGGGGGGAATGGGGAAAGAGACAGGGGAGAGCTTATGGTATTTCTTATAAATTCTGTTCCTTGCTTCATTTTTGTGTGGTGTTAGCTGGGGCCAGTGTAATTTATTGGAGGGGGGAGGGTGTATGAAGTGATGTTTTTTTACTCCAAATCATATATAAAAACAAAACATATTCTTTCTTGAAATGTATTAAATAATGTCTTTTATAATTGCAGATGCTCCAGTAATTTAAATCTTCCAATCAATTAATGGATCTGAATGGATTTTCATTTTCTTGTGAAATTTACATGTCTTACATTGTTGACACAATCTGATGGAGAGAAATCCTATTCTGGTTTGTGTCAAATTTAGTTAAAATATACTGGATAAGCATTTCTGCCTCATCTGGAAATTTCCATGTGTAAAGGAATTGGAAGTTTACACGTTGAATAACCTGAATATTTTAAATAGGCAGAATGATACATACACATATCTTATTTATTATCATAGATTTTGAATTATATACTAACCAAAATGTCAATTCATGAGATATCTGGAAATTTCCATGTGTAAATTGCTTTTGGTTACAAAATCTGAAAGATAAATGCAATTCTGAAAAGAAGAGAGTTGTGATAAAAATCGGATGTATCTAATTAAAAATTAAGTCTTTGTAAGTCTTAGCCTGATCTTTTTGGAAGTAAATTAACATAAATAGACAACGAATTTTGACAAAAATATGAGTATACACACTTGAGATGAACCAAGTTTTTATGAAGTAGGTAGCTAATTTATACAGAAAGCACATTTGCAGAGCTATACATACACATATTGGAAATGAACTATGTGATTTCGAAGTATGTAGTTTTACATTTTCAAGTAAATCAAATTTATTAAGGCATATGTACACGCACACTGGAGATAAATCACATTCCTGTAAATTATATTGATGTAATTTTACCGAAAAAGCTAATTTGAAGAATCATATGATGACACATTGGAGAAAAAAACCTTCTTGTGAAGTATGTGGCAAGTCTTTTTCAAGGAAATCTGACATGAAGAAACATATGCGTATACACACTGGAGAAAAACAACATTCATGTGAAGTATGCGGCAAATCATTTAGCCAAAAAGGAAATCTAAACAGCCATATTCTAACTCATACTGGTGAAAAACCACATCCTTGTGAAGTTTGTGGCAAATGTTTTAGCCAGAAATCAAAGTTAAAAATCCATATGTGTACACATACTGGTGAAAAACCACATCTTTGTGAAGTTTGTGGCAAAGGTTTTAGCCAGAAATCCACGTTAAAAATCCATATGTGTACACATACTGGTGAAAAACCACATTCTTGTGAAGTATGCGGCAAATCTTTTATCCATCAAGCAAATTTACAAATCCATGTACGTACACATACTGGTGAAAAACCACATTCTTGTGAAGTATGCAGCAAATCTTTTATCCAGAAAACAGTTTTACAAAGCCATATGTTTTCACATACTGGTGAAAAACCACATTCTTGTGAAGTATGTGGCAAATCTTTTATCAAGAAAGCTAATTTACAAAACCATATGTGTACACATACTGGTGAAAAACCACATTCTTGTGAAGTATGCAGCAAATCTTTTATCTATAAAGCAACTTTACAAAGCCATATGTGTACACATACTGGAGAAAAACCACATTCTTGTGAAGTATGTGGCAAATCTGTTATACATAAAGCAACTTTACAAAGCCATATGTTTGCACATACTGGAGAGAAACCACATTCTTGTGAAGTATGCAGCAAATCCTTTATCTGGAAAAACAGTTTACGGAGTCATATGTTTACACATATGGGGGAAAAAACATATTCTTGTGAAGTATGTGGCAAATCTTTTATCCAGAGAACAACGTTAAAACACCATATGTGTACACATACTGGTAAAAAACTACATTCTTGCACAGTATGCAGCAAGTCTTTTATCCACAAATCAAGTTTAAAAAGACATATGTGTCCATATAAAAGTGAGAGCACTTGAATGCTTACTAGACACCGAGTTTCTAAGGTCTCTCTGTACTGAGGTTGTAAACTCTAGCTAAATATTTAAAATAACAATGTTCGAAGCCAAAATAATATCCCATTGTTATGGATAACCAACACTGACTTAAAGAGGAATGGTGCACCTCCAACTTATGTTGCTTCTATTAACAGCACTAAACTGGATATTCCACCAGACTAGATTAATTCTTGTCCTGGAATAGGGAAAACCAAGAGACCATAAAAAGATTTTTTTTACTTTAATGGAATATTCGAATATCTTTGTATCTCATATAAAGATAAAGTATTAGCTCTAGGAAGTCGCCCTATTTCATTTCTGAGAACTTTATTTAGTTGAAGTGGAACAACAAAGAAAACCAAATATAAAGATAACTAAATACGAATATTTTATGTAAGACATGGAAAGAAATAAGGATAGCTCAACTATATATCAGTAAAGGATATCAATGGCTGTCCCAGATCAAGGCATAATAACCAAAGATGAATGGACTCAACAAGTGCTGTTTCTGTTCCACAAAAATGGAGTGTGACCCCCTGATACTTGAGAGCTTACACTTTCCTTCCAAGTAAATCATATTTTAGCAGCATATACATACACACCCAATACTTTGATATGCATTATAATATTAGTGCTGACGAGAGAAGGTGCACTTTTTTCTTTTGAAACACGTTTGTAACTGAAAGAATTATTGAGAACCTGAACAGTGAACACATGCTGGTGTAAATACTGTTTGTCTAAGATGTGAAGTCAAGCAGCTTATGTGTTCAACCATGAAGTTACGTGCTCCCATATATTTGACATTGTCAAACAGATGCTAATACAAAGAAGAAAACAAACTTCCATTTAAAATCACAAATTATGAAATCACTGTCGATGTCGCTCTTTTACAATTCGTAACGCTAAATGTTTTATCATTAAAATATGTTGATAAATTGGGAACCTTATTTCAAAGATTGATGTTTAAACACCAATATTTCAAAATGATAAAATTGTTTAAATTCATTTAAATTTGTTACAAATGAATACTATTCAAGAATGTTTTTATTTTATCATTCAACAGATTATGGAGGAAAAGAGATATTTACTTTCAAAACAATTATATTGCATTTATTTCACTTTTTATTTATCAATTAACGGAAAATTTACCAAAATATTGTACAATAAAATAAAAAACAGATATGTCTTTTCAAACGTTTCGCTTTATATCATATTAAAATACAGTGAGTTAGTAAAAAAGTGAACATTAATTTTCCTCTCCCGTATCGACCAGTTAACGATGTCATAGTATATATTTCTTATGATCTCTTTGTCTTGCGGGATTCTAGGACAAGAATTCACATAGTCTGGTGGAATATCCAGCTTAGTACTGTTACAACAGAACTTGGAAAAGGTGCCCATTCCTCATATAAGCCAGTATGTAGCTATACTGAATGAATCTTATTTGGGCTTCGAATACTCTGTTATTTTAAATATTTGGTTGGGGTTTACTTATAAACGAAATTATACTCATACCAGGTTGTCCTAACAACCCCCTATACAGATAGACCTTAGGCACTGGAGGATAGTGTCTAGTAGGCATGCAATATGAATGGGTTAAAATGCGTCTTGTTAAGAGTATAAATGTTTGTATGATTGTAGAAACGGGAAACAAATATGGAATTATAAGACAAACGTTTCGAAGAAATAATCTATCACAGTGTAAAATATTCCGTTATTTAGAGACCTCTACAGTGAAGGAGTGTGATTTTGCTTCTAGTCTGGGGTAATTTTCTAAGGATCCAGCAATTGTCTTGCACGCTGTATTGTTTCTCTTTTTATTCATTATACCCTAACTTTTCGCTACAGTAATATGTAGATCTCTATTTTATCCATCGCTTTTCATGTTAATCTAATCTGTTAAATGTGTCCACTTATCTCTTTAAATTATTGAGCGGATTTTTTAAAATGATCTATGAAAAAAATTATAACTTCCAACCTCTGTATATCTCACTTATCTCTTTGAAATCCAACTTCAAAGTGAACGTCCAAAACAACAAATCAACCCTCTTTTATCTCCAACCAGGAGCATCTCATTTACATATCAGGTGGTCACATTGCAGGCATATAAAGAGACAAGGCAGCCATTTTTGTTTCTTTCTTCTTCATTCATTTACTTCCACGACCGACCCATTGAACTATGCACACATGCTTGTTAGGTAAGTCCCGCGTTTCCCTACACTCCCCCCTGATCTCATGATCCCACACAGGGCAGGGGGGTGGCCGTCGTTGTCGAGTACTTCTTCGAAGAATCGGGGGCAGCACTTCCTCATTGCCATCTTCCTCATTACCACCGTTATTGCCACCAATCTGTTCCATTATCTCCTCTCGTGGTTCCCTATGCGGTGTTTCACAATCAGGGCATGGGGGCAGTATCCGTCTTTGTCGGGTACTCCTTCGAAGAATCGGGGGCAGCACTTCCTCATTGCCATCTTCCTCATTACCACCGTTATTGCCACCAATCTGTGCCATTATCTCCTCTCGTGGTTCCCTATGCAGTGTTTCACAATCAGGGCATGGGGGCAGTATCCGTCTTTGTCGGGTACTCCTTCGAAGAACCGGAGGCATCACTTCCTCGGTCCCATCTTCCTCAGTATGTTCCATCATTCCCTCATCTGGTTCTGTAGGTAGTGTTTCTACGCTCACCGGTAGGGGTAGTAGGCAGTCAGGATCATCCCTGAACTGTATGTGATCTTCCTCGTTATCCTCAGAATCAGGAGAGGTATAACAGGGGCGGATATCTTTTACATGCCGTGGTACACCATCAATCAACATGGTCTGAGGACTTATGATTTTATCTATTTTTCCTCTGCAAAATTTTTCAGTGCACCTAGCATTTGGGGGTTTCACCCAAACACTGTCTCCCACTTGATATGGTGTATTGACAACGCCAACCTCTGATGGCGTGACATCAATACCTTTTATACGCTGTTCATAGCGGTAAATCCCATTAGCTGGAGCAGTTTCTGGTGTTGCATCGTCCTTTGGTGTCATATTATACCAGTACATCGCTTCTGGAATAGAACACTGTGTCCTGGCCGCAATTCTTTTAATGGTGCGGTGACACCGCTCCGCTATACCGTTACCTTCGGGAAAATATGCGCATCGGTAACGCATTCTAATCCCCCATTCCTGCGTGAATTTCTGAAATTCTTGACATCGAAATGTAGTGGCGTTATCAGTCAGAATTTCAAGCGGGGCACCACGTTCAAAAAAGACAGCTCTCAACTGTCGTATAATGCTAAATGCATCCTGTCGTGTCAACAGGCGCCATATTGTGAAACGTGTTGGTCCACAATCTGTCATGGTCAAAAAGTGCTTGCCCTCATAATGCGTTATGTCCATTCCTACTCGATACCAGTTGTCCTCTACCTCAAGCTTTCCTTTTTGCCATTGGGATGGTGCCGGATCAATTCGTTGACACTCTTCACACGAGCGTATAGCTGCCTTGATTGATGCTCTTGTAGTTGAAGGACACACTCTTCGGACAAAATATGTTGTCCTCCGAATTCCGGGATGTCCACTCTGCTGATGTATCGTACGGATCTGGTCAGGTGTCAATTGATCTGTTACGGTCGCGCATGTCTGTTGTGGAGGATCAGATCCCTGCCTCATTACATCAATCCACCTCTTTGGTACTCTCGTCAGGCTATCAGCCAAATTCTGCATTGACAAAACTAAAGTGATGTCCACCTGCAAGCTGTATTCGTCAACTAGACGCTTTATTATTTCCAGTCTCCTACGTACTAACATCTCACTTGCCGCTCTAGTCTTCACCCAGGCCTTCCCAGTTAAGGTGTCGGTCAACCAGTGGTAAACACACAATGACTCAGTGTGAAGATGCACAACCTTGGCCTGCCATTGCAATGCAAGATTAAGCCCTTTTAACGTGGCATCAAGCTCTGCCAAATTTATATGCTGGGCATCATTTTTCGGACGAAGCCAGCACGCATCTTCCACGACAGCTCCTAATTGTTCCAACACGACACCTGTAGCCAGTGAACTTGCGTCAACCCATGCATTCACTTCGTTTCCAGATACTTGCCACTCACCCTGGGCAGGATCGTTCCTATGTACTCTGGACAACGTTTCAGCCATCATTTGCCGGAGAGCATTATCATCCACCATGTCATCCCATCCTGTGGTTACTGCAGTTACTCGTCGTTTTAACACTCCTGTTGCCGATCGGAGCCATCCACAAACAGGTAGATGTCCTACTAATTTACCGCAAATAGAAAACACAATGCGTCTTGTCAATACACTGGGTAACTCTGGAATTGCGCTCCCTCGCTTCCATCGCAAAGTATTGCCCTTCTCATAGACCTCTAGTCCTAACACGGGCGCCCCATCCTTTAGGCACTTAGGGTCTTTGCTTATTAACCCAAACGATTCCAGTTTTGTTCGAACCACATCTGCAGACATATCCTCATCAATGTAAATGTCATAAATATAAACTGAAGCAGCTTTTGCTGTGGTCTCATCCTGCATCAAAACAGTTTTAATAATAGCTGTCATTATTAAGGGTGCTACATTCAGGCCAAAACCTAAACGTATCAAACAATATCGTTTTCCCTTGATTATCACCGTCTGAAATGGCCATAATGACTCATGGACACGTATCTGCAGGTAGGCTCTCTTCAAATCCAACAGTGCTACATTACTCCCTTTCTGACGCCACTCTCGTAGTCTAGCAGCGCACACATCTGCATTTCCAGTGAAAGCATCAACGTGGTGATTCAATTCTCGGTAATCCATTAAGGGTCGAATTTTGTCTTTAGTAGGTTGTTCAACAGCCATGAGCGGAATTAATCCTTTGGGTGGTCCCAGACGTTCCTGTGGGTACGGTATTAACCATCCATTTTCAATCCATATCTGAAGTTCTTCTTCATATGCGGCCCTATTCTTTGTGGAAACTTCATACTCTGGAATGGTGTTGCACAGTCGATCTGGTGCCTGGCTCATAGTCCATTTCCACTTTGCAGTCCATGCCTTTTCGTTGTCGTCAAACGTAGCACAGAAGTCCTTTTCTTCAATAGACACGGCTGCACAGACTTCTTTCCCTTCTCCAAGCATTACACCTCCAGTCGCTGTGATTATGACGCCTCCTAGTGCTTGTATCGCATCAATTCCAAGCAACATGTCATAGCCAAGGGGTTTTTCTTGCATCACCAGAACATCAACTTTGGCTGTGTCACCCTTCTCAGTACAAATCGTGACTGTCCCTTCACCACAACATGCTCGGGATAAACCATTGATTGTCATAATACCGACTGGTTTCTCCCGCCACATCCGACAGTAATGTGCACTAACTATAGACCGGGAACACCCCGTGTCTATGAGTGCTGAACACTTCACATCGTCGATTTTAACGCCAATGACCGGTAATCCTGTGTTTATTGGTTGGCAAGGGGCAAGGGTGGCGATAGTACCTTGCCCCCAACCTCGTTTCCCGAACAGTTGCGAGATATGTGCCCAAACTTATTGCAGCGATAGCACTGTACCATTCTCTGTGCTCGTGGATATACACACCTCCTATCACTTTGGCACTCCTTAGCAAAATGATTGATTTCCCCACATTTATAGCACACTGGGCCTACACGCTTATTACTATCTGGGAGAGAATCTACCTTGCCTCCATGTGGTTCGACTGCTGCATGTTGAATACTAGTTGCTGCTGCAATTGGCTCATGTTCCTTGCAGATGTTTCGAGCTCGGGCTAATAACTCGTCCGTTGTCAATTCATCAATTCGTGACGATGTCCGCAACAGTCTGCTGACCTCCTCAGGTAAGCCTATACAAAATGCACATCTTAATATCTTATCGCTGACTCCACCAAATGGTACCGACAACTTTCGTAGGTCAGCTAGGTACACGTCAACCATTTCCTTGGCCTGAAGTCGCCGGCTCGTAAACTGTTGCCATGCAACAAACGGATCTGTACCAAATGCTGTATACAGGCCATGTTTGATTGTATCCCAGTCTGGTTCATCCCCGAGTTGCTGGTAGACTGCATGGGCCCCTCCGATTAACCTCAGAGGAATGACTGTGGCTGGTTCTTTAATTCTGCACAGTGTACAGATCTTCTCAGCCTTTTCAACCCATTCAACAACAGACGGTCCTGTGGTAGATCCATCAAACTCAGGTATCAAGCAAAAATCGAATTTGTCCATTTTCTGTTTTTCGAGTCACCGCACACCAAGAGCCGAGATAGCTTATAACTTCCAACCTCTGTATATCTCACTTATCTCTTTGAAATCCAACTTCAAAGTGAACGTCCAAAACAACAAATCAACCCTCTTTTATCTCCACCCAGGAGCATCTCATTTACATATCAGGTGGTCACATTGCAGGCATATAAAGAGACAAGGCAGCCATTTTTGTTTCTTTCTTCTTCATTCATTTACTTCCATGACCGACCCATTGAACTATGCACACATGCTAGTTAGGTAAGTCCCGCGTTTCCCTACAAAAATTAATCAGAATTTTAGAAGCGTTTAAAATAAATGTTACCATTGTTGAATCAGTTTAAAATATATTCTATCCAAAAACACTTTGTTAATCTACTTTCTTTTTCTTTTTTCATCTTCTTTTTGTCTCATTCTTCTTATTATTTTTGTGGATGAAAAGAAATAACAAATAGAAATTGTATCAACAGAAAGTACAGAACAAATAGGTTAACAAAGGCTGCTTCCTCACTACGCTTCTCTACTCACTTCTGCTTATTGTTCACCATGATTCTATTCATGAATAACACGAATAGAAAAGTAAAAAAAAATTGTAAAATCAGAAAGTACAGAAGTAATGGGTTGACAGAAGATGCTTCCTCACTTTGCTTGTCACATCTCCTGATTGGTTATAACGACTCTATTCATAGAGCTAGGAAGAGTCCATACAGTGATGGAATAGGGTAGATCACCATAACATTCTTCTTCTTTCTCGCTCTTCCCCTCTCTTATTGTCTTTCATTTCTTTTCAAAACCCTCTCTTTTTATTAAAGTAACACTTAATCTCTTCCTCAGAAGCTTCTGGAAATAACAACCCTCGTTAACTATGGTAAATACGATTGTAAGTTTTAGTTAACACAAACAATTAGTTATTTTTATTTAAGATTTTCAAATTTTACAAACTTTCTCATCGAGATTGACAGACCGCCATTTTGAAAATTAAATCAGAATTATGTCTGATATTTTTACTAATCATATTTGTCTTTGTTTCATATAAACATTAAAAATTGTAGTAATTTACAGAAGTTCATTGATTTGTTTTAACGAAAGCTTTAAATATTAATTTTTTACGCAATAACAAGTCCGCATAACATTAGAATCATATTTACTGTAGTTATCGAGAATATTTATCTCAAGTAATATTCCTCACCTTTCGCTTTATTCATCTATTTATTACTTCTGATTGCTTATGCGCAGACAACATTCTGTTTCAAAATTTCACATTGTCGTTTATATATGTTAGTGAATTCTCTAACAATGCTACAAAGTCTAACACAGCAAAACGCCTCTATTTTCCAGTGAATGTCATTTCCATACGATAAACACACAAACATGCACAGGACTGCTTCCCTGCACACTACAACAAATGTCGTCTTTAGGCGTGGCCACCGAGAGTTACTACAGGCCAAGCAACTAACTTCCTGCCCCCCTCTGACGTCACTGACTTCCGTGTCAAAACAAGGACTGTAGTAATAACAATAAGAAGGCATTTCGACTTCTCCATTTACTAAATAATCCATCAAAATTCAGGAAATCAACCAATTTTAATGAAATTTTCAGGATTTATTAATTAATGATCACGGAATATAATAAATCCATTACTTTATTATAAAGCTTGGTGCAAATGTATTATTTCTTGTAAACAAAAAACACCTTTACTAAAGTTATTCAAAATATCAAAACATGTTGACCATACGATAGTGTAAATATTTAAAACAAAGCATTAGACAACTTTAAAAATTGCATGTAAAAAAGAAAAGAAAAGAACACGATTCGATTCATCTTGAAATTGATCTTTATTCAATATAAATTTAAAGAAAATAATAATTCACGATCAAATACTGCAAAAAACTGAATTATGAATTACCATTATTTAAACTTCTAACCCAATCAACCGTAAGTAATTCAGACTTTGAAATTTGTTTAAAAATTATACAAAAAAAAATTTCAATGTTAAGTGTTTGTTTAATAATGGAATCAAAATTCAGGAAATCAACCAATTTTAAAATAATTTCGCGCTTTTTAAAATTTCATTTCATAATTCACAAAGTTAAAATGCCTACTGCATATGTTTGGATTTCCAAAAGAGAAATAATTACTGCAAATATGGATACACGTAATAATGTTTACACCGACTAAATATAGTGTAGTAAGTTTGAATTTTGTTTTAATTATATAAAAAATCAAGTCTGAATTACTTATTCATTATTTGATAAAAAAGTAGTGTTCCATTTTTTTTTATTACTTTTTTTCGATGTCTTAAGTGTAGCATAGTTTATCTTTTCTCTACTTTTGTAGATTAAATAAATGAAATAATAACATCATATTTAATCAAAATTTTCACAAAAAATATTAATTAAACAATGCTTTATTCAATGATAATATCGTTAATTCTTCGAGTTATACTGATTTTATTAACAAGAGTGTAGGGGCATTTTCCGTAATATATACGAAATAGTTTTTTAAAAAAAATATTTAAAACATATACAGATCTTATTTTCATTTTAAAAAAATCATGGATTTTTTTTATATATATATAAAAATATACGTTTAGTAAAGGTGTATTTTATTTTTAAAAAAATAATATATTTTCACTAAGATTTTAAAAAAATGTTTCACTATATTTCCTGTGCTTGTTTATTAATAAATATTGAAAATTTCATTAAAATTGGTTGATTTCCTGAATTTTGGTGAATTTTTAAGTGAAGGGGGGGTAAAAATGTTTTTACATTTTGGGGATCGGCCTTTGATTTTGCACGTACCTATCTCTTAATAGCAAGATAGGAGTTGGTGATTCCATTATTAAACAGACAGTTAACATTGAACTTTTTTTTGTATAATTTTTAAACAAATTTCAAAGTCTGAATTACTTACGGTTGATTGGGTTAGAAGTTTAAATAATGGTAATTCATAATTCAGTTTTTTGAAGTATTTGATCGTGAATTATTATTTTCTTTAAATTTATATTGGATAAAGATCAGTTTCAAGATGAATCGAATCGGGTTCTTTTCTTTTCTTTTTTTTACATGCAATTTTTAAAGTTTTCTAATGCTTTGTTTTAAATATTTACAATATCGTATGGTCAACATGTTTTGATATTTTGAATAACTTTAGTAAAGGTGTTTTTTGTTTACAAGAAATAATACATTTGCACCAAGCTTTATAATAAAGTAATGGATTTATTATATTCCGTGATCATTAATTAATAAATCCTGAAAATTTCATTAAAATTGGTTGATTTCCTGAATTTTGATGGATTATTTAGTGAATGGAGAAGTCGAAATGCCTTCTTATTGTTATTACTACGGTCCTTGTTTTGACACGGAAGTCAGTGACGTCATTTTCTAGCCAACCGGCCTGTAGTAACTCTCGGTGGCCACGCTTTAGGTCCAATGTCAACAAATACTTGTTGAGCCGCTCTCTTGAGTAATCAAATCTTTGCATATTAACTCCATCGTTTTCAATCCTCTCATAGTATTGTTCATCATCCAACTGACAATCTAATTAATCCTTATCCTCGAGTGCCTCTTGGCATTGCTAAATGGTGACTCAATACGATATTAAAGAACAGACACGCATTTGTGAAGGTGTGATGGTCCCCCATTTGTCATGGTCCTGTAGAGCGAGAGAGGGGGCATTTTAAAGGCATACGAATTTAAAGAATAGGACAATATGAGAAACGATGTAGCCTGTTTAATAAGAAGAATTTGCGGTTTCACAAATTTGCAGATTTTCATCATAAGCATTGATTTAACATTTTCTTCATAAATTCGGTAGAACTTCCAAATATGATAATCATTTGAGTCCAACGAAGGCCAATATGACAAAAAGAAATGCTAATCATTCCATAGGATTTTTATTAAATGCGGCTCATACAAAAGCGTTGGTATTCCAAATTTTCGCAAAAACACATGTTACTATACAAACACCTAACTTTTGTGAACTTGTAGGATGGAAGTGACAAAATCTCATTCTAACATTTAAAAACAACTTTATTCAGTCTTCATCGTTAGTACGTTAACAAAAAGGAAAAAATGTTAGTATGTCTATAAGTATGGACGAAGGCAAAAGCAAGGAATTTCCTGTGATTATAATTCCCCAGTAGGGGAAAGAGAATTGTTCATATTGTTGAATGATTGTACAGCTTCATGACGCGTCCATATGTGTATGCACGGAAGTGTGTCTGTACACCTGTGTGAAAGTCAGTTCACATGTAAACAATTATGTGTGTGTGTTATAACAAGTCCACGTGTATGAGGCAGTAGCCATTTTTGCATCTCGTTGAAGTTGGTCTGGTAAAATGTCTGTTGCGTCCCCAGAAAGGGGAAACGTGTGTTTGGCAGTGCCAATGTAGAAAAGAGAGAGAAGTGTCGTCTCGTGCCACAGAAGAAAAAAGAGAGGGTTGATGGCGGTCAAGTGTTTATATAATTATGCTAGCCATCCGAGATTTGCCTAAAAGAAGGCCACTGATTAGTCAAGCTAAAGAAAAAGTTGTTTGCTTGAACCAATCAGCAGGGAGCTAAGAAGTCATTGATAGTTTAACAATATGCTACAAGAAACGGCTAAAAACTTTGAGGCATCAATTCTATTTGCGGAATTTTGTTATTTGCGCGTGTTTCTGGGCCTACTGTATTTAGTGTGTGATGTGCGAGAGAAGATGTACTATAAAGAATTTAAGAAAATAGTGTATTATGGTATTTTGTTCTGGGTTAATTATTAAGACGTGACATATCTATGCAAATAAATAATCGATATGGAGTGTCCATAGAATAAGTAAAGCTACGCATGTCCCTAGTTGTGAATGTCACATCTCGTCAGGTTAAAAGAACCCAGCGAAATAGCAGGAGGCCGCGTGGAAGTCTTTTCGTTTCAAGCGTCCGTGTTAGAGAGAGAGAGGGGGTAAGAGAGCATTCAGCGCAAGGCACGGCAGATTTAAACTTGTGCGTGTTTTCATATCGTTCGCTACAAATTAAACATAAAATGTTATTTGTTGCTTCAGATTTAAACATTTGAGGTCATTGAAACGAGTCGGTGATTTCATCCTTTTGTAACACCATCTATAAAAACAAGTTGGAGTAATGCCCAGTGGATGCCATCACTAAATTATTACGTCATCACTTGATATTGATTGGAGGTAAGCGGGAACAGTTAATGCTGTCACAAATGTTAATATCCATGAATCCAGAGAGGGGGGTGAGATTATTTATGACGTTTTATCAGAATTAAACGGAGACCCAAACGATTACGGATTGTCTGCTAGGTCTAGTATGCTACTAAAACTCTGCGGCTCTTGTGTGAATTTCTTTGCTTGTCCATTTGTTTACGTGCACAAAGGATGACGTTATTATTGTATTGCGATATACTCAACACACAGGGCCGGCGGGACAGTTATAAAAGTGGGGGCTTCTCCTAAAAAGTATGGGGCCGGTTACACACATGCATATCAACTTCATTTTTGATGACCGTAATGTGGGGGGCTAAGTCAACAAGTGATAACTGTTTTGTAAATGTGCGAGTATATTAAGATGCATGTTTTGTTAGTAAGAGAGTGACTGTATTAACTGTATACATGAGTTCGATAAGTAGTGTATATCTTGTCGCTATGTTTAGTAGTTCGTACGTTAAGAAAGACAATATCAAAAAAAGATAAAATCTATCAATACAATATAATTATGTTTAATTGACAACTTTGTTAAGACAACGAAAGATCAAGTGTTCATTAAGAATGAATGTTCACAATGGTCCAATAATTTTTTGTTAAATAGGTTTTTTCTGTAAGGAGTACTTTAATACACATATTAATCTGCGTATATTAGTGTGTCTATTTTCCCAGTCAGACAGTCTATCCGTGAAATGTGCATATAGTTTCAGAGTGTTAGAGTATATATCTTCTCGCTGTGCTTATTGTGTGTGTAAATAAATATGTGTGTATTATTTTTCCTATTAGAAAGAGAATCCGTGAATTGTGTATACCCACTCAGTGCTAGGGTATATATGCCTTCGCTACGTTTATTAGTTTGTGAAAGTATATCGTCACGCGTGTTTTTCATGTAGATGGCTTTTTATTAAAAAAAGTGAAAAGCAATCAAACAACACATATTGACTATTATGAAGGAATATTAAATAAACAAAACAAGCGAACGTAACACACAACACAACAATATTCACAAAACCAAACAATGTAAGGAAGAAATATTAGGCTTCCAGCTTCATACAGAGAATCCATGAAAAATAAAACTTTTAAATAATCGGAGATGTTTGATAACTGGTTATCTCCCCTTTATATCTCTTAGTATTCCCATTTACTACAACCTCCAACCAACTCACTAACAAGTGCATAGAATCCATTCTATCTACTAAACGAGTCAGTCTCAATAAAGTCTTATAATCGTCTGCAGGTGTCTGCTTTATTCCTCCTTGTTTAACGTTTGTAATTGTGTATTTACGTCTAATATAACAGACAGAAAACCGTCATATTTGTATTATTATAGTACGCGTGTATTTTATTAATTAATATTTCTTGCGTTTTAATTGATTGAAAGAACCTGCTGATTAAAGTTTTCGTCCGATCAAGAATCGATACGTAAAAAAAACAATATTCACTGCTGCTGATATTTCTAACAACATTTCTATTTCTAGGTCGATTGTCACATGAACATCGAACATGTTTTATAATTTCCCTTCTGGAATAATGAATGAACGTCGTTTGACGATTTTTTAAAAATTGGATCTGCTTCATTTATTAACAAAATATGAACTTTGTGAGTTCTGAATGACCGTATTGCAGGTCAAGGTTGGTAGCTTGTAGGGCAGGCCATTTTTGACATTTTAATTTTATTTCTTCGTCTCCAATTGACGGAATTTTGTAGTTACGATCTTTTCGTTATTTTATCTGGAAGAAAAGGTTTGAATCTGAAGAGTTTTTTGACGAGTTGATGTTGTGTTGCTGAAAATATGTTAGTTTGTCGAGTCGATTTGACGAGTCTAATATCGTGTTGTTGGCAATATGTATAAAATTTCGAATTTGTATTGGGAATCATCATGTTTTCAGATGCCTGTTTAGATCTTTGACGGACAACGGTCCACAATACACAGAAGCTTTCCAAAGATTTATCACATCATGGTGTATTAAGCATGTTACTAGCTCACGCCACTATGCTATAAGCATTGGATTCATTGAGAGACATGTGCAGCACATTAAGTCCACAATCAAGAAATGCCTTAAGGATAAAGGTGACATCCAAATAGCATTACTGCAGATCGGAGCAACACCTATAGACAGCAAATTACGATCACCAGATGAGCTACTATTCGGACGGCCTGTAACAACAACACTACCCAGCCGAGTAGAGCCTGGAAAGGAAAAACACCGACAACAACTAGACGAAAAATCGACATTAATGAAAACAAACCATAATCTCAATAGATACACTAGAAACCTACAACCACTTTATCCAGGCCAACACGTGTCAATAATAAACAAAAATGACAAAACGTAGCACCCTGGAACCATTGTCCAGAAGGATGGTAACACAAGGAGCTACATTGTGGAACAAGACGTGCTGTACCAATAGGGCAGGTCGATTTTGGAATCGTGACGATGCGATGGCAATGATTGTTGGGGTTTGGCATGATAAATAACGACACAAAATTTTTTTTCCCAAATCGTTACCATTAATTGAGGAAACGACTTTAAAGGTTGAAAATTAGCGATTTCGCATGTGTTTTCGGTGATCAGTGAAATATTTCCCGCCATAAAAACATTCCGTACCGTTGGAGAAATAGAAATGTGTAAATATCATTTAATAAAGATTTTGTCAACTAAATTATTTACATTATTTTCAATAAATCAAATAAAAATAAATAAAGATCATAAATAATGAAAAATATTCATTTGTAAAGGCAAAATTGAGATTGTTAGTAAGTACTGTTTACTGTTTACCGATAAAAGATTACTTAATTTTTTTTCTCTCGTGGAATTCAGGATTTGTGATTTTTCGGTAGAAAACAAATTAATTTAATTATCAATAAAACACCATTAAACCGAAAAATGCCTTCATTTTAATGATGAAATAAAATAAATGTAATGCTTTTATTAATAGTGACGCTGGAACTTTCTTTGGGGGGTATTATTTAAATTTACACCGTTTTAAATTCGTGTTTGTTATTGTATATCGAATGTATGAAATATTGACGGCTGTTGGATTTTAATTGTAAAAATAATTAGTAATTTTGTATTTTTATGTAAGAAACTTAATTATTTGACATAGAAAGAACAAAAGCTTGTTTAATCTATATCATTTTATATTTTAAGTGCATCTGGCGTTTCAAACGCGTTTGTTTTTCTCCGTCAAGAAATATTTCAATTTTTTAGGTAAGTAAATTATTTTTGTTCTATTTTTTTTTTCGTGTTTCAAATTAAATTTTATCAATGAAGTTTGTATTAAAATACCATAATGTTTCAGTTTTGTATCAGAAAAAAACTAATTTTTGCGCATTTTAAGTTATTACCCACTTTTTTTTTATTTTACGGACCATTTTTTTTTCTGTGTAAAATTATCGATTATGTCGCTATAGTAATCCGTTTTTTTTTTTACCCAATATTTTAGATTTTACAGTATTTTTATTTTTAGTGTGATTGTCATGAATTGGGTGATCATTTTACATTAAATGTATTTGGGAAAGTGATCCCCACTCTAAAATCTAAATTATTGGGTAAAAAAAAGGATTTTACCATAACTCAAACAGTATTGAGTCTGTTTAAATAGTCCTGTCATTTTAAGCCACACTTTTAGATGCAGCCTAACCCTAACAGACTATCACTAAAGCTAACCAAAACTCCTTACCATAATTGCCAGCAATTTTTTTTTAATATGAAACTAGAAGATATAAATCAAACTGTTTTAGACTAATTCATTTATTTTTTTTTTTTTCAGATAAAAATGTCTGTAAAAGGACGTTCTGTTTTAACTCGCAGTAAGAGTTCCAAAAGATTTGCTGGTCCACCTTGTCCTTTGGATAAAACGGAACCCCCAACTTTACGACAAGTTATCCAGTTTAGTTATTTCCTTGAAAATACCTATCCCCACTTTTCAAATAGTGATATTTCCAAATTGATCGCAAAGGAAATAATCAATATTTGGCAAGCAGTGAACCCACAATTGCCTTTGTTAAGGGAATATTATATAGGGCAGAGGGTGAATGTATTTTGCTTCAAGAGGGCCAAACTGATTAACAGGAAAACTCTTACTGCACCCAAAGTGAAAATAATTAAGGAACAGCTGGATAAATTATTTGATATTTCTTCATGTTGCTGCAAACTGCCTGTCTTAAGATGTGATGACTTTGCTGTAAAGTGCAATACAGAAAATTGCCAAACAAGGCATATAGTCTGCACTTGTCCTCCTAACAAGAAGGTAATATTACTTCTATGGTTGTTTTTTGTTTGAATTTTTTAAATTGAACTAATTCATGTCCCAATTTTCAATATTTAAATTAATTGAAAAATATTAATTTACTTCTGATAATCTTTCTTTTTCTAGTAAATAATATTGTGATATTTTCCTTAATATTCGTCATGTATGCTAGATCTGTTATTAAACACATAAACATTTTGACATTTCAGGTTCTCATTGAAGAGAGAGAATATTTAAAAGATCAGAGAGAGAAAACAGGACCAAAAGGCAGTTTCCAACTTGGACCTATTGACAAAGATGCTGTCAAAACATACAAAAAAGATTCAGCTGAAGCAGATAGATTAGACAGGCAAATTGAAAGACAGCAACAAGATTCTTCACATGTTGCTTCCTCTACATCAAAAATCTTTTCACAGACATCTTCCAGTGTAGAAACAACCGATGACAGTTTTGAGCCAGGCAGACAGTCTAAGGGACCTTACAGTCTTTTAAATGTCCCGAGATATTCTATGGAACTGATTAGAGGTGATATATCTTCTAACCTTGGGGCTTGCCTTGCTAATGCCTTTCTATTAGACTTACAACACATGGGCCTTCTTCACCCAACCATTAATTTAAAAGACATTATTATAGATAAATCAAAAATAGATAGAGAAAAGGCAAGAGTGAAAGTAACCAGCCATTAAAAAACATTTCCAGGAATATGTACATCTTATCTGCATTGGAGTTGATTGCAGAGTTGATAAGGACACTTTGTATTACAAGGAAGTTACAGGAGAAAATGGTGAAAAAATGATTAAGAAAAGCAAGGGGCCAGAGCGCCACTTAACATTTACCAGAGAGATAGGAACTGCAAGTAAATATCTCACCCATAGAGTGATACCCAACATTGGTGCAACTGGTGTTCTTCTAGCAGAGGATGTTGCTGCTGTTCTAGAAGAGTACAACAGTGTAAACACCGTTAAGGCAATTCTGGTGGATAATACCAGTACAAACACTGGTTGTGAAACCGGGATGGTTACAGCTTTGGAGAAAAAACTTAACAGAAAGTTACATACCATTGGCTGTTCACTTCATCAAAATGAACTGCCATTTAGAGCCATCTTTAAGTTAATTGATGGAACTACAAGAAGCCCTACCACTTTCACTGGTCCTTTAGGGAAACTTTGTGGAACTAATTACCAGGATTTGCCCCAGGTAGCATTTCATAGTATTAGTGGTCCTCTGGATAATTTATATCTTACTGCAGAGGTAATGAATGATTTAAGTGGTGACCAGCGACTACTTTGGGAATATGCTATAGACATTTCTATAGGGAAAGTGAACCCTAGATTTGCTGCCTGGAAGATTGGGCCTCTGAATCAATCAAGATGGCTGACTTTAGCCATCAGGTTAATGTGCTTGTGGACCAGAGGTACCTATCCACCAGAACTCTCGGATAAATTACACACCATTATAAAATTTATAATTGAAGTATATGCAGTTAGTTGGTTTGAGATCAAAAGGGACAATACATTTTTTAACCAACAATTGTATATCTTCAATATGATCCAGAGAGTCAAGCAACAGTCGACCGAAATTCAGAATGTTGTATTAAAAAGTTTACGATACAATGCTTTTACTTTGCTTCCGGAAAACATTCTGTTGCCAATGTTGAAGTCAAATGAATTGGAGGTGAGGGAAGAGGCCATAAAAAAAGATATTGTCCATTAGGTAAGTAAACATTTATGTATACTTAATTAGTTATGTCAATTTACAAGAATAATTTGAAGTTTCATTAAAATTACATAAAAAATATAACAAGTACAGGTAAATTTTCTAATATAAATATTTTTTGTTTTGTTTCAGAAGTAGCGAACCACCAAAGAAAAGATTGAAGAAAATTACTGCCATCAATTTTGAAGCCACACATTGGTCAACTTTGATTGACCTCTCACAAAGTGGGGTCTGTGAACCTGCACTCACAGAAAGGTTTTCAAACAATGAACTCCTAGAAGCTTCAATGAATGGAACAACATTGGAATTTCCAAATTTACCTGCACATTCACAAGGCGTGGAAAGAGCTATCAAGTTAACAACTGAAGCTTCACAAATTGTATATGGACAGGAAGCAAGGCACAAGCACATTATAACCAAAACATTTTGTCACCAAATAAGACCTTCATTTACTTCGAAGGGAAACTACAGGGAACAATTTAGTTCTATTATAACATAATTTGATAAACTTACAGTATTGTCCTCACAACAAAAATAACATAAGCTAAACAAAAAATAACTTCAATGCAAAACAAATTTAAATAAATATATCGAATCGCATACTTTAAAAAGCAAAATTAACGGTATCAAAACTAATTATTATTTATTGTAGCTAGAAAAGAGTAAGTAGTTAAATTAACAATTCAAATTTAAAACATTTGTTCCTATAATCTGTTTCCAGTAGTATTATTGTATAATACACTTTTATTTATATATTTTTAAAAGTAATTATGACCAAAAATGGAAAAGTGATTAGCCTTTTTTGTAATTTTGTACAATTTCTACAGTTCTCATTCATTGAATACAGTTAAAAAATGACATATTTTACTAGTGGTGATTCATACTTAGAATTCTGGTTTGAATATATTTTCTATTCATTGTATCTAACAAAAAATATCAATTGTATCTGAATTTATTAGTGAAATAGTAAAATTTTGAAGTCAGTTTGTCAGCAAAATCCTGCGGAAATTAGGTATTTCTGAACATTTTCGTACCCGATCTTTAAAACTAAATGCTCAGTTAAGTTTTAAAGTTAGGAATCTAATTTTTGGTATCAATTCTCACAACACCAAACCCCAGCTTTCGCCACCGTAGCAGCGTTGATTTTCTAAAAAAAGTGAAAAATCGACCTGCCCTACTGTACCAATACCGACAGTGAAAAAGAAAGTACACTTTGCTGATCAAACATCAAGGACGGTACTATGTAATGACCAACCTAATACAAATGACGGCAGGAAACAAACCACCATCCCAGACGATGATAGGGAAATTGCACCAAACGAAGACCATATACAAAGAAACTCAACCCACACTAGATCTGGACGAGTCATAAATATGCCAGCCAGATTCAAGGACTCTATATAACCAGAAACATTTCAGACAGAATCTATGACTACTCAACAAATACCAGCACTACAAGACAATTACAAAACAGACAATAATACATAAAAAATAATCACTCTATACTAATGATAATCAGTATACTAATTCAGACTTCCATACACTCATATGAACACTACTAAACAGGGAGGATGTTGTGATATATTATATACTAACCATCTGCGTACTAACACATAAGAACTACTCAAAGGGTGAACGTCTCCATAACCTCACGAAATAAACCTACGTAAAATCTCTCCTCATCCAAGCCTTTGTTATTCTTTACCCAATAATACTTCAAACAGGAGCTAGGGGTAATTTATCCTGTTTTTTATTGGCTGGCTTGTTTTTGTAAAGGCGTGAAAATAATCCCTCTTTTTGTTTTGAGTTTTTGAAAGAGAGTGGACACGTGATTTCTGACGTACTTTTCTCGTGTGTGCAATGCCTGACTCTTCAATGTGTTTCGAACTTTGTTAAACACTTTCAAATCTCTTGCAGTATTCAACTTATTTCGATAATGTATAATTTGGCTCACTTTCGTACTTGTTTAAAACTCTACGTCTAATTTCTGCGTCTCTGGTACGAAAGTCTTTGTACGAAAATTAACCATTGAAACTTATCAGCGCTAAGTTGAGCTAGTTTCAGATTTTAACAGTATTTATTAATAGTGTTATATAATGGGACGCATGTGATTATGTACGTACAGAGAGATCGCTTAACTTGCGCGATTTGTAACAGTCATCTCATGCAACTTTGGTGAGATGTTTTATCACGATTCGCGTTGACAGTTGATGAGACTATAATGTTCTCGCTTGTCAATTGTTATGTGAATCTATTAATATTCGGCTGGCGACTAATAGATACGTGTACATACAATGCGAAGCGAGAACGTAGAATGAATAAGAAAGAGAGACATGGTTTGATGTTTACGCTTCCGAGACCTTCTTCTAAAGAGGGGGATACACGTCAGCTTTCGTTTATATACAGAAGAGAAATATACAAAGGGAGACAATTATACAATGTAAGTGAGGTAATTATGAAACACGTTGTTGTCTCCAAATGCAAGACACTACACCTCTCTCCACCTTAATTAAGTGTACGCGTGCGTGCGTATGATAAGCGGGGGGAGTACAGTCCATTATTGTCCATGGTGATTCTCTGATTTCAAGGGGGATCACCGATTATACAATTGTCTCAGTCAAGGAGGAAATCGTTTTTTCTTTTTCTTTGCAAGATACGTAATTGAAGACCAACTTACGTCGTCTGCAGGATGAGGGGGGGGGGGGAATCGACTTTCGACTCTTTTGAATCAATCTGATTTTGATTCCTATTCTCTCTTCTTCAGGGGAGCTGTCAGAATTTGTCCGCGTGAAGAGTTGTCTTGGGTTGGACGTCGAAACTCTCTCCTTCTTTCTCTGTCTGCATGTGTCACTGCTTCTCTTCTTTTCCTTTTTTTTCTTCCTTTCTTCGTGCATTGCTGCCACGTGGGAATCAAAGGTGTTAGATTCCGGGGTTTTTTTTTTTTAACTGTGCGCTACACCGATAAATCTGGTTGTTTACGTTTTTCGTTGTTTTGTTTTTTTCCTTTAAGGAGTTTTTTATCCCAGTTACGTTGTTTTTTTGGGTTTTTTTTTTTCCTTCAGTGTTCTTGGTTTATTTTGTTTCATTCGAAGTGTTGATAGCATTCCCTGCTAAATCAACTAGTCGTTGTTTGCACGTGGGCACTGTATAGAGACTATCTGTCCTTTCTGCCAAGGTACGTGGCACTTTTTGGGACTTTGCCAGCTCTCTTCTTATGTAGTAGAATTATGTCTGGGCTTGAATAACTTCTGTTCTTTGTCTCTGATACGGACTCTTTGAATGATTTTGGGCAATATCAGAGTTTGGCCGCATTTGTCTGTTTTCCTCTTTCGTTTCGGCCAGGGACCTGTTTCTTTCTTGCCTTTTCAGTATCTGAAGGTTTCCGTGCAAAACTTCACCGTTTTTGTTTTGGCACGGGCTCTTCGAAAAGTTCCGGAGCAACATCAAAGTTTGGTCAAAATTGTCTCTTTATTCATTCCGTGTGTTATGTTCTTTCGTTTCGTTCTTCGTATCGTTTAGTTTTCGTTTTGTTTCTTTTTTTTTTTAAACGTGAGTTGTTTAAAATTCTCGTGGCCTTGTAACGACTTTCATTCGAAGTGTTTTTTCTCTTTTTTTTTTTTAAACGTGAGTTGTTTAAAATTCTCGTGGCCTTGTAACGACTTTCATTCGAAGTGTTTTTTCTCTTTTTTTTTTTTTTTTTTAAACGCGAGTTGTTTAAAATTCTCGTGGCCTTGTAACGACTTTCATTCGAAGTGTTTTTTTCTTTTTTTTTTTTAAACGTGAGTTGTTTAAAATTCTCGTGGCCTTGTAACGACTTTCATTCGAAGTGTTTTTTCTCTTTTTTTTTTTTAAACGTGAGTTGTTTAAAATTCTCGTCGCCATTTATAATGTTCTCGCTTGTCAATTGTTATGTGAATCTATTAATATTCGGCTGGCGACTAATAGATACTTGTACATACAATGCGAAGCGAGAACGTAGAATGAATAAGAAAGAGAGACATGGTTTGATGTTTACGCTTCCGAGACCTTCTTCTAAAGAGGGAGATACACGTCAGCTTTCGTTTATATACAGAAGAGAAATATACAAAGGGAGACAATTATACAATGTAAGTGAGGTAATTATGAAACACGTTGTTGTCTCCAAATGCAAGACACTACAGAGACCTCAGGTCGAGGGTTGGGTCGCACCTGTGGGTTGATCACGAGATTTTGTGACGTCCCAATTTTTCCGGTGAGGAAACTGCAGTGAGATTTCAGTTCTTGACGCGAAGCCGACGATTCAAGCCGTCTAAAGTCATGTAGCGATTAAATAATATAGGGAAGTACAGATCCCCCAAAATGACAGCCAGACGATGTCCCCATCTTCCTTCCCTTGCAAGTGATTAAGTTATTAGTTAATTAACTAGCGTAAGCTTCTCTCTCTCTGTTTCAACGAACTTGCTTTGGTGTCGACAAGCTAATAAATGGAAATAAATTGCTCGGAACTAAACAAGAAGGCTTTTTATATTTTGTTATGTGTAGATTGATTTCAGTTACAGAGAGAAACCGCCGGTACAAAATGGTTACAACGACAAAACGTCTGCAGAGAGTGGGCAGCGACGGGTCGTCTGCTAACAATAGCAGCTAGGTTGCGGACATTGAAAGCAGAAAAAGAAGAAAGGGAAATATAATTCCCGAATTGTGTTTACTGCTGTGTCAGCCGAAAGCGAGAGATTGAAGCAGGGACCGACTGGCCAGACCACTCGACGTCGCCCGGATCGAGAAACGACATATCGTCCCGTTAGCAAGCGATGCCGTTCGCTGGGTCAACAAAGGAGCTGTTGTACTTCGCCAGATGTATACATACAACGTATTATAAACCAAATATTTAACGTTGGTGATTTAAATATTCAACAATAGTTGACGCGAACGTCAAATAATCTTGGTTTTTTTTCTCGTTAAGTCCTTGCACTTCTACCGTTTGTTGAACAAGGAAGTTTTTGGGCTGAATAATTATGTTAACATTTTAAAGTAAAGTCGCTGTTTTTTCGAGGTAAAATAAAGTTCATGAATTTAGTATGTTCGATGGTCTCTAATTTTCGGATAAGTAGGCGAACTGTTTTAGAGCCTGCCAAATTTACACAATTGTAGAAATGCTCTTATATCCTGAAATAAGGAACAATATTCACTAAACTGAACAGAGGCAAAATCAAAGACAGAACACTTGTTATTCGTTTGTTTGCTCGAAGCGAAAATCCACGTCAGCTGAACAGCATTTATTTGTATATGTACAGACCCGATGTAGGGGGAATACCTCCGAGTTGACCAGTGAAAGGGCGGTAATCGCTTGTACACAACAACAATCTATTTTGTATAGATCCCCATACCTTCTGAAACATGAAGCGAATGGATTATCCTCGTCTGTTAAATAAGTTAAATTTTCAATTGCCCTTAAAACGGCATTCTGAGAAAAAGCATATTCGTTCTACGTATTTTGACCCCATGCGATATTGTCTGCATTAATACTTCAATCCTTTGATTGGTTTCTTTTCTTTGTTCCAAAAGTCTTTCATCGGCTTCTTTATTTGTTCTAATAGTTTTTCGTCGAATTTCGTTGTTGTTCCAGCTTGACCACGCGAGATTTTACCCCTTATAAAAGCAGCAGCAGATTGTCTCTCGTTCTCTCTTTTTTCTTCCGAGTTCCAGACAACACACAGAAGATCGTCGTTGTCACCCTCCTCTCAATCAAGGGGAAGGGGGTGATATTAAAAAAGTAGGTACACTCCCTAATTTCCTACCATGAACAAAGAACCCCCGTCCAAAACAAACACACATATTACAATTGCCACTAAGAGACAAACGAAACTTTTTCACGCTCGAACATACACACTCATTCTAACTAACACTCATGTAATGAAATATCCAAACCATCGCTGACATTTCACGGGCATATACTCAGTGCTGACGGTCTACGTCCAGATCCAGGAACGGTCGCTGGTGTTTTCAACTTACCAACACTAACAGACAGAACCGAAACCCGCCGATTCCTAGGGATGGTGAATCAAATGGGAAAATTCATTCCAAACCTGGCGGACATGACTAAGCCATTAAGGGACCTGTTAAGCCGGAAATACGCATTCATGTGGTACAGTGCACAACAGGGAGCATTTAGCTCCATCAAGAAGGCCCTGTGTTCAGCACCAGTGCTATGCTTATATAGTCCCTCATTCTCTACTTATGTAGCAGTCACCAATAGGGACTACTTTTGAATGCGTAATCACTGTCCCTGTGAGCTGGCTTGTCCAATCAAATCACAGGGCGCAGTAATATCGTTAGTTCCCTAAGGGACTACTTAGGTCTCCTTAGGGTTTGAAGAAAAAGATCAGACGACCTCCTGGCACCAGCTTGGATACATCGCAGAGAGCACCAGCGAGGAACTAGGAAACGCTCTCTCTCCCGCCGCCGTCGTCACTTGACGACTACTACCATCTTCACCTGAAGAAATCACAGGCGGCCCTAAGAACTCTTATATTCTTCCTCAGACGGACACTGTCCCACTTTCTTCTACTTATACCAAACGGTATAGGTAGCCTTGAGTTAATGAAACGTCTTTTTGTTATATTTACATAAATAATTTTCATTGTTCCGTTTCTTTACGAGAAGATAAAAGGATACCCCCTTTCACCTCCTCACCCTCTACCTTACAAATGGTGACCCGACGCTAAAAGAAAAAACAAACCTTCTGATATGCGAAACGTATGGAAAAAACGGAATATAAAAAACAAAAAAAACTGCTCGAAAAGTTATTTCTGCGACGAAAAAGTTTTAAAACTCAACCCCACGGCGACAAATAAAGTCCGTCGTTGTAAACAAAAAAAAAAACAGTCACAAATTGAGCAAGACACGAAACTCCGCGTTTTTGTAAACAGAAAAAGAAAAAATTTTAACCTTGAGAGATTCGGAAACTTTTTAAATTCTCTTTGAGAGCTTAAAAAAAGACAGTTATTTTTAACACCAAAAAAGAAAAAAAACTACCGAAATCCATTTTTCTCTCTCTCTCTTTCACTCTATCACAGTAAAGGCGTATTTCGCATCGAAGAAACTTTTTCTTTTATGAAATATTTTTCTGTGTTTAACTGAACGAATTATTGACAGAGAAATACTTCAAAATACCTTCAAATATAAAACTATTAACAAAAAATACTTTTTCCAAAATTTAAAACAAGTTTCAAACACCTTTAGACGGTCAGACTCTGCGACGCCGCGACGTATCCCACCGCTGCCATCACAAACGAAGAAAGAAAGCATTCTTTTTCCCATTTAAGAAAAAGAAAAAAAAAAGAAAAAAAGACTCTTGTTTTTACGAATAATTTTTTTTAAAGGCCCCTTAAAAGAGTAAGTACATTAGTTTTTTCCCTTTTACACACACATACATATACTCAAAGATATCCACGTCGCAAAAAAATACATACTTATTATTTTTTTAACTTCTTGGCTTTTTACACTCACACAATTCCTCTTTCGTTTTTTCTCTCTGAAATGTGTGTCCATGACAATGTTTTCAATTTTTATTTAATTTAGATTTCTTGGTCTGGGGTCCCATTAAAAAAAGAGCGCTTTATCTGCTAACGCCTGAGACAGCAGTCAACAGGGCACATTGGCCATACTCCATGCGATAGAGCGACTTGAGAGAAACATGCGAAAATTAAGCATGTCTAGACCTCAATCGCCTAGACGTCATAATCGTTCGTCGTCCCCACACCATCGCCACTCAAATAAGGTAGGATTGTGTTACTACCACAGTCGCTATGGTAACCAAGCACATAAGTGTAAACAACCTTGTTCGTTCCCTAACCAGGGAAACTAAATTCTTGGGACCCGAGCACGGCACGGTCTCCACTAGGTTCTCATGATAACCGTGCATATTTCATTAGGAACTCAATATCCCAAGCACGTTGCTTGGTTGATACCAGGGCCGCTTGCAGTATTTGGCCACTGAAACTACTAGCTAAAAAGCCACCAGTGTCGCCCATTTCACTGCAAGCCGTAAATCACTCCCCTATTCTCACGTAAATTTCTCGTTTATTGGACTTGGAATTGCGCAGAGACTGTACGTGGGTCTTTACAGTCGCGGATTTACCCTACACCATTCTGGGCACGGACTTTCCGCACCACTTTAATCTATGAGTGGACATGCGCAGACGACGGCTGATAGATGCTAATACGGAACTTTCCGTACCAGGTTTTTAATCAAACACCCCATCTGTCATCCCGTTATTCTTTATTGCCGCAACCGATGACCCATACCAGACCCTACTCCACTCCTACCCAGAGTTAACGAACCTTAATTTTGTTGTGAGTAATCCAACAAAACATTATATTGAGACCACAGGAGCTCCTGTGTTCTCACGCCTTCGTCGCTTACCTGCAGAGAAACTAAAAGCGTCTAAGGCGGAATTTTACCATATGCTGCAACTGGGAATTATACGCCCCTCGTCCAGTCCTTTGGCTTCCCCTTTGCATATGGTTCCGAAGCGCTTCGGAGATATGCATCCGACTGGGGACTATTGACAACTCAATGCCATGACGGTACCTGATCGTTACCCAATCCCACCTATACAGGACTTTGTTTCGTGTCTGCACGGTTGTAAGACCTTCTCCAAACTAGACTTAGTAAAGGCTTACAATCAGATACCACTGAATCCGCCGATAAACCCAAAACGGCGGTAACAACTCTTTTTGGAGCTTTGAATTCCTGACTATGTACTTTTCAACGCTTCATGGACGAAGTAGTGCGAGACCTTGACTTCGTCTATAATTACATAGACGACATACTTGTAGCAAGTGCCTCACCTGGGGAACATGTCACCCGTTTCCGCCTACTGTTCGAACGGTTTCAGCAATACCAGGTCAGGATTAACCCTGGTGAATGTGTTTTTGGTGCTTCGTCACTAGTTTTCCTGGGCCATGGAAGTTACCTTCCCCTGCAATGTAAGATCTAACGTGAATAAACGAGACCCGGGAGTCAGCCATCTTGGTCTGAGATAATACACCTCGTCTTGCCTCATTTACTTACGAAAACCATAACAAAACAGAAAGACTGACTCAGATCCGGAAAGCAACGAATCAAGATGAGGTATGTGACCAACCCAGGAAGACAATAGTACAGGATTGGCCAACCGAGAAAATAGACCTTCCTGCTGTGCTGCACTCATATATTCACACCCGTGATGAGATGTCAGTTCAAGATGGACTTATCTTCAAGGGCGACCGAGTACTCATTCCAATCAGTATCCGGAGTGACATCAAACGCTCAATTCATTCCTCACACATTGTCATAGATGGAAGCCTACGCCGCGCCAGAGAATGTGTTTTCTGGCCGGGAATGTCATCGGACATACGGGAATACATATCCACTTGCAAAACCTGATGCAAGTTCGCCACAGAGCAACCGAAAGAAACTTTGATGCCACATAATAGACCTGATCGGCCATGGCAGAAAGTTGGCATTGATTTGTTTAAAAGTGAGACGGTGAAGTACTTCATAACTGTCGATTATTTCTCAAACTTCTGGGAGATCGATCAATTAGAAGACACAACAAGCTCCACCATTATCCGCTCACCACACCAAGCAACCGACGCTAAGGAGTCTTTCTAAGGCGAATCCCCTGTCAGGACCCACACACGCACTGGCAGAGGAATACGAAAGCCAGCATACCTCAAAGACTACACAAACTGATAGCAGTCTGGCTAAACAATGTAACTCCTTAGAGTAAGAACACTCCTCATCCATAAAATAGAGGATGTTACATTATGCCCCCACCCATGTTCATTGGACTATAACCCCCATTTCCCTGTAAATCCCGACATGCATCTGCATCCGTTTCCGGCCTCTCGGAATAAAGCCTCGCTTCGGCCAGTATGTCTTATCTCTCTCCTACACGTGTGTTCTCTTTACTTCCTAAATACATCGTAATCTAACACTGTTAATATACTGTTGATTTTCACAAATTGTTATTTCTCTGTTAAAGGTTATATTAATTAATTGAATTTGCATTACTTCTTATTTAAAAAAAACAACATATTTCCATTTTCGGAAAAATTATGAGAGTTATCGCCCCCTTACACTATTTTAGCTCTTCTAAAATGAAAACATGAATTTCGGTCCGTGCCTAATCTGCAGAAGTGGCCAAAACTTTTTATCAGATATGACCGTTTAAAAAAGAAGAAAGAAAAACAATTTTTTTGTTAAACATGTTTATAATGAATCACATTAAAAAAAACAACAACATAAAATGTCTTCGTTTTATTATGAGAAAATACGGAACTTCTTTACACAGGGACAATATCACATGTTAGACCGGTTGGTGATGACGAGACAGTTTCTTTGTCTTTGTTTTAAGTTTATTTGTTAAGAACGAAGAAATGAGAAATTGTAAATATTCGTTTGTGCTCCTAATGAAAAAAATATTGGCTTGATGATATAAAAAATGACACAATAAAGACCTCACAAATCTAAAACGCAAGTTTTCGATGAAGATAAACTGAACTTGAACGTGAAAAATTATATATTGAAAAAATCAACAACAAAAAACTTGTGATGTAAATATGAGAAAATGCTGAACTTCTTTACACAGGGAACAATATTACTTGTTACACCGGTCAATTCTGACGAGCATTTTCTTTTTCTTTGTGTTACGTTTATTTGAACAAGAAATGAGACATTGTCAAGATTTATTAAAAAAAAAAGGACAAATAAATTTAGAGAAAATTATTTTATTTTCTCTTTGTTTGAAACTGCTGATTTTTAAAGGTAAGTCTAAAAAAATAGAAATAAGTTTTTGTTAGTGGTTCAATTGTAGAATAAAGGCCTTTGAAATATCTCGCCGATTTCATTTTATTTTAGATGAAATTGATTTTTGGTCTTAAATTGTATTTTTAGTTGTAAAATAAAATAATAATTTAAATTTTAAAGTTTTCAAAAAAGTAACTTTACGGCAAAGTTAACTTTTTTCATCTTTGCTCAGCAAGAAATTTAAGTGTTGAAAAAGTAAGTTTAAACGGGTATTTTTAACAATAGCCCAACAACGAAAACGCTGAAAAAACAAATATACAACAAATAAAAGTTACCGTAGCCGATAAAACGGAATTTCCAAGTTAACTGTGACCTTTATTAATGATTATAATCCGTTAAAAGTGCTATTTTCTATGAGTTAATAGTTTTAGCTTACATAAAGTGAAAAAAAAAAAGTAATTAATGGCCGCTCTCGTTCTCGTTCTCGTTTCAATTGTTTTTTTACTGGGACTCATAGTCAAAGCGCAATGTTTGCATTTTTCAGCCAAGCAGAAGAACAAAACAAAACTACATTTTAAGCAAAAGGAATAAAATAATTTTCTTTTGATTTACATGTCAGTGTGCTTTTATTTACATATTATTTTCGGTAAATTTTTACTATCCATTCCCAGCGCAGTTTACCCCTTAAAAAAGTTAAAGTTCTACTTTTTTGTGCAAATACATTTAAACAGCCTAAAAAATATCCGCAAAGAAGGAATTAAATTTTTTTAAAAAATATTTAAGATTTTAGAGTGGGGGTTCACTTTCCTTTATAACTGTAACGTAAAATGAGCACCCATTTTCTGGCCAGTTAGCGTCAAACGAGACATGTAACCGACTTTAGTTTTTAATAAAAACACGTAAAAATTTAGCGATTTTCGTGTTTGTTTTGGAGGAGGGTGGGCAAACTTTGACTTGAGTTCCCCCCCTAAAAAAAAAAACAGAAAACTAAATTGGCTAAATTTCTACGTGTTTTTATTAAATAAATAAATACCCCCCACCCCAAACTGGCTAAATTTCTACGTGTTTATTTAATAAAAAAAACCCACCCTAACTCCAGCCCTAACTCTAGCCCTAACCCTAACTCTAACCCCAGCCCTAACCCTAACTCTAACCCCAGCCCTAACCCTAACTCTAACCCTAACTCTAACCCCAGCCCTAACCCCAGCCCTAACTCTAACCCCAGCCCCAACCCTAACTCTAACCCTAACCCTAACCCCAGCCCTGATCGTTAAAAAAAACAAACGTAGCTTTTATTATGAGTCCCGGTAAAAAAAACACACACACTTGACAACGAGAACCCGAAACGAGGCTAACAAAACAAGACTGTCGACGCCATGTTTTTGCTGTAAAAATCCGTGCCCAGAATTTTTTTTTTCATGTCTAATGAAAAACCATTTATCCTACGTAAAAATAAAAACAAATGGAATAGCTAACTAGGAAAATCTCCAGTCTCGAATTAGAAACTCAAGTCGGTTACATGTCTCGTTTAATGTTAAGTGGCCAGGAAATGGGTGCTCATTTTACGTTAAATTTATAAAAGAAAGTTATCCCCCACGCTAAAATCTTAAATATTAAAAAAAAATTTAATTCCTTCTTTGCGGATGTTTTTTTAGGTTGTTTAAATGTATTTGCACAAAAAAAGTAGGATTTGAACTTTTTTAAAGTGGTAAACTGTGCTGGGAATGGTAGTAAAAAAATACCTTATTTTCATTCGTCACACCGTAATGGTTTTTTTTCTCCTGTTGTTTCTGTAAAAAATTCCATACCCTAACCTAAACCTAAACCTAAATCTAAACCGAACCCCAATTTTTCATATTTCAGTAAAGCAAAAGAACAAAAAACAAAAAAAAACAAAAAAACGCCGCTTTCATTATGACTCCCGGTAAAAAAAAAAACACCACGTGACAACTATTGACGCCATCTTTATTAAGTCAACATTTTGTTGGCGAAAATTTTTTTTTTTTTTCATGTCTAATAAAAAGCCATTTATCCTACGTAAACATACAAAGAAATGGAATAGATAACTAGGAAAATCTCCAGTCTTGACGTACATCGCATTTATTTGTTGCATATTCATTTTTTTGACTACGTTCTACAACTTTTTTTCAACCCGACTCGCGAGTTGTAGGGCTATTATTAAAGATTCCCGTTTAAACCAACGTTTTAATCGTTGGCAGACATGTTTTATTAACGATTATTATTATTAAATAATCGACTAGTTATGTCTTCTTAACATTTTTCATCTTTGCTCAGTAAGGAATTTAAATGTTTAAAAAATGTTTAAAATACAACCTGCAAGACTGTAAAGTAGATTTTACCGCCTGTCTTGCCTTAGGAATCCAAAATCCAGATAGGCGTAGTTGGCTCAGAATAGACCTTATGCCCAAATGTTTGCATTTTCTATGAGCATCTATAATTACCATTTGGGTAAACGTGTGAGATTTATCCAGGAGAACTGGGTAAAACACTTCATAATTGAAGGCATTGCACTTGCGAATCCGACCCCTGGTCCTAATAATACCTTCTTCATCCAAAAAAGGCTGAGAGAAGTTACCAAATCTGGGGCTTGACCAGACGGATTAAGCAAGTATTCCCTGACTTGCGGGAACGCTTGTCCTTGCATCCCTTTTATTAAGTGCTGCCAAGCCAATTTTTGTGGGTCATCCCTTGAATGCCTCAAACGTCCAATAAACTTAAATACCCCTGTTACTACTCCAAGAAGTTTACTCAGAGTTTCATATTTCTCAAAGGGAATTACAGGCTCTGCCGTTTGTATTAGGGCACCACAACATGTAGGCCCCCTCACAATCTCTTTATTTTCCTCCTTTTAGCAGTTTAAGGAGGCAAAAGGCCATTCTATTGGCGTTCGGGTCAGCACTGTTGGACCATGCACCAAATGCAATATGCGTTTTTTGGTCTTCACTGACACTCACCTTGAGAGCAGATCCACTGGGTTCTGCTCTGAGGGCACATATCGGAAAGAAATGTCTATTCCAAACTGCTGGGTCAGATTCTGACGCATTTCAGTAATGTCTCTGGCTGTGTTTCTCGCAAAAATATTCTTTGTTTTTACATCCTGAGACAGGACACAAGACTACTATCTGAGCATCAACTGCTATACTAACCTCTTTAAAGGTGATTTCCTTCCGAGAGAGTAAAATTGTCTTTAATGATTTTAGCGCCAAATATACTGCCAACAACTCAAGTGTGGGCAGGGACTTCGCCCGTAAAGGATCCACCTTGGCTTTTGCAAAAACCAAATTGGACCTATCGTCCTGTAAGCCGTAAGCTACAAACCCGTACGCTTCTTTGGAAGCATCACAAAACAAAGCTAGGTTTGCAGTAGAGCCTTCGCGCAGGGATTTTCTTGGAAAGGTGAAGGAACTGAGCTGAGATAAATCCTTTGAGAGTGACTGCCAACTTCTCTGTTGGGTAGGAGTAACAGTTTCATCCCAGCCCAGCCCGGCCTTCCATAACTCACTAATAAATATGCGGCCCCTTATTGTAATGGGTACACCTAAAGAAAACAGATCAAAATTGGCTGCCACCGCCGCCAATATTCTTCTTTTGGTATTGGCCCCAGAATCACTATCTGTCGTGGCCAAGGACAAAGAATCACTCTCAGGGTTATAATTATAGCCCAATACCTTCTCATATTGGGAGTGGTGTTGAGGCAAACGCCTATCCTCTTCCATCTACTGTCTTAATTCTTCGCAGTTAGAACTGCAGGAACGTAAATCAAGGTGTCGCTCTTCCAACCTCTTCACAACTTTGGTGTATAATTGTACAAGAGTTTCAGGAACATTCTCTGTTTTAATTAAGTTATCCACATAAAAATTTTCCCCAATAGTTTTGGAACATTCATCTGATGGATAACGGTCAGCGTGATGCTTTAAAAGGAAATTTAATATAAACGGAGAGGCATTATAACCAAATATTAAAGTGGTATATCTAAAACATACCAAGTTTTTTCCTATTTTAGGAAAAAAACAAAACCGATTCTTATCCTCCTCAGTGAGGAGTTTAATTTGCAAAAATGCTTTGCGGATGTCACCAAGCAACACATACTCATTGGAGCGGAAGTGTAGCAACAACTGTAGGAGATTTCCCATCAAGTTAACCCCAGGGCAGGCAGCCTATTTAATAGAGATTCCACCCTTGGGTTTTGATGAACAATTAAATACAGGCCGCACTTTTGTAGTGCTTTGCTCATCAGTCTTATGTACTGGTCTGTGTGGTATCCAAATATATTCTCCATAATTTTCTGGAGAAACCACAATTCTCTCTACAATGCCCTCCTCCTGTTCCAGGAAAACATCCAAATACTCCCTATATTTATTTTCTTTTTCCAGCTTATTGAACACACGGTTCAAAACTGCCAATGCCACCGAATAGTTCAACGGAACTTTGCCAATCTTGTCCTCCCACCAAGGAAGCTTTACATAGTAACACTGGTCCTCTATGACTACAGAGTTTTGGAACTCCTTTACCTTCCCTAGTTCAAAATCTGAAAAAGTTTTCTCCTCAGTGAGTCTTATAAGTTCCAAACTAAACAAACTGTCCAACCCTCTTTCAACCGAGGTGTTCTCAAATGTATCCTTAAAAGGATCTACATAATTATATCGGGGTGCCAGCACAAAGTTTACCGCTGTAGTGGAAACAGTACCCATGCTGGCAAGGACGTTTTCATAATTGACGAGTGGTGAACGCTCCTCTCCGATTGACAATATCTGGGATTCTTTCAAGAAGTTAAGCGAATTCCCCCAAGGCACTATACCCTTTGGGGTCTCCCAGGCTACACCATTGTGGCACTTTATCAGGCTTAAAGGATGCAAAAACTGCAGCAGATCTACCCCCACTAGACCTTGAATAGGAAGAATACGTCCCTCTTTATCAAATCCAGCAGCTAATTTGAACTGGGTCACTCTTAAATTCCTATATATACAAATCCATTCCATCTGTTTGAGACTTTAAATTAAAGGAGGAGTCAATGAGGACAGGCAAAGGTCTTTTGGTGTTAGGCACCATTTCCACCTGCAATAATACCTCACTTAAATTCTTTTTCTCCTCTCCACGAATGTCTGTATTGTATATTGACGGTCATAACATGATTCTATAGAAATATCTAATCCCTCTAGAATGCTTCTGGAAAAATACGAACGTTGACTTCCAGAATCAAGTATACAATTGCAAACATACCGTCTCTTGTCGTGATGTAAAACCACTTTATAGATGGGAAGGATAGATATCTGTTGAGTGTCACAAGTCTGGAAGCCGGTATTCACTCTAGTTTTCTCAGAAGAGGCTTTATCTTTTGGACACATTATTGTATAGTGCCGTTTCGAGCCACAATTAGCACAACCATATGGGAAGCCTCTTTTGGTTACCAGGACATTCATTATATGAATGATCCTCTGCAGCACATGCAATGCAGAGGTGCAATTCCTTGCACCGCGATAGTCTCTCTTTGTAACTAGCAAATCTTTTGCATAGTTTTCCCTCGTGTCCACCTGAAGAACAAAACTTACAAGTTGACGTCGATATTGGGGTGCCACCCCTTGAGGAAAAATTCTCCAAAGCTCTTTTTGGTGAGTAAGAGCCTGGAACAAATCGATCAGATCGAAACCTGCCATTGCCAGAAGGGGCAGAACACTCTTCCAATCTCACTAGATCCTTGATTAAATTCTTAGACAAGGAAACAATGTCATCAATTCCGGGATAACTGTTGCCAGTCCTGCTCATTAACTCCTTTTTTAAGGAAACCGGTAGCCGGCCAAACACAATATGGCTTATTAATAAATAACCCGGTGTGCCCGGTTCCAAAAAGTCCAACTGGTAGCTATTTTTCAGCTCCAGCAAAGCACACCTGATTTGGTTGAGATAAACTTTAACCTGAGAAAACTGGCTATCCAACTTTGGTCTTGCTGCCAACAACTGCTGAAACATTTGATCCAAAATATTTTGTATATCCAAATATTCTCCCTCCAACAGCTGCAAAGCCACAGGAAAATTAGCTTCTGTGGTGGAAAGGTGCTTTACTAAATGAAGAGCTTGACCTTTTAGGCAACTCTTCAACAAGCGAAACTTTGTCAACTCGGAGCGAAAGCCCTCTGCACAATTCCAGAAGCCAGCCAAGAAATTTTTGAAGGCGAACCGATCATCAGATGGTTCTCTATTAAAGATAGGAGCCTCCATATTTGCTCTTAATTCTGGGGCAGTTTCACCCCCCAAACTCTCTTGTCGCCTATCCGTTCGACTCCCCTCAAACTTCTCCCTCAACTCGTCTAATTTCTGAAAAGTGTTCTTCCTAAATCGGAAGGCATGATCCAACAAGTCATCATTAGTTCTAAGCTCCACACTCGGAGGACTGTCCAAGCATACAGCTGTCACTTCATCCTCCAACTCGCCAAGACGTTCCAACCATCCCATTATCATTTTCCGGTGTTCCTGAAAAATTCCTATTGGCAAGGTAGCTTCACTATGTAAGCCCCATAGTTCTGTACTAATCTTATTTCTTAGCACAGCCTGCTGCTGACGGCAGCTGTCTAACTCTGATAAAGACATTGTTTTCTCCAACCTTAGGTCATAAGAAAATTTTTATTTTTCTATTTTAAATAATAACTCCAGAAATTCTGGCTAAGCCAAACGAACCCAACACTGTTAGTGTCGTCGCAAAATGTTGGAACTTTAAAAACGCCTAGGGCTTGAATTCCCACAACAGACACGAAAACTGAACCGTTGCAAACGCCAACAGGCAACAAAGCAACAAACAGGAAGAAAAATGAATAAATAAATAATGCTAGTGCGCGCTTACCTGCTTTTCAAAGTTGCGACGTTGCTTCTTTAGCATCGCGGCTTGTTGTGCTTGGTAACATTTATATATTATAGTATGAAAACGAGACCCTTTCATAGGCCCAAGGGAACAAATAAAGTGTTCTCCTAAAATAAGTAAGGTTGGAGAAATACCTCTTGGTGGAAGAAAAAAAAAAAATGGCAGCCAAACGTACACAACTTAAAAAAAATAAAATAAATCTCGGTCGAGATTCACTGGTAGGTAATCAGAGAAATTAGTATCTTAGGCCTTCCCTAAATTAATTTCAACGTTAGTCACGTTAAAACAAATTGGTAACTTATTAGGTAGGCCTGGGAAAAGCAGAGAAAAGATAGGGGGATGCACTCAAAATCGTAACTTGTCCACTTGTATGGTATTCAGACACACCCCAACAACTCCCAACTGAACCATTAAATACCCAACGTCTCCATCTCTTTACTAACGTGATTCCCGTATGCTAATTAACCCCTCTTCAAAGAAAGATAGGTAATCCTAACACCCCTCAGAATTGAGGTAAGAAATTCTTTCATAGGAAAGCCAGCCAAAATCTAAACGCTCCTCTCTTCTAAAATCAATATTTACTTCATAAAGTATGTTTTTAATTCAAAATATATCTCGAATTTATTATATTGTAAATAAAATTATCTGGTTTGAAAATTAATTTTTCTGTTTTCGTATAAATACTGCATAGGTGACACGTACAACAATATGTACTCTAACTTATGATATTCAAACACCAGAACAGTTTTCAAATAGACGACATATTTATTTCTGCATAAATGGAAATACTGACATCATTTCTAAAATGTATTCATAAAAAATACAATAATTTTTGTTGTGTATTTGAATGACAAACGTACGACTTACCTCGTGGGGATCCGGGCACAAAGAGGGAAAAGAAAGAGAGGGAGTAATGCATTTTATGGGAAGGAAGTACTTCCGGCGAAAACGGAAGTACTTCCGGCAGAAACGGAAGTGCTTCCGGGGGAGAGGCATTGTGGGAAGGAGGCTGCATGATAAGAGGAGTCAATGTTTGGGAAGTCGGGGAGTGTGCAAGAGCGACAGGTTGTCCAAAGTGATAGAAGGAAGCAGAGAGGAGTTTATTTTTTTTATTTTTGCCTGAAACTTAACAACAAGCTACATCCCCGAAAAGAGAAGCGGAAAAATGACAGACGCGGGTGTAACCACGATGGTGAAGTCGTTCGACGGAAGTACCGACGTTTGTCAGTGGATAAGGAAGGTTGAGCTGGTCGCGAAACTGAAAAACGTTACAGACCTAGCATCTTTTTTGCCGTTATTTTTGGAAGGAGACGCCCTTGCCCTATATCTCGAGCTTAGCGAAGACGAACAACAGAATGTGGAAATTATAAAAATCCGTTTGAAAAGAGCGTTCGCAGAAAGCCCATGTGAAGCGACAGAGATGCTGAAGAATCTACGTTGGGCAGGTGGGTCCGTCGATGTTTACGCCAATAAGGTGAAGCGATTGGCCGGACTGGCAGGATATGTGGGGCGAGGATTTGAGACAACGGTCAAGCTATTCTTCACCACTGGATTCCCAGAAGATGTTGCAAAGGAATTGCAACAGGTGCCCGGATTTGATAATGCCGATGTCCACGCATTAATCCCCAGGGCAAAGGTTCTGACGTGCAGGCGATCCTCGCGGGTGAAGGACGAATCAGCAGTTGCACAGAGCGGTGCACGAGGCCAAGTGAAGGTGGCAATCAAATGTTTTGAATGTGGTGGGCCGCACCTCCGGAAAGACTGTCAGAAGTATCTGACGCGGATCATATGCTACCGGTGCCAGCAGAGTGGCCACCTAGCCAAGGACTGTCCGGGAAACGCTTAATGGGGTATCATCACGCCGGCCGATACCCCGGAGCAAAGACGGCAGGGATAGCCCCACGGATCGTGGTCGCAGTGGAGGGGAGAGAGATCGAGGCACTGGTTGACACTGGCTGCTCAACTACCATGGTTCGAAAGGGCCTGGTGAACAGATGGAGTGGGGGTAGCAGCATCAAGGCATTCGACGGCACGGAGGTGAAATGTCGCGGGACCAGCACTGTTCGCATCGACATAAGAGGACGACGACTGACTATAGAAGTATTGGTAGTCGATCGTCTGGTGCCTGGGGTAGAGGCAATCCTCGGCATGGACGTACTCTGCCGGATGGGGGGCGTCACTGTTGACACAAATGGACGCGTTGAGTTCGGTGATGACCACTGTGCGGCGGGTGCGAACCCGGAAGCCTCGCCATGTGATGGAGGTGGAGTGGCTGAGTGCGAGATCAGCGATCAAGACTTCATCGCAACATTTCGCGATGGTAGGTGGACTGCCAGATGGAAGTGGACGACGGGGCCTCCGTGCCTGCAGAATCGAGTCGGGAGGTATGACACCAAATTAACGGAGTTACAGAAGGCGTCCTTTGAGGACGAACTGGAGAGGTGGATCAAGGAGGGGATTCTCGTGCCATGGAAAGAGGAACTTAAAGGAGGTCTGTTACCTCTCATGGCGGTGATCCAGCCGACCAAGGATAAGGTCCGCCCCGTGTTGGATTACCGGGAACTGAACAAACATGTGTCTTGCCACACAGGGGGTGACGTCATAGACGTTTGTGCAGAAACCATGCGGAGATGGAGACAGAAGGTTGGGGCGTCCACGATTGTTGATCTGAAGTCGGCGTATCTGCAAATCCATGTCGAGCAAGATCTCTGGAAATATCAGCTTGTACAATTCAAGGAGAAGACGTACTGCTTGACGCGTTTGGGTTTTGGGTTGAATGTCGCGCCCAAAATCATGACTGCAATATTAAAGCGGGTGTTGAAAGAGGAGGAGGACGTAAATGAAGCAACCGACTCCTATGTAGATGACATACTGCTGGATGAGACAGTGGTGCCAGCACCAAGAGTAGTGGAACAGCTCAGGAGGTTTGGTCTAACAGCAAAGGCCCCTGAGCTGTTAAATGGTGGTGCGGCTTTGGGACTCCACTTAGAGGAAGATGCATTGGGAGAGCTGCGGTTCACGAGAGGGAACGCTATTCCAGAGGTCACGGACAGAATGAGCAGGCGACAATTGTTCTCGGTTTGCGGGAAGTTGGTGGGCCATTACCCTGTAGCTGGGTGGCTCAGAGCAACCTGCAGTTATGTGAAGAGAAAAGCAGGAGGAGTGAAATGGGAGGACAGTGTTGGCGAAAATGTGGTGGCTGTGATGCGAGATGTCCTAAAAGAGGTGGATAAGGAGGACCCAGTGAGAGGAAGGTGGAGAGTCCCTAAGACAGAAAAAGGGGTCGTATGGTGTGATGCAAGTAGCATTGCCACTGGCGTCGCAGTTGAGATTGGAGGTGAGGTGGTGGAGGACGCGGCCTGGCTTAGGAAAGCAACAGATTTCTCCCACATCAACGTAGCCGAGTTGGACGCAACTATCAAGGGCATAAACCTGGCATTAAGGTGGGGATTGAAAGAGGTGGAGCTGCGTACAGATTCGGCTACCGTGCTGAACTGGGTGCAGGCGGCTGTGACAGAACAGCGGAGAGTAAAGACAAAAGGTGCTTCAGAAATGATCATCATGCGTAGAGTCGGGATCCTACGAGAGTTAATCGCCGAATTTGGATTGAAAGTCAGTGTTTCTTTCATACCTTCCGCCAAGAATAGGGCAGACAGCTTAACGAGGGTGAGAAGAGGGTGGATGGAAGCCTTGGACGAAACGACAGAGAGTGCTGATGAAAAATGCTGCATGACCCATGAGGAAGTCAAGGACCAGCACTCTATGCACCACATGGGAGTTGACAGGACTTTGCATCTAGCCCGCAAGGTAGATCCCAGTGTTGCGAGGAAGGTCGTGCAGAAAGTAGTCCAGCAATGCGTGCGGTGTCAATCGATAGATCCGGCACCGGCGTCACATCATCACGGAGAGCTCCAGGTGGGCGAAAATTGGAAGAGACTTGCCGTTGATGTCACCCACTATCGAGGGGCTCAATATCTAACCATGATTGACTGCGGACCAAGTAGGTTCGCGATTTGGAGGGAGTTGATGAGAGAGACGGCTAGTGAGGTGGCAAGCACAATGAATACAGTGTTTCTGGAACGTGGACCCGTAGACGAAGTCTTGATGGACAATGGGGCGGCTTTCCGATCAGGAACAGTCAGAGAGATGCTGGAGAGATGGAACATCAGACCATACTTCAGAGCCGCGTATAGGCCGGAAGGAAACGGCATAGTGGAAAGGAACCACAGGACCATCAAAGCGTTGGCTGAGAGAGGGGGAACCGCACCAGAAGAGGCCCTGTTCTGGTACAACATGACTCCCAGATCAGGGCAGGTGAGGGAGACGGTGCCACAAGAACAGATATATCGATATGTCTGGCGGCATCCAAGCGTTCCGCCACCGGAACAGAATCAAGCAACCAGGAGCACAGTGCGACTAGAAGATGAAGTGTGGGTAAAGCCGCCTGGTGCGCGATGTACGACACAATGGGCGCGAGGAACAGTTACAGCCAAGAATTCGGACAGTAATGTGTCTGTCGATGGCATGCCGAGACATGTTCTGGACCTAAGACCTGTGGAGAGGCATGAGACGGAGTTGCGAGATAGGCCAACAGCGACCGATCTGAATGGAGGTGTGCGTGAAGGGTCACCACGGAGATCACAGCGAAGCCGGCGACCTCCAGTGTGGTCTTCTGATTATGAAATGTGATTAGAGATCAGGGGGTGATGTTGTGTATTTGAATGACAAACGTACGACTTACCTCGTGGGGATCCGGGCACAAAGAGGGAAAAGAAAGAGAGGGAGTAATGCATTTTATGGGAAGGAAGTACTTCCGGCGAAAACGGAAGTACTTCCGGCAGAAACGGAAGTGCTTCCGGGGGAGAGGCATTGTGGGAAGGAGGCTGCATGATAAGAGGAGTCAATGTTTGGGAAGTCGGGGAGTGTGCAAGAGCGACAGGTTGTCCAAAGTGATAGAAGGAAGCAGAGAGGAGTTTATTTTTTTTATTTTTGCCTGAAACTTAACAACAATTTTATGAACATCAAACACGGGTAGCAAAGAAACAGGAAATATTTGGAATCTTTATAAAAACCCAGTATAGATGAGAGAGGAGACTTTTCACTGTCGATATTTAGTTTTAAAATCAAGCTATTTCTTTATTTCGTTATAAGGCTATATAGTATTGTTTTTATCATAAGAAGAGTTTAAATTCCTTTGAAATATATCTAGATTCAATATATAAGTTGTTTTTGTTTTACATTTAACACAATTTCAACCGTGACTATTCATTGTAAATGCATATAATTTCATTTAAAATACATTGTTTAATATATTTTATTGATTAAAAAATTATTCGGCCCAGACCGCGATCCCTGCTCTACATCTGAGTGGAGTATTTTCTGTTTAGTCTCAGGAGGCAATCATCCTAAGCATTATCTCCTCTTCTGTTAAGTCTCTTTTTTTGTAAAAGAGCGAGCATAAATAAGAGACGAGAATTTTCACTGTCGCTAATTTATTATTCCATTATCAGGCGTATATAGTATTGTTTTTATCATGAGAAGAGTTTTAATTTTTTTTAACATGGTTTACCCCAAACAAATCAGGCTACCACAGTAGACATAAGGGGCTACTGAGAAAAAAGTATAAGGGAAAAGGTTGGGGGGTCAGTCTAAATTGGGATCTGTGCAGCGATATTGTTTGTTTACATTAGTTTTAAATTTCTGCATGTCAGTACTGTCGGGGAAACAGGGGGCAGGGAGGGGGTTCCAGAGGCCAGCCATTGTATGGATGGTGGGAGTTGAAATTTAGAGATTCAATCAATCAATTACTTTTTATTAGAAAACAAATAGCAAAGTGTATTAAGCCATGTACAAAGACAGAAGCCTGATTGGAATGTCATCGTTTGAAAGAAATGTTAATATATTAGAGTTGGCATAAGCCTATAGAACATATAAATTAGGAAAGAAAGACACACTATTCCACCAAAAATAATATTGCATCTTTATTTTGACCTCTTTTATTTAATTTTAATCAGAAACATCTAATATATACAGTACAGCCAGCCAAAATGTGAATGCTCTTCTAAAATCAATATTTACTTCATAAACTATGTTTTTAATTCAAAATATATGTCAAATTTATTATATTGAAAATAAAATTATCTGGTTCGAAAATTCATTTTTCTTTTTTTATATAAATACTGCGTAGGTGGCATGTACAACAATATGTAATATCATTTATGATATTCAAACCCCAGAACTGTTTTCAAATAGACGACATATTTATTTCTGCAGTAAATAGAAATACTGATATCATTTCTAAAATGTATTCATAAAAAATACGATAATTTTATTAACATCAAACACACAAGAAAAAGGAAATCTTTATAAAAAAGCCAGATGAGAGTGAAGACTTTCCACTGTCGCTAATTTATTATTTCATTATCAGGCGTATATAGTATTGTTTTTATCATGAGAAGAGTTTCAATTCCCTTGAAAGTAAATTTAATACTTATTTAACAAAACTTTCTAAGACAAAATCTCAACCATAACTATTGTAAATTCATATTTGAAATACGTTGTTTAATAAATTTGATTTAATTAAAGAGTATTGGCTCATGTGTATGTTCTATATAAGAATGAAGAATTTTCTGTTTTGTCTTAGGAGGCAATACTCAGATATTTCTTCCTAGTTTGGTGATAGACAGCAGAAACTCTCTTATTACAAATATTACTACCACTATTACTACAACTACAACTAGTTAAATATTTATATTTAAACTCTACTGTCCCCTCATGTTCTATATTAGAGTGGAGTATTTGCTGTTCAGTCTCAAGAGGCATTACCTTCTTTATCACATCTCACGGTGCAATTCTGACACGGTTAATCAAAGTAAGTTTATACTCTGTTCTATATAAGTGTGGAGTGTGGTCTCAGAAGGCAATCCTTCATTGCATTACTTAATCTTTTGGGGGTAAAAGACAGGAATCATCGTGATTATTATTACTACTACAACAACAATTTTAACATTTAGATTTAAACAGTACTGACCGCGCCCTTCCTCCAACACTATATCAGAGTGCAGTATATTTTGTTAGCTCCCAGGGGGCATCGTTCCAGGAATTACCTCATTTGTCAGAGGATTGTTTTGAAAGGAAACACCAGTCATTATTATTTGTACTCACTAGGAGTTCTCACACAGATCATCATCAGTGATTGCTCACCGACAACAACTAATGGTACTTCCTAGAGTCTGAGTGGCAACAAGCTTCCTAAGATTTCCAGAATTCTTCACCTATTTTCGATAACCACTGCAAATAATCTTCCAATATAGCAAACGCTTCTTACCATTGATTTCTCGCTGGTAAGGGTCTCTGAGATTTGGGTGGGAATAAGCCTGCCCAAGGTCCCAGCATTCTCTGCACTCTTCTAGTCAAAGTCTGTTTTGTGGTGTCCCTCCTCGGAATTATCGTCCTCGACTCTGTACATATATTTTGTTTGGTGTCAGCCTAGGCCGGCACCATTTTTTCAAATTTAAAAGAAACATTTAAAAGAAATTTATTTTAAATTTGTATTTATTTATTTTTCCCCTCTTTTATTGGGGGGAGTGGGGAAAGAGACAGGGGAGAGATTATGGTATTTCTTGTAAATTCTGTTCCTTGCTTTATTTTTGTGTGGTGTTAGCTGGGGCCAGTGTAATTTATTGGAGGGGGAGGGTGCATGAAATCATATACAAAAACAAAATATATACTTTCTTGAAATGTATTAAATAATGTATTTTATAATTGCAGATTCTCCAGTAAAAAACCTTCCAATCAATTAATGGATCTGAATGGATTTTCATTTTCTGGTGAAATTTACATGTCTTACATTAGTGACAAAATCTGATGGAGATAAATCCTATTGTGGTTTGTGTCAAATTTAGTTAAAATATACTGGATAAGCATTTCTGTCTCATGACAGCTACACTATACTCTGACACTCTTGTAATAAAATTGAGACCCCAAAATACACTAAAGGAATCTAAAAAATACTGTTAACAGCGAAAGCTGAAAATAGGAATGAATTATAAGCAATCTTTAATTTTGTGAATGTGAACACTGATTTAAGAATTTGAAAAAGCATAAATGTATGGAATTGCAAGTTTACAGGTTGCGAAGTATGTAGTTTTACATTTTCAAGTAAATCAAATTTATTAAGGCATATGTACACGCACACTGGAAATAAATAACATTCCTGTAAATTATATTGATGTAATTTTACCGAAAAAGCTAATTTGAAGAACCATATGATGACACATTGGAGAACAAAAAGCTTCTTGTGAAGTATGTGGCAAGTCTTTTTCAAGGAAATTTGTCGTGAAGAAACATATGCGTATACACACTGGAGAAAAACAACATTCATGTGAAATATGTGGAGATACTTTTCCATGGAAATCAGTTTTGCAGAAACATATGTTAAAACATACTGGAGAAAAACCACATTCTTGTAAAGTATGTAGTAATTCTTTTTTCCGTAAAGAACACATGCAGAGGCATATGAGTAAACACACTGGAGAAAAATAAAATTGTTGTGAAATTTGTGGCAATGTACCTTCAAGTAAATACTACTTCAAAATTCATGTTCGTAGACAGAGAAAAGCCATATTCTTGTGAAGTGTGTGATGATTCCTTTTCAAGTAAATCATGTTTGCAGAGCCATATGTTTATACACACTGTTGAGATACCATATTTGTGTGAAGTATGTGGGTCTTCGTTTATCCAGAAAACACATTTCAAAAGACATATGTTTACACATACTGGAGAAAAAACACATTCTTGTAAGGTATTTGGCTCTTCTTTTATAGAGAAAACAAATCTGAAGAACCATATGATTAAACACACTGGAGAAAAACCACATTCGTGTGAAGTATGTGGTGATTCTTTTTCAAAGAAATCAGACTTTAACAGACATATACGTAAACACAATAAAGAAAAACCACATACTTGTGATGTATGCAGCAAATCTTGTAACCAGAAATCAACTTTACTAAGCCATATGTGCACACATACTGGGGAAAAACCACATTCTAGTACCATATGTGGCAAATCTTTCATCCATAAAGCAACTTTAAAAAGTCATATGTGTGCACATACTGGTGAAAAATCACGTTCTTGTGAAGTATGCGGCAAATCATTTAGCCAAAAAGGAAAGCTAAAGAGCCATATGCTTACTCATACTGGTGAAAAACCACATCCTTGTGAAGTTTGTGGCAAATGTTATAGCCAGAAAGCAAAGTTAAAAATCCATATGTGTACACATACTGGTGAAAAACCATATCTTTGTGAAGTTTGTGGCAAATGTTTTAGCCAGAAATCAAAGTTAAAAATCCATATGTGTACACATACTGGTGAAAAACCACATTCTTGTGAAGTATGCGGCAAATCTTTTATCCATCAAGCAAATTTACAAATCCATGTGCGTACACATACTGGTGAAAAACCACATTCTTGTGAAGTATGCGGCAAATCTTTTATCCATCAAGCAAGTTTACAAATCCATGTGCGTACACATACTTGTGAAAAACCACATTCTTGTGAAGTATGCAGCAAATCTTTTATCCATAAAGCACATTTACAAAGCCATATGTGTACACATACTGGACAAAAACCATATTCTTGTGAAGTATGTGGCAAATCTTTTATACATAAAGCAAATTTACAAAACCATATGTTTTCACATACTGGTGAAAAACCACATTCTTGTGAACTATGTGGCAAATCTTTTATACAGAAAGCAAATTTACAAAACCATATGTTTTCACATACTGGAGAAAAACCACATTCTTGTGAAGTATGTGGCAAATCTTTTATACAGAAAACAAATTTACAAAGCCATATGTTTTCACATACTGGTGAAAGACCACATTCTTGTGAACTATGTGGCAAATCTTTTATACAGAAAGCAAATTTACAAAACCATATGTTTTCACATACTGGTGAAAAACCACATACTTGTGAAGTATGTGGCAAATCTTTTATACAGAAAGCACATTTTCAAAAGCATATGTGTACACATACTGGTGAAAAACCACATTCTTGTAAAGTATGCAGCAAATCTTTTATCCATAAAGCAACTTTCCAAAGACATATGTGTACACATACTGGAGAAAAACCACATTCTTGTGAAGTATGTGGCAAATCTTTTATACAGAAAGCAAATTTACAAAGGCATATGTGTACTCATACTGGAGAAAAACCACATTCTAGTGAAATACGCAGAAAATAATTTATTACTAAAAGAAATTTACAAAAGCATATGTGTACACATACTGGAGAAAAACCACATTCTTGTGAAGTATGCTGCAAATCGTTTATCCGGAAATACAGTTTACGGAGTCATATGTTTACACATATGGGGGAAAAACCATATTCTTGTGAAGTATGTGGCAAATCTTTTATCAGGAAAGCAACATTAAAACACCATATGTGTACACATACTGGTGAAAAACTACATTCATGCACAGTATGCAGCAAATCTTTTATCCGCAAATCAAGTTTACAAAGACATATGTGTCCATATAAAAGTGAGAGCACTTGAATGCTTACTAGACACCGAGTTTCTAAGGTCTCTCTGTACTGGGGTTGTAAACTCTAGCTAAATATTTAAAATAACAGTGTTCGAAGCCTAAATTATATCCCATTGTTATGGATAACCAACACTGACTTATACGAGGAATGGTGCACCTCCAACTTATGTAGCTTCTATTAACAGCACTAAACTGGATATTCCACCAGACTAGATTAATTCTTGTCCTGGAATAGGGAAAACCGAGAAAACATAAAAAAATTTTTTTGACTTTAATGGAATATTCGAATATCTTTGTATCTCATATAAAGATAAAGTATTAGCTCTAGGAAGTTGCCCTATTTCATTTCTGAGAACTTCATTTAGTTGAAGTGGAACAAAAAAGAAAACCAAATATAAAGATAACTAAATACGAAGATTTAATGTAAGACATGGAAAGAAATAAGGATAGCTCAACTATATATCAGTAAAGGCTATCAATGGCTGTCCCAGATCAAGGCATAATAACCAAAGATGAATGGACTCAACAAGTGCTGGTTCTGTTATACAAAAATGGAGTGTGAGCCCCTGATACTTGAGAGCTTACACTTTTCTTTTAAAGTAAATCATATTTTAGCGGCATTTACCTACACACCCAATACTTTGATATGCATTATAATATTAGTGCTGACGAGAGAAGGTGCACTTTTTAGTTTTGAAACACGTTTGTAACTGAAAGAATTATTGAGAACCTGAACAGTGAACACATGCTGGCGTAAATACTGTTTGTCTAAGATGTGAAGTCAAGCAGCTAATGTGTTCAACCATGAAGTTACGTGCTCCCATATATTTGACATTGTCAAACAGATGCTAATACAAAGAAGAAAACAAACTTCCATTTAAAATCACAAATTATGAAATCACTGTCGATGTCGCTCTTTTACAATTGGTAACACTAAATGTTTTATCATTAAAATATGTTGAAATATTGGGAACCTTATTCAAAAATAGATGTTTAAACACTAATATTTAAAAATGATAAAATTGTTTAAATTCATTTAAATCTGTTAAAAATGAATACTATTAAAGAATGTTTTTATTTTATCATTCAACAGATTATGGAGGAAAAAATACTTTCAAAACAATAATATTGCATTTATTTCACTTTTTATTTATGAATGAACAGAAAATTTACCAAAATATTGTACAATAGAATAAAAACAGATATGTCTTTTCAAACGTTTTCGCTTTATATCATATTAAAATACAGTGAGTTAGTAAAAAAAAGTGAACATTAATGTTCCTCTCCCGTATCGATCAGTTAACGATGTCATAGTATATCTTTCTTATGATCTCTTTGTCTTGCGGGATACTAGGACAAGAATTCATATAGTCGGGGTGAATATCCAGCTTAGTACTGTTATAACAGAACTTGGAAAAGGTGCCCATTCCTCATATAAGCCAGTATGTAGCTATACTGAATGGATCTTATTTGGGCTTCGAATACTCTGTTATTTTGAATATTTGGTTGGGGTTTAATTATAAACGAAATTATACTCATACCAGGTTGTCCTAACAACCCTTTATACAGATAGACCTTAGGCACTGGAGGATAGTTTATGGTTTCTCTTTTTATTCAATATACCCTAACTTTTCCTACAGTAATATGTAGATCTCTATATTATCCATCGCTTTTATGTTAATCTAATCTTTTAAATATGTCCACTTTTCTCTTTGATTATTGGGCGGATTTTTTAAAATGATCTATGAAAAAAATTAATCAGAACTTTAGAAGCGTTTAAAATAAAGGTTACTATTGTTGAATCAGTTTAAAATATATTCTATCCAAAAACACTTTGTTTATCTTTCTGTTAAATGTGTCCACTTTTCTCTTTGATTATTGGGCGGATTTTTAAAAATGATCTATGAAAAAAATTAATCAGAACTTTAGAAGCGTTTAAAATTAATGTTACTATTGTTGAATCAGTTTAAAATATATTCTATCCAAAAACACTTTGTTAATCTACTTTCTTTTTCTTTTTTCATCTTCTTTTTGTCTTATTCTTCTCATTATTTTTTGTGGCTGAAAAGAAATAACAAATAGAAATTGTATTAACAGAAAGTACAGAACAAATAGGTTAACAAAGGCTGCTTCCTCACTACGCTTCTCTTCTCACTTCTACTGATTGTTCATCATGATTCTATTCATGAATAACACGAATAGAAAAGTAACAAAAAATTGTATAATCAGAAAGTACAGAAGTAATGGGTTGACAGAAGATGCTTCCTCACTTCGCTTGTCACATCTCCTGATTGGTTATAACGACTCTATTCATAGAGCTTGGAAGAGTCCATACAGTGATTGAATAGGGTAGATCACCATAACATTCTTCTTCTTTCTCGCTCTCCCCCTCTCTTATTTTCTTTCATTTCTTTTCAAAACCCTCTCTTTTTATTAAAGTAACACTTAATCTCTTCCTCAGAAGCTTCTGGAAATAACAACCCTCGTTAACTATGGTAAATACGATTGTAAGTTTTAGTTAACACAAACAATTAGTTATTTTTATTAAAGATTTTCAAATTTTACAAACTTTCGAATCGAGTTGACAAACCGCCATTTTGAAAATTAAATCAGAATTTTGTCTGATATTTTTACTAATCATATTTGTCTTTGTTTCATATAAACATTGAAAATTGTAGTAATTTACGAAAGTTCTTTGATTTGTTTTAACAAAATCTTTAAATATTAATTTATACACAATAACAAGTCCGCATGACATTAGAATCATATTTACTGTAGTTATCGAGAATATTTATCTCAAGTAATATTCTTCACCTTTCGCTTTATTAATCAATTACTTCTGATTGCTTATGCACAGACAACATTCTGTTTTAAAATTTCACATTGTCGTTTATATATGTTAGTGAATTCTCTAACATTGCTACAAAGTCTAACATAACAAAACGCCTCTATTTTCCAGTGAATGTCATTTTCATACGATAAACACACAAACATGCACAGGACTGGTTCCCTGCAGACTACAACATGGTCGTCTTTAAGTCCAATGTCAACAAATACTTGTTGAGCCGCCGTCTTGAGTAATCAAATCTTTGCATATTAACTCCATCGTTTTCAATCCTCTCATAGTATTGTTCATCATCTAACTGACAATCTAATTAATCCTTATCCTCGAGTGCCTCTTGGCATTGCTAAATGGTGACTCAATAGGATATTAAAGAACAGACACGCGTTTGTGAAGGAGTGATGGTTCCCTATTTGTCTGGGTCCTGTAGAGAGAGAGACAGGCATTTTAAAGGCATACGAATTGAGAGGATAGGACAATATGAGAAAATGATGTAGCTTGTTTAATAAGAAGAATTTGCGGTTTCACAAATTTTCGGATTTTCATTACAAGCATTGATTTTACATTTTCTTCATAAATTCGGTAGAACTTCCAAATATGATAATCATTTGAGTCCAACGAAGGCCAATATGACAAAAAAGAATTGCTAATCATTCCATAGGATTCTTATTAAATGCGGCTCATACAAAAGCGTTGGTATTCCAAATTGTCGCTAACTTTATACGAAACTGAAATATTAAAGAAATCAACCAACTTGCAAGCAGAATGGCTTATTTACGCTTATTTGGTGGCTTCAATGCAAAAACACATGTTACTATACAAACACCTAACTTTTGTGAACTTGTAGGATGGAAGTGACAAACTCTCATTCTAACATTTAAAAACAACTTTATTCAGTCTTCATCGTTAGTACGTGGACAAAAAGGGGAAAAATGTTAGTATGTCCATAAGTATTGACGAAGGCAAAAGCTAGGAATTTCCCGTGATTATAATTCCCCATTAGGGGAAAAAGAATTGTTCATATTGTTGAATGACTGTACAGCTTCATGACGCGTCCATATGTGTATGCAAGGAAGTGTGTCTGTACACCTGTGTGAAAGTCAGTTTACATGTAAACAATTATGTGTGTGTGTTATAACAAGTCCACGTGTATGAGGCAGTAGCCATTTTTGCATCTCGTTGAAGTTGGTCTGGTAAAATGTCTGTTGCGTCCCCAGAAAGGGGAAACGTGTGTTTGGCAGTGCCAAAGTAGGGAAGAGAGAGAAGTGTCGTCTCGTGCCACAGAAGAAAAAAGAGAGGGTTGATGGCGGTCAAGTGTTTATATAATAATGCTAGCCATCCGAGATTTACCTAAAAGAAGGCCACTGATTAGTCAAGCTAAAGAAAAAGTTGTTTGCTTGAACCAATCAGCAGGCAGCTAAGAAGTTATTGATATTTTAACAATATGCTACAAGAAACGGCTAAAAACTTTCAGGCATCAAATCTATTCGCGGAATTTTGTTATTTGCGGTTGTTTCTGGGCCTACTGTATTTAGTGTGTGATGTGCGAGAGAAGATGTACTATAAAGAATTTAAGAAAATAGGGTATTATGGTATTTTGTTCTGGGTTAATTATTAAGACGTGACATATCTATGCAAATAAATAATCGATATGGAGTGTCCATACAGCAAGGCACGGCAGATGGAAACTTGTGCGTGTTTTCATATCGTTCACTACAAATTAAACATAAAATTTAATTTGTTTCTTCAGATGTTAACATTTGAGGTTATTGAAACGAGTCGGTGATGTCACCCTTTTGTAACACCATCTATAAAAACAGAAGTGGGAGAAATGCCCAGTGGATGCCATCACTAAATTATTACGTCATCACTTGATATTGATTGGAGGTAACCGGGCACAGTTAATGCTGTCACAAATGTTAATATCCATGAAATCAGAGAGGGAGGTGAGATTATTTATGACGTTTTATCGAACTGAACGGAGACCCAAACGATTACGTCTGCAAGTTCTAGTATGCTACTAAAACTGCGGCTCTTGTGTGAATTTCTTTGCTTGTCCGTTTGTTTACGTGCACACAGCACAGGATGACGTTATTATTGTATTGTGATATGCTCGAAACACAGGGCCGGCGAGACAGTTATAAAAGTGGGGGCTTCTCCTAAAAAGTATGGGGCCGGTTACACACATGCATATCAACTTCATTTTTTATGACCGTAAAGTGGGGGCTAAGTCAAAAAGTGATGGGGTTTTAGCCCCCAGCCCCCAGTGCCGCCGTCCATGTAAAAGATAACTGTGTTTTGTAAATGTGCGAGTATATTAAGGTGCATGTTTTGTTAGTTAGAGAGTGACTGTATTAACTGTATACATGAGTTCGATAAGTAGTGTGTATATCTTGTCGCTATGTTTAGTAGTTCGTACGTAAACGCGTAGAAACTCATGAAAAACCCCACTTATTTTATATTTATAATCGGAGATCAAATACGCATATAAATTGAACGAAAAATGATAAACCATTTTAGTGTCATTGTTATAATCGGATAACGTTTAACCATACAGATTTTTTTTAAAGAAATAACTTGGCTTTGTTTTTTTGGGGTTTAAAAAAATTCCCTTAACTTGATCACTAATAATAAATCTGGATAATAACGCCAACCACCTTTCCCATCAAAACAACCCCCTAAAACTTATCACCAATCTTAGGTCTAGGTTGTAACAGCGTCCCTTCGCGCAAAAAATAAAACAAGAAAGAAAGACAATATCAAAAAAAGATAAAATCTATCAATACAATATAATTATGTTTTATTGACAACTTTGTTAAGACAACGAAAGATCAAGTGTTCATTAAGAATGAATGTTCACAATGGTCCAATAATTTTTTGTTAAATAGGTGTTTTTCTGTAAAGAGTACTTGAATACACATATTAATATGCGTATATTAGTGTGTCACTTTTCCCAGTCAGAAAGTCTATCCGTGAACTGTGCATATAGTTTCAGAGTGTTAGAGTATATATCTTCTCGCTATGCTTATTGTGTGTGTAAATAAATATGTGTGTATTATTTTTCCTATTAGAAAGAGTATCCGTGAATTGTGTATACCCACTCAGGGCTAGGGTATATATGCTCTCGCTACGTTTATTAGTTTGTGAAAGTATATCGTCACGCGTGTGTTTCATGTAGATGGCTTTAGCTCCCACAGGGTTTGGCCAGAATATGTCATACGCACATATGTTGTCATTTTTTATATTATGCGTTGATACAGGTGAGTAATAAATAAAGCCATATTAGTAACTTGTTATTGAAGCATTCATTAACAGAGACGAGACACACGTGTGAACTTAACAAGAATTTATTTACACTGAATACATAGCAGTTTACCACTAATACAAGTAGTGGGAGGTTGCCGCCAAGAGTGGTGGTGGGAGTCACTACTAAGTCAACGGGAGATAACTCGTGTTTACGTAACATCTCCGTTTTTTTCTTTGTTTTAACTTAAAAATAAAAGTATTTTTATTTTTTAGAGTTTTCTCATTTAGTCTCTGTATCGGGCTGAACATTTAATTGGACTCCCTTTCTTTGTGTAGTTTGGTATTATTTTGTTTTCCGAGCCGGTTTTTGATACGACTTGTTCTCGACTATTTTCTTGGTTTAATATGTTTTCATAGTCGTGTTTGATTTTGAACCCTTGATTTTCTTTTGTTTTTAAAATATGACGTCTGTTGCGCCGTACATAATTTCCTTGTTCTGTTTTTATTAGATATGAACGAGGCTCTTTTAATTTTTTCACAACCTTACCTTTTCGGTTCCATTTTTCTTGTGAAAGAATACGGACAGTATCGTCTTTCTTTAGTTCTGGTAGCTCTCTGGCCTTTTTATTTATTTCATGCTTTTTCATTGTTTTGTTATGCATGATATTTGAAAGATTTGTCCTTAGCGTTCTTTTCATCAACTGTTGGGCTGGTGACGGGGTTTTATCTTTTTATGGTGAAGTCCGTAACGCTAACATTGCTAGGTATGGGTCTTGTCTACTTTCAAACGATTTCTTTAATGTTCTTTTAATTGTTTGAATGTTTCTTTCTACTAAGCCATTCGACTGTGGATAGTTCGGACTTGTCGTGATATGCCTGAAATCCCAATCTTTAGCAAATTGTCTAAATTCTGATGATCGGTATTCGGGTCCATTGTCACTAATCACTTTGTGGAATGCCAAATTTTGCGAAGGTGTTTTTTATTTTATTGATCACCATACTTGATTTGCAGTCATCAAGTTTGTGGATATCGAAATATCTAGTCGTGTAGTCTATTATCACCACATATGCTTTACTATGTAAGTAAAATACGTCTGTCGCAACTTTGGTCCATGGTGTTACGGGTATTTCATGGTGTATTAGTGATTCTGACGGTTGTCGGTTTCTGTGATCTAGACAATGTGTGCATGTGCTAACCATTTCTTTTATTTGATTGTTTATGTTAGGCCAATATACGACCTCTTTTGCTCTTGTAATGCACTTTTCTATGCCCAAATGTCCAGTGTGGAATTTTTGTAGGGCTTCCTTCCTTAGGGAGGTTGGGACCACTATTCGTGTACCTTTCAATACTAGTCCTTTCACAACCGATATGTCATCGCGGACTAGCATATATGGTGCTATTGTGGGTAGCACTTCCATTTTTTCTGGCCAAGTTGATGTCGCATATTTCATGAGCATTTTTAGTGTTGGGTCTTTCCCAGTCTCCTCACGGTATATGTTGAGTTTTTGGTCGCTCATTGGATATTGTTTTATAATGGTATGGATATATTTGTCCATTTCTGTATCCGATATTTCTTGTTCGCTGTCTGATATGTATGCACGTGATAATGCATCAGCAATTACGGATTCTCGCCCTGGAATGTATATTACTTCGAATTCGTATTTCTGAAGCGCGAGTATGAATCTTTGTATTCTCGGAGGGCTTTTTGTAATGGATTTTTAAAAAATTTGCCTTAATGGTTTGTGATCATTTTCTATGAGAAATTTTCTTCCATAGATATATTGGTGGAATTTGTTGCAGGCGAACACTATGCTGAGCGTTTCCAATTCTATCGGGCAGTAATTTTGTTCTGCTGAGGTTGTCGATCGTGACGCGTATGACACGGGTAACCATTTTTCATCATGTTTCTGTTGTAACACTGCACCCAATCCATGTTTGCTGGCATCGGTGGTGATTTTAATTTATTTGCTGGGATGATAAAATTTTAAAACTGGTAGGCTAGTTATTATCCGTTTTAGTTTTTCTATAGCCTCTATTTGAGGTTTATCAAATGACCACAGCGTATCGTTGTGTAGCAGTACTCTCAACGGTGTAGTTACCTCTGAGTACTCTGGTATGAACTTGCACAGGTAGTTGGTCATTCCCCAAAATCGTTGGATATCTTTTTTCATTTTCGGGTAGAGGCATGTGTGTTATTGCCTTTATTTTAGAAGGGTCTGGTTTTATTCCTTCATCAGTGATCAAATGACCTAAATATGTTAATTGCTTTGTTGCAAATTCACATTTATTTTTGTTTAATTTTAATCCAGCTTTGCGTAGTTGACTGAATACTTTGTCTAATGTTTTTATATGGTCCTCTAATGTTTCTGACCATATTATTATGCCGTCCTGTGAGTTCTTCGTTCCAGGTATGCCTTCTATTATTTTTGCAACTTGTGCTTGAAAAATTTCAGAGGCACTATGTATTCGATATAGCAGGCGCGTGAACGAATAACGACCAAATGGCGAATTAAATGTTTATAGTTTAGAGCTTTCTTCATCAACGGGTATTTGCCAATATCCATTTGAAGCGTCTAATTTCGCGAAATATTTTGGATTTTCCATTTCTGCAAATATTTCTTCGGCGGTGGGTAATTTGTAGTGTTCTCTTTTTATGGCCTTGTTTAGGTCTCTAGGGTCCAAACATAGTCTAAATTTTCCGTTCGGTTTCTCAACTATTACCAGAGAATTTACCCAATCTGTCGGTTCTTCAACGGGTTTTATTATTCCCATTTTTGTCATTTATTCTAACTCCTTTTTTAATTTTGGTTTCATCCCAAACGGTATGTTCCTTGGAGGATTTATGACGGGTTTTATGTCCGGAGTTATTGTTATATGATGTGTGACTGGTAATTTTCCGATGTCACCATAGCAATCTTTATATTTTTCTTTTAATGCTTCTATGTCCGTCTTGTTTATTTCATAAGTTCTTTTTATCAGTCCTAATTCTTCCGCTGTTTCTGCGCCGATTACTGCGTTTGCATTTGTGTTTGCCACAATGAAATGCGAACTTACTTTTATATTTTTATTTTGTAATTGTATAACACAGCTCCCTATCGTGGGAATTTGCGTACAGTTGTAGGCCGTTAATTTTATAGCCGTTCTATTTAATTTTGGCTTTGGTTCAATAGTTCTATATATTTTTGCTGGTAATACATTTACTTCAGCACCTGTATCGATTTTGAAGTTGATGAGTGTTTCGTTCCCTCGAATCTTTACTTTCCATTTGTCAGTTTGTAGTGCGTCTACATTTTTTTTCAATATGGCGTCCATGTAAAACTGATTTTGCTCCACGTGGTCTGAATTGTGTGAGTGTCCGACATTATATAGTTTCATCTTTTTCGTTCGACATATTCGAGCGAAGTGTCCTTTTTTGCCGCAATTTGTGCAGTTTTTATTGTATGCTGGACAGTTTCCTTTCTGATGTGACCCAGCGCAGTAGGTGCATGTCTCAATCCATTGTTGTGTTTTCGCGGGCTTTTTGTCTTTACGTTTGAACATGACTTTGGACGACAGCCTGTTTTTCTTTGGATTGCGAATTGTTGCGATATTTTCTGTTTCGCATGTAGCCATTATCTTGGAGTGTCTCTTCGTTTCTTTAGCACTCAGGCCTGCTTGTATCGCCTTTTGTAAATCCAGTGAAGGTTCTCTGAGCATTCTTTCTCTCAACATGTTGTCATTAACGCCACAAATTAGAATGTCTTTTATTAGTCTTTCAGTGAGGTCACCGAATTCACATTTGTTTGCCTTTTGCCGTAGTTCTGTGACGTACTCATCAAATCTCTGTGTTTCTTTCTGTTTGCACGTGAGAAATTGATATGTGAGTGTGGTGTTTGGTAATAAACAACAGTCGATTGTGGTGGTTGTAAACATATCTTTATTTAACAAGGGTTATAACAACATGTGTGTATCAACGGTCGTAATCTCTCTATCTATGTCCCTAGCTATGTCGCTGCTGCTGCTGCTTCCTGCTCTCGTACCGATCACGTTGGTACGTGATCTTCGACACTACATCTTCCCTCTTTTTTTATAAATTTATGTCACTATAAAGTCTTCTTGCCACACTGGGGTGGATCTTACTCTAGGTGTTCTTATTGAACCACTAGGGGCAGTTAGGGCCGGTGTTAGGGGCTCTTGAGCAGTTTCCTTAGGGTCTGGACTGGAGATGGGAAGTGCATCGATTGGGTTGAGGTGTGTGTCTTCGATATCTGTTGTAGAAGTAGGGGGCCAGTGGGTTGTATCAGGGGGAGGGTAAACTGCTTTAGGGACGTCGGTGTAATCAGGACTATACTGCATGTCGCCGGGTACCTTTTTTACATGGGCAGCGTTTCTCATTCTCACTTGGCCTTGGGGTTGTTGTATTAGAACAGCATTTCCCTTCTTTTCCACAACTTGATAGGGCTGAGACTCGAACCGAGCGTCCAGCTTGTTTGTTCTGTGTAAATTTTTACACAATACTGTGTCCCCTCTCTGGATCTGTTGGTCTCTGGCTCCTCTTCTCTGGTCAGCAGCTATGTTGCGTTTTAGTTTGTGTAGAGCATCCTTATCATGTACGTCACTAAAATCAGTGGACGCTCCTACAATACTTGGCAGCTTACCTCGGAGTTCGCGGTTCATTAGTAACTTCGCTGGGGATACTCCGGTTACTGTGTGAGGGGTGGTTCGGTATTGGAACAGAAAATTCCTTAGTTCAGTCCTCCAGTCTTTCCCTTCGACTTTGGCGATCTTAATTGCCTTTAGGATTGTTCTGTTGAACCGTTCCACTTCGCCGTTGGACTGTGGCCAATACGGGATCCCTCTCACCTGGGTGATGCCGTGAGTATTCATATACTCATTGAATTCTCTTGATGAGAATGGCTGTCCGTTGTCACTCCTCAGATAGTTGGGATATCCATGATGATTGAACATCATTTCTAGTGCACCCGTTACATTTTTGGCATTTGCTATTTTCATATGCGCAACTTCTGGCCATCTTGAGTAGTAGTCGACAACAGCCAGCAGGTAGTTCCCTTCGGAGACACTCAGTAGGTCAACAGCTACATAGGTCCAGGGTTGGTCAGGCAGCGGTGTACTCTCTAGTTCTTCTGGAGGGGCATTTTTGCCAACCACTTGACATGGGTAACACGCTTTCACTCGCTTTTCTGCCATTCTATCCATCTCTGGCCACCAAACTTTGGACCGTAGGCGATTTTTGGTTCGCACAATCCCTTGGTGTCCTTCATGAGCCAGTACAACTACCCGCCCCTGAAGTGCCTCAGGGATTATGATCCTGCGTCCTCGGATGACCATCTGTCCTGCTATCCAGAGTTCATCTTTGATTGCATGAAATGCAGTACCTTTGAAATGGGTCCAGTCATTTTCGGATATAGCTTGCCGAAGTTTGGAGATCGTAGCATCATCCTTTGAAGCTTTTTCCACTTCACAGGGAGTCAGTGCCTGAGGTACAGTATCTTTAATGATACTGTAGATGTAGTCCATTGTTTCCTTTTCCTCAGTTTTGTCTGGGTTTTCAACGGGCTGTCGACTCAGCAGATCCGCCTTATTGGTTCGGCCAGGAACGTGGATGACTTTGTAGGTGAACTGTTGTAGAAACAACAGCCATCTCTCCACTCTTGCTGAAGGGGGCTTCGAGGAAGGTGATAGTACCTTTACCAGCGCTTTGTGATCAGTCAGGATCTGAAAGTCACATCCAATGAGGTACAGACTGAACTTTTTGCATGCCCAGAATACTCCCAGTGCTTCTCTTTCAAATTGAGAATATCGGGACTCTGTTGGTGTGAGCTTCCTACTGGCATAGTATACTGGTTTCCAGTATCCGTTTAGCTGCTGTTGTTCAATGATTGCACCCACGCCAACGGGAGAAGCATCAGTTGTGATTCTAGTTGGCAACTCAACACTGTAGTATGCCATGACTGGCGCTTCAATTAACCTTTTCTTTAGTTTGTTAAAGGAATATTGTTCCTCTTCTTCCCATTTCCAATCAGAATCTAGTCTTGTAAGATCCCAAAGTGGTGCAGTTACACTAGCAAAATGGCGCACAAAGTTAGCACAGAATTGGGCCAGTCCCAAGAAACTCCTCATCTGTGATGCATCTTTTGGTGGAGGAGCATCAACTACAGCCTTCACCTTTTCGTCCGAGACCTTCAAGCCGTCTTGTGTCAGAATGTGGCCCATGTATCTTATAGATGTCATTTTAATCTGGCACTTCTTTCCATTGACGGTCAGTCCTTGTTCGGCTAGGTGTTGGAAAACTTTGGCGAGTCTAGTGTCGTGCTCACTTTCTGTTTTCCCGACTACTATGATGTCATCTGACATGTTGTATGCTCCTGGGCAGCCAGCTATAACCTGACTTATGATTTGCTGAAATTTTTCTGAGGCCATGTTTACCCCAAACATAAGTCTTTTATACCGGTATAGCCCATCAGGTGCAGCAAATGTTGTGATTTCTCTGGAGTCTGGATGCAACTCTATTTGATGGTAGGCCATATTTAAATCTACTTTTGAGAAATATTTGCCTCCAGCCATTTCTTGTATAGTTTCCTCAATCGTGGGCACTGGATGACGTTCTCGAACGATAGCTTCGTTTGCTCTACGCATGTCGATACATATCCTCACATCGCTTTTTCCATTGTCCTCGGGCCTTTTTTCCACTGTCACTAAAGGATTCACCCATTGAGAAGGTTCCCTGACCCTCTCAATTACATCCAGATCAACCAGTTCTTGCAATTTGTTTAGGACACATTGCCGCCGCTTGAATGGTATCCGACGTACTGGCTGAGTGACAGGTATAATTTCTGGATTTATTTTGAATTTTAATTGGTAGTTTTTCAGTTTTCCCAATCCACTGAAAACCTTTGGAAATTCTTTTCGTATTCTTGTCCATATATCCAGTTCCGAGCAGTTCAAGATGTTGGCGTTAACGGCCACACTTAAAAGTTCTAGTCTTTTACTAGTTCTACCACTTAAAAGTGACGCTTGGGCCTGTGGTATGACAAAAATGGAACTGTTATGTAGCGATTTGTGCTAGGAACTTCAACCTTCAATATGCACTTTCCTAGAAGGGGAAGTGGTTTTTCACTAGCATAGGGGTATAGTTTAGTAGAATCTGGCTGGAGCTTAATTTTGGGTCCTTCTTTTTCTATTTTCTTGAAGTCCTCTAAAGATAATGTATTATGCTGTGCTCCTGAGTCTATCACTAAAGGGATGGTGGTGTTTCTGACTTTGAGGTTTATTACATTTTCACTCATTGATATTTTGAATAAATTAAACCCATTAGCGCCACCAGTTTTGTTATCTTCCCTTTCCCCTACACTCTGTTGAATTCCTTTGTTATGATATTGCTTTCGTCCACCACGACTGTATTTTGGGGCTCTGTCATGTTCGTTTCTATTCTGCGTTTTTGTTTGTTTGTTTTTGTAGAAACAACAGACTTCAAAATGTCCCCGTTTTCTCACAGATTCCACACTTGTGATGCTTGCTTCTAACACAATCTCTTGCAAAATGTCCATTCCCCCACACTTATAACATGCAGATGACACATTGTGGCTTGGTTTAGGTTTTTGTCTGTCGCTTAATCTATTTATATAAGACGTACAAGTAGATCCTAAAATTAGGGCTTCTTTGTGGTGGTACGTCCCAATAATTTGGATGAGACGATCCAACGTCAAGTTGCTTTCACCATATAATTTGGCTTTTAGTTCCGCGTCCTTTATGTGAAGAAGGATCTTGTCTCTGACGAATTCGTTCGGTTCTGCACACCTTCGCCAAACTCTTTAAGCGAGTGATATAATTATTCACTGTTTCTCCCGTGTTTGGTTCAGACTCCCAAAATCTTGAACGCGCTTTAGGGATATTTTCCTTTAGAGCGAAAGTTTTATCAAACAGTTCTATAGCTGTTCGGAATACATCGACTCTTTCTTTATTAGCCTCGTGTCCGGCTTTTTGTTCGTCCGTGAAATTCGTCCAAATTTCACGCAGACCCTCGCCTCCGGTTAACAAAAGGATAGCTCTTTTTTGCTCAGAATTTATGACACCTGAAGCTAGTATGAAAATTTCCAGATCGGTTTTCCAATTTACCCATCTTTTATGTAAAGACTCTGGATCTCCGATCGTATCTAACGCACGTGGAGGGCTTAGCCCCCCCAATGTGACGAATTTTTCCATATTGTTGTTTAAAAGGACAATAAGATGTGAATGACAAAAGGATTGTTATTTAAAGACAATAAATGTGATAACAAACGAATTACTTATCTCTCGTTTTTTTTCTGTACTTTTCCTTTGGAAGAAAAAAAAGTATATTTTTCTTTCTCTCTTGTAGCACGTGTGACCTCTTTTTTCGTGTTTTTTTTTTTCGTAGAAAAGTTCGTTGTTTACACTTTTTTTTTTTTAGATGTCTTTCTTTGCTTTTTTTTGTGTGTAGAATTTCATCTCATCGTCGTCGCCAGTTTGTGGTGTTTGGTAATAAACAACAGTCGATTGTGGTGGTTGTAAACATATCTTTATTTAACAAGGGTTATAACAACATGTGTGTATCAACGGTCGTAATCTCTCTATCTATGTCCCTAGCTATGTCGCTGCTGCTGCTGCTTCCTGCTCTCGTACCGATCACGTTGGTACGTGATCTTCGACACTACAGTGAGAAACGTCAGGTTTTTTCTTGGTTGGCAGTGCGCGTCAAATTTTTCTATAACTTTTTTCAAGTTTAGCTTCTCTTCGTCATTTTCAAAGTTAAACGTATAATATATTTTCCTATACAGGTCAGCAATATTGATGTTTTCACCTTCTCCGGTTTCTTGTCCGACTCTGTAGCTTGCAGGAACAATTGAAATTGGTTTTTCCAAGTTTCCCATTCCTGTCCGAGATTATCCGAAGAGAAATTTAATTCTTTTGGACGTGGTAAAAATTCCATTTTTCTTCTTTTTTTTTGTTGAAAATATTGATATACGGCTGTGAGTGTTGACGGTTCGATGTTTTATTCTGACACCATTTTATATTATGAGTTGATACAGGTGAGTATTAAATAAAACCATGTTAGTAACTTGTTATTGAAACATTCGTTAACAGAGACGAGACACACGTGTGAACTTAACAAGAATTTATTTACACTGAATACATAGCAGTTTACCACTAATACAAGTAGTGGGAGGTTGCCGTCAAGAGTGGTGATGGGAGTCACTAAGTCAACGGGAGATAACTCGTGTTTACGTAACAAAGAAAAAGAATTATGCAATGTTAGATAATGGGTTCCCTTTTCTATTGACTCCTTATTGAAAATATATCCATATCATTTTGAGACAGAATCCGATGAGTGACTACAGACTATATACAGGGTAGAAATAAGAAAAGAACCAAAATTTCAGATGATAATGGAGTATGCAACATCAAATTAGCAACAACAAAAAAACAATACAGATGTGCCACTCTAAATTGTGCTAGACATGTCTCTTCGTGATTAGATCTCCGTCATGAAAGGACTAGTACTAAACGGCATACGAATAGTGGTCCTAAACTCTTCATAACATTTAGGGATATAAAAATGCATAGCTAGGGCAAAGAAAGTTATATATTGGCGCAATATAAACAATCAGATCAATGAAATGATAACCACATGCACATATTTCATAGACAATCAGAACCAACAACCATTGGAACCAATAATACACCATGAAATACCCAAAAACATAATGTACTAAACTAGCAACCGATATATTTCATCTGTATAACAAGCCGTATGTAGTAATTATAGACTACACAATCAGATATGTTGTTATCCACAAACTAGAAAACGGTGAGTAACAAAATCAAATATACTTTTGCCCGGCTGGGTATTCCACAGATATTAATTAGCTACCATAGACCAGAGTATGGATCATCAAAGTTTAAACAGTTTGCAACAAGTCCGAATTTTTCACAAGCAGAAAGAAATATACAAACAATAAAAACCACAGCAAAAACGCCTTAAAAGTGTTATATAACAGATCTCACTCTATCCGGAACTAACTTGAGATATACATGGAAGAAACAAGAAAAGACCCAACATTACAGATGCTAATGGAGTATGCAACATTAAGTTGACCAGTAAAACAATAACGATGCGATCTCGGTCGTTAAAGGACTAGTATTAAAAGGCACACGAATAATAGTCCCAAACTCTTTAAGAAAAGAGGCCCTACAAAAAATACACACCGGACATTTAGGGATAGAAAAATGCATGGCAAGGGCAAAGGAAGTTATATATTGGCCCGAACAATCAGATCAAAGAAATGATAACCACATGCACATATTGCATCGACTATCGGAACCAACAACTATTGGAACCGATAATACACCATGAAATACCCCAAACGCATCATGTACTAAACTAGCAACAAATATATTTCATCTGTATAATGTTGAGCGACCACAGACTTGACATATACATGGAAGAAATAAGAAAAGACCCAACATTGCAGATGCTAATACAGTATGCAACATCAAATGGGCAAGAAAACAATAAAGATGTGCCACCCTAAATTGTGCTAGACATTTCTCTTCGTGGTGAGATCTCCATCGTGAAAGGACTAGTACTAAACGGCATACGAATAGTGGTCCCAAACTCTTCAAGAAAAAAGCCCTACAAAAAATACACACCGGACATTTAGGGATATAAAAATGCATAGCTAGGGCAAAGAAAGTTATATATTGGCGCAATATAAACAATAAGATCAATGAAATGATAACCACATGCACATATTTCATAGACTATCGGAACTAACAACCATTGGAACCAATAATACACCATGAAATACCCAAAAACATCATGTACTAAACTAGCAACCGATATATTTCATCTGTATAACAAGGCGTATGTAGTAATTATAGACTACACAATCAGATATTTTGTTATCCACTGTCACACTGTTTGCTCGTATTGAGTGGCTTATTAGTAGAGACAAACGAGAGACGCGTGTTGTTGGTTTTAAAAATATACATGGAGGACTTTTATTCGAGTGCGCATGCGCGGTTGTTACAAAACTAGAGTTCGTCACAAAACGAAACGATAACATCGTTACATCCCCCCTTTACCAATATGAAGATTATGATATTGAGCATATTCAATATATAATAAAAAGGTAAGGGCTTATTCAGGGTAGACTGCCTGAATAGCTACAGCGAAGCAGTGGATTATTCTGCCCCAGGAATTGCTTGCTATAATTCTCTAGAAAATGTTCACAAGTTCATTTTTGATGGTGGTCGTACCATCCTGCCACTGCGAGTGTATTGTTGGGAGTCTCTTTGTGAGGACTGAGTTGTACATACAGGTGGTTCTGCAAATGTTACATGCTTTGGCGTTTGTGGTGGGGTTGGATTTATTGGAGCACTCCTAATATGCTGCCGGTTTCTCCGTAGCACATATCCGTTTGCAGTTTTTAGGAGATATGATCGGGGACCATCTGCTTGAGATACTACGGTTGCTAGGTCCCAGTTTCCATGTGTAGGGTTTTGTACTCTTACCCTCTGGCCAGGATATAAAGGTGGTAGGTCTTCCTTGAGTGCATGCTGGTCAAAATATTTCTTTTGCTTATGTTGCCTTTGTTTAAAAGCATCATATATTTGATCCTGATCTTGGTGGTTGTTTTCTATTTTTGTTGCAATTGGGGATTGGATTCGTCTACCCATGAGTAGCTGTGCGGGGCTGGATATGGCGTTTGAGATAGGTGTGCAGCGCCAGTGCAACAATGCAATTTCGGGTGTTGTCCCAGATTGCTTGGCCTTTTTGAGGATGGTCTTGATGGTCCTTATCTGGCGCTCTATGAAACCATTTCCCTGTGGTCTTCGAGGTGAGGTGGTCTGATGGTTGAAACCCCATTCTGTGGCAAATTCGTGGTAAAGGGCGCTTGAGAAGTGCGGCCCGTTGTCACTAACCACTTTTGACGGTATGCCAAACTCCGCGAAGGTTTGTTGCGTTATTTTTACGATAACACTGCTTGGTGATTGGGCAGGTAACTGTTTGATGACAGGGTACTTGGAGTAGTAGTCTGCTATGATCAGCCATTGATGTCCATGGAGCTCGAACAAGTCTGTTCCAACTACGTCCCATGGCTTTGTTGGAATGTCGTGCTGCAGAAGAGGCTCTGACATTTGTGATGGCTGATGTTGTTGACAGATGCTACATGAGCTTGTAAATTGCTCGATGTCTCTGTTTATATTTTTCCAATAGACAGTGTCTTTAGCTAGGAGTTTGGTTTTCTCCTGTCCTAAGTGAGCAGTGTGGAGTTGCTTTAGGATATCTTCTTGGAGGGTCTGAGGAATGACAATTTGTTGTCCTTTAAGGATAAGGCCGTCATCAATTGATAGCTGATCTCTTAGGCTCCAGAATTCTCTGATATCGGTAGGCAGTTGCTTGATTGTCTCAGGCCATCCCGTGACAATGGTATCTCTTAGCTGGTTAAGCAGAGGGTCGGCTGTTGTGCAGTCTCTCAGTTTTTCAATGCGGTCAGCAGAGAAACGAATGGTGTCAACTCGAACATCCAGATCGATAGGGTCCGAATTACCAGGTGATGGCAGGCGTGATAACCCATCAGCCAATATGTTTTCGGATCCCTTGTTGTAGGATAATTTGAAATTATATCCCTGTAGCTGGATAAGCATTCGTTGTAGGCGAGCTGGAGCTGAGGTGAGAGGTTTGTCAATGATCATGACAAGAGGTTTATGGTCAGTGATAATTTGGAAACCATGACCGTATAAATATGTGTGGAATCTATGTGTGCCAAACACGATTGCCAGTAGTTCCCGCTCGATACATGTGTATCTTTGTTCTGTTTGTGTCAGACTCTTGCTTGCGTATAAGACAGGCATTAAATTGCCAGCTGCGTCTGGTTGTAGAAGCGCTGCGCCTATTCCATGAAGACTTGCGTCACAGTGCATGTAGATTGGGCGCTTGGGGTCAAAGTAGTGAAGTAAGGATGTTTCAGATACTTCACTCTTCAGGTTTTTGAAAACCGTCTGGTGGTGTGGCTCCCATTGGAATTCTGACTCTTTGTGAAGTAAGTCACGTAATACAGTGGTTTTTGAGCTGAAATCCTTTATAAAACGGGATAGGTATGTCATTACACCTAAGAACTGTTGCAGTTCTGTTTTATTGCGTGGTTCTGGCATTTCCTGTAGGTCTCGTACCTTTGCTGGGTCAGGTTTCATCCCAGTATGGGTGTATATATTTCCGAAGAAGGAGATTTCCTGGCGTTTTATCTCGCATTTCTTGGAATTCATTGTGAGGCCCTCTTGTGTGGCAACTTCCATGAGGTGCCTTAGGTTGTTGTCATGTTCGCGTTCTGTTGAGCCATATACAACAATATCATCCGCTATACCGCATGCTCCTGTGCACTTCTCAAGTATTCTGTCCATCTCAAGTTGGTAGATGTCTTGGCTCACGTTTAAACCAAATGGAAGTCTTTGGAAGCAGTACCTTCCAAATGGTGTTTGAAAAGTGGTCAGGATCTGGCTTTCCTGGTCAAGCTTTATAGACCAGTATCCTGCCTTAGCATCCAGTTTTGAGAAGTATTTTGCACCTGCAAACCGGTGATTGAGTTCCTCAACTGTTGGAATTTGATGATATAGCCGCATTAGGGCTTTGTTTAGTGCCCTTGGGTCTAAGCAGACCCTTATTGTGTTGTCGCGTTTGGTTACATATGTAAGGGAGCTTACCCAGTCTGTTGGCTCCTCAATACGACGAATGACATTCTGTGACTCCATCTTGTCTAGTTCAGCCTTGATCTTTTCACGCATGGCTATTGGCGTTCTTCTCGGTGCGTCTATGTGGCATGGGATGTTAGGGTTGACAGTGAGCTTGTGTGTTTTCTTGAACTCGCCAATGCGGTCGAATCTGTCGGGGTGTAAACGCATCAGATCATCTATGCTGTTGATAGGTTGTTGCTGAACGGATATGGCACAGTTCATTGTCACAACGTTAAATGCTACAGATGTTGGCAGGCCCAGTATAGCTGGTCCTGGAGTGTTGACCACATAAAATTGAGTGTTGAGCCATGATGAGTCCTTGTATTTGCACCTGATGTTTGTGGTGCCATGGCATTTTATTTCAGTGTTGTTGTATGCTGTCAGTACGCATTTCGTTGGGTTTAGTGATCCAGGTATTGGGTTTCCGTCTTCGTTTATAGCGGAGGGGCACATACTACGGAATATGCGTAAAGGTAGTGTGTTTGCTTGTGCACCTGTGTCTACCTTCAGTTTGAGGCTGTGCGTACCTGGGTGGTCTGTCAATATAACGTTGATATTGACAAATGCTTCATTTTGTGTTGTTTTTTGTTTATGCAGTGGATGTTCACTGTTAATAGTGCTGAATGTGAGGTGCTCCATTGCCGCATGTAGGTTTGTTGTGGCTCGGTCGTCATGTTCAGCAACGCTGTCGACTTTTCGGCCTGTTTCGTGTTGTCTGTGCCTTGACTGGCTACGGCTTTTGTGCCAGGATTTTCCTTGTTTCCTGGGTCTGAGTCTCACTGAGAAGCACAATTTGGCCCAATGGCCCATTTTACCGCAGGAACTGCATATGTCGTTCTTGGCAGGGCAATGCTCCTTGCCAAAACGATGGTCCCGTCCACAATTTTTACATAAGTTGCTGGTATTTCTGTTGCCTTCCTGGCGTTCGCGACCACCGCGATTTATGGTGTCTATCTGTGACAGGCCATGTAGTTGGTGTATTTTGTTTATATACACGGCTGAAGCCTCATATGTGCGTGCTAATTTCACAGCCTCTTCTATTGTGTAGCCCTTCGGTTTGTTTAACAATTCTTTTTGTAAGTCCGGTATGGGCGTGTTGGCTATCAGTATTTCTACTAAACGTTCGTTCATTTCATGGGCTGTGAAGTCGCATTTCTTCGCCTGTAAGCGACACCTGTTTAGAAATATGTCGGTCGTCTCGGTAGGCTTTTGTTGGTATCTACTGAGTTCGAGCCTACATATACGGTGGTTGGTTGCCGGTTCCAGCTGCTCCATAAATGCGTTGAAAATTTTGTCGGCGTCTCTCCGGTCTTCGCTTGACATAGACCAACTGTTGTATCTACGAATTCCTTCCTCGCCAGTTGCGAGTAGAACGATAGGCACTTTCTCTTCTTCTTTAGTTCCCTTCGCTGTGAAATAAAGTTCCAAACGTTGTTGGAATATCTTGAATGACTCTGCAATGTTAGGCGAAGAGTCCCAGTCAAGAATGGGAACTGGTATCGATATATTAGCCATAGTAGTAGTAGTGTTGTTATGTGTGTGCGAGTGTTCTGTTCCGAGCTTCGACGAGCGTGTGTGTGTGAAGTTTTGGTTCGAAAAGAAAAAATATAATGTCTGACTTTTATCGTTGTTTTCTCTTATTTTTCTTTATATCTCACCGCTGCCACCATGTCACACTGTGTTTGCTCGTATTGAGTGGCTTATTAGTAGAGACAAACGAGAGACGCGTGTTGTTGGTTTTAAAAATATACATGGAGGACTTTTATTCGAGTGCGCATGCGCGGTTGTTACAAAACTAGAGTTCGTCACAAAACGAAACGATAACATCGTTACATCCACAAACTAGAAAACGGTGAGTAACAAAATCAAATATACTTTTGCCAGGCTGGGTATTCCACAGATATTAATTAGCTACAATAATACCAGAGTACTGATCATCAAAGTTTAAGAAGTTTGCAACAATTCCGAATTTTTCACAAGCAGAAAGAAATATACAAACAATAAAAACAACACTAAAAAGGCCTTAAAAGGTAAGCAGGACCCATAGTTAACAATGCTAGCATTAGGAACAATTCATCTAAAATAAAAATCACAATCAATAGACGTCACTTATAAAAAAAAAATGTAAAAGCGAAAACAACACATATTGACTATTATGAAAGTATATTTAATGAACAAAACAAGCGAATGTAACACGCAACACCACAACAATATTCACAAAACCAAACAATGTAAGGAAGAAGTATTAGGCTTCCAGCTTCATACAGAGAATAAATGAAAAAAAACTTTTAAATAATCGGAGATGTTTGATAACTGGTTATCTCCCCTCTCTAAGAATTCTCATTTACTACAACCTCCCACCAACTCACTAACAAGTGCATAGATTATCTACTAAACGAGTCAGTCTCAATAAAGTCTTATAATCGTCTGCACGTGTCTGCTTTATTCCTCCTTGTTTAACCTTTGTAATTGTGTATTTACGTCTAATATAACAGACAGAAAACCGCCATATTTGTATTATTATAGTACGCGTGCATTTTATTAATTAATATTTCTTGCGTTTTAATTGATTGAAAGAACCTGCTGATTTAAGTTTTCGTCCGATCAAGAATCGATACGTTAAAAAACAATATTCACTGCTGCTGATATTTCTAACAACATTTCTATTCCTAGGTCGATTGTCACATAAACATCGAACATGTTTTATTATTTCCCTTCTGGAATAATTTATGAACGTCGTTTGACGATTTTTTAAAAATTTGATCTGCTTCGTTTATTGACAAAATATGTACTTTGTGAGTTCTGAATGACCGTATTGCAGGTCAAGGTTGGTAGCTTGTAGGGCAGGCCATTTTTGACATTTTCACTTTATTTCTTCGTCTCCAATTGACGGAATTTTGTAGTTACGATCTTTTCGTTATTTTATCTGGAAGAAAATGTTTGAATCTGAAGAGTTTTTGGACGAGTTGATATTGTGTTGCTGAAAATTTGTTAGTTTGTCGAGTCGATTTGACGAGTCTCATATCGTGTTGCTGGCAATATGTAAAAAAATTAAGAATTTGTATTGGGAATCATCATGTTTTCAGATGCCTGTTTAGATCTTTGACGGACTACGGTCCACAATACACAGGAGAAGCTTTCCAAAGATTTATCACATCATGGTGTATTAAGCATGTCACTAGCTCACCCCACTATGCTATAAGCATGGGATTCATTGAGAGACATGTCCGACACATTATGTCCACAATCAAGAAATGCCTTAAGGATAAAGGTGGCATCCAAATAGCATTACTTCAGATCGGAGCAACACCTATAGACAGCAAATTACGATCACCAGCTGAGCTACTATTCGGACGGCCTATAGCTACAACACTACCCAGCCGAGTAGAGCCTGGAAAGGAAGAACACCGACAAAAACTAGACGAAAGACCGACATTAATGAAAACAAACCACGATCTCAATAGATACACTAGAAACCTACAACGACTTTATCCAGGCCACACGTGTCAATAATAAACAAAAATGACAAAACGTGGCACCCTGGAACCATTGTCCAGAAGGATGGTAACACAAGGAGCTACATTGTGGAACAAGACGTGCTGTACCAATACCGACAGTGTAGAAGAAAGTACACTTTGCTGATCAAACATCAAAGACGGTACTATGTAATGACCAACCTAATACAAATGACGGCAGGAAACAAACCACCATCCCAGACGATGATAGGGAAATTGCACCAAACGAAGACCATATACAAAGAAACTCAACCCACACTAGATCTGGACGAGTCATAAATATGCCAGCCAGATTCAAGGACTCTATATAACCAGAAACATTTCAGACAGAATCTATAACTACTCAACAAATACCAGCACTACAAGACAATTACAAAACAGACAATAATACATAAAAAATGATCACTATATCCTAATCAAGATATCAATTCAGACTTCCATACACTCATATGAACACTACTAAACAGGGAGGATGTTGTGGTATATTATATACTAACCATCTGCGTACTAACACATAAGAACTACTTAAAGGTTGAACGTCTCCATAACCTCACGAAATAAACCTACGTAAAATCTCTCCTCATCCAAGCCTTTGGCTCACTTTCGTACTTTTTAAAAAAACTTATCAGCGCTAATTTATTTCCATTTATTAGCTTGTCGACACCAAAGCAAGTTCGTTGAAACAGAGAGAGAGAAGCTTACGCTAGTTAATTAACTAATAACTTAATCACTGCAAGGGAAGGAAGATGGGGACATCGTCTGGCTGTCATTTTTGGGGATCTGTATTCCCCTATCTTATTTAATCGCTACATGGCTAAGACGGCTTGACTCGTCGGCTTCGCGTCAAAGGACTGAAATCTCACTGCAGTTTTCTCACCGGGAAAATTGGGACGTCACGAAATTTCGTGATCAACGCACAGGTGCGACCCAACCCTCGACCTGAGGGCTCATCAACTGTCAACGCGAATCGTGATAAAACATCTCACCAAAGTTGCATGAGATGACTCCGTTACAAATCGCGCAAGTTAAGCGATCTCTCTGTACGTACATCATCACATGCGTCCCATTATATAACACTATTAATACTGTTAAAATCTGAAACTAGCTGAACTTAGCGCTGATAAGTTTCAATGGCTAATTTTCGTACAAAGACTTTCGTACCAGAGACGCACGAAATAGTGATAACGACCAAGGGTCTGCAGAGAGTGGGAGGCGACGGATCGGCTGCTAACAATAGCAGCTAGGTTGCGGACATTGAAAGCAGAAAAAGAAAAAGAAGAAAGGGAAATATAATTCCCGAATTGGGTTTACTGCTGGTTCAGCCGAAAGCGAGAGATTGAAGTCGGGACCGTCTGGCCAGACCACTCGACGTCGCCCGGATCGAGAAACGACATATCGTCCCGTTAGCAAGCGATGCCGTTCGCTGGGCCAACAAAGGAGCTGTTGTACTACGCCAGATTCATACATACAACGTATTATAAACCAAATATTTAACATTGGCCATTTAAATATTTAACAATAGTTGACGCGAACGTCAAATAATCTTCGTTTTTTTTCCGTTAAGTCCTTGCACTTCTACCGTTTGTTGAATAAGGAAGTTTTGGGGCTAAATAATTATGTTTAAATTTTAACCGAAAATCCACGTCAGCTGAACAGCATTAATTTCTATATGAACAGACCCGATGTAGGGGAATACCTCCGACTTGATCAGTGAAAGGGCGGTAATCGCTTGTACACAACAACAATCTATTTTGTATAGATCCCCATACCTTCTGAAACATGAAGCGAATGATTTATCCTCGTCTGTTAAATACGTTAAATTGTCAATTGCCCTTAAAACGGCATTCTGAGAAAAAGCATATTCGTTCTACGTATTTTGACCCATGCGATATTGTCTGCATTAATACTTCAATCCTTTGATTGGTTTCTTTTCTTTGTTCCAAAAGTCTTTCTTCGGCTTCTTTTTTTGTTCTAATCGTTTTTCGTCGAGTGTTAGAGTATATATCTTCTCGTTGTGCTTATTGTGTGTGTCAATAAATATGTGTGTATTATTTTTCCTATTAGAAAGAGTATCCGTGAATAGTGTATACCCACTCAAGGCAAGGGTATATATGCTCTCGCTACGTTTATTAGTTTGTGAAAGTATATCGTCACGCGTGTGTTTCATGTAGATGGCTTTTTATTAAAAAAAGTGAAAAGCAATCAAACAACACATATTGACTATTATGAAGGAATATTAAATAAACGAAACAAGCGAACGTAACACACAACACCACAACAATATTCACAAAACCAAACAATGTGAGGAAGAAGTATTAGGCTTCCAGCTTCATACAGAGAATACATGAAAAAAACAAACTTTTAAATACTCGGAGATGTTTGATAACTGGTTATCTCCCCTTTATATCTCTAAGAATTCCCATTTACTACAACCTCCCACCAACTCACTAACAAGTGCATAGAATCCACTCTATCTACTAAACGAGTCAGTTTCAATAAAGTCTTATAATCGTCTGCACGTGTCTGTTTTATTCCTCCTTGTTTAACCTTTGTAATTGTGTATTTACGTCTAATATAACAGACAGAAAACCGCCATATTTGTATTATTATAGTACGCGCGCATTTTGTTAATTAATATTTCTTGCGTTTTAATTGATTGAAAGAAACTGCTGATTTAAGTTTAAGTTAATGAAAACAAACCACGATCTCAATAGATACACTAGAAACCTACAACCACTGTATCCAGGCCAACATGTGTCAATAACAAACAAAAATGACAAAACGTGGCACCCTGGAACCATTGTCTAGAAGGATGGTAACCCAATGAGCTACATTGTGGAACAAGACGTGCTGTACCAATACCGACAGTGAAGAAGAAAGTACACTTTGCTGATCAAACATCAAGGACGGTACTATGTAAAGACCAACCTAATACAAATGACGGCAGAAAACAAACCACCATCCCACACGATGATAGAGAAATCACATCAAACGAAGACCATATACAAAGAAACTCAACCCACACTAGATCTGGACGAGTCATAAATATGCCAGCCAGATTCAAGGACTCTATATAACCATAAACATCGCAGACAGAATCTATCGCTACTCAACAAATACCAGCAATACAAGACAATTACAAAACAGACAATAATACATAAAAAATAATCACTCTATACTAATGATAATCAGTATACCAATTCAGACTTTCATACACTCATATGAACACTACTAAACAGGGAGGATGTTGTGATATATTATATACTAACCATCTGCGTACTAACACATAAGAACTACTTAAAGGTTGAACGTCTCCATAACCTCACGAAATAAACCTACGTAAAATCTCTCCTCATCCAAGCCTTTGTTATTCTTTCCCCAATAATACTTCAAACAGGAGCTAGGCGGTAATTTATCCTGTTTTTTTATTGACTGGCTTGTTTTTGTAGAGGCGTGAAAATAATCCCTCTTTTTGTTTTGAGTTTTTGAAAGGGAGTGGACACGTGATTTCTGACGTACTTTTCTCATGTGTGCAATGCCTGACTCTTCAATGTGTTAAGAATCTTGTTAAACATTTTCAAATCTCTTGCAGAATTCAACTTATTTCGATAATGTATAATCTGGCTCACTTTCGTACTTGCTTAAAACTTTACATCTGATTTCTGCGTCTCTGGTACGAAAGTCTTTGTACGAAAATTAACCATTGAAACTTATCAGCGCTAAGTTCAGCTAGTTTAAGATTTTAACAGTATTTATTAATAGTGTTATATAATGGGACGCATGTGATGATGGACGTACAGAGAGATCGCTTAACTTGCGCGATTTGTAACGGAGTCATCTCGTGCAACTTTGGTGAGATGTTTTATCACGATTCGCGTTGACAGTTGATAAGACCTCAGGTCGAAGGTTGGGTCGCACCTGTGCGTTGATCACGAGATTTTGTGACGTCCCAATTTTCCCGGTGAGAAAACTGCAGTGAGATTTCAGTTCTTGACGCAAAGCCGACGAGTCAAGCCGTCTTAGCCATGTAGCGATTAAATAAGATAGGGGAATACAGATCCCCAAAAATGACAGCCAGACGATGCCCCCATCATCCTTCCTTTGCAAGTGATTAAGTTATTAGTTAATTAACTAGCGTAAGCTTCTCTCTCTCTGTTTCAACGAACTTGCTTTGGTGTCGACAAGCTAATAAATGGAAATAAATGGCTCGGAACTTAACGAGAAAGCTTTTTATATTTTGTTATGTGTTGATTGATTTCAGTTAAAGAGAGAAACCGCCGGCACGAAATGGTGACAACGACAAAGGGTCTGCAGAGAGTGGGAGGCGACGGGTCGGCTGCTAACAATAGCAGCTAGGTTGCGGACATTGAAAGCAGAAAAAGAAAAAGAAGAAAGGGAAATATAATTCCCGAATTGGGTTTACTGCTATGTCAGCCGAAAGCGAGAGATTGAAGCAGGGACCGACTGGCCAGACCACTCGACGTCGCCCGGATCGAGAAACGACATATCGTCCCGTTAGCAAGCGATGCCGTTCGCTGGGTCAACAAAGGAGCTGTTGTACTTCGCCAGATTCATACATACAACGTATTATAAACCAAATATTTAACATTGGCGATTTAAATATTATACAATAGTTGACGCGAACGTCAAATAATCTTCGTTTTTTTTTCTCGTTAAGTCCTTGCACTTCTACCGTTTGTTGAACAAGGAAGTTTTTTGGCTGAATAATTATGTTAAAATTTTAAAGTAAAGTCGCTGTTTTTTCGAGGTAAAATAAAGTTCATGAATTTAGTATGTTCGATGGTCTCTAATTTTCGGATAAGTAGGCGAACTGTTTTAGAGCCTGCCAAATTTACACAATTGTAGAAATGCTCTTATATCCTGAAATAAGGAACAATATTCACTCAACTGAACAGAGGCTAAAATCAAAGACAGAACACTTGTTATTCGTTTGCTTGCTCGAAGCGAAAATCCACGTCAGCTGAACAGCATTTATTTGTATATGAACAGACCCGATGTAGGGGGAATACCTCCGACTTGATCAGTGAAAAGGCGGTAATCGCTTGTACACAACAACAATCTATTTTGTATAGATCCCCATACCTTCTGAAACATGAAGCGAATGATTTATCCTCGTCTGTTAAATAAGTTAAATTGTCAATTGCCCTTAAAACGGCATTCTGAGAAAAAGCATATTCGTTCTACGTATTTTGACCCCATGCGATATTGTCTGCCTTAATACTTCAATCCATTGATTGGTTTCTTTTCTTTGTTCCAAAAGTCTGTCTTCGGCTTCTTTTTTTGTTCTAATTTTTTTCGTCAAATTTCGTTGTTGTTCCAGCTTGACCACGCGAGATTTGACCCCTTATAAAAGCAGCAGCAGATTGTCTCTCGTTTTCTTATTTTTCTTCCGAGTTCCAGACAACACACAGAAGATCGTCGTTGTCACCCTCCTCTCAATCAAGGGGAAGGGGGTGAAATTGAAAAAGTAGGTACAATCCCTTAATTCCTACCATGAACAAAGAACTTTCGTCCAAAACAAACACACATATTACAATTGCCACCAAGAGACAAGCGAAACTTTTTCACGCTCGAGCATACACACTCATTCTAACAAACATTCATGTAACGAAATATCCAAACCATCGCTGACAATTCACGGGCATATACTCAGTGCTGACGGTCTACGTCCAGATCCAGGAAGGGTCGCTGGTATTTTCAACTTACCAACACCAACAGACAGACCGAAACCCGCTGATTCCTAGGGATGGTGAATCAAATGGGAAAGTTCATTCCAAACCTGGCGGACATTACTAAGCTATTAAGGGACCTGTTAAGCCCGAAATACGCATTCATGTAGGACAGTGCACAACAGGGAGCATTTAGCTACATCAAGAAGGCACTGTGTTCAGCACCAGTGCTATGCTTATATAGTCCCTCAAATGAGATTATAGTTTCTGCCGATGCTTCATCCTATGGGCTGGGAGCAGTGTTATTACAACGACAGGGCGACACAAAAATGCACCCTGTCGCCTACGCTTCACGAGCCATTGTAGCAATCACCAATAGGGACTACTTTTGAATGCGTAATTACTGTCCCTGTGAGCTGGCTTGTCCAATCAAATCACAGGGCGCAGTAATATCGTTAGTTCCCTACAGGACTACTTAGGTCTCCTTAGGGTTGGAAGAAAAAGATCAGACGATCTCCTGGCACCAGCTTGGGCACATCGCAGAGAACACCAGCGAGGAACGAGGAAACGCTTTCTCTCCCGCCGCCGAGGGCACTTGACGACTACTACCATCTTCACCTGAAAAAAGCACGGGCGGCCCTAAGAACTCTTATATTCTTCCTCTTCCTCAGACGGACACTGTCCCACTCTCTTCTACCTATACCAAACGGTATAGGTAACCTTGAGTTAATGAAACCCCTTTTTGTTATATTTACATAAATACTTTTCGTTGTTCCATTTTTTTACGAGAAGATAAAAGGATAACCACTTTCACCTCCTCACCCTCTACCTTACAAATGGTGACCCGACGCTAAAAGAAAAAAACAGACCTTCTGATAAACGAAACGTAAGAAAAAACGGAATATAAGAAACAAACAAAAAAAACGCTCGAAAAGTTATTTCTGCGACGAAAAGGTTTTAAAACTCAACCCCACGGCGACAAAAAAAGTCCGTCGTTGTAAACAACAAAAAAAAACAGTCACAAATTGAGCAAGACACGAAACTCCGCGTTTTTGTAAACAGAAAACAACAAAATTTCAACCTTGAGAGATTCGGAAACTTTTTAAATTCTCTTTAAGAGCTTAAAAAAAAGACAGTTATTTTTAACACCAAAAAAGAAAAAAAACTACCGAAATCCCTTTTTCTCTCTCTCTCTTTCACTCTATCACAGTAAAGGCGTATTTCGCATCGAAGAAACTTTTCCTTTTATGAAATATTTTTCTGTCTTTAACTGAACGAATTATTGACAGAGAAATACTTCAAAATACCTTCAAATATTAAACTATTAACAAAAAAATATTTTTTTCCGAATTTAAAACAAGTTTCAAACAACTTTAGACGGTCAGACTCTGCGACGCCGCGACGTATCCCACCGCTGCCACCACAAACGAAGAAAGAAAGCATTCTTTTTTCCATTTAAGAAAAAGAAAAAAAAAAAAAAAAAAGACTCTTGTTTTTACAATTAATTTTTTTTTTAAAGGCCCCTTAAAAGAGTAAGTACATTAGTTTTTTCCCTTTTACACACAAATACATATCCATGTCACAAAAAGAATACATAATTATTATATATTTTTTAACTTCTTGGCTTTTTACACTTACACAATTCCTCTTTCGTTTTTCTCTCTGAAATGTGTGTCCATGACGATGTTTTCAATTTTTATTTAACTTAGATTTCTTGGTCTGGGGTCCCATTAAAAAAAAGAGCGCTTTATCTGCTTACGCCTGAGACAGCAGTCAACAGGGCACATTGGCCATACTCCATGAGATAGAGCGACTTGAGAGAAACATGCGAAAAGGTAGCATGTCTAGACCTCAATCGCCTAGACGTCATAATCGTTCGTCGTCCCCACACAATCGCCACTCAAATAAGGTAGGATTGTGTTACTACCACAGTCGCTATGGCAACCAAGCACATAAGGATAAATAACCTTGTTCGTTCCCTCACCAGGGAAACTAAATTCTGGGGACCCGAGCACGGCACGGTCTCTACTAGGTTGTCATGATAACCGTGCATATTTCATTAGGAACTCAATATCCCAAGCACTTTGCTTGGTTGATACCGGGGCCGCTTGCAGTATATGGCCACTGAAACTACTAGCTAAAAAGCCACCAGTGTCGCCCATTTCACTGCAAGCCGTAAATCAGTCCCCTATTCCCACGTAAAGTTCTCGTTTATTGGACTTGGAATTGCACAGAGACTGTACGTGGGTCTTTACAGTCGCGGATTTACCCTACACCATTCTGGGCGCGGACTTTCCACACCACTTTAATCTATGAGTGGACATGCGCAGACGACGGGTGATAGATGCTAATACGGAACTTTCCGTACAGAATTTTAAATCAAACACCCCTATCTGTCAGTCCGGTGTTCTTTATTGCCGCAACCGATGATACATACTAGACCCTACTCCACTCCTACCCATCGTCCAGTCCTTGGGCTTCCTCTTTGCATATGGTTCCGAAGCGCTTCGGAGATATGCATCCGACTGGGGACTATTGATAACTAAATGCCATGACGGTACCTGATCGTTACCCAATCCCACATATACAGAACTTTGCTTCGTCTCTGCACGGTTTTAAGACCTTCTCCAAACTAGACTTAGTAAAGGCTTACAATCAGATTCCACTGAATCCGCCGATATACCCAAAACGGCGGTAACAACTCTTTTGGGAGCGTTTGAATTCCTGACTATGCCTTTCGGTTTGCGAAACGCGGCTAGTACCTTTCAACGCTTCATGGACGAAGTAGTGCGAAATCTTGACTTCGTCTATAATTACATAGACGACATACTTGTGGCAAGTGCCTCACCTGAGGAACATGTCACCAATCTCCGCCTACTGTTCGAACTGTTTCAGCAATATCAGGTGAGGATTAACCCTGGTGAATGTGTTTTCGGTGCTTCGTCACTAGTTTTCCTGGGCCATGGAAGTTACCCCCACCCCCTGCAATGTAAGATCTAACGTGAATAAACGAGACCCGGGAGTCAGCCATCTTGGTCTGAGATAGTACACCTCGTCTTGCCTCTTTTACTTACGAAAACCATAACAAAACAGAAAGACTGACTCAGATCCGGAAAGCAACGAATCAAGATGAGGTATGTGACCAACCCAGGAAGACAATAGTACAGGATTGGCCAACCGAGAAAATAGACCTTCCTGCTGTGCTGCACCCATATATTCACACCCGTGATGAGATGTCAGTTCAAGATGGACTTATCTTCAAGAGCGACCGAGTACTCACTCCATCAGTATCCAGAGTGACATCAAACGCTCAATTCATTCCTCACACATTGTCATAGATGGAAGCTTACACCGCGCCAGAGAATGTGTTTTCTGGCAGCGAATGTCATCGGAGATACGGGAATACATATCCACTTGCAAAACCTGATGCAAGTTCGTCACAGAGCAACCGAAAGAAATTTTGATGCCACATAATAGACTTGATCGGCCATGGCAGAAAGTTGGCATTGATTTGTTTAAAAGTGAGACGGTGAAGTACTTCATAACTGTCGATTATTTCTCAAACTTCTGGGAGATCGATCGATTAGAAGACACAACAACCCCAACCATTATCCGCTCACCACACCAAACAACCGACGCTAAGGAGTCTTTCTAAGGCGAATCCCCTGTCAGGACCCACACACGCACTGGCAGAGGAATACGAAGCCAGCATACCTCAAAGACTACACAAACTGATAGCAGTCTGGCTAAACAATGTAACTCCTTAGAGTAAGGACACTCCTCATCCATAAAAGAGAGGATGTTACATTATGCCCCCACCCATGTTCATTGGACAATAACCCCAATTTCCCTGTAAATCCCGACATGCATCTGCATCCGTTTCCGGCCTCTCGCAATAAAGCCTCGCTTCGGCCAGTATGTCTTATCTCTCTCCTACACGTGTGTTCTCTTTACTTCCTAAATACATCGTAATCTAACACTGTTAATATACTGTTGATTTTCACAAGTTGTTATTTCTCTGTTAAAGGTTATATTAATTAATTGAATTTGCATTACTTCTTATTTAAAAAAAACAACATATTTCCATTTTCGGAGAAATTATGAGAGGTATCGGCCCTTTACTCTATTTTAGCTCTTCTAAAATGAAAACATGAATTTCGGTCTGTGCCTAATCTGCAGAAGTGGCCAAAACTTTTTATCAGAAATGACCGTTTAAAAAAGAAGATAGAAAAACAATTTTTTTGTTAAACATGTTTATAATGAATCACATTAAAAAAACAACATAAAATGTCTTCGTTTTATTCTGAGAAAATACGGAACTTCTTTACACAGGGACAATATCACATGTTAGACCGGTTGGTGATGACGAGACAGTTTCTTGTTCTTTGTGTTACGTTTATTTAAGAACGAATAAATGAGAAATTACAAATATTCGTTTGTACTCCTAATGAAAAAATATTGGCTTGATGATATAAAAAATAACACAATAAAGACCTCACAAATCAAAAACGCAAGTTTTCGATGAAGATAAACTGAAATTGAACGTGAAAAATTATATTTTGAAAAAATCAACAACAAAAAACTTGTGATGCAAATATGAGAAAATGCTGGACTTCTTTACACAGGGAACAATGTTACGTGTTACACCGGTCGGTGATGACGAGACATTTTCTTTTTCTTTTTGTTACGTTTATTTGAACGAGAAATGAGACATCGTCAAGATTTATTGAAAAAAAAATGACAAATAAATTTAGAGAAAATTATTTTATTTTCTCTTTGTTTTCCCCTTTGAAACTGCTGATTTTTAAAGGTAAGTCTAAAAATATAGAAATAAGTTTTTGTTAGTGGTTCAATTGTAGAATAAAGAGTGTGACAAAAATTTTCAAAAATAATTCATCACATATTTTCTAATACCACATTAAAGTGCATTTAAAAAGCTTTCAAATGATGTATAGATTATTGTTCTATGACAAATAAAAAGGAAATAATGGAATTTTTAATTACGGAAATATGAGGAGATTTTCTGTCTCTAATTACACAGTTAAGTCAATGGAGATCTGTGACCTAGTTCTATATTCGTCCAGTTTAAACTATCATAACTTTCTTAATTTTTGGCAGATCTTAAAAAGTAAGGTACCACTAGAAAGCTTTTGAAATTCTTAATAAGAACAGAAAACACAAACAAAGATTCAAAGTAATTGACTGATTTTTATTATAATACGAATACTGGAGAGGTGAAGTCTTTGAGGATGGCAGACATGAAACTGTGCCTGTAGAGAAAAATTCTGAGAATGTTTCATAATGAACTACTAATTTTTGAGAAATGTCAAATAATATATGTAATCTGTTTCCTCTATATCTTGGCAGAAACCCCTTTGGTAAGCCAGACTTCTCTAAAAATGAGATAAATCCCTTTGGATCTCCCTTACTGTCCTTATATCTGAATTTATTGATGGCCAATACAATGTTGCCAGCTACACAATCATTTCCTAACAAATGGCCCTTATCAGTTTCAACAGCTTTAAGTGCAGAACGTGTCCCACTGGCAATACTTTCCAATGGATGTAAATAACAATTCAGTTTATTTAAAGATACATTCCATGTCTCCTCTAGACGGGAAATTGTAGCGAAGTTGACACCACCCTATCAGTGAGAGTATTACTGATCCTTGAAACCACACTCTTCCTGGTTGTCTCAAAATCACAATGTAAAAACTGACAATAAACATTAACCATACGATTGATAGAATATAAAACATGGTTTTCATAGTCTTCAGCGATCATTTAGTTGAATATTTCATATATCTGTATTCTTGAGTATTTGGTGTCTAAAGCAAAATATAAGAGACAGATTAGCAAATATCAACGATCGAATGCAGGTGGATTTTCGTCAGAAATCAAAAATGGCTGTCACTGTATACTCGGGGGGGGGGGGGGATTTGCGAGGTCTAGAAATATATGTGCTAATGCTTATTTTTGCATGAAACTTGGCAGTTATGGAGAAAAATAAATATTCTACCACTTCTATATGTTATAAAAATACAACTTAGTCACCTTTATAAACTGTAGTGTTAGAAAAATGAGCATAAACTTCACTCAATTTTTTCTCCCGTTTGTCGTGGGCGTATTCGGAAATTTAAAAAACCAGCATGGAGAGGAAAACATGTGTAAAACGGCATCATAAGCTGCACAGCCTGAAAAGCCCTCAAAAACCGATTACGTACTTCACAAAAATACAATAACAAACAACTACGAGCGCAGAGTTTGCTCGACTCACTGAACAGAAACAATCGAACTAGAATATAGGTCACTGTAGCGTAGCTATAAGACCTTTGAAATATCTCGCCGATTTCATTTTATTTTAGATGCAATTGATTTTTGGTCTTAAATTGTATTTTTAGTTGTAAAATAAAATAATAATTTAAATTTTAAATTTTAAAGTGTTCAAAAAAGTAACTTTAGGGCAAAGTTAACTTTTTTCATCTTTGCTCAGCAAGAAATTTAAGTGTTGAAAAAGTAAGTTTAAACCAACGTTTTAATCGTTTGCAGACATGTTTTATTAACGATTATTATTATTAAATAATCGACTAGTTATGTCTTCTTAACATTTTTCATCTTTGCTCAGTAAGGAATTTAAATGTTTAAAAAATAACTTTAAATCAAAGTTTAAATCATTGACAGACATGTTTTATTGACGATTATTCTTATTTTTAAATAATCGATTGGTTATGTCTTCTTAATTATTTCCTTTAAATTTCTTACTCGGCAAAGGTTTATTTTGGTAATTTTTGTATTTAAGTGAAAAATCTACGTGGTGACAGCTTCCGGTATAAAAATCGGAAATCCACAAGCGGTGTTCATCAAAAACATTAACAATTACCCATTATATTTCAGGTAGAATTTATTAACGAAGGGTGGAAGTACAATTGGAAATTTTCTATTAGAAATAGGCAAATCAATTTTTTGTTGGGTGGGGGGGGGGGCAGGACCGTTCTACTTTCTAATGCGATTACAACTAACCCTAAATCCGTGTTGCAATCTCGTTAAATTAGAATTCTGCCCAAATCCTAGGGATATAAAATTATTAAATAACTGTAATTATGCTGTTAATATCGACAAAACTATTGCATATATAGACTAAAAAGGATAAGACAATGATATTCCAAATTATTAACAAAAAACATTACTATCAGTTGTGTGGAAATTGTTGTTGGTTTTCGCTGTAAGTATGTGTGTTTCGATTTACTTTCTTCTTATATAAGGCAGAGTTTCAACGTGGGGAAAAATCTCGCGCCCAAAAAGGAGCACTTTATATTGGAATTTATTCGTTGTATATATAATATCGTTGGTTCTAATGTATGTAATAGTAATGAAGAGAAATATGTATTCTTGGTAAAGTTACGAATTTTACGAGTATTACGAAGTATCTACACTTTTACTTACAAAATACAGAAGTACAAATGTGTAATAAACCAGACATCAAAAAACAGTTTCTGAATTTCATTTTTACAATATTTTTCTAATATTAAAGGTATTTATACAGTTTAAGATCAATGGCCACTTCCTGTATTTCTGGAATAAATAACGTAAAACTTGATTCACATAGATTTTCAGTCGGTATAACATTATCTCTCTTTGTTTTTACTTTACGTATGAAACTCTATGGTCCGATTTGGATTAACGTATACAAAAAGACAAGCTATACAGATTGACTTATTGTCCTGGTTTAAAATTTATCATTTTTTTATGTATAAAACTAGAAAAAAATGAAAGATCCAACAGCAATTTTAAATATTTTTGTCATTGAGTAAATAATTGTAAAATCATCAAATTTCTACCAATTAAGCACCAACTATTTTTTATAGTTGTATGTTATTCTATTTTTTACTGTAAATGTCTAACTATTTTTTATAGTTGTATGTTATTCTATTTTTTACTGTAAATGTCTAACTATTTTTTATAGTTGTATGTTATTCTATTTATTACTGTAAATGTCTAACTATTTTTTATAGTTGTATGTTATTCTATTTTTTACTGTAAATGTCTAACTATTTTTTATAGTTGTATGTTATTCTATTTTTTACTGTAAATGTCCAACTATTTTTTATAGTTGTATGTTATTCTATTTTTTACTGTAAATGTCTAACTATTTTTTATAGTTGTATGTTATTCTATTTATTACTGTAAATGTCTAACTATTTTTTATAGTTGTATGTTATTCTATTTTTTACTGTAAATGTCTAACTATTTTTTATAGTTGTATGTTATTCTATTTTTTACTGTAAATGTCTAACTATTTTTTATTCTTAAGTTTGATTTTTAATTCATTTTGCACCTTGTTATGGACTCTCTTTTATATAACTAAAAATAACCATTTCAGTCAATATTATGTAACAAGAAAACGTTTTTGTCTCAAAAGTTTAAACTTTACACATATTTTAAACTTTAATTCAATGGTTTAAGCATTATTCTCTGTGTTTTTTGTTTTTGTGCACAAAATATTTTTACAGTTTAAACACTTTTTATGCTAAAACTAACTTTACACAAGAAATAAACTATGAACATTCTACAAATAAAATATAAAAAACTAGTTTTAACAGAATAAAAACAAAGTTTACACATGTTTAATGTAAGAATAATAATTTTTATTTAAATTTGAAAAACTCATTGTGATTTGATAATAACCCACGGATTCTTTAATAATTGAGTAAAAAAAACCAGAATAAACTGATTTTGCAGGATTGAAGCTAAGACCAGCACCTTGTGTTTTCTCATCTGGCATGACCTATTTTTCATTTTTCTAGATTGATTATATAGAAATAATCGAGTTGTTTGTAAGCTGAAAGTGTACAGGTGTCCTTAGTCTAGTTCAACCTTCTTTGTCATTCAGTCATCAGTCTTTGGTTGCAATCAGTCAGTGATGTTTACAAGCTAAGACTACTTGGGGCGATTACAGTTAAACGTCACTTATGTCACAACATTTGCCCCTTTAAAAATGTGTACATTGTGTTACTACAGTTGCTTGATATTGTATAGAATGGATGGGTGAAAAAGAAACAAAAAACAAACACTGTCTTACCTGGACAGAATGCCAGCCAAACGTACACAACTTAAAAAAAAAAAAATCTCGGTCGAGATTCACTGGTAGGTAATCAGAGAAATTAGTATCTTAGGCCTACCCTAAATTAATTTCAACGTTAGTCACGTTAAAACAAATTGGTAACTTATTAGGTAGGCCTGGGAAGAGATAGGGGGACGCACTCAAAATCGTAACTTGTCCACTCGTATGGTATTCAGACACAATATTTATTCTGCATAAAATACAGAAATGTGGCACAAGGCCAAAAAAGGGGTGGGGAAAGATCGGTTTTCACTAACTTATTCTGACTGGTCTAACTTGGCTAGTTTCATTCGTGACCATCATTCACCAAAATACCACATCCACACTACAATCATGCACCATACACCAAAAGAATTTATACCATGACTATCCTACTTAAAACCCATAATTATACAATATGAGATGGGGGATTTGGGTAATAAAAATTTTATATACAAAAAAAGTGAATTTATATACAATGAAAAAAGTCCCCGTGTTAGTATAAGGATCCCCCATTTCTAAGTTGTGGCAGATATGCGGATTTTCCAGTCGAAACGCGATGCAGGTCCGAACGCTTTATTTATCTCCACCTGTTTCGAAAATCTCGAAAGGTGACCTGCATCTCTGGAAAATCTGGCTATCTGTCACCTAATGGGGAATTAAAACTTTAATTGGGAAGAAAAAAAAAAAAAAAAGAAAAAAAAAAGGGGGGGGGGTAGGCCAAAATAAAACGGGACCCTAATGAAATCATTCATGCACTAGCTAAGTTATGAAAAAAAAATAATAGTCAAAAACGGGTCTACTAATCTAGCCTTAAACGGGACAGGATCAACGTTCGTTGGAGAAACCCAAAATTCTTTTGCCTAAGGCACGTCCAGATACCACTCTAGACTAGCTCCTCCCACTCTACACAATCGTGCAACTTTCACCCATCTTTCACCAAAATCTGCCGAAGGGAGTTTCGCCTTCTCGGCCTTAATGCGGATCTTCAGACGACACTTGAAAATTCGAATAAGGTCGGGAGCAGCGAAGGTCTCACCGTCGTAGACAACTTTCAAACGTGTCTGCCATATCACCCCTCTCAACACCGCTAGTAAGCAATAAAACACAAAACGTCTTTTACTATCATTTGTCGGAGCCCAATTGCTACATATGTTAATCGGTTCCAGGTCAAAAGACGTTACATTCAGTACGCGAACCATGAGGCCTGCAACTAACTTGATGAGCGGCACGACGATGCGGCAATAAACAAAGGTGTGACTTACAGTCTCGGCTTCGTCACCGCAACGACAACAAATAGGCGAAGCCTTAATACCAGCTGCATGAAGCTTTTTGCCGACCCAGATAGCATTTCTAATAATCAGCCAGGCCAAAGATCCCTCGTCATTATCGAAGACCCTTAGCCCAGGCGCCCAAGGCCAGATTGAGCGTAGCTCCCCCCTCGACAAACCGAGCCCCTCAATCTTCTCATCTCGAACAGATCCCCTCACTAAGACCCGATACAATGCCTTACGAGACAACAGTTGGGTGTCAGAGAGGCTTTCCTTCACCCGTAAGAGGAACTTCAAGGCCCGTCGACACTCGCGATAAAAGGAGCACTCGCCTCGGGGCAACCTGTGTGCCTCCCCCTCATCCAAGTGCACACTTTTCAAAGCCGGAAAGGCTTTCTTGATGTCTTCCTTCCAGAAGCCACCATTTCCCTCAACTGGTGTACACATTCGATTCAGGTAATAAAGCCGAAGCGTATGTTGACGAATCTCAACACTTGGCATACCCAGACCGCCCTCAGAAGGCTGTAGATAACAGATATCGCGACGGACCTTAGGGGATTTACCAAGCCATAAAAACCGGGAAAGAGCTCGCTGCATTTCAAGCAGTGTATCCGACGGGAGTGGAAGTACTGATAGACGATATAGGATGATCGGATAAATGTGTGAGCAACACACCTCCGCTCTCCCCTTTAAAGAAAGATTTCTACGGGTCCACAGACCAGCTGCGGCCCGAATCGCTTTCAACACTTCCGACCAATTTTTCTCCAGCTGAAGATCAGGACCGAACCAGACGTCGAGTAGCTTGCAAGGCCCGTCAGTCCAGCTGAAGGGTCCCTGTAGGGATGCACCCTTCCAGGCACCGATGCGCAAGCCAACAGACTTGTCGCAGTTAATTTTGGCCCCTGTTATCGTTTCATACATTCTGATTTCTCTGTCGACGACACTAATCTCGGCACTGCTCGTTACAAACACTGTTACGTCGTCGGCATAGGCAGAGTACTTCAGTATGGTGCAAGCACCTGGCAAAGTAACCCCGCGTAGGACCGGGTTCACCCTGAGCCTGCGAAGGAAGGGTTCCAACACAAGCGCATAGAGCATCGGTGAAAGCGGACAACCCTGACGAAGAGATCTGGATAATTTGAAGGGCTTCGACCTCAAACCATTCACTTCCACCAGCACCCCGGGGTTTGCATAAAGGAGGCGAATCCAAGAGCGAAACTGCGGGCCAAAACCGGCCGATGACAAAACAGCCTCCAAGTAGCGATGGTCCACCCTATCGAAAGCTTTGGACTGATCTAAATTGATCAGCGCGGCTTCTGTGTCGACTTTCTCAATGATTAAGCGTATCGCGTGCAAATTATCCTGAATGGTCCTACCCTTCACAGAACATGTCTGTTCGGGGCTAATCAGACCAGCCAAAACAGTCTGCAGGCGATTTGCTAAAATCTTGGCCAAAATCTTTAACTCTGTGTTTAGCATAGTTAAGGGCCGGAAATTATCAATCCCATCCCCACCATCTTTGCTCTTGCGTAACAATTTCAAAATCCCATTGGTAAAGTACTCAGGTATTGACCCGTTCCTAAACCAAGCGTTAAATAAAACTGTCAGCAAGGGGACAAAAATGTGCGACAACCTCAAATACAGTTCGTAGGGCAAACCATCGATCCCAGGAGATCTATTCAGGCCGACTCCCTTTAGGGCTTCCATGACTTCATCCTCCGTTATGCAACCTTCGCACCTAGCCGATTCGGTCGCCGCGAGGTGAGAAAAGTCAGCTAAATAGGGGTCGAAATGCGCTAAAGACAAACCGGGATCCCTGGTGAAAAGATCCTGAAAGTGATTACGAAACGCCTCCAAAATACCTTCGTTTGTGGTCACGGTACGTCCGTCCGGCAATGTGACACGTGCGATATATCGATCGGTAGCATGTCGACGCTCCTCTGCACGCAATTCAGCGGCCATGTTTGCTTCCTCATGAGGCATTCTCTTTAATCTAGCCCTAATTAAAGAAGCATCGTGTTCCTTGCTAGTCAAGGAGGCGAGCTTCGCCTTAATTATAGTAACATTAGTACTATCCGCCACCGCCCTATCTAGTCTAGATTCTAGTGTCGCTTTTGCTGCTCTAGATTCTAGGTTGAGTCATTGGCTAAAATCAGCAGAAAAGGACCTAATGGTTTTCTTAAATTTTCCCCACAACTTATTCCCAATTATAGCCCCCGTCATTACCCGCTGATATGTTAGTAGTAGCTGTTCCCGGAAACTCTGCACATCGAACAACGAAGTGTTGAGTTTCCAGTACCCCGCCAATCTAGGTTTACGGCTATCTAAGTTTACACGGACACGAACAAGTCTATGATCCGAGTAAACTATATTATGAAAACTTGGACATTCTAATAAATCTACGTCGACTCTTCTAATTAAGAACCGGTCAATATAACTCGAAAGCTGTACTGCACCGGAGCCGCGTCTAGCAGTCCAAGTCCACACTATGTCATGAGGCTTTTCATTTCGGAATTTATCGATAAGATCAAACTCACCGACAAAATCCCGAAATGTCTTTGCATCATGATCTCTGTTAGTACCCCTAGAAGGATTCCCCGCGCGATCTAAATCGGGATCCAGGACCGCGTTCCAGTCTCCCGCTAAGATAACTGAACGAGGTGTGTTCATGAAGCGCTCGATTCGCCGAAAAAAGGGAGCACGCTCAGCCTGGAGGTTGGGCGCATAAACCCCAATCAATCGAAATGCTTTATCTTTTATGGTAACATCCAGAACGCAAAGCCTTCCTTCCGAATCCATGAAACAAGGGTCACATGACGCATTTATAGTCCGCTTCACTAGCCAGGAAACCCCCCTAGAGTTAGAATTGAAGTACGCTGAATAGACATCAAAATCCCTAGACAGCGCACTTAAATAATCACCTTGAATTAAGTGAGTTTCCTGAACACAACATATATCCACTCCGAGGCTTCGAAGGTCCAGGCATAATCGTAATTTCCGAAGATCGGCCCTCAAACCTCGGACATTTACGCTTGCTAGAAAGAGTGCCATTGTAGTGCTTTAGAGTTGAGATTCTCCAACGAACATTGATGAGGTCAAGATACCGGCGGTTTTTCCCATGGAATAAGTGCCCATCGCAGTATTGATGAGGCCATCCTGGGACACACCGCCGACATCAAAGGGGAAGATTAATTTTACGGCTCTGTAGAGGGAAGGGTGCAAAAAAATGGGTACCCTCCCATGACAAGACTTGCGTAACTCTCTCAGAGTTGGGGATTTGTGAACAGCTAGTTGTGGGTAAATGTCAAAAGTGATATTCGCCTCCTCCAACATCCTCCAAACAGATTTTCCCTCCTCTCGAGGTCGTATTACCGTCAGTAACCGAGTGGCATTCGGGAAATTGTACGGATCTTCGATTGATTTGCCATTAACCTCTGTGAAGGCTAGTAGTTTTCTCAGGTCGGTAAAGTGGTGCCCTTTTGCCCTGGTGATCGCCTCTGCTGAAACTTTACAAATATCCTCACCAGGGTAGAAGGGCTGTCTCTTCTTCCCCTTCCCTTTGACGGGGGCAGTAACTGTTTCACAAGTTTGGGGCGGCGGAGGGGGTCCAGATGTGTCGGTTTTCAACGGGGAATGGGGGGGAGTGGGTTTTAGAGCGTGCTTGAGAAGTGGAGAAGGGGGAGGGGGCATTTGTGGTTTCTTAGGGGAAGCAGGGGGGGTGTGTGTCGGGGTCTGTTGTGGTGAGGTGAACGGGGAGGGTCTTGGGGTGCTGATTCGTGCTTTCTTGGGGACAGGGCTGAGTGGTATGAGTTTATATTCTCTTTCTTTTATATTGGTTACTGGGGGCGGCATCTTGTGTGGTGAGGTTTTTGAGGGGGGTTGGGGAAATGGGTGTTGTTGGGGGTGTATAAATATGGTCTTTTTTGTTGCTTTGGGGCGGGGGGTTAGGTTTGGGTTGAGCTTCTTTTCGCAGTTTTTTGTTTAAGTTAACTGCGTTAACATACGATTCTTTTCCGGGATCTTTTGATATTTTGATTTCCTCTTCTTCCGTCTCTCTTCTAGATTCCTCAAGGGCGAGTCTACCGGGAGTTTTTTTACCCGTTACAATAACCCATGGTTCCTTTTTTCCGTTATCTTCGTTATCTTCATTATCTTCGTCTGAGTCCGAAAAAGTTTTTTGGGGGTCTGGTTGTGTCTTTTTTGGGGGCGACTCTGGCAGTGGAAATCCAATTTTAGGACCAAGATGCTCTCCAATCCGAGTTTTGGGGTTGTTAACTAGTTTTTTCCTTTCCGGACAGTCAAATGTGAGATGCCCTATCGCGTTGCATTTCCAGCAGGCCGGTTTCCTTCCTGCTACAATGACCGGCAGTTTATCATTCTCAATTTCAATGTAATATGGAATCTCGTTAAAAGTTTTTTGGTTTATGAGAATGTCGAAATTCCATATGGAGAGGTATTGGTCACATGTAACAGACATCATCTCTCCATATTTGTCGAAAAATGCTCCAACGTGAGCGCCCTCGATAAAGAACGGGACGTTGAATACCGATATTGTGGTCCTCCGTCTGCCTAAATGCTCCATCCGCAGTACGTATTCTGGTGTTATTATTTCCTTTTTTGCAAGTGTCATGCACTCTTCTTCTGAGCCAAAAAGTGAAGACCAGTTATGGTGTCCTCTTGTTTTTATTATTTTGATTGGTCTATGTCCGACTGAAGCTAGAAGTTTAGTGATCACTTCTACCGAAGATCTTATTGCTTTTTTGATTTTTCTGTCCATGACAAACATCGTTAAGGTTTTTTTTTGTATTTCCTGTAGTTTTGGAATGTCAATTAATAGTCCTGTATCCGTGATTTTCGTTTTGTATGTTTCCATTTTCGTTTGGAACTCCTCCAAATTTATATTTACTGCCGGGGGTTTTGTCCAACCCGACGTTCCAGGATGGGGCGAAGGTGTTGACCCCATTGTCTTTACTTTTTCTCTTGTTGGCACAAGGCTAACTGCCATGGCCGGAGAAAAAAAATCCGTTAGAAAAAAAAAACAAAAAAAAAACAGCAGAGAAAAAAAAAGTCGTGTTTTTAAATAAATCCGGCTCTAAAAAAGAGAGACCGAATAACAAAAATAACAACTGTAACAATGATAACAATAATAATAACAGTAATAACAGCAGAAAAATCGTAATGCAAATAGCAGCCAATAAGAAAGAAACCAACAAACGCACACTTCTTACTGGTATTCAGACACCCCCTAACCACTCCCAACTGAACCATTAAATACCCAATGTCTCCATCTCTTTACTAACGTGATTCACGTATGCTAATTAACCGCTCTTCAAAGAAAGATAGGTAATCCTAACACCCCTCAGAATTGAGGTAAGAAATTCTTTCACTCTCCCACTCAAGAGGAGAAAAATAAATAAATAAATAAATATAAAATGAACCCTTTTTTTTTTAACTGACCATTGTAATAACTTAAATGTCAGACCCCCCTTCCTGGTCTGCACAAGAAGAACAGTACCACTGATCCTCCTCTGCCGGAGCTTCATCAATGCCAGCATATTGACAATGGAACCATTGATCACAACGATCACAACATATCATTGGTCTGTAATCTTCCGGTTCCTGACATCCAGGGCAGATCCATATTAACTCCTGATAGAGCATCGTCTGACACGCCGAACAATACCACCGACTCTCCTCTGGAGGTTCCCCCACTATACCAACACACTGCCAATGGAACCATTGATCACAATGATCACATTCCTGGCAACTAGGGCAGATACATATCAATTCCTGATTTGTAGGTACAAAATCCACTGGGACAGAGGAGTCCGTCTCATCTCTCAATGTATCAGGAGCATAAGCTCTGTGACTGTGCGTTATAGCCAATTCCAATGGATACAATAATTTTATGGGATGAATCTGTGTTGATCCATCACCCCTTTTCAATATCACAGTACGGACAAAACCATCATCCCCAGGGATGAGTTCCATCACCCAACCTAAAGTCCAAAAAGGTCTGGTTTTAATGGGGGATTTTATTAACACAACATCTCCTATCTTTATTTGATTATTATAGGACTCATTGTGTAGGTTTTTCGCTGATTCCCTCAGGCTAAGTAGGTATTCATTAAAGCATAATTCTTTGTATTTGAAGATTAGCCGTTCCCTCTCTTCCATAGCCTCAAGAACATCAGTCCTGAGGGGGGGGGGGTTCTGAGTCAAAGAGATCCTCCTCTTCCTTTCTATACAGTATATTAACCGCAGAAAAGGGTCTCAGGAAATGATTAGGCATAATTATCTCCAACCCGTCATCTGATGAACAGCGATAAGTCAAAGGACAATTGTTAACAGCCCTCTGAACATCTGAGACAAAAGTTAAAAGCTGGAAATAACTCACCTGTGAGCGACCAACTATTTTGAAAAAGCAAGTCTTCACTGTGCGAATAAGCCGCTCCCAGGTTCCCCCAAACCAAGCAGCATACACAGGAATTGTTAGATGCTTGACGGAATAAGTGCGGAAGATACTATTATATTCCTCCGAGCCATAGGCATGCTTAATAATTCTGCTGCCAGTGGTAAAAGTCTTAGCATTGTCGGAATACAAATGAGAAGGTACTCCGACATTGTTTGTGAATCTTATAAATGCCAAGATAAAAGAATATACACTCATATCGTCCACCACTTCAAGGTGTATACCTCTAGTGGTAAGACATGTAAATAAGAGCAAATAAACTTTGCGGCTATTTTCCCCCTCCCCCACCCAGATGTGTCCTGTGAAATCCACACCAGTGTGAAGAAAGGGTCTGATCAAATTGACCCAATATTTGGGCAAATTAGTCATGCGGGGGTATGCAAAAGACATTGCATTATAACACACACACAACCTGCAAGACTGTAAAGTAGATTTTACCGCCTGTCTTGCCTTAGGAATCCAAAATCCAGATAGGTGTAGTTGGCTCAGAATAGACCTAATGCCCAAATGTTTGCATTTTCTATGAGCATCTATAATTACCATTTGGGTAAACGTGTGAGATTTATCCAGGAGAACTGGGTAAATCACTTCATAATTGAAGGCATTGCACTTGCGAATCCGACCCCTGGTCCTAATAATACCTTCTTCATCCAAAAAAGGCTGAGAGAAGTTACCAAATCTGGGGCTTGACCAGACGGATTAAGCAAGTATTCCCTGACTTGCGGGAACGCTTGTCCTTGCATCCCTTTTATAAGTGCTGCCAAGCCAATTTTTGTGGGTCATCCCTTGAATGCCTCAAACGTCCAATAAACTTAAATACCCCTGTTACTACTCCAAGAAGTTTACTCAGAGTTTCATATTTCTCAAAGGGAATTACAGGCTCTGCCGTTTGTATTAAGGCACCACAACATGTAGGCCCCCTCACAATCTCTTTATTTTCCTCCTTTTAGCAGTTTAAGGAGGCAAAAGGCCATTCTATTGGCGTTCGGGTCAGCACTGTTGGACCATGCACCCAATGCAATATGCGTTTTTTGGTCTTCACTGACACTCACCTTGAGAGCAGATCCGCTGGGTTCTGCTATGAGGGCACATATCGGAAAGAAATGTCTATTCCAAACTGCTGGCTCAGATTCTGACGCATTTCAGTAATGTCTCTGGCTCTGTTTCTCGCAAAAATATTCTTTGTTTTTACATCCTGAGACAGGACACAAGACTACTATCTGAGCATCAACTGCTATACTAACCTCTTTAAAGGTGATTTCCTTCCGAGAGAGTAAAATTGTCTTTAATGATTTTAGCGCCAAATATACTGCCAACAACTCAAGTGTGGGCAGGGACTTCGCCCGTAAAGGATCCACCTTGGCTTTTGCAAAAACCAAATTGGACCTATCGTCCTGTAAGCCGTAAGCTACAAACCCGTACGCTTCTTTGGAAGCATCACAAAACAAAGCTAGGTTTGCAGTAGAGCCTTCGCGCAGGGATTTTCTTGGAAAGGTGAAGGAACTGAGCTGAGATAAATCCTTTGAGAGTGACTGCCAACTTCTCTGTTGGGTAGGAGTAACAGTTTCATCCCAGCCCAGCCCGGCCTTCCATAACTCACTAATAAATATGCGGCCCATTATTGTAATGGGTACACCTAAAGATAACAGATCAATATTGGCTGCCACCGCCGCCAATATTCTTCTTTTGGTATTGGCCCCAGAATCACTATCTGTCGTGGCCAAGGACAAAGAATCACTCTCAGGGTTATAATTATAGCCCAATACCTTCTCATATTGGGAGTGGTGTTGAGGCAAACGCCTATCCTCTTCCATCTTCTGTCTTAATTCTTCGCAGTTAGAACTGCAGGAACGTAAATCAAGGTGTCGCTCTTCCAACCTCTTCACAACTTTGGTGTATAGTTGTACAAGAGTTTCAGGAACATTCCCTGTTTTAATTAAGTTATCCACATAAAAATTTTCCCCAATAGTTTTGGAACATTCATCTGATGGATAACGGTCAGCGTGATGCTTTAAAAGGAAATTTAATATAAACGGAGAGGCATTATAGCCAAATATTAAAGTGGTATATCTAAAACATACCAAGTTTTTTCCTATTTTAGGAAAAAAACAAAACCGATTCTTATCCTCCTCAGTGAGGAGTTTAATTTGCAAAAATGCTTTGCGGATGTCACCAAGCAACACATACTCATTGGAGCGGAAGTGTAGCAACAACTGTAGGAGATTTCCCATCAAGTACACCCCGGGGCAAGCAGCCTATTTAATAGAGATTCCACCCTTGGGTTTTGATGAACAATTAAATACAGGCCGCACTTTTGTAGTGCTTTGCTCATCAGTCTTATATACTGGTCTGTGTGGTATCCAAATATATTCTCCATAATTTTCTGGAGAAACCACAATTCTCTCCACAATGCCCTCCTCCTGTTCCAGGAAAACATCCAAATACTCCCTATATTTATTTTCTTTTTCCAGCTTATTGAACACACGGTTCAAAACTGCCAATGCCACCGAATAGTTCAACGGAACTTTGCCAATCTTGTCCTCCCACCAAGGAAGCTTTACATAGTAACACTGGTCCTCTATGACTACAGAGTTTTGGAACTCCTTTACCTTCCCTAGTTCAAAATCTGAAAAAGTTTTCTCCTCAGTGAGTCCTATAAGTTCCAAACTAAACAAACTGTCCAACCCTCTTTCAACCGAGGTGTTCTCAAATGTATCCTTAAAAGGATCTATATAATTATATCGGGGTGCCAGCACAAAGTTTACCGCTGTAGTGGAAACAGTACCCATGCTGGCAAGGACGTTTTCATAATTGACGAGTGGTGAACGCTCCTCTCCGATTGACAATACCTGGGATTCTTTCAAGAAGTTAAGCGAATTCCCCCAAGGCACTATACCCTTTGGGGTCTCCCAGGCTACACCATTGTGGCACTTTATCAGGCTTAAAGGATGCAAAAACTGCAGCAGATCTACCCCCACTAGACCTTGAATAGGAAGAATACGTCCCTCTTTATCAAATCCAGCAGCTAATTTGAACTGGGCCTCTCTTAAATTCCTATATATACAAATCCATTCCATCTGTATGAGACTTTAAATTAAAGGAGGAGTCAATGAGGACAGGCAAAGGTCTTTTGGTGTTAGGCACCATTTCCACCTGCAATAATACCTCACTTAAATTCTTTTTCTCCTCTCCCACGAATGTCTGTATTGTATATTGACGGTCATAACATGATTCTATAGAAATATCTAATCCCTCTAGAATGCTTCTGGAAAAATACGAACGTTGACTTCCAGAATCAAGTATACAATTGCAAACATACCGTCTCTTGTCGTGATGTAAAACCACTTTATAGATGGGAAGGATAGATATCTGTTGAGTGTCACAAGTCTGGAAGCCGGTATTCACTCTAGTTTTCTCAGAAGAGGCTTTATCTTTTGGACACATTATTGTATAGTGCCGTTTCGAGCCACAATTTGCACAACCATATTGGAAGCCTCTTTTGGTTACCAGGACATTCATTATATGAATGATCCTCTGCAGCACATGCAATGCAGAGGTGCAATTCCTTGCACCGCGATAGTCTCTCTTTGTAACTAGCAAATCTTTTGCATAGTTTTCCCTCGTGTTCACCTGAAGAATAAAACTTACAAGTTGACGTCGATATTGGGGTGCCACCCCTTGAGGAAAAATTCTCCAAAGCTCTTTTTGGTGAGTAAGAGCCTGGAACAAATCGATCAGATCGAAACCTGCCATTGCCAGAAGGGGCAGAACACTCTTCCAATCTCACTAGATCCTTGATTAAATTCTTAGACAAGGAAACAATGTCATCAATTCCGGGATAACTGTTGCCAGTCCTGCTCATTAACTCCTTTTTTAAGGAAACCGGTAGCCGGCCAAACACAATATGGCTTATTAATAAATAACCCGGTGTGCCCGGTTCCAAAAAGTCCAACTGGTAGCTATTTTTCAGCTCCAGCAAAGCACACCTGATTTGGTTGAGATAAACTTTAACCTGAGAAAACTGGCTATCCAACTTTGGTCTGGCTGCCAACAACTGCTGAAACATTTGATCCAAAATATTTTGTATATCCAAATATTCTCCCTCCAACAGCTGCAAAGCCACAGGAAAATTAGCTTCTGTGGTGGAAAGGTGCTTTACCAAATGAAGTGCTTGCCACTTTAGGCAACTCTTCAACAAGCGAAACTTTGTCAACTCGGAGCGAAAGCCCTCTGCACAATTCCAGAAGCCAGCCAAGAAATTTTTGAAGGCGAACCGATCATCAGATGGTTCTCTATTAAAGATAGGAGCCTCCATATTTGCTCTTAATTCTGGGGCAGTTTCACCCCCCAAACTCTCTTGTCGCCTATCCGTTCGACTCCCCTCAAACTTCTCCCTCAACTCGTCTAATTTCTGAAAAGTGTTCTTCCTAAATCGGAAGGCATGATCCAACAAGTCATCATTAGTTCTAAGCTCCACATTCGGAGGACTGTCCAAGCATACAGCTGTCACTTCATCCTCCAACTCGCCAAGACGTTCCAACCATCCCATTATCATTTTCCGGTGTTCCTGAAAAATTCCTATTGGCAAGGTAGCTTCACTATGTAAGCCCCATAGTTCTGTACTAATCTTATTTCTTAGCACAGCCTGCTGCTGACGGCAGCTGTCTAACTCTGATAAAGACATTGTTTTCTCCAACCTTAGGTCATAAGAAAATTTTTATTTTTCTATTTTAAATAATAACTCCAGAAATTCTGGCTAAGCCAAACGAACCCAACACTGTTAGTGTTGTCGCAAAATGTTGGAACTTTAAAAACGCCTAGGGCTTGAATTCCCACAACAGACACGAAAACTGAACCGTTGCAAACGCCAACAGGCAACAAAGCAACAAACAGGAAGAAAAATGAATAAATAAATAACGCTAGTGCGCGCTTACCTGCTTTTCAAAGTTGCGACGTTGCTTCTTTAGCATCGCGGCTTGTTGTGCTTGGTAACATTTATATATTATAGTATGAAAACGAGACCCTTTCATAGGCCCAAGGGAACAAATAAAGTGTTCTCCTGAAATAAGTAAGGTTGGAGAAATACCTCTTGGTGGAAGAAAAAAAAATCGCAGCAAAACGTACACAACTTAGAAAAAATAAAATAAATCTCGGCCGAGATTCACTGGTAGGTAATCAGAGAAATTAGTATCTTAGGCCTTCCCTAAATTAATTTCAACGTTAGTCACGTTAAAACAAATTGGTAACTTATTAGGTAGGCCTGGGAAAAGCAGGGAAGAGATAGGGGGATGCACTCAAAATCGTAACTTGTCCACTTGTATGGTATTCAGACACACCCCAACAACTCCCAACTGAACCATTAAATACCGAACGTCTCCATCTCTTTACTAACGTGATTCCCGTATGCTAATTAACCCCTCTTCAAAGAAAGATAGGTAATCCTAACACCCCTCAGAATTGAGGTAAGAAATTCTTTCATAGGAAAGCCAGCCAAAATCTAAACGCTCCTCTCTTCTAAAATCAATATTTACTTCATAAAGTATGTTTTTAATTCAAAATATATCTCGAATTTATTATATTGTAAATAAAATTATCTGGTTTGAAAATTAATTTTTCTGTTTTCGTATAAATACTGCATAGGTGGCACGTACAACAATATGTACTCTCACTTATGATATTCAAACACCAGAACAGTTTTCAAATAGACGACATATTTATTTCTGCATAAATGGAAATACTGATATCATTTCTAAAATGTATTCATAAAAAATACAATAATTTTATGAACATCAAACACGGGTAGCAAAGAAACAGGAAATATTTGGAATCTTTATAAAAACCCAGTATAGATGAGAGAGGAGACTTTTCACTGTCGATATTTAGTTTTAAAATCAAGCTATTTCTTATTTCGTTATAAGGCTATATTGTATTGTTTTTTATCATAAGAAGAGTTTAAATTCCTTTGAAATATATCTAGATTCAATATATAAGTTGTTTTTGTTTTACATTTAACACAATTTCGACCGTGACTATTCATTGTAAATGCATATAATTTCATTTAAAATACATTGTTTAATATATTTTATTTAGTAAAAAATTATTCGGCCCAGACCGCGATCCCTGCTCTACATCTGAGTGGAGTATTTTCTGTTAAGTCTCAGGAGGCAATCATCCTAAGCATTATCTCCTCTTCTGTTAAGTCTCTTTTTTTGTAAAAGAGCGAGCATAAATAAGAGACGAGAATTTTCACTGTCGCTAATTAATTATTCCATTATCAGTCGTATATAGTATTGTTTTTATCATGAGAAGAATTTCAATTTTTTTTAACATGGTTCACCCCAAACAAATCAGGCTACCACAGTAGACGTAAGGGGCTACTGAGAAAAAAGAAAAAGGGAGAAGGTTGGGTTGTCAGTCTAAATTCGGATCTGCGCAGCGATATTGTTTGTTTACATTAGTTTTAAATTTCTGCATGTCAGTACTGTCGGGGAAACAGGAGGCAGGGAGGGGGTTCCAGAGGCCAGCCATTGTATGGATGGTGGGAGTTGAAATTTAGAGATTCAATCAATCAATTACTTTTTATTAGAAAACAAATAGCAAAGTGTATTAAGCCATGTACAAAGACAGAAGCCTGATTGGAATGTCATCGTTTGAAAGAAATGTTAATATATTAGAGTTGGCATAAGCCTATAGAACATATAAATTAGGAAAGAAAGACACACTATTCCACCAAAAATAATATTGCATCTTTATTTTGACCTCTTTTATTTAATTTTAATCAGAAACATCTAATATATACAGTACAGCCTGCCAAAATGTGAATGCTCTTCTAAAATCAATATTTACTTCATAAACTATGTTTTTAATTCAAAATATATGTCAAATTTATTATATTGAAAATAAAATTATCTGGTTCGAAAATTCATTTTTCTTTTTTTATATAAATACTGCGTAGGTGGCATGTACAACAATATGTAATATCACTTATGATATTCAAACCCCAGAACTTTTTCAAATAGACGACATATTTATTTCTGCAGTAAATAGAAATACTGATATCATTTCTAAAATGTATTCATAAAAAATACGATAATTTTATTAACATCAAACACACAAGAAAAAGGAAATCTTTATAAAAAAGCCAGATGAGAGTGAAGACTTTCCACTGTCGCTAATTTATTATTTCATTATCAGGCGTATATAGTATTGTTTTTATCATGAGAAGAATTTCAATTCCCTTGAAAGTAAATTTAATACTTATTTAACAAAACTTTCTAAGACAAAATCTCAACCATAACTATTGTAAATTCATATTTGAAATACGTTGTTTAATAAATTTGATTTTATTAAAGAGTATTGGCTCATGTGTATGTTCTATATAAGAATGAAGAATTTTCTGTTTTGTCTTAGGAGGCAATACTCAGATATTTCTTCCTAGTTTGGTGATAGACAGCAGAAACTCTCTTATTACAAATATTACTACCACAATTACTACAACTACAACTAGTTAAATATTTATATTTAAACTCTACTGTCCCCTCATGTGCTATATTAGAGTGGAGTATTTCCTGTTCAGTCTCAAGAGGCATTGCCTTCTTTATGACATCTCATGGTGCAATTCTGACACGGTTAATCAAAGTAAGTTTATACTCTGTTCTATATAAGTGTGGAGTGTGGTCTCAGAAGGCAATCCTTCATTGCATTACTTAATCTTTTCAAGGTAAAAGACAGGAAACATTGTGATTATTATTACTGCTACAACAATAATTTTAACATTTAGATTTAAACAGTACTGACCGCGCCCTTCCTCCAACACTATATCAGAGTGCAGTATATTTTGTTAGCTCCCAGGGGGCATCGTTCCAGGAATTACCTCATTTGTCAGAGGATTGTTTTGAAAGGAAACACCAGTCATTATTATTTGTACTCACTAGGAGTTCTCACACAGATCATCATCAGTGATTGCTCACCGACAACAACTAATGGTACTTCCTAGAGTCTGAGTGGCAACAAGCTTCCTAAGATTTCCAGAATTCTTCACCTATTTTCGATAACCACTGCAAATAATCTTCCAATATAGCAAACGCTTCTTACCATTGATTTCTCGCTGGTAAGGGTCTCTGAGATTTGGATGGGAATAAGCCTGCCCAAGGTCCCAGCATTCTCTGCACTCTTCTAGTCAAAGTCTGTTTTGTTGTGTCCCTCCTCGGTATTATCGTCCTCGACTCTGTACATATATTTTGTTTGGTGTCAGCCTAGGCCGGCACCATTTTTTCAAATTTAAAAGAAACATTTAAAAGAAATTTATTTTAAATTCGTATTTATTTATTTTTCCCCTCTTTTATTGGGGGGAATGGGGAAAGAGACAGGGGAGAGATTATGGTATTTCTTGTAAATTCTGTTCCTTGCTTTATTTTTGTGTGGTGTTAGCTGGGGCCAGTGTAATTTATTGGAGGGGGAGGGTGCATGAAATCATATACAAAAACAAAATATATACTTTCTTGAAATGTATTAAATAATGTATTTTATAATTGCAGATTCTCCAGTAAAAAACCTTCCAATCAATTAATGGAACTGAATGGATTTTCATTTTCTGGTGAAATTTACATGTCTTACATTAGTGACAAAATCTAATGGAGATAAATCCTATTGTGGTTTGTGTCAAATTTAGTTAAAATATACTGGATAAGCATTTCTGTCTCATGACATCTACACTATACTCTGACACTCTTGTAATAAAATTGAGACCCCAAAATACACTAAAGGAATCTAAAAAATACTGTTAACAGCGAAAGCTGAAAATAGGAATGAATTATAAGCAATCTTTAATTTTGTGAATGTGAACACTGATTTAAGAATTTGAAAAAGCATAAATGTATGGAATTGCAAGTTTACAGGTTGAATAACCTGAATATTTTTTAGTAAACTAAGCGATACATATATCCTTTTCATTATTATAGATTTTGAATTTTATACTAAACAAAATGTCAGTTCATGAGATATCTGGAAATTTCCATGTGTAAATTGCTTTTGGTTACAAAATCTGAAAGAGAAATTCAATTCTGAAAAGAAGAGAATTGTGATAAAAATCTGATGTATCTAATTCAAAATTAAGTCTTTGTAAGTCTTAGCCTGATCTTTTTGGAAGTGAATTAACATAAATAGACAACGAATTTAGACAAACATATGAGTATACACACTTGAGATGAACCAAGTTTTTATGAAGTAGGTAGCTAATTTATCCAGAAAGCACATTTGCAGAGCTATAAGTACACATATTGGAAATGAACTACGTGATTGCGAAGTATGTAGTTTTACATTTTCAAGTAAATCAAATTTATTAAGGCATATGTACACGCACACTGGAAATAAATAACATTCCTGTAAATTATATTGATGTAATTTTAGCGAAAAAGCTAATTTGAAGAACCATATGATGACACATTGGAGAACAAAAAGCTTCTTGTGAAGTATGTGGCAAGTCTTTTTCAAGGAAATTTGACGTGAAGAAACATATGCGTATACACACTGGAGAAAAACAACATTCATGTGAAATATGTGGAGATACTTTTCCATGGAAATCAGTTTTGCAGAAACATATGTTAAAACATACTGGAGAAAAACCACATTCTTGTTAAGTATGTAGTAATTCTTTTTTCCGTAAAGAACACATGCAGAGGCATATGAGTAAACACACTGGAGAAAAAGAAAATTGTTGTGAAATTTGTGGCAATGTACCTTCAAGTAAATAATACTTCAAAATTCATGTTCGTAGACAGAGAAAAGCCATATTCTTGTGAAGTGTGTAATGATTCCTTTTCAAGTAAATCATGTTTGCAGAGCCATATGTTTATACACACTGTTGAGATACCATATTTGTGTGAAGTATGTGGGTCTTCGTTTATCCAGAAAACACATTTCAAAAGACATATGTTTACACATACTGGAGAAAAAACACATTCTTGTAAGGTATGTGGCTCTTCTTTTATAAAGAAAACAAATCTGAAAAACCATATGATTAAACACACTGGAGAAAAAACACATTCGTGTGAAGTATGTGGTGATTCTTTTTCAAAGAAATCAGACTTTAACAGACGTATACGTAAACACAATAAAGAAAAACCACATACTTGTGATGTATGCAGCAAATCTTTTAACCAGAAATCAACTTTACTAAGCCATATGTGCTCACATACTGGGGAAAAACCACATTCTAGTACTATATGTGGCAAATCTTTCATCCATAAAGCAACTTTAAAAAGTCATATGTGTGCACATACTGGTGAAAAATCACCTTCTTGTGAAGTATGTGGCAAATCTTTTATCCATAAAGCAACTTTACAAAGCCATATGTGTACACATACTGGAGAAAAGCCACATTCTTGTGAAGTATGCGGCAAATCATTTAGCCAAAAAGGAAAGCTAAAGAGCCATATGCTTACTCATACTGGTGAAAAACCACATCCTTGTGAAGTTTGTGGCAAATGTTATAGCCAGAAAGCAAAGTTAAAAATCCATATGTTTACACATACTGGTGAAAAACCATATCTTTGTGAAGTTTGTGGCAAATGTTTTAGCCAGAAATCAAAGTTAAAAATCCATATGTGTACACATACTGGTGAAAAACCACATTCTTGTGAAGTATGCGGCAAATCTTTTATCCATCAAGCAAATTTACAAATCCATGTGCGTACACATACTGGTGAAAAACCACATTCTTGTGAAGTATGCGGCAAATCTTTTATCCATCAAGCAAGTTTACAAATCCATGTGCGTACACATACTGGTGAAAAACCACATTCTTGTGAAGTATGCAGCAAATCTTTTATCCATAAAGCACATTTACAAAGCCATATGTGTACACATACTGGACAAAAACCATATTCTTGTGAAGTATGTGGCAAATCTTTTATACATAAAGCAAATTTACAAAACCATATGTTTTCACATACTGGTGAAAAACCACATTCTTGTGAACTATGTGGCAAATCTTTTATACAGAAAGCAAATTTACAAAACCATATGTTTTCACATACTGGAGAAAAACCACATTCTTGTGAAGTATGTGGCAAATCTTTTATACAGAAAACAAATTTACAAAGCCATATGTTTTCACATACTGGTGAAAGACCACATTCTTGTGAACTATGTGGCAAATCTTTTATACAGAAAGCAAATTTACAAAACCATATGTTTTCACATACTGGTGAAAAACCACATTCTTGTGAAGTATGTGGCAAATCTTTTATACAGAAAGCACATTTTCAAAAGCATATGTGTACACATACTGGTGAAAAACCACATTCTTGTAAAGTATGCAGCAAATCTTTTATCCATAAAGCAACTTTCCAAAGACATATGTGTACACATACTGGAGAAAAACCACATTCTTGTGAAGTATGTGGCAAATCTTTTATACAGAAAGCAAATTTACAAAGGCATATGTGTACTCATACTGGAGAAAAACCACATTCTAGTGAAATACGCAGAAAATAATTTATTACTAAAAGAAATTTACAAAAGCATATGTGTACTCATACTGGTGAAAACCCACATTCTTGTGAAGTATGTGGCAAATCTTTTATCCATAAAGCAACTTTACAAAGCCATATGTGTACACATACTGGAGAAAAGCCACATTCTTGTGAAGTATGCAGCAAATCCTTTATCCGGAAATACAGTTTACAGAGTCATATGTTTACACATATGGGGGAAAAACCATATTCTTGTGAAGTATGTGGCAAATCTTTTATCAGGAAAGCAACATTAAAACACCATATGTGTACACATACTGGTGAAAAACTACATTCTTGCACAGTATGCAGCAAATCTTTTATCCGCAAATCAAGTTTACAAAGACATATGTGTCCATATAAAAGTGAGAGCACTTGAATGCTTACTAGACACCGAGTTTCTAAGGTCTCTCTGTACTGGGGTAGTAAACTCTAGCTAAATATTTAAAATAACAGTGTTCGAAGCCTAAATTATATCCCATTGTTATGGATAACCAACACTGACTTATACGAGGAATGGTGCACCTCCAACTTATGTAGCTTCTATTAACAGCACTAAACTGGATATTCCACCAGACTAGATTAATTCTTGTCCTGGAATAGGGAAAACCGAGAAAACATAAAAAGATTTTTTTGACTTTAATGGAATATTCGAATATCTTTGTATCTCATATAAAGATAAAGTATTAGCTCTAGGAAGTTGCCCTATTTCATTTCTGAGAACTTCATTTAGTTGAAGTGGAACAACAAAGAAAACCAAATATAAAGATAACTAAATACGAAGATTTAATGTAAGACATGGAAAGAAATAAGGATAGCTCAACTATATATCAGTAAAGGCTATCAATGGCTGTCCCAGATCAAGGCATAATAACCAAAGATGAATGGACTCAACAAGTGCTGGTTCTGTTATACAAAAATGGAGTGTGAGCCCCTGATACTTGAGAGCTGATACTTTCCTTTAAAGTAAATCATATTTTAGCGGCATTTACCTACACACCCAATACTTTGATATGCATTATAATATTAGTGCTGACGAGAGATGGTGCACTTTTTAGTTTTTAAACACGTTTGTAACTGAAAGAATTATTGAGAACCTGAACAGTGAACACATGCTGGCGTAAATACTGTTTGTCTAAGATGTGAAGTCAAGCAGCTTATGTGTTCAACCATGAAGTTACGTGCTCCCATATATTTGACATTGTCAAACAGATGTTAATACAAAGAAGAAAACAAACTTCCATTTAAAATCACAAATTATGAAATCAGTCGATGTCGCTCTTTTACAATTGGTAACACTAAATGTTTTATCATTAAAATATGTTGAAAAATTAGGAACTTTATTTCAAAAATAGATGTTTAATCACTAATATTTCAAAATGATGACATTGTTTGAATTCATTTAAATCTGTTAAAAATGAATACTATTAAAGAATGTTTTTATTTTATCATTCAACAGATTATGGAGGAAAAAATACTTTCAAAACAATAATATTGCATTTATTTCACTTTTTATTTATGAATTAACGGAAAATTTACCAAAATATTGTACAATAAAATAAAAACAGATATGTCTTTTCAAACGTTTTCGCTTTATATCATATTAAAATACAGTGAGTTAGTAAAAAAAGTGAACATTAATGTTCCTCTCCCGTATCGATCAGTTAACGATGTTATAGTATATCTTTCTCATGATCTCTTTGTCTTGCGGGATTCTAGGACAAGAATTCATATAGTCGGGGTGAATATCCAGCTTAGTACTGTTATAACAGAACTTGGAAAAGGTGCCCATTCCTCATATAAGCCAGTATGTAGCTATACTGAATGGATCTTATTTGGGCTTCGAATACTATGTTATTTTGAATATTTGGTTGGGGTTTAATTATAAACGAAATTATACTCATACCAGGTTGTCCTAACAACCCTTTATACAGATAGACCTTAGGCACTGGAGGATAGTTTATGGTTTCTCTTTTTATTCAATATACCCTAACTTTCCCTACAGTAATATGTAGATCTCTATATTATCCATCGCTTTTATGTTAATCTAATCTTTTAAATATGTCCACTTTTCTCTTTGATTATTGGGCGGATTTTTTAAAATGATCTATGAAAAAAATTAATCAGAACTTTAGAAGCGTTTAAAATAAATGTTACCATTGTTGAATCAGTTTAAAATATATTCTATCCAAAAACACTTTGTTAATCTTTCTGTTAAATGTGTCAACTTTTCTCTTTGATTATTGGGCGGATTTTTTAAAATGATCTATGAAAAAAATTAATCAGAACTTTAGAAGCGTTTAAAATAAATGTTACCATTGTTGAATCAGTTTAAAATATATTCTATCCAAAAACACTTTGTTAATCTTTCTGTTAAATGTGTCAACTTTTCTCTTTGATTATTGGGCGGATTTTTTAAAATGATCTATGAAAAAAATTAATCAGAACTTTAGAAGCGTTTAAAATTAATGTTACTATTGTTGAATCAGTTTAAAATATATTCTATCCAAAAACACTTTGTTAATCTACTTTCTTGTTCTTTTTTCATCTTTTTGTCTCATTCTTCTTATTATTTGTTGTGGCTGAAAAGAAATAACAAATAGAAATTGTATTAACAGAAAGTACAGAACAAATAGGTTAATAAAGGTTGCTTCCTCACTACGCTTCTCTTCTCACTTCTACTGATTGTTCATCATGATTCTATTCATGAATAACATGAATAGAAAAGTAACAACAAATTGTATAATCAGAAAGTACAGAAGTAATGGGTTGACAGAAGATGCTTCCTCACTTCGCTTGTCACATCTCCTGATTGGTTATAACGACTCTATTCATAGGGCTAGGAAGAGTCCATACAGTGATTGAATAGGGTAGATCACCATAACATTCTTCTTCTTTCTCGCTCTCCCCCTCTCTTATTTTCTTTCATTTCTTTTCAAAACCCTCTCTTTTTATTAAAGTAACACTTAATCTCTTCCTCAGAAGCTTCTGGAAATAACAACCCTCGTTAACTATGGTAAATACGATTGTAAGTTTTAGTTAACACAAACAATTAGTTATTTTTATTAAAGATTTTCAAATTTTACAAACTTTCGAATCGAGTTGACAAACCGCCATTTTGAAAATTAAATCAGAATTTTGTCTGATATTTTTACTAATAATATTTGTCTTTGTTTCATATAAACATTGAAAATTGTAGTAATTTACGAAAGTTCTTTGATTTGTTTTAACGAAATCTTTAAATATTAATTTATACACAATAACAAGTCCGCATGACATTAGAATCATATTTACTGTAGTTATCGAGAATATTTATCTCAAGTAATATTCTTCACCTTTCGTTTTATTAATCAATTACTTCTGATTGCTTATGCACAGACAACATTCTGTTTTAAAATTTCACATTGTCGTTTATATATGTTAGTGAATTCTCTAACATTGCTACAAAGTCTAACATAACAAAACGCCTCTATTTTCCAGTGAATGTCATTTTCATACGATAAACACACAAACATGCACAGGACTGGTTCCCTGCAGACTACAACATGGTCGTCTTTAAGTCCAATGTCAACAAATACTTGTTGAGCCGCCGTCTTGAGTAATCAAATCTTTGCATATTAAGTCCATCGTTTTCAATCCTCTCATAGTATTGTTCATCATCCAACTGACAATCTAATTAATCCTTATCCTCGAGTGCCTCTTGGCATTGCTAAATGGTGACTCAATAGGATATTAAAGAACAGACACGCGTTTGTGAAGGAGTGATAGTTCCCCATTTGTTTGGGTCCTGTAGAGAGAGAGACAGGCATTTTAAAGGCATACGAATTGAGAGGATAGGACAATATGAGAAAATGATGTAGCTTGTTTAATAAGAAGAATTTGCGGTTTCACAAATTTTCGGATTTCCATTACAAGCATTGATTTTACATTTTCTTCATAAATTCGGTAGAACTTCCAAATATGATAATCATTTGAGTCCAACGAAGGCCAATATGACAAAAAGAATTGCTAATCATTCCATAGGATTCTTATTAAATGCGGCTCATACAAAAGCGTTGGTATTCCAAATTGTCGCTAACTTTATACGAAACTGAAATATTAAAGAAATCAACCAACTTGCAAGCAGAATGGCTTATTTACGCTTATTTGGTGGCTTCAATGCAAAAACACATGTTACTATACAAACACCTAACTTTTGTGAACTTGTAGGATGGAAGTGACAAACTCTCATTCTAACATTTAAAAACAACTTTATTCAGTCTTCATCGTTAGTACGTGGACAAAAAGGGGAAAAATGTTAGTATGTCCATAAGTATTGACGAAGGCAAAAGCTAGGAATTTCCCGTGATTATAATTCCCCAGTAGGGGAAAGAGAATTGTTCATATTGTTGAATGATTGTACAGCTTCATGACGCGTCCATATGTGTATGCAAGGAAGTGTGTCTGTACACCTGTGTGAAAGTCAGTTTACATGTAAACAATTATGTGTGTGTGTTATAACAAGTCCACGTGTATGAGGCAGTAGCCATTTTTGCATCTCGTTGAAGTTGGTCTGGTAAAATGTCTGTTGCGTCCCCAGAAAGGGGAAACGTGTGTTTGGCAGTGCCAAAGTAGGGAAGAGAGAGAAGTGTCGTCTCGTGCCACAGAAGAAAAAAGAGAGGGTTGATGGCGGTCAAGTGTTTATATAATAATGCTAGCCATCCGAGATTTACCTAAAAGAAGGCCACTGATTAGTCAAGCTAAAGAAAAAGTTGTTTGCTTGAACCAATCAGCAGGCAGCTAAGAAGTTATTGATATTTTAACAATATGCTACAAGAAACGGCTAAAAACTTTCAGGCATCAAATCTATTCGCGGAATTTTGTTATTTGCGGTTGTTTCTGGGCCTACTGTATTTAGTGTGTGATGTGCGAGAGAAGATGTACTATAAAGAATTTAAGAAAATAGGGTATTATGGTATTTTGTTCTGGGTTAATTATTAAGACGTGACATATCTATGCAAATAAATAATCGATATGGAGTGTCCATACAGCAAGGCACGGCAGATGGAAACTTGTGCGTGTTTTCATATCGTTCGCTACAAATTAAACATAAAATTTAATTTGTTTCTTCAGATGTTAACATTTGAGGTCGTTGAAACGAGTCGGTGATGTCACCCTTTTGTAAAACCATCTATAAAAACAGAAGTGGGAGAAATGCCCAGTGGATGCCATCACTAAATTATTACGTCATCACTTGATATTGATTGGAGGTAACCGGGCACAGTTAATGATGTCACAAATGTTAATATCCATGAAATCAGAGAGGGAGGTGAGATTATTTATGACGTTTTATCGAACTGAACGGAGACCCAAACGATTACGTCTGCAAGTTCTAGTATGCTACTAAAACTGCGGCTCTTGTGTGAATTTCTTTGCTTGTCCGTTTGTTTACGTGCACACAGCACAGGATGACGTTATTATTGTATTGTGATATGCTCGAAACACAGGGCCGGCGAGACAGTTATAAAAGTGGGGGCTTCTCCTAAAAAGTGGGGCCGGTTACACACATGCATATCAACTTCATTTTTTATGACCGTAAAGTGGGGGCTAAGTCAAAAAGTGATGGGGCTTTCGCCCCCAGCCCCCAGTGCCGCCGTCCATGAAAAAGATAACTGTGTTTTGTAAATGTGCGAGTATATTAAGGTGCATGTTTTGTTAGTTAGAGAGTGACTGTATTAACTGTATACATGAGTTCGATAAGTAGTGTGTATATCTTGTCGCTATGTTTAGTAGTTCGTACGTAAACCCTTAGAAACTCATGAAAAACCCCACTTATTTTATATTTATAATCGGAGATCAAATACGCATATAAATTGAACGAAAAATGATAAACCATTTTAGTGTCATTGTTATAATCGGATAACGTTTAACCATACAGATTTTTTTTTTAAAGAAATAACTTGGCTTTGTTTTTTTGGGGTTTAATAAAATTCCCTTAACTTGATCACTAATAATAAATCTGGATAATAACGCCAACCACCTTTCCCATCAAAACAACCCCCTAAAACTTATCACCAATCTTACGTCTAGGTTGTAACAGCGTCCCTTCGCGCAAAAAATAAAACAAGAAAGAAAGACAATATCAAAAAAAGATCAAATCTATCAATACAATATAATTATGTTTAATTGACAACTTTGTTAAGACAATGAAAGATCAAGTGTTCATTAAGAATGAATGTTCACAATGGTCCAATAATTTTTTGTTAAATAGGTGTTTTTCTGTAAGGAGTACTTGAATACACATATTAATATGCGAATATTAGTGTGTCTATTTTCCCAGTCAGAAAGTCTATCCGTGAACTGTGCATATAGTTTCAGAGTGTTAGAGTATATATCTTCTCGCTGTGCTTATTGTGTGTGTAAATAAATATGTGTGTATTATTTTTCCTATTAGAAAGAGTATCCGTGAATTGTGTATACCCACTCAGGACTAGGGTATATATGCTCTCGCTACGTTTATTAGTTTGTGAAAGTATATCGTCACGCGTGTGTTTCATGTAGATGGCTTTTGCTCCCACAGGGTTTGGCCAGAATATGTCATACGCACATATGTTGTCATTTTTTATATTATGCGTTGATACAGGTGAGTAATAAATAAAGCCATATTAGTAACTTGTTATTGAAGCATTCATTAACAGAGACGAGACACACGTGTGAACTTAACAAGAATTTATTTACACTGAATACATAGCAGTTTACCACTAATACAAGTAGTGGGAGGTTGCCGTCAAGAGTAGTGGTGGGAGTCACTAAGTCAACGGGAGATAACTCGTGTTTACGTAACATCTCCGTTTTTTTCTTTGTTTTAACTGAAAAATAAAAGTATTTTTATTTTTTAGAGTTTTCTCATTTAGTCTCTGTATCGGGCTGAACATTTAATTGGACTCCCTTTCTTTGTGTAGTTTGGTATTATTTTGTTTTCCGAGCCGGTTTTTGATACGACTTGTTCTCGACTATTTTCTTGGTTTAATATGTTTTCATAGTCGTGTTTGATTTTGAACCCTTGATTTTCTTTTGTTTTTAAAATATGACGTCTGTTGCGCCGTACATAATTTCCTTGTTCTGTTTTTATTAGATATGAACGAGGCCCTTTTAATTTTTTCACAACCTTACCTTTTCGGTTCCATTTTTCTTGTGAAAGAATACGGACAGTATCGTCTTTCTTTAGTTCTGGTAGCTCTCTGGGCTTTTTATTTATTTCATGCTTTTTCATTGTTTTGTTATGCATGATATTTGGAAGATTTGTCCTTAGCGTTCTTTTCATCAACTGTTGGGCTGGTGACGGGGTTTTATCTTTTTATGGTGAAGTCCGTAACGCTAACATTGCTAGGTATGGGTCTTGTCTACTTTCAAACGATTTCTTTAATGTTCTTTTAATTGTTTGAATGTTTCTTTCTACTAAGCCATTCGACTGTGGATAGTTCGGACTTGTCGTCATATGCCTGAAATCCCAATCTTTAGCAAATTGTCTAAATTCTGATGATCGGTATTCGGGTCCATTGTCACTAATCACTTTGTGGAATGCCAAATTTTGCGAAGGTGTTTTTTATTTTATTGATCACCATACTTGATTTGCAGTCATCAAGTTTGTGGATATCGAAATATCTAGTCGTGTAGTCTATTATCACCACATATGCTTTACTATGTAAGTAAAATACGTCTGTCGCAACTTTGGTCCATGGTGTTACGGGTATTTCATGGTGTATTAGTGATTCTGACGGTTGTCGGTTTCTGTGATCTAGACAATGTGTGCATGTGCTAACCATTTCTTTTATTTGATTGTTTATGTTAGGCCAATATACGACCTCTTTTGCTCTTGTAATGCACTTTTCTATGCCCAAATGTCCAGTGTGGATTTTTTGTAGGGCTTCCTTCCTTAGGGAGGTTGGGGCCACTATTCGTGTACCTTTCAATACTAGTCCTTTCACAACCGATATGTCATCGCGGACTGGCATATATGGTGCTATTGTGGGTAGCACTTCCATTTTTTCTGGCCAAGTTGATGTCGCATATTTCATGAGCATTTTTAGTGTTGGGTCTTTCCCAGTCTCCTCACGGTATATGTTGAGTTTTTGGTCGCTCATTGGATATTGTTTTATAATGGTATGGATATATTTGTCCATTTCTGTATCCGATATTTCTTGTTCGCTGTCTGATATGTATGCACGTGATAATGCATCAGCAATTACGGATTCTCGCCCTGGAATGTATATTACTTCGAATTCGTATTTCTGAAGCGCGAGTATGAATCTTTGTATTCTCGGAGGGCTTTTTGTAATGGATTTTTTTAAAATTTGCCTTAATGGTTTGTGATCATTTTCTATGAGAAATTTTCTTCCATAGATATATTGGTGGAATTTGTTGCAGGCGAACACTATGCTGAGCGTTTCCAATTCTATCGGGCAGTAATTTTGTTCTGCTGAGGTTGTCGATCGTGACGCGTATGACACGGGTAACCATTTTTCATCATGTTTCTGTTGTAACACTGCACCCAATCCATGTTTGCTGGCATCGGTGGTGATTTTAATTTATTTGCTGGGATGATAAAATTTTAAAACTGGTAGGCTAGTTATTATCCGTTTTAGTTTTTCTATAGCCTCTATTTGAGGTTTATCAAATGACCACAGCGTATCGTTGTGTAGCAGTACTCTCAACGGTGTAGTTACCTCTGAGTACTCTGGTATGAACTTGCACAGGTAGTTGGTCATTCCCCAAAATCGTTGGATATCTTTTTTATTTTCGGGTAGAGGCATGTGTGTTATTGCCTTTATTTGAGAAGGGTCTGGTTTTATTCCTTCATCAGTGATCAAATGACCTAAATATGTTAATTGCTTTGTTGCAAATTCACATTTATTTTTGTTTAATTTTAATCCAGCTTTGCGTAGTTGACTGAATACTTTGTCTAATGTTTTTATATTGTCCTCTAATGTTTCTGACCATATTATTATGCCGTCCTGTGAGTTCTTCGTTCCAGGTATGCCTTCTATTATTTTTGCAACTTGTGCTTGAAAAATTTCAGAGGCACTATGTATTCGATATAGCAGGCGCGTGAACGAATAACGACCAAATGGCGAATTAAATGTTTATAGTTTAGAGCTTTCTTCATCAACGGGTATTTGCCAATATCCATTTGAAGCGTCTAATTTCGTGAAATATTTTGGATTTTCCATTTCTGCAAATATTTCTTCGGCGGTGGGTAATTTGTAGTGTTCTCTTTTTATGGCCTTGTTTAGGTCTCTAGGGTCCAAACATAGTCTTAATTTTCCGTTCGGTTTCTCCACTATTACCAGAGAATTTACCCAATCTGTCGGTTCTTCAGCGGGTTTTATTATTCCCATTTTTGTCATTTATTCTAACTCCTTTTTTAATTTTGGTTTCATACCAAACGGTATGTTCCTTGGAGGATTTATGACTGGTTTAATGTCCGGAGTTATTGTTATATGATGTGTGACTGGTAATTTTCCGATGTCACCATAGCAATCTTTATATTTTTCTTTTAATGCTTCTATATCCGTCTTGTTTATTTCATAAGTTCTTTTTATCAGTCCTAATTCTTCCGCTGTTTCTGCGCCGATTACTGCGTTTGCATTTGTGTTTGCCACAATGAAATGCGAACTTACTTTTATATTTTTATTTTGTAATTGTATAACACAGCTCCCTATCGTGGGAATTTGCGTACGGTTGTAGGCCGTTAATTTTATAGCCGTTCTATTTAATTTTGGCTTTGGTTCAATAGTTCTATATATTTTTGCTGGTAATACATTTACTTCAGCACCTGTATCGATTTTGAAGTTGATGAGTGTTTCGTTCCCTCGAATCTTTACTTTCCATTTGTCAGTTTGTAGTGCGTCTACATTTTTTTTCAATATGGCGTCCATGTAAAACTGATTTTGCTCCACGTGGTCTGAATTGTGTGAGTGTCCGACATTATATAGTTTCATCTTTTTCGTTCGACATATTCGAGCGAAGTGTCCTTTTTTGCCGCAATTTGTGCAGTTTTTATTGTATGCTGGACAGTTTCCTTTCTGATGTGACCCAGCGCAGTAGGTGCATGTCTCAATCCATTGTTGTGTTTTCGCGGGCTTTTTGTCTTCACGTTTGAACATGACTTTGGACGACAGCCTGTTTTTCTTTGGATTGCGAATTGTTGCGATATTTTCTGTTTCGCATGTAGCCATTATCTTGGAGTGTCTCTTCGTTTCTTCAGCACTCAGGCCTGCTTGTATCGCCTTTTGTAAATCAAGTGAAGGTTCTCTGAGAATTCTTTCTCTCAACATGTTGTCATTAACGCAACAAATTAGAATGTCTTTTATTAGTCTTTCAGTGAGGTCACCGAATTCACATTTGTTTGCCTTTTGCCGTAGTTCTGTGACGTACTCATCAAATCTCTGTGTTTCTTTCTGTTTGCACGTGAGAAATTGATATGTGAGTGTGGTGTTTGGTAATAAACAACAGTCGATTGTGGTGGTTGTAAACATATCTTTATTTAACAAGGGTTATAACAACATGTGTGTATCAACGGTCGTAATCTCTCTATCTATGTCCCTAGCTATGTCGCTGCTGCTGCTTCCTGCTCTCGTACCGATCACGTTGGTACGTGATCTTCGACACTACATCTTCCCTCTTTTTTTTATAAATTTATGTCACTATAAAGTCTTCTTGCCACACTGGGGTGGATCTTACTCTAGGTGTTCTGATTGAACCACTAGGGGCAGTTAGGGCCGGTGTTAGGGGCTCTTGAGCAGTTTCCTTAGGGTCTGGACTGGAGATGGGAAGTGCATCGATTGGGTTGAGGTGTGTGTCTTCGATATCTGTTGTAGAAGTAGGGGGCCAGTGGGTTGTATCAGGGGGAGAGTAAACTGCTTTAGGGACGTCGGTGTAATCAGGACTATACTGCATGTCGCCGGGTACCTTTTTTACATGGGCAGCGTTTCTCATTCTCACTTGGCCTTGGGGTTGTTGTATTAGAACAGCATTTCCCTTCTTTTCCACAACTTGATAGGGCTGAGACTCGAACCGAGCGTCCAGCTTGTTTGTTCTGTGTAAATTTTTACACAATACTGTGTCCCCTCTCTGGATCTGTTGGTCTCTAGCTCCTCTTCTCTGGTCAGCAGCTATGTTGCGTTTTAGTTTGTGTAGAGCATCCTTATCATGTACGTCACTAAAATCAGTGGACGCTCCTACAATACTTGGCAGCTTACCTCGGAGTTCGCGGTTCATTAGTAACTTCGCTGGGGATACTCCGGTTACTGTGTGAGGGGTGGTTCGGTATTGGAACAGAAAATTCCTTAGTTCAGTCCTCCAGTCTTTCCCTTCGACTTTGGCGATCTTAATTGCCTTTAGGATTGTTCTGTTGAACCGTTCCACTTCGCCGTTGGACTGTGGCCAATACGGGATCCCTCTCACCTGGTTGATGCCGTGAGTATTCATATACTCATTGAATTCTCTTGATGAGAATGGCTGTCCGTTGTCACTCCTCAGATAGTTGGGATATCCATGATGATTGAACATCATTTCTAGTGCACCCGTTACATTTTTGGCATTTGCTATTTTCATATGCGCAACTTCTGGCCATCTTGAGTAGTAGTCGACAACAGCCAGCAGGTAGTTCCCTTCGGAGACACTCAGTAGGTCAACAGCTACATAGGTCCAGGGTTGGTCAGGCAGCGGTGTACTCTCTAGTTCTTCTGGAGGGGCATTTTTGCCAACCACTTGACATGGGTAACACGCTTTTACTCGCTTTTCTGCCATTCTATCCATCTCTGGCCACCAAACTTTGGACCGTAGGCGATTTTTGGTTCGCACAATCCCTTGGTGTCCTTCATGAGCCAGTACAACTACCCGCCCCTGAAGTGCCTCAGGGATTATGATCCTGCGTCCTCGGATGACCATCTGTCCTGCTATCCAGAGTTCATCTTTGATTGCATGAAATGCAGTACCTTTGAAATGGGTCCAGTCATTTTCGGATATAGCTTGCCGAAGTTTGGAGATCGTAGCATCATCCTTTGAAGCTTTTTCCACTTCACAGGGAGTCAGTGCCTGAGGTACAATATCTTTAATGATACTGTAGATGTAGTCCATTGTCTCCTTTTCCTCAGTTTTGTCTGGGTTTTCAACGGGCTGTCGACTCAGCAGGTCCGCCTTATTGGTTCGGCCAGGAACGTGGATGACTTTGTAGGTGAACTGTTGTAGAAACAACAGCCATCTCTCCACTCTTGCTGAAGGGGGCTTCGAGGAAGGTGATAGTACCTTTACCAGCGCTTTGTGATCAGTCAGGATCTGAAAGTCACATCCAATGAGGTACAGACTGAACTTTTTGCATGCCCAGCATACTCCCAGTGCTTCTCTTTCAAATTGAGAATATCTGGACTCTGTTGGTGTGAGCTTCCTACTGGCATAGTATACTGGTTTCCAGTATCCGTTTAGCTGCTGTTGTTCAATGATTGCACCCACGCCAACGGGAGAAGCATCAGTTGTGATTCTAGTTGGCAACTCAACACTGTAGTATGCCATGACTGGCGCTTCAATTAACCCTTTCTTTAGTTTGTTAAAGGAATATTGTTCCTCTTCTTCCCATTTCCAATCAGAATCTAGTCTTGTAAGATCCCAAAGTGGTGCAGTTACACTAGCAAAATGGCGCACAAACTTAGCACAGAATTGGGCCAGTCCCAAGAAACTCCTCATCTGTGATGCATCTTTTGGTGGAGGAGCATCAACTACAGCCTTCACCTTTTCGTCCGAGACCTTCAAGCCGTCTTGTGTCAGAATGTGGCCCATGTATCTTATAGATGTCATTTTAATCTGCTGGCACTTCTTTCCATTGACGGTCAGTCCTTGTTCGGCTAGGTGTTGGAAAACTTTGGCGAGTCTAGTGTCGTGCTCACTTTCTGTTTTCCCGACTACTATGATGTCATCTGACATGTTGTATGCTCCTGGGCAGCCAGCTATAACCTGACTTATGATTTGCTGACATTTTTCTGAGGCCATGTTTACCCCAAACATAAGTCTTTTATACCGGTATAGCCCATCAGGTGCAGCAAATGTTGTGATTTCTCTGGAGTCTGGATGCAACTCTATTTGATGGTAGGCCATATTCAAATCTACTTTTGAGAAATATTTGCCTCCAGCCATTTTTTGTATAGTTTCCTCAATCGTGGGCACTGGATGACGTTCTCGAACGATAGCTTCGTTTGCTCTTCGCATGTCGATACATATCCTCACATCGCTTTTTCCATTGTCCTCGGGCCTTTTTTCCACTGTCACTAAAGGATTCACCCATTGAGAAGGTTCCCTGACCCTCTCAATTACATCCAGATCAACCAGTTCTTGCAATTTGTTTAGGACACATTGCCGCCGCTTGAATGGTATCCGACGTACTGGCTGAGTGACAGGTATAATTTCTGGATTTATTTTGAATTTTAATTGGTAGTTTTTCAGTTTTCCCAATCCACTGAAAACCTTTGGAAATTCTTTTCGTATTCTTGTCCATATATCCAGTTCCGAGCAGTTCAAGATGTTGGCGTTAACGCCCACACTTAAAAGTCCTAGTCTTTTACTAGTTCTACCACTTAAAAGTGACGCTTGGGCCTGTGGTATGACAAAAATGAAACTGTTATGTAGCGATTTGTGCTAGGAACTTCAACCTTCAATATGCACTTTCCTAGAAGGGGAAGTGGTTTTTCACTAGCATAGGGGTATAGTTTAGTAGAATCTGGCTGGAGCTTAATTTTGGGTCCTTCTTTTTCTATTTTCTTGAAGTCCTCTACAGATAATGTATTATGCTGTGCTCCTGAGTCTATCACTAAAGGGATGGTGGTGTTTCTGACTTTGAGGTTTATTACATTTTCACTCATTGATATTTTGAATAAATTAAACCCATTAGCGCCACCAGTTTTGTTATCTTCCCTTTCCCCTACACTCTGTTGAATTCCTTTGTTATGATATTGCTTTCGTCCACCACAACTGTATTTTGGGGCTCTTTCATGTTCGTTTCTATTCTGCGTTTTTGTTTGTTTGTTTTTGTAGAAACAACAGACTTCAAAATGTCCCTTTTTCTCACAGATTCCACACTTGTGATGCTTGCTTCTAACACAATCTCTTGCAAAATGTCCATTCCCCCCACACTTATAACATGCAGATGACACATTGTGGCTTGGTTTAGGTTTTTGTCTGTCGCTTAATCTATTTATATCAGACGTACAAGTAGATCCTAAAATTAGGGCTTCTTTGTGGTGGTACGTCCCAATAATTTGGATGAGACGATCCAACGTCAAGTTGCTTTCACCATATAATTTGGCTTTTAGTTCCGCGTCCTTTATGTGAAGAAGGATCTTGTCTCTGACGAATTCGTTCGGTTCTGGAGTGAAACCGCACACCTTCGCCAAACTCTTTAAGCGAGTGATATAATTATTCACTGTTTCTCCCGTGTTTGGTTCAGACTCCCAAAATCTTGAACGTGCTTTAGGGATATTTTCCTTTAGAGCGAAAGTTTTGTCAAACAGTTCTATAGCTGTTCGGAATACATCGACTCTTTCTTTATTAGCCTCGTGTCCGGCTTTTTGTTCGTCCGTGAAATTCGTCCAAATTTCACGCAGACCCTCGCCTCCTGTTAACAAAAGGATAGCTCTTTTTTGCTCAGAATTTATGACACCTGAAGCTAGTATGAAAATTTCCAGATCGGTTTTCCAATTTACCCATCTTTTATGTAAAGACTCTGGATCTCCGATCGTATCTAACGCACGTGGAGGGCTTAGCCCCCCCAATGTGACGAATTTTGCCATATTGTTGTTTAAAAGGACAATAAGATGTGAATGACAAAAGGATTGTTATTTAAAGACAATAAATGTGATAACAAACGAATTACTTATCTCTCGTTTTTTTTCTGTACTTTTCCTTTGGAAGAAAAAAAAGTATATTTTTCTTGTTGATAATTATTATCGATATAAAGCCAAGTTCACACGAATGTGAGACATACCTTTTGATCTCAGCAACATTCAGACATTCTTCATGGCAGGACAATTCAGTTAAGACAAACACATTTTGTAGGTTTACACGCGCGTCGTGCGTTTATTTTTCAACAGGACAACAACAACAAAAAGAAGGGCAGATAACCCCAAATCTTACAAGGGTTAATCTGGTTCCCAAATAATAATAGAACAAGGGAGATAACCCTTAAAATAGGTTTTAACAGTCCGACAAAATTGATAATTCAACATTTCTTTCTCTCTTGTAGCACGTGTGACCTCTTTTTTCGTGTTTTTTTTTTTCGTAGAAAAGTTCGTTGTTTACACTTTTTTTTTTTAGATGTCTTTCTTTGCTTTTTTTTGTGTGTAGAATTTCATCTCATCGTCGTCGCCAGTTTGTGGTGTTTGGTAATAAACAACAGTCGATTGTGGTGGTTGTAAACATATCTTTATTTAACAAGGGTTATAACAACATGTGTGTATCAACGGTCGTAATCTCTCTATCTATGTCTCTAGCTATGTCGCTGCTGCTGCTGCTTCCTGCTCTCGTACCGATCACGTTGGTACGTGATCTTCGACACTACAGTGAGAAACGTCAGGTTTTTTCTTGGTTGGCAGTGCGCGTCAAATTTTTCTATAACTTTTTTCAAGTTTAGCTTCTCTTCGTCATTTTCAAAGTTAAACGTATAATATATTTTCCTTCTCTCGGTTCCTATACAGGTCAGCAATATTGATGTTTTCACCTTCTCCGGTTTCTTGTCCGACTCTGTAGCTTGCAGGAACAATTAAAATTGTTTTTTCCAAGTTTCCCATTCCTGTCCGAGATTATCCGAAGAGAAATTTAATTCTTTTGGACGTGGTAAAAATTCCATTTTTCTTCTTTTTTTTGTTGAAAATATTGATATACGGCTGTGAGTGTTGACGGTTCGATGTTTTATTCTGACACCATTTTATATTATGAGTTGATACAGGTGAGTATTAAATAAAACCATGTTAGTAACTTGTTATTGAAGCATTCGTTAACAGAGACGAGACACACGTGTGAACTTAACAAGAATTTATTTACACTGAATACATAGCAGTTTACCACTAATACAAGTAGTGGGAGGTTGCCGTCAAGAGTGGTGATGGGAGTCACTAAGTCAACGGGAGATAACTCGTGTTTACGTAACAAAGAAAAAGAATTATGCAATGTTAGATAATGGGTTCCCTTTTCTATTGACTCCTTATTGAAAATATATCCATATCATTTTGAGACAGAATCCGATGAGTGACTACAGACTATATACAGGGTAGAAATAAGAAAAGAACCAAAATTTCAGATGATAATGGAGTATGCAACATCAAATTAGCAACAACAAAAAAACAATACAGATGTGCCACTCTAAATTGTGCTAGACATGTCTCTTCGTGATTAGATCTCCGTCATGAAAGGACTAGTACTAAACGGCATACGAATAGTGGTCCTAAACTCTTCATGACATTTAGGGATATAAAAATGCATAGCTAGGGCAAAGAAAGTTATATATTGGCGCAATATAAACAATAAGATCAATGAAATGATAACCACATGCACATATTTCATAGACTATCAGAACCAACAACTATTGGAACCAATAATACACCATGAAATACCCCAAACACATCATGTACTAAACTAGCAACCGATATATTTTATCTGTATAACAAGGCGTATGTAATAATTATAGACTACACAATCAGATATTTTGTTATCCACAAACTAGAAAACGGTGAGTAACAAAATCAAATATACTTTTGCCAGGCTGGGTATTCCACAGATATTAATTAGCTACAATATACCAGAGTACTGATCATCAAAGTTTAAGAAGTTTGCAACAATTCCGAATTTTTCACAAGCAAAAAGAAATATACAAACAATAAAAACAACACTAAAAAGGCCTTAAAAGGTAAGCAGGACCCATAGTTAACAATGCTAGCATTAGGAACAATTCATCTAAAATAAAAATCACAATCAATAGACGTCACTTATAAAAAAAAAATGTAAAAGCGAAAACAACACATATTGACTATTATGAAAGTATATTTAATGAACAAAACAAGCGAACGTAACACACAACACCACAACAATATTCACAAAACCAAACAATGTAAGGAAGAAGTATTAGGCTTCCAGCTTCATACAGAGAATAAATGAAAAAAAAAACTTTTAAATACTCGGAGATGTTTGATAACTGGTTATCTCCCCTCTCTAAGAATTCTCATTTACTACAACCTCCCACCAACTCACTAACAAGTGCATAGATTATCTACTAAACGAGTCAGTCTCAATAAAGTCTTATAATCGTCTGCACGTGTCTGCTTTATTCCTCCTTGTTTAACGTTTGTAATTGTGTATTTACGTCTAATATAACAGACAGAAAACCGCCATATTTGTATTATTATAGTACGCGTGCATTTTATTAATTAATATTTCTTGCGTTTTAATTGATTGAAAGAACCTGCTGATTTAAGTTTTCGTCCGATCAAGAATCGATACGTTAAAAAACAATATTCACTGCTGCTGATATTTCTAACAATATTTCTATTCCTAGGTCGATTGTCACATGAACATCGAACATGTTCCATAATTTCCCTTCTGGAATAATTTATGAACGTCGTTTGACGATTTTTAAAAAATTGGATCTGCTTCGTTTATTGACAAAATATGAACTTTGTGAGTTCTGAATGACCGTATTGCAGGTCAAGGTTGGTAGCTTGTAGGGCAGGCCATTCTTGACATTTTCACTTTATTTCTTCGTCTCCAATTGACGGAATTTTGTAGTTACGATCTTTTCGCTATTTTATCTGGAAGAAAATGTTTGAATCTGAAGAGTTTTTAAACGAGTTGTTATTGTGTTGCTGAAAATTTGTTAGTTTGTCGAGTCGATTTGACGAGTCTCATATCGTGTTGCTGGCAATATGTAAAAAAATTTAGAATTTGTATTGGGAATCATCATGTTTTCAGATGCCTGTTTAGATCTTTGACGGACTACGGTCCACAATACACAGGAGAAGCTTTCCAAAGATTTATCACATCATGGTGTATTAAGCATGTCACTAGCTCACCCCACTATGCTATAAGCATGGGATTCATTGAGAGACATGTCCGACACATTATGTCCACAATTAAGAAATGCCTTAAGGATAAAGGTGGCATCCAAATAGCATTACTTCAGATCGGAGCAACACCTATAGACAGCAAATTACGATCACCAGCTGAGCTACTATTCGGACGGCCTATAGCAACAACACTACCCAGCCGAGTAGAGCCTGGAAAGGAAGAACACCGACAAAAACTAGACGAAAGACCGACATTAATGAAAACAAACCACGATCTCAATAGATACACTAGAAACCTACAACGACTTTATCCAGGCCAACACGTGTCAATAATAAACAAAAATGACAAAACGTGGCACCCTGGAACCATTGTCCAGAAGGATGGTAACACAAGGAGCTACATTGTGGAACAAGACGTGCTGTACCAATACCGACAGTGTAGAAGAAAGTACACTTTGCTGATCAAACATCAAAGACGGTACTATGTAATGACCAACCTAATACAAATGACGGCAGGAAACAAACCACCATCCCAGACGATGATAGGAAAATTGCACCAAACGAAGACCATATACAAAGAAACTCAACCCACACTAGATCTGGACGAGTCATAAATATGCCAGCCAGATTCAAGGACTCTATATAACCAGAAACATTTCAGACAGAATCTATGACTACTCAACAAATACCAGCACTACATAACAATTACAAAAAAGACAATAATACATAAAAAATGATCACTATATCCTAATCAAGATATCAATTCAGACTTCCATACACTCATATGAACACTACTAAACAGGGAGGATGTTGTGGTATATTATATACTAACCATCTGCGTACTAACACATAAGAACTACTTAAAGGTTGAACGTCTCAATAACCTCACGAAATAAACCTACGTAAAATCTCTCCTCATCCAAGCCTTTGGCTCACTTTCGTACTTTTTTAAAAAACTTATCAGCGCTAATTTATTTCCATTTATTAGCTTGTCGACACCAAAGCAAGTTCGTTGAAACAGTGAGAGAGAAGCTTACGCTAGTTAATTAACTAATAACTTAATCACTTGCAAGGGAAGGAAGATGAGGACATCGTCTGGCTGTCATTTTTGGGAATCTGTATTCCCCTATCTTATTTAATCGCTACATGGCTAAGACGGCTTGACTCGTCGGCTTCGCGTCAAAGAACTGAAATCTCACTGCAGTTTTCTCACCGGGAAAATTGGGACGTCACGAAATTTCGTGATCAACGCACAAGTGCGACCCAACCCTCGACCTGAGGGCTCATCAACTGTCAACGCGAATCGTGATAAAACATCTCACCAAAGTTGCATGAGATGACTCCGTTACAAATCGCGCAAGTTAAGCGATCTCTCTGTACGTACATCATCACATGCGTCCCATTATATAACACTATTAATACTGTTAAAATCTGAAACTAGCTGAACTTAGCGCTGATAAGTTTCAATGGCTAATTTTCGTACAAAGACTTTCGTACCAGAGACGCACGAAATAGTGATAACGACCAAGGGTCTGCAGAGAGTGGGAGGCGAGGGGTCGGCTGCTAACAATAGCAGCTAGGTTGCGGACATTGAAAGCAGAAAAAGAAAAAGAAGAAAGGGAAATATAATTCCCGAATTGGGTTTACTGCTGGTTCAGCCGAAAGCGAGAGATTGAAGTCGGGACCGTCTGGCCAGACCACTCGACGTCGCCCGGATCGAGAAACGACATATCGTCCCGTTAGCAAGCGATGCCGTTCGCTGGGCCAACTAAGGAGCTATTGTACTACGCCAGATTCATACATACAACGTATTATAAACCAAATATTTAACATTGGCCATTTAAATATTTAACAATAGTTGACGCGAACGTCAAATAATCTTCGTTTTTTTCCGTTAAGTCCTTGCACTTCTACCGTTTGTTGAATAAGGAAGTTTTGGTGCTAAATAATTATGTTTAAATTTTAACCGAAAATCCACGTCAGCTGAACAGCATTAATTTCTATATGAACAGACCCGATGTAGGGGAATACCTCCGACTTGATCAGTGAAAGGGCGGTAATCGCTTGTACACAACAACAATCTATTTTGTATAGATCCCCATACCTTCTGAAACATGAAGCGAATGATTTATCCTCGTCTGTTAAATACGTTAAATTGTCAATTGCCCTTAAAACGGCATTCTGAGAAAAAGCATATTCGTTCTACGTATTTTGACCCATGCGATATTGTCTGCATTAATACTTCAATCCTTTGATTGGTTTCTTTTCTTTGTTCCAAAAGTCTTTCTTCGGCTTCTTTTTTTGTTCTAATCGTTTTTCGTCGAGTTTTAGAGTATATATCTTCTCGTTGTGCTTATTGTGTGTGTCAATAAATATGTGTGTATTATTTTTCCTATTAGAAAGAGTATCCGTGAATTGTGTATACCCACTCAAGGCTAGGGTATATATGCTCTCGCTACGTTTATTAGTTTGTGAAAGTATATCGTCACGCGTGTGTTTCATGTAGATGGCTTTTTATTAAAAAAAGTCAAAAGCAATCAAACAACACATATTGACTATTATGAAAGAATATTAAATCAACAAAACAAGCGAACGTAACACACAACACCACAACAATATTCACAAAACCAAACAATGTAAGGAAGAAGTATTAGGCTTCTAGCTTCATACAGAGAATAAATGAAAAAAGAAACTTTTAAATAATCGGAGATGTTTGATAACTGGTTATCTCCCCTTTATATCTCTAAGAATTCCCATTTACTACAACCTCCCACCAACTCACTAACAAGTGCATAGAATCCACTCTATCTACTAAACGAGTCAGTTTCAATAAAGTCTTATAATCGTTTGCATGTGTCTGCTTTATTCATTCTTGTTTAACCTTTGCAATTGTGTATTTACGTCTAATATAACAGACAGAAAACCGCCATATTTGTATTATTATAGTACGCGCGCATTTTGTTAATTAATATTTCTTGCGTTTTAATTGATTGAAAGAAACTGCTGATTTAAGTTTAAGTTAATGAAAACAAACCACGATCTCAATAGATACACTAGAAACCTACAACCACTGTATCCAGGCCAACATGTGTCAATAACAAACAAAAATGACAAAACGTGGCACCCTGGAACCATTGTCAAGAAGGATGGTAACCCAATGAGCTACATTGTGGAACAAGACGTGCTGTACCAATACCGACAGTGAAGAAGAAAGTACACTTTGCTGATCAAACATCAAGGACGGTACTATGTAAAGACCAACCTAATACAAATGACGGCAGGAAACAAACCACCATCCCACACGATGATAGAGAAATCACATCAAACGAAGACCATATACAAAGAAACTCAACCCACACTAGATCTGGACGAGTCATAAATATGCCAGCCAGATTCAAGGACTCTATATAACCAGAAACATCGCAGACAGAATCTATCGCTTCTCAACAAATACCAGCACTACAAGACAATTACAAAACAGACAATAATACATAAAAAATAATCACTCTATACTAATGATAATCAGTATACCAATTCAGACTTTCATACACTCATATGAAAACTACTAAACAGGGAGGATGTTGTGATATATTATATACTAACCATCTGCGTACTAACACATAAGAACTACTTAAAGGTTGAACGTCTCCATAACCTCACGAAATAAACCTACGTAAAATCTCTCCTCACCCAAGTCTTTGTTATTCTTTCCCCAATAATACTTCACACAGGAGCTAGGCGGTAATTTATCCTGTTTTTTTATTGGCTGGCTTGTTTTTGTAGAGGCGTAAAATAATCCCTCTTTTTGTTTTGAGTTTTTGAAGGGAGTGGACACGTGATTTCTGACGTACTTTTCAGATGTGTGCACTGCCTGACTCTTCAATGTGTTTAGAATCTTGTTAAACACTTTCAAATCTCTTGCAGTATTCAACTGATTTCGATAATGTATAATTTGGCTCACTTTCGTACTTGCTTAAAACTCTACATCTGATTTCTGCGTCTCTGGTACGAAAGTCTTTGTACGAAAATTAACCATTGAAACTTATCAGCGCTAAGTTCAGCTAGTTTAAGATTTTAACAGTATTTATTAATAGTGTTATATAATGGGACGCATGTGATGATGTACGTACAGAGAGATCGCTTAACTTGCGCGATTTGTAACGGAGTCATCTCATGCAACTTTGGTGAGATGTTTTATCACGATTCGCGTTGACAGTTGATAAGACCTCAGGTCGAAGGTTGGGTCGCACCTGTGCGTCGATCACGAGATTTTGTGACGTCCCAATTTTCCCGGTGAGAAAACTGCAGTGAGATTTCAGTTCTTGACGCAAAGCCGACGAGTCAAGCCGTCTTAGCCATGTAGCGATTAAATAAGATAGGGGAATACAGATCCACAAAAATGACAGCCAGACGATATCCCCATCATCCTTCCCTTGCAAGTGATAAAGTTATTAGTTAATTAACTAGCGTAAGCTTCTCTCTCACTGTTTCAACGAACTTGCTTTGGTGTCGACAAGCTAATAAATGGAAATAAATGGCTCGGAACTTAACGAGAAAGCTTTTTATATTTTGTTATGTGTTGATTGATTTCAGTTAAAGAGAGAAACCGCCGGCACGAAATGGTGACAACGACAAAGGGTCTGCAGAGAGTGGGCGGCGACGGGTCGGCTGCTAACAATAGCAGCTAGGTTGCGGACATTGAAAGCAGAAAAAGAAAAAGAAGAAAGGGAAATATAATTCCCGAATTGGGTTTACTGCTATGTCAGCCGAAAGCGAGAGATTGAAGCAGGGACCGACTGGCCAGACCACTCGACGTCGCCCTGATCGAGAAACGACATATCGTCCCGTTAGCAAGCGATGCCGTTCGCTGGGTCAACAAAGGAGCTGTTGTACTTCGCCAGATTCATACATACAACGTATTATAAACCAAATATTTAACATTGGCGATTTAAATATTATACAATAGTTGACGCGAACGTCAAATAATCTTCGTTTTTTTTTTCTCGTTAAGTCCTTGCACTTCTACCGTTTGTTGAACAAAGAAGTTTTTGGGCTGAATAATTATGTTAAAATTTTAAAGTAAAGTCGCTGTTTTTTCGAGGTAAAATAAAGTTCATGAATTTAGTATGTTCGATGGTCTCTAATTTTCGGATAAGTAGGCGAACTGTTTTAGAGCCTGCCAAATTTACACAATTGTAGAAATGCTCTTATATCCTGAAATAAGGAACAATATTCACTCAACTGAACAGAGGCTAAAATCAAAGACAGAACACTTGTTATTCGTTTGCTTGCTCGAAGCGAAAATCCACGTCAGCTTAACAGCATTTATTTGTATATGAACAGACCCGATGTAGGGGGAATACCTCCGACTTGATCAGTGAAAAGGCGGTAATCGCTTGTACACAACAACAATCTATTTTGTATAGATCTCCATACCTTCTGAAACATGAAGCGAATGATTTATCCTCGTCTGTTAAATAAGTTAAATTGTCAATTGCCCTTAAAACGGCATTCTGAGAAAAAGCATATTCGTTCTACGTATTTTGACCCCATGCGATATTGTCTGCCTTAATACTTCAATCCATTGATTGGTTTCTTTTCTTTGTTCCAAAAGTCTGTCTTCGGCTTCTTTTTTTGTTCTAATTTTTTTCGTCGAATTTCGTTGTTGTTCCAGCTTGACCACGCGAGATTTGACCCCTTATAAAAGCAGCAGCAGATTGTCTCTCGTTTTCTTATTTTTCTTCCGAGTTCCAGACAACACACAGAAGATCATCGTTGTCACTCTCCTCTCAATCAAGGGGAAGGGGGTGAAATTGAAAAAGTAGGTACAATCCCTTAATTCCTACCATGAACAAAGAACTCCCGTCCAAAACAAACACACATATTACAATTGCCACCAAGAGACAAGCGAAACTTTTTCACGCTCGAGCATACACACTCATTCTAACAACCATTCATGTAACGAAATATCCAAACCATCGCTGACAATTCACGGGCATATACTCAGTGCTGACGGTCTACGTCCAGATCCAGGAAGGGTCGCTGGTATTTTCAACCTACCAACACCAACAGACGGACCGAAACCCGCCGATTCCTAGGGATGGTGAATCAAATGGGAAAGTTCATTCCAAACCTGGCGGACATTACTAAGCTATTAAGGGACCTGTTAAGCCCGAAATACGCATTCATGTAGGACAGTGCACAACAGGGAGCATTTAGCTACATCAAGAAGGCACTGTGTTCAGCACCAGTGCTATGCTTATATAGTTCCTCAAATGAGATTATAGTTTCTGCCGATGCTTCATCCTATGGGCTGGGAGCAGTGTTATTACAACGACAGGGCGACACAAAAATGCACCCTGTCGCCTACGCTTCACGAGCCATTGTAGCAATCACCAATAGGGACTACTTTTGAATGCGTAATTACTGTCCCTGTGAGCTGGCTTGTCCAATCAAATCACAGGGCGCAGTAATATCGTTAGTTCCCTACAGAACTACTTAGGTCTCCTTAGGGTTGGAAGAAAAACATCAGACGATCTCCTGGCACCAGCTTGGACACATCGCAGAGAACACCAGCGAGGAACGAGGAAACGCTTTCTCTCCCGCCGCCGAGGGCACTTGACGACTACTACCATCTTCACCTGAATAAATCACGGGCGGCCCTAAGAACTCTTATATTCTTCCTCTTCCTCAGACGGACACTGTCCCACTCTCTTCTACCTATATCAAACGGTATAGGTAACCTTGAGTTAATGAAACCCCTTTTTGTTATATTTACATAAATACTTTTCGTTGTTCCATTTTTTACGAGAAGATAAAAGGATAACCCCTTTCACCTCCTCACCCTCTACCTTACAAATGGTGATCCGACGCTAAAACAAACAAACAGACCTTCTGATAAACGAAACGTAAGAAAAAACGGAATATAAGAAACAAACAAAAAAACCGCTCGAAAAGTTATTTCTGCGACGAAAAGGTTTTAAAACTCAACCCCATGGCGACAAAAAAAGTCCGTCGTTGTAAACAACAAAAAAAAACAGTCACAAATTGAGCAAGACACAAAACTCCGCGTTTTTGTAAACAGAAAACAAAAAAATTTCAACCTTGAGAGATTCGGAAACTTTTTAAATTCTCTTTAAGAGCTTAAAAAAAGACAGTTATTTTTAACACCAAAAAAGAAAAAAAACTACCGAAATTCCTTTTTCTCTCTCTCTTTCACTCTATCACAGTAAAGGCGTATTTCGCATCGAAGAAACTTTTCCTTTTATGAAATATTTTTCTGTCTTTAACTGAACGAATTATTGACAGAGAAATACTTCAAAATACCTTCAAATATTAAACTATTAACAAAAAAATATTTTTTTCCGAATTTAAAACAAGTTTCAAACAACTTTAGACGGTCAGACTCTGCGACGCCGCGACGTATCCCACCGCTGCCACCACAAACGAAGAAAGAAAGCATTCTTTTTTCCACTGAAGAAAAAGAAAAAAAAGAAAAAAAAGAAAAAAAAAGACTCTTGTTTTTACAATTATCTTTTTTTAAAGGCCCCTTAAAATTGTAAGTACATTAGTTTTTTCCCTTTTACACACAAATACATATACTCAAAGATATCCATGTCACAAAAAGAATAGATAATTATTATATATTTTTTAACTTTTTGGCTTTTTACACTTACACAATACCTCTTTCGTTTTTCTCTCTGAAATGTGTGTCCATGACGATGTTTTCAATTTTTATTTAATTTAGATTTCTTGGTCTGGGGTCCCATTAAAAAAAGAGCGCTTTATCTGCTAACGCATTAGACAGCAGTCAACAGGGCACATTGGCCATACTCTATGCGATAGAGTGATTGAGAGAAACATGCGAAAAGGTAGCATGTCTAGACCTCAATCGCCTAGACGTCATAATCGTTCGTCGTCCCCACACCATCGCCACTCAAATAAGGTAGGATTGTGTTACTACCACAGTCGCTATGGCAACCAAGCACATAAGGATAAACAACCTTGTTCGTTCCCTAACCAGGGAAACTAAATTCTGGGGACCCGAGCACGGCACGGTCTCTACTAGATTGTCATGATAACCGTGCATATTTCATTAGGAACTCAATATCCCAAGCACTTTGCTTGGTTGATACCGGGGCCGCTTGCAGTATATGGCCACTGAAACTACTAGCTAAAAAGCCACCAGTGTCGCCCATTTCACTGCAAGCCGTAAATCACTCCCCTATTCCCACGTAAATTTCTCGTTTATTGGACTTGGAATTGCGCAGAGACTGTACGTGGGTCTATACAGTCGCGGATTTACCCTACACCATTCTGGGCGCGGACTTTCCACACCACTTTAATCTATGAGTGGACATGCGCAGACGACGGCTGATAGATGCTAATACGGAACTTTCCGTACAGGGTTTTAAATCAGACACCCCATCTGTCAGCCCGGTGTTCTTTATTGCCGCAACCGATGATACATTCCAGACCCTACTCCACTCCTACCCAGAGTTGACGAACCTAAATTTTGTTGTGAGTCATTCAACAAAACATTATATTGAAACCACAGGAGCTCCTGTGTTCTCACGCCCTCGTCGCTTACCTGCAGAGAAACTAAAAGCGTCGAAGGCGGAATTTAACCATACGCTGCAACTGGGAATTATACGCCCCTCGTCCAGTCCTTGAGCTTCCCCTTTGCATATGATTCCGAAGCGCTTTGGAGATTGGCGTCCGACTGGGGACTATTGATAACTCAATGCCATGACGGTACCTGATCGTTACCCAATCCCACATATACAGGACTTTGTTTCGTCTCTGCACGGTTTTAAGACCTTCTCCAAACTAGACTTAGTAAAGGCTTACAATCAGATTCCGCTGAATCCGCCGATATACCCAAAACGGCGGTAACAACTCTTTTTGGAGCGTTTGAATTCCTGACTATGCCTTTCGGTTTGCGAAACGCGGCTAGTACCTTTCAACGCTTCATGGACGAAGTAGTGCGAGTTCTTGACTTCGTCTATAATTACATAGACGACCTACTTGTGGCAAGTGCCTCACCTGAGGAACATGTCACCCATCTCCGCCTACTGTTCGAACGGTTTCAGCAATATAAGGTGAGGATTAACCCTGGTGAATGTGTTTTCGGTGCTTCGTCACTAGTTTTCCTGGGCCATGGAAGTTACCTCCCCCTGCAATGTAAGATCTAACGTGAATAAACGAGACCCGGGAGTCAGCCATCTTGGTCTGAGATAGTACACCTCGTCTTGCCTCATTTACTTACGAAAACCATAACAAAACAGAAAGACTGACTCAGATCCGGAAAGCAACGAATCAAGATGAGGTATGTGACCAACCCAGGCAGACAATAGTACAGAATTGGCCAACCGAGAAAATAGACCCTCCTGCTGTGCTGCACTCATATATTCACACCCGTGATGAGATGTCAGTTCAAGATGGACTTATCTTCAAGGGCGACCGAGTACTCATTCCATTCAGTCTCCGGAGTGACATCAAACGCTCAATTCATTCCTCACACATTGTCATAGATGGAAGCCTACGCCGCGCCAGAGAATGTGTTTTCTGGCAGCGAATCTCATCGGAAATACGGGAATACATATCCACTTGCAAAACCTGATGCAAGTTCGCCACAGAGCAACCGAAAGAAATTTTGATGCCACATAATAGACCTGATCGGCCATGGCAGAAAGTTGGCATTGATTTGTTTAAAAGTGAGACGGTGAAGTACTTCATAACTGTCGATTATTTCTCAAACTTCTGGGAGATCGATCGATTAGAAGACACAACAACCCCAACCATTATCCGCTCACCACACCAAGCAACCGACGCTAAGGAGTCTTTCTAAGGCGAATCCCCTGTCAGGACCCACACACGCACTGGCAGAGGAATACGAAAGCCAGCATACCTCAAAGACTACACAAACTGATAGCAGTCTGGCTAAACAATGTAACTCCCTAGAGTAAGGACACTCCTCATCCATAAAAGAGAGACTGTTATATTATGCCCCCACCCATGTTCATTGGACTATAGCCCCCATTTCCCTGTTAATCCCGACATGCATCTGCATCCGTTTCCGGCCTCTCGGAATAAAGCCTCGCTTCGCCCAGTATGTCTTATCTCTCTCCTACACTTGTGTTCTCTTTACTTCCTAAATATATCGTAATCTAACACTGTTAATATACTGTTGATTTTCACAAGTTGTTATTTCTCTGTTAAAGGTTATATTAATTAATTGAATTTGCATTACTTCTTATATATAAAAAAACAACATATTTCCATTTTCGGAGAAATTATGAGAGTTATCGGCCCTTTACTCTATTTTAGCTCTTCTAAAATGAAAACATGAATTTCGGTCCGTGCCTAATCTGCAGAAGTGCCCAAAACTTTTTATCAGATATGACCGTTTAAAAAAGAAGAAAGAAAAACAATGTTTTGTTAAACATGTTTATAATGAATCACATTAAAAAAAAACAAAATAAAATGTCTTCGTTTTATTCTGAGAAAATACGGAACTTCTTTACACAGGGACAATATCACATGTTAGACCGGTTGGTGATGACGAGACAGTTTCTTGTTCTTTGTGTAAAGTTTATTTAAGAACGAATAAATGAGAAATTACAAATATTCGTTTGTACTCCTAATGAAAAAATATTGGCTTGATGATATAAAAAATAACACAATAAAGACCTCACAAATCAAAAACGCAAGTTTTCGATGAAGATAAACTGAAATTGAACGTGAAAAATTATATTTTGGAAAAAATCAACAACAAAAAACTTGTGATGCAAATATGAGAAAATGCTGAACTTCTTTACACAGGGAACAATATTACGTGTTACACCGGTTTGTGATGACGAGACATTTTCTTTTTCTTTTTGTTACGTTTATTTGAACGAGAAATGAGACATCGTCAAGATTTATTGAAAAAAAGGACAAATAAATTCAGAGAAAATTATTTTATTTTCTCTTTGTTTTCCCCTTTGAAACTGCTGATTTTTAAAGGTAAGTCTAAAAATATAGAAATAAGTTTTTGGTAGTGGTTCAATTGTAGAATAAAGACCTTTGAAATATCTCGCCGATTTCATTTTATTTTAGATGAAATTGATTTTTGGTCTTAAATTGTATTTTTAGTTGTAAAATAAAATAATAATTTAAATTTTAAAGTTTTCAAAAAAGTAACTTTACGGCAAAGTTAACTTTTTTCATCTTTGCTCAGCAAGAAATTTAAGTGTTGAAAAAGTAAGTTTAAACCAACGTTTTAATCGTTGGCAGACATGTTTTATTAACGATTATTATTATTAAATAATCGACTAGTTATGTCTTCTTAACATTTTTCATCTTTGCTCAGTAAGGAATTTAAATGTTTAAAAATAACTTTAAATCAAAGTTTAAATCATTGACAGACATGTTTTATTAACGATTATTCTTATTTTTAAATAATCGATTAGTTATGTCTTCTTAATTATTTCCTTTAAATTTCTTACTCGGCAAAGGTTTATTTTTGAAATTTTTGTATTAAAGTGAAAAATCTACGTGGTGACGGCTTCCGGTATAAAAATCGGAAATCCACAAGCGGTGTTCATCAAAAACATTAACAATTACCCATTATATTTCAGGTAGAATTTATTTACGAAGGGTGGATGTACAATTTGAACTTTTCTATTAGAAATAGTCAAATCAATTTTTTGTTGGGTGGGGGGGGGGGCAGGACCGTTCTACTTTCTAATGCGATTACAACTAACCCTAAATCCGTGTTGCAATCTCGTGAAATTAGAATTCTGCCAAAAATCCTAGGGATATAAAATTATTAAATAACTGTAATTATGCTGTTAATATCGACAAAACTATTGCATATATAGACTAAAAATGATAAGACAATGATATTCCAAATTATTAACAAAAAACATTACTATCAGTTGTGTGGAAATTGTTGTTGGTTTTCACTGTAAGTATGAGTGTTTCGATTTACTTTATTCTTATATAAGGCAGAGTTTCAACGTGGGGAAAATCTCGCGCCCAAAAAGGAGCACTTTATATTGGAATTTATTCGTTGTATATAAAATATAATTGGTTCTAATTATGTAATAGTAATGAAGAGAAATATGTATTCTTGGTAAAGTTACGAATTTTACGAGTATTACTTACAAAATACAGAAGTACAAATGTGTAATAATCCAGACATCAAAAAACAGTTTCTGAATTTCATTTTTACAATATTTTTCTAATATTAAAGGTATTTATACAGTTTAAGATCAATGGCCACTTCCTGTATTTCTGGAATAAATAACGTAAAACTTGATTCACATAGATTTTCAGTCGGTATAACATTATCTCTCTTTGTTTTTACTTTACGTATGAAACTCTATGGTCCGATTTGGATTAACGTATACAAAAAGACAAGCAATACAGATTGACTTATTGTCCTGGTTTAAAATTTATCATTTTTTTATGTATAAAACTAGAAAAAAAATGAAAGATCCAACATCAATTTTTAATATTTTTGTCATTGAGTAAATAATTGTAAAATCATCAAATTTCTACCAATTAAGCACCAACTATTTTTTATAGTTGTATGTTATTCTATTTATTACTGTAAATCTCTAACTATTTTTTATAGTTGTATGTTATTCTATTTATTACTGTAAATGTCTAACTATTTTTTATAGTTGTATGTTATTCTATTTTTTACTGTAAATGTCTAACTATTTTTTATAGTTGTATGTTATTCTATTTTTTACTGTAAATGTCTAACTATTTTTTATAGTTGTATGTTATTCTATTTTTTACTGTAAATGTCCAACTATTTTTTATAGTTGTATGTTATTCTATTTTTTACTGTAAATGTCTAACTATTTTTTATAGTTGTATGTTATTCTATTTATTACTGTAAATGTCAAACTATTGTTTTTCATTCTTAAGTTTGATTTTTAATTCATTTTGCTCCTTTTTATGGACTCTCTTTTATATAACTAAAAATGACCATTTCAGTCAATATTATGTAACAGGAAAACGTTTTTTTGTCTCAAAATGTTTTACTTTACATATATTTTAAACTTTAATTCAATTGTTTCATCATTATCTGCTGTGTTTTTTGTTTTTGTGCACTAAATATTTTTACAGTTTAAACACTTTTTATGCTAAAACTAACTTTACACAATAAATAAACTATGAACATTCTACAAATAAAATATAAAAAACTAGTTTTAACAGAATAAAAACAAAGTTTACACATGTTTAATGTAAGAATAATAATTTTTATTTAAATTTGAAAAACTCATTGTGATTTGATAATAACCCACGGATTCTTTAATAATTGAGTAAAAAAAACCCAGAATAAACTGATTTTGCAGGATTGAAGCTAAGACCAGCACCTTGTGTTTTCTCATCTGGCATGACCTATTTTTCATTTTTCTAGATTGATTATATAGAAATAATCGAGTTGTTTGTCAGCTGAAAGTGTACAGGTGTCCTTAGTCTAGTTCAACCTTCTTTGTCATTCAGTCATCAGTCTTTGGTTACAATCAGTCACTGATGTTTACAAGCTAAGACTACTTGGGGCGATTACAGTTAAACGTCACTTATGTCACAACATTTGCCCCTTTAAAAATGTGTACATTGTGTTTCTACAGTTACTTGATATTGTATAGAATGGATGGGTGAAAAAGAAACAAAAAATAAACACTGTCTTACCTGGACAGAATGCCAGCCAAACGTACACAACTTAAGAAAAAAAAAAATCTCTGCCGAGATTCACTGGTAGGTAATCAGAGAAATTAGTATCTTAGGCCTACCCTAAATTAATTTCAGCGTTAGTCACGTTAAAACAAATTGGTAACTTATTAGGTAGGCCTGGGAAAAGCAGGGAAGAGATAGGGGGACGCACTCAAAATCGTAACTTGTCCACTCGTATGGTATTCAGACACACCCCAACCACTCCCAACTGAACCATTAAATACCCAACGTCTCCATCTCTTTACTAACGTGATTCACGTATGCTAATTAACCCCTCTTCAAAGAAAGATAGGTAATCCTAATACCCCTCAGAATTGAGGTAAGAAATTCTTTCACTCTCCCACTCAAGAGGAGAAAAATAAATAAATATAAAATGAACCCTTTTTTTTTTAACTGACCATTGTAATAACTTAAATGTCAGACCCCCCTTCCGGGTCTGCACAAGAAGAACAGTACCACTGATCCTCCTCTGCCAGAGCTTACACAATGCCAACACATTGACAATGGAACCATTGATCACAACGATCACAACATATCATTGGTCTGTAATCTTCCGGTTCCTGACATCCAGGGCAGATCCATATTAACTCCTGATAGAGCATCGTCTGACACGCCGAACAATACCACCGACTCTCCTCTGGAGGTTCCCCCACTATACCAACACACTGCCAATGGAACCATTGATCACAATGATCACAACAGATCATTGGTCGCTAATCCTCTGGTTCCTGGCAACCAGGGCAGATACATATCAATTCCTAATTTTCCGGTACAAAATCCACTGGGACAGAGGAGTCCGTCTCATCTCTCAACGTATCAGGAGCATAAGCTCTGTGACTGTGCGTTATAGCCAATTCCAATGGATACAATAATTTTATGGGGTGAATCTGTGTTGATCCATCACCCCTTTTCAATACCACAGTACGGACAAAACCATCATCCCCAGGGATGAGTTCCATCACTCTACCTAAAGTCCAAAAAGGTCTGGTTTTAATGGGGGATTTTATTAACACAACATCTCCTATCTTTATTTGATTATTATAGGACTCATTGTGTAGGTTTTTCGCTGATTCCCTCAGGCTAAGTAGGTATTCATTAAAGCATAATTCTTTGTATTTGAAGATTAGCCGTCCCCTCTCTTCCATAGCCTCAAGAACATCAGTCCTGAGGGGGGATGTCTGAGTCAAAGAGATCCTCCTCTTCCTTTCTATACAGTATATTAACCGCAGAAAAGGGTCTCAAGAAATGATTAGGCATAATTATCTCCAACCCGTCATCTGATGAACAGCGATAAGTCAAAGGACAATTGTTAACAGCCCTCTAAACATCTGAGACGAAAGTTAAAAGTTGGAAATAACAATAATAAGTTGAAAAAGCAAGTCTTCACTGTGCGAATAAGCCGCCCCCAGGTTCCCCCAAACCAAGCAGCATACACAGGAATTGTTAGATGCTTGACGGAATAAGTGCGGAAGATACTATTATATTCCTCCGAGCCACAGGCATGCTTAATAATTCTGCCGCCAGTGGTAAAAGTCTTAGCATTGTCGGAATACAAATGAGAAGATACTCCGACATTGTTTGTGAATCTTATAAATGCCAAGATAAAAGAATATACACTCATATCGTCCACCACTTCAAGGTGTATACCTCTAGTGGTAAGACATGTAAATAAGAGCAAATAAACTTTGCGGCTATTTTCCCCCTCCCCCACCCAGATGTGTCCTGTGAAATCCACACCAGTGTGAAGAAAGGGTCTGATCAAATTGACCCAATATTTGGGCAAATTAGTCATGCGGGGGTATGCAAAAGACATTGCATTATAACACACACACAACCTGCAAGACCGTAAAGTAGATTTTCCTGCCTGTCTTGTCTTAAGAATCCAAAATCCAGATAGGCGTAGTTGGCTCAGAATAGACCTAATGCCCAAATGTTTGCATTTTCTATGAGCATCTATAATTACCATTTGGGTAAACGTGTGAGATTTATCCAGGAGAACTGGGTAAAACACTTCATAATTGAAGGCATTGCACTTGCGAATCCGACCCCTGGTCCTAATAATACCTTCTTCATCCAAAAAAGGCTGAGAGAAGTTACCAAATCTGGGGCTTGACCAGACGGATTAAGCAAGTATTCCCTGACTTGCGGGAACGCTTGTCCTTGCATCCCTTTTATTAAGTGCTGCCAAGGCAATTTTTGTGGGTCATCCCTTGAATGCCTCAAACGTCCAATAAACTTAAATACCCCTGTTACTACTCCAAGAAGTTTACTCAGAGTTTCATATTTCTCAAAGGGAATTACAGGCTCTGCCGTTTGTATAAGGGCACCACAACATGTAGGCCCCCTCACAATCTCTTTATTTTCCTCATTTTAGCAGTTTAAGGAGGCAAAAGGCTATTCTATTGGCGTTCGGGTCAGCACTGTTGGACCATGCACCCAATGCAATATGCGTTTTTTGGTCTTCACTGACACTCACCTTGAGAGCAGATCTGCTGGGTTCTGCTCTGAGGGCACATATCGGAAAGAAATGTCTATTCCAAACTGCTGGCTCAGATTCTGACGCATTTCAGTAATGTCTCTGGCTCTGTTTCTCGCAAAAATATTCTTTGTTTTTACATCCTGAGACAGGACACAAGATTACTATCTGAGCATCAACTGCTATACTAACCTCTTTAAAGGTGATTTCCTTCCGAGAGAGTAAAATTGTCCTTAATGATTTTTTAGCACCAAATATACTGCCAACAACTCGAGTGTAGGCAGGGACTTCGCCCGTAAAGGATCCACCTTGGCTTTTGCAAAAACGAAATTGGACCTATCGTCCTGTAAGCCGTAAGCTACAAACCCGTACGCTTCTTTGGAAGCATCACAAAACAAAGCTAGGTTTGAATTAGAGCCTTCGTGCAGGGATTTTCTTGGAAAGGTGAAGGAACTGAGCTGAGATAAATCCTTTGAGAGTGACTGCCAACTTCTCTGTTGGGTAGGAGTAACAGTTTCATCCCAGCCCAGCCCGGCCTTCCATAACTCACTAATAAATATGCGGCCCCTTATTGTAACGGGTACACATAAAGATAACGGATCAAAATTGGCTGCCACCGCCGCCAATATTCTTCTTTTGGTATTGGCCCCAGAATCACTATCTGTCGTGGCCAAGGACAAAGAATCACTCTCAGGGTTATAATTATAACCCAATACCTTCTCATATTGGGAGTGGTGTTGAGGCAAACGCCTATCCTCCTCCATCTTCTGTCTTAATACTTCGCAGTTAGAACTGCAGGAACGTAAATCAAGGTGTCGCTCTTCCAACCTCTTCACAACTTTGGTGTATAGTTGTACAAGAGTTTCAGGAACATTCCCTGTTTTAATTAAGTTATCCACATAAAAATTTTCCGCAATAGTTTTGGAACATTCATCTGATGGATAACGGTCAGCGTGATGCTTTAAAAGGAAATTTAATATAAACGGAGAGGCATTATAGCCAAATATTAAAGTGGTATATCTAAAACATACCAAGTTTTTTCCTATTTTAGGAAAAAAACAAAACCGATTCTTATCCTCCTCAATGAGGAGTTTAATTTGCAAAAATGCTTTGCGGATGTCACCAAGCAACACATACTCATTGGAGCGGAAGTGTAGCAACAACTGTAGGAGATTTCCCATCAAGTTAACCCCGGGGCAGGCAGCCTATTTAATAGAGATTCCACCCTTGGGTTTTGATGAACAATTAAATACAGGCCGCACTTTTGTAGTGCTTTGCTCATCAGTCTTATATACTGGTCTGTGTGGTATCCAAATATATTCTCCATAATTTTCTGGAGAAACCACAATTCTCTCCACAATGCCCTCTTTCTTCTGTTCGAGGAAAACATCCAAATACTCCCTATATTTATTTTCCTTTTCCAGCTTATTGAACACACGGTTCAAAACTGCCAATGCCACCGAATAGTTCAACGGAACTTTGCCAATCTTGTCCTCCCACCAAGGAAGCTTTACATAGTAACACTGGTCCTCTATGACTACAGAGTTTTGGAACTCCTTTACCTTCCCTAGTTCAAAATCTGAAAAAGTTTCCTCCTCAGTGAGTCCTATAAGTTCCAAACTAAACAAACTGTACAACCCTCTTTCTACCGAGGTGTTCTCAAATGTATCCTTAAAAGGATCTACATAATTATATCGGGGTGCCAGCACAAAGTTTACCGCTGTAGTGGAAACAGTACCCATGCTGGCAAGGACGTTTTCATAATTGACGAGTGGTGAACGCTCCTCTCTGATTGACAATATCTGGGATTCTTTCAAGAAGTTAAGCGAATTCCCCCAAGGAACTATACCCTTTGGGGTCTCCCAGGCTACACCATTGTGGCACTTTATCAGGCTTAAAGGATGCAAAAACTGCAGCAGATCTACCCCTACTAGTCCTTGAATAGGAAAAAGACGTCCCTCTTTATCAAATCCAGCAGCTGATTTGAACTGGGTCTCTCTTAAATTCCTATATATACAAATCCATTCCATCTGTTTGAGACTTTAAATTAAAGGAGGAGTCAATGAGGACAGGCAAAGGTCTTTTGGTGTTAGGCACCATTTCCACCTGCAATAATACCTCACTTAAATTCTTTTTCTCCTCTCCCACGAATGTCTGTATTGTATATTGACGGTCATAACATGATTCTATAGAAATATCTAATCCCTCTAGAATGCTTCTGGAAAAATACGAACGTTGACTTTCAGAATCAAGTATACAATTGCAAACATACCGTCTCTTGCCGTGATGTAAAACCACTTTATAGATGGGAAGGATAGATATCTGTTGAGTGTCACAAGTCTGGAAGCCGGTATTCACTCTAGTTTTCTCAGAAGAGGCTTTATCTTTTGGACACATTATTGTATAGTGCCGTTTCGAGCCACAATTAGCACAACCATATGGGAAGCCTCTTTTGTTACCAGGACATTCATTATATGAATGATCCTCTGCAGCACATGCAATGCAGAGGTGCAATTCCTTGCACCGCGATAGTCTCTCTTTGTAACTAGCAAATATTTTGCATAGTTTTCCATCGTGTCCACCTGAAGAACAAAACTTACAAGTTGACGTCGATAGTGAGGTGCCACCCCTTGAGGAAAAATTCTCCATAGCTCTTTTTGGTGAGTAAGAGCCTGGAACAAATCGATCAGATCGAAACCTGCCATTGCCAGAAGGGACAGAACACTCTTCCAATCTCACTAGATCCTTGATTAAATTCTTAGACAAGGAAACAATGTCATCAATTCCGGGATAACTGTTGCCAGTCCTGCTCATTAACTCCTTTTTTAAGGAAACCGGAAGCCGGCCAAAGACAATATGGCTTATTAATAAATAACCCAGTCTGCCCGGTTCCAAAAAGTCCAACTGGTAGCTATTTTTCAGCTCCAGCAAAGCACACCTGATTTGGTTGAGATAAACTTTAACCTGAGAAAACTGGCTATCCAACTTTGGTCTGGCTGCCAACAACTGCTGAAACATTTGATCCAAAATATTTGGTATATCCAAATATTCTCCCTCCAACAGCTGCAAAGCCACAGGAAAATTAGCTTCTGTGGTGGAAAGGTGCTTTACCAAATGAAGAGCTTGACCCTTTAGGCAACTCTTCAACAAGCGAAACTTTGTCAACTCGGAGCGAAAGCCCTCTGCACAATTCCAGAAGCCAGCCAAGAAATTTTTGAAGGCGAACCGATCATCAGATGGTTCTCCATCAAAGGTAGGAGCCTCCATATTTGCTCTAAATTCTGGGGCAGTTTCACCTCCCAAACTCTCTTGTCGCCTATCCGTTCGACTCCCCTCAAACTTCTCTCTCAACTCGTCTAATTTCTGAAAAGTGTTCTTCCTAAATCAGAAGGCATGATCCAACGAGTCATCATTAGTTCTAAGCTCCACACTCGGAGGACCGTCCAAGCATACAGCTGTCACTTCATTCTCCAACTCACCAAGGCGTTCCAACCATCCCATTATCATTTTCCGGTGTTTCTGAAAAACTGCCATTGGCAAGGTAGCTTCACTATGTAAGCCCCATAGTTCTGTACTAATCTTATTTCTTAGCACAGCCTGCTGATGACGGCAGCTGTCTAACTCTGATAAAGACATTGTTTTCTCCAACCTTAGGTCCCAAGAAAATTTTTATTTTTTTATTTTAAATAATAACTCCAGAAATTCTGGCTAAGCCAAACGAACCCAACACTGTTAGTGTCGTCGCAAAATGTTGGAACTTTAAAAACGCCTAGGGCTTGAATTCCCACAACAGACACGAAAACTGAACCGTTGCAAACGCCAACAGGCAACAAAGCAACAAACAGGAAGAAAAATGAATAAATAAATAACGCTAGTGCGCCCTTACCTGCTTTTCAAAGTTGTGACGTTGCTTCTTTAGCATCGCGGCTCGTTCTGCTTGGTAACATTTATATATTATAGTATGAAAACGAGACCCTTTCATAGGCCCAAGGGAACAAATAAAGTGTTCTCCTAAAATAAGTAAGGTTGGTGAAATACCTCTTGGTGACAGAAAAAAAACAAAAAAAAACACTGTCTTACCTGGACAGAATGCCAGCCAAACGTACACAACTTAAAAAAAAATAAATAAATCTCGGCGAGATTCACTGGTAGGTAATCAGAGAAATTAGTATCTTCGGCCTACCCTAAATTAATTTCAACGTTAGTCACGTTAAAACAAATTGGTAACTTATTAAGTAGACCTGGGAAAAGCAGGGAAGAGATAGGGGGATGCACTCAAAATCGTTACTTGTCAACTTGTATGGTATTCAGACACACCCCAACAACTCCCAACTGAACCATTAAATACCCAACGTCTCCATCTCTTTACTAACGTGATTCCCGTATGCTAATTAACCCCTCTTCAAAGAAAGATAGGTAATCCTAACACCCCTCAGAATTGAGGTAAGAAATTCTTTCATATGAAAGCCAGCCAAAATCTAAACGCTCCTCTCTTCTAAAATCAATATTTACTTCATAAAGTATGTTTTTTAATTCAAAATATATGTCGAATTAATTATATTGTAAATAACATTATCTGGTTAGATAATTCATTTTTCTGTTTTCGGATAAATATTGCGTAGGTGGCATGTACAACAATATGTACTCTCACTTATAATATTCAAACACCAGAACAGTTTTCAAATAGACGACATATTTATTTCTGCATAAATGGAAATACTGATATCATTTTTAAAAGGTATTCATAAAAAATACAATAATTTTATGAACATCAAACACACAAGAAAGAGGAAATCTTTGGAATCTTTATAAAAAAAAATTATAGATGAGAGAGGAGACTTTTCACTGTCGATATTTAGTTTTAAAATCAAGCTATTTCTTATTTCGTTATAAGGCTATATAGTATTGTTTTTTATCATAAGAAGAGTTTAAATTCCATTTAAAATATATCTAGATTCAATATATAAGTTGTTTTTGTTTTACATTTAACACAATTTCAACCGTGACTATTCATTGTAAATGCATATAATTTCATTTAAAATACATTGTTTAATATATTTTATTTAGTAAAAAACTATTCAGCCCAGACCGCCACCCCTGCTCTACATCTGAGTTGAGTATTTTCTGTTAAGTCTCAGGAAGCAATCATCCTAAGCATTATCTCCTCTTCTGTTAAGTCTCTTTTTTTGTAAAAGAGCGAGCATAAATAAGAGACGAGAATTTTCAATTTCGCTAATTTATTATTTCATTATCAGGCGTATATAGTATTGTTTTTATCATGAGAAAGGTTTCAATTCTCTTGAAAGTAAATTTAATACTTATTTAACAAGACCTTTTAACAAAATCTCAACCATAACTATTGTAAATTCATATTTGATTTGAAATACGTTGTTTAATATATTTGATTTTATTAAAGAGTATTGGATCAGGCCTATGTTCTATATGAGAATGAAGAATGTTCTGTTTTGTCTTAGGAGGCAATCCTCACAGATATTTGTCCCTCTTTTGGTAGGGGACACAAAAAACTCTGTTATTATAAATATTACTACTACTACTACAACAACTAGTTAAACATTTATAGTTAAACTCTACTGTCCCCTCATGTTCTATATTAGAGTGGAGTATTTCCTGTTCAGTCTCAAGAGGCATTGCCTTCTTTATGACATCTCACGGTGCAATTCTGACACGGTTAATCAAAGTAAGTTTATACTCTGTTCTATATAAGTGTGGAGTGTGGTCTCAGAAGGCAATCCTTCATTGCATTACTTAATCTTTTCGGGGGTAAAAGACAGGAATCATCGTGATTATTATTACTACTACAACAATAATTTTAACATTTAGATTTAAACAGTATTCGCTGCGCCCTTTCTCCTGCATTATATCAGAGTGCAGTATTTTTTGTTAGCTCCCAGGGGCCCATCCTTACAGGAATTACCTCATTTATATGAGGATTGTTTTGAAAGGAAACCCCCGTCATTATTATTATTTGTACTCACTAGGAGTTCTCACACAGATCATCGTCAGTGATTGCTCACCGACAACAATTAATGGTACTTCCTGGAGTCTGAGTGACAACAAGCCTCCTAAGATTTCCAGAATTCTTCACCTATTTTCGATAACAACCGCAAATAATCTTGCGATATAGCAATAGCTTCTTACCATTGATTTCTCGCTGGTAAGGGTCTCTAAGATTTGGGTGGCAATAAGCCTCTCCAAGGTCCCAGCATTCTCTTTACTCTTCTAGTCAAGGTCTGTTTTGTGCTGTTCCTCCTTGACCCTGTACATATATTTTGTTTGGTGTCAGCCTAGGCCAGCACCATTTTTTCAAATTTAGAAGAAAATTCTTTTTTGCAATTTATTTTAAATTTTTATTTACTTATTTTTCCCCCTTTTATTGGGGGGAATGGGGGAAGGTGAAAGCTTATGATTTTTCTTGTAATTTCTGTTCCTTGCTTCATATTTGTGTTGAGTTAGCTGGGGCTGGGGCTGATGTAATTTATTGTAATTTATGAAGTGATGTTTCCTGACCCAAATTATATATATAAACAAAACATAAACTTTCTTGAAATGTATTAAATAATGTATTTTATAATTGCAGATTCTCCAGTAAAAAACTTTCAAATCAATTAATGGATCTGAATTGATTTTCATTTTCTGGTCTGATGGAGATAAATCCTATTCTGGTTTGTGTCAAATTTAGTTAAAATATACTGGATAAGCATTTCTGCCTCATGTCATCTACACTATACTCTGACACGCTTGTAATAAAATTGAGACTCCAAAATATATCAAAGGAATCGAAAAAATACTGTTAACAGCGAAAACTGAAAATAGGAATGAATTATGAACAAGGTAAACTCTTTAATTTTGTGGATGTGAACACTGATATGAGAATGTTAAAAAGGCATAAATCTAAGGAATTGCAAGTCTACCGGTTGAATAACCTGAATATTTTTTAATAGGCAGAAGGATACATACACATATCCTTTTTATTATTATAGATTTTGAATGATATACTAACCAAAATTTCAGTTCATTAGATATTTGGAAATTTCCATGTGTAAATTGACTTTGGTAACAAAATCTGAAAGAGAAGTTCAATTCTGAAAAGAAGAGAATTGTGATAAAAATCTGATGTATCTAATTAAAAATTAAGTCTTTGTAAGTCTTAGCCTGATCTTTTTGGAAGTAAATTAACATAAATAGACAACGAATTTTGACAAACATATGAGTATACACACTTGAGATGAACCAAGTTTTTATGAAGTAGGTAGCTAATTTATCCAGAAAGCACATTTACAGAGCTATAACTACACATATTGGAAAGGAACTACGTGATTGCAATGTAATTCTACATTTTCAAGTCAATCAAATTTATTAAGGCATATGCACACGCACACTGGGGAAGACCAAACTGTAAGGAAGTACAGATATCCACCCTAAAAGGAACAACATCTGTCCTTAAGAGAGCCCTCGGATATTAATTTTACTCATAGGGAAATAAAATGTTAGCCTCAAGAGTAGGCTCCTTGATTTCTTTAGATAAACTAAATTAAAACAAAAAAAGAGATAAACCACATTCCTGTAAAGTATGTTGGTGTTCTTTTACCGAAAAAGCTAATTTAAAGAACCATATTGATGACACATAATGCAGAACAAAAACCTTCGTGTGAAGTATGTGGTAAGATTTTTCAAGGAAATCTGACGTGAAGAGACATATGTGTATACACACTGGAGAAAAACAACATTCATGTGAAATATGTGGAGATACTTTTCCATGGAAAGCAGTTTCGAAGAAACATATGTCAAAACATACTAATGAAAAACCATATTCTTGTAAAGTATGTAGTAATTACATAAATGATACTTGAAAATTCATGTTCGTACACAGAGAAAAGCCATATTCTTGTGAAGTGTGTGGTAATTCCTTTTCCAGTAAATCCTGTTTGCAGAGCCATATGCTTATACACACTGGAGAGAAACCACATTGGTGTGAAGTATGTGGTTCTTCGTTTACACAGAAAACACATTTGAAGAGCATTATGTTTACACATATTAGAGAAAAACCACATTCTTGTAAGGTATGTGGCTTTTCTTTTATCAAGAAACCACATCTGAAGTACCATATGATTAAACACACTGGAGAAAAACCACATTCTTTTGAAGTATGTGGTAATTCTTTTTCAAGGAAATCAGATTTGCACAGACAGATACGTAAACACTATGATTAAAAACTACATACTTGTTATATATGCGACAAATCTTTTAACCAGAAATCAACATTAAAAGGCCATATGTGCACACATACCGGTGAAAAACCACATTCTTGTATCAAATGCGGCAAATCTTTCATCCATCAAGCAACTTTACAAAGCCATATGTGTACACATACTGGGAAGAACCCAAATTCTTGTGAAATATGCAGCAAAGAATTTGTTACTACAGGAAATTTACAAATGCATATGTGTACGCATACAGGTGTAAAACCACATTCTTGTGAAGTCTGTGGCCAATGTTTTAGCCTAAAATCAACTTTAAAAAGTCATATGTGTACACATACTGGTGAAAAACCATATTCTTGTGAAGTATGTGGCAAATCTTTTATCCATCGAGCAACTTTAAAAAGTCATATGTTTACACATTCTGGGGATAAACCACATTCTTGTGAAATATGCAGCAAAGAATTTGTTACTAAAAGAAATTTACAAATTCATATGTGTACGCATACAGGTGTAAAACCACATTCTTGTGAAGTATGTGGCAACTGTTTTAGCCAGAAACACACTTTACAAGGCCATATGTGTACACATACTGGAGAAAAACCACATCGTTGTGAAATATGCAGCAAAGAATTTGTTACTAAAAGAAATTTACAAAGGCATATGTGTACACATACTGGTGAAAAATCACATTCTTGCACAGTATGTGGCAAATCGTTTATCCAAAAAGCAAATTTACACATCCATATGTGTACTCATACTGGTGAAGAACCACATTCTTGTGAAGAATGCGGCAAATCTTTTATCCAGAAAGCAAATTTACAGAGACATATGTTTACACATACGGGGGAAAAGCCATATTTTTGTGAAGTATGTGGCAAATGCTTTAGTCAGAAAGCAAAGTTAAAAGACCATATGTGTACACATACTGGTGAAAAAGCACATTCTTGTGAAGTATGCGGCAAATCGTTTATCCAGAAAGCCAATTTACAGAGTCATATGTTTACACATACGGGGGAAAACCCATATTTTTGTGAAGTATGTGGCAAATGCTTTAGTCAGAAAGCAAAGTTAAAAGACCATATGTGTACACATACTGGTGAAAAACCACATTCTTGTGAAGTATGCGGCAAATCGTTTATCAATAAACCAACTTTACAAAGCCATATGTGTACACATACTAGGGAGAAACCACATTCTTGTGAAGTATGCAAAAAAGAATTTGTTAATGAAAGAAATTTACAAATTCATATGTGTACACATACAGGTGTAAAACCACATTCTTGTTGAATATGCAGCAAATAATTTATTGCTAAAAAAAGTTACACAGGTATATGTTTACTCATACTTGTGAAAAACAACATACTTGTTAAGTATGTGGCAAATTTTTTAGCCAGAAAGTAAAGTTACAAAGCCATGTGTGCACTCATACTGATGAAAAACCAAATTCTTGTAAAGTATGCAGCTAATCTTTTATCCAGAAAGCAAATTTACAAAGCCATATTTTTAAACATATGTGGGAAAACTCATATTCTTGTGAAGTATGTGGCAAATGCTTTATACAGAAGGCAAATTTACAAAGCCATATGTGTACACATACTGTTTGGCAAGACTGTATTTACCTACAGGAGAAGGAGGACTCAGACCTTCAGAAATCAACCACCAACATACAGCCACTATTGTCAGTATTGGACAATATCTGACAAGCTCCATAAACCCAAACCTCACAAAGGTACGAGAACATCAAAGAAATAAATGAGCTAGCCAAACAACTTTCATAACATGTTTAACCAAGCAGTTCGGACAGGGCTGTTTATCAGAAGAGGTTGACTAAGGCTTTATGACTAATGCATTTAAAAAGATGGCAGGATTTAGTAATGATTGCAAGTGCAGATTTGGCCACGCAGAAGTGGAGAGTGTGATTCACTTGATATAAAGCTGCAAAATTATGTTAGCAGATGGCAGCTACACAACGCGTCATATTGGTGTGTACAAATACATACACTGCAACATCTGTAAAAATATAAACATCCAATGTAGCACTAAGTCCTGGGGACATCTACTGGAAGGGACTGGGAAACGATAAGTATACTATACATTATGATTTTGTGGTTTCTTCATCTACCTACCTGGAAATTTCAGCAGTAAAACCGGACATAGTCATATTAAATAAGGCAGAAAGAGAGGCAACACTGATTGAGGTGAGTGTTCCAAATGACAGTGGCTTAAACAGAGCAGAGAGGGAGAAGGTGACAAAATACCAAGGCCTAATGTATGATATGAAGAGAAACTGGAACCTCAAAAACATCAACATTATCCCAGTTATAATAGGAACTTAAGGCCTCATGAAGAAAAATTTCAAAAAGTATCTGGAAAGTAATCCCGGAAAACCAAGTGCAAAAGAAATTCAAATAATTGCCCTTAAGGAAATGGCCAAAATCCTTAAAAGAGCACTCGGTTAGAGCCTCTAAATAGCAAGTGATAGTCTGGCATTCGGAAGAATGCCCCGTCCCTATGCTAACGAAAACAGAAGTAATTTTTTTTTTTAAAGTGACGAACCACATTCTTGTGAAGTATGCAGAACATCTGGAAGCCACAAATCAAATTTACAAAGACATTTGTGTCCATATAAAAGTGAGAGCACTAGAATGCTTATTAGACACCTCCAGTTTCTAAGGTCTCTCTGTACTGGGGTTATAAACTCTGGCTAAATATTGAAATAACATAGTGTTCGAAGCGGAAATAATATCACATGTTTATGGATAACCAACACTGACTTATGCGAGGAATGTTGCACCTCCAAGTTATGTTGCTTCGATTAACAACACTAAGCTGGATATTCAACCAGACTAGGTTACGTCTTGTCCTGGAATATGGTACAACCAAGAGACTATAAAAAGATGTTTTATAACGTACTTAACTGGTCAATGAGAGAGAGGGAAATTGATATACTTGACTTTAATTGTAATCTTCGAATATCTTTGTATCTCATAAAGATAAAGTGTTCCCCCTAGGAAGTCACCCGATTTCATTTCTGAGAACTTCGACTGAAGTAAAATGGAACAAAAAAAAACAAATATAAAGATAAAGTGTTCCCCCTAGGAAGTCACCCGATTTCATTTCTGAGAACTTCGACTGAAGTAAAATGGAACAAAAAAACAAATATAAAGATAAAGTGTTCCCCCTAGGAAGTCACCCGATTTCATTTCTGAGAACTTCGACTGAAGTAAAATGGAACAAAAAAAAACAAATATAAAGATAAAGTGTTCCCCCTAGGAAGTCACCCGATTTCATTTATGAGAACTTCGACTGAACTAAAATGGAACAAAAAAAATATAAAGATAAAGTGTTCCCCCTAGGAAGTCACCCGATTTCATTTCTGAGAACTTCGACTAAAGTAAAATGTAACAAAAAAAAAAACAGATATAAAGATAAAGTGTTCCCCCTAGGAAGTCACCCGATTTCATTTCTGAGAACTTCGACTAAACTAAAATGGAACAAAATAAAACAAATATAAAGATAAAGTGTTCCCCCTAGGAAGTCACCCGATTTAATTTCTGAGAACTTCAACTAAAGTGAAATGGAACAAAAAAACAAATATAAAGATAAAGTATTCCCCCTAGGAAGTCACCCGATTTCATTTCTGAGAACTTCGACTGAAGTAAAAGTGAACAAAAAAAAAACAAATATATAATTAAAGTGTTCCCCCTAGGAAGTCACCCTGTTTCATTTCTGAGAACTTCGACTAAAGTAAAATAGAACAAAAAAAAACAAATATAAAGATAACTAAATACGAAGTTTTAATGTAAGACATGGAAAGTTTTAAATATTAATTTATACACAATAACAAGTCCGCATAACATTAGAATCATATTTACTGTAGTTATCGAGAATATTTATCTCAAGTAATATTCTTCACCTTTCGCTTTATTCATCTATTTATTACTTCTGATTGCTTATGCACAGACAACATTCTGTTTCAAAATTTCACATTGTCGTTTATATATGTTAGTGAATTCTCTAACAATGCTACAAAGTCTAACATAGCAAAACGCCTCTAATTTCCAGTGAATGTCATTTCTATACGATAAATACACAAACATGCACAGGAGTGCTTCCCTGCAGACTACAACATGGTCGTCTTTAAGTCTAATGTCAACAAATACTTGTTGAGCGGCCGTCTTGAGTCATCAAATCTTTGCATAATAACTCCATCGTTTTCAATCCTCTCATAGTATTGTTCATCATCCAACTGACAATCTAATTAATCCTTATCCTCGAGTGCCTCTTGGCATTGCTAAATGGTGACTCAATAGGATATTAAAGAACAGACACGCATTTGTGAAGGTGTGATGGTCCCTCATTTGTCTGGGTTCTGTAGAGCGAGAGGCGGGCATTTTAAAGGCATACGAATTTAAAGAATAGGACAATATGAGAAACGATGTAGCCTGATTAATAATAAGAATTTGCGGTTTCACAAATTTGCAGATTTTCATCATAAGCATTGATTTAACATTTTCTTCATAAATTCGGTAGAACTTCCAAATATGATAATCATTTAAGTCCAACGAAGGCCAATATGACAAAAAGAAACGCTAATCATTCCATAGGATTTTTATTAAATGCGGCTCATACAAAAGCGTTGGGATTCCAAATGTTCGCTAACTTCATACGAAACTGAACTATTAAAGAAATCAGCTTACTTGTAAGCAGAATGGCTTATTTACGCTTATTTGGTGGCTTTAATTCAAACCACATATTACTATAAGAAAAGCTAACTTTAGTGAACTTGTAGGATGGAAGTGACAAACTATCATTCTAACATTTAAAACAACTTTATTCAGTCTTCATCGTTAGTACGTGAACAAAAAGGGAAAAATGTTAGTATGTCTATAAGTATGAACGAAGGCAAAAGCTAGGAATTCCCCGTGATTATTATTCCCCAGTAGGGGAAAGAGAATTGTTCATATTGTTGAATGTTTGTACAGTGTTATGACGCGTTCATGTGTGTATACAAGTATGTGTGTCTGTACACTGGTGTGAAAGTCAGTTCACATGCAAACAATTATGTGTGTGTTATAGCAAGTCCACGTGTATAAGGCAGTAGCCATTTTGGCATCTTGTCGAAGTCGAACCGGCGGTATAAGGCCTGGGAAAATGTCAGTTTGTGTCTCCAGAAAAGGGGGGCTTGTATTTGGCAGTGCCAAAGAAAAAAAGAGAGAAGTGTCGTCTCGTGCCAGAGAAGAAAAAAGAGAGGGTTGATGGGTGTCAAGTGTTTATATAATTATGCTAGCCATCAGAGATTCACCTAAAAGAAGGCCACTGGTTAGTGAGCTAAAGAAAAAGTGGTTTGCTTGAACCGATCAGCAGGCAACTAAGAAATCATTGATATTTAAACAATATGCTACAGGAAACCGCTAAAAACTTTGAGGCATCAAATTTATTCGCGGATGTTCGTTATTTGCAGGTGTTTCTGGGCCTACTGTATATAGTGTGTGATGTGCGAGAGAAGATGTACTATAAAGAATTTAAGAAAATAGGGTATTATGGTATTTTGTTTTGGGTTAATTATTAAAACGTGACATATCTATGCAAATAAATAATCGATATGGAGTGTCCATAGAATAAGTAAAGCTACACATGTCCCTAGTTGTGAATGTCACATCTCGTCAGGTTGAAAGAACCTAGCGAAATAGCAGGAGGCTGTGTGGAAGTCTTTTCGTTTCGAGCGTCCGTGTTAGAGAGAGAGAGAGAGAGAGAGAGAGAGAGCGTTTAGAGCAAGGTACGGCAGAATTAAACTTGTGCGTGTTTTCTTATCGTTCGCTACAAATTAAACATAAAATTTCATTTGTTTCTGCAGATGTTAACATTTGAGGTCATTGAAACGAGTCGGTGACTTCATCCTTTTGTAACATCATCTATAAAAACAGAAGTTGGAGAAATGCCCAGTGGATACCATCACTAAATTATTACGTCATCACTTGATATTGATTGGAGGTAACCGGGCACAGTTAATGCCGTCATAAATGTTAATATCCATGAACCCAGAGAGAGGGGGGGGGATTATTTATGACGTTTTATCGAACTGAACGGAGACCCAAACGATCACGGATTGTCTACTAGGTCAAGTTTGCTACTAAAACTCTGCGGATCTTGTGTGAATTTGTTTGCTTGTCCGTTTGTTTACGTGCACACAGGATGGCGTTATTATTGTCTAGTGATATACTCAAAGCACAGGGCCGGCGGGACACTTTTAAATGTGGGGGAGAGGCTTCTCCTAAAAAGTGGGGGGCCGGTTACACACATGCATATCAACTTAATTTTTGATAACCGTAAAGTGGGGGGGGCTAAGTCAAAATGAGGGGGCTGGAACCCCCTGCCCCCGGTGTCCCCGTTCATGAAACAGATAACTGTGTTTCGTAAATGTGCGAGTATATTAAGGTGCATGTTTTGTTAGAGAGTAACTGTATTAACTGTATACATGAGTTCGATAAGTAATGCGTATATCTTGTCGCTATGTTTAGTAGTTCGTACGTAAACCTTTAGAAACTCATGAAAAAAACCCAGTTATTTTATATTTAAAATCGGAGATCAAATACGCATATAAATTGAACGCAAAATGATAAACCATTTTAGTGTCATTGTTATAATCAGATAACGTTTAACCATACATATTATTTCTTTAATGAAATAAATTGTCTTTGTTTATTTGGGGTTTTAAAAGCTCCCTTAACTTGATCACTAATAATAAATTAGGATAATAACGCCAACCACCTTCCCCATAAAAACAACCCCTTAAACCTAACACTAATCTTACGTCTAGGTTGTAACAGCGTCCCTTCACGCAAAAAATAAAACAAAAAAGAAAGACAATATCGAAAAGACAAAATCTTTCAATACAAAAAAATTGTTTTATTGACAATTTTGTTAAGACAACGAAAGATCAAGTGTTCATTAAGAATGAATGTTCACAATGGTCCAATAATTTTTTGTTAAATAGGTGTTTTTCTGTAAGGAGTACATGAATACACATATTAATATGCGTATATTAGTTTGTCTCTTTTCCCAGTCAGAAAGTCTATCCGTGAACTGTGCATATAGTTTCAGAGTGTTAGAGTATATATCTTCTTGCTATGCTTATTGTGTGTGTAAATAAATATGTGTGTATTATTTTTACAGTTAGAAAGTGTATCCGTGAATAGTGTATACGCATTCTGGGGGTTCGGTATATATGATCTCACTACGTTTATTAGTTTGTGAAAGTATATCGTCACGCGTGTGTTTCATGTAGATAGCTTTTGGTCCCACAGAGTTTGGCCAGAATGTGTCATACGCACATATGTTGTCACTGAAAGAAAAAGAATGATGCAGTGTTAGATAATGGGTTCTGTTTTCTCTTGACTCCTTATTGAAAATATATCCATATCATTTCGAAACAGAATTCGTTGAGCGACTACAGACTTGACATATACATGGAAGAAATAAGAAAAGACCCAACATTGCAGATGCTAATACAGTATGCAACATCAAATGGGCAAGAAAACAATAAAGATGTGCCACCTTAAATTGTGCTAGACATTTCTCTTCGTGGTGAGATCTCCATCGTGAAAGGACTAGTACTAAACGGCATACGAATAGTGGTCCCAAACTCTTCAAGAAAAAAGCCCTACAAAAAATCTACACATGACATTTAGGGATATAAAAATGCATAGCTAGGGGAAAGAAAGTTATATATTGGCGCAATATAAACAATAAGATCAATGAAATGATAACCACATGCACATATTTCATAGACTATCGGAAGCAACAACCATTGGAACCAATAATACACCATGAAATACCCCAAAACATAATGTACTAAACTAGCAACCGATATATTTCATCTGTACAACAAGGCGTATGTAGTAATTATAGACTACACAATCAGATAGTTTGTTATCAACAAACTAGAAAACGGTGAGTAACAAAATCAAATATACTTTTGCCAGGCTGGGTATTCCACAGATATCTATTAACTACAATAGACCAGAGTATGGATCATCAAAGTTTAAGCAGTTTGCAACAATTCCGAATTTTTCACAAGCAGAAAGAAATATACAAACAATAAAAACGACAGTAAAAAGGCCTTAAAAGGTAAGCAGGACCCATACTTAACAATGCTAGCATTAGGAACAATTCGTTTAAAATAAAAATCACAATCAATAGACGTCACTTATAAAAAAAGTGAAAAGCAATCAAAGAACACATATTGACTATTATGAAAGTATATTTAATGAACAAAACAAACAAACGCAACACACAACACAACAACAATATTCACAAAACCAAACAATGCGAGGAAGAAGTATTAGGCTTCCAGCTTGATACAGAGAATAAATGAAAAAAAAACTTTTAAATAATCGGAGATGTTAGAAATTGGTAATCTCCCCCTTATATCTCTAACCATTCACCTTGACTACAACCTCCCACCACCCTACTAAAAAGTACATGGCAGGAGAAGCACCTCTATCTACTAAACGAGTCAGTCTCAATAAAGTCTTATAATCGTCTGCACGTGTCTGCTTTATTCCTTCTTGTTTAACCTTTGTAATTGTGTATTTACGTCTAATATAACAGACAGAAAACCGTCAAATTTGTATTATTATATTACGCGTGCATTTTATAAATTAATATTTCTTGCACTTTTTCATTGATCGAAAGAAACTGCTGATTTAAGTTTTCGTCCGATCAAGAATCGATACGTAAAAAAAACAATATTCACTGCTGCTGATATTTCTAACAACATTTCTATTCCTAGGTCGATTGTCACATGAACATCGAACATGTTTCATAATTTCCCTTCTGGAATAATTTATGAACGTCGTTTGACGATTTCTTAAATTTGAATATGATTCGTTTATTGACAAAATATGAACTTAGTGAGTTCTGAATGACCGTATTGCGGATCAAGGTGTGTAGCTTGTAGGACAGACGATTTTTGAAATTTTAATTTTATTTCTTCGTCTCCAATTGAGGGATTTTATAGTTAAGATCTTTTCGTTATTTTATCTGGAAGCCTGGTTTGAATCCGAAGAGTTTTTTGACAAGTTGATATTGTGTTGCTGACAATTTGTTAGTTTCTCGAGTCGATTTGACGAGTCTTCTATCGTGTTGTTTGCAATATATATAAAATTTAGAATTTGTATTAAGAATCATCATGTTTTCAGATTGTTCAGATCGAGGGTCGTGTCCCCCGATTATAAACGTGTACGTTAAATCAAGCAATGTTGCATGCAAAAGACAGAGTAATAATTAACAAACAAGATGAGGTAGTTCAAATAACGTTTATTGAACGTGTGTGTACATTGACTGATGAAGTGTGTGATGTATGCATGTGTGTCGATGGAAAAACAGTTCTTGAAAAGGTATAAGAAGAAATGTATCCGGCGTGGGAAAGTCTTTGAAAGCCGTACACAAAGAAAATGAGTTGAGAACTCTTACCGTTGTTTGACCACGTGTTGACAGAGGAAACGTGTGTTGGTAGTTGTTATGCCGGGGCCAGTTGAAGAGAAAAGAGGTGAGACGAAGAGCTAGTGTCAGCGTCGTTCTGCCGGGGCCGGTTGAGTAAAGAAGAGAATGATTTTCCGTTTGCAACCGGTTTTTATAATCCGAAGGGCAGATAACTCTGGTGTCGCTTTTCAGAACCACCTGTCGGTGAAAAAGCGACACCTAATGGCCAACCGGTGCAGTTATGTTTGAAAGGAGGAGGTAACTCCGCCCCCAGATTGAAAAATATTGAAAATATTATTCAATATGTAGTTGTCGTAGATGAGAAGCATTCTTTGTGTGTATGTCTGTTTTGCTGTTGAAGATTAGAAAAAGTAGTGTGCACGCTACTTAGTTCTGTTTTTCCATCTGTATTGAATGATTGATCGCAAGTGCGTCTGCGGAATTGAGTGTTTGTAACACATGTGGATATACGTGTTTGCATGCAATTGGGTCTGCATCAAGTTTGAGCGCAAGTGATACTGCGGTCGAAAAATGTTGAGTGCAAGCGAATTTGCACTTATTGGTGGCGTTGTTCATGTTGATTAGTCTGCGTGATGCGGAGCTGATGAACGAACGTTGACTTATCAAGATCAGTCGTGCATTGTGGTCAAAGACAAGTGTGTAAGTGGTCGGTATTGTTGGTAAGGTCTGTGGTGCACATGAATTTGCACGGTTGGTTGAAGATGATGAGCGAGCGCAGGTGGCTCTGCGCGGTTGTTGATGTGTGAGCACAAGTGGGTCTGTGGTGTTGTTGATGAGTGAGCACAAGTGGGTCTGTGCGGTTGTTGATGAATGAGCACAAGTGGGTCTGTGGTGTTATTGATGAGTGAGCACAAATGGGTCTGTGGTGTTGTTGACGAATGAGCACAAGTGGGTATGTGCGGTTGTTGATGAATGAGCACAAGTGGGTCTGTGGTGTTGTTGATGAATGAGCACAAGTGGGTCTGTGGTGTTGTTGATGAGTGAGCACAAGTGGGTCTGTGCGGTTGTTGATGTTATTCATGTTAATTAGTGCGTATTGTGGAGCTAATGAACAAACATCTAGTTGTTGAGATAGGTGGTACACTATGGTCAAAATAAGATGCGCAAATTTCTGCAAGTGAGTTAGCAGGTCCAGGTACAAGTGGGTCTGTACTGGTGTTGGTGCGCGTCGTTCAAGTTGATTGGTCCTCCAGTTGATCAACGAACGTCCAGATGTTGAGTATTTAGTCGTGCTTGTGCAAGTGTACTCGTTTTTGAACTGGTGCGATTTCTTCCATAGTGTTGTCAGCGGGAATGCTTGGTGCTTGATGAATGTCCGGGAAGATTTGGTTGTTCAAGTTGATGTGTCCTCCTGCTGATCAACGAACGTCCAGTTGTTGAGTATTTAGTTGTGCTTGTGCAGTTATACTCGTTTTGAACTGGTGTGATTTCTTCCCAGTGATGTCCGGAAATGTTTGGTGTTTTATGAATGTCCGGGAAGATGTAGTTGTCGCGTCTTGTGTTGAAGAAGGTTGAGTAAAGAAGAGAATGATTTTCCGTTTGCAACTGGTTTTTATAATCCGAAAGGCAGATAACTCTGGTAAAAAGGCGACACCTAACGGGCAACCGGTGCAGCTATGTTTGAAAAGAGGAGGTAACTGCTACAAGATGCCTGTTCATCAGTGCAGATTTAGTGTTTTGCTGGGCTAGTTATCGGATGATAATTCGGATTTGATTCCAGAGTTGAACCGCTTGTTCAAGCGTCAAGGTTTTCTTTTTATTCGGATTGTAGTTTATTTAAAGTAAAATGCATGAATATTTTTTCTTCCCACGTGGTAAAAAGAAAACGGCGTCCTATTGACGAAATTTTCTTGTCCATTAATTTTTTCACTTGCGTTTCTATTTAAAATGGTGTCTCTTTAACCTTAATTACGATCAGTTTAGTTTTCAGCGTGAAGTTTATGTCCTTATTCGCTTTAATTTCTGCAGACAATTTATTTTGAGTCTATTTTATACGATTATGGATGGTTGAAACAAATACCTTCATCCGTTTTTCCTACTCGATCGTCAGATTTGTTATTTTTTAACCTAAAATGTTGGTTGGTAGCCCCAAAAGGCTAAACGGCTGAAAAAAGTCTGTGCCAAATAAATTGTTGGTATTTTGTAATACGAACATTTTTAGTTTTTTTGGTAGTTCATTTTAAGGTAATGTCGGTAATAATTTCACCTTCGAATTTAATTTTTTCACCAGTCACCGCTCTGGCTATTTTGTTTGTTCTTAGCATGGTCGGTTTATCCAAACTTCTCTATGTATGCATGTTGTTAATCGACATGTCTGAACCAGAATCAAATTGTAGCTTTACATTGTTATTTAGGATTGTAACCTGTACATATTTTCGTATAATTCTGCCGCCATGTTCGTTCGTTTTTAGTGATTTAACTCGAGTTTTCTCCTCTATTCGTTCTGTAATGTGAACTCCTATATCCGACTTTATTACAAGTTAGTAATGTTTCTAAACGGTATGGCTAATCCATTAAACAATCAAAAGCTTTGCAACGGAAACAGGGGCTAGGCGGTTATTTATCCTGTTTGGCTTGTTTTTGTAGAGGCGTGAAAATAATCACTCTTTTTGTTTTGAGTTGTTGAGAGAGAGTTGACATGTGATCTCGGACGTACATCTCTCATGTGTACAATGCCCAACTCTTCAATGTGTTTAGAATCTTGTTAAATACTTTCAAATCTCTGGCAGTATTCAACTTATTTCGGTAATGTGAACGTTGGCTCACTTTCTTGTTTAGAACTCTACGTCTGATTTCTGCGTATCTAGTACGAAAGTCTTTGTATGAAAATTAACCGTTGAAATTTATCAGCGCTAAGTTCAGCGAGTTTCAGATTTTAACAGTAGGCCTATATGTACTAAAAACCTTTAATTAATCAAAGCTCTTCCATAGTAAACGCAATAGATGGCGGAAAGTTTTCGAACAACCATAATACCGCCCAGCCGTTTATGCTAACACAAACCCCGCTGAAGTTTGGAAATTATGCAAACACATTTGGAATAACTACTGTATTATCAGTAAACTAGCAGACCAGGATAAACAGTACCAAATAGCGTTGTCCCTAGACGCAGTCGGACCAGACGCCCTCAATATCCACAATGGGTTTTAATATGCCCTCAGCGAAAACAAAGATGACGTCGATACGATGATAGCCAAATTCGACCAACACTTCATAGGACAGGCAAATGAGGCCTATGAGCGATACTTTTTCAACAAAAGAGACCAAGAACCAGGTGAGACTATCGACTCGTACATTACGGTACTATTTGTTAAGAACGAAGAAATGAGAAATTGTAAATATTCGTTTGTGCTCCTAATAAAAAAAATATTCGCTTGATGATCTAGAAAATAACAAAATTAAGATCTCACAAATCAAAACGCAAGTTTTCGATGAAGATAAACTGAAATTGAACGTGAAAAATTATATTTTGAAAAAATCAACAACAAAAAACTTGTGATGCAAATATGAGAAAATGCTGAACTTCTTTACACAGGGAACAATGTTACGTGTTACACCGGTCGGTGATGACGAGACATTTTCTTTTTCTTTTTGTTACGTTTATTTGAACAAGAAATGAGACATTGTCAAGATTTATTGAAAAAAAAAGGACAAATAAATTCAGAGAAAATTATTTTATTTTCTCTTTGTTTTCCCCTTTGAAACTGCTGATTTTTAAAGGTAAGTCTAAAAATATAGAAATAAGTTTTTGTTAGTGGTTCAATTGTAGAATAAAGGCGTTTGAAATATCTCGCTGATTTCGTTATATTTTAGATGAAATTGATTTTTGGTCTTAAATTGTATTTTTCGTTGTAAAATAAAATAATTTAAATTTTAAAGTTTTCAAAAAAGTAACTTTAAGGCAAAGTTAACATTTTTCATCTTACTCAGCAAGAAATGTAAGTGTTGAAAAAGTAACTTTAAACCAACGTTTTAATCGTTGGCAGACATGTTTTATTAACGATTATTATTATTAAATAATCGACTAGTTATGTCTTAACATTTTTCATCTTTACTCAGTAAGGAATTTAAGAGTTGAAAAAGTAAACAATATTATGTACCTACTCAGTGGTATTTTCTTGTTCAAGTTTGAAAAAGTAGGAAAAATTAGCCACTAGAACTTTTTTTACAAATATTTTTCCATTTTCCGTAAATTCAAGTCAAGGGCAAATTATTTGCAAGGGCAGATAATCCACATTTATTAAAAAACAAAAAACAACTACATTGATAAAAACATAATTTATTGTAATGAGTATATTTAATATGAAAGTAAATAAAATAAACCTAATTAAATTGTAACTTTGTATCTTTCCACAATTTCTGCCCTTGCAAATTATCTGCCCTTGACTTGTGTCCAACGAAACAAGATGCATACTCATCGAAGTGACTGCTACGATACGGAAAATGGAAAAATATTTATAATTAAAGTTCTAATTTTTTCTACTTTTTTCAACATTGAACAATAAAATACCACTGAGTAAGTACATAATATTGTTTACACACATAAATAATTTTTCCTTCTGCACGAAACACTGAACAAGCACCATGTCTCAAGATTTTTCATCTTTGCTAAGTAAGGAATTTAAATCTTGCAAAAGTAACTTTAAATCAAAGTTTAAATCATTAACAGACATGTTTTATTGACAATTATTATCATTATTTAAAAAATTGACTAGTTTTGTTTTCTAAATCTTTTTAATCTTTGCTACGTAAGGAATTTAAGTATCGTAAAAGTAACTTTAAACCAACGTTTTAATCTATGGCAGAAATGTTTTATTGACGATTATTATTATTATTATTATTATTATTATTATTATTATTATTATTATTAAATAATCGACTATTTATGTCTTCTTAATCGTTTTTATCTTCGTTAAATAAGGAATTTAAGTGTTGAAAAAGTAGATTCCCGAGTTTGACAAATGTTATATAACAGATCTCACTCTATCCGGAACTAATGTTGGACAGCGACATGCTGAGCGTTCACCGTTTCCGGAGAGCTACAAAAAGGAAAACAAGAAAAGGGGCTTGGCGCTAGTTGGAGGTAGCCGCCATCTTTTTCCCCAGCTAGCGACCAACGAGTGAACACGTAGAAAAAAGGTCACTCCGTCGCCGTCGCCGCCGTCATCAAGAATTAAGATAAACAACTTAACCGTCGCCGTCGCCGCCGTCATCAAGAATTAAGATAAACAACTTAACCGTCGCCGTCGTCATCAAGGAATTAAGAATAAAAAGAACGATCTTTGCTTTGGGGTAAATAAATATATTTGATTAATCCTATTCAAGTTGTCCGTGTTTCCTTGCAACCATACGCTTGTCTATCACACTGGTGTCAGAAGCGTACAGCTAGTTAAATATGGAGAACTACACGAACTTCACACGGGACGAACTTTTCACCCTCATTAGAGAGCAGAGAACACTATTGTTCAATTTGAAGACAGGGGCGGAACAGCCATCCGAACGTGTAATTCAAGAGGTTCAAAACGACTTAGACGACATGCTGGCGGCTTTAAGGCTGACTCCTTCGACAGCAACCCGTACGAATCAGAAGGAGAACGAGTATAGCGTAGTTATACGTCAACAGGCTATCCGGGACGTTCTCAAACAGCAGAAATTATTCCGCCCGGGAAATGACGTGAACCAATTCATCACGGCGCTGAACAAAGCTTATACCATCCACGTCGCACCGGAATTGGAGAGATATCCCAGCCTAGAAGGCGAGTTCGTCAAAGCCGCGAAAGATTTACTTGACCAGGGTATCTTTCATCAGATGGTGGATTCAAAGTCAGACTCGTCCACTTTTGAGGAACTAAAGGAGTACTTGCAAGCGGCCCACGGCAGCCAGATGACGAGCTTCCAGCACCTTAGCCGAGCCTGGGACTTGGAGCGAATAGACGGCGAAAAATTACCAGACTTCGCATCTCGCCTGGAGAACACTTCGAGAGATGCTGCCGTCCACATTAAAATGAAATTCAAAAAGGATAAAAAGACAGACCTGACAGTGGACGGTCTGGTTTCCATAATAGGCGCGATGCTGATGAGCGAAAAGGTGAAAACCTGGACTCCAAATATTTACACTCACCTAGTAAAGACGATGGACAATCATTACAATGCGATCGGCATAGCTTGCGAGGCCCAGCGATACATCGATCGTGGTGTAAAATCTGACGTTTCCTCGCCACAAGAAGCCTACTATACACAGAAATCACAGCAGTCTTACCAGGATGAGGCGTCACTCAGAACGACCCTGTCACCCCAACTCAGTAGGCAGCCACACCAGAGAGGCCCCGTCAACCAACATCCGAAGCAAGACCGTCCGCGAGGTCGCAAAGGTCGCCAGCACAATTCACAGACCCCGTTATGCCGGAATTACCTCGGGGGTCGACCCTGCTTTCGCGGGCACAATTGCCCATTCCGCCACCCGCCTCGCACCCAAGCACAGGCTCATATCGCTGCAATGGATGATGACCAGACATTCATAACACAGGATTTTCCGTTCGGGCAGGACGAGATGTGATGCTTCGTTCGCCCGACCCTCACATCAGCCATCACGTCTTCAATTTTCAAGGACCTAACCACCATTCACCGCTCGTCCAATCCTCATTCAATATTGACAGTGTGTACTTCTCCGGCATCGCGATGTTAGACTCAGGATGCTCCACGTGCATCATACCGCTGTCCCAGCTTCCCAAGGAAGCTGAAAAATATATGACCCGCACTGATATTCGGGTGAAGGGTATCAATGGGAGCATAGCCGCCCTGGGTGAACTGACATGTGACGTCACGATTGGCAACCACAATTCCCCCACGTTCAAAAAAGTGAACGTGCTTGTTACAACCCAAAACACACCAATCCTGATCGGCCAGAATGTCCTGCGTCACAGCACGCTCAGCTCATATATAATTGACAACCAAAATTCCACGGTAAAATTCAGGCGCACATTTCCCTCAGGTTCCTTATCACACGCCGCCGACATCGTCGACCCACGTTCCTGCATGTGAACCCCAAACTGCTGTATTCCAGAGTCTCAAGTCGGAACCTCAACCCAACGCCCAGACACTGGAAGATAAATTAACTTGGCTGAAGCAGAACACTGGGCTATCGCTGCCGAATCACCCAAACCGGGACGAATTGGAGGATACGGCGAACCTTCTTATCAAATTCGCTGACATCATCGGCTCGAATGACAACAAACCAGGGACGTTCATCCGACCCATCCGGATACCGACCAACGGCCAATCCCGCAGTCAGAAGCAACACCCGATCGCCCAGGCCTTAGAAGCCGATGTCGATAACGAAATCAGACGCATGGCGAATGAAGGCGTTATCGAAAAATGCAGTGACCCCAGGGGCTTTAACAGCCCAGTGTTCGCTGTGCGCAAGAAAAACGGTTCAGTTCACGTAGTGGCTAATTTCAAGAGAACACTGAACAAGGTCTTAGTCGATCTGGACCCTTACCCAATACCGAGGATAGACCATCTATTTAACAAGATCGGCAGGGGCAACACCTACTTTGCTTCTCTGGATCTTCGCAGCGGCTACTGGCAAATCGAAATCGACCAGCAGGACCGTCACAAAACCGCGTTTACATGGAAGGACCAGTGCTACCAGTACACTCGCCTGGCCTTCGGTCTTACCTCTGCCGGACAGATCTTTTCACGTTGCGTAGCGGAAGCTTTAGCCACAGTCAGTTCACGCGATAACATCTCGTCGTACATCGACGACAACTTGGTACATGCAAGAACATTCAATGAATACATATTCGCTCTGGAACAGCTTTTTACCGCCCTCCGGAATTTTGGTCTCAAGCTAAACCCGGAAAAATGCTCATTTCTTGCACCTGAGGCAAAATTCCTCGGACGCATTATAACCAGTGACGGTTTCAAGCCTGATCCTGAATACGTTCGGGCTATCCGAGAAATGAAGCCCCCCAACTTCGAAAAAGGAACTACAAAGCCTTATCGGGCGGTTGGTATGGATTAGGCAATTCCTTGATACGCGCTTGCAGGAACAAATCCGATTGGACACATTTTCAAAACTCATGTCTCCCATTCATGACCTCAACAGAGCCAATAAACCTTTTCTCTGGACTGAGAGTGCCGACAAAGCCTTCAGAAGAATCAAAGAACGGCTTGCCTCTCCACCAATCATTTCATTCCCGGATTTTTCAAAGCTGTTCACACTCACCACCGACGCTAGCGATGTCGCATGTGGTGCGATCCTAATGCAAGAAGCTGACAACGGGAAGAAGAATATCATAACTGTTGCTTCACATGCATTCAACCCCACAGAACAGAACTGGTCCACGACGGAACGGGAGGCCTACGCTATCAAGTGGGCGATAATTAAGTTTGATTATTTTCTCCGAAACCGCCCCTTTGTTCTTTTCACCGACCACAGGTCATTGACGTATCTGGATCAGCGGGTATTTAATAATGCCAAAATACGGAGATGGCAAGAAGAAATTTCGTGCTACGATTTTGTTCTCGAATACATCGAGGGCGAATCGAACATTTGGGCTGACATGCTCAGTAGGGGTTGCGGGCAGAAGAAGGCCAAAACTCCGTATGACCCGACCCCAGCGGGCCAGACTTTCGAGCTAAGTGGGTCAGTTTTACGCATGTATATACCGTCTTGGTGCCTCAGCGAACTTAACGGTTTACGGTTGATTCCTAAGACTCACTCACCACAAGGCACCCGTGCACAAGAACACATCAGCAATGCGTTCTTTGCATATCATTCGTCATCCTCCATCCCTACAGAGAGAATCTGCAATCACTTGGGCATTGCGGAAGAACAACAGAAGGATGAAACATTAGCGAAGATCATCAGTGCCCTCCAGTCACCTTCACCGGATAAACCACATATTGATCCCGACGATCACCGTGCTACACTCTTCAATAGACACTTCCAACAATTTTTTCTGGAGCCAGGCACCTCCGTTTTGATGATTCGGGACAGCAACAACTCCCCCAAACTGGTTGTGCCGTATAAACTTCGTGCCAGATACCTCTCGCAAGCACATGAAGGCACCAATCACTCGGGCATCACGCGCATGCAAGAACTCATGTCCAGTTATTGGTGGGAGTTCAAGAACCGCGACATCAAGGCCTACGTTGACTCTTGCGTAACATGCGCAAAATGCAAAGGGAACTATGGCAAATGCACCCACTGGCCCATGGGTCACTGCAAACGCGGAAAGAAACCATTTGAGTTGGTCTTCATAGACTTTGTGACAATGCCAAACTCGAAAGGAAAACGTTACATCCTGACAATTTTGGACAGCTTTAGTCGGTACTTCACGGCCATACCATGCGCAAGGGACCGTGCCATTGACGCAGCCCGTGGGTTGTATCAATTCTTCCTTCGACACAGGGAGATTCCACGGATTGTTTCATCTGACCGTGGCACACACTTCACGGGAGAAGTGTACAGACGATTCTGCGACCAGTTGGCTATCACGCAGGAACTCCACTGTCCGTGGAGACCACAGAGCTCAGGCAACATCGAGCGACAACATCGAACGATGAAAAACGCGCTATATATGCTATGCGAGGACAGAAATTGCGAGTGGACTGACGTCCTGGGATCTGTGGTCTCGTCCATGAACGCCACGGTCAATAGCGCTACCGGTGTCTCCCCCCATTACGCAATCACTGGTCGTCATCCCAACATTGGTTTGCCTATGCTTCACAATAAACAAATCAGAAGCGACGATCCGGGGGCATATGGCATGGAGATCAATGCCCTGCTGAGGCAGGTTCACCACCATGTCACTCTGGCCAACGACGAGGCTGACCACAAACTTGAGAGGAATGCGCATAATCCTACTTGCAAAGACTCAATACAAGTGGGTGACAGGGTCTTACTTCATCGGCCACAATCAGGACCGGCCCGAGCATCTCATCTACCTTGGGTGGGGAATTTCACGGTCACAAAGTCAAATGATGTGATGTGCCAGGTGCAAGATGAAAAGGGTGATACAGCCTGGATCCACCGCGCACATATCAGACAACTGGCCCCTCGACCACCACACCTATGCAACACACCCTTACCCCTCTCACCATGTACCAACCACAAAAATCACGTCGAACCGCAGTCACCAAGGGACCCAGATCCAACTCACGACATACACCCTACAACATTACAAGAGGGCAATACAGACAGTACTCCGCTACCAGCGAGAATGACGAGAGGACGACTACCTGCACGCTTCAAGGACTTTGTCATGAACTGAGGATATCCCACGGACTAGTTCACAAACCTGATTGAGATCTGAGGGGGCATTTGTTATATAACAGATCTCACTCTATCCGGAACTAATGTTGGACAGCGACATGCTGAGCGTTCACCGTTTCCGGAGAGCTACAAAAAGGAAAACAAGAAAAGGGGCTTGGCGCTAGTTGGAGGTAGCCGCCATCTTTTTCCCCAGCTAGCGACCAACGAGTGAACACGTAGAAAAAAGGTCACTCCGTCGCCGTCGCCGCCGTCATCAAGAATTAAGATAAACAACTTAACCGTCGCCGTCGCCGTCGTCATCAAGGAATTAAGAATAAAAAGAACGATCTTTGCTTTGGGGTAAATAAATATATTTGATTAATCCTATTCAAGTTGTCCGTGTTTCCTTGCAACCATACGCTTGTCTATCACACAAAGTACACCTGAAGAAGGTCGGAAGTTACATCGACCGAAACGTTGTGATAAAAACACGCAAGATGAGAACAGTAGTCCGAATATTCCAAATTCTACAAATCGACTAGTTATGTCTTATTAATATTTTTCATCTTTGTAACAACATAAAACTTGTGATGCAAATATGAGAAAATGCTGAACTTCTTTATACAAGGAACAATGTTACGTGTTACACCGGTCGGTTATGACGAGACATTTTCTTTGTGTTACGTTTATTTGAACGAGAAATGACACATTGTCAAGATTTATTGGAAAGAAAAAGGATAAATAAATTTAGAGAAAATTCTTTTCTTTTTGTTTTCCCCTTTGAAACTGGTGATTTTTAAAGGTAAGTCTAAAAATATAGAAATAAGTTTTTGTTAGTGGTTCAATTGTAGAATAAAGACCTTTGAAATATCTCGCCGATTTCATTTTATTTTGGGGCCGTTGATATTCGCAACCACTGCTGTTTAATAAATGTTTAAAGCCAATTTTTTTTAGGAAAAAAGGCCAAATTGAAAATCGAAGCCACACTTTTAGAAAATAAAGGCCAAGTAGGGCCAAATTAAAAATGATATATTATAAAGAAAAATTGACTATAATGAAGTTGTTAACTCCCAAATGTTTTCATGTTTTTGTCTCTATTAGTATCGTATTGTTTTCTTAGCGGTGATGAAGCAAAGACGTTCTCTATGAAATAGAAACCAAAAATACGCTAACGAGAGGGAGTAATATTTACATAAATAAACACAATACATTCTGCAGTTTACTTTTTATAAAAATCGTATCAGAACTTTAAAGAATAATTTGAATATTTTAGTTTTAAATAATTTAAGGTAAAGTTGGGGAATTTGTAGATAAGACCCCCCCCCCAAAAAAAAAAGAAATTAGATTCTACTCTTTTAGGCGATTACGTATGAATACATTGAAAAACTTTGGGAAAAACAATTATTTGGGAATATTTTACTATAGTCAATGAAAATGAAAAAAAAAACACGCTAAAAGTGAAGAACAAAAACGAAAACTGTTAAAAAGAAAACAAAAAGTATTTTTACAGCGATTAAATACGATGGAATAAATATCTATCTACTTCAATATACATTTATCATCGTTAAACATTTATTATTGTCTCGCAGTCGGCTGTGAATAGATACTTTCCTTATTTTAGATGAAATTGATTTTTGGTCTTAAATTGTATTTTGAGTTGTGAAATAAAATAATAATTTAGATTTTAAAGTTTTCAAAAAAGTAACTTTAAGGCAAAGTTAACCTTTTTAATTTTGTCTCAGCAACAAATTTAAGTGTTGGAAAAGTAAGTTTAAACCAACGTTTTATTAATGATTATTATTTTTAAATAATCGACTAGTTATGTCTTCTTAATTTTTGCCTTTAAATTTCTTACTGGGCAAAGATTTATTTTGGTAATTTTTGTATTAAAGTGAAAAATCTACTTGGTGACGGCTTCCGGTATAGAAATCGGAAATAAACAAGCGGTATTCATCAAAAACATTAACAATTACCCATTATATTTCAGGTAGAATTTATTTACGAAGGGTGGAAGCACAATTGGAATTTTTCTATTAGAAATAATCAAATCAATTTTTTCTTGGGTGGGGTGGCAGGACCATTCTACTTTTCTTATGGGATTACAATTAACCTTAAATCCGTGTTGCATAGACTTAAGCCTATGCAACACGGATTTAGGGTTAGTTATAAAATCAAGTTTATTAACACTCTTAAGCCATTTCACATAGTAGTAGATTAATAAAACTTGGCACAGTTATTAGTCTTTCTCTACATAGGAACCACCCATAATTATGCATTTCTCGCCTCGTTTGCTGCAGCTCTGGACACCGTTTTTGTAGAACACTCCAGGTTGGTCCTCCAACCATGTCGTGACTTCAGAAATCAAGGCTGCCTTCAAAAACAACTTTATGGCTGGGAAGAGATGAAAGTCAGTGGGTGCAAGGTCAGGAGAGTAAGGGGAATGGGGAGGATTTAATAGCCAAACACCCGTGCTTCTCATCTGGTGGCATGCGAGTTGTGGACCGGAGCGTTGTCCTCCAGGAGGTGGATACCTTTGCTGATCTTGCTCTGCCTCTTGATTTTGATACCTTCTCTTAATTTCATCAAAAGTGAAGCGTAATAGGCTCCTGTAATTGTGTTACCCTTTGCCAGGGAATCTATCATCACTACTCGGTCCTGGTCCCAGAAGACTGTGACCATGACCTTGCCAGTGGAGGGCTGCACCCGTTCCTTCTTTGGAGATGGTGGGTCCAAGTGCTTCAACTGCATTGACTGGGCTTTGGTCTCTGGATCATAGTGATTAACCCAAGTTTTATCCTGTGTAATCAATCTTTTGAAAAACTTTGACTCATCGTTTTGGCAAATCTCCAAATTCATCCTCGAGCACTCGACGCATTATTGCTTCTGGAAAGGTGTGAGCAACCTGGGAATCATTCTGGATGACACCTTGTGCATATGCAAATGGTTATGAATGATACTTTCCACAGCCCCGTTAGTAATCTTTACCTCTTGGGCTATCTGGCGAATAGTAATATGTCATTCTTCCAAAATGGCAGCCTGAACTTGATGGACAGATGCTTCATCAATGGCAGAAGAGGGACGACCAGGTCTGGCAGCTGTTTCCACAGAATTCCGGCCATGTTTGAAGTCACGATACCAGCGTTTTACAAGGTCATATGATGGGGCATCATCACCATAAGTTTCTTTCATTCAATCAAAAGTCTCCTTTCGTGTGCATCCTTTCAAATACAAAAACCAGATCACTGCGCGACACTCAACTGGCTTCATTTCACACCTGACTCAGTTCAAACACCTGTACATCAGAAACCACAATTAGTTTGGAGCTATTTTTGCAGCATACCACATACAGATATAAATCATTACACATGCAAAATGTCATCAGATCAGACAACTGGAAGTGGGTCAGGGGCATTACTTATTGAACGCTCTTTGTATAAAACTACAAACAAAAAATGAAAGATCCATCAACAATTTTAAATATGTCTGTCATTGAGTAAATAATTGTAAAATCATCAAATTACTACCAATTAAGCACCAACTATTTTTTATAGTTGTATGTTATTCCATTTTTTACTGTCAATGGCTTACTATTATTTTTCATTTTCAAGTTTGATTTTTAATTCATTTTGCTCCTTTTTATGGACTCTCTTTTATATAACTAAAAATGACCATTTCAGTCAATATTATGTAACAGGAAAACGTTTTTTGTCTCAAAATGTTTTACTTTACATATATTTTAAACTTTTATTCAATGGTTTCATCATTATCTGCTGTGTTTTTTTGTTTTTGTGCACTAAATATTTTTACAGTTTAAACACTTTTTATGCTAAAACAAACTTTACACAACCAATAAACTATGAACATTCTACAAATAAAATACAAAAACTAGTTTGAACAGAATTAAAACAAAGTTAACACATGTTTAATGTAAAAATAATAACGGAAATTGAACTGAATCAGACGGTTTCTTAATTGTAATAAACCGAAAACGTTTTGTCTATTAAAAGGAAATTTCGTCTGAATGGCGCACTTTCCCAGATCTTAATAAACTATATAATTTGCACAGACCTCGAATACAGCTGGCAGCAATTGCATGACACATGTCCAGCATAATGAGTGTAACAGCAGCGAAGATATTTAAAAGTTTCTTTATTTTGTTTCTCCCAAATGAAGTGACACCTGATCATGTTGGTCTACAATATTGAAGGAACCGGTAAACATAGTTTAGGCATCATGCAGACAAAATCACTAATTTCTGATCACGATTATCGACAGTTTCTGAAGGGAAATTGGTTTAGAAAAAGGTTTATTAGTCTAATAACTATTTTATGTAATATTTACATCGAAAAATTTAAGCCACTGTTCAACATGGTTATATCATTTTTTTCTAAAAGTTAATTGTTCGATTTATAAAAGTGTGTTCAGTTTACTATTTAGGTTTCATGTTATAAGATCTCTTTGTCTGATATTACAAAAGTTGTTTGCAAACTGGTCTATTTTGTCTAATAACTATTTCATGTTAAATTTACATTGAAAAACGAAACCCACTGTTAAACATACTTTTTTTTCAATTTTCATTAAAATTTGAAAAACACATTGTGATTTGATAATAACCCACGGATTCTTTAATAATTGAGTAAAAACAAAACAGAAGAAACTGATTTTGCAGGATTGCAGCTAAGACCAGCACCTTATTTTTTCTCATCTGATATTGTAGAGATAGATTATTCCTTTCTTTTCATTGTAAATATGGTGGTAGTTGAAATTTAGATATCCAATCAATTAATTACTTTTTATTGGAAAACAAATAGCAAAGTGTATCAAGACATGTAAAAAGACAGAAGCCTGATTGAAATGTCATCGTTTGAAAGAAATGTTTATATAGTAGAGTTGGCATAAGAGTATAGAACATATTAATGAGGAAAGAAAGAAACACTTATATATATAGTAAAGCCAGCCAGAATGTAAACGCACCTCTCTTCTAAAATCAATATTTACTTCAGAAAGTATGTTTTGTAATTCAAAATATATGTCGAATTTATTATATTGTAAATAAAATTATCTGGTTTGAAAATTAATTTTTCTGTTTTCGTATAAATACTGCATGGGTGGCATGTACAACAATATGTACTCTCACTTATGATATTCAAACACCAGAACAGTTTTCAAATAGACGACATATTTATTTCTGCATAAATGGAAATACTGATATCATTTCTAAAATGTATTCATAAAAAATACAATAATTTTATGAACATCAAACACGGGTAGCAAAGAAACAGGAAATATTTGGAATCTTTATAAAAAAAATTATAGATGAGAGAGGAGACTTTTCACTGTCGATATTTAGTTTTAAAATCAAGCTATTTCTTATTTCGTTATAAGGCTATATAGTATTGTTTTTTATCATAAGAAGAGTTTAAATTCCTTTGAAATATATCTAGATTCAATATATAAGTTGTTTTTGTTTTACATTTAACACAATTTCAACCGTGACTATTCATTGTAAATGCATATAATTTCATTTAAAATACATTGTTTAATATATTTTATTTAGTAAAAATCTATTTGGCCCAGACCGCGACCCCTGCTCTACATCTGAGTGGAGTATTTTCTGTTAAGTCTCAGGAGGCAATCAGCCTAAGCATTATCTCCTCTTCTGTTAAGTCTCATTTTTTGTAAAAGAGCGAGCATAAATAAGAGACGAAGAGTTTCAATTCCCTTGAAAGTAAATTTAATACTTATTTAACAACACCTTTTAACAAAATCTCAACTATAACTATTGTAAATTCATATTTGATTTGAAATACGTTGTTTAATATATTTGATTTTATTAAAGAGTATTGGATCAGGTCTGTGTTCTATATCAGAATAAAGAATGTTCTGTTTTGTCTTAGGAGGAAATCCTCAGATATGTGTCCCTCTTTTGGCAGGGGACACAAGAAACTCATTGCATTACTTAATCGTTTGGGGGGGAAAAAGACAGGAATCATCGTGATTATTATTACTACTACAACAACAATTTTAACATTTAGATTTAAACAGTACTAACCGCGCCCTTCCTCCAACACTATATCAGGGTGCAGTATATTTTGTTAGCTCCCAGGGGGCATCGTTCCAGGAATTACCTCATCTGTCAGAGGATTGTTTTGAAAGGAAACACCCGTCATTATTATTTGTACTCACTAGGAGTTCTCACACAGATCATCATCAGTGATTGCTCACCGACAACAACTAATGGTACTTCCTAGAGTCTGAGTGGCAACAAGCCTCCTAAGATTTCCAGAATTCTTCACCTATTTTCGATAACCACCGCAAATAAGCTTGAGATATCACAATAGCTTCTTACCATTAATTTCTCGCTGGTAAGGATCTCTTAGATTTTGGTGATAATAAGCCTCCCCAAGGTCCCAGCATTCTCTGCACTCTTCTAGTCAAAGTCTGTTTTGTGCTGTCCCTCCTCGGTATTATCGTCCTCGACTCTGTACATATATTAAATAATGTATTTTATAATTGCAGATTCTCCAGTAAAAAACCTTCCAATCAATTAATGGATCTGAATGGATTTTCATTTTCTGGTGAAATTTACATGTCTTACATTGGTTACAAAATCTGATGGAGATAAATCCTATTGTGGTTTGTGTCAAATTTAGTTAAAATATACTGGATAAGCATTTCTGTCTCATGACAGCTACACTATACTCTGACACTCTTGTAATAAAATTGAGACCCCAAAATACACCAAAGGAATCTAAAAAATACTGTTAACAACGAAAGCTGAAAATAGGAATGAATTATAAGCAAACTTTAATTTTGTTAATGTGAACACTGATATAAGAATTTTAAAAAGCATAAATGTACGGAATTGCAAGTTTACACATTGAATAACCTGAATATTTTTAATAGGCAGAATGATACACATATCTTATTTATTATTATAGATTTTGAATTATATACTAACCAAAATGTCAGTTCATGAGATATTTGAAATTTCCTTGTGTAAATTGCTTTTGGTTACAAAATCTGAAAGAGAAATTCTATTCTGAAAGGAGAGAATTGTGATAAAAATCTGATGTATCTAATTAAAAATTAAGTCTTTGTAAGTCTTAGCCTGATCTTTTTGGAAGTAAATTAACATCAATAGACAACGAATTTAGACAAACATATGAGTATACACACTTGAGATGAAGAAAGTTTTTATGAAGTAGGTAGCTAATTTATCCAGAAAGCACATTTGCAGAGCTATAAGTACACATATTGGAAATGAACTACGTGATTGCGAAGTATGTAGTTTTACATTTTCAAGTAAATCAAATTTGTTAAGGCATATGTATTTTCAAGTAAATCATACTTCAAAATTCATGTTCTTACACAGAGAAAAGCCATATTCTTGTGAAGTGTGTGGTGATTATTTTTAAAGTAAATCATGTTTGCAGAGCCATATGTTTATACACACTGTTGAGATACCATATTTGTCTGACGTATGTGGTTCTTCATTTATCCAGAAAACATTTCAAAAGACATATCTTTACACATACTAGAGAAAAACAACATTCTTGTGAAGTATGCGGCAAATCATTTAGCCAAAAACGAAAGCTAGAGAGCCATATGTTTACTCATAATGGTGAAAAACCACATCCTTGTGAAGTTTGTGGCAAATGTTTTAGCCAGAAAGCAAAGTTAAAAATCCATATGTGTACACATACTGGTGAAAAACCACATCCTTGTGAAGTTTGTGGCAAATGTTTTAGCCAGAAATCAAAGTTAAAAATCTATATGCGTACACATAGGTGTGAAAAACTACATTCTTGTGAAGTATGCGGAAAATCTTTTATCAATCAAGCAAATTTACAAATCCATGTGCGTACACATACTGGTGACAAACCACATTCTTGTGAAGTATGTGGCAAATCTTTTAACCAGAAAGCAAATTTACAAAGCCATATGTTTACACATACTGGTGAAAAACCACATTCTTGTGAAGTATGTGGCAAATCCTATATACAGAAAGCAAATTTACAAAGCCATATGTGTACACATACTCGCGAAAAACCACATTCTTGTCAACTATGCAGAAAAGACTTTATTACTAAAAGTAAATTACAAAGCCATATGTGTACACATACTGGTTACAAACCACATTCTTGTGAAGTATGTGGCAAATCTTTTATACATAAAGCATCTTTAAAAAGCCATATGTTTGCACATACTGGAGAGAAACCACATTCTTGTGAAATATGCAGAAAAGAATTTAATAATAAAAGTAATTTAAAACAGCAAAACGCAGCTGTCAAACCTCACGTTGTAATATGGAACCAGAGAGAGAGAGTGGCAACTTTGGTTGAGGTCAGTGTCCCTAATGATGGGGGCCTAAATAGAGCTGAAAGGGAGAAAATAACAAAATATCAGGGTCTAATGTATGATATGAAAAGAAACTGGAACCTCAAAGAGATCTCTATCATTCCAGTTATCATAGGAGCCACTGGACTCATGAAGAAGAACTTGAAAAAGTATTTAGCAAGTATACCTGGTGAACCAAGTGCAAGAGAAATCCAGACAACTGCACTCAAGGGAACGGCCAGAATCCTGAAAAGAGCTCTCGGTTGGAGTCTGTAAATAGCGGGTGATCGTATGGCATTTGGAAGAATGCCCCGTCCCCAACAAATGAATGAAAAGAAGAATAAAAAAAAAGGGAAAAGTGAAAGACCATATTCTTGTGAAATATGCAGCAAATCTTTTATCCAGAAAAACGGTTTACAGAGTCATATGTTTACACATATGGGGGAAAAACCATATTCTTGTGAAGTATGTGGCAAATCGTTTATCCAGAAAGCAATGTTAAAACACCATATGTGTACACATACTGGTGAAAAACCACATTCTTGCACAGTATGCAGCAAATCTTACATCTACAAACGAAGTTTAAAAAGACATGTGTGTCCATATAAAAGTGAGAGCACTTGAATGCTTACTAGACACCTCGAGTTTCTAAGGTCTCTCTGTACTGGGGTTATAAACTGTGGCTAAATATTTAAAATAACAGTTTTCGAAGCCCAAATAATATCCCATTGTAATGGATAACCAACACTGACTTATACTAGGAATGGTGCACCAAGTTATGTTGCTTCTATTCACCGCACTAAACTAGATATTCCACCAGACTAGATTAATTCTTGTCCTGGAATAGGGAAAACCGAGAGATCATAAAAAGATTTTTTTGACTTTAATGGAATATTCGAATATATTTCTATCTCATATAAAGATAAAGTGTTAGCTCTAGGAAGTCACCCTATTTCATTTCTGAGAACTTCATTTAGTTGAAGGGGAACAAAAACTAAAATAAAATATAAAGATAACTAAATACGAAGTTTTAATGTAAGACATGGAAAGAAATAAGGATAGCTCAACTATATATCAGTAAAGGATATCAATGGCTGTCCCAGATCAAGGCATAATAACCAAAGATGAATGGACTCAACAAGTGCTGGTTCTGTTACACAAAAATGGAGTGTGAGCCCCCTGATACTTTAGAGCTTACACTTTCTTTCCAAGTTAATCATATTTTAGCGGCATTTACATACACATACTTTAATATGCATAATAATATTAGGGCTGAAGAGAGAAGGTTCACATTTTAGGTTTGAAACATGTTTTTAACTGAAAGAATTATTGAGAACCTTAACAGTGAACACATGCTGGTGTAAATACTGTTTGTCTAAGATGTGAAGTTAAGCAGCTGATGTGTTCAACCATGAAGTTACGTGCTCCCATATATTTGACATTGTCAAACAGATGTTAATACAAAGAAGAAAACAAACTTCCATTTAAAATCACAAATTATGAAATCAGTCGATGTCGCTCTTTTACAATTGGTAACACTAAATGTTTTATCATTAAAATATGTTGAAAGATTGGGAACCTTATTTCAAAACTAGATGTTTAAACACCAATATTTCAAAATGATAAAATTGTTTAAATTCATTTAAATCTGTTAAAAATGAATGCTATTCAAGAATGTTTTTATTTTACCATTCAACAGATTATGGAGGAAAAGAGATATTTACTTTCAAAACAATAATATTGCATTTATTGACTTTTTATTTATGAATTAATGGAAACTTTACCAAAATATTGTACAATAAAATAAAAACAGATATGTCTTTTCAAACGTTTTCGCTTTATATCATATTAAAATACAGTGAGTTAGTAAAAAAGTGAACATTAATTTTCTTCTCCCGTATCGACCAGTTAACGATGTCATAGTATATCCTTCTCATGATCTCTTTGTCTTGCGGGATTCTATGACAAGTATTCATATAGTCTGGTGGAATATCCAGCTTAGTACTGTTACAACAGAACTTGGAAAAGGTGCCCATTCCTCATAAGCCAGTATGTAGCTATACTGAATGGATCTTATTTGGGCTTCGAATACTCTGTTATTTTGAATATTTGGTTGGGGTTTACTTATAAACGAAATTATACTCATACCAGGTTGTCCTAACAACCCCGTATAAAGATAGACCTTAGGCACTGGAGGATAGTGTCTAGTAGAAATTCAATATGAATGGGTTAAAATGCGTCTAGATAAGAGTATGAATGTTTCTATGATTGTAGAAACGGGAAACAAAGATGGAATTCAAAAGGCAAACGTTTCGAAGAAATAATCTATCACAGTGTAAAATATTCCATTATTTAGGGACCTCTACAGTGAAGGGGTGTTATTTTGCTTCTAGTCGGGGGAAATTTTCTAAGGATCCAACAATTGTCTTGCACGCTTGATGGTTTCTCTTTTTATTCAATATACCCTAACATTTCCTACAGTAATATGTAGATCTCTATTTTATCCATCGCTTTTGGTGTTAATCTAATCTGTTAAATGTGTCCACTTTTCTCTTTTGGCGGATTTATTTTAATGATCTATGAAATGAATTAATCAGAACTTTTAAAGTGTTGAAAATAAATGTTACCATTGTTGAATCAATTAAAAATATATTCTATCCAAAAACACTTTGTTAATGTACTTTCTTTTCTTTTTTCATCTTCTTTTTGTCTCATTCTTCTACACACAACATGCACAGGCCTGCTTCCCTGCAGACTACAACATGGTCGTCTTTAAGTCCAATGTCAACAAATACTTGTTGAGCCGCCGTCTTGAGTAATCATATCTTTGCATATTAACTCCATCGTTTTCAATCCTCTCATAGTATTGTTCATCATCCAACTGACAATCTAATTAATCCTTATCCTCGAGTGCCTCTTGGCATTGCTAAATGGTGACTCAATAGGATATTAAAGAACAGACACGCATTTGTGAAGGTGTGATGGTTCCCCATTTGTCTGGGTCCTGTAGAGCGAGAGGCGGGCATTTTAAAGGCATACACATTTTAAGAATAGGACAATATGAGGAAACGATGTAGCCTGATTAATAATAAGAATTTGCGGTTTCACAAATTTTCGGATTTTTATCATAAGCATTGATTTAACATTTTCTTCATAAATTCGGTAGAACTTCCAAATATGATAATCATTTAAGTCCAACGAAGGCCAATATGACAAAAAGAAACGCTAATCATTCCATAGGATTTTTATTAAATGCGGCTCATACAAAAGCTTTGGTATTCCAAATTTTCGCAAACTTCATGCGAAACTGAACTATTAAAGCAAGCAGCCAACTTGAAAGCAGAAATGGCTAATTTATGCTAATTTGGTGGCTTTAATACAAAAACACATGTTACTAAACCAAAACCTAACTTTTGTGAACATGTCGGATGGAAGTGACAAAATCCCATCCTAACATTTAATAACAACTTTATTCAGTCTTCTTTTTTAGTAAGTGAACAATATGGTAAAAAAATGTCAGTAGGTCCATAAGTATGGACGAAGGCAAAAGCTAGGAATTTCCCGGGATTATAATTCCTCAGTGGCGGAAATAGAATTGTTCATATTGTTGAATGATTGGACACCCGCTACAGTGTTATGACGGGTTCACATGTGTATGCAAGTATGTGTTTCTGTACACCTGTGTGAAAGTCAGTTCACATGTAAGCAATGATGTATGTGTGTTATATCAAGTTCACGTGTGTGAGACAGAAGCCATTTAGGCGTCTTGTCAAAGTTGAACACAGGGCCAAAGGCTTGGGAAAATTCTGTTGCGGCACGGAAATGGGGGACGTGTGTTTGGCAGTGCCAAAGGAGGAAAGAGAGATAAGTGTCGTCTCTTCTTACAGAAGAAAAAAGAGAGGGTTGATGGCGGTCGAATGTTAATATAATTATGCTAGCCATCCAAGATTCGCCTAAAAGAAGGCCACTGATTGGTCAAGCTAAAGAAGAAGTAGTTTGCTTGAACCAATCGCCAGGCAGCTAAGAAGTTATTGATATTCAAACAATGGGCTACAGGAAACTGCTAAAAAACTTCGAGGCATCGAATCTATTCGCGGATTTTCGTTATTTGCAGGTGTTTCTGGGCCTACTGTTTTTATATAGTGTATTATGTGCGAATGAAGATGTTGTACTATAAAGAATTGAAGAAAATAGGGTATTATCATATTTTGTTTTGGGTTAATTATTAAGACGTAACATATCTATGCAAATAAATAATCGATATGGAGTGTCTATAGCATAAGTAAAGCTACACATGTCCATAGTTGTGAATGTCACATCTCGTCAGGTTAAAAGAACCCAGCGCTACAAATTAAACATAAAATTTCATTTGTTTCTTCAGATGTTAACATTTGAGGTCATTGAAACGAATCGGTGACTTCATTCTTTTTAAACACCATCTATCAAAACAGAAGTGGGAGCAATGCCCAGTGGATGCAATCACTAAATTATTACGTCATCACTTGATATTGATTGGAGGTAACCGGGCACAGTTACTGCCGTCACAAATATTAATATCCATGAAACCAGAGAGGGGGGGGGAGATTATTTATGACGTTTTATCGAACTGAACGGAGACCCAAACGATCACGGATTGTCTACTAGGTCTAGTATGCTACTAAAACTCTGCGGATCTTGTGTGAATTTGTTTTTCTTGTCCGTTTGTCTACGTGCACACTGGATGACGTTATTATTATCTTGCGATATACTCAAAACAGATAACCGTGGTTTGTAAATGTGAGAGTATATTAAGGTGCATGTTCTGTTCTGTTAGAGAGTGACTATTAACTGTATACATGAGTTCGATACGTAGTGTGTATATCTTGTCGCTATGTTTAGTAGTTCGTACGTAAACCCTTAAAAACACTTATTTTATATTTAAAATCGGAGATCAAATACGCATGTACATTAAATGAAAAATGATAAACCATTTTAGTGCTATTTTTATAATTGAATGGCGTTTACCCATAAAGATTTTTTCTTAAAAGAAATAAATTGTCTTTGTTTATTTGGGGTTTTAAAAACTCCCTTAACTTGATCATTAATAATAAATTAGGATAATAACGCCAACCACCTTTCCCATCAAAACAACCTCCTTAAACCTACCACTAATCTTACGTCTTGGTTGTAACAGCGTCCCTTCACGCAAAAAATAAAACAAGAAAGAAAGACAATATCAACAAAAGACAAAATCTATCAATACAAAATAATTATGTTTTGTTGACAACTTTGTTAAGACAACGAAAGATAAGTGTTCATTAAGAATGAGAGTTCACAGGGTCCAATAATTTTTTTGTTAAATAGGTGTTTTTCTGTAAGGATTACTTGAATACACATTAATGTGCGTATATTAGTGTGCCTCTTTTCCCAGTCAAAGAGTCTATGCGTGAACTGTGCATATGACTTTGGGGTGGTAGTGTTTGTATCCTCTCGCTATGCTTATTGTGTGTGTAAATAAATATGTGTATTATTTTCTCAGAGAGTATGTCAGTGAACTGCATATGTCCTCAGTGTGATAGAGTATATATCCTCTCGCTCAGCTTTGTGTGTGTAAATAGATATGTGTGTATCATTTTTCCAGTTAGTGTATATGTGAATAGTGTATATCCATTCAGGGGTTCGGGTATATATGCTCTCACTATGTTTATTAGTTTGTGAAAGTGTATCCTAATTCGTGTGTTTCATGTAGATGGCTTTTTGTCCCAAAGGGTCTGGTCAGAATGTGTCATGCGCACATATGTTGTCACTGAAAGGAAAAGAATGATGCAGTGTTAGATAATTGGTTATTATATCACTTACCTTTTGTCTTGACTCCTTATTGAAAATAATCATTACCCCTTAAAGAAGATTTTTAAAATTCGATTACGAAAAGCTACCCCTAATAATACAGAGATTCTTATCAGCACTCCAGAAATATATCCCATCCCGTGAGTCAGTAATTGCAGATACAGTTACTACATATCTAATGGATATTACACAAGAGATATCAGATACAGAAATGGAAAAATATATCCATATCATTTTGAGACAGAATCCGATGAGTGACCACAGACTTGACATATATATGGAAGAAATAAGAAAAGACCCAACATTTCATAATGGACTATGCTACATCAAATTAGCAACAAAAAAACAATAAAGATGTGCCACCTTAAATTGTGCTAGACATTTCTCTTTGTAGCGAGATCTCCATCGTGAAAGGACTAGTACTAAACGGCATACGAATAGTGGTCCCAAACTCTTCAAGAAAAAAGCCCTACAAAAAATACACACCGGACATTTAGGGATATAAAAATGCATAGCTAGGGCAAATAAAGTTATATATTGGCGCAATATAAACAATAAGATCAATGAAATGATAACCACATGCACATATTTCATAGACTATCGGAACCAAGAACCATTGGAACCAATAATACACCATGAAATACCCAAAAACATTATGTAATAAACTAGCAACAGATATACTTCATCTGTACAACAAGGCGTATGTAGTAATTATAGACTACACAATCAGATATTTTGCTATCAACAAACTAGAAAATTGTGAATCACACACGGTGAGTAACAAAATAAAATATACTTTTGCCAGGCTGGGTATTCCACAGATAATAATTAGCTACAACAGACCAGAGTATGGATCATCAAAGTTTAAGCAGTTTGCTAAAGAATTCGAGTTTAAATATATCACGACGAGTCCGAATTATTCAAAAGTAAATAGACTTGCTGAAGTTGTAGCAGTTTGTTAAATGATGCGATTTTAAACATACTACAAGTCCGAATTTTTCACAAGCAAATGGACTTGCAGAAAAAAACCCAATAAAAACGACAGTAAAAAGGCCTTAAAACGTTAGCAGTACTCATAGTTAGCAATGCTAGCATTAAGAACAATTCGTCTAAAATAAAAATCACAATCAATAGACGTCACTTATAAAAAAAAGTGAAAAGTAATCAAACAACACATATTGACTATTATGAAAGTATATTTAATGAACAAAACAAACAAACGTTACACACAACACAACACAACAATATTCACAAAACTAAACAATACGAGGAAGAAGTATTAGGCTTCCAGCTTGAACAGAATAAAGGAAAAAAAAACTTTTAAATAATCGGAGATGCCAGATAACTGGTTATCCCCCCTTTATATCTCTAAGTATTCCCATGTCCTACAACCTCCCACCAACTCACTAACAAGTGCATAGATTATCTACTAAACGAGTCAGTCTCAATAAAGTCTTATAATCGTCTGCACGTGTCTGCTTTATTCCTTCTTGTTTAACCTTTGTAATTGTGTATTTACGTCTAATATAACAGACAGAAAACCGCCAAATTTGTATTATTATAGTACGCGTGCATTTTATTAATTAATATTTCTTGCGTTTTAATTGATTGAAAGAACCTGCTGATTTAAGTTTTCGTCCGATCAAGAATCGATACGTAAAAAAACAATATTCACTGCTGCTGATATTTCTAACAACATTTCTATTCCTAGGTCGATTGTCACATGAACATCGAACATGTTTTATAATTTCCCTTCTGGAATAATTTATGAACGTCGTTTGACGATTTTTAAAATAATGGATCTGCTTCGTTTATTGACAAAATATGAACTTAGTGAGTTCTGAATGACCGTATTGCAGGTCAAGGTTGGTAGCTTGTAGGGCAGGCGATTTTTGACATTTTAATTTTATTTCTTCGTCTCCAATTGACGGAATTTTGTAGTTACGATCTTTTCGTTATTTTATCTGGAAGGAAAGGTTTGAATCTGAAGAGTTTTTTGACGAGTTGATTATGTGTTGCTGAAAATTTGTTTATTTGTCGAGTTGATTTACGAGTCTAATATCGTGTTGCTAGCAATATGTATAAAAATTCGAATTTGTATTGGGAATCATCATGTTTTCAGATGCCCGTTTATCAGTAACATCCAAATAGCATTACTGCAGATCAGAGCAACACCTATAGACAGCAAATTACGATCACCAGATGAGCTACTATTCGGACGGCCTATAACAACAACACTACCCAGCCGAGTAGAGCCTGGAAAGGAAGAACACCGACAACAACTAGACGAAAGATCGACATTAATGAAAACAAACCACGATCTCAATAGATACACTAGAAACCTACAACCACTTTATCCAGGCCAACATGTGTCAATAATAAACAAAAATGACAAAACGTGGCACCCTGGAACCATCGTCTATTGTAGAAACTCCAAATGGAACAAGACGTGCTGTACCAATACCGACAGTGAAAAATAAAGTACACTTTGCTGACCCAACATCAAGGACGGTACTATGTAATGACCAACCCAATACAAATGATGGCAGGAAACAAACCACCATCCCACACGATGATATAGAAATTGCACCAAACGAAGACCATATACAAAGAAACTCAACCCACACTAGATCTGGACGAGTCATAAATATGCCAGCCAGATTCAAGGACTCTATATAACCATAAACATTTCAGACATAATCTATCGCTACTCAACAAATACCAGCACTACAAGACAATTACAAAAGAGACAATAATGCATAAAAAATAATCACTCTATACTAATGATAATCAGTATACCAATTCAGACTTCTATACACTCATATGAACACTACTAAACAGAGAGGATGTTGTGGTATATTATATACTAACCATCTGCGTACTAACACATAAGAACTACTTAAAGGTTGAACGTCTCCATAACCTCACGAAATAAACCTACGTAAAATCTCTCCTCATCCAAGCCTTTGTTATTCTTTACCCAATAATACTTCAAACAGGAGCTAGGGGTAATTTATCCTGTTTTTTATTGGCTGGCTTGTTTTTGTAAAGGCGTGAAAATAATCCCTCTTTTTGTTTTGAGTTTTTGAAAGAGACTGAACACGTGATTTCTGACGTACTTTTCAGATGTGTGCACTGCCTGACTCTTCAATGTGTTTAGAATCTTGTTAAACACTTTCAAATCTCTTGCAGTATTCAACTTATTTCGATAATGTATAATTTGGCTCACTTTCGTACTTGCTTAAAACTCTACATCTGATTTCTGCGTCTCTGGTACGAACGTCTTTGTACGAAAATTAACCATTGAAACTTATCAGCGCTAAGTTCAGCTAGTTTAAGATTTTAACAGTATTTATTAATAGTGTTATATAATGGGGCGCATGTGATGATGTACGTATAGAGAGATCGCTTAATTTGCTCAATTTGTAACGGAGTCATCTCATGCAACTTTGGTGAGATGTTTTATCACGATTCACGGTGAGAGTTAATGAGACCTCAGATCGAGGGTTGGGTCGCACCTGTGCGTTCATCACGAGATTTCGTGACGTCCCAATTTTCCCGGTGAGAAAACTGCAGTGAGATTTCAGTTCGTGACACGAAGCCGACGATTCAAGCCGTCTAAAGCCATGTAGTGATTAAATAAAATAGAGAATACAGATCCCCAAAAATGACAGCCAGACGATATCCCCATCTTCCTTCCCTTGCAAGTGATTAAGTAATTAGTTAATTAACTAGCGTAAGCTTGTCTCTCTCTGTTTCAAAGAACTTGCTTCGGTGTCGACAAGCTAATAAATAGAAATAAATGACTCGGAACTAAACGAGAAGGCTTGTTATATTTTGTTATGTGTAGATTGATTGTTATGTGTAGATTGATTGCAGAGAGTAAGGCGGTGACGAGTCGGCTGCTAACAATAGCAGCTAGGTTGCGGACATTGAAAGCAGAAAAAGAAAAAGAAGAAAAAAATATAATTCCCGAATTGGGTTTACTGCTGTGTCAGCCGAAAGCGAGAGATTGAAGCCGGGACCGACTGGTCAGACCACTCGACGACGTCGCCTGGATTGAGAAACGACATATCGTCCCGTTAGCAAGCGATGCCGTTCGCTGGATCAACAAAGGAGCTGTTGTACTACGCCAGATTCATAATACAACGTATTATAACCCAAATATTTTACATTGGCGATTTAAATATTCAACAATAGTTGACGCGAACGTCAAATAATCTTCGTGTTTTTCTCGTTAAGTTCTTGCACTTCTACCGTTTGTTGAACAAGGAAGTTTTGGGGCTAAATAATTATGTTAAAATTTTAACCGCTTCAGAAAAAGTTAAGTCGCTGTTTTTACGAGGTAAAATAAAGTTCATGAATTTTAGTATGTTCGAAGGTCTCTAATTTTCGGAGCAGCAGGCGAACCTTTTTAGAGCCTGCCAAATTTACACAATTGTAGAAATACTCTTATATCCTGAAATAAGGAACAATATTCACTAAAGTGAACAGAGGCTAAAATCAAAGACAGAACACTTGTTATTCGTTTGCTTGCTTGAAGCGAAAATCCACGTCAGATGAACAGCATTTATTTGTATATGAACAGACCCGATGTAGGGGGAATACCTCCGACTTGATCAGTGAAAAGGCGGTAATCGCTTGTACACAACAACAATCTATTTTGTATAGATCTCCATACCTTCTGAAACTTGAAGCGAATGATTTATCCTCGTCTGTTAAATACGTTAAATTGTCAATTGCCCTTAAAACGGCATTCTGAGAAAAAGCATATTCGTTCTACGTATTTTGACCCCATGCGATATTGTCTGCATTAATACTTCAATCCTTTGATTGGTTTCTGTTCTTTGTTCCAAAAGTCTCTCTTCGGCTTCTTTTTTTGTTCTAATCGGTTTTCGTCGAATTTCGTTGTTGTTCCAGCTTGACCACGCGAGATTTGACCCCTTATAAAAGCAGCAGCAGATTGTCTTTCGTTTTCTTATTTTTCTTCCGAGTTCCAGACAACACACAGAAGATCGTCGTTGTCACCCTCCTCTCAATCACGGGGAAGGGGGCGAAATTAAAAAAGTAGGTACACTCCCTTAATTCCTACCATGAACCAAGAACTCCCGTCAAAAACAAACACACATATTACAATTGCCACCAAGAGACAAGCGAAACTTTTTCACGCTCGAACATACACACGCATTCTAACTAACACTCATGTAACGAAATATCCAAACCATCGCTGACATTTCACGGGCATATACTCAGTGATGACGGTCTACAGCCAGATACTAAAGGGTCGCTAGCGTTTTCAACTTCCCAACACCAACAGACATAACGGAAACCACCGATTCCTAGGGATGGTGAATCAAATGGGAAAATTCATTCCAAACCTGGCGGACATGACTAAGCCATTAAGGGACTTGTTTAGCCGGAAATACGCATTCATGTAGGACAGTGCACAACAGGGAGCATTTACCTACACCAAGAAGGCACTGTGTTCAGCACCAGTGCTATGCTTTTATAGTCCCTCAAATGAGATTGTAGTTTCTGCCGATGCTCCATCCTATGGGCTGGGAGCAGTGTTATTACAACGACAGGGCGACACAAAAATGCACCCTGTCGCCTTCACGAGCCATGTCAGAGACCGAAACTCGTTATTCCCAAATAGAGAAGGAAGCCCTGGCAACAACATGGGCGTGTGAACGCTTCTCTGACTACCTAGTCGAACTACACTTCACAGTGGAAACCGACCACAAGCCACTGGTGCCATTTCTAGGTAGCAAGGACCTCAGCGAGCTACCGACAAGGATACAGAGATTTAGGGTACATATTGATACACCATTCGGTACGTTCCTGGCAAGGAACTATATACAGAGCAATATTCAGTAATGACCCTACTAAACAGGACAAGGATCTGGAGGAGGAAGCGACGGCATTCGTCCACGCCATAATAGAATCCTTACCCGCCACAGAAAAACGTCTAAGGGAGTTGGAGGAAGCCACCAAAACTGACGAGACTAGTAACTACATATTGCAATATGTAAGAAACGGCTGGCCATCAAATGACCGCGTTCCAGCACATTGATCCGACGCAATCGACGACAGATTGTACCGAAACTGTAGCAGACTGAAATCCCCCCCTTCAATTATAAACCACCCAATTGAATAGTCGAGGCTCACGAATCAGAGTCCTATAAAGACGCTCATCCACTAAGGAAGGAAACCGTGAAAACAGCAGTCCTAACCCTCAATTCTCAAGACTACACATCAACCTAGATCTTTTAAATAAAAAAATAATTTAAATAAATAAATGAAAGAGATCATATAGCATGGACACTAAATAACTCCCCCCTCCCACAGGACTATCTCAAAAAGGGAGATGTTATGTTAACCAAAATCTGGACCGATGGAAGTTACCTCCCCTGCAATGTAAGATCTAACGTGAATAAACGAGACCCGGGAGTCAGCCATCTTGGTCTGAGATAATACACCTCGTCTTGCCTCATTTACTTACGAAAACCATAACAAAACAGAAAGACTGACTCAGATCCGGAAAGCAACGAATCAAGATGAGGTATGTGACCAACCCAGGAAGACAATAGTACAGGATTGGCCAACCGAGAAAATAGACCTTCCTGCTGTGCTGCACCCATATATTCACACCCGTGATGAGATGTCAGTTCAAGATGGACTTATCTTCAAGGGCGACCGAGTACTCATTCCATTCAGTCTCCGGAGTGACATCAAACGCTCAATTCATTCCTCACACATTGTCATAGATGGAAGCCTACGCCGCGCCAGAGAATGTGTTTTCTGGCCGGGAATGTCATCGGAGATACGGGAATACATATCCACTTGCAAAACCTGATGCAAGTTCGCCACAGAGCAACCGAAAGAAACTTTGATGCCACATAATAAACCTGATCGGCCATGGCAGAAAGTTGGCATTGATTTGTTTAAAAGTGAGATGGTGGAGTACTTCATAACTGTCGATTATTTCTCAAACTTCTGGGAGATCGATCGATTAGAAGACACAACAACCTCCACCATTATCCGCTCACCACACCAAGCAACCGACGCTAAGGAGTCTTTCTAAGGCGAATCCCCTGTCAGGACCCACACACGCACTGGCAGAGGAATACGAAGCCAGCATACCTCAAAGACTACAAAAACTCATAGCAGTCTGGCTAAACAATGTTACTCCTTAGAGTAAGGACACTCCTCATCCATAAAATAGAGGATGTTACATTATGCCCCCACCCATGTTCATTTGACTATAACCCCCATTTCCCTGTTAATCCCGACATGCATCTGCATCCGTTTCCGGCCTCTCGGAATATAGCCTCGCTTCGGCCAGTATGTCTTATCTTTCTCCTACACTTGTGTTCTCTTTACTTCCTAAATACATCGTAATCTAACACTATTAATATACTGTTGATTTTCACAAATTGTTATTTCTCTGTTAAAGGTTATATTAATTAATTAAATTTGCATCAATTCTTATTAAAAAAAAAACAACATATTTCCATTTTCGGAGAAATTATGAGAGGTATCGGCTCCTTACACTATCTTAGCTCTTCTAAAATGAAAACAATTAAATTTCGGTCCGTGCCTAATCTGCAGAAGTGGCCAAAAATATTCATCAGATATGAAGAAATGACCGTTTAAAAAAGAAGAAAGAAAAACAAGTTTTTTTGTAAAACATGTTTACAATTAATCACATTTAAAAAACAACAACATAAAATGTCTTCGTTTTATTCTGAAAATTTTTTCTTCTTAAACAAACAAAAATATGAGAAAATACGGAACTTCTTTACACAGGGACAATATCACATGTCAGACCGGTTGGTGATGACGAGACAGTTTCTTTTTCTTTGTGTTAAGTTTATTTGTAAAGAACGAAGAAATGAGAAATTGTAAATATTTGTTTGTGCTCCTAATGAAAAAAATATTGGCTTGATGATCTAGAAAATACCACACTAAAGACCTCACAAATCAAAAACGCAAGTTTTCGATGAAGATAAACTGAAAATCAACGTGAAAAATTATATTTTAGAAAAAATCAACAAAAAAAAACTTGTGATGTAAATATGAGAAAATGATGAACTTCTTTACACAAGGAACAATGTTACGTGTGACACCGGTCGGTGATGACGAGACATTTTCTTTTTCTTTGTGTTAAGTTTATTTGAATGAGAAATGAGACATTGTCAAGATTTATTGAAAAAAATAAATTTAGAGAAAATTATTTAATTTTCTCTTTGTTTTCCCCTTTGAAACTGCTGATTTTTAAAGGTAAGTCTAAAAATATAGAAATAAGTTTTTGTTAGTGGTTCAATTGTAGAATAAAGGCCTTTGAAATATCTCGCCGATTTCGTTTTATTTTAGATGAAATTGAATTTTGGTCTTAAATTGTATTTTTAGTTGTAAAATAAAATAATAATTTAAATTTAAAAGTGTTCATAAAAGTAACTTTACGGCTAAGTTAACCTTTTTCATCTTTGCTCAGCAAGAAATTTAAGTGTTGAAAAAGTAAGTTTAAACCAACGTTTTAATCGTTGGCAGAGATGTTTTATTAACGATTATTATTATTAAATAATCGACTAGTTATATTTCGGATTTTTTTTTGATGAGAGTTGATAATTTGTAGAATTTGGAATATTCGGATACTGTTCTTGGGTGTTTTTATCACAACGTTTCGGCCGATGTAACCTCTGACTTTCTTCAGGTATACTTTGTCGAACTCGGAAATCTGGTCAGAATTTCGATCTGCCATAACTGGGAAGAAGTCTTCAGTAATTCGGAATTATTCATATCGTCCGCACTGAGGATTGAACGTTCAACCTTCAGATGACTGTCACCGAATTGTACTTAGTACTATATCCACTGCGCCACGGGTCCTTGCTACCCCCTGTAGACTTAATAAAGGGTTCCGTTCGAAATTCCGCCCAGATTCCCGAGTTCGACAGAAAGATTCCCAAGTTCGACAAAGTACACATGAAGAAGGTTACATCGGCCGAAACGCTGTGATAAAAACACCCAACAGGAGAAAAGTAGTCCGAATATTCAAAATTTTACAAATCGACTAGTTATGTCTTCTTAACAGTTTTCATCTTTGCTCAGTTAGGAATTAAAATGTTGAAAAAGTAACTTTAAATCAAAGTTTGAATCGTTGTCAGATGATGTTTTATTGACAATTATTATCATTATTAAAAAAATGACTAGTTTTGTTTTCTAAATCTTTTTAATGTTTGCTATGTAAGGAATTTTACGTTTTAATCGATGGCAGACATGTGTTATTGACGATTATTATTATTATTATTATTATTATTATTATTATTATTATTATTATTATTATTATTATTATTATTCCATGATAAATGCCAGTATGCTGAAATCATATGCCCTTAATAGGGTTAAGATGAAAATTCATATACACTAAATGTACAAAAGCAAGGAAATTCCAGAATGTTTACACTTTTATTGTCATTAAGGGTATGCGAGCACAACAGGGCTATGTATTTTACTGGTAGGAATTTTTCTTCAGTGCACCTCACATACTTCATCCACTCATGCATAGAGATTTATACTGTAGTGGTGTGATACTGAAATGGTTTGGTTCATATGTAGTCATAACCTTAATGACAATAAAAGTGTAAAAATTTTGGAATTTCCTTGCTTTTGTACATTTAGTGTATATGAATTTTAATCTTAACCCTATTAAGGGCATATGATTTCAGTATATTGGCATTTATCATGGAATCTCACTACTTTTGTAAAGGCTATGCCTCAATACAATATTCATTTTTAAGTTTTTTTTTAATTTTCTGGAAAACTAACGTATATGGTAAACTGAAATTAAAAGGCTATAAACTAGACCCTAGAACCTCTATCTCTGCCAAAAATCAGCTGAATCCATCAAATAGTTGATGATATACAGGGTGCCACATACGTACGTACGTACACCCAGATAACATGATTTCATGATTGAACTTTCTGGATCTCTGGGTTGCTTTGACTAATGATGCTGAAATTCTACACACTTATAGAACCTATCAAATAATAATTTTATGCAAAGTTTTAACTAATTTGGTTTATTGGTTTTTGAGTTATGATTGATCAGAGAAATGAAATTTCCAGCATAGGCCATTCTTGTGGTCTATAAGGAATAGAGCGCTCTCGCACCTCCCTTGATTATTATTATTATTATTATTATTATTATTATTATTATTAAATAATCGACTAGTTATGTCTTCTTAATCGTTTTTATTTCTCTTTTGGCAGGGGACACAAGGAACTCTGCTATTATAAATATTACTACCACTACAACTACAACTAGTTAAACATTTATATTTAAACTCTACTGTCCCCTCATGTTCTATATTAGAGTGGAGTATTTCCTGTTCAGTCTCAAGAGGCATTACCTTCTTTATGACATCTCACGGTGCAATTCTGACACGGTTAATCAAAGTAAGTTTATACTCTGTTCTATATAAGTGTGGAGTGTGGTCTCAGAAGGCAATCCTTCATTGCATTACTTAATCTTTTCGGGGGTAAAAGACAGGAAACATCGTGATTATTATTACTACTACAACAACAATTTTAACATTTAGATTTAAACAGTACTGACCGCGCCCTTCCTCCTGCATTATATCAGAGTGCAGTATGTTTTTTTAGCTCCCAGGGGGGCAGCCTTCCAGGCATTACCTCATTTATTTGAGGATTGTTTTGAAAGGAAACCCCCCGTCATTATTATTATTTGTACTCACTAGGAGTTCTCACACAGATCATCGTCAGTGATTGCTCACCGACAACAATTAATGGTACTTCCTGGAGTCTGAGTGACAACAAGCCTCCTAAGATTTCCAGAATTCTTCACCTATTTTCGATAACAACCGCAAATAATCTTGCTATATAGCAATAGCTTCTTACCATTGATTTCTCGCTGATAAGGGTCTCTGAGATTTGGGTGGCAATAAGCCTCCCCAAGGTCCCAGCATTCTCTTTACTCTTCTAGTCAAGGTCTGTTTTGTGCTGTCCCTCCTCGACCCTGTACATATATTTTGTTTGGTGTCAGCCTAGGCCGGCACCATTTTTTAAAATTTAGAGGAAAATTATTTTTTTCAATTTATTTTAAATTTTTATTTACTTATTTTTCCCCCTTTTATTAGGGGGAATGGGGGAAGGTGAAAGATTATGATTTTTCTTGTAATTTCTGTTCCTTGCTTCATATTTGTGTTGAGTTAGCTGGGGCTGGGGCTGATGTAATTTATTGTAATTTATGAAGTGATGTTTCCTGACCCCAAATCATATATAAAAACAAAACATAAACTTTCTTGAAATGTATTAAATAATGTATTTTATAATTGCAGATTCTCCAGTAAAAAACCTTCCAATCAATTAATGGATCTGAATGGATTTTCATTTTCTGGTGAAATATTCATGTCTTACATTGGTTACAAACTCTGATGGAGATAAATCCTATTCTGGTTTGTGTCAAATTTAGTTAAAATATACTGGATAAGCATTTCTGCCTCATGTCATCTACACTATACTCTGACACTCTTGTAATAAAATTGAGACTCCAAAATATATCAAAGGAATCGAAAAAATACTGTTAACAGCGAAAACTGAAAATAGGAATGAATTATGAACAAGGTAAACTCTTTAATTTTGTGAATGTGAACACTGATATGAGAATGTTAAAAAGGCATAAATCTAAGGAATTGCAAGTCTACCGGTTGAATAACATGAATATTTTTTAATAGGCAGAAGGATACATACACATATCCTTTTTATTATTATAGATTTTGAATGATATACTAACCAAAATGTCAGTTCATTAGATATTTGGAAATTTCCATGTGTAAATTGCTTTTGGTTACAAAATCTGAAAGAGAAATTCTATTCTGAAAGGAGAGAATTGTGATAAAAATCTGATGTATCTAATTCAAAATTAAGTCTTTGTAAGTCTTAGCCTGATTTTTTTGGAAGTAAATTAACATAAATAGACAACGAATTTTGACAAACATATGAGTATACACACTTGAGATGAACCAAGTTTTTATGAAGTAGGTAGCTAATTTATACAGAAAGCACATTTACAGAGCTATAAGTACACATATTGGAAAGGAACTACGTGATTGCAATGTAATTCTACATTTTCAAGTAAATCATATTTATTAAGGCATATGCACACACACACTGGGGAAGACCAAACTGTAAGGAAGTACAGATATCCGCCCTAAAAGGAACAACATCTGTCCTTCAGAGAGCCCTCGGATATAAATTTTACTCATAGGGAAATCAAGTGTTAGCCTCAAGAGTAGGCCCCTTGATTTCTTTAGATAAACTAAATTAAAACAAAAAAAGAGATAAACCACATTTCTGTAAATTATGTTGGTGTTCTTTTACCGAAAAAGCTAATTTAAAGAACCATATTGATGACACATAATGCAGAACAAAAACCTTCTTGTGAAGTATGTGGTAAGATTTTTCAAGGAAATCTGACGTGAAGAGACATATGTGTATACACACTGGAGAAAAACAACATTCATGTGAAATATGTGAAGATACTTTTTCATGGAAATCAGTTTCGAAGAAACATGTCAAAACATACTGGAGAAAAAACATATTCTTGTAAAGTATGTAGTATTTATATTTTCGGTAAAGAACACTTGCAGAGTCATATGAGTAAACACACTGGAGAAAAACAAAATTGTTGCGAAATTTTTGGCAATTCATTTTCAAGAAAATCATACTTGAAAATTCATGTTCGTACACAGAGAAAAGCCATATTCTTGTGAAGTGTGTGGTAATTCCTTTTCCAGTAAATCATGTTTGCAGAGCCATATGCTTATACACACTGGAGAGAAACCACATTTGTGTGAAGTATGTGGTTCTTCGTTTATCTAGAAAACACATTTGAAGAGCATTATGTTTACACATATTGGAGAAAAACAACATTCTTGTAAGGTATGTGGCTCTTCTTTTATCAAGAAACCACATCTGAAGTACCATATGATTAAACACACTGGAGAAAAACCACATTCTTTTGAAGTATGTGGTAATATTTTTTCAAGGAAATCAGATTTGCACAGACATATACGTAAACACAGTGAAGAAAAACTACATACTTTTGATGTATGCGACAAATCTTTTAACCAGAAATCAACATTAAAAGGCCATATGTGCACACATACTGGTGAAAAACCACATTCTTGTATCAAATGCGGCAAATCTTTCATCCATCAAGCAACTTTACAAAGCCATATGTGTACACATACTGGGAAGAACCCAAATTCTTGTGAAATATGCAGCAAAGAATTTGTTACTAAAAGAAATTTACAAATGCATATGTGTACACATACTGGTGAAAAACCATATTCTTGTGAAGTATGTGGCAAATCTTTTATCCATCGAGCAACTTTAAAAAGTCATATGTTTACACATTCTGGGGATAAACCACATTCTTGTGAAATATGCAGCAAATAATTTGTTACTAAAAGAAATTTACAAATGCATATGTGTACGCATACAGGTATAAAACCACATTCTTGTGAAGTATGTGGCCAATGTTTTAGCCTAAAATCAACTTTAAAAAGCCATATGTGTACACATACTGGTGAAAAACCATATTCTTGTGAAGTATGTGGCAAATCTTTTATCCGTCGAGCAACTTTAAAAAGTCATATGTTTACACATACTGGGGATAAACCACATTCTTGTGAAATATGCAGCAAAGAATTTGTTACTAAAATAAATTTAAAAAGGCATATGTGTACGCATACAGGTGTAAAACAGCATTCTTGTGAAGTATGTGGCCAATGTTTTAGCCGAAAATCAACTTTAAAAAGCCATATGTGTACACATACTGGTGAAAAACAATATTCTTGTGAAGTATGTGGCAAATCTTTTATCAATCAAGCAACTTTAAAAAGACATATGTGTACACATACTGGTGAAAAGCCACATCCTTGTGAAGTATGTGGCAAATGTTTTAGCCAGAAAGACACTTTACAAAGCCATATGTGTACACATACTGGAGAAAAACCACATCGTTGTGAAATATGCAGCAAAGAATTTGTTACTAAAAGAAATTTACAAAGGCATATGTGTACGCATACTGGTGAAAAATCACATGCTTGCACAGTATGTGGCAAATCGTTTATCCAAAAAGCAAATTTACACATCCATATGTGTACTCATACTGGTGAAAAACCACATTCTTGTAAAGAATGCGGCAAATCTTTTATCCAGAAAGCAAATTTACAGAGTCATATGTTTACACATACGGGGGAAAACCCATATTTTTGTGAAGTATGTGGCAAATGCTTTAGCCAGAAAGCAAAGTTAAAAGACCATATGTGTACACATACTGGTGAAAAAAAACATTCTTGTTAAGTATGTGGCAAATCTTTTATCCATAAACCAACTTTACAAAGCCATATGTGTACACATACTAGGGAGAAACCACATTCTAGTGAAATATGCAAAAAAGAATTTGTTAAAAGAAATTTACAAATGCATATGTGTACACATACAGGTGTAAAACCATATTCTTGTTGAATATGCAGCAAATAATTTATTGCTAAAAAAAGTTACACAGGTATATGTTTACTCATACTTGTGAAAAACAACATACTTGTTAAGTATGTGGCAAATTTTTTAGCCAGAAAGTAAAGTTACAAAGCCATGTGTGCACTCATACTGATGAAAAACCAAATTCTTGTAAAGTATGCAGCTAATCTTTTATCCAGAAAGCAAATTTACAAAGCCATATTTTTAAACATATGTGGGAAAACTCATATTCTTGTGAAGTATGTGGCAAATGCTTTATACAGAAGGCAAATTTACAAAGCCATATGTGTACACATACTGTTTGGCAAGACTGTATTTACCTACAGGAGAAGGAGGAATCAGACCTTCAGAAATAAACCACCAACATAGAGCCACTATTGTCAGTATTGGACAATATCTGACAAACTCCATAAACCCAATGGTACGGGAACATCAAGAAAAATGAGCTAGCCAAACAACTTCTATAACATATGTGCAGATTTTGTCACACAGAAGTAGAGAGTGTGATTCACTTGATATCAAGCTGCAAAATTATGTTAGCAGATGGCAGCTACACAACACGTTATGATGGTGTGTGCAAATACATACACTGCAACATCTGTAAAAATATAAACATCCAATGTAGCACTAAGTCCTGGGGACATCTACTGGAAAGGACTGGGAAACGATAAGTATACTATACATTATGATTTTGTGGTTCCTACATCTACCTACCTGGAAATTGCAGCAGTAAAACCGGACATAGTCATATTAAATAAGGCAGAAAGAGAGGCAACACTGATTGATGTGAGTGTTCCAAATGACAGTGGCTTAAACAGAGCAGAGAAGGAAAAGGTGACAAAATACCAAGGCCTAATGTATGATATGAAGAAAAACTGGAACCTCAAAAACATCAACATTATCCCAGTTATAATAGGAACTTAAGGCCTCATAAAGAAAAATTTAAAAAAGTATCTGGAAAACCAAGTGCAAAAGAAATCCAAATAATTGCACTTAAGGAAATGGCCAAAATCCTTAAAAGAGCACTCGGTTGGAGCCTCTAAATAGCAGGCGATAGTCTGGCATTCGGATAAATGCCCCGTCCCTATGCTACCGAAAACAAATAATTTTTAAAAAAGTGAAAGAACCACATTCTTGTGAAGTATGCAGAACATCTGGAAGCCACAAATCCAATTTACAAAGACATATGTGTCCATATAAAAGTGAGAGCACTAGAATGCTTATTAGACACCTCGAGTTTCTAAGGTCTCTCTGTACTGGGGTTATAAACTCTGGCTAAATATTGAAATAACATAGTGTTCGAAGCCGAAATAATATCCCATGTTTATGGATAACCAACACTGACTTATACGAGGAATGTTGCACCTCCAAGTTATGTTGCTTCGATTAACAGCACTAAGCTGGATATTCCACCAGACTAGGTTACTTCTTGTCCTGGAATATGGTACAACCAAGAGACCATAAAAAGATGTATTATAACATACTTAACTGGTCAATGAGAGAGAGGGAAATTGATATACTTGACTTTAATTGAATCTTCGAATATCTTTGTATCTCATAAAGATAAAGTGTTCCCCCTAGGAAGTCACCCGATTTCATTTCTGAGAACTTCGACTGAACTAAAATGGAACAAAAAAAAACAAATATAAAGATAAAGTGTTCCCCCTATGAAGTCACCCGATTTCATTTCTGAGAACTTCGACTGAAGTAAAATGGAACAAAAAAAACAAATATAAAGATAAAGTGTTCCCCCTAGGAAGTCACCCGATTTCATTTCTGAGAACTTCGTCTGAAGTAAAATGGAACAAAAAAAAACAAATATAAAGATAAAGTGTTCTCCCTAGGAAGTCACCCGATTTCATTTCTGAGAACTTCGACTGAACTAAAATGGAACAAAAAAAAACAAATATAAAGATAAAGTGTTCCCCCTAGGAAGTCACCCGATTTCATTTCTGAGAACTTCGACTGAACTAAAATGGAACAAAAAAAACAAATATAAATATAAAGTGTTCCCCCTAGGAAGTCACCCGATTTCATTTCTGAGAACTTCGACTGAACTAAAATGGAACACAAAAAACAAATATAAAGATAAAGTGTTCCCCCTAGGAAGTCACCCGATTTCATTTCTGAGAACTTCGACTGAACTAAAATGGAACAAAAAAAACAAATATAAAGATAAAGTGTTCCCCCTAGGAAGTCACCCGATTTCATTTCTGAGAACTTCGACTGAACTAAAATGGAACAAAAAAAACAAATATAAAGATAAAGTGTTCCCCCTAGGAAGTCACCCGATTTCATTTCTGAGAACTTCGACTGAACTAAAATGGAACAAAAAAACAAATATAAAGATAAAGTGTTCCCCCTAGGAAGTCACCCGATTTCATTTCTGAGAACTTCGACTGAACTAAAATAGAACAAAAAAAAACAAATATAAAGATAAAGTGTTCTCCCTAGGAAGTCACCCGATTTCATTTCTGAGAACTTCGACTGAAGTAAAATGGAACAAAAAAAACAAATATAAAGATAAAGTGTTCCCCCTAGGAAGTCACCCGATTTCATTTCTGAGAACTTCGACTGAACTAAAATAGAACAAAAAAACAAATATAAAGATAAAGTGTTCCCCCTAGGAAGTCACCCGATTTCATTTCTGAGAACTTCGACTGAACTAAAATGGAACAAAAAAACAAATATAAAGATAAAGTGTTCCCCCTAGGAAGTCACCCGATTTCATTTCTGAGAACTTCGACTGAACTAAAATGGAACAAAAAAACAAATATAAAGATAAAGTGTTCCCCCTAGGAAGTCACCCGATTTCATTTCTGAGAACTTCGACTGAACTAAAATGGAACAAAAAAACAAATATAAAGATAAAGTGTTCCCCCTAGGAAGTCACCCGATTTCATTTCTGAGAACTTCGACTGAACTAAAATGGAACAAAAAAACAAATATAAAGATAAAGTGTTCCCCCTAGGAAGTCACCCGATTTCATTTCTGAGAACTTCGACTGAACTAAAATGGAACAAAAAAACAAATATAAAGATAAAGTGTTCCCCCTAGGAAGTCACCCGATTTCATTTCTGAGAACTTCGACTGAACTAAAATGGAACAAAAAAACAAATATAAAAATAAAGTGTTCCCCCTAGGAAGTCACCCGATTTCATTTCTGAGAACTTCGACTGAACTAAAATGGAACACAAAAAACAAATATAAAGATAAAGTGTTCCCCCTAGGAAGTCACCCGATTTCATTTCTGAGAACTTCGACTGAACTAAAATGGAACAAAAAAACAAATATAAAGATAAAGTGTTCTCCCTAGGAAGTCACCCGATTTCATTTCTGAGAACTTCGACTGAACTAAAATGGAACAAAAAAACAAATATAAAGATAAAGTGTTCCCCCTAGGAAGTCACCCGATTTCATTTCTGAGAACTTCGACTGAACTAAAATGGAACAAAAAAAAACAAATATAAAGATAAAGTGTTCTCCCTAGGAAGTCACCCGATTTCATTTCTGAGAACTTCGACTGAACTAAAATGGAACAAAAAAAAACAAATATAAAGATAAAGTGTTCTCCCTAGGAAGTCACCCGATTTCATTTCTGAGAACTTCGACTGAACTAAAATGGAACAAAAAAAACAAATATAAAGATAAAGTGTTCTCCCTAGGAAGTCATCCGATTTCATTTCTGAGAACTTCGACTGAACTAAAATGGAACAAAAAAAAACAAATATAAAGATAAAGTGTTCCCCCTAGGAAGTCACCCGATTTCATTTCTGAGAACTTCGACTGAACTAAAATGGAACAAAAAAACAAATATAAAGATAAAGTGTTCCCCCTAGGAAGTCACCCGATTTCATTTCTGAGAACTTCGACTGAACTAAAATGGAACAAAAAAAAAAACAAATATAAAGATAAAGTGTTCCCCCTAGGAAGTCACCCGATTTCATTTCTGAGAACTTCGACTGAACTAAAATGGAACAAAAAAACAAATATAAAGATAAAGTGTTCCCCCTAGGAAGTCACCCGATTTCATTTCTGAGAACTTCGACTGAACTAAAATGGAACAAAACAAAAAACAAATATAAAGATAAAGTGTTCCCCCTAGGAAGTCACCCGATTTCATTTCTGAGAACTTCGACTGAACTAAAATGGAACAAAAAAAAACAAATATAAAGATAAAGTGTTCTCCCTAGGAAGTCACCCGATTTCATTTCTGAGAACTTCGACTGAACTAAAATAGAACAAAAAAAAACAAATATAAAGATAAAGTGTTCTCCCTAGGAAGTCACCCGATTTCATTTCTGAGAACTTCGACTGAACTAAAATGGAACAAAAAAAAACAAATATAAAGATAAAGTGTTCTCCCTAGGAAGTCACCCGATTTCATTTCTGAGAACTTCGACTGAACATAAAATGGAACAAAAAAAAACAAATATAAAGATAAAGTGTTCCCCCTAGGAAGTCACCCGATTTCATTTCTGAGAACTTCGACTAAAGTAAAATGGAACAAAAAAACAAATATAAAGATAAAGTGTTCCCCCTAGGAAGTCACCCGATTTCATTTCTGAGAACTTCGACTGAACTAAAATGGAACAAAAAAACAAATATAAAGATAAAGTGTTCCCCCTAGGAAGTCACCCGATTTCATTTCTGAGAACTTCGACTGAACTAAAATGGAACAAAAAAACAAATATAAAAATAAAGTGTTCCCCCTAGGAAGTCACCCGATTTCATTTCTGAGAACTTCGACTGAACTAAAATGGAACAAAAAAAACAAATATAAAGATAAAGTGTTCCCCCTAGGAAGTCACCCGATTTCATTTCTGAGAACTTCGACTGAACTAAAATGGAACAAAAAAACAAATATAAAGATAAAGTGTTCCCCCTAGGAAGTCACCCGATTTCATTTCTGAGAACTTCGACTGAACTAAAATGGAACAAAAAAAAACAAATATAAAGATAAAGTGTTCCCCCTAGGAAGTCACCCGATTTCATTTCTGAGAACTTCGACTGAACTAAAATGGAACAAAACAAAAAACAAATATAAAGATAAAGTGTTCCCCCTAGGAAGTCACCCGATTTCATTTCTGAGAACTTCGACTGAACTAAAATGGAACAAAACAAAAAACAAATATAAAGATAAAGTGTTCCCCCTAGGAAGTCACCCGATTTCATTTCTGAGAACTTCGACTGAACTAAAATGGAACAAAAAAAAAACAAATATAAAGATAAAGTGTTCTCCCTAGGAAGTCACCCGATTTCATTTCTGAGAACTTCGACTGAACTAAAATAGAACAAAAAAAAACAAATATAAAGATAAAGTGTTCTCCCTAGGAAGTCACCCGATTTCATTTCTGAGAACTTCGACTGAACTAAAATGGAACAAAAAAAAAAAATATAAAGATAAAGTGTTCTCCCTAGGAAGTCACCCGATTTCATTTCTGAGAACTTCGACTGAACTAAAATGGAACAAAAAAAAACAAATATAAAGATAAAGTGTTCCCCCTAGGAAGTCACCCGATTTCATTTCTGAGAACTTCGACTAAAGTAAAATGGAACAAAAAAAAACAAATATAAAGATGAAGTGTTCCACCTAGGAAGTCACCCGATTTCATTTCTGAGAACTTCGACTAAAGTAAAATGGAACAAAAAAAAACAAATTTAAAGATAAAGTGTTCCTCCTAGGAAGTCACCCGATTTCATTTCTGAGAACTTCGACTGAACTAAAATGGAACAAAAAAACAAATATAAAGATAAAGTGTTCCCCCTAGGAAGTCACCCGATTTCATTTCTGAGAACTTCGACTGAACTAAAATGGAACAAAAAAAAACAAATATAAAGATAAAGTGTTCTCCCTAGGAAGTCACCCGATTTCATTTCTGAGAACTTCGACTGAACTAAAATGGAACAAAAAAAAACAAATATAAAGATAAAGTGTTCTCCCTAGGAAGTCATCCGATTTCATTTCTGAGAACTTCGACTGAACTAAAATGGAACAAAAAAAAACAAATATAAAGATAAAGTGTTCCCCCTAGGAAGTCACCCGATTTCATTTCTGAGAACTTCGACTGAACTAAAATGGAACAAAAAAACAAATATAAAGATAAAGTGTTCCCCCTAGGAAGTCACCCGATTTCATTTCTGAGAACTTCGACTGAACTAAAATGGAACAAAACAAAAGACAAATATAAAGATAAAGTGTTCCCCCTAGGAAGTCACCCGATTTCATTTCTGAGAACTTCGACTGAACTAAAATGGAACAAAAAAACAAATATAAAGATAAAGTGTTCCCCCTAGGAAGTCACCCGATTTCATTTCTGAGAACTTCGACTGAACTAAAATGGAACAAAACAAAAAACAAATATAAAGATAAAGTGTTCCCCCTAGGAAGTCACCCGATTTCATTTCTGAGAACTTCGACTGAACTAAAATGGAACAAAAAAAAACAAATATAAAGATAAAGTGTTCTCCCTAGGAAGTCACCCGATTTCATTTCTGAGAACTTCGACTGAACTAAAATAGAACAAAAAAAAACGAATATAAAGATAAAGTGTTCTCCCTAGGAAGTCACCCGATTTCATTTCTGAGAACTTCGACTGAACTAAAATTGAACAAAAAAAAACAAATATAAAGATAAAGTGTTCCCCCTAGGAAGTCACCCGATTTCATTTCTGAGAACTTCGACTAAAGTAAAATGGAACAAAAAAAAACAAATATAAAGATGAAGTGTTCCACCTAGGAAGTCACCCGATTTCATTTCTGAGAACTTCGACTAAAGTAAAATGGAACAAAAAAAAACAAATTTAAAGATAAAGTGTTTCCCCTAGGAAGTCACCCGATTTCATTTCTGAGAACTTCGACTAAAGTAAAATGGAACAAAAAAAAACAAATATAAAGATGAAGTGTTTCTACCTAGGAAGTCACCCGATTTCATTTCTGAGAACTTCGACTAAAGTAAAATGGAACAAAAAAAAACAAATATAAAGATAAAGTGTTCTCCCTAGGAAGTCATCCGATTTCATTTCTGAGAACTTCGACTGAACTAAAATGGAACAAAAAAAAACAAATATAAAGATAAAGTGTTCCCCCTAGGAAGTCACCCGATTTCATTTCTGAGAACTTCGACTGAACTAAAATGGAACAAAAAAACAAATATAAAGATAAAGTGTTCCCCCTAGGAAGTCACCCGATTTCATTTCTGAGAACTTCGACTAAAGTAAAATGGAACAAAAAAAAACAAATTTAAAGATAAAGTGTTCCCCCTAGGAAGTCACCCGATTTCATTTCTGGGAACTTCGACTAAAGTAAAATGGAACAAAAAACAAAACAAATATAAAGATAACTAAATACGAAGTTTTAATGTAAGACATGGACAGTTTTAAATATTAATTTATACACAATAACAAGTCCGCATAACATTAGAATCATATTTACTGTAGTTATCGAGAATATTTATCTCAAGTAATATTCTTCCCCTTTCGGTTTATTCATCTATTTATTACTTCTGATTGCTTATGCACAGACAACATTCTGTTTTAAAATTTCACATTGTCGTTTATATATGTTAGTGAATTCTCTAACAATGCTACAAAGTTTAACATAGCAAAACACCTCTATTTTCCAGTGAATGTCATTTTCATATGATAAACGCACAAGCATTCACAGAACTGCTACCCTGCAGACTACAACATGGTCGTCTTTAAGTCCAATGTCAACAAATACTTGTTGAGCTGCCGTCTTGAGTAATCATATCTTTGCATATTAACTCCATCGTTTTCAATCCTCTCATAGTATTGTTCATCATCCAACTGACAATCTAATTAATCCTTATCCTCGAGTGCCTCTTGGCATTGCTAAATGGTGACTCATTAGGATATTAAAGAACAGACATGCATTTGTGAAGGTGTGATGGTTCCCCATTTGTCTGGTTCCTGTAGAGCGAGAGGCGGGCATTTTAAAGGCATAAACATTGATTTAACATTTTCTTCATAAATTCGGTAGAACTTCCAAATATGATACTCATTTAAGTCCAAACAGAAGGCCAATATGACAAAAAGAAACGCTAATCATTCCATAGGATTTTTCTTAAATGCGGCTTATACAAAAGCGTTGGGATTCCAAATTTTCGCTAACTTTATACGAAACTGAACTATTAAAGAAATCAACAAACTTGTAGCAGAAATGGCTAATTTACGCTAATTTTGTGGCTTTAATGCAAAACACATGTTACTATACAAACACCTAACTTTTGTGAACTTGTCGGATGGAAGTGACAAACTCTCATTCTAACATTTAATAACAACTTTATTCAGTCTTCTTTTTTAGTACGTAAACAAAAGGGAAATAGTATACTATGTCCATAAGTATTGACGAAGGCAAAAGTTAGGAATTTCCCGTGATTATAATTCCTCAGTAGGGGAAATAGAATTGTTCATATTGTTGAATGTTTGTACACCAGCTATGGTAAGTGTAATGATGCGTTCATGTGTGTATACAAGTATGTGTGTCTGTACACTGGTGTGAAAGTCAGTTCACATGCAAACAATTATGTGTGTGTTATAGCAAGTCCACGTGTATAAGGCAGTAGCAATTTTGGCATCTTGTCGAAGTCGAACCGGGGGTCAAAGGCCTGGGAAAATGTCAGTTTGTGTCTCCAGAAAAGGGGGGCTTGTATTTGGCAGTGCCAAAGAAAGAAAGAAAGAAGTGTCGTCTCGTGCCAGAGAAGAAAAAAGAGAGGGTTGATGGCGGTCAAGTGTTTATATAATTATGCTAGCCATCCGAGATTCGCCTAAAAGAAGGCCACTGATTAGACAAGCTAAAGAAGAAATAGTTTGCTTGAACCAAACAGCAAGCAGCTAAGAAGTTATTGATATTTTAAAAATGTGCTACAGGAAACTGCTAAAAACTTTGAGGCATCAAATCTATTCGCGGATTTTCATTATTTGTCAGTGTTTCTGGGCCTACTGTATTTAGTGTGATGTGCGAGAGAAGATGTACTATAAAGAATTGAAGAAAATAGGGTATTATGGTATTTTGTTTTTAGTTAATTGTGAAGACGTGACATATCTATGCAAATAAATAATCGATATGGAGTGTCTATAGAATAAGTAAAGCTATGCATATCCCTAGTTTTGAATGTCACATCTCGCTAGGTTAAAAGAACCCAGCGAAATAGCAGAAGGCCACGTGGAAGTCTTTTCGTTTCGAGCATCCGTGATAGAGAGAGAGCGTTTAGAGCAAGGCACGATAGATTTAAACTTGTGCTTGTTTTCATATGGTTCGCTACAAATTAAACATAAAATTGTATTTGTTTCTTCAGATGTTAACATTTGAGCTCATTGGAACGAGTCGGTGACTTCATCCTTTTGTAACACCATAGTAAGGGGCATGTTTTGTTAGTAACAGAGTGACCGTATTAACTGTATACATGAGTTCGATAAGTAGTGTGTATATCTTGTCGCTATGTTTAGTAGTTTGTTAAAAGAAATAAATTGGCTTTGTTTATTTGGAGTTTAAAAAAAGTCCCTTAACTTGATCACTAATAATAAATCTGGATGATAACGCCAACCACCTTTCCCATCAAAACAACTCCCTATCACTTATCTTACATCTAGATTGTAACAGCATCACTTCTCACAAAGAAAAAGAAAGAAAGACAATATCGGAAAAAAGACAAAATCTATCAATACAAAAATAATTATGTTTTATTGACAACTTTGTTAAGACTACGAAAGATCAAGTGTTCATTAAGAATGAATGTTCACAATGGTCCAATAATTTATTTATTATCAATGTTTATTAAGAATGAGAGTTCACAGTGTCCAAATTTGTTTTGTTTAATAGGTGTTTTTCTGTAAGGATTACTTGAATACACATATTAATGTGCGTATATTAGTGTGCCTCTTCCCAGTCCGAGAGTCTATGCGTGAACTGTGCATATAGTTACAGAGTGTTAGAGTATATATCCTCTCGCTATGCTTATTGTGTGTGTAAATAAATATGTGCATTATTTCCTCAGAGAGTATATGCGTGAACTGCATATGGCTTCAGGGTGGTAGAGTATATATCCTCTCGCTCAGCTTTCTGTGAATAGATATGTGTGTATTATATTTCTAGTTATAAAGTGTATCCGTGAATAGTGTATATCATTCAGAGGGTAGGGTATATACGCTTTCACTATGTTTATTAGTTTATGAAAATATATGATGTGTTTCATGTAGATGGCTTTTTGGTCCCAAAGGGTCTGGCCAGAATGTGTCATACGTACATATGTTGTCATTGAAAGAAAACGAATGATGCAGTGTTAGATAATGGGTTTCTCTCATTATATCTCTTACCTTTTCTCTTGACTCTTTATTGAAAATAAGCATAAACTCTTAAAGCAGATTTTTTTAAAATCGATTACGAAATGCTACTCCGAATAATACAGAGATTCTTATCAGCACTCCAGAAATATAAGTTGGATGTGACATATATCCCATCCCGTGAGACAGTAATTGCAGATACAGTTTCTGCATATCTAATGGATAATACACAAGCGATATCAGATACAGAAATGGACAAATATATCCATATCATTTCGAGACAGAATTCGTTGAGCGACCACAGACTTGACATATACATGGAAGAAATAAGAAAAGACCCAACATTACAGATGCTAATAGAGTATGCAACATCAAATGGGCAAGAAAACTATAAAGATGTGCCACCCTAAATTGTGTTAGACATTTCTCTTCGTGGTGAGATCTCCATCGTGAAAGGACTAGTACTAAACGGCATACGAATAGTGGTCCCAAACTCTTCAAGAAAAAAGCCCTACAAAACATCTACACATGACATTTAGGGATATAAAAATGCATAGCTAGGGCAAAGGAAGTTATATATTGGCGCAATATAAACAATAAGATCAATGAAATGATAACCACATACACATATTTCATAGACTATCTGAACTAATTACCAGTGGAACCAATAATACACCATGAAATACTCAAACACATCATGTACTAAACTAGCAACAAATATAATTCATCTGTATAACAAGGCGTATGTAGTAATTATAGACTTCACAATCAGATATTTTGTCATCCACAAACTAGAAAATTGGTAATAACACACGGTGAGTAACAATATCAAATATTCTTTTGCCAGGCTGTGTATTCCACAAATAGTAATTAGCTATAATAGACCAGAGTATGAATCATCAGAGTTTAAGCAGTTTGCTAAATAATTCGAGTTTACACATATTACAACAGGTCCAAACTATTCACAAGCAAATGGACTTGCAGAAAGAAATATACAAAAAATAAAAACGACACTAGAAATTCTTTTAAAAGTTAGTATTTAGCAATGTTAGCATTACAACAAAACAACAATATTTACAAAACCAAACAATACGAGGAAGAAGTGTTAGGCTTCCAGCTTGAACAGAATAAATGGAAAAAAGCTTTTAAATAATCGGAGATGCTAGATAACAGGTTATCCCCCTTTATATCTCTAAGTATTCCCATTCACTACAACCTCCTACACTCACTAACAAGTACATAGCAACGGAAGCTCCTCTATCTACTAAACGAGTCAGTTTCAATAAAGTCTTATAATCGTCTGCACGTGTCTGTTTTATTCCTCCTTGGTTAACCTTTGTAATTGTGTATTTACGTCTAATATAACAGACAGAAAACCGCCATATTTGTATTATTATAGTACGCGTGCATTTTGCGAATTAATATTTCTTGCGTTTTAATTGATTGAAAGAACCTGCCGATTTAAGTTTTAAATTGGATCTGCTTCGTTTATTGACAAATTATGAACTTTGTGAATTCTGAATGACCTTATTGCAGATCAAGGTTGGTAGCTTGTAGGGCAGGCGATTTTTGACATTTTAATTTTTTTCGTATCCAATCCATAGAATGTTCTTTTCGTTGAAAAGGTTTGAATCTGAAGAGTTTTTTCACCAGTTGATATTGTGTTGCTGCAAATATGTTAGTTGTTCGAGTCGATTTGACGAGTCTAATATTAGGTTGTTTGCAATATGTATAAAATACGGAATTTTCATATTATAAGATGCCTATTTATCAGTGCAGATTTAGTGTTTTGCTGGGCTAGTTATCGGATGATAATTCGGATTTGATTCCAGAGTTGAACCGCTTGTTCAAGCGTCAAGGTATTCTTTTTATTTGGATTGTAGTTTATTCAAAGTAGAATGCATGAATATTTTTTATATCCACGCGGTAAAAAGAAAACGGCGTCATATTAACACGATTTTCTCGTCTAATATTTATTCACCTGCGTTTTTTAAAAATGGCGTCTATTTAGCCTTCAACTGATTCTCCAAAGAACTTTACTTCGACAGACAGGCTTTCATAATTCAGCCCACGCATTTGTGGGGGCGGAGTATTCAGCCAATCAAATACCAGAATACTGTTGCTATGCAAACGTAATACACAAGAAGCGGGAAAATGGATAGAAAGAAACTGAAAAGAAAAAGGTTGTCGAGAAGCGTCAAGAACAGATGTATATTTTTGACTGGCAGTTCACCAAGCAGCCAAGGCAAATAATTATTCCAAAATAGGAAAAGTTAATTCGAAAATTAACGGCTGCAAACACCACGAGGTATAACCCCGAATTTACCGGGAAAAAACAATATAGCTCCGTTAAGAACTGACCACATAATCTAATATTTTGTTAAAATATCCTTCCCTCCGCCCTCAAACCAAAAAGGTGTGTTTACGACATAAGGACAATAAAAAATACTATATTTATTCGTCCTAAAAATCGAACTTTTATATTGTTATATATTGTCGTGTTAAACGATCTCATTCAATCGTTCCCCGCGATTGTAACACATTTACATTCATATCTCGATCTGCCGTGGGAGGAGAAGGACTTCTCATTTGTTCTCCTTGAATTATGTAAGGAAGAAGACTTTCCGATTTTCATTTTCCATAAAGGCTATAAGCCTTCTTAATGGCTATATTGGACTTTTAATTCTTATCCTGACTGATCAACTTTCTCGGAATAACAAGAACCAGCCTCTTATAAAGAACTCCGTTTGTGCGGAAAGAATATTAGTTGATCTTTTGAAAAAAGTAAATACTTGTTATGTATTGTTAATTTGTCTTCGTTGTTTTATACAAATATATGATTATAATTTGTGATACGATGTGTTATTCATTTTTATGGAGTACGGGTTGTTTTCCCTTTCATCGGTTTTACAACCTTTCACATTCTTACATTCGTGGCTGAATTATGTATATGTAACGTTCAGTGTCCTAGTACCACAATTATAAGAAATACATCTCCTAGGCTTTGTTCGGAACCACACGGCTACGTCTCAGTTCAGCACCGGTAGTGGACAACAGTGCTGAATACAGAGAACCAGATTTCGATGCTAGTTGTAGTGGTTCAACGTCTGAGAATGAGGGAGAGAATGAGGAATTGAACCGAACTGTGTTTTTTTTTGTTTGTTTAACGTGTGAAGTCTAATCATAGACTTCTGAATTCCCAGTTATAGTGTCTGAATTACGTATATGTAACGTTCAGTGTCCTAGTACCACAATTATAAGAAAGACATATTCTACTCTTTGTTCGGAACCAAGCGCCATAACGCCTGTAGCAGTTACCTCCTCCTTTCAAAACATAACTACACCGGTTGGCCGTTAGGTGGCGCTTTTTCACCGACAGGTGGCGCTGTAAAGCGACGCCTGAGTTATCTGCCCTTCTGACTATAAAAACCGTTGCAAACGGAAAATCCATCTCTCTCTTTCACCGACCAGCATCGGCAGAACAACGCTGGCACCAGCGCTCCATATCTCTCTCTCTCTTTCTCTCTCTCTCTCTCTCTCTCTCTCTCTCTCTCTCTCTCTCTCTCTCTCTCTCTCTCTCTCTCTCTATTCTCTGGTCGACAGAACGACGCTAATACACTAGCGCTTCGTCTAACGCTTTTCTCTTCAAATGGCATCGGCATAACAACTACCAACACACGTGGTCAAACAACGGTAAGAGTTCTGAACTCGTTTTCTTTGTGTACGGCTTTCAAAGACTTTCCTCACGCCGGATTCATTTCTTCTTATACCTTTTTCAAGAACTGTTTTTCCATCGACACACATTCATACATCACACACTTCACCATTCCACGTACACACACGTTCAATAAACTTTATTTGAACTACTTCATTTTGTTTATTAATTATTACTCTGTCTTTGCATGCAACATTGCTTGATTCAACTTTGCACGTTTATATTCGGGGGAACATCACCCTCTCGATCCTAACAAGCCTTTTTATTATATACGAATGTTTTGTTATGGTTTTCGTTAGTAAAAAGAGGTAAGACGGTGTGTTATCTCAGACCAAGATGGCTGACTGCCGGGTCTCGTTTTATTCACGTTAGCCCCCGAGATCTTACATTGCAGGGGGAGGTAACTCCCATCGGTCCAGATTTTAATTAACATAACATCTCCCTTTTTGAGATAGTCAAGGTGGGGGGGGGGGGGTAGTGTCCATGCTATATGATCTCTCTTTTATTTAATTTATTATTTTTTTTTTTAATTTATTTTTTTTTTTTTTAATTTAAAAATTTATTTATTTATTTTATTTATTTATTTTTTTTTTAGAGATCTAGCTTGATGGGTGGTCTCGACTGCCGTCCAGACCTGGTTCTTGTATAGTCTTGAGAATTAAGGGTTGGGACTGCTGTTTTCACGGTTTCCTCCCTTGGTGGATGAGTGTCTTCATAGGACTCCGATTCGTGAGCCTCGACTATTCCGTTGGGTGGTTTCGGTACAATGTGTCGACGATTGCGTCGGATCACTGTCCCTTCGCCTTTGGTCTGTAGAACATAGGAGCGTGGGGTGGATGCTGTTCCAACAACTGTGCCTTCCTGGTTTGAAAGATTGGGGCTTCTGACCCACACTGGTGTACCGTTTTTGAGCGGTGATAGCTCTTTAGCTCTATGTGATAGGCAGTGTGTGAGTCGTTGTTGGACCTTTTGGTTCTCTTCCCTCTGTCTGAAGCATTTGAGATCGGGCCATTTTGGGTTTAATAGATTTGGGTGAGTTGGGACATTTGTCCTCAAGCGTCGGCCCATTAATAGCTCACTAGGGCTGGACCCGCAGTCCATTGGTGTTGCTCTGTGGGCGAGCAAAGAAAGATACGGGTCTTTTGCTTTCTTCAACAATGCTTTCATTGTCTTTACACATACCTCTGCTGCTCCGTTACTTTGGGAGTAGCGAGGGCTGTTTGTGACGTGCTGAAATCCCCAGTCGTCTGCGAATTTGGCAAAGTCTTTTGAGGTGTATTGGCTTCCTGGGTCAGTTCTTAGGATGACCGGTACTCCATGTCTGGCAAAGATTGCCTTCAGGCTCCCTATTATAGCTCTGGAGGTTATTGATGTAAGCATGGCAATCTCTGCGTATCTGGAGAAGTAGTCAACAACTACAACGTAGCTGTGGCCCTTCAATTCAAACAGATCGGAGGCTAGAGTGTGCCATGGTCTTGTTGGAAGCTCGGTTGTCATGAGCGGCTCGGGCGGTTGGTATCTCAGCTCGGCACATTTTGGACAGTTTTGTACGGCCCTTTTGATTTGGTCAGACACTCCTGGCCACCATATGGATTGGCGAGCTCTCTGTCTGCACCTGGTTATTCCCTGGTGACCGGAATGGATTTTGGCAATCATGGTCGGTCTCAGCAGTGAAGGAATTATGATCCGCGTGCCATACATCAGTAGCCCGTTCTCACATGTGATGCTGCCGCGGAAGGTCCAGTATGGTTTGACTGGTGCTGGGACGCGGTCATTTGATGGCCAGCCGTTTCTTACATATTGCAATATGTAGTTACTAGTCTCATCAGTTTTGGTGGCTTCCTCCAACTCCCTTAGACGTTTTTCTGTGGCGGGCAAGGATTCTATTATGGCGTGGACGAATGCCGTTGCTTCCTCCTCCAGATCCTTGTCCTGTTTAGTAGGGCCATTACTGAATATTGCTCTTGACAGAGCATCTGCTGTATATAGTTCCTTGCCAGGAACGTAGCGAATGGTGTATCCATACCTCATTAAGCGTACCCGAAATCTCTGTATCCTTGCCGGTAGCTCGCTGAGGTCCTTGCTACCTAGCAATGGCACCAGTGGCTTGTGGTCGGTTTCCACTGTGAAGTGTAGTCCGACTAGGTAGTCAGAGAAGCGTTCACATGCCCATGTTGTTGCCAGGGCCTCCTTTTCTATTTGGGCGTAACGAGTTTCGGTCTCTGACATGGCTCGTGAAGCGTAGGCGACAGGGTGCATTTTTGTATCGCTCTGTCGTTGTAATAACACTGCTCCCAGCCCATAGGATGAAGCATCGGCAGAAACTACAGTCTCATTTGAGGGACTATATAAGCATAGCACTGGTGCTGAACACAGTGCCTTCTTGATGGAGCTAAATGCTTCCTGTTGTGCACTGTCCCACATGAATGCGTATTTCCGGCTTAACAGGTCCCGTAGTGGCTTAGTCATGTCCGCCAGGTTTGGAATGAATTTTCCCATTTGATTCACCATCCCTAGGAATCGGCGGGTTTCCGTTATGTCTGTTGGTGTTGGGAAGTTGGAAACACCAGCGACCCTTTCTGGATCTGGCCGTAGACCGTCAGCGCTGAGTATATGCCCGAGAAATTTCAGTGATGGTTTGGATATTTCGCATTTTTCTGAGTTGAGAGTAATGCCTGCAGCCTGGATTTTTTTGAGTGCGCTCTTCAGTCGGGCATCATGTTCTTGTTGATTTTTGCCGTGGATTAGCACGTCATCTTGCATGCATATCACTCCGGCCTCACTCTCTAATACTTGCGACATACGTCTCTGGTAGATCTCACTGGCTGATGAGATCCCAAAGGGGAGACGGTTAAATTGGTACCGTCCGAATGGGCTGATGAAAGTCGTCAGTGTACGGGATTCTGATGAGAGTGGGATTTGCCAGTATCCGCTGTTGGCATCCAGTTTACTCATGACTCTCACTTCCCCTAACTGGGCTAGGAGGTGGTCAACTGTGGGCAGCATGTGGAGTTCACGTTTTACACACTTGTTGAGCTTTGTGAGGTCTACACATATTCTCACTTTTCCATTAGCTTTTGGTACTACGACCATAGGGGAACACCATTCGGTGGGTTCGTCGATCTTGCTTATGATCCCCAGCTTCTCCATTCTCTGGAGTTCTGCCTGCGTTTTTCTCATCAGGGGTAGGGGTATGCGTCGTGGTGTGGGTACTGAGTATGGCTTAGCATCTGCGTGTAGCGGTATACTGTATGCTTTCCCAAATGTGCCTAAGCCTGTGAATAGGTCTGGCATTTCCTTTTTGGGATTATATGGCTGCATTTCGCTCTTGATGGTATGTAGCCTTGGGTGGACAGTTACAAGCTTGAGGGCTTCGATAGCTGGTCTACCTAATAATGGCTCCTCAAGATTGGGGATAATGAATATCCGCTGTTTCGTCGTCAGTTCTTTATGCGAGACAGTTGCAGTGATCATTCCGGTAACTTTCAGCGGGATGCGTCGCGGACCATGTAGGGTTTTGTGGGCATCTGAGAGAGCCGGTAGGTCTCTCCTCAGTTTGTAGATGTGCTCAGGGATTGCAGTCACATCTGCGCCAGAGTCCAATTTGAACTCCAGTGGTATTCCGTTGACGGTGATGTCGGTTCGCCATGGTTTGCTCAGGCTGATTTCTGATATTGTCAGGACACCCAGGTATGCACTCTGGTCACTTTCACTGTCATCCGAGTCATGCTTAACCTCATGTATTTTTTTTGCACGGCAACACTTAGCATAGTGGCCTATCGTGCCACAATTGTGGCAGGTGACGACAGTGGCGGGGCATGCACGTCTCTGATGATGAGCCTGGTTACCGCATCGGTGGCACCCTGCTTCCGCTCTGTGCTGCTGCGTATGCCCTTTCTTCTGCTGATCGTTGTAGTGAGGTTCCCATCTGGGTTTGGCCTTGTAGTTGCTCTGCCCTTGTCTGCGAGTTCTATTGTGATTAACAGAATGGACAGCAACATTGCTATCAGCTAGTCGTTCACTACTGATACGTTCTGGTGATCGCAGGAGACGTTGTTGTGATTTTATCGTCTCACATTGTCGTGCGCGTCTGATGGCCCCGTCTAAGGTGAGGTCTGGAATCATCTGAAGACTCTCTGACAGCTTTGGATCTATGCACCCGACTACAATTCTGTCACGAATTAGTTCTTCGTGGAGGTCCCTAAAGTTGCAGTTCTTAGCCAGTACATGGAGATCCGTAATAAAATAGTCAACCGACTCACCTACTTCCTGGCGTCTCTGGTTGAACCTAGCCCGCTCATATATGACGTTGGTGTTGCCTTTAAAATGGTCGTTGAACCTTGACGTGACTATGTTCAGGTTTTGGGCTTCGTCGGGTGAGAGTTTGAACGTAGCAATGATGTCTTCTGCTTTATCACCCATGCAGTAGATTAGGGTGTCTACCTGACAAGGGGCTGGCTTCTCGTCTAGTCCGGAGTCTGTCCTGTAGCGGTTGAACCGCCGAATCCATTTTTCCCACGATTCGGGCTGATCGAATGTGAAGGGTTCTGGTGGGGTAACGTGGCTGTTCATCATGGGTTTATATTTATTTTTTTATTTGGCTTTTGAGCTCAATATTTTACTTAGCTTTTCCCATACGTGTTGCTCACGTCCGTTTTCGAATCCCTTATTCTGACACCATGTTTTGTTATGGTTTTCGTTAGTAAAAAGAGGTAAGACGGTGTGTTATCTCAGACCAAGATGGCTGACTGCCGGGTCTCGTTTTATTCACGTTAGCCCCCGAGATCTTACATTGCAGGGGGGGGGGTAACTCCCATCGGTCCAGATTTTAATTAACATAACAACGAATGACTCAAAATGATGAAATGATTAAATAATTAAAAAAACATTCATATGAATTTGATACTTATCTATCATCATATTCGATTTAACGTTTGTTTTATATACTTTCAATGTAAAAAAATATATTATGGTGTTCATTGTTTTCTTTTTGTTCATGATTATTGATTAATTGAAGATTTTTAATCCTTATGTTATTTAGATGAATATTACTATTGACGTAACAAATTATTTTTAACGAAATACAGTGAAACATTAGCCAGAAACAATGTTTATGTTTTATTAGTAATTTGTGACCTATTTGCGTTAACAGAAAATAATCGACCACGTGGGAACCAAAAATGGTGAAAGGTTAAAATTAATATCGAAATGGACATGGAAAGAATACATTATCATTAGTGAATGAATAAGCGAAGGGAAAGAAGAGACTTCAAACAAGAATAGCATTTAGTTAAAAAACAAACATTTTGTTCAAAAACAAAAAACATTATTTAATGCCTAGTTGTCAGTAAGACTACAAGTTCCTGGAATCCAAGAGTTAGTTTTTCATGAGTGTTCCTTGTTCTGTTTGTGCATTAGCCATGGAAAGTTTGTGCCAAAGATAATGTGTGCATTTGAATGTAGGTTATTTGTTCGTGCGAGAAATTAAAATATTATATAGATTTTCTTTTTACCATCCACCCCACCCCTCGACCGAGCCATGGGGGGGGGGCGTCCTCCTTGTCTGCTTCGTAGGTTGGTTGGATGAAAAGTGAGGAGAGAGAGAGAGAGAGAGAGAAAAACAGAAAAGAGACGAACCTTTTTTGTTCCTTTTATAGGGATCAGAAATCTCGCTCTAGTCTCCTGATGTATCGATCGCTGATTGACAGGAGACTTGAGCCAATATGTTTCTACAAGACTTCCCTTTCTTTTTTGTCAGAGTGTTTTACATTATTCTCCCTACCCATGTATGTTGGACAAAACAACCGCCTCTATATTTATTTGTCTACTCCTGGCATGCACTATAAGCAATATGTTTCTACAAGACTTCCCTTTCTTTTTTGTCAGAAAGTTGTACATTATTCTCCCTATCCATGTCAGTGCCCTTGGCCTTTTGCCTAAGATCAAAGTGTAGTATCTGTTCCGATGGATACTGCACGCCATAGACTGGTATTGATTTACGCCGGTCTATGGGTCTGTTCTGTGCAGTTCTAGGAGGTCCACCCTCCCAGGCTTCGCCTCCCCTCATTGGGGAGGAGTAAGTTTATTGCTTACTGCCTGAAGCGCCCCTACCGGCAAATGCCGGCAGGGCTGCCTAGGCAATTTTTAAACTCCACTTTCCCGACCTTGGGTCACATCTCACTTGTATGAGTAAGATAAAAACTGGCCTTGTGCCTAACTCCTGGAGAGATGTAAATCAATACCCATGTATATTTAACTAAACAACCTCCTCTATCTTTCTTTGTCTACTCCCGGCATGCACTATAAGCTTCGTTATAAGTCTGAATAACACCCGACTCTCGCGAGTATGCTTTTTCTTTCTCATACACTTGTGTTCTCTTGACTTTTTAAATACATCATAATGTAAGATAGTGGCAGCGAGGATGTAAAACACGTCTCAAATGTCTAAATATACAAAGTTATCGTCAGAACGAGCAACGGTGAACTTTTATCTCTCTTCCCAAGCGACAAGTTGAAGTCCATACAGTACTACTACTACCACTACTACTACTACAAAACGACCATCGTGCGAAAAGAGATGGCGGAAAGTTTTTGAACAACTATAATGCCGCCAAGCCGTTTTATGCTTAAACAAACCCCACTGAAGTTCGGAAAGTATGCAAACAGATTTGGAATAACTACTGTATTATCACTAAACTAGCAGACCAGGATAAACAGTACCAAATAGCGTTGTCCGTAGACGCAGTCGGACCAGACGCCCTCAATATCTGCAATGGGTGTCAATTTACCCTCAGCGAAAACAAAGATGACGTCGATACAATAATAGCCAAGTTCGAGCAACACTTCATAGAACAGGCAAATGAGACTATGAGCGATACCTTTTCAACAAAAGAGACCAAGAACCAGGTGAGACAATCGACTTGTACATTACGGTACTACGAAACGTCAAGAAATCGAACAATTTTTGTGAGTGTCTACATGACTCTCTGCTACACGACCGTGTCGTATTAGGGGTGAGAGATAACCATGCCCGTAAAAGATTGCTGCAAGATCGGCGTTAAAATTTCAACAAAGTGTTGACATATGCCGTAGCTGTGAAGTAACGGATACACAGCTGAAAATAATGAATCTTGCGCAACAAGAACATATTAACAAAGTCCAAGGCCCGGGTTACAAAAAATAGAAACAAAAGTACGGACAAATAGATTGTGATTTCTGTGGCAAAAGAAAAGAAGCTTGTCTTGCATGGGGCCAGAAATACAACCTTTGTAGTTAAAAAATCCACTTTTCGTTGAAATGCCCGGAGAAACGACACGGTGAGAGACTAAGACTGTCTAAACCAAAAATCAAATAGTGTCCAACTCCGACTCTTCTAGCGATATGGACTACGTACTAAGCGTAAATTCCTGGAGAGAAGGGGAGAAAACAACAGAACCATTTATACTAGAATGACGTGTTATATCTACATATGTTGCCCCATAAAGCATAAAAAAGGGAGCAGGGGACTTGTCGGCACATGTTCCCCTACGCATACAGAAAAGGGGTGCAGACGGCGACGTTCATCAAAAATGGGTCAACAGGATGCTTAACAGACAGGCTTGCATAAGTTAGCCCACGCATTTGCGTGGACAGAAAACTCAACCAATTGATCCCCGCATAGGAGACGGGCCTCGGCCGTCGTTGGGAGCGGACGTTGGCAGATGACGGCTCACACGCTGTCAATCTCAAACAATTTATCTCTGCACACAAAACCATGGAGAAGGTCCCCGACCAGCGTTAGGAGCGGTCGGCTGAGACTGGCGGCCCACCTCGCCGTCATGTCGGGCAATTTGTCCCCGCACACAGAATCAAAGGAGAAGGTCTCGAACCGACGTTAAGAGCGGACGTCTGGAGATAACAGTTCACACCGCTGTCATATCAAAGAATTTATCCCCGCATAGGAGAAGGTCCCGGACAGGCGTGAAGAACGGACGCTTCTGAAATCGACGCCCCACCCCGCTGTCATATTCAGACAATTTATCCCCGCACACAAAATCGAAAAGAGGAATTTGAAAATTAACGCTTAAGAAATACAGCGACATTTAATACGGCTGTCTACCGGACGTCAAAAGAAAAACCCTGGTCCAACAAAATTGATTACGACCGACCAGTCAATCAGCAGACCTCTCCAACGTTGAGATTACGTATATCCCAGGACCCTAAAAACAGCTCGTTAAGAACGGACCACAGAATATAAATTTCTGTTAAAATGTCTTTCCCTCCGCCGTCAAACCTAAAAGGTATGTGTTTACGACATAAGGAAAAAAACAAGAACAAAAGAAGAAATACTATATTAATTTGTCCTAAATCAAGCTTTCTTATTGTTTATATTGTCGTCTTAATGATTAAAATTGCGGGGAACGATTGAATGATCAATCGTTCCCCGCGATTTTAACACATTTGCCTTCATATCTCGATCTCTCGTGGGAGGAGAAAGACTTCTCATTTGTTTTCCTCGAATTTCATAAGAAAAAAAAACTTTCATATTTTTATTTTCATAAAGGCCATAAGCCTTTTTAATTGCTATATTTGAACTAGTTACGGTCTCTTCACAAAAGAGCAACGTACCTGCGCAGGAACGCGTGAAAATAAGTTTAACAATTATAACATTTGGTTTTCGACACAATTATAACATTGGTGTCAGAAAAAAAGAACTTTCCTATTTTCATTTTCATAAAGGCTATATGCCTTAATTGCTATAATTGAACTTTTAATTCTGATCAACTTTCTCGGAATAACAAAAACCAGGATCTTTTAGATAACTCCGTTTGTTCGGAGAATATTAGTTGATCTTGTGTAAAAAATAATAATAATAAATAAATACATACTTGGTATGTACTGTTAATTTGTCTTGGTTGTTCATACAATATATGTTTATAATTTGTGATAGGATGTGTTATTCTATGGCCGGTGTGGAGGTTATCAATTATGGCGTCCTTGGAAGTGTTGTTAATGGCGGGAGATTCGAAAAGAACAAAGGATTAACCACAGTGGCGAAGGATTGCCGGACAAACGGTTATGCGTGAATCCCCCGACCATAGGTAGTGAGAGAGATGCCTTTGTAACGGCATGCCTCCCACTGCTTTGGACTCCGCCGGACCACGTGTAGATTGAATTAAGATGTTAAAGACAAACAACGAAGAAAGAAAGAAAACATTAAAAAAAACTTATATTAGAAAGTAAGCGAAGGAATGAGAAAGCTAAACAACATAAGAATGTTCTTTTATAAAATTAATAAAAGGAAAACATTTATATTTAACAGAACAATTTATTTAACAAACATAATTGTAAGCGTAAATATATGCGAGCGTGTAATGTCTTTTGTGTGGCAAATTTGTAAATGGTGTATGTGTGAAGAAATCGTTCGTTTGGATTTAAACAGATTCTTAAAGAAATGTTCATTTGAATTAAAGATGCTTGAAGAAAAGGGATTACCTTTTTTCCTCCCTCCACACTACTGGTTCGAGCTAGTGTGGAGGGGGGGGGGCGACGAGAGTTCTTTGTGTGCGTTCGTCCCAAAACGCCGAGGGAAAGAGAGAGAGAGAGGGGAAGGAACGCGTGCCCTTTTATATATCACCAAAATCACGTGTGGTCAAGTTGGCCGGAATCCTTCGGCAAACGTGATTCTGCGTGACTTCGCGAGGTTCTCTACTTCAGAGACGAAGAAGGACTAAGCAAATAAAGAAAGAAAGAGAGTACCTAGTTGTGGCGTTCACCACAATTCATTCTTATGGAGTACAGTTTGATTTCCTTTGCACATTTTACATTCGTGGCTGAACTACGTGTAGGTAACGTTCAGTGTTTTACTACCACAATTATAAAAGACGCTAGACAATAAACAGGTAAAATTTTAAGTCGACTGTGCTGCTACTGTTAATGTAATTCCACTAAAATACGTACGCGGTGTAAGTTTACAACCAGCGTCTAAAGAATTAAAGATTTGGAATACAATCGAACTCGTACCACTCGGCAGATGCAGGATTACATTGCGCCCCCCCCCCTCCCCCCAAAACACGAAAAAGTACTCTGTTGAGTTCACGGTGGTTAAAGAGGAGGTAACCCCATTGCTAGGAAAACGGGCTAGTGAACAGATGAACTTAATAACAGTACATTATGACAACATCGCAAACGTTCACTCAAAGCCAGTCTGTAAGCGACTGATGAGAGAGTTTTTAACGGATCCTGGTCGAGTGCACCTACAAGTGGATCCAACCATAACACCTCATACTATGGGGTAGTATACAAGTATTGATGATTCTTCGAGTCAACAAGGAATTAAAAAAGTTTGAAAACCCTAGAGTTATCAGCCCTGTTGAAGCACCAAATCTGAAGATTAGGGACGGGCCAGAATTTATTTGTTTTCATTTTAGAAGAGCTCCAATAGTGTAAGAGGGCAACAACTTTCTTTTTCCCCACTAACCCATACAGAGTCTTTTTGAACAAATTTCAGAATTGTCTCCAGTTTAAAAAAACAAAAACAAGAGAAAAATTGTTCTAATTTAAATTTTAAACTGTTCGTTTTGAAATTAAAAAAATATATATATACTGTTTATTTTCCCAAATTTGATTTGTTCTATAAAAATACTGTTGATTTTCACAAATTTTAATTTAAATAAAGGTTCTATTAATTAATTGAACTTGCATTACTTCTTATTAAATTTTTTTTTAATTTTTCGGAGAAATTACGTACTTAAAAGTGAAACAAAAAGAGAGTTGTGGGTCCCTTACACTATTTTAGCTCTTCTAAAATAAAAACAAATAAATTTCAGTCCGTCCCTAATCTGCAGAAGTGCCCAAAACTTTTTATCAGATATGAAGAAATGGCCGTTTAAAACAGAAGAAAGAAAAACAAGTTTTTTTTGTAAAACATGTTTACAATGAATCACATTAAAAAAAAAACATGAAATGTCTTCGTTTTATTGTTAAATTTTTCTCTTCTCAAAACAAACGAAAATATGAGAAAATGCGGATCTTCTTTACACAGGGACAATATCACATGTTAGACCGGTTGGTGATGACGAGACAGTTTCTTTTTCTTTGTGTTAAGTTTAAATGAGAAATTGTAAATATTCGTTTGTGCTCCTAATGAAAAAATATTGGCTTGTTGATATAAAAAATAACACAATAAAGACCTCACAAATCAAAAACGCAAGTTTTCGATGAAGATAAACTGAAATTGAACGTGAAAAATTATATTTTGGAAAAATTCAACAACAAAAAACTTGTGATTTTAATATGAGAAAATGGGAACAATGTTACGTGTTACACCGGTCGATGATGACGAGACATTTTCTTTTTCTTTGTGTTACGTTTATTTGAACGAGAAATGAGACATTGTAAAGATTTATTGAAAAAAAAGGACAAATAAATTTAGAGAAAATTATTTTATTTTCTCTTTGTTTTCCCCTTTGAAACTGCTGATTTTTAAAGGTAAGTCTAAAAATATAGAAATAAGGTTTTATTAGTGGTTCAATTGTAGAATAAATAAGACCTTTGAAATATCTCGCCGATTTCGTTTTATTTTAGATGAAATTGATTTTTGGTCTTAAATTGTATTTTTAGTTGTAAAATATAATAATAATTTAAATTTTAAAGTTTTCAAAAAAGTAACTTTACGGCAAAGTTAACCTTGTTCATCTTTGCTCAGCAAGAAATTTAAGTGTTGAAAAAGTAAGTTTAAACCAACGATTGATAAAAACACCCAACAGGAGAAAAGTAGTCCGAATATTAACAGACATGTTTTATTGACAATTATTATCATTATTAAAAAAATGACTTGTTTTGTTTTCTAAATCTTTTTAATCTTTGCTATGTAAGGAATTTAAGTCTCGTAAAAGTAACTTTAAACCAACGTTTTAATCGATAGCAGACATATTGTATTGACGATTTTTATTATTATTATTATTAGTAGTAGTAGTAGTAGTAGTATTCCATGATAAATGCCAGTATACTGAAATCATATGCCCTTAATAGGGTTAAGAGGAAAATTCAGATACACTAAATGTACAAAAGCAAGGAAATTCCCAAATTTTTACACTTTTATGCTAATTAAGGGTATGCGAGCACAACAGGGCTATGTATTTTACTGGTAGGAATTTTTCTTCACCGCACTTCACACACTTCATCCACTCATGCATAGAGATTTATACTGTAGTGGTGTGATAATGAAATGGTTTGGTTGATATGTTGTCATACCCTTAAAGTACAATAAAAGTGTAAAAATTTTGGAATTTCCTTGCTTTTGTACATTTAGTATATATGAATTTTCATCTTAACCCTATTAAGGGTATGACTTCAGTATACTGGCATTTATCATGGAATGTCACTACTTTTGTAAAGGCATCACCTCAATACAATGGTCATTTTTAAGGTTTTTTGGAATTTCTGGAAAACTAACGTATATGGTAAACTGAAATTAAAATGCTATCAACTATACCCTAGAACCTCTATCTCTGCCAAAAATCAGCCGAATCCATCAAATAGTTGATGAGATACAGGGTGGCACATACGTACATACGTACGTACACACAGATAACTGAGTGGAGTATTTTCTGTTTAGTCTCAGGAGGCAATCAGCCTAAGCATTATCTCCTCTTCTGTTCATACTCTTTTTTTGTAAAAGAGCGAGCATAAATAAGAGACGAGAATTTTCACTGTCGCTAATTTATTATCGCATTATCAGGCGTATATAGTATTGTTTTTATCATGAGAAGAGTTTCAATTCCCTTGAAAGTAAATTTACTACGTATTTAACAAAATTTTTTAACAAAAACTCAACCATAACTATTGTAAATTCATATTTGATTTGAAACAGTTTTTTCAATATATTTGATTTTATTAAAGAGTACTGGCTCAGGCCTATGTTCTATATAAGAATGAAGAATGTTCTGTTTGATCTTAGGGGGCAATCCTCAGATATGTGTTCCTCTTTTGGTGGTAGACACAAGAAACTCTGTTATTATAAATATTACTACCACTACAACTACAACTAGTTAAACATTTATAGTTAAACTCTACTGTCCCCTCATGTTTATATTAGAGTGGAGTATTTGCTGTTCAGTCTCAAGAGACATTGCCTTCTTTATCACATCTCATGGTGCAATTCTGACACGGTTAATCAAAGTATGTTTATACTCTGTTCTATATAAGTGTGGAGTGTGGTCTCAGAAGGCAATCCTTCATTGCATTACTTAATCTTTTGGGGGTAAAAGACAGAAAACATCGTGATTATTATTACTACTACTACAATAATTTTAACATTTAGATTTAAACAGTACTGGCTGCACCCTTCCTCCTGCATTATATCATAGTGCAGTATATTTTGTTAGCTCGCAGGGGGCAATCCTTCCAGGCATTACCTCATTTATCTGGGGATTGTTTTGAAAGGAAACCCCCATCATTATTATTATTTGTACTCACTAGGAATTCTCACACAGATCATCGTTATTGATTGCTCAACGACAACAATTAATGGTACTTTCTGGAGTCTGAGTGGCAACAAGCCTCCTAAGATTTCCAGAATTCTTCCCCTATTTTTGATAACCACTGCAAATAATCTTGAGGTATCACAATAGCTTCTTTCCATTAATTTCTCGCTGGTAAGGATCTCTGAGATTTGGATGGGAATAAGCCTCTCCAAGGTCCCAGCATTCTCTGCACTCTTCTAGTCAAGGTCTGTTTTGTGCTGTCCCTCATCGGTCTTATCCTCCTCGACCGTCTACATATATTTTGTTTGGTGTCAGCCTTGGCCGGCACCATTTCTTCAAATTTAAAAGAAACATTTTTAAAAAATTAATTTTAAATTTGTATTCATATATTTTCCCCCTCTTTCATTGGAGGGAGAGAGCTTATGGTTTTTCTTGTAATTTCTGTTCCTTGCTTCATTTTTGTGTGGTGTTAGCTGGGGCCGGTGTAATTTATTTGAAGGAGGGGGGTTATTAAGTGATGTTTCTTGACGTCAAATCATATATAAAAACAAAACATAAACTTTCTTGAAATGTATTAAATAATGTCTTTTATAATTGCAGATTCTCCAGTAAAAAACCTTCCAATCAATTAATGGATCTGAATGGATTTTCATTTTCCGGTGAAATTTACATGTCTTACATTGGTTACAAAACCTGATGGAGATAAATCCTATTGTGGTTTGTGTCAAATTTAGTTAAAATATACTGGATAAGCATTTCTGCCTCATGACATCTACACTATACTCTGACACTTGTAATAAAATCAGGACCCCAAAATACACTAAAAGAATTGAAAAAATACTGTTAACAGCGAAAGCTGAAAATAGGAATGAATTATAAGCAATCTTTAATTTTGTGAATGTGAACACTGATATAAGAATTTTAAAAAGCATAAATGTACGGAATTGCAAGTTTACACATTGAATAACCTGAATATTTTAAATAGGCAGAATGATACACATATCTTATTTATTATTATAGATTTTGAATTATATACTAACCAAAATGTCAGTTCATGAGATATCTGGAAATTTCCATGTGTAAATTACTTTTGGTTACAAAATCTGAAAGAGAAATTCTATTCTGAAAAGAAGAGAATTGTGATAAAAATCTGATGTATCTAATTCAAAATTAAGTCTTTGTAAGTCTTAGCCTGATATTTTGGAAGTGAATTAACATAAATAGACAACGAATTTAGATAAACATATGAGTATAGACACTTGAGATGAAGCAAGTTTTTATGAAGTAGGTAATGAAGTTAGACAAACATATGAGTATACACATTTGAGATGAAGCAAGTGTTTATGAAGTAGGTAGCTAATTTATCCAGAAAGCACATTTGCAGAGCTGTAACTACACATATTGGAAAGGAACTACGTGATTGCGAAGTATGTAGCTTTAACTTTTCAAAGAAATACAAATTTATTAAGGCATATGCACATGCAGATAAATCACATGAGATAAATCACATTCCTGTAAATTATGTTGGTGTACTTTTACCGAAAAAGAAGAACAATATGATGACACATAATGGAGAACAAAAAGCTTCTTGTGAAGTATGTGGTAAGTTTTTTTCAAGGAAATCTGATGTGAAGAGACATATGCATATACACACTGGAGAAAAACAACATTCATGTGAAATATGTGGAGATACTTTTCCATGGAAATCAGTTTTGCAGAAACACATGTCAAAACATACTGGAGAAAAACCACATTCTTTTAAAGTATGTAGTAATTCTTTTTTCCGTAAAGAACACTTGCAGAGGCATATGAGTAAACACACTGGAGTAAAACAACATTCTTGTGAAATTTGTGGCAATTCATTTTCAAGTAGATCCTACTTGAAAATTCATGTTCGTACACATACTGGAGAAAAGCCATATTCTTGCGAAGTGTGTGGTAATTCCTTTTCAAGTAAATCATGTTTGCAGAGCCATAGGCTCATACACACTGGAGAGAAACCACATTGGTGTGAAGTATGTGGTTCTTCTTTTACCCAGAAAACACATTTGAAAAGTCATATGTTTACACATACTGGAGAAAAACCACATTCTTGTGAGATATGTGGCTCTTCTTTTATCGAGAAAACACATCTGAAATACCATATGATAAAACACACTGGAGAAAAACCACATTCTTGTGAAGTATGTGGTAATTCTTTTTCAAGGAAATCAGACTTGAACAGACATATACGTAAACACAATAGAGAAAAAACACATACTTGTGATGTATGCAACAAATCTTTTAACCAGAAATCAACTTTACAAAGCCATATGTGCACACATACTGGTGAAAGACCACATTCTTGTACCGTATGTGGCAAATCCTTCATTCATCAAGCAACTTTAAAAAGTCATATGTGTACACATACTGGTGAAAAACAACATTCTTGTGAAGTATGCGGCAAATCATTTAGCCAGAAAGGAAAGCTACAGAGCCATATGTGTACACATACTGGTGAAAAACCACATTCTTGTGAAGTATGTGGCAAATCTTTTATCCATAAAGTTAATTTACAAATCCATATGTGTACACATACTGGTGACAAACCACATTCTTGTGAAGTATGTGGAAAATCTTTTATCCATAAAGCAACTTTACAAAGCCATATGTGTACACATGCTGGAGAGAAACCACATCCTTGTGAAATATGCAGAAAAGAATTTATTACTAAAAGGAATTTACAAAGGCATATGTTTACACATACTGGTGAAAAACCACATCCTTGTGAAGTATGTGGCAAATGTTTTAGCCAGAAAGCAAAGTTACAAAGCCATATGTGTACACATACTGGTGAAAAACCACATTCTTGTGAAGTATGTGGCAAATCTTTTATTCAGAAAGCCAATTTACAGAGCCATATGTTTACACATACGGGGGAAAAACCATATTCTTGTGAAGTATGTGGCAAATGCTTTAGCCAGAAAGCAAAGTTAAAAAACCATATGTGTACACATACTGGTGAAAAACCACATTCTTGCACAGTATGCAGCAAATCTTTTATCCAGAAAGCAAATTTACAAAGCCATATGTGTACACATTATGGTGAAGAACCACATTCTACTTAAGTATGCAGAAGATCTGTTAGCCACAAAGCAAATTTGTGTACACATAGTTGTGAAAAACTAGATTATTGTGAAGTATATGGCAGACCTGTTAGTCACAAATCAAATTTACAAAGACATATGTGTCCATATAAAAGTGAGAGCACTTGAATGCTTATTAGACACCTCGAGTTTCTAAGGTCTCTCTGTACTGGGGTTATAAACTGTGGCTAAATATTTAAAATAACAGTTTTCGAAGCCCAAATAATATCCCATTGTTATGGATAACCAACACTGACTTATACGAGGAATGGTGCATCTCCAAGGTATGTTGCTTCTATTAACAGCACTAAATAAAATTTACAAATGCATTTTTGTTCATATAAAAGTGAGAGCACTTGAATGCTTACTAGACACCGAGTTTCTAAGGTCTCTCTGTACAGGCGTTTGTCAAGACATGAGGATATTTCCTCCTACAAGTAAACTCTGATTAGATATTTAAAATTACATAGTGTTTGAAGCCCAAATGAGATCGCATTGTTAGGATAACAGTTATGCTTCTTCTATTAACAACACTAAGCTTGATATTCCACCAGACTAAATTAATTCTTGTCCTGGAATACAGGAAAACCAAGAGACAATAAAAAGATATATTATAACATATTTACCGGGTGAATTGGGGAGAGGGAAATGAATATACTTGACTTTAATGGAATATTCGAATATCTTTGTATCTCATATAAAGATAAAGTGTTACCCCTAGGCAGTCACCCTATTTCATTTCTGAGAACCTCGACTAAAGTAAAATGAAACAAAAAAGAAAACCAAAATAGAAGGATAACTAAATACGAAGTTTTAATGTAAGACATGGAAATAAATAAGGATAGCTCAACTATATATCAGTAAAGGATGTCAATGGCTGTCCCAGATCAAGGCATGATAACCAATGCTTTTAAAAAGATGAATGGACTCAACAAGTGCTGGTTCTGTCACTCAAAAATGGAGTGTAAGGCCCATGATACTTGAGAGCTTACACTTTCCTTTAAAGTAAATCATATTTTAGCGGCATATACCAACAAACACAAGACTTTATATGCATTATAATATTAGTGCTGACGACAGAAGGTGCACTTTTTAGTTTAGAAACATGTTTTTAACTGAGAGAATTATTGAGAACCTGAACAGTGAACACATGCTGGTGTAAATACTGTTTGTCTAAGATGTGAAGTCAAGCAGCTTATGTGTTCAACCATGAAGTTATGTGCTCCCATATATTTGACATTGTCAAACAGATGCTTATACAAAGAAGAAAACAAACTTCCATTTAAAATCACAAATTATGAAATCACTGTCGATGTCGCTCTTTTACAATTGGTAACACTAAATGTTTTATCATTAAAATATGTTGAAATATTGGGAACCTTATTCAAAAATAGATGTTTAATCACCAATATTTCAAAATGATAAAATTGTTTAAATTCATTTAAATCTGTTACAAATGAATACCTTTTAAGAATGTTTTTATTTTACCATTCAACGGATTATGGAGGAAAAAATTACTTTCAAAACAATAATATTGCATTTATTTCACTTTTTATTTATGAATTAACGGAAACTTTATCAAAATATTGTACAATAAAATAAAAAAAACAGATATGTCTTTTCAAACGTGTTCGCTTTATATCATATTAAAATACGTTGAGTTGGTAAAAAAGTGAACATTACTTATCCTCTCCCAGTTAAATATGTCATAGTATATTTTTCTTGTGATTTCTTTGTCTTGCAGAATTCTTGCAGAATTCATATAGTCTGGTGGAGTATCCAGCTTAGTACTGTTGCCAGAAGCAACAGAACTTAGAAAATGTGCCCCCATTCTTCATATAAGCCATTATGCAGCTATACCGAATGGATCTTATTTGGGCTTCGAATACTATATTATTTTGAATATTTGGTTGGCGTTTACTTGTAAACGAAAGTATACTCATACCAGGTTGTCCTAACAACCCCCTATACAGATAGACCTTAGACACTCGAAGATAGTGTCTAGTAGGCATTCAATACGAATGGGTGAAAATGCGTTGAGTTAAGAGTATAAAAACAGTATTTCTGCATGTTTTTATGATGGTAGAAACGAAAAACATAGATGGAATGCAAAAGTCAAACGTTTTGAAGAAATAATCTATCAGAGTAGAAAATACTCCGGCATGTAGGAACATCTACAGTAAAGGGTGTGATTTTGCTTCAAGTCGTGGTTGTTGGGAGTATTTACATTTAATGAGGGGCTTCCTATACAGTGAGTTCGTCGAGCACATTCCGTGAAAGTACTTGCAAAACAGAAAAAGGGATGCAACTTTGTGACGATGCAATGGAGGGAGGAGCTTGACAGACAATGTAGGATCTATTAGATTGAAAATTCTTTTTTGTATTCTGTCCAAGAGATTGAGGTTAATGTTTGATTTATCAGCCAGGATGTTTAAACAATACTTAATACACAGGTGAATGATGGCTTTATAGAGATATATTATATTGGCACATGTAAGAAGTTTTCTAGCCTGGTAGAGAGAGGCTACCTTCTTTACAACAGACTTAACAGCATCTTCTATGTACTAATTCAAGCTTATGTTGCCCGAGAATGTCAGTCCAAAGAGTTTTAGCGTTGGACTTACGAGAAGAGTTCTATCGGCCATGACACTCGGTGGTTAGAAAGATTTCGTGTAGCCGTTTATAGAGAGGAGCTTCGTCTAATTTTTGGCACCATTCTACTACAGACTGGAGGTGATTTTCTAAGGATTTAGCACTTGTCTTGCACGCATTATAGTTTTGCTTTTAATTCAATATATGCTCACTTTCGCTACAGTAATATGTGAGATCTCTATTTTTCCATCGCTTTTATGTTAATCTAATCTTTTAAATGTGTCCGCTTATCTCTTTGATTATTGGGCGGATTTTTTTAATAATGATCTATGAAAAGAATTAATCAGACCTTTAAAAATGTTTAAAATAAATATTACCATTGTTGAATCAGTTTAAAATATACTTCATCCAAAACCACTTTGTTAATCTACTTTCTTTTTCTTTTTTCATCTTCTTTTTGTCTCATTCTTATTATTTGTTGTGGCTGAAAATAAATAAAAAATAGAAATTGTATTAACAGAAAGTATAGAACGAATAGATTGAAAAAGGCTGCTTCCTCACTACGCTTCTCTTCTCACTTTTACTGATTGTTCATAATGATTATATTCATGAATAACACGAATAGAAAAGTAACAAAAAATCGTATAATCAGAAAGTACAGAAGTAATGGGTTGCCAGAAGCTGCTTCCTCACTACACTTCTCTTTTCACTTCTACTGCTTGTTCATAATGATTCTATTCATGAATAACACGAATAGAAAAGTAACAAAAAATTGTATAATCAGAAAGTACAGAAGTAATGGGTTGACAGATGATGCTTCCTCACTACGCTTCTCTTCTCACTTCTACTGATTGATCATAATGATTCTATTCACAGAGCTAGGAAGAGTCCATACAGTGATGGAATAGGATAGATCACCATAACATTCTTCTTCTTTCTCTCTCTCCCTCTCTCTTATTTTCTTTCATTTCTTTTCAAAATCCTCTCTTTTTCTTAAAGTAACTCTTTATCTCTTCCTCAGAAGCTTCTTGGCATAACCCTCGTTAACTATTGTAAATACGACTGTAATTTTATGTTTAAAAATCATATTATCGTGTACAAAAATAAATATTTTAAGTGTTAGTTAACACAAACAATTAGTTATTTTTATTTAAGATTTTCAAATTTTACAAACTTTCGAATCGAGTTTGACAGACCGCCATTTTGAAAATTAAATCAGAATTTTGTCTGATATTTTTACTAATCATATTTGTCTTTGTTTCATATAAACATTGAAAATTGTAGTAATTTACTACAGTTGGATTTGTTTTAACAAAAGCTTTAAATATTAATTCATACACAATAACAAGTTCGCATAACATTAGCATCATTTACTGTAGTTATCGAGAATTTTTATCTCAAGTAATATTCTTCACCTTTCGGTTTATTCATCTGTTAATTACTTCTGATTGTGACAGGACCAATAGGGCCAACAGAGATCTGTACTTTAGGGCGCACTAGTATGCATCTTGGCAATAATTAAGACCTTACGTAGAAATGAGGTACAGAGTTACCACTAGTATATAGTCAACCAAAATCGGCCATCTAGGTGAAGGAAAAGGATGGTGCCGAAAAGTCTGGGAGGATTCCTTAAATTGTCTGTAGCAATTAAGTCTGTACGTCGATGAGTTTATACGGCTGAACAATTTTGGTCAAAAATCTTTTATCGCAAACGAGAAATATTTTGAGATCGCCGTCTAAGCTGTCATCATTAATTAGGACGAAAGTCCGTGTCCCAGCGAGAAGAAAGCGAATAATGGTCTTGTCATGATATAGAGATAACGTTTAATAGATAATTCAAATTATCTGAATCAGGAAGAGACGCACCCCTCACCCGACCAACGAGGAAAAGGGGGGAGATAGAGAGAGGGAGAGTAAATCAGTATATTCCAAAACCGGCCAACTCCGAGAGGAAGAAGGTAGGTTGGAGAAAGAAAAGGTGTGATGATATGCCTTTCTGGGAGGAGGAAAGACACAGAAAGAAAGAGAGAGTGTTACAATATGCCTCTTAGGGAAAAGAAAAGGTTTTTTGTGTTGAGTAGACGATCAGTTAGATTTGGGCTCGCGGCTTGGACGGACGTGTTAGCAGGAGCTCAGACACGAGCGCCGACTAAGCGAGGGCGTAGCGCGAACAATTGCTCTCGTTTGGGATGGCATGGGCCATAGGATTCCCCCCACTGTTCAGTAGAACAGTTATGTCTCCATTAAGGCTTTGCAGTCGTAAAAGTGATTCACACACACACACACACACACACAGACAGAACGACGGCGAACTAGCTTAGTAAACAAAGACATTATCGACGTTCTAAAAACAGTTGTTATCTTGTTAATACTTATTTATACAAAAAGAAACCGCTGACTGTAAATTATTCCTATTGTTGAATTGTTCCGCAAAGTTGCCTTCACAGAATCACGAAATCGTCATTAATCCGACCGGAGGAATTCGACACATCTTTTTTTTGCCACTGAGACGATCATCGCCAGAGAGGGTGTTCACAGTCTAGAAAGATTTCTGCGCAAAGAACTAGACGTGTGGACACATCGATAGAGACACGAGTGGACCACCTATGTCACAAGGGGTTCAGTGATACCGGAGCAGAGTGAGGTATCTGTTTTACTCAGCACTGTGACCGGGATATCAAACACCTGTGCGCGAGTGGCCGACTACGATATCCACGGGGCGAAGAGTGTGAGGTCTATTTCGTTATAATGGTGCTGTCACCAGGATCGAGTGGGGTACCTTTTTACATGATTGCTTATGCACAGACAACATTCTGTTTTAAAAGTGCACATTGTCGTTTATATATGTTAGTGAATTCTCTAACAATGCTACAAAGTCTAACACAGCAAAACGCCTCTATTTTCCAGTGAATGTCATTTCTATACGATAAACATACAAACATGCACAGAACTGCTTCCCTGCAGACTACAAAATGGTCGTCATTAAGTCCAATATCAACAAATACTTGTTGAGCCGCCGTCTTGAGTAATCAAATCTTTGCATATTAACTCCATCGTTTTCAATCCTCTCATAGTATTGTTCATCATCCAACTGACAATCTAATTAATCCTTATCCTCGAGTGCCTCTTGGCATTGCTAAATGGCGACTCAATAGGATATTAAAGAACAGACACGCATTTGTGAAGGTGTGATGATCCCCCATTTGTCTGGGTCCTGTAGAGCGAGAGTCGGGCATTTTAAAGGCATACGAATTTAAAGAATAGGACAATATGAGAAAATGAAGTCGCCTGCTTAATAAGAAGAATTTGCGGTTTCACAAATTTTCGGATTTTTATCATAAGCATTAATTTAACATTTTCTTCATTAATTCGGTAGAACTTCCAAATATGATAATCATTTAAGTCCAACGAAGGCCAATATGACAAAAAGAAACGCTAATCATTCCATAGGATTGTAATTAAATGCGGCTCATACAAAAGCGTTGGGATTCCAAATGTTCGCTAACTTCATACGAAACTGAAATACAAAAAAATCAACCAACTTTCAAGCAGAATGGCTTATTTACGCTAATTTGGTGGCTTCAATACAAAAACACATGTTACTATACAAACACCTAACTTTTGTGAACTTGTCGGATGGAAGTGACAAATCTCATTCTAACATTTAAAAACAACTTTATTCAGTGTTCCTCGTTAGTACCTGAACAAAAAAAAATGTTAGTATATTCATAAGTATGGACGAAGGCAAAAGCTAGGAATTTCCCATGATAATTATTCCCCCGTGGGGGAAATAGAATTGTTCATATTGTTTAATGATTGTACACCGGCTACAGTGTCATGACGCGTTCATATGTGTATGCAAGTATGTGTGTCTGCACACCTGTGTGAAAATAAGTTTGATGTAAACAATTGTGTGTGTGTGTTATAACAAGTCCACGTGTATGAGGCAGTAGCCATTTTTGCGTCTTGTCGAAGTTGACCTGATAAAATGTCTGTTGCGTCCCAGAAAGGCGTGTGTTTAGCAGTGCCAATAAAGGAAAGAGAGAGAGAAGTGTCATCTCGTGCCACAGAAGAAAAAAGAGAGGGTTGATGGCGGTCGAATGTTTATATAATTATGCTTGCTCTCCGAGATTCGCCTTAAATAAGGCCACTGATTGGTGAAGCTAAAGAAAAAGTAGTGTGCTTGAAACAATCGGCAGACAGCTAAGAAGTTATTGATATTTAAACAATATGCTACAGAAAACTGCTAAAAACTATCGGATTGACATCCTAATAACTAAGGGAAGACAAGTACGACCTTTCCTTCAATTTGACTCAGCCCTTTTTTTCGTCTCTAAGAAAGAGAACCTGCGGGACCTTTGATCTCGGCAAATCACGTTGACAAAGGTTTCCGACCAATCACAGACCAGAGATCATGCGTGACCACGCGTGATTTGAGGTATATAAAAGAAGATACGCTTTTCTTCACCTCCTCTTTTTACCCGCTCCCAGCAAGTAACACAGTCCTGTCAACGAAGTCTTTCTCTCCCTACGACCAGCGATTAAGACAATCCCATCAGCATGACTCGAAAAGCAATGAGGCAAGAAAACACTGTCTATTACTGTCCAACAGTTACTACACGCCGTCTGCCCTTTCCTCCTCACCGGACACAGGACGAATAGTAAGCCTAACCCTTTTTTTCCTTTCTCTGTTAAGCGCGTTCGAATGCCAAATTCTTACCATGTCGTACGTACCAAAAAAGGGGTAGAGAGACGGCTCATTTTCTTTGAATTACGCGCACGCCAAAACACGTGTGCTTTCCAAGAAGAAACTTTAAAAGACAATTTTATACAAACAGTAAAATGCTCATTTTCCTTAAATTACGCGCACACCAAAACACGTGTGCTTTCCAAGAAGAAACTTTAAAAGGCAATTTTATACAAACAGTAAACTGCTCATTTTCCTTAAATTACGCGCACACCAAAACACGTGTGCTTTCCAAGAAGAAACACTAAAAGACAATTTTATACAACAGTAAAATGAACATTTTCCTGTGCACAAAACTCAAGTTTTTCATGGAGGAATTTACACAATTTAATTGAACCACGTTGAATAAATTGTTATGTTTATATGTATGTTTTTGAGTGCTGGCTTTCTTACTTTTTGTGTTGGCTATTGGCGTATTTTTACTCGTTCTTTCATGTTTAACGTTAAGAAGTCGTCAGTACCCCCACAAAACTATGAGGTATCAAATATATTCGCGGATGTTCGTTATTTGCGAGTGTTTCTGGGCCTATTGTATTTATTTTGTGTGTGATGTGCGAGAGATGTACTATAAAGAATTGAAGATGGTAGGGTATTATGGTATTTTGTTTTGGGTTAATTATTAAGACGTGACATATCTATGCAAATAAATAATCGATATGGATTGTCCATAGAATAAGTAAAGCTACGCATGTCCCTAGTTGTGAATGTCACATCTCGTCAGGTTAAAAGAACCCAGCGAAATAGCAGGAGGCCACGTGGAAGTCTTTTCGTTTCGTGCGTCCGTGTCAGAGAGAGAGAGAGAGAGAGAGAGAGAGAGAGAGAGAGAGAAAGAGAGAGAGAGAGAGAGAAAGAGAGAGTGTTTAGAGCAAGGCACGGCAGATTTAAACTTGTGCGTGTTTTCTTATCGCTCGCTACAAATTAAACATAAAATGTCATTTGTTTCTTCAGATGTTAACATTTGAGGTAATTGAAACGAGTCGGTGGCTTCATTCTTTCGTAAGATCATCTATAAAAACAAGTGGGAGCAATGTCCAGTGGATGCCAACAATAAATTATTACGTCATCACTTGATATTTATTGGAGGTAACCGGGCACAGTAAATGCTGTCACAAATGTTAATAGCCATGAAACCAGAGAGAGGGGGTATTATTTATGACGTTTTATCGAACTGAACGGAAACCCAAACGATCACGGATTGTCTACTAGGTCTAGTATGCTACTAAAACTCTGCGGATCTTGTGTGAATTTGTTTTTCTTGTCCGTTTGTCTACGTGCACACAGGATGACGTTATTATTGTCTTGTGATATACTCAAAACAGATAACCGTGTTTTGTAAATGTGAGAGTATATTAAGGTGCATGTTTTGTTAGTTAGAGAGTGACTGTATTAACTGTATACATGAGTTCGATAAGTAGCATGTATATCTTGTCGCTATGTTTAGTAGTTCGTACGTTAACTCTTAAAAACTCATGGAAAAAAACACTTGTTTTATATTTAAAATCGGAGATCAAATACGCATATAAATTGAACGAAAAATGATAAACCATTTTAGTGGCATGGTTGTAATCGGATAGTGTTTAACCATAAAGATTTTTTCTGAAAAGAAATAAATTGTCTTTGTTTATTTGGGGTTTAAAAAAACTCCCTTTACTTTGATCACTAATAATAAATCTGGATAATAACGCCAACCACCTTTCCCATCTAAACAACCCCCTAAAACCTATCACCAATCTTACGTCTAGGTTGTAACAGCGTCCCTTTGCGCAAAAAATAAAACAGGAAAGAAAGACGCGAAAAAAACAATATCTATCAATACAAAAATAATTATGTGTTATTGACAACTTTGTCAAGACAACGAAAAATCAAGTGTTTATTAAGAATGAGAGTTCACAGGGTCCAATAATGTTTTTGTTAAATAGGTGTTTTTCTGTAAGGAGTACTTGAATACGCATATTAATGTGCGTATATTAGTGTGCCTTTTTTCCTAGTCCGAGAGTCTATGTGTGAACTGTGCATATGGTTTCAGAGTGTTAGAGTATATATACTCTCGCTATGCTTATTGTGTGTGTAAATAAATATATGTGTATTATTTTTCCAGTCATAAAGTGTAATCCGTGAATAGTGTATATGCATTCAGGGGTTAGGGTATATATGCTCTCGCTACGTTTATTAGTTTATGAAAGTATATCATCATGCGTGTGTTTCATGAAGATGGCTTTTTGTCAAAAAGGGTTTGGCCAGAATGTGTCATACGCACATATGTTGTCACTGAAAGAAAAAGAATGATGCACTTTAAGATAATGGGTGTTCTCCCATTATATCTCTTACCTTGACTCCTTTTGAAAATAATCATAAACCCTTAGAGCAGATTTTTAAAAAGCGATTACGAATTACGATTCTTATCAGCACTCCAGAAATATAAGTTCGAAGTGTCATATATCCCATCGCGTGAGTCAGTAATTGCAGATACGGTTTCTTCATGTCTAATTGATTATACACAAGAGATATCAGATACATAATTTTTCACAAGCAAATGGACTTGCAGAAAGAAATATACAAACAACAAAAGCGATACTAGAAATTCTTTAAAAAGTAAGAAGTACCCATACTTAGCAATGCTAGCATTAAGAACAATTCGTCTACAATTAACAATCAATAGACGTCACTTATTAAAAACAAGTGAAAAGTAATCAAACAACACATATTGACTATTATGAAAGTATATTTAATGAACAAAACAAACAAACGCAACACACAACAACAATATTCACAAAACCAAACAATGTGTAGCAGTTACCTCCTCCTTTCAAAACATAACTACACCGGTTTGCCGGTAGGTGGCGCTTTATCACCAACAGGTGGCGCTGTAAAGCGACACCAGAGTTATCTGCCCTTCGGACTATAAAACCCGGAGCCAAACGGAAAATCTCTCTCTCTTTCACCGACCAGCATCGGAGAACAACGCTGGCACCAGCGCTCCGTTTCATTCGCCTTTTGGCCTCGACAGGACGACGCTGACACTAGCGTTCCGTTTCACTTTTTTCTTCTGGTCAATTGGCCTTGGCAGAACGACGCTAATACACTAGCGTTTCGTCTCACGCTTTTCTCTCCAACTAGTCTGGGCAAAACAACTACCAACACACGTTCCCTCCGTCAACACGTGGGCAAACACCAGTAAGAGTTCTCAACTCATTTTCTTTGTGTTACGGATTTCAAAGACTTTTCCTCTCGCCGGATTCATTCATTTCTTCTTATACCTTTTTCAAGAACTGTTTTTCCATCGACACACATGCATACATCACACACTTCATCATTCCACGTACACACACGTTCAATAAACGTTATTTGAACTACTTCATTTTTGTTTATTAATTATTACTCCGCCTTTGCATGCAACAATTGCTTGGTTTAACGAACACGTTTATAATCGGGGGAACACGACCCTCGATACTTAACAAATGCGAGGAAGAAGTATTAGGCTTCCAGCTTCATACAGAGAATAAATGAAAAAAAAACTTTTAAATAATCGGTGATGTTAGAAATTGGTAATTTCCCCTTTATATCTCTTACCATTCACCTTGACTGCATCCTCCCACCACCCCACTAAAAAGTACATGGCAGGAGAAACACCTCTATCTACTAAACGAGTCAGTTTCAATAAAGTCTTATAATCGTCTGCACGTGTCTGCTTTATTCCTTCTTGTTTAACCTTTGTAATTGTGTATTTACGTCTAATATAACAGACAGAAAACCGTCATATTTGTATTATTATATTACGCGTGCATTTTATTAATTAATATTTCTTGCGTTTTAATTGATTGAAAGAAACTGCTGATTTAAGTTTTCGTCTGATCAAGAATCGATACGTAAAAAAAATATATTCACTGCTGCTGATATTTCTAACAACATTTCTATTCCTAGGTCGATTGTCGCATGAACATCGAAAATGTTTTATAAGTTCTTTGGTGCTTCTTGCTTAAAAGGCCGAAAAAAAGATTTCTGTGTCTTTTAAAGTTTAAGAGGTAAATAAGGGGCAATAACTCTTAATTTTATTTTTGAGCCAGACTTTATCCTGAATTGTTATTTTGAGCCAAAATTTATCGTTAATTTTTAACAAGACTGATATTATCTTCAACTGGAATTATGGATTTGAAATTGTTCCAGTTCGAAGATGTGCTATATTTTACGTCAGAAAAAGCAAAGCAGATAGATTTTTTGCAAGCGCATGGTCTTATTTCTGGAGAAGAGACCTGTAATTGTGGGCATGAAATGCGACTTGTGCCAGCACGAGTGAAAACGGATAAAATCTTAATTTTTCCATTTATGTATACTTTGTTGTTCATTTATTACTAAAAAATTTTCAAAATCATAAATTTCCCATTTACGTATAATTTGTTGTTCATTTATTACTAATTAATTGAATGTCGCAGTAAATTACGTTACATGTAATAACAACAGGTGATAAGAGTTATTGCCCCTTATTTACCTCTTAAACTTTAAAAGACACAGAAATCTTTTTTTCGGCCTTTTAAGCAAGAAGCACCAGTTCTTTTCTGGAATAATTTATGAACGTCGTTTGACGATGTTTTAAAATTATGCTTTGCTTCTTTTATTGACAAATTATGAACTTTGTGAATTCTGAATGACCGTATTGCAGATCAAGGTTTGTAGATTGTAAGTCAGGCAATGTTTGATATTTTAATTTTATTTTTTCGTCTCCAATTGACGGAATTTTGAAGTGAAGATTTTTCGTTATTTTATCTGGAAGACTGGTTTGAATCCGAAGAGTATTTTGACGAGTTGATGTTGTGTTGCTGAAAATATGTTAGTTTGTCGAGTCGATTTGACGAGTCTAATATCGTGTTGTTTGCAATATGTATAAAATTTAGAATTTGTATTGGGAATCATTATCTTTTCAGATGCCTGTTTATCAATGTAAATTTAGTGTTTTGCTGGGCTAGTTATCGCGTGATTATTCGTATTTGATTCCAGAGTTGAACCGCTTGTTCAAGCGTCAAGCTATTCTTTTTATTCGGATTGTAGTTTATTTAAAGTAAAATGCATGAACATTTTGTTTATTCCCACGTGGTAAAAAGTAAACGGCATCATATTGAGTAAATTTTCTGCGTTTCATTTAAAATGGCGTCTCTTTAACCATCAACTGGTTCTCCAAGGAATTTGACTTAACTCCTTTCTGTTCAGTTCAGCGTGAAGTTTGTGTCCTGATCTGCTTTAATTTCCGCAGACAATTTATTTTGAGTTCATTTCATACGATTTTCAATGGTTGAAACAAATCCTTTCATTCATTTTTCTTATTCAGTTATTTTGTTATTTTCTAACCAAAATGTTGAAAAAAAAAGTCTGTGTCAAATAAATCGTTTGTAATACGAACATTTTTAGTTTTTTTTGGTAGTAATAATTTCACCTTCGAATTTAATTTTTTCACCAGTCACCGCTCTGGATATTTTGTTGGTTCTTAGGATGGTCGGTTTATCAAACCTTCTCCATGTATGCATTTTGATAATCGACACGTCTGAACCAGAATCTAATTGTAACTTGACACTTTTATTCAGGATTGTAACCTGTACATATTTTCGTATAATTCTGCTGCCATGTTTGTTCGTTTTGTAGGCGAACATTTTTAGAGCCTGCCAAATTAACACAATCTATTTTGTATAGATACTATCGGATTGACATCCTAATAACTAAGGGGAGACGAGTGCGACCTTTCTTTCAATTTGACTCAGCCCTTTTTCGGCAAATCACGTTGACAGAGGTCTCCGACCAATCACACACCAGAGATCATGCGTGACCACGCGTGATTTGAGCGATATAAAAGAAACTACGCCTTTCTTTTCCGCCTCTTTTTACCCGCTTCCCAGCAAGTAACAGGTCTTGTCAACAAAGTCTTTCTTTCCTTACGACCAGCGAAGAAATCCCATCAGAATGACTCGTAGGGGCATGGGGCAGGAAAGCCCTGACGACTGCTGTCTAACAGTAACTACACGCCGTCTCCCCGTTCCTCTCACCGTACACAGGACAAATTGTAAGCCTAACCTTTTTTCTTTCTCTGTTCGTTCAAACGCCAAATTCCTACCCTTTCGTACCCGGCAAAAACAGGGGTACAGAGACGGCTCAATTTCCTTAATTTACGCGCACACTAAAACACGTGTGCTTTACAAGAACATCTTTAAAAGACAATTTTATATAAACAGTAAAATGAACATTTTCCTGTGCACACAACTCAAGTTTTTCATTGTGGAATTTACACAATTTAATTGAACCACGTTGAATAAATTGCTATGTTTATATGTATTTTTGAGTGATTGCTTTCTTACTTTTTGTGTTGGTTATTGGCGTATTTTTACTCGTTCTTTCATGTTTAACGTTAAGAAGCCGTCAGAACCCCACAATACTCATACCTTCTGAAATATGAAGCGAATGATTTATCCTCGTCTGTTAAATATGTGAAATTGTCAATTGCCCTTCAAACGGCATTCTGAGGAAAAGCATATTCGTTCTACGTATTTTGACCTCATGCGATTTTGTCTGCATTCTGTTGATTGGTTTATGTTCGTTGTTCTTTTTTTGTAACCTTTCGTCGGCTTCTTTTTTTGCTCCTAAAGTCTTTCTTCTGCTTTTTTTTGTTCCAAAAGTCTTTCATCGGCTTCTTTTTGTTCTAGTAGTTTTTCCCAAGATTTTTGTAGCTGTTCCAGCTTGACCACGCGAGATTTGACCCCTTATAAAAGCAGCAGCAGATTTTCGTCTCTCGTTCTCTGTTTTCTAGACAACACACTCAAGATCATCGTTGTCACCCTCCCCTCGATCGAGAAGAAGGGGTCGCAAGTAAAAAAGTAGGTACAATCCTTAAATTCCTACCTTGAATGTTATAAATGAGACATTCGGATGTCAATGTCACGAATGAGATTTTCAGGCATCTATGTCACGAATGCGAAATGTTGAGATCCTCTCCCTTACCCCTCTCGTCTAACGTGCCTCATTATCCTTTGTTTCTTTTTTGAGGGGGTAGTAAGTCACATGTTTAGACTACTCTTTGTGAGACGTCTTTTTCTCTTTTTTTGTTGGTTTTAGTAGATTGAAAAAAGGGAGAAAACAAAACTTTATGATCTTAATTTATAAACATAAATAACAAAACGCCTGCAAAGAACAACAAAAAGGCGATGTTCACCTTAACAAGGGTTTCATTAATTGTTTAAATTAAATAAAACAAAAAACAGTTCCTTTCCTCCCTCGGAGATTTCTTAAAAGAAGGGGCTGGAATTGCGGCTTATATTTCCGAGACAAGAATAATGGACAATTGCATATTCAGAGTTTTGACAAACAAACAAATGAAATTCCTTTGACCGACACGTACATTTAAAGTTTTTTTAATTGGCTGAGAGAGTTTCTGTCAATCCCTGGGGTTGTGTCGGAAATCGTTAGTTGTCGGCTGGAGAATAGATATTTTTAAAAATGTCGATCTGGACGGATGCGGTATCATTCTTCCCGTCCGACTCGATACCAGCGGTAATTCCGTCGCTCTAGCCTTTTTTTTTGTAAAAAGAGGATAATAATTATTTTTCTATTTTGGCCGCTGGGTGAGCTGCCAAAATGAGGCAATTGAATGTGGATATAACATGAACAAAGAACGAAACAAACACACATATTACAATTGCCACGAAGAGACAAACGAAACTTTTTCAGGCTCGAACATACACACGCATTCTAGCAAACACTCATGTAACGAACGCAAGATTTATTATAAAAAATAAATTCTTTTTTTATTTGAATGTTTTTACGCTAAATGTTATTTTTAGTAAATGCTACTATTGTCTTTTTATTTCTTTTCCTTTCGTTCGTTTCAATATAGTAATAATAATGTTTTCTTTCTTCCCTTTGTTTTTTCGGTCAATTTTGGTTCACACGTGAATGAATAATCTTATATTTTACATTCTGTGCATAACGCAAATAGGTCAGAAATCGCTAAGTAAAACCCAATTATAATTCCTTAATAATATTTCCCTTAGAATGATGTGTGACCCGAATAGCAATATTTACACCAATAATATTGTACTAAGTCCCTTTAATTAATAAAGGCTCTTCCATAGTAAACGCACCAGACAACATGTGGGACCCTCAAACGACATGTTGCCATAAAGACTTCTCCTACTCTTTGTTCGGAACCACACGCCATAACGCCTTTTTATTATATACGAATGATTCAAAATGATGAAATGATTAAATAATAAAAAAAACATTCATATGAATTTGATACTTATCTATCATCATATTCGATTTAACGTTTGTTTTATATACTTTCAATGTAAAAAAATATATTATGGTGTTCATTGTTTTCGTTTTGTTCATGATTATTGATTAATTGAAGATTTTTAATCCTTATGTTAATTAGATGAATATTACTATTGACGTCACAAATTATTTTTAACGAAATACAGTGACGAATTAGGCAGAAACAATGTTTATGTTTTATTAGTAATTTGTGACCTATTTGCGTTAACAGATAATAATCGACCATGTGGGAACCAAAACATTTAGTGATCAACAACAACAAGTTATTTTAGGCGTTTGTAAAACTACGATTTCCTGGAATCCAAGAGTTAGTTTTTATTGAGTGTTCTTTGTTCTGTTTGTGCATTTGCCATAGAAAGTTTGTGGAAAAAGATAATGTGTGATATTTGAATGCGGGTTATTTGTTTGTGCGAGAAATGCAAAATATTATATACATTTCCTTTTTACCCCCCCCCCCCCCACCTCTTGACCGAGCCGGGGTTGGGGCGACCTCCTTGTGTGCTCCGTAGGCTGGTCGGATGAAAATTGGGGAGAGAGAGAAAGACAAAGAAACGGACCTTTTCGTTCTTTTTATAGGGGTCAGAACTCTCGCTCTGGTCTCATGGCGTGTCAATCTCTGATTGACAGGTCACTTCAGCCAATATGTTTCTACAAGACTTCCCTTTCTTTTTTGTCAGAAAGTTGTACATTATTCTCCCTATCCATGTCAGTGCCCGTGGCCTTTTGCCTAAGATCAAAGTGTAGCATCTGTTCCGATGGATACTGCACCCCATAGACTGGTATTGATTTACGCCGGTCTATGGGTCTGTTCTGTGCAGTTCTAGGAGGTCCACCCTCCCAGGCTTCGCCTCCCCTCATTGGGGAGGAGTAAGTTTATTGCTTACTGCCTGAAGCGCCCCTACCGGCGAATGCCGACAGGGCTGCCTAGGCAATTTTTAAACTCCACTTTCCCGACCTTGGGTCACATCTTACTTGTATGAGTAAGATAAAAACTGGCCTTGTGCCTAACTCCTGGAGAGGTGTAAATCAATACCCAGGTATATTTAACTAAACAACCTCCTCTATCTTTCTTTGTCTACTCCCGGCATGCACTATAAGCTTCGTTATAAGTCTGAATAACACCTGACTCTCGCCAGTATGCTTTTTCTTTCTCATACACTTGTGTTCTCTTGACTTTTTAAATACATCATAATGTACGGTAGTGGCAGCGAGGATGTAAAACACGTCTCAAATGTCGAAATATACAAAGTTATCGTCGGAACGAGCAACGGGTAAAGTTTTATCCCTCTTCCTAAGCGACAAGTTGAAGTCCATAACACTAGTGCTGCTGCTACTACTACTACTACAAAACGACCATCGTGCGAAAAGAGATGGCGAAAAGTATCGAACAACAATAATGCCGCCAAGCCGTTTGGATGCTAAAACAAACCCCGTTGAAGTTTGGAAATTATGCAAACAGATTTGGAATAACTACTGTATTATCACTAAACTAGCAGACCAGGATAAACTGTACCAAATAGCGTTGTCCCTAGACGCAGTCGGACCAGACACCCTCAATATCCGCAATGGCATTTAATTTGCCCTCAGCGAAAACAAAGATGACGTCGATACGATGATAGCCAAATTCGACCAACACTTGATAGGGAAGGCAAATGAGACCTATGAGCGATACCTTTTCAACAAAAGAGACCAAGAACCAGGTGAGACTATCGACTCGTACATTACGGTACTAGGCAACTTAGAGAAATCGTACAATTTTTGTGAATATCTACATGATACTCTGCTACACGACCATGTCGTATTAGGGGTGAGAGAGTACCATGCCCGTAAAAGATTGCTGCAAAATACGGCGTTTAAATTTCAACAAAGTGTTCACATATGCCGTAGCTGCGAAACAACGGATACACAGCTGGAAATAATTAATCTTGAGCAACAAGAACATATTAACAAAGTCCAAGGCCCGGGTTACAAAAAAGAGAAACAAAAGTACGGACAAATAGATTGTGATTTCTGTGGAAAAAGAAAAGAAGCTTGTCTTGCATGGGGCCAGAAATACAACCTTTGCAGTTAAAAAATCCACTTTTCGTTGAAATGCCCGGAGAAACGGCACGGTGAGAGACTAAGACTGTCTAAACCAAAAATCAAATAGTGTCCAACTCCGACTCTTCTAGCGATATGGACTACGTACTAAGCGTAAGTTCCTGGAGAGAAGGAGAGAAAACAACAGAACCATTTATACTAGAATGACGTGTTATATCTACATATGTTGCCCCATAAAGCATAAAAAAGGGAGCAGGGGACTTGTCGGCACATGTTCCCCTACGCATACAGAAAACGGGGTGCAGACGGCGACGTTCATCAAAAATGGGTCAACAGGATGCTTAACAGACAGGCTTGCATAAGTCAGCCCACGAATTTGCGTGGACAGAAAACTCAACCAATTCATCCCCGCATAGGAGACGGGCCTCGGCCGTCGTTGGGAGCGGACGTCGGGAGATGACGACTCACACGCTGTCAATCTCAAACAATTTATCTCTGCACACAAAACCATGGAGAAGGTCCCCGACCAGCGTTAGGAGCGGTCGGCTGAAGCCTGGCGGACTACCTCGCCGTCATGTCGGGCAATTTGTCCCCGCACACAGAATCAAAGGAGAAGGTCTCGAACCGACGTTAAGAGCGGACGTCTGGAGGTAACAGTTCACACCGCTGGCATATCAAAGAATGTATCCCCGCATAGGAGAAGGTCCCGGACAGGCGTGAAGAACGGACGCTTCTGAAATCGACGGCCCACCCCGCTGTCATATTCAGACAATTTATCCCCGCACACAAAATCAAAAATAGGAAAAGAGAAATTTGAAAATTAACGCTTAAGAAATACAGCGACATTTAATACGGCTGTCTACCGGACACCAAAAGAAAAACCCTGGTCCAACAAAATTTATTACGACCGACCAGTCAATCAGCAGACCTCTCCAACGTTGAGATTACGTATATCCCAGGACCCTAAAAACAGCTCGTTAAGAACGGACCACAGAATATAAATTTCTGTTAAAATGTATTTCCCTCCGCCGTCAAACCTAAAAGGCATGTGTTTACGACATAAGGATAAAAACAAAAACAAAAGAAGAAATACTATATTAATTTGTCCTAAATCAAGCTTTCTTATTGTTTATATTGTCGTCTTAATTATTAAAATCGCGGGGAACGAGTGATCATTCAATCGTTCCCCGCGATTTTAACACATTTGCCTTTATATCTCGATCTCTCGTGGGAGGAGAAAGACTTCTCATTTGTTTTCCTCGAATTTCATAAGAAAAAAGAACTTTCCTATTTTCATTTTCATAAAGGCTATAAGCCTTCTTAATTGCTATATTTGAACTCGTTACGGTCTCTTCACAAAAGAGCAACGTACCCGCGCAGGAACGCGTGAAAATAAGTTTAACAATTATAACATTTGGTTTTCGACACAATTATAACATTGGTGTCAGAAAAAAAAGAACTTTCCTGTTTTCATTTTCATAAAGGCTATATGCCTTAATTGCTATAATTGAACTTTTAATTCTGATCAACTTTCTTGGAATAACAAAAACCAGCCTCTTTTAGATAACTCCGTTTGTTCGGAGAATATTAGTTGATCTTGTATATAAAAATAATAATAAATAAATACATACTTTGTATGTACTGTTAATTTGTCTTAGTTGTTTATACTATCGGATTGACATCCTAATAACTAAGGAAAGACAAGTACGACCTTTCCTTCAATTTGACTCAGCCCTTTTTTCGTCTCTAAGAAAGAGAACCTGCGGAACCTTTGATCTCGGCAAATCACGTTGTACAGAAGTTTCCGACCAATCACAGACCAGAGATCATGCGTCACCATGCGTGATTTGGGTGATATAAAAGAAGATACGCCTTTCTTCTCCTCCTCTTTTTACCCGCTCCCAGCAAGTAACACGGTCCTGTCAACGAGGTCTTTCTCTCCCTACGACCAGCGATTAAGACAATCCCATCAGCATGACTCGAAAAGCATGTGAGCGAGAAAACACTACTACTACTGTCTTACAGTTTACTACACGCCGTCTGCCCTTTCCTCCTCACCGGACACAGGACGAATAGTAAGCCTAACCCTTTTTTTCCTTTCTCTGTTAAGCGCGTTCGAACGCCAAATTCGTACCATGCCGTACGCACCAAAAAAAAGGGGTAGAGAGACGGCTCATTTTCTTTAATTTACGCGCACACCAAAACACGTGTGCTTTCCAAGAAGAAACTTTAAAAGACAATTTTATACAAACAGTAAAATGCTCATTTTCCTTAAATTACGCGCACACCAAAACACGTGTGCTTTCCAAGAAGAAACTTTAAAAGGCAATTTTATACAAACAGTGAACTGCTCATTTTCCTTAAATTACGCGCACACCAAAACACGTGTGCTTTCCAAGAAGAAACTTTAAAAGACAATTTTATACAAACAGTAAAATGCTCATTTTCCTTAAATTACGCGCACACCAAAACACGTGTGCTTTCCAAGAAGAAACTTTAAAAGACAATTTTATACAAACAGTAAAATGCTCATTTTCCTTAAATTACGCGCACACCAAAACACGTGTGCTTTCCAAGAAGAAACTTTAAAAGGCAATTTTATACAAACAGTGAACTGCTCATTTTCCTTAAATTACGCGCACACCAAAACACGTGTGCTTTCCAAGAAGAAACTTTAAAAGGCAATTTTATACAAACAGTAAAATGCTCATTTTCCTTAAATTACGCGCACACCAAAACACCTGTGCTTTCCAAGAAGAAACTTTAAAAGACAATTTTATACAAACAGTAAAATGAACATTTTCCTGTGCACACAACTCAAGTTTTTCATTGAGGAATTTACACAATTTAATTGAACCACGTTGAATAAATTGTTATGTTTATATGTATTTTTGAGTGCTGGCTTTCTTACTTTTTGTGTTGGTTATTGGCGTATTTTTACTCGTTCTTTCATGTTTAACGTTAAGGATTCGTCTGTACCCCCACAATACAATATATGTTTATAATTTGTGATAGGATGTGTTATTCTATCGCCGGGGTGGATGTTATCAATTATGGCACCCTTGGAAGTGTTGTTAATGGCGGGAGATTCGAAAAGAATAAAGGATTAACCACAGTGGCGAAGGATTGCCGGACAAATGGTTATGCGTGAATCCCCCGACCATAGGTAGTGAGAGAGATGCCTTTGTAACGGCATGTCCTCCCACTGTGTTGGACTCCGCCGGACCACGTGTAGATTAAATTAAGATGTTAAAGACAAACAAAGAAGAAAGAAAGAAAACATTAAAAAAACTTATATTAGAAAGTAAGCTAAGGAATGAGAAAGCTAAACAACATAAGAATGTTCTTTTATAAAATTAATAAAAGGAAAACATTTATATTTAACAGAACAATTTATTTAACAAACATAATTGTAAGCGTAAATATATGCGAGCGTGTAATGTCTTTGTGTGGAAAATTTGTAAATGGTGTATGTGTGAGGAAAAGTTTCGTTTGGATTAAAAGAGATTCTTAAAGAAATGTTCCTTTGGATTAAAGATGCTTGAAGAAAAGGGATTACCTTTTTTCCTCCCTCCACACTGCTCGTTCGAGCTAGTGTAGAGGGGGGGGTAGACGAGAGTTCTTTGTGTGCGTTCGTCCCAAAACGCCGAGAGAAAAAGAGAGAAAGAGGATGGAACGCGTGCCCTTTTATATATCACCAAAATCACGTGTGGTCAAGTTGGCCGGAATCCTTCGGCAAACGGGATTCTGCGTGACTTCGCGAGGTTCTCTACTTCAGAGACGAAGAAAAACTAAGCAAATAAATAAAGAAAGAGAGTACCTAGTTGTGGCGTTCACCACAATTCATTCTTATGGAGTACAGTTTGATTTCCTTTCATCGGGTTTTCAACCTTTTCACATTTTACATTCGTGGCTGAACTACGTGTAGGTAACGTTCAGTGTCTTACTACCACAATTATAAAAGACGCTAGACAATAAACAGGTAACATTTCAAGTCGACTGTGCTGCTACTGTTAATGTAATTCCACTAACATACGTACGCGGTGTAAGTTTACAACCAGCGTCTAAAGAATTACAGATTTGGAATACAATCGAACTCGTACCGCTCGCCAGATGCAGGATTACATTGCGCCCCCCCCTCCCCCAAAAACACGAAAAAGTACTCTGTTGAGTTCACGGTGGTTAAAGAGGAGGTAACCCCATTGCTAGGAAAACGGGCTAGTGAACAGATGAACTTAATAATAGTACATTATGACACCATTGCAAACGTTCACTCAAACCCGGTCTGTAAACGACTGATGAGAGAGTTTTTTACGTATCCTGGTCGAATGCACCTACAAGTGGACCCAACCATGACACCTCATACTCAGTCGGACGTATACAAGTATCGATGATTCTTCGAGTGAACAAGTGTAGTGTTACTGCACCGGATTCACCGGTGAGGGGACGAGTTACGGCCCCTACCGATGACTCAGTTAGAATGTAATTTGACCGCCAATAAACCTTGTTATTTATCCTATACTTCTCTCCATCTTACTACTTACTTAACCCAGCCGATAACATTACATGGTGTCAGAAGTGGGATACAATTTGTGGAGACCAAAAACAAACAAAGTAAAATATCGGATATCGTAGTAAGAAAAACAAAGGATTTCTAAGAGAAAGAAAATTCTGTAATTTATGTAACATGTGCAGACAGAGTAGTGTCCCTTGAACTAAGAAACCAACTAACATCCGGGTTTCACTACGCATGTGTAGCCGCCATTACAGTAGTATCATCGTGTACAGAACGACTAATAAAACGAGTTTAAATATACATCTCCTCTTGTGAGTTTATTACAAATTGGCGACGAGGATTCGAAGAAAAAACGAATTATGGCTACTTTCGGTCGGTTGGAATCGTTTGATAGTACAAGTGAACAATGGGACCAATATATCGAACGTCGGGAGAACTTTTTCGAAGCAAACGAGATACTCGACGATACAACTCACGTGAAAAAGAGGAGAGCGATTTTTTTATCGGTCTGTGGGAGCAAGGTATATAAACAAATATCAAGTTTATTAGCTCCAGAAAAACCGAAAGATAAAGAATTTGACGAACTTTTCAAAATCATGCAAAATTATTTCATCCCAAAGCCGTCTGTGATCGTTCAGAGAACAAAGTTTTATACAAGTGTTATATAGCAGATCTCACTCTATCCGGAACTAATGTTGGACAGCGACATGCTGAGCGTTCACCGTTTCCGGAGAGCTACAAAAAGAAACACAAGAAAAAAGGGGCTTGGCGCTAGTTGGAGGTAGCCGCTATTTTTCTTTTCTTTCCCAGCTAGCGACCAACGAGTGAACACGTAGAAGAAAGGGTCACTCCGTCGCCGTCGCCGCCGTCATCAAGAATTAAGATAACAACTTAACCGTCGCCGTCGCCGCCGTCATCAAGAATTAAGATAAACAACTTAACCGTCGCCGTCGCCGCCGTCATCAAGAATTAAGATAAACAACTTAACCGTCGCCGTCACCGTCGTCATCAAGGAATTAAGAATAAAAAGAACGATCTTTGCTTTGGGGTAAATAAATATATTTGATTAATCCTATTCAAGTTGTCCGTGTTTCCTTGCAACCATACGCTTGTCTATCACACTGGTGTCAGAAGCGTACAGCAAGTTAAATATATCGAACGTCGGGAGAACTTTTTCGAAGCAAACGAGATACTCGACGATACAACTCACGTGAAAAAGAGGAGAGCGATTTTTTTATCGGTCTGTGGGAGCAAGGTATATAAACAAATATCAAGTTTATTAGCTCCAGAAAAACCGAAAGATAAAGAATTTGACGAACTACACGAACTACACGAACTTCACACGGGACGAACTTTTCACCCTCATTAGAGAGCAGAGAACACTATTGTTCAATTTGAAGACAGGGGCGGAACAGCCATCCGAACGTGTAATTCAAGAGGTTCAAACCGACTTAGACGACATGCTGGCGGCTTTAAGGCTGACTCCTTCGACAGCAACCCGTACGAATCAGAAGGAGAACGAGTATAGCGTAGTTATACGTCAACAGGCTATCCGGGACGTTCTCAAACAGCAGAAATTATTCCGCCCGGGAAATGACGTGAACCAATTCATCACGGCGCTGAACAAAGCTTATACCATCCACGTCGCACCGGAATTGGAGAGATATCCCAGCCTAGAAGGCGAGTTCGTCAAATCCGCGAAAGATTTACTTGACCAGGGTATCTTTCAGCAGATGGTGGATTCAAAGTCAGACTCGTCCACTTTTGAGGAACTAAAGGAGTACTTGCAAGCGGCCCACGGCAGCCAGATGACGAGCTTCCAGCACCTTAGCCGAGCCTGGGACTTGGAGCGAATAGACGGCGAAAAATTACCAGACTTCGCATCTCGCCTGGAGAACACTTCGAGAGATGCTGCCGTCCACATTAAAACGAAATTCAAAAAGGATAAAAAGACAGACCTGACAGTGGACGGTCTGGTTTCCATAATAGGCGCGATGCTGATGAGCGAAAAGGTGAAAACCTGGACTCCAAATATTTACACTCACCTAGTAAAGACGATGGACAGTCATTACAATGCGATCGGCATAGCTTGCGAGGCCCAGCGATACATCGATCGTGGTGTAAAATCTGACGTCTCCTCGCCACAAGAAGCCTACTATACACAGAAATCACAGCAGTCTTACCAGGATGAGGCGTCACTCAGAACGACCCTGTCACCCCAACTCAGTAGGCAGCCACACCAGAGAGGCCCCGTCAACCAACATCCGAAGCAAGACCGTCCGCGAGGTCGCAAAGGTCGCCAGCACAATTCACAGACCCCGTTATGCCGGAATTACCTCGGGGTCGACCCTGCTTTCGCGGACACAATTGCCCATTCCTCCACCCGCCTCGCACCCAAGCACAGGCTCATATCGCTGCAATGGATAATGACCAGACATTCATAACACAGGATTTTCCGTTCGGGCAGGACGAGATGTGATGCTTCGTTCGCCCGACCCTCACATCAGCCATCACGTCTTCAATTTTCAAGGACCTAACCACCATTCACCGCTCGTCCAATCCTCATTCAATATTGACGGTGTGTACTTCTCCGGCATCGCGATGTTAGACTCAGGATGCTCCACGTGCATCATACCGCTGTCCCAGCTTCCCAAAAAAGCTGAAAAATATATGACCCGCACTGATATTCGGGTGAAGGGTATCGATGGGAGCATAGCCGTCCTGGGTGAACTGACATGTGACGTCACGATTGGCAACCACAATTCCCCACGTTCAAAAAAGTGAAAGTGCTTGTTACAACCCAAAACACACCAATCCTGATCGGCCAGAATATCCTGCGTCACAGCACGCTCAGCTCATATATAATTGACAACCAAAATTCCACGGTAAAATTCAGGCGCACATTTCCCTCGGGTTCCTTATCACACGCCGCGACCATCGCGCCGCCGACATCGTCGACCCACGTTTCTGCATGTGAACCCCAAACTGCTGTATTCCAGAGTCTCAAGTCGGAACCTCAACCGAACGCCCAGACACTGGAAGATAAATTAACTTGGCTGAAGCAGAACACTGGGCTATCGCTGCCGAATCACCCAAACCGGGACGAATTGGAGGATACGGCGAACCTTCTTATCAAATTCGCTGACATCATCGGCTCGAATGACAACAAACCAGGGACGTTCATCCGACCCATCCGGATACCGACCAACGGCCAATCCCGCAGTCAGAAGCAACACCCGATCGCCCAGGCCTTGGAAGCCGATGTCGATAGCGAAATCAGACGCATGGCGAATGAAGGCGTTATCGAAAAATGCAGTGACCCCAGGGGCTTTAACAGCCCAGTGTTCGCTGTGCGCAAGAAAAACGGTTCAGTTCGCGTAGTGGCTAATTTCAAGAGAACACTGAACAAGGTCTTAGTCGATCTGGACCCTTACCCAATACCGAGGATAGACCATCTATTTAACAAGATCGGCAGGGGCAACACCTACTTTGCTTCTCTGGATCTTCGCAGCGGCTACTGGCAAATCGAAATCGACCAGCAGGACCGTCACAAAACCGCGTTTACATGGAAGGACCAGTGCTACCAGTACACTCGTCTGGCCTTCGGTCTTACCTCTGCCGGACAGATCTTTTCACGTTGCGTAGCGGAAGCTTTAGCCACAGTCAGTTCACGCGATAACATCTCGTCGTACATCGACGACAACTTGGTACATGCAAGAACATTCAATGAATACATATTCGCTCTGGAACAGCTTTTTACCGCCCTCCGGAATTTTGGTCTCAAGCTAAACCCGGAAAAATGCGCATTTCTTGCACCTGAGGCAAAATTCCTCGGACGCATTATAACCAGTGACGGTTTCAAGCCTGATCCTGAATACGTTCGGGCTATCCGAGAAATGAAGCCCCCAACTTCGAAAAAGGAACTACAAAGCCTTATCGGGCGGTTGGTATGGATTAGGCAATTCCTTGAAACGCGCTTGCAGGAACAAATCCGATTGGACACATTTTCAAAACTCATGTCTCCCATTCATGACCTCAACAGGGCCAATAAACCTTTTCTCTGGACTGAGAGTGCCGACAAAGCCTTCAGAAGAATCAAAGAACGGCTTGCCTCTCCACCAATCATTTCATTCCCGGATTTTTCAAAGCTGTTTACACTCACCACCGACGCTAGCGATGTCGCATGTGGTGCGATCCTAATGCCAGAAGCTGACAACGGGAAGAAGAATATCATAGCTGTTGCTTCACATGCATTCAACCCCACGGAACAGAACTGGTCCATGATGGAACGGGAGGCCTACGCTATCAAGTGGGCGATAATTAAGTTTGATTATTTTCTCCGAAACCGCCCCTTTGTTCTTTTCACCGACCACAGGTCATTGACGTATCTGGATCAGCGGGTATTTAATAATGCCAAAATACGGAGATGGCAAGAAGAAATTTCGTGCTACGATTTTGTTCTCGAATACATCGAGGGCGAATCGAACATTTGGGCTGACATGCTCAGTAGGGGTTGCGAGCAGAAGAAGGCCAAAACTCCGTATGACCCGACCCCAGCAGGCCAGACTTTCGAGCTAAGTGGGTCAGTTTTACGCATGTATATACCGTCTTGGTGCCTCAGCGAACTTAACGGTTTACGGTTGATTCCTAAGACTCACTCACCACAAGGCACCCGTGCACAAGAAAACATCAGCAATGCGTTCTTTGCATATCATTCGTCATCCTCCATCCCTACAGAGAGAATCTGCAATCACTTGGGCATTGCAGAAGAACAACAGAAGGATGAAACATTAGCGAAGATCATCAGTGCCCTCCAGTCACCCTCACCGGATAAACCACATATTGATCCCGACGATCACCGTGCTACGCTCTTCAATAGACACTTCCAACAATTTTTTCTGGAGCCAGGCACCTCCGTTTTGATGATTCGGGACAGCAACAACTCCCCCAAACTGGTTGTGCCGTATAAACTTCGTGCCAGATACCTCTCGCAAGCACATGAAGGCACGAATCACTCGGGCATCACGCGCATGCAAGAACTCATGTCCAGTTATTGGTGGGAGTTCAAGAACCGCGACATCAAGGCCTACGTTGACTCTTGCGTAACATGCGCAAAATGCAAAGGGAACTATGGCAAACGCACCCACTGGCCCATGGGTCACTGCAAACGCGGAAAGAAACCATTTGAGTTGGTCTTCATAGACTTTGTGACAATGCCAAACTCGAAAGGAAAACGTTACATCCTGACAATTTTGGACAGCTTTAGTCGGTACTTCACGGCCATATCATGCGCAAGGGACCGTGCCATTGACGCAGCCCGTGGGTTGTATCAATTCTTCCTTCGACACAGGGAGATTCCACGGATTGTTTCATCTGACCGTGGCACACACTTCACGGGAGACGTGTACAGACGATTCTGCGACCAGTTGGCTATCACGCAGGAACTCCACTGTCCGTGGAGACCACAGAGCTCAGGCAACATCGAGCGACAACATCGAACGATGAAAAACGCGCTATATATGCTATGCGAGGACAGAAATTGCGAGTGGACTGACGTCCTGGGATCTGTGGTCTCGTCCATGAACGCCACGGTCAATAGCGCTACCGGTGTCTCCCCCCATTACGCAATCACTGGTCGTCATCCCAACATTGGTTTGCCTATGCTTCACAATAAACAAATCAGAAGCGACGATCCGGGGGCATATGGCATGGAGATCAATGCCCTGCTGAGGCAGGTTCACCACCATGTCACTCTGGCCAACGACGAGGCTGACCACAAACTTGAGAGGAATGCGCATAATCCTACTTGCAAAGACTCAATACAAGTGGGTGACAGGGTCTTACTTCATCGGCCACAATCAGGACCGGCCCGAGCATCTCATCTTCCTTGGGTGGGGAATTTCACGGTCACAAAGTCAAATGATGTGATGTGCCAGGTGCAAGATGAAAAGGGTGATACAGCCTGGATCCACCGCGCACATATCAGACAACTGGCCCCTCGACCACCACACCTATGCAACACACCCTTACCCCTCTCACCATGTACCAACCACAAAAATCACGTCGAACCGCAGTCACCAAGGGACCCAGAGCCAACTCACGACATACACCCTACAACATTACAAGAGGGCAATACAGACAGTACTCCGCTACCAGCGAGAATGACGAGAGGACGACTACCTGCACGCTTCAAGGACTTTGTCATGAACTGAGGATATCCCACGGACTAGTTCACAAACCTGATTGAGATCTGAGGGGGCATTTGTTATATAGCAGATCTCACTCTATCCGGAACTAATGTTGGACAGCGACATGCTGAGCGTTCACCGTTTCCGGAGAGCTACAAAAAGAAAAACAATAAAAAAGGGGCTTGGCGCTAGTTGGAGGTAGCCGCCATTTTTCTTTTCTTTCCCAGCTAGCGACCAACGAGTGAACACGTAGAAGAAAGGGTCACTCCGTCGCCGTCGCCGTCGCCGTCGCCGTCGCCGTCGCCGCCGTCATCAAGAATTAAGATAACAACTTAACCGTCGCCGTCGCCGCCGTCATCAAGAATTAAGATAAACAACTTAACCGTCGCCGTCGCCGCCGTCATCAAGAATTAAGATAAACAACTTAACCGTCGCCGTCGCCGCCGTCATCAAGAATTAAGATAAACAACTTAACCGTCGCCGCCGTCATCAAGAATTAAGATAAACAACTTAACCGTCGCCGTCGCCGTCGTCATCAAGGAATTAAGAATAAAAAGAACGATCTTTGCTTTGGGGTAAATTAATATATTTGATTAATCTTATTCAAGTTGTCCGTGTTTCTTTGCAACCATACGCTTGTCTATCACACAAGAAACCGCCAACCAGGCGAGTCGATCACAGATTATGTGGCAGAATTAAGAAGCATGTGTGAAGATTGTCGTTTTGGAACGTTTTTCACGAAATGCTACGGGATAAACTCGTAGTAGGAGTAAACGATGACAACATTCAGAGGAGACTACTTGCAGAGAAAGACACAATAACTTTTAACGAAGCTTTCAAAATAGCGGTCAACATCGAATCTGCCTCCAAACATTTACGAGATATTCAAACAAAAACAATAGAAGTAAACAAAATGTTCACATTACCACGGAGGCAGACCGAAAAAATAAAATATGAGAACAGATCGAATGAAAGGTCGGAAGAAGAGTGTACTCGTTGTGGAGCAACACACGAAACAAGTAAGTGTCCTTTTAGATATGCCATGTGTCACTACTGTAAAAGACAAGGGCACATAGCAGAGAAATGTTTTAAATTAAACATGAAAAAGAAACCCCCCAATAGGTTAGAAAAGAAAAAAAATTCAGTGAGGAAAATAGAAGGGGAAGCCACAGACTCGGATAATTCCGAGGAAGTTTATACCATAAATAGGATCAGAGTGCCACTGGAAAAAGTAGACCCCTATTGTGTAGACATCAACATTTGTGACAAGAGGGTTTCTATGGAGATAGATACAGGAGCATCTGTAACGATAATGGGACTAAAAACGTGGAAAAAATAAACAACAAAAAGTTGCTGGAGCCCACAAAAGTGCGTCTTAGGTCTTATACAGGAAATTGCATCCAGGTGATGGGACAAACAAAAGTTCCAGTGCAGTTGGACAGTCGTCGGGTGGAATTACCGTTAATTGTGGTAGCGGGGGATTCACCCACACTCCTGGGAAGAAACTGGCTGCAACATGTGAGGTTGCCATGGAAGGAGATTTTTAAGGTGCAGACAATAAAGGAGACTGACCAAGACAAATTGAAAGAAATATTAGCAAAGCGTGAGGCTGTGTTCGATGGGAAGTTAGGTCAAGTGAAAGGAACCCAGGCCAGTTTGTATATAAACCCAGAGGCAAAACCCAGGTATTTCAAACCAAGGTCAGTACCCTATATGCTGAAGAAGAAAATAGAAGAGGAATTAGGAAAACTGCAAAAAGAAGGAACAATTTCACCAGTGGAATTCTCTGAATGGGCTACACCAATAGTACCCATTTTAAAAGCGGATCAGTCTGTACGTATTTGTGGGGACTATAAAGTGACAATCAATCCAGTCACTAAATTGGATAATTATCCAATACCAAAAACAGAAGATCTGTATGCTACATTGGGTGGAGGTGAGGCCTATACCAAGCTAGATTTAAGCCAAGCTTACCAGCAATTACTGATGGATGAAAAATCTAGAAAATTAACAACTATCAATACTCATAAAGGCCTTTTCATGTACAACCGACTATGCTATGGATTGAAATCAGCCCCAGGAATATTTCAGAGAACTATGGAAAACATTTTGCAGGGCATTGAAAATGTAATTGTTAGAATTGACGACATTCTACTGACAGGCAAAACCAGGAAAAAACACTTAGAGACCCTGGAGGAAGTTTTAAACAGGCTAGGAAAAAGTGGAATTAAATTAAACCGGGAAAAATGCAAATTTTTAGTGCCCGAGGTATTATATCTAGGCCACATAGTAAACAGGGAAGGCATAAAACCTGCAGAGGAAAAAGTGAAATCGATCAAGCAGGCACCACGCCCAACATCGGTAAAGGAGCTACAAGCTTTTCTGGGGATGATGAATTATTATGCCCAGTACATTCCGAACATTTCAAACATTCTAGCTCCTTTGCATCAGTTATTGAAGAAGGAATCAATATGGGAGTGGACGTCAAAACAAGAAAGAGCATGGGAAGAAGCAAAAGAACAATTAACTTCCTCAAAAGTGTTGGTACATTTCGACCCAAACAAAGCCGTGACAGTGGCATCTGATGCTTCCCCATATGGGGTGGGTGCTGTACTATCTCACATCATGGGGGATGGCTCCGAAAGACCAATAGCTTTTGTATCACGGACCCTCGCACCAGCAGAAAAGAATTACGCCCAAATTGATAAGGAGGCATTGGCAGTAGTTTTTGGGGTGAAAAAATTTCACCAGTATCTGTATGGAAGGCCATTAACATTATATACTGATCATAAGCCGCTCTTGGGATATTTTAAAGAAAATAGGAAAATCCCAGAGATCAGTTCGGCGAGAATTCAACGTTGGGCAGTAATCCTATCTGCATATTCATACAAGCTAGAATATCGGGAGGGAAGAAAAAATGGAAATGCCGATGGGTTGAGTAGGTTGCCAAGATCTATAACACTGGGAGAAGTGCCCATACCAGAGGAGAACATTATGCTGCTAGACTACCTGGATCAAGCTCCTGTTACACATCAAGAAATCGCCAGGTGGACAAAAAAGGATAAACTCCTAAAACAGGTGCTGGACTATGTAAAAAATGGGTGGCCAGAGAAGTGTCCTACTACAGAAGATTGGCACCCTTATTTTAATAGAAGACATGAATTGGGAATTGTGGAGGAATGTTTACTGTGGGGAAAGCGAGTAGTGGTGCCAATACAAGGGCGGAAAGAACTTTTAGAGGCACTCTATGAGGGACATCCAGGAATTGTAAAAATGAAAGGGCTGAGCAGAAGCTATTTCTGGTGGCCAAAATTAGACCAGGAAATAGAATTTAAGGTGAGGAATTGCTATGAGTGTCAACAAACCAATCAAATGCCAGCAACCGCACCTTTACATTCTTGGGAAATCCCTGAAGAGGAGTGGTCCAGACTTCACATAGATTATGCAGGCCCATTTAAAGGTCACATGTTTCTGGTAATAGTGGATGCGTTCAGCAAATGGTTAGACGTCTACATGTCAAACTCATCCACCACAAACGCCACCCTGGAACACCTACAAAGATGTTTTGCAACTCACGGGTTGCCCCAAAAAATTGTAACTGATAATGCAGCCGTTTTTGTAGGTGAAGAATTCCAAGCATTTATGTCAAGACAAGGAATCCAACATATCACAACAGCCCCAAAACACCCATCTTCAAATAGATTGGCTGAAAGATATATGCGGATTTTTAAGGAAGGAATGAAAAAAATGAGTCATGAGAAAGGCTCCCTAAGTTCAAAACTGAGCCGTTTCTTGTTGTCATATAACTCTACACCACAAACGGTCACAGGCATATCACCAGCAGAATTATTAATGAACCGGAAAATAAAGACAGTTTTGGATTGGATCATTCCGCAGAAAACTACAGTGAGGGAGCGTATGAGAAAACACCAGGAAATTCAAAAGAAATATCATGACAACTCTCGGAGCATACGAGAATTTAGAGAAGGTGAATTAGTCTGGGCCAAAAATTTCTATACAGGACCAAGATGGAAAAAGGGAGTGGTCAAGAGACGGACAGGTTTAGTGTCATATGAAATTAAACTGGAGTCGGGGACAGTGGTAAGGAGACATGTGGATCATGTAAAAAAACAGATGGTGCGGGACGCAGATAGAGCTTCGGAAATAGGAAGAACACGTCCACAAAATAGAAATCAAAATTTGGATACAGACTGGGTGATTCCACTGACCCTAGGCACCAGTAGTCCAGGTAGCTTGAGTCCGGACCAGGAAACAACAAATGGAGGGGGGAATACACAGCAGGAGGCCCCAGTAAGAGAAACCATTAGATGTGGTGAAAGAACAAAAAACAAACCGAAGCACTTGAAAGACTATGTCACATAAACAAGTAATTCGGAACTATGGGTGGAGGGATGTAATGTATGTAACATGTGCAGACAGAGTAGTGTCCCTTGAACTAAGAAACCAACTAACATCCGGGTTTCACTACGCATGTGTAGCCGCCATTACAGTAGTATCATCGTGTACAGAACGACTAATAAAACGAGTTTAAATATACATCTCTTGTGAGTTTATTACAAATTCTACTATCGATAAACAAACGACTTACGGAAAACGGTCCCACAGACAAAAAAAAAGTAAGAAAAAAGAGAACAGTAAGTACAGAAATTAGTTTTTCTCATATATATCGTATACTTTTGAAAAATGCCTCACACGGACATAAAGCAATATTCTGCTAATATACCACCCCTCGAACGAATGACTCTCGTTGGAAATGTTGCTAATAATTGGCGAAAATTTAAACGAAATTTTCTCAATTATTCCATCGCTAGTAGATTGTCTAAAGAAGCAGATACTTCATATCAGACATCGGTATTTTTAGCAACTATCGGGGAAGATAGTTACGATATATATGAAGGGTTGAAGTTTAACTCTGAGGAAGAAAAGATGGACCTAGAGAAGGTTATGAAGAAGTTTGAGGATTTTTATCGTGGGCGAAACGCACGAAGCTTACGAATCCTATACATTCCATCTTCGCAAGCAAGAAGTATCGGAAGGTATCGAGACCTATATAGCTGCTCTTCGACAACTTGCAAAGAACTGCAATTTCGGACAGCTACAGGATAGGCTTATTCGAGACCAAGTCGTTGTCGGATTTCAAAGCGATACCGCCAGAGAAAAGTTACTGTCTGATAAACAGCTTACTCTAGACAAGTGCCTACAAATAGGTAGAGCCTACGAAACTTCGAAACAACAGACGCAGGCCATTTCCTCCGGTGCCGATGCAGCGGATCCTCAAATCAACCGGGTTACGAAGCGAACCTACAAGACAAACTTCACCAAACAACCACATCTGAAATCGAAAATGCCTAGCAAATGCACACGCTGCGGGAAATTTCCATTCCACAATAGAAATGACTGCCCAGCAAAAGATGCATGCTGCAGAATTTGTTCGCAGAAAGGGCATTATGCAAAATTTTGCAGAACCGATAAGGCGAAGGTTAGAGAAATAAGATTTTATATTATGCGTTGATACAGGTGAGTATTAAATAAAGCCAAGTTAGTAACTTGTTATTGAAGCATTCATTAACAGAGGCGAGACACACGTGTGGAAGTAACAAGCAATTTATTTACACTGAATACATAGCAGTTTACCACTAATACACGTAGTGGGAGGTTGCAGTCAAGAGTGACGGTGGGAGTCACTAAAGTCAACGGGAGATAACTCGTGTTTACATAACATCTCCGTTTTTTTTCTTTGTTTTAACTGAAAAATAAAAGTATTTTTATTTTTTAGAGTTTTCTCATTTAGTCTCTGTATCGGGCTGGACATTTAATTGGTCTCCTTTTCTTTGTGGAGTTTGGTATTATTTTGTTTTCCGAGCTTGTTTTTGATACGACTTGCTTTCGACTATTTTCTTGGTTTAATATGTTTTCATAGTCGTGTTTGATTTTGAACTTTTGATTTTCTTTTGTTTTTAAAATATGACGTCTGTTGCGCCGTACATATTTTCCTTGTTCTGTTTTTATTAGATATGAACGAGGCTCTTTTAATTTTTCACAACCTTACCTTTTCGGTTCCATTTTTCTTGTGAAAGAATACGGACAGTATCGTCTTTCTTTAGTTCTGGTAGCTCTCTGGACTTTTTATTTATTTCATGCTTTTTCATTGTTTTGTTATGCATGATATTTGGAAGATTTGTCCTTAGCGTTCTTTTCATCAATTGTTGGGATGGTGACGGGGTTTTATCTTTTAATGGTGAGGTCCGTAACGCTAACATTGCTAGGTATGGGTCTTGTCTACTTTCAAACGATTTATTTAATGTTCTTTTAATTGTTTGAATGTTTCTTTCTACTAAGCCATTCGACTGTGGATAGTTCGGACTTGTCGTGATATGCCTGAAATCCCAATCTTTAGCAAATTGTCTACATTCTGATGATCGGTACTCGGGTCCATTGTCACTAATCACTATTTGTGGAATGCCAAATTTTGCGAAGGTGTTTTTTATTTTATTGATCACCGTACTTGATTTGCAGTCATCAAGTTTGTGGATATCGAAATATCTAGTCGTGTAGTCTATTATCACTACATATGCTTTACTATATAAGTAAAATACGTCTGTCGCAACTTTGGTCCATGGTGTTACGGGTATTTCATGGTGTATTAGTGATTCTGACGGTTGTCGGTTTCTGTGATCTAGACAAGGTGTGCATGTGCTAACCATTTCTTTTATTTGATTGTTTATGTTAGGCCAATATACGACCTCTTTTGCTCTTGTAATGCACTTTTCTATGCCCAAATGTCCAGTGTGGATTTTTTGTAGGGCTTCCTTCCTTAGGGAGGTTGGGACCACTATTCGTGTACCTTTCAATACTAGTCCTTTCACAACCGATATGACATCGCGGACTGGCATATATGGTGCTATTGTGGGTGGCACGTCCATTTTTTCTGACCAAGTTGATGTCGCATATTTCATGAGCATTTTTAGTGTTGGGTCTTTCCCAGTCTCCTCACGGTATATGTTGAGTTTTTGGTCGCTCATTGGATATTGTTTTATAATGGTATGGATATATTTGTCCATTTCTGTATCCGATATTTCTTGTTCGCTGTCTGATATGTATGCACGTGATAATGCATCAGCAATTACGGATTCTCGCCCTGGAATGTATATTACTTCGAATTCGTATTTCTGAAGTGCGAGTATGAATCTTTGTATTCTCGGAGGGCTTTTTGTAATGGATTTTTAAAAAATTTGTCTTAATGGTTTGTGATCATTTTCTATGAGAAATTTTCTTCCATAGAAATATTGGTGGAATTTGTTGCAGGCGAACACTATGCTGAGCGTTTCCAATTCTATCAGGCAGTAATTTTGTTCTGTTGAGGTTGTCGATCATGACGCGTATGACACGGGTAACCATTTTTCATCATGTTTCTGTTGTAACACTGCACCCAATCCATGTTTGCTGGCATCGGTGGTGATTTTAATTTCTTTGCTGGGATGATAAAATTTTAAAACTGGTAGGCTAGTTATTATCCGTTTTAGTTTTTCTATAGCCTCTATTTGAGGTTTATCAAATGACCACAGCGTATCGTTGTGTAGCAGTACTCTCAACGGTGTAGTTACCTCTGAGTACTCTGGTATGAACTTGCACAGGTAGTTAGTCATTCCCAAAAATCGTTGGATATCTTTTTTTATTTTCGGGTAGAGGCATGTGTGTTATTGCCTTTATTTTAGAAGGGTCTGGTTTTATTCCTTCATCAGTGATCAAATGACCTAAATATGTTAATTGCTTTGTTGCAAATTCACATTTATTTTTGTTTAATTTTAATCCAGGTTTGCGTAGTTGACTGAATACTTTGTCTAATGTTTTTATATGGTCCTCTAATGTTTCTGACCATATTATTATATCGTCCTGTGAGTTCTTCGTTCCAGGTATGCCTTCTATTATTTTTGCAACTTGTGCTTGAAAGATTTCAGAGGCACTATGTATTCCATATGGCAGGCGCGTGAACGAATAACGACCAAATGGCGAATTAAATGTTAATAGCTTATAGCTTTCTTCATCAACGGGTATTTGCCAATATCCATTTGAAGCGTCTAATTTCGTGAAATATTTTGGATTTTCCATTTCTGCAAATATTTCTTCGGCGGTGGGTAATTTGTAGTGTTCTCTTTTTATGGCCTTGTTTAGGTCTCCCGGGTCCAAACATAGTCTTAATTTACCGTTCGGTTTCTCCACTATTACCAGAGAATTTACCCAATCTGTCGGTTCTTCAACGGGTTTTATTATTCCCATTTTTGTCATTTGTTCTAACTTCTTTTTTAATTTTGGTTTCATCCCAAACGGTATGTTCCTTAGAGGATTTATGACGGGTTTTATGTCCGGAGTTATTGTTATATGATGTGTGACTGGTAATTTTCCGATGTCACCATAGCAATCTTTATATTTTTCTTTTAATGCTTCTATGTCCGTCTTGTTTATTTCATAAGTTCTTTTTATCAGTCCTAACTCTTCCGCTGTTTCTGCGCCGATGACTGCGTTTGCATTTGTGTTTGCCACAATGAAATGCGAACTTACTTTTATATTTTTATTTTGAAATTGTATAACACAGCTCCCTATCGTGGGAATTTGCGTACAGTTGTAGGCGGTTAATTTTATAGACGTTTTATTTAATTTTGGCTTTGGTTCAATAGTTCTATATATTTTTGCTGGTAATACGTTTACTTCAGCACCTGTATCGATTTTGAAGTTGATGAATGTTTCGTTGCCTCGAATCTTTACTTTCCACTTGTCAGTTTGTAGTGCGTCTACATTTTTTTTCAATATGGCGTCCAATTTAAACTGATTTTGCTCCACGTGGCCTGAATTGTGTGAGTGTCCGACATTATATAGTTTCTTCTTTTTCGTTCGACATATTCGAGCGAAGTGTCCTTTTTTGCCGCAATTTGTGCAGTTTTTATTGTATGCTGGACAGTTTCCTTTCTGATGTGACCCAGCGCAGTAGGTGCATGTCTCAATCCATTGTTGTGTTTTCGCGGGCTTTTTGTCTTCACGTTTGAACATGACTTTGGACGACAGCCTGTTTTTCTTTGGATTGCGAATTGTTGCGATATTTTCTGTTTCGCATGTAGCCATTATCTTGGAGTGTCTCTTCGTTTCTTCAGCACTCAGGCCTGCTTGTATCGCCTTTTGTAAATCCAGTGAAGGTTCTCTGAGCATTTTTTCTCTGAACATGTTGTCATTAACGCCACAAATTAGAATGTCTTTTATTAGTCTTTCAGTGAGGTCACCGAATTCACATTTGTTTGCCTTTTGCCGTAGTTCTGTGACGTACTCATAAAATCTCTGTGTTTCTTTCTGTTTGCACGTGAGAAATTGATATGTGAGAAACATCAGGTTTTTTCTTGGTTGGCAGTGCGCGTCAAATTTTTCTATAACTTTTTTCAAGTTTAGCTTCTCTTCGTCATTTTCAAAGTTAAACGTATAATATATTTTCCTTCCCTCGGTTCCTATACAGGTCAGCAATATTGAAGGTTTCACCTTCTCCGGTTTTTATCCGACTCTGTAGCTTGCAGGAACAATTGAAATTGGTTTTTCCAAGTTTCCCATTCCTGTCCGGGATTATGCGAAGAGAAATTTAATTTTTTTCGATGTGGTAGAAATTCCATTTTTTTTTTGTTGAAAATATTGATATACGGCTGTGAGTGTTGACGGTTCGATGTTTTATTCTGACACCATTTTATATTATGCGTTGATACAGGTGAGTATTGAATAAAACCAAGTTAGTAACTTGTTATTGAAGCATTCATTAACAGAGGCTAGACACACGTGTGAACTTAACAAGAAATTTATTTACACTGAATACATAGCAGTTTACCACTAATACAAGTAGTGGGAGGAAGCAGTCAAGAGTGACGGTGGGAGGTTGCTAAGTCAACGGGAGATAACTCGTGTTTACGTAACAGTGGGCGGTGACAGGTCGGCTGCTAACAATAACAGCTAGTGTGCAGATTTTGAAAGAAGAAAAAAAGAAGAACGGGAAATATAATTCCCGAATTGTGTTTACTGCTGTGTCCGCCGAAAGCGAGAGATTGAAGCAGGGACCGACTGGCCAGACCACTCGACGTCGCCCGGATCGAGAAACGACATATCGTCCCGTTAGCAAGCGATGCCGTTCGCTGGGTCAACAAAGGAGCTGTTGTACTACGCCAGATTCATACATACAACGTATTATAAACCAAATATTTAACATTGGCGATTTAAATATTCAACAATAGTTGACGCGAACGTCAAATAATCTTCGTTTTTTTTTCTCGTTAAGTCATTGAACTACTACCTTTTGTTGAACAAGGAAGTTTTCGGGCTAAATAATTATGTTAAAATTTTAACCGAAAATCCACGTCAGCTGAACAACATTTATTTCTATATGAACAGACCCGATGTAGGAGAATACTTCCGACTTGATCAGTGAAAGGGCGGTAATCGCTTGTACACAACAACAATCTATTTTGTATAGATCCCCATACCTTCTGAAACTTGAAGCGAATGATTTTTCCTCGTCTGTTAAATACGTTAAATTGTCAATTACCCTTAAAACGGCATTCTGAGAAAAAGCATATTCGTTCTACGTATTTTGACCCCATGCGATATTGTCTGCATTAATACTTAAATCCTTTGATTGGTTTCTATTCTTTGTTCCAAAAGTTTTTCTTCGGCTTCCTTTTTTGTTCTAATCGTTTTTCGTCGAATTTCGTTGTTGTTCCAGCTTGACCACGAGAGATTTGACCCCTTATAAAAGCAGCAGCAGATTGTTTCTCGTACTCTCTTTTTTCTTCCGAGTTCCAGACAACACACAGAAGATCGTCGTTGTCACCCTCCTCTCAATCAAGAGGAAGGAGGCGAAATTAAAAACGTAGGTACACTCCCTTAATTCCTACCATGAACAAAGAACCCCCGTCCAAAACAAACACACATATTACAATTGCCACCAAGAGACAAACGAAACTTTTTCACGCTCGAACATACACACTCATTCTAACTAACACCTATGTAACGAAATATCCAAACCATCGCTGACATTTCACGGGCATATACTCAGTGCTGACGGTCTACGTCCAGATCCAGGAAGGGTCGCTGGTGTTTTCAACTTACCAACACCAACAGACAGAACCGAAACCCGCCGATTCCTAGGGATGGGAAAGTTCATTCCAAACCTGGCGGACATGACTAAGCTATTACGGGACCTGTTAAGCCGGAAATACGCATTCATGTGGGACAGTGCACAACAGGGAGCATTTAGCTACATCAAGAAGGCACTGTGTTCAGCAACAATGCTATGCTTATATAGTTCCTCAAATGAGATTGTAGTTTCTGCCGATGCATCATCCTATGGGCTGGGAGCAGTGTTATTACAACGACAGGGCGACACAAAAATGCACCCTGTCGCCTACGCTTCACAAGCCATTGTAGCAGTCACCAATAGGGACTACTTTTGAATGCGTAATCACTGTCCCTGTGAGCTGGCTTGTCCAATCAAATCACAGGGCGCAGTAATATCGTTAGTTCCCTAAGGGACTACTTAGGTCTCCTTAGGGTTTGAAGAAAAATATCAGACGATCTCCTGGCACCAGCTTGGACACATCGCAGAGAGCACCAGCGAGGAACGAGGAAACGCTCTCTCTCCCGCCGCCGTCGTCACTTGACGACTACTACCATCTTCACCTGAAAAAAGCACGAGCGGCCCTAAGAACTCTCATATTCTTCCTCTTCTTCAGATGGACACTGTCCCACTCTCTTCTACCTATACCAAACGGTGTAGGTAACCTTGAGTTAATGAAACCCCTTTTTGTTATATTTACATAAATACTTTTCGTTGTTCCGTTTCTTTACGAGAAGATAAAAGGATAACCCCTTTCACCTTCTCACCCTCTACCTTACAAATTGTGACCCGGCGCTAAAAGAAAAAAAACAGACTTTCTGATAAACGAAACGTAAGGAAAAAAACGGAATATAAAAATAAACCAAAAAACGGCTCGAAAAGTTATTTCTGCGACGAAAAAGTTTTAAAACTCAACCCCACGGCGACAAAAAAAAGTCCGTCGTTGTAAATAACAAAAGAAAACAGTCACAAATTGAGCAAGACACGAAACTCCACGTTTTTGTAAACAGAAAAAGAAAAAATTTCAACCTTGAGAGATTCGGAAATTTTTTAAATTCTCGTTAAGAGCTTAAAAAAAAGACAGTTATTTTTAACACCAAAAAAGAAAAAAAACTACCGAAATCCCTTTTTTTCTCTCTCTCTCTTTCACTCTCTCACAGTAAAGGCGTATTTCGCATCGAAGAAACTTTTCCTTTTATGAAATATTTTTTCTGTCTTTAACTGAACGAATTATTGACAGAGAAATACTTCAAAATACCTTCAAATATTAAACTATTAACAAAAAAATACTTTTTTTCTGAATTTAAACAAGTTTCAAACAACTTTAGACGGTCAAACTCTGCGACGCCGGGACGTATCCCACCGCTGCCACCACAAACGAAGAAAGAAAGCATTCTTTTTTCCATTTAAGAAAAAGAAAAAAGAGAAAAAAAGACTCTTGTTTTTACGAATAATTTTTATTTTAAAGGCCCCTTAAAAGAGTAAGTACATTAGTTTTTTCCCTTTTACACACAAATACATATACTCAAAGATATCCATGTCACAAAAAAAAATACATACTTATAATTTTTTTTAAGTTCTTGGCATTTTACACTTACACAATTCCTCTTTCGTTTTTTCTCTCTGAAATGTGTGTCTATGACGATGTTTTCAATTTTTATTTAACTTAGATTTCTTGGTCTGGGGTCCCATTAAAAAAATGAGCGCTTTATCTGCTTACGCCTGAGACAGCAGTCAACAGGGCACATTGGCCATACTCCATGCGATAGAGCGACTTGAGAGAAACATGCGAAAATTAAGCATGTCTAGACTTCAATAGCCTAGACGTCATAATCGTTCGTCGTCCCCACACCATCGCCACTCAAATAAGGTAGGATTGTGTTACTACCACAGTCGGTATGGCAACCAAGCACATAAGTGTAAACAACCTTGTTCGTTCCCTAACCAGGGAAACTAAATTCTAGGGACCCGAGCACGGCGCGGTCTCTACTAGGTTGTCATGATAACCGTGCATATTTGATTAGGGACTCAATATCCCAAGCACCTTGCTTGGTTGATACCAGGGCCGCTTGCAGTATTTGGCCACTGAAACTACTAGCTAAAAAGCCACCAGGGTCGCCCATTTCACTGCAAGCCGTAAATCACTCCCCTATTCCCACGTGAATTTCTCGTTTATTGGACTTGGAATTGCGCAGAGACTGTACGTGGGTCTTTAGAGTCGCCGATTTACCCTACACCATTCTGGGCGCGGACTTTCTGCACCACTTTAATCTATGAGTGGACATGCGCAGACGACGGCTGATAGATGCTAATACGGAACTTTCCGTACCAGGTTTTAAATCAAACACCCCATCTGTCATCCCGGTATTCTGTATTGCCGCAACCGATGACCCATACCAGACCCTACTCCACTCCTACCCAGAGTTGACGAACCTAAATTTTGTTGTGAGTCATTCAACAAAACATTATATTGAGACAACAGGAGCTCCTGTGTTCTCACGCCCTCGTCGCTTACATGCAGAGAAACTAAAAGCGTCGAAGGCGGAATTTAACCATACGCTGCAACTGGGAATTATACGCCCCTCGTCCAGTCCTTGGGCTTCCTCTTTGCATATGGTCCCGAAGCGCTTCGGGGATATGCATTCGACTGGGGACTATTGACAACTCAATGCCATGACGGTACCTGATCGTTACCCAATCCCACATATACCGGACTTTGCTTCGTCTCTGCACGGTTGTAAGATCTTCTCCAAACTAGACTTAGTAAAGGCTTACAATCAGATTCCACTGAATCCGCCGATATACCCAAAACGGCGGTAACAACTCTTTTGGGAGCGTTTGAATTCCTGACTATGCCTTTCCGTTTGCGAAACGCCGCTAGAACCTTTCAACGCTTCCTGGACGAAGTAGTGCGAGTTCTTGACTTCGTCTATAATTACATAGACGACATACTTGTGGCAAGTGGCTCACCTGAGGAACATGTCACCCGTTTCCACCTACTGTTCGAATGGTTTCAGCTATACCAGGTGAGGATTAACCCTGGTGAATGTGCTTTCGGTGCTTCGTCACTAGTTTTTGTAATATCTACATATTTTGCCCCATAAAGCGTGAAAGAGGGAGCGGGGGAAGTTGTCGGCAAATGTTCCCCCACTAATACAGAAGACGGTGGGGGCGGCGAAGTTGGCCACAAACTGTGTCGACAGGATGTATGCCAGACGACATCAGCCCACGCGTTGGCGTGGGCGAAAGACTCAACCAATCAGGTGATGGAATCCTGTTGTCATGTACGGGCGGCAAAATCAAATCAAGAAGAGGACAGGGGAGTCGAGCTGCTGTCACCGGCGAAAGAGGATGTCTCTGAGGAGACGGCCTCGGCCGAGAAAGAAATAAAAAACACGAGGGGTCGAGCTTCGAACATTAAAAGTGGACTGTTAAAAACAAAAAGAAAAACAAAGAAAAAAAATAAAGGAGTCGAGTTTCGGGGTCCGTGGAGAGAGAATCAATTGCCCACCAACCAATAAGATTCAGAGAACCTATTCCCGCACAAGGCCATAGAGAAGGTCTTGAACCGACGTTAAAAGCAGACGCCTCCGTGAATCGATTGCTCACCAAGCGATAAGATTCAGAAAATTTATTCCCGCACACAAAGACATGGAGAGGGTCTCGAACCGACGTTAAAAGCGGACGCCTCAGAGAATCAAACGCTCACCAAGCAGAAAGATTAAGCAAATTTATTCCCGCACACAAAGCGATGGAATCCAAAATTCTATAAAATACCCTTCTCTCCGTCGTCAACAAAACAAAATAAAAAGGTATGTGTTTACAAATCAGGACAAATCAAAAACAACAACGGACAAAAAAGAATCGTATATTTAATTGTCCTAAATAAACTTTCGTTTTGTTTGTGTTCTGTTTTCTCGTTCATTTTCCTCGAGTTCAGAAGAAGAAAATAAAAAGTGGAAAATACTTTCCTATTTTATTTCCATAGCGGCTAGAAGCCTTTTTAATTGATATAATTGAACTCGTTACGGTCTTTTCCCAAAAGAGCATCGTACTCGTGCAGGAACGCGTGAAATATAAGTTTAACAATTATAACATTTGGTTTCGACACAATTATAACTTTGGTGTCAGGAAAAAGAACTTGTGGCAGAGGAGACGAGCGGGCATTGAGGAAAAGGCTAGCCTGTTTAGCTACCCCTTTTCTTTCTGGGTTCGTTCGGCTTACTCTCTCCCTTTCTTCCTTTCTTTCTTTCTTATCTTTGTTTGACCCTTCTTTGCCTCTGGTGGTGAGACTCGCGAAATCTCGCCTATTCACGGTGGCCGGAGGTTTCTGACCAATGGGCGGCCGACAGGTCAGCTCGGCCATACGTGATCTTAAATCTATAAAGAAGGGGACGTTCCTTTCCTCTTCCTCTTTTTGCCTTCAGCGTTCTGGCCGGACGCACACAAAGAAACTCTCGTCGACAAACCACGAACGAGCTGTGTGGAGGAGGGGGTGAGAAAAAGGTAATCTTATTCATATCTATCAATTTGATGAACATTTCCCTTTCATTCCCAACGAACTTTTTCTTTCACACATTCACCATTCACAGAATTGCCACCCAACTGACATTCAACACGCATCGCATCACACGCTACAATAATGAACTTATACTCTCTTCTAAATAGTAAATAAATTGTTTTGTTAATAAAAATGTTATTCCTTTCCTTTTTTATTAACCATTATTAACGCCTATTCGTATATGTGTATAGCTTCCTAATTCCTTCGCTTTCTTTAAGGTAAGTTTAAATAATGTTTTCTTCCTTCATCTTGTTTGTCTTAAACTGTTTTATTTAATCCCCACGTGGTCCGATGGTGGAAGATTAATGGTGTGATTACATGCAGTTATAAAGGCATCTATCACACTACCTATGGTCGGGGGATTCATTATCGCAAAACCATTTGTCCGAAATCCTTCGCGACTGTGGTTAAAATCCAAAAACCCTTTATTCTCCTTTTGAATCTCCCGCCATAAACACACTTCCACCCCGGCCATAATTGGTGATCTCTCCGACGTTAACACGCTAACTAAATCCTTCTACGATAACATAAATACAAATCCTTCTGATTAAATTTTAAGATATAAATAAATAATAAAATTAAGATAACCATTTCTAAACTTAAAGACAAGCAAATAAATTTAAATATTAATCTTATTTAGCGAAGGAAACTTAGAATAGAATACGGCAGTAAGTTAAACAAAAATTCATATACGAAGAAAATACAAGTCTACGAACTTAACAAAAAAAAAATGAGCGTCTCACATCACAAAAAAAAAATCTCTTTCAACAAAAAAAAAAAAAAATTCTTTTCATAATACAAACAACAAAATTTCTTTCAACAAAAAAAAAAAAAAAATCTTTTTCATAAGACAAACAACAAAATTCCTTTCAACAAAAAAAAAAATCCTTTTTCATAGAACAAACAAAATCCCTTTCAACAACAACAACAAAACAATCCTTTTCACGAAGCAACGCAAGAATCTTGAAAAACAAAAATCATTTCTAACAAAAAAACCACAAGAATATTTTATTACAAAAAAAAAAAACTTCTTTCAAAAACAAATTTTAACGAAACAAAAAAAACAAAAAAAACATCCTTTCACTGAACAAAGAAGGAAAGTGCTTTTCGCGAGACAAGGAGAGATGGGTCTACACAAAAAAAAAAAAAAAAAAAAAAAAAAATCAAATCTCTCTACAAAAAACAGGAATCTTCCCACATGGCGCAAATATGCCGGACAATGAAAAATTCCCGCCAAACGCCATTTAAAAAAAAAAAAAAATGAAGCTACAAAAAAACAAAAAAAAAAAAAATTTTTTAATGAAAAATTAACGACGTCAACCTGACAACCCAAAAAAAAATAATAATAGTCTTATCAGTCGAGGAACAATGGAAGCAACAAAAGGCGCCAAGCGTTGAATCTCCCAAGCCAAATACAGCTTCGTGTAGGAAATCTACAACCTGAAAAAACCTGTATCAGCCAAAAGAATACTTGCACGAACGCGACCAAATTTCGACGCAAGCCTAAAGATTGTTTCCTAAAAATACCCAGCTTCGTCTAGAGACATTTCTTTCTCCTGATATTTCATCAGCACAAGAATCTCTAGGTGAACGCTAAGTTCCAGCAGAAAAATATACATCCGAAAGCTAAAACTACAAACAATACCAGCTTCGCGTGGCGGAAAATCTCAATGTGCACAAAAATTAAAATTTCGCCCGCGAACGCTAATTTTGCTGGAACACCCATATAACTTCAGCTTCATCCACCCCGGAATGAACGCTAAATCCTCGCTGATAAAGATTGTTGTTATATATATATATAAATAAATACATAAAAGTAAAATTGAAATAGGATAGTGTCTATCGGGTAAGCTCCGCTTACTGGTGGGGGACTATTGTGGCAGAGGAGACGAGCGGGCATTGAGGAAAAGGCTAGCCTGTTTAGCTACCCCTTTTCTTTCTGGGTTCGTTCGGCTTACTCTCTCCCTTTCTTCCTTTCTTTCTTTCTTATCTTTGTTTGACCCTTCTTTGCCTCTGGTGGTGAGACTCGCGAAATCTCGCCTATTCACGGTGGCCGGAGGTTTCTGACCAATGGGCGGCCGACAGGTCAGCTCGGCCATACGTGATCTTAAATCTATAAAGAAGGGGACGTTCCTTTCCTCTTCCTCTTTTTGCCTTCAGCGTTCTGGCCGGACGCACACAAAGAAACTCTCGTCGACAAACCCCCCCACCACCAGCTCGAACGAGCTGTGTGGAGGAGGGGGTGAGAAAAAGGTAATCTTATTCATATCTATCAATTTGATGAACATTTCCCTTTCATTCCCAACGAACTTTTTCTTTCACACATTCACCATTCACAGAATTGCCACCCAACTGACATTCAACACGCATCGCATCACACGCTACAATAATGAACTTATACTCTCTTCTAAATAGTAAATAAATTGTTTTGTTAATAAAAATGTTATTCCTTTCCTTTTTTATTAACCATTATTAACGCCTATTCGTATATGTGTATAGCTTCCTAATTCCTTCGCTTTCTTTAAGGTAAGTTTAAATAATGTTTTCTTCCTTCATCTTGTTTGTCTTAAACTGTTTTATTTAATCCCCACGTGGTCCGATGGTGGAAGATTAATGGTGTGATTACATGCAGTTATAAAGGCATCTATCACACTACCTATGGTCGGGGGATTCATTATCGCAAAACCATTTGTCCGAAATCTTTCGCGACTGTGGTTAAAATCCAAAAACCCTTTATTCTCCTTTTGAATCTCCCGCCATAAACACACTTCCACCCCGGCCATAAACTTTCCTATTTTAATTTTCAATAAGGCTATAAGCTTTCATATTTGCTATAATGAACTTTTATTTCGGATCGACTTTCTCCGAATAAATACAAACCAGCCTCTTCTTTTAAAATAAATAAATACTTGTTATGTACTGTTAATTTTGTTTTGGTTCTTTATATATAATGTTTATATTTTGTGATAGGATGTGTATTCATTTATGAAGTACGGGCTGATTTCCTTTCATCGGGTTTTCGGCCTGTGCACATTTTACATTCGTGGCTGAACTACGTGTTGGTACGTTCAGAGTCTTACTACCACAAATATAACATTTTCCTGGGCCATGGAAGTTACCCCCACTGTTGAATTATCAATTTTGTCGGACTGTTAAAACCTATTTTAAGGGTTATCTCCCTTGTTCCATTATTATTTGGGGACCAGATATATCTTTGTAAGAATTGGAGTTATCTGCCCCTTTTTATTGTTGTTGTTCTGTTAAAAAATAAACGCACGACGCGCGTGTAAACCTACAAAATGTGTTTGTCTTAACTGAATTGTCCTGCCATGAAGAATGTCTGAATGTTGCTGAGATCAAAAGGTATGTCTCACATTCGTGTGAATTTGGCTTTATATCGATAATAATTATCAACAAAGGTTATGGGCCCAGATGAACGCTCGATATAATTATAAAGCCACGTGTGACATTTTTTTTCGGCCATATTGAAATTCTCGTTCACGAAAGAAGTTTTGTATCGTTTTACCTTCACGATGGAAACAAAACTTGGTAATCTCGTACCGTTGAATGGGACAAATTACGCCACTTGGAAGATTCAGTGAAAAATGACATTAATTAGGGACGGATTATGGTACATAGTAAATGATACCGAAATCGTCCCCGATCTTAGGACAGATGCGATATTACACGGAAAGTATTTATCGCGGAAAGATCGCGCCTTGGCGACGATTGTTTTGTCAGTGGAACCGTCACTTTTGTATTTAATAGGGGATCCCGACGACCCTGCAGTGGTGTGGAAAAAATTGGCAGATCAATTTCAGAAGAAAACGTGGGCTAATAAATTAGCATTAAGGAGGCGCTTGTATTCCCTTAAATTGAAAGTAGGTGACTCTGTTCATAAACATATTAAAATAATGACAGAAATCTTTGAAGAGTTGTCAGTCATCGGCGATTCAATTGATGAGGAAGATAGAGTTGTACACCTCTTGGCTAGCCTCCCGGATTCCTATGACATGCTAGTAACAGCGCTCGAAGCAAGTCAGGATGTGCCCAAATGGGTGTTAGTGACTGAACGACTGCTCTACGAAGAAACGAAAGTCAGAGAAAAGGAAAACACTGCTACTGACTCGAAAGCGATGACATCAAAACATCACACTTTTAAAAAGGGGCCCAAGTGTTATCACTGTGGAAAGAATGGACACATTAAACGTGACTGTCGATTGCTTAGTGAGGATGCAAAAGAAAGTTTTAAAAGGAACTACCCCAATAAGAAAGCTTTCTTCACTGGAAAAACACAAGGAAAATCTAATGGTTCTGAAAACGATTACGTTGTTGGACTATTTGCACACCATGCCTTATTATCTAATAACAAAAGGAGCGAATGGATTGTGGATTCTGGAGCAACTTGTCACATGTGTCACGATGTGAAGAGGTTTATACATTTCCGGAAATTGGATTTAGTAGAGAAAATAATACTTGGAGATGGACGCTCAGTTGAAGCATTAGGAGTGGGAACAATAGAACTGAACGTGAGTGTGCCAGACGGTAAACAGCAAAGATGTAGACTGTATGAAACACTTTATGTTCCCAAACTATCGTACAACCTATTGAGTGTGTCTAGGGCGACTAGATCTGGAAAGTCGTTCATATTCACTGAATCAGGATGTCGACTTCTTGATGAAAAACAGAGGATAGTAGCTGAGGGTTCAAAAATTGGAAACGTGTACTATTTGAACTGTAATGAAAAACAAGAAGCAGCTCATGCAGCATCTACATGTTCAGGTGGTAACACAAAGGAGGAGATCTGGCATCGACGTTTTGGTCATCTTGGTGCGGGGAATTTGCAGAAACTAGCAAGAGATCAGCTGGTGACTGGCCTCGACTATGATGTGACAAAGAGTTTTAACTTTTGTGAACCATGTGTGGATGGCAAACATCATCGTTCCTCATTTCCAAAATCAGGTGGAAGGCGAGCTACACAACTACTCGGAATTGTGCACAGCGATGTTTGTGGAAGGCTAGAGGCAAAATCGCTTGGTGGAGCCGAATACTTCCTCACATTTATTGATGACAAATCAAGATTTGTGTGGATATATGTGCTTAAACACAAAAGAGAAGTTTTTGCAAAATTCATGGAGTGGAAAACCATGGTGGAGAATTCCAGTGGACAAAAATTAAAAACCTTACGCACTGACAATGGCGGGGAATACACTTCAAGAGAGTTTGAATGTTACCTAAAGAAGGAGGGCATACACCATGAACGCACTGTTTCCAAAACACCAGAGCAAAATGGAGTGGCTGAAAGAATGAATCGGACGTTGGTGGAAGCAGTGCGAGCAATGTTGTCGGACTCGCAGCTGCCTAAGAAATTTTGGGCAGAAGCTCTATCAACAGCTGCATACGTACGAAACCGAAGCCCAACAAATGCAGTACAAGGAATGACACCATACGAGGTTTGGAAAGGCTACAAACCAGATGTGAACCATTTATGCATTTTTGGGTGTAGTGCTTATGCCCATATACCAAAAGATGAAAGATCCAAAATGGATTCTAAAGCGAAGAAGAGCATCTTTCTCGGATATGGTATTGGAGTCAAGGGTTATAGACTTTATGATACAGAAAAGTTAAGAGTCTTCCATAGCAGAGATGTCATCCTTAATGAATCGGCATCCATTAGTGAACAAGAGAGAGAGGAAGTTGGAAACCAACCTCTAGTGAAAATTGACTGTCATAACGTCAGTGATGATGATGATGATGATGATGACAATTCACAAGTGACAACAGGACCACGAAGATCACTAAGGATTAGGAAAGCTCCAGATCAGTATGGTGAATGGGTCTACATTGCTCACAGATTGAATGACCCATTAACGGTGAAAGAGGCACTTTCTAGCCCTGAGAAAGACAAATGGATGAAAGCAATGGAAAGTGAAGTTGATTCACTACATACTAATAAAGTATGGGACCTTACTGTCTTACCCAGTGGACGGAAGGCTATTGGTAGTAAGTGGGTGTTCAAACAAAAATATGACGCTGATGGAAACATGGAACAATATAAAGCTCGACTGGTAGCTCAAGGATTTCTTCAGAAACATGGAGTTGACTACGACGAGGCCTTTTGTCCAGTGGTGAGGTTCGAATCAGTGCGAACTGTCATTGCATTAGCAGCAAAACATGACCTGAACCTGCATCAGTTGGACGTAACCACTGCATTTCTTAATGGTGAGCTGAAAGAAGACATCTATATGAAGCAACCAGAAGGATTTAAGGTCAAAGGCAAAGAACACCTTGTCTGTAAATTAAAGCGAAGCATCTATGGCTTGAAACAATCATCAAGATGTTGGAATGAGGCACTGAATGCTCAGCTAAAAAAGATGCATTTCAAGCAATTGGAAAATGACCCGTGTATCTACACACTCTCCTCGGGAGGAGAGATCTTCATAGCTGCAGTGTATGTTGATGATATCATTCTGGCATGTAAGTCTTTGACACGTATCCAAGAATTTATCAAAAGAATCTCCGAAAGTTTCAACATCAAGGATATGGGGAAACTACATAGTTTCTTGGGTGTTAAAATCGCTTATCCAGATTCAGGGAAGATATGGATCGGACAACCAGCATACGCAGCAGAGGTTTTGAAAAAATTCCAAATGGAAAATTCAAAACCTACATCAACTCCAATTGATCCTGGTGCAAGGTTAACTAAAGCTGTTAAAGAAAACGAGCTAGTCAACCAAGAATTGTATCAATCAGCAGTTGGAAGCCTGCTGTATCTGTCAACAAAAACAAGACCTGATATTGCCTATGCTGTCGGCAATGTAGCAAGATTCTGCTCACAACCTACCATGGAACACTGGAGGTCTGTGAAACATATCATGCGTTATCTAAATGGCACGCGGAACTATGGGTTACTGTATGACAGGGAGAATGCAACAAATCTGATAGGATATTCAGATGCAGACTGGGCTGGTGACTTGGATGACCGCAGGTCAACCTCAGGCTACCTGTTTAAATTAAGTGGAGCGGCTGTCAGTTGGAGAAGTAAAAGGCAGACTTGTGGTACATTGTCTACAGCTGAAGCAGAGTATATGGCATTGGCAAGTGCAGCACAGGAGGCAGTATGGATGCGACATCTTCAAAGTGGTCTCAATGAACCCTCGGTTGGACCGACACTCATCTACGAGGATAACCAATCCACAATATGTATGGCAAAGAATCCACAATATCATGGAAGGGCGAAGCATATTGACATTAAGTTTCATTACATTCGAGAGCAAGTTGAGATGGAAACAATTGAATTGGAATACTGTCAAAGTAAAGACATGATTGCTGATGTGCTGACGAAGGGACTTGTGAGTGCACAATTTATTAAGCTTAGAGCACTGTTAGGTGTTAGGGAAGTCATGGAACAGTCTGACAGCAATTGAGGAGGAGTGTTGAATTATCAATTTTGTCGGACTGTTAAAACCTATTTTAAGGGTTATCTCCCTTGTTCCATTATTATTTGGGGACCAGATATATCTTTGTAAGAATTGGAGTTATCTGCCCCTTTTTATTGTTGTTGTTCTGTTAAAAAATAAACGCACGACGCGCGTGTAAACCTACAAAATGTGTTTGTCTTAACTGAATTGTCCTGCCATGAAGAATGTCTGAATGTTGCTGAGATCAAAAGATATGTCTCACATTCGTGTGAACTTGGCTTTATATCGATAATAATTATCAACACCCAACCCCCCTGCAATGTAAGATCTAACGTGAATAAACGAGACCCGGGAGTCAGCCATCTTGGTCTGAGATAGTACACCTCGTCTTGCCTCATTTACTTACGAAAACCATAACAAAACAGAAAGACTGACTCAGATCCGGAAAGCAACGAATCAAGATGAGGTATGTGACCAACCCAGGAAGACAATAGTACAGGATTGGCCAACCGAGAAAATAGACCTTCCTTCTGTGCTGCACCCATATATTCACACCCGTGATGAGATGTCAGTTCAAGATGGACTTATCTTCAAGGGCGATCGAGTTCTCATTCCATTCAGTCTCCGGAGTGACATCAAACGCTCAATTCATTCCTCACACATTGTCATAGATGGAAGCTTACGCCGCGCCAGAGAATGTGTTTTCTGGCCGGGAATGTCATCGGAGATACGGGAATACATATCCACTTGCAAAACCTGATGCAAGTTCGCCACAGAGCAACCAAAAGAAACTTTGATGCCACATAATAGACCTGATCGGCCATGGCAGAAAGTTGGCATTGATTTGTTTAAAAGTGAGACGGTGGAGTACTTCATAACTGTCCATTTTCTCAAACTTCTGGGAGATCGATCGATTAGAAGACACAACAACCTCCACCATTATACGCTCACCACACCAAGCAACCGACGCTAAGGAGTCTTTCTAAGGCGAATCCCCTGTCAGGACCCACACACGCACTGGCAGAGGAATATAAAGCCAGCATACCTCAAAGACTACACAAACTGATAGCAGTCTGGCTAAACAATGTAACTCCTTAGAGTAAGGACACTCCTCATCCATAAAATAGAGGATGTTACATTATGCCCCCACCCATGTTCATTGGACTATAACCCCCATTTCTCTGTTAATCCCGACATGCATCTGCATATGTTTCTGGCCTCTCAGAATAAAGCCTCGCTTCGGCCAGTATGTCTTATCTTTCTCCTACACGTGTGTTCTCTTTACTTCCTAAATACATCGTAATCTAACACTGTTAATATACTGTTGATTTTCACAAGTTGTTATTTCTCTGTTAAAGGTTATATTAATTAATTGCATTTGCATTACTTCTTATTTAAAAAAAAAAAACAACATATTTCCATTTTCGGAGAAATTATGAGAGTTATCGCCCCCTTACACTATTTTAGCTCTTCTAAAATGAAAACATGAATTTCGGTCCGTGCCTAATCTGCAAAAGTGCCCAAAACTTTTTATCAGATATGATCGTTTAAAAAAGAAGAAAGAAAAACAATTTTTTTGTTAAACATGTTTATAATGAATCACATTAAAAAAACAACATAAAATGTCTTCGTTTTATTCTGAGAAAATACGGAACTTCTTTACACAGGGACAATATCACATGTTAGACCGGTTGGTGATGACGAGACAGTTTCTTTTTCTTTGTGTTAAGTTTATTTGTTAAGAACGAAGAAATGAGAAATTGTAAATATTCGTTTGTGCTCCTAATGAAAAAAATATTGGCTTGATGATATAAAAAATGACACAATAAAGACCTCACAAATCTAAAACGCAAGTTTTCGATGAAGATAAACTGAAATTGAACGTGAAAAATTATATTTTGGAAAAATCAACAACAAAAAACTTGTGATTTAAATATGAGAAAATGCTGAACTTCTTTACACAAGGAACAATGTTACGTGTTACACCGGTCAATGATGACGAGACATTTTCTTTTTCTTTGTGTTACGTTTATTTGAACAAGAAATGAGACATTGTCAAGATTTATTAAAAAAAAAGGACAAATAAATTTAGAGAAAATTATTTTCTTTTCTCTTTGTTTGAAACTGCTGATTTTTAAAGGTAAGTCTAAAAAAATAGAAATAAGTTTTTGTTAGTGGTTCAATTGTAGAATAAAGACCTTTTAAATATCTCGCCGATTTCCTTTTATTTTAGATGAAATTGATTTTTGGTCTTAAATTGTATTTTTAGTTGTAAAATGAAATAATAATTTAAATTTTAAAGTTTTCAAAAAAGTAACTTTACGGCAAAGTTAACTTTTTTCATCTTTGCTCAGCAAGAAATTTAAGTGTTGAAAAAGTAAGTTTAAACGGGTATTTTTAAGAATAGCCCAACGAAAACGCTGAAAAAACAAATATACAACAAATAAAAGTTACCGTAGCCGATAAAACTGAATTTCCAAGTTAACTGTGACAGTTATTAATGATTATAATCCGTTAAAAGTGCTATTTTCTATGAGTTAATAGTTTTAGCTTACGTGAAGTGAAAAAAAAAAAAAATAATGGCCGCTCTCGTTCTCGTTCTCGTTCTCGTTTCAATTGTTTTTTTACTGGGACTCATAGTCAAAGCGCAATGTTTGCATTTTTCAGCCAAGCAGAAGAACAAAACAACTACATTTTAAGCAAAAGGAATAAAATAATTTTCTTTTGATTTACATGTCAGTGTGCTTTTATTTACATATTATTTTCGGTAAATTTTTACTATCCATTCCCAGCGCAGTTTACCCCTTAAAAAAGTTAAAGTTCTACTTTTTTGTGCAAATACATTTAAACAGCCTAAAAAATATCCGCAAAGAAGGAATTAAATTAAAAAAAAAAATATTTAAGATTTTAGAGTGGGGGTTCACTTTCCTTTATAACTGTAACGTAAAATGAGCACCCATTTTCTGGCCAGTTAGCGTCAAACGAGACATGTAACCGACTTGAGTTTTTAATAAAAACACGTAAAAATTTAGCGATTTTCGTGTTTGTTTTGGAGGAGGGTGGGCAAACTTTGACTTGAGTTCCTCCCCCTAAAAAAAAAACAGAAAACTAAATTGGCTAAATTTCTACGTGTTTTTATTAAATAAATAAATACCCCCACCCCAAACTGGCTAAATTTCTACGTGTTTATTTAATAAAAAAACCCACCCTAACTCCAGCCCTAACCCTAACTCTAACGGCAGCCCTAACCCTAACTCTAACCCCAGCCCTAACCCTAACTCTAACCCCAGCCCTAACCCTAACTCTAACCCCAGCCCTAACTCTAACCCCAGCCCTAACCCCAGCCCTAACTCTAACCCCAGCCCCAACCCTAACTCTAACCCTAACCCCAGCCCTGATCGTTAAAAAAAACAAACGTCGCTTTTATTATGAGTCCCGGTAAAAAAAACACACACACTTGACGAGAACCCGAAACGAGGCTAACAAAACAAGACTGTCGACGCCATGTTTTTGCTGTAAAAATCCGTGCCCAGAATTTTTTTTTTCATGTCTAATGAAAAACCATTTATCCTACGTAAAAATAAAAACAAATGGAATAGCTAACTAGGAAAATCTCCAGTCTCGAATTAGAAACTCAAGTCGGTTACATGTCTCGTTTAATGTTAAGTGGCCAGGAAATGGGTGCTCATTTTACGTTAAATTTATAAAGGAAAGTTATCCCCCACGCTAAAATCTTAAATATTAAAAAAAAAAAATTTAATTCCTTCTTTGCGGATGTTTTTTTAGGTTGTTTAAATGTATTTGCACAAAAAAAGTAGGATTTGAACTTTTTTAAAGTGGTAAACTGTGCTGGGAATGGATAGTAAAAAAATACCTTATTTTCATTCGTCACACCGTAATGTTTTTTTTTCTCCTGTTGTTTCTGTAAAAAATTCCATACCCTAACCTAAACCTAAACCTAAATCGAACCCCAATTTTTCATATTTCAGTAAAGCAAAAGAACAAAAAAGAAAAAACAAAAAACGCCGCTTTCATTATGACTCCCGGTAAAAAAAAAAAACACCACGTGACAACTATTGACGCCATCTTTATTAAGTCAACATTTTGTTGGCGAAAAAAAAATTTTTTTTTTTCATGTCTAATAAAAAGCCATTTATCCTACGTAAACATACAAACAAATGGAATAGATAACTAGGAAAATCTCCAGTCTTGACGTACATCGCATTTATTTGTTGCATATTCATTTTTTTGACTACGTTCTACAACTTTTTTTCAACCCGACTCGCGAGTTGTAGGGCTATTATTAAAGATTCCCGTTTAAACCAACGTTTTAATCGTTGGCAGACATGTTTTATTAACGATTATTATTATTAAATAATCGACTAGTTATGTCTTCTTAACATTTTTCATCTTTGCTCAGTAAGGAATTTAAATGTTTAAAAAATAACTTTAAATCAAAGTTTAAATCATTGACAGACATGTTTTATTGACGATTATTCTTATTTTTAAATAATCGATTAGTTATGTCTTCTTAATTATTTCCTTTAAATTTCTTACTCGGCAAAGGTTTATTTTGGTAATTTTTGTACTAAAGTAAAAAATCTACGTGGTGACGGCTTCCGGTATAAAAATCGGAAATCCACAAGCGGTGTTCATCAAAAACATTAACAATTACCCATTATATTTCAGGTAGAATTTATTTACGAAGGGTGGAAGTACAATTGGAACTTTTCTATTAGAAATAGGCAAATCAATTTTTTGTTGGGTGGGGGGCGGTCAGGACCGTTCTACTTTCTAATGCGATTACAACTAACCCTAAATCCGTGTTGCAATCTCGTGAAATTAGAATTCTGCCAAAAATCCTAGGGATATAAAATTATTAAATAACTGTAATTATGCTGTTAATATCGACAAAACTATTGCATATATAGACTAAAAAGGATAAGACAATGATATTCCAAATTATTAACAAAAAACATTACTATCAGTTGTGTGGAAATTGTTGTTGGTTTTCGCTGTAAGTATGTGTGTTTCGATTTACTTTCTTCTTATATAAGGCAGAGTTTCAACGTGGGGAAAAATCTCGCGCCCAAAAAGGAGCACTTTATATTGGAATTTATTCGTTGTATATATAATATCGTTGGTTCTAATGTATGTAATAGTAATGAAGAGAAATATGTATTCTTGGTAAAGTTACGAATTTTACGAGTATTACGAAGTATCTACACTTTTACTTACAAAATACAGAAGTACAAATGTGTAATAATCCAGACATCAAAAAACAGTTTCTGAATTTCCTTTTTACAATATTTTTCTAATATTAAAGGTATTTATACAGTTTAAGATCAATGGCCACTTCCTGTATTTCTGGAATAAATAACGTAAAACTTGATTCACATAGATTTTCAGTCGGTATAACATTATCTCTCTTTGTTTTTACTTTACGTATGAAACTTTATGGTCCGATTTGGATTAACGTATACAAAAAGACAAGCTATACAGATTGACTTATTGTCCTGGTTTAAAATTTATCATATTTTTATGTATAAAACTAGAAAAAAATGAAAGATCCAACAGCAATTTTAAATATTTTTGTCATTGAGTAAATAATTGTAAAATCATCAAATTTCTACCAATTCAGCACCAACTATTTTTTATAGTTGTATGTTATTCTATTTTTTACTGTAAATGTCTAACTATTTTTTATAGTTGTATGTTATTCTATTTTTTACTGTAAATGTCTAACTATTTTTTATAGTTGTATGTTATTCTATTTATTACTGTAAATGTCTAACTATTTTTTATAGTTGTATGTTATTCTATTTATTACTGTAAATGTCTAACTATTTTTTATAGTTGTATGTTATTCTATTTTTAACTGTAAATGTCCAACTATTTTTTATAGTTGTATGTTATTCTATTTTTTACTGTAAATGTCCAACTATTTTTTATAGTTGTATGTTATTCTATTTTTTACTGTAAATGTCCAACTATTTTTTATAGTTGTATGTTATTCTATTTTTTACTGTAAATGTCCAACTATTTTTTATAGTTGTATGTTATTCTATTTTTTACTGTAAATGTCCAACTATTTTTTATAGTTGTATGTTATTCTATTTTTTACTGTAAATGTCTAACTATTTTTTATTCTTAAGTTTGATTTTTAATTTATTTTGCACCTTGTTATGGACTCTCTTTTATATAACTAAAAATAACCATTTCAGTCAATATTATGTAACAAGAAAACGTGTTTGTCTCAAAAGTTTAAACTTTACACATATTTTAAACTTTAATTTAATGGTTTAAGCATTATTCTCTGTGTTTTTTGTTTTTGTGCACAAAATATTTTTACAGTTTAAACACTTTTTATGCTAAAACTAACTTTACACAATAAATAAACTATGAACATTCTACAAATAAAATATAAAAAACTAGTTTTAACAGAATAAAAACAAAGTTTACACATGTTTAATGTAAGAATAATAATTTTTATTTAAATTTGAAAAACTCATTGTGATTTGATAATAACCCACGGATTCTTTAATAATTGAGTAAAAAAAAACCCAGAATAAACTGATTTTGCAGGATTGAAGCTAAGACCAGCACCTTGTGTTTTCTCATCTGGCATGACCTATTTTTCATTTTTCTAGATTGATTATATAGAAATAATCGAGTTGTTTGTCAGCTGAAAGTGTACAGGTGTCCTTAGTCTAGTTCAACCTTCTTTGTCATTCAGTCATCAGTCTTTGGTTACAATCAGTCACTGATGTTTACAAGCTAAGACTACTTGGGGCGATTACAGTTAAACGTCACTTATGTCACAACATTTGCCCCTTTAAAAATGTGTACATTGTGTTTCTACAGTTACTTGATATTGTATAGAATGGATGGGTGAAAAAGAAACAAAAAATAAACACTGTCTTACCTGGACAGAATGCCAGCCAAACGTACACAACTTAAGAAAAAAAAAAATCTCTGCCGAGATTCACTGGTAGGTAATCAGAGAAATTAGTATCTTAGGCCTACCCTAAATTAATTTCAGCGTTAGTCACGTTAAAACAAATTGGTAACTTATTAGGTAGGCCTGGGAAAAGCAGGGAAGAGATAGGGGGACGCACTCAAAATCGTAACTTGTCCACTCGTATGGTATTCAGACACACCCCAACCACTCCCAACTGAACCATTAAATACCCAACGTCTCCATCTCTTTACTAACGTGATTCACGTATGCTAATTAACCCCTCTTCAAAGAAAGATAGGTAATCCTAATACCCCTCAGAATTGAGGTAAGAAATTCTTTCACTCTCCCACTCAAGAGGAGAAAAATAAATAAATATAAAATGAACCCTTTTTTTTTTAACTGACTATTGTAATAACTTAAATGTCAGACCCCCCTTCCGGGTCTGCACAAGAAGAACAGTACCACTGATCCTCCTCTGCCAGAGCTTACACAATGCCAACACATTGACAATGGAACCATTGATCACAACGATCACAACATATCATTGGTCTGTAATCTTCCGGTTCCTGACATCCAGGGCAGATCCATATTAACTCCTGATAGAGCATCGTCTGACACGCCGAACAATACCACCGACTCTCCTCTGGAGGTTCCCCCACTATACCAACACACTGCCAATGGAACCATTGATCACAATGATCACAACAGATCATTGGTCGCTAATCCTCTGGTTCCTGGCAACCAGGGCAGATACATATCAATTCCTGATTTGCAGGTACAAAATCCACTGGGACAGAGGAGTCCGTCTCATCTCTCAACGTATCAGGAGCATAAGCTCTGTGACTGTGCGTTATAGCCAATTCCAATGGATAAAATAATTTTATGGGGTGAATCTGTGTTGATCCATCACCCCTTTTCAATACCACAGTACGGACAAAACCATCATCCCCAGGGATGAGTTCCATCACTCTACCTAAAGTCCAAAAAGGTCTGGTTTTAATGGGGGATTTTATTAACACAACATCTCCTATCTTTATTTGATTATTATAGGACTCATTGTGTAGGTTTTTCGCTGATTCCCTCAGGCTAAGTAGGTATTCATTAAAGCATAATTCTTTGTATTTGAAGATTAGCCGTCCCCTCTCTTCCATAGCCTCAAGAACATCAGTCCTGAGGGGGGATGTCTGAGTCAAAGAGATCCTCCTCTTCCTTTCTATACAGTATATTAACCGCAGAAAAGGGTCTCAAGAAATGATTAGGCATAATTATCTCCAACCCGTCATCTGATGAACAGCGATAAGTCAAAGGACAATTGTTAACAGCCCTCTAAACATCTGAGACGAAAGTTAAAAGTTGGAAATAACAATAATAAGTTGAAAAAGCAAGTCTTCACTGTGCGAATAAGCCGCCCCCAGGTTCCCCCAAACCAAGCAGCATACACAGGAATTGTTAGATGCTTGACGGAATAAGTGCGGAAGATACTATTATATTCTTCCGAGCCACAGGCATGCTTAATAATTCTGCCGCCAGTGGTAAAAGTCTTAGCATTGTCGGAATACAAATGAGAAGATACTCCGACATTGTTTGTGAATCTTATAAATGCCAAGATAAAAGAATATACACTCATATCGTCCACCACTTCAAGGTGTATACCTCTAGTGGTAAGACATGTAAATAAGAGCAAATAAACTTTGCGGCTATTTTCCCCCTCCCCCACCCAGATGTGTCCTGTGAAATCCACACCAGTGTGAAGAAAGGGTCTGATCAAATTGACCCGATATTTGGGCAAATTAGTCATGCGGGGGTATGCAAAAGACATTGCATTATAACACACACACAACCTGCAAGACTGTAAAGTAGATTTTCCTGCCTGTCTTGCCTTAGAAATCCAAAATCCAGATAGGCGTAGTTGGCTCAGAGTAGACCTAATGCCCAAATGTTTGCATTTTCTATGAGCATCTATAATTACCATTTGGGTAAACGTGTGAGATTTATCCAGGAGAACTGGGTAAATAATTTCATAATTGAAGGTATTGCACTTGCGAATCCGACCCCTGGTCCTAATAATACCTTCTTCATCCAAAAAAGGCTGAGAGAAGTTACCAAATCTGGGGCTTGACCAGACGGATTAAGCAAGTATTCCCTGACTTGCGGGAACGCTTGTCCTTGCATCCCTTTTATTAAGTGCTGCCAAGGCAATTTTTGTGGGTCATCCCTTGAATGCCTCAAACGTCCAATAAACTTAAATACCCCTGTTACTACTCCAAGAAGTTTACTCAGAGTTTCATATTTCTCAAAGGGAATTACAGGCTCTGCCGTTTGTATAAGGGCACCACAACATGTAGGCCCCCTCACAATCTCTTTATTTTCCTCATTTTAGCAGTTTAAGGAGGCAAAAGGCTATTCTATTGGCGTTCGGGTCAGCACTGTTGGACCATGCACCCAATGCAATATGCGTTTTTTGGTCTTCACTGACACTCACCTTGAGAGCAGATCTGCTGGGTTCTGCTCTGAGGGCACATATCGGAAAGAAATGTCTATTCCAAACTGCTGGCTCAGATTCTGACGCATTTCAGTAATGTCTCTGGCTCTGTTTCTCGCAAAAATATTCTTTGTTTTTACATCCTGAGACAGGACACAAGATTACTATCTGAGCATCAACTGCTATACTAACCTCTTTAAAGGTGATTTCCTTCCGAGAGAGTAAAATTGTCTTTAATGATTTTTTAGCACCAAATATACTGCCAACAACTCGAGTGTAGGCAGGGACTTCGCCCGTAAAGGATCCACCTTGGCTTTTGCTAAAATGAAATTGGACCTATCGTCCTGTAAGCCGTAAGCTACAAACCCGTACGCTTCTTTGGAAGCATCACAAAACAAAGCTAGGTTTGAATTAGAGCCTTCGTGCAGGGATTTTCTTGGAAAGGTGAAGGAACTGAGCTGAGATAAATCCTTTGAGAGTGACTGCCAACTTCTCTGTTGGGTAGGAGTAACAGTTTCATCCCAGCCCAGCCCGGCCTTCCATAACTCACTAATAAATATGCGGCCCCTTATTGTAACGGGTACACATAAAGATAATGGATCAAAATTGGCTGCCACCGCCGCCAATATTCTTCTTTTGGTATTGGCCCCAGAATCACTATCTGTCGTGGCCAAGGACAAAGAATCACTCTCAGGGTTATAATTATAACCCAATACCTTCTCATATTGGGAGTGGTGTTGAGGCAAACGCCTATCCTCCTCCATCTTCTGTCTTAATACTTCGCAGTTAGAACTGCAGGAACGTAAATCAAGGTGTCGCTCTTCCAACCTCTTCACAACTTTGGTGTATAGTTGTACAAGAGTTTCAGGAACATTCCCTGTTTTAATTAAGTTATCCACATAAAAATTTTCCGCAATAGTTTTGGAACATTCATCTGGTGGATAACGGTCAGCGTGATACTTTAAAAGGAAATTTAATATAAACGGAGAGGCATTATAGCCAAATATTAAAGTGGTATATCTAAAACATACCAAGTTTTTTCCTATTTTAGGAAAAAAACAAAACCGATTCTTATCCTCCTCAATGAGGAGTTTAATTTGCAAAAATGCTTTGCGGATGTCACCAAGCAACACATACTCATTGGAGCGGAAGTGTAGCAACAACTGTAGGAGATTTCCCATCAAGTTAACCCCGGGGCAGGCAGCCTATTTAATAGAGATTCCACCCTTGGGTTTTGATGAACAATTAAATACAGGCCGCACTTTTGTAGTGCTTTGCTCATCAGTCTTATATACTGGTCTGTGTGGTATCCAAATATATTCTCCATAATTTTCTGGAGAAACCACAATTCTCTCCACAATGCCCTCTTTCTTCTGTTCCAGGAAAACATCCAAATACTCCCTATATTTATTTTCCTTTTCCAGCTTATTGAACACACGGTTCAAAACTGCCAATGCCACCGAATAGTTCAACGGAACTTTGCCAATCTTGTCCTCCCACCAAGGAAGCTTTACATAGTAACACTGGTCCTCTATGACTACAGAGTTTTGGAACTCCTTTACCTTCCCTAGTTCAAAATCTGAAAAAGTTTCCTCCTCAGTGAGTCCTATAAGTTCCAAACTAAACAAACTGTACAACCCTCTTTCTACCGAGGTGTTCTCAAATGTATCCTTAAAAGGATCTACATAATTATATCGGGGTGCCAGCACAAAGTTTACCGCTGTAGTGGAAACAGTACCCATGCTGGCAAGGACGTTTTCATAATTGACGAGTGGTGAACGCTCCTCTCCGATTGACAATATCTGGGATTCTTTCAAGAAGTTAAGCGAATTCCCCCAAGGAACTATACCCTTTGGGGTCTCCCAGGCTACACCATTGTGGCACTTTATCAGGCTTAAAGGATGCAAAAACTGCAGCAGATCTACCCCTACTAGTCCTTGAATAGGAAAAAGACGTCCCTCTTTATCAAATCCAGCAGCTGATTTGAACTGGGTCTCTCTTAAATTCCTATATATACAAATCCATTCCATCTGTTTGAGACTTTAAATTAAAGGAGGAGTCAATGAGGACAGGCAAAGGTCTTTTGGTGTTAGGCACCATTTCCACCTGCAATAATACCTCACTTAAATTCTTTTTCTCCTCTCCCACGAATGTCTGTATTGTATATTGACGGTCATAACATGATTCTATAGAAATATCTAATCCCTCTAGAATGCTTCTGGAAAAATACGAACGTTGACTTTCAGAATCAAGTATACAATTGCAAACATACCGTCTCTTGCCGTGATGTAAAACCACTTTATAGATGGGAAGGATAGATATCTGTTGAGTGTCACAAGTCTGGAAGCCGGTATTCACTCTAGTTTTCTCAGAAGAGGCTTTATCTTTTGGACACATTATTGTATAGTGCCGTTTCGAGCCACAATTAGCACAACCATATGGGAAGCCTCTTTTGTTACCAGGACATTCATTATATGAATGATCCTCTGCAGCACATGCAATGCAGAGGTGCAATTCCTTGCACCGCGATAGTCTCTCTTTGTAACTAGCAAATATTTTGCATAGTTTTCCATCGTGTCCACCTGAAGAACAAAACTTACAAGTTGACGTCGATAGTGGGGTGCCACCCCTTGAGGAAAAATTCTCCATAGCTCTTTTTGGTGAGTAAGAGCCTGGAACAAATCGATCAGATCGAAACCTGCCATTGCCAGAAGGGACAGAACACTCTTCCAATCTCACTAGATCCTTGATTAAATTCTTAGACAAGGAAACAATGTCATCAATTCCGGGATAACTGTTGCCAGTCCTGCTCATTAACTCCTTTTTTAAGGAAACCGGAAGCCGGCCAAAGACAATATGGCTTATTAATAAATAACCCAGTCTGCCCGGTTCCAAAAAGTCCAACTGGTAGCTATTTTTCAGCTCCAGCAAAGCACACCTGATTTGGTTGAGATAAACTTTAACCTGAGAAAACTGGCTATCCAACTTTGGTCTGGCTGCCAACAACTGCTGAAACATTTGATCCAAAATATTTGGTATATCCAAATATTCTCCCTCCAACAGCTGCAAAGCCACAGGAAAATTAGCTTCTGTGGTGGAAAGGTGCTTTACCAAATGAAGAGCTTGACCCTTTAGGCAACTCTTCAACAAGCGAAACTTTGTCAACTCGGAGCGAAAGCCCTCTGCACAATTCCAGAAGCCAGCCAAGAAATTTTTGAAGGCGAACCGATCATCAGATGGTTCTCCATCAAAGGTAGGAGCCTCCATATTTGCTCTAAATTCTGGGGCAGTTTCACCTCCCAAACTCTCTTGTCGCCTATCCGTTCGACTCCCCTCAAACTTCTCTCTCAACTCGTCTAATTTCTGAAAAGTGTTCTTCCTAAATCAGAAGGCATGATCCAACGAGTCATCATTAGTTCTAAGCTCCACACTCGGAGGACTGTCCAAGCATACAGCTGTCACTTCATTCTCCAACTCACCAAGGCGTTCCAACCATCCCATTATCATTTTCCGGTGTTTCTGAAAAACTGCCATTGGCAAGGTAGCTTCACTATGTAAGCCCCATAGTTCTGTACTAATCTTATTTCTTAGCACAGCCTGCTGATGACGGCAGCTGTCTAACTCTGATAAAGACATTGTTTTCTCCAACCTTAGGTCCCAAGAAAATTTTTATTTTTTTATTTTAAATAATAACTCCAGAAATTCTGGCTAAGCCAAACGAACCCAACACTGTTAGTGTCGTCGCAAAATGTTGGAACTTTAAAAACGCCTAGGGCTTGAATTCCCACAACAGACACGAAAACTGAACCGTTGCAAACGCCAACAGGCAACAAAGCAACAAACAGGAAGAAAAATGAATAAATAAATAACGCTAGTGCGCCCTTACCTGCTTTTCAAAGTTGTGACGTTGCTTCTTTAGCATCGCGGCTCGTTCTGCTTGGTAACATTTATATATTATAGTATGAAAACGAGACCCTTTCATAGGCCCAAGGGAACAAATAAAGTGTTCTCCTAAAATAAGTAAGGTTGGTGAAATACCTCTTGGTGACAGAAAAAAAACAAAAAAAAACACTGTCTTACCTGGACAGAATGCCAGCCAAACGTACACAACTTAAAAAAAAAAAAAAAAATCTCGGCGAGATTCACTGGTAGGTAATCAGAGAAATTAGTATCTTCGGCCTACCCTAAATTAATTTCAACGTTAGTCACGTTAAAACAAATTGGTAACTTATTAAGTAGACCTGGGAAAAGCAGGGAAAAGATAGGGGGATGCACTCAAAATCGTTACTTGTCAACTTGTATGGTATTCAGACACACCCCAACAACTCCCAACTGAACCATTAAATACCCAACGTCTCCATCTCTTTACTAACGTGATTCCCGTATGCTAATTAACCCCTCTTCAAAGAAAGATAGGTAATCCTAACACCCCTCAGAATTGAGGTAAGAAATTCTTTCATATGAAAGCCAGCCAAAATCTAAACGCTCCTCTCTTCTAAAATCAATATTTACTTCACAAAGTATGTTTTTTAATTCAAAATATATGTCGAATTAATTATATTGTAAATAACATTATCTGGTTAGATAATTCATTTTTCTGTTTTCGGATAAATATTGCGTAGGTGGCATGTACAACAATATGTACTCTCACTTATAATATTCAAACACCAGAACAGTTTTCAAATAGACGACATATTTATTTCTGCATAAATGGAAATACTGATATCATTTTTAAAAGGTATTCATAAAAAATACAATAATTTTATGAACATCAAACACACAAGAAAGAGGAAATCTTTGGAATCTTTATAAAAAAAAATTATAGATGAGAGAGGAGACTTTTCACTGTCGATATTTAGTTTTAAAATCAAGCTATTTCTTATTTCGTTATAAGGCTATATAGTATTGTTTTTTATCATAAGAAGAGTTTAAATTCCATTTAAAATATATCTAGATTCAATATATAAGTTGTTTTTGTTTTACATTTAACACAATTTCAACCGTGACTATTCATTGTAAATGCATATAATTTCATTTAAAATACATTGTTTAATATATTTTATTTAGTAAAAAACTATTCAGCCCAGACCGCCACCCCTGCTCTACATCTGAGTTGAGTATTTTCTGTTAAGTCTCAGGAAGCAATCATCCTAAGCATTATCTCCTCTTCTGTTAAGTCTCTTTTTTTGTAAAAGAGCGAGCATAAATAAGAGACGAGAATTTTCAATTTCGCTAATTTATTATTTCATTATCAGGCGTATATAGTATTGTTTTTATCATGAGAAAGGTTTCAATTCTCTTGAAAGTAAATTTAATACTTATTTAACAAGACCTTTTAACAAAATCTCAACCATAACTATTGTAAATTCATATTTGATTTGAAATACGTTGTTTAATATATTTGATTTTATTAAAGAGTATTGGATCAGGCCTATGTTCTATATGAGAATGAAGAATGTTCTGTTTTGTCTTAGGAGGCAATCCTCACAGATATTTGTCCCTCTTTTGGTAGGGGACACAAAAAACTCTGTTATTATAAATATTACTACTACTACTACTACAACTAGTTAAACATTTATAGGTAAACTCTACTGTCCCCTCATGTTCTATATTAGAGTGGAGTATTTGCTGTTCAGTCTCAAGAGGCATTGCCTTCTTTATGACATCTCACGGTGCAATTCTGACACGGTTAATCAAAGTAAGTTTATACTCTGTTCTATATAAGTGTGGAGTGTGGTCTCAGAAGGCAATCCTTCATTGCATTACTTAATCTTTTCGGGGGTAAAAGACAGGAATCATCGTGATTATTATTACTACTACAACAATAATTTTAACATTTAGATTTAAACAGTATTCGCTGCGCCCTTTCTCCTGCATTATATCAGAGTGCAGTATTTTTTGTTCGCTCCCAGGGGCCCATCCTTACAGGAATTACCTCATTTATATGAGGATTGTTTTGAAAGGAAACCCCCGTCATTATTATTATTTGTACTCACTAGGAGTTCTCACACAGATCATCGTCAGTGATTGCTCACCGACAACAATTAATGGTACTTCCTGGAGTCTGAGTGACAACAAGCCTCCTAAGATTTCCAGAATTCTTCACCTATTTTCGATAACAACCGCAAATAATCTTGCGATATAGCAATAGCTTCTTACCATTGATTTCTTGCTGGTAAGGGTCTCTGAGATTTGGGTGGCAATAAGCCTCTCCAAGGTCCCAGCATTCTCTTTACTCTTCTAGTCAAGGTCTGTTTTGTGCTGTCCCTCCTCGACCCTGTACATATATTTTGTTTGGTGTCAGCCTAGGCCGGCACCATTTTTTCAAATTTAGAAGAAAATTCTTTTTTTCAATTTATTTTAAATTTTTATTTACTTATTTTTCCCCCTTTTATTGGGGGGAATGGGGGAAGGTGAAAGCTTATGATTTTTCTTGTAATTTCTGTTCCTTGCTTCATATTTGTGTTGAGTTAGCTGGGGCTGGGGCTGATGTAATTTATTGTAATTTATGAAGTGATGTTTCCTGACCCAAATTATATATATAAACAAAACATAAACTTTCTTGAAATGTATTAAATAATGTATTTTATAATTGCAGATTCTCCAGTAAAAAACTTTCAAATCAATTAATGGATCTGAATTGATTTTCATTTTCTGGTCTGATGGAGATAAATCCTATTCTGGTTTGTGTCAAATTTAGTTAAAATATACTGGATAAGCATTTCTGCCTCATGTCATCTACACTATACTCTGACACGCTTGTAATAAAATTGAGACTCCAAAATATATCAAAGGAATCGAAAAAATACTGTTAACAGCGAAAACTGAACATAGGAATGAATTATGAACAAGGTAAACTCTTTAATTTTGTGGATGTGAACACTGATATGAGAATGTTAAAAAGGCATAAATCTAAGGAATTGCAAGTCTACCGGTTGAATAACCTGAATATTTTTTAATAGGCAGAAGGATACATACACATATCCTTTTTATTATTATAGATTTTGAATGATATACTAACCAAAATTTCAGTTCATTAGATATTTGGAAATTTCCATGTGTAAATTGACTTTGGTAACAAAATCTGAAAGAGAAGTTCAATTCTGAAAAGAAGAGAATTGTGATAAAAATCTGATGTATCTAATTAAAAATTAAGTCTTTGTAAGTCTTAGCCTGATCTTTTTGGAAGTAAATTAACATAAATAGACAACGAATTTTGACAAACATATGAGTATACACACTTGAGATGAACCAAGTTTTTATGAAGTAGGTAGCTAATTTATCCAGAAAGCACATTTACAGAGCTATAACTACACATATTGGAAAGGAACTACGTGATTGCAATGTAATTCTACATTTTCAAGTCAATCAAATTTATTAAGACATATGCACACGCACACTGGGGAAGACCAAACTGTAAGGAAGTACAGATATCCACCCTAAAAGGAACAACATCTGTCCTTAAGAGAGCCCTCGGATATTAATTTTACTCATAGGGAAATAAAATGTTAGCCTCAAGAGTAGGCTCCTTGATTTCTTTAGATAAACTAAATTAAAACAAAAAAAGAGATAAACCACATTCCTGTAAAGTATGTTGGTGTTCTTTTACCGAAAAAGCTAATTTAAAGAACCATATTGATGACACATAATGCAGAACAAAAACCTTCTTGTGAAGTATGTGGTAAGATTTTTCAAGGAAATCTGACGTGAAGAGACATATGTGTATACACACTGGAGAAAAACAACATTCATGTGAAATATGTGGAGATACTTTTCCATGGAAAGCAGTTTAGAAGAAACATATGTCAAAACATACTAATGAAAAACCATATTCTTGTAAAGTATGTAGTAATTACATAAATGATACTTGAAAATTCATGTTCGTACACAGAGAAAAGCCATATTCTTGTGAAGTGTGTGGTAATTCCTTTTCCAGTAAATCCTGTTTGCAGAGCCATATGCTTATACACACTGGAGAGAAACCACATTGGTGTGAAGTATGTGGTTCTTCGTTTACACAGAAAACACATTTGAAGAGCATTATGTTTACACATATTAGAGAAAAACCACATTCTTGTAAGGTATGTGGCTCTTCTTTTATCAAGAAACCACATCTGAAGTACCATATGATTAAACACACTGGAGAAAAACCACATTCTTTTGAAGTATGTGGTAATTCTTTTTCAAGGAAATCAGATTTGCACAGACAGATACGTAAACACTATGATTAAAAACTACATACTTGTTATGTATGCGACAAATCTTTTAACCAGAAATCAACATTAAAAGGCCATATGTGCACACATACCGGTGAAAAACCACATTCTTGTATCAAATGCGGCAAATCTTTCATCCATCAAGCAACTTTACAAAGCCATATGTGTACACATACTGGGAAGAACCCAAATTCTTGTGAAATATGCAGCAAAGAATTTGTTACTACAGGAAATTTACAAATGCATATGTGTACGCATACAGGTGTAAAACCACATTCTTGTGAAGTCTGTGGCCAATGTTTTAGCCTAAAATCAACTTTAAAAAGTCATATGTGTACACATACTGGTGAAAAACCATATTCTTGTAAAGTATGTGGCAAATCTTTTATCCATCGAGCAACTTTAAAAAGTCATATGTTTACACATTCTGGGGATAAACCACATTCTTGTGAAATATGCAGCAAAGAATTTGTTACTAAAAGAAATTTACAAATTCATATGTGTACGCATACAGGTGTAAAACCACATTCTTGTGAAGTATGTGGCAACTGTTTTAGCCAGAAACACACTTTACAAGGCCATATGTGTACACATACTGGAGAAAAACCACATCGTTGTGAAATATGCAGCAAAGAATTTGTTACTAAAAGAAATTTACAAAGGCATATGTGTACACATACTGGTGAAAAATCACATTCTTGCACAGTATGTGGCAAATCGTTTATCCAAAAAGCAAATTTACACATCCATATGTGTACTCATACTGGTGAAGAACCACATTCTTGTGAAGAATGCGGCAAATCTTTTATCCAGAAAGCAAATTTACAGAGACATATGTTTACACATACGGGGGAAAAGCCATATTTTTGTGAAGTATGTGGCAAATGCTTTAGTCAGAAAGCAAAGTTAAAAGACCATATGTGTACACATACTGGTGAAAAAGCACATTCTTGTGAAGTATGCGGCAAATCGTTTATCCAGAAAGCCAATTTACAGAGTCATATGTTTACACATACGGGGGAAAACCCATATTTTTGTGAAGTATGTGGCAAATGCTTTAGTCAGAAAGCAAAGTTAAAAGACCATATGTGTACACATACTGGTGAAAAACCACATTCTTGTGAAGTATGCGGCAAATCGTTTATCAATAAACCAACTTTACAAAGCCATATGTGTACACATACTAGGGAGAAACCACATTCTTGTGAAATATGCAAAAAAGAATTTGTTAATGAAAGAAATTTACAAATTCATATGTGTACACATACAGGTGTAAAACCACATTCTTGTTGAATATGCAGCAAATAATTTATTGCTAAAAAAAGTTATACAGGTATATGTTTACTCATACTTGTGAAAAACAACATACTTGTTAAGTATGTGGCAAATTTTTTAGCCAGAAAGTAAAGTTACAAAGCCATGTGTGCACTCATACTGATGAAAAACCAAATTCTTGTGAAGTATGCAGCTAATCTTTTATCCAGAAAGCAAATTTACAAAGCCATATTTTTAAACATATGTGGGAAAACTCATATTCTTGTGAAGTATGTGGCAAATGCTTTATACAGAAGGCAAATTTACAAAGCCATATGTGTACACATACTGTTTGGCAAGACTGTATTTACCTACAGGAGAAGGAGGACTCAGACCTTCAGAAATCAACCACCAACATACAGCCACTATTGTCAGTATTGGACAATATCTGACAAGCTCCATAAACCCAAACCTCACAAAGGTACGAGAACATCAAAGAAATAAATGAGCTAGCCAAACAACTTTCATAACATGTTTAACCAAGCAGTTCGGACAGGGCTGTTTATCAGAAGAGGTTGACTAAGGCTTTATGACTAATGCATTTAAAAAGATGGCAGGATTTAGTAATGATTGCAAGTGCAGAGTTGGCCACACAGAAGTGGAGAGTGTGATTCACTTGATATAAAGCTGCAAAATTATGTTAGCAGATGGCAGCTACACAACGCGTCATATTGGTGTGTACAAATACATACACTGCAACATCTGTAAAAATATAAACATCCAATGTAGCACTAAGTCCTGGGGACATCTACTGGAAGGGACTGGGAAACGATAAGTATACTATACATTATGATTTTGTGGTTTCTTCATCTACCTACCTGGAAATTTCAGCAGTAAAACCGGACATAGTCATATTAAATACGGCAGAAAGAGAGGCAACACTGATTGAGGTGAGTGTTCCAAATGACAGTGGCTTAAACAGAGCAGAGAGGGAGAAGGTGACAAAATACCAAGGCCTAATGTATGATATGAAGAGAAACTGGAACCTCAAAAACATCAACATTATCCCAGTTATAATAGGAACTTAAGGCCTCATGAAGAAACATTTCAAAAAGTATCTGGAAAGTAATCCCGGAAAACCAAGTGCAAAATAAATTCAAATAATTGCCCTTAAGGAAATGGCCAAAATCCTTAAAAGAGCACTCGGTTAGAGCCTCTAAATAGCAAGTGATAGTCTGGCATTCGGAAGAATGCCCCGTCCCTATGCTAACGAAAACAGAAGTAATTTTTTTTTTTAAAGTGACGAACCACATTCTTGTGAAGTATGCAGAACATCTGGAAGCCACAAATCAAATTTACAAAGACATTTGTGTCCATATAAAAGTGAGAGCACTAGAATGCTTATTAGACACCTCCAGTTTCTAAGGTCTCTCTGTACTGGGGTTATAAACTCTGGCTAAATATTGAAATAACATAGTGTTCGAAGCGGAAATAATATCACATGTTTATGGATAACCAACACTGACTTATGCGAGGAATGTTGCACCTCCAAGTTATGTTGCTTCGATTAACAACACTAAGCTGGATATTCAACCAGACTAGGTTACGTCTTGTCCTGGAATATGGTACAACCAAGAGACTATAAAAAGATGTTTTATAACGTACTTAACTGGTCAATGAGAGAGAGGGAAATTGATATACTTGACTTTAATTGTAATCTTCGAATATCTTTGTATCTCATAAAGATAAAGTGTTCCCCCTAGGAAGTCACCCGATTTCATTTCTGAGAACTTCGACTGAAGTAAAATGGAACAAAAAAAAACAAATATAAAGATAAAGTGTTCCCCCTAGGAAGTCACCCGATTTCATTTCTGAGAACTTCGACTGAAGTAAAATGGAACAAAAAAACAAATATAAAGATAAAGTGTTCCCCCTAGGAAGTCACCCGATTTCATTTCTGAGAACTTCGACTGAAGTAAAATGGAACAAAAAAAAACAAATATAAAGATAAAGTGTTCCCCCTAGGAAGTCACCCGATTTCATTTATGAGAACTTCGACTGAACTAAAATGGAACAAAAAAAATATAAAGATAAAGTGTTCCCCCTAGGAAGTCACCCGATTTCATTTCTGAGAACTTCGACTAAACTAAAATGGAACAAAATAAAACAAATATAAAGATAAAGTGTTCCCCCTAGGAAGTCACCCGATTTCATTTCTGAGAACTTCGACTGAAGTAAAAGTGAACAAAAAAAAAAACAAATATATAATTAAAGTGTTCCCCCTAGGAAGTCACCCTGTTTCATTTCTGAGAACTTCGACTAAAGTAAAATAGAACAAAAAAAAACAAATATAAAGATAACTAAATACGAAGTTTTAATGTAAGACATGGAAAGTTTTAAATATTAATTTATACACAATAACAAGTCCGCATAACATTAGAATCATATTTACTGTAGTTATCGAGAATATTTATCTCAAGTAATATTCTTCACCTTTCGCTTTATTCATCTATTTATTACTTCTGATTGCTTATGCACAGACAACATTCTGTTTCAAAATTTCACATTGTCGTTTATATATGTTAGTGAATTCTCTAACAATGCTACAAAGTCTAACATAGCAAAACGCCTCTAATTTCCAGTGAATGTCATTTCTATACGATAAATACACAAACATGCACAGGAGTGCTTCCCTGCAGACTACAACATGGTCGTCTTTAAGTCTAATGTCAACAAATACTTGTTGAGCGGCCGTCTTGAGTCATCAAATCTTTGCATAATAACTCCATCGTTTTCAATCCTCTCATAGTATTGTTCATCATCCAACTGACAATCTAATTAATCCTTATCCTCGAGTGCCTCTTGGCATTGCTAAATGGTGACTCAATAGGATATTAAAGAACAGACACGCATTTGTGAAGGTGTGATGGTCCCTCATTTGTCTGGGTTCTGTAGAGCGAGAGGCGGGCATTTTAAAGGCATACGAATTTAAAGAATAGGACAATATGAGAAACGATGTAGCCTGATTAATAATAAGAATTTGCGGTTTCACAAATTTGCAGATTTTCATCATAAGCATTGATTTAACATTTTCTTCATAAATTCGGTAGAACTTCCAAATATGATAATCATTTAAGTCCAACGAAGGCCAATATGACAAAAAGAAACGCTAATCATTCCATAGGATTTTTATTAAATGCGGCTCATACAAAAGCGTTGGGATTCCAAATGTTCGCTAACTTCATACGAAACTGAACTATTAAAGAAATCAGCTTACTTGTAAGCAGAATGGCTTATTTACGCTTATTTGGTGGCTTTAATTCAAACCACATATTACTATAAGAAAAGCTAACTTTAGTGAACTTGTAGGATGGAAGTGACAAACTATCATTCTAACATTTAAAACAACATAATTCAGTCTTCATCGTTAGTACGTGAACAAAAAGGGAAAAATGTTAGTATGTCTATAAGTATGAACGAAGGCAAAAGCTAGGAATTCCCCGTGATTATTATTCCCCAGTAGGGGAAAGAGAATTGTTCATATTGTTGAATGTTTGTACAGTGTTATGACGCGTTCATATGTGTATACAAGTATGTGTGTCTGTACACTGGTGTGAAAGTCAGTTCACATGCAAACAATTATGTGTGTGTTATAGCAAGTCCACGTGTATAAGGCAGTAGCCATTTTGGCATCTTGTCGAAGTCGAACCGGCGGTCAAAGGCCTGGGAAAATGTCAGTTTGTGTCTCCAGAAAAGGGGGGCTTGTATTTGGCAGTGCCAAAGAAAAAAAGAGAGAAGTGTCGTCTCGTGCCAGAGAAGAAAAAAGAGAGGGTTGATGGGTGTCAAGTGTTTATATAATTATGCTAGCCATCAGAGATTCACCTAAAAGAAGGCCACTGGTTAGTGAGCTAAAGAAAAAGTGGTTTGCTTGAACCGATCAGCAGGCAACTAAGAAATCATTGATATTTAAACAATATGCTACAGGAAACCGCTAAAAACTTTGAGGCATCAAATTTATTCGCGGATGTTCGTTATTTGCAGGTGTTTCTGGGCCTACTGTATATAGTGTGTGATGTGCGAGAGAAGATGTACTATAAAGAATTTAAGAAAATAGGGTATTATGGTATTTTGTTTTGGGTTAATTATTAAAACGTGACATATCTATGCAAATAAATAATCGATATGGAGTGTCCATAGAATAAGTAAAGCTACACATGTCCCTAGTTGTGAATGTCACATCTCGTCAGGTTGAAAGAACCTAGCGAAATAGCAGGAGGCCGTGTGGAAGTCTTTTCGTTTCGAGCGTCCGTGTTAGAGAGAGAGAGAGAGAGAGAGAGAGAGAGAGAGAGAGAGAGAGCGTTTTGAGCAAGGTACGGCAGAATTAAACTTGTGCGTGTTTTCTTATCGTTCGCTACAAATTAAACATAAAATTTAATTTGTTTCTGCAGATGTTAACATTTGAGGTCATTGAAACGAGTCGGTGACTTCATCCTTTTGTAACATCATCTATAAAAACAGAAGTTGGAGAAATGCCCAGTGGATACCATCACTAAATTATTACGTCATCACTTGATATTGATTGGAGGTAACCGGGCACAGTTAATGCCGTCATAAATGTTAATATCCATGAACCCAGAGAGAGGGGGGGGGATTATTTATGACGTTTTATCGAACTGAACGGAGACCCAAACGATCACGGATTGTCTACTAGGTCAAGTTTGCTACTAAAACTCTGCGGATCTTGTGTGAATTTGTTTGCTTGTCCGTTTGTTTACGTGCACACAGGATGGCGTTATTATTGTCTAGTGATATACTCAAAGCACAGGGCCGGCGGGACACTTTTAAATGTGGGGGAGAGGCTTCTCCTAAAAAGTGGGGGGGCCGGTTACACACATGCATATCAACTTAATTTTTGATAACCGTAAAGTGGGGGGGGGCTAAGTCAAAATGAGGGGGCTGGAACCCCCTGCCCCCGGTGTCCCCGTTCATGAAACAGATAACTGTGTTTCGTAAATGTGCGAGTATATTAAGGTGCATGTTTTGTTAGAGAGTAACTGTATTAACTGTATACATGAGTTCGATAAGTAGTGCGTATATCTTGTCGCTATGTTTAGTAGTTCGTACGTAAACCTTTAGAAACTCATGAAAAAAACCCAGTTATTTTATATTTAAAATCGGAGATCAAATACGCATATAAATTGAACGCAAAATGATAAACCATTTTAGTGTCATTGTTATAATCAGATAACGTTTAACCATACATATTATTTCTTTAATGAAATAAATTGTCTTTGTTTATTTGGGGTTTAAAAAACTCCCTTAACTTTGATCACTAATAATGAATCTGGATAATAACGCCAACCACCTTTCCCATCAAAACAACCTCCTTAAACCTACCACTAATCTTACGTCTAGGTTGTAACAGCGTCCCTTCACGCAAAAAATAAAACAAAAAAGAAAGACAATATCGAAAAGACAAAATCTTTCAATACAAAAAAATTGTTTTATTGACAATTTTGTTAAGACAACGAAAGATCAAGTGTTCATTAAGAATGAATGTTCACAATGGTCCAATAATTTTTTGTTAAATAGGTGTTTTTCTGTAAGGAGTACATGAATACACATATTAATATGCGTATATTAGTTTGTCTCTTTTCCCAGTCAGAAAGTCTATCCGTGAACTGTGCATATAGTTTCAGAGTGTTAGAGTATATATCTTCTTGCTATGCTTATTGTGTGTGTAAATAAATATGTGTGTATTATTTTTACAGTTAGAAAGTGTATCCGTGAATAGTGTATACGCATTCTGGGGGTTCGGTATATATGATCTCACTACGTTTATTAGTTTGTGAAAGTATATCGTCACGCGTGTGTTTCATGTAGATAGCTTTTGGTCCCACAGAGTTTGGCCAGAATGTGTCATACGCACATATGTTGTCACTGAAAGAAAAAGAATGATGCAGTGTTAGATAATGGGTTCCGTTTTCTCTTGACTCCTTATTGAAAATATATCCATATCATTTCGAAACAGAATTCGTTGAGCGACTACAGACTTGACATATACATGGAAGAAATAAGAAAAGACCCAACATTGCAGATGCTAATACAGTATGCAACATCAAATGGGCAAGAAAACAATAAAGATGTGCCACCTTAAATTGTGCTAGACATTTCTCTTCGTGGTGAGATCTCCATCGTGAAAGGACTAGTACTAAACGGCATACGAATAGTGGTCCCAAACTCTTCAAGAAAAAAGCCCTACAAAAAATCTACACATGACATTTAGGGATATAAAAATGCATAGCTAGGGGAAAGAAAGTTATATATTGGCGCAATATAAACAATAAGATCAATGAAATGATAACCACATGCACATATTTCATAGACTATCGGAAGCAACAACCATTGTAACCAATAATACACCATGAAATACCCCAAAACATAATGTACTAAACTAGCAACCGATATATTTCATCTGTACAACAAGGCGTATGTAGTAATTATAGACTACACAATCAGATATTTTGTTATCAACAAACTAGAAAACGGTGAGTAACAAAATCAAATATACTTTTGCCAGGCTGGGTATTCCACAGATATTAATTAACTACAATAGACCAGAGTATGGATCATCAAAGTTTAAGCAGTTTGCAACAATTCCGAATTTTTCACAAGCAGAAAGAAATATACAAACAATAAAAACGACAGTAAAAAGGCCTTAAAAGGTAAGCAGGACCCATACTTAACAATGCTAGCATTAGGAACAATTCGTTTAAAATAAAAATCACAATCAATAGACGTCACTTATAAAAAAAGTGAAAAGCAATCAAAGAACACATATTGACTATTATGAAAGTATATTTAATGAACAAAACAAACAAACGCAACACACAACACAACAACAATATTCACAAAACCAAACAATGCGAGGAAGAAGTATTAGGCTTCCAGCTTGATACAGAGAATAAATGAAAAAAAAACTTTTAAATAATCGGAGATGTTAGAAATTGGTAATCTCCCCCTTATATCTCTAACCATTCACCTTGACTACAACCTCCCACCACCCTACTAAAAAGTACATGGCAGGAGAAGCACCTCTATCTACTAAACGAGTCAGTCTCAATAAAGTCTTATAATCGTCTGCACGTGTCTGCTTTATTCCTTCTTGTTTAACCTTTGTAATTGTGTATTTACGTCTAATATAACAGACAGAAAACCGTCAAATTTGTATTATTATATTACGCGTGCATTTTATTAATTAATATTTCTTGCGTTTTAATTGGTTGAAAGAACCTGCTGATTTAAGTTTTCGTCAGATCAAGAATCGATACGTAAAAAAAACAATATTCACTGCTGCTGATATTTCTAACAACATTTCTATTCCTAGGTCGATTGTCACATAAACATCGAACATGTTTCATAATTTCCCTTCTGGAATAATTTATGAACGTCGTTTGACGATTTCTTAAATTTGAATATGATTCGTTTATTGACAAAATATGAACTTAGTGAGTTCTGAATGACCGTATTGCGGATCAAGGTGTGTAGCTTGTAGGACAGACGATTTTTGAAATTTTAATTTTATTTCTTCGTCTCCAATTGAGGGATTTTATAGTTAAGATCTTTTCGTTATTTTATCTGGAAGCCTGGTTTGAATCCGAAGAGTTTTTTGACGAGTTGATATTGTGTTGCTGACAATTTGTTAGTTTCTCGAGTCGATTTGACGAGTCTTATATTGTGTTGTTTGCAATATATATAAAATTTAGAATTTGTATTAAGAATCATCATGTTTTCAGATTGTTCAGATCGAGGGTCGTGTCCCCCGATTATAAACGTGTACGTTAAATCAAGCAATGTTGCATGCAAAAGACAGAGTAATAATTAACAAACAAGATGAGGTAGTTCAAATAACGTTTATTGAACGTGTGTGTACATTGACTGATGAAGTGTGTGATGTATGCATGTGTGTCGATGGAAAAACAGTTCTTGAAAAGGTATAAGAAGAAATGTATCCGGCGTGGGAAAGTCTTTGAAAGCCGTACACAAATAAAATGAGTTGAGAACTCTTACCGTTGTTTGACCACGTGTTGACAGAGGAAACGTGTGTTGGTAGTTGTTATGCCGGGGCCAGTTGAAGAGAAAAGAGGTGAGACGAAGAGCTAGTGTCAGCGTCGTTCTGCCGGGGCCGGTTGAGTAAAGAAGAGAATGATTTTCCGTTTGCAACCGGTTTTTATAATCCGAAGGGCAGATAACTCTGGTGTCGCTTTTCAGAACCACCTGTCGGTGAAAAAGCGACACCTAATGGCCAACCGGTGCAGTTATGTTTGAAAGGAGGAAGTAACTCCGCCCCCCAGATTGAAAAATATTGAAAATATTATTCAATATGTAGTTGTCGTAGATGAGAAGCATTCTTTGTGTGTATGTCTGTTTTGCTGTTGAAGATTAGAAAAAGTAGTGTGCACGCTACTTAGTTCTGTTTTTCCATCTGTATTGAATGATTGATCGCAAGTGCGTCTGCGGAATTGAGTGTTTGTAACGCATGTGGATATACGTGTTGTTTGCATGCAATTGGGTCTGCATCAAGTTTGAGCGCAAGTGATACTGCGGTCGAAAAATGTTGAGTGCAAGCGAATTTGCACTTATTGGTGGCGTTGTTCATGTTGATTAGTCTGCGTGATGCGGAGCTGATGAACGAACGTTGACTTATCAAGATCAGTCGTGCATTGTGGTCAAAGACAAGTGTGTAAGTGGTCGGTATTGTTGGTAAGGTCTGTGGTGCACATGAATTTGCACGGTTGGTTGAAGATGATGAGCGAGCGCAGGTGGCTCTGCGCGGTTGTTGATGTGTGAGCACAAGTGGGTCTGTGGTGTTGTTGATGAGTGAGCACAAGTGGGTCTGTGCGGTTGTTGATGAATGAGCACAAGTGGGTCTGTGGTGTTATTGATGAGTGAGCACAAGTGGGTCTGTGGTGTTGTTGACGAATGAGCACAAGTGGGTATGTGCGGTTCTTGATGAATGAGCACAAGTGGGTCTGTGGTGTTGTTGATGAATGAGCACAAGTGGGTCTGTGGTGTTGTTGATGAGTGAGCACAAGTGGGTCTGTGCGGTTGTTGATGTTATTCATGTTAATTAGTCCGTATTGTGGAGCTAATGAACAAACATCTAGTTGTTGAGATAGGTGGTACACTATGGTCAAAATAAGATGCGCAAATTTCTGCAAGTGAGTTAGCAGGTCCAGGTACAAGTGGGTCTGTACTGGTGTTGGTGCGCGTCGTTCAAGTTGATTGGTCCTCCAGTTGATCAACGAACGTCCAGATGTTGAGTATTTAGTCGTGCTTGTGCAAGTGTACTCGTTTTTGAACTGGTGCGATTTCTTCCATAGTGTTGTCAGCGGGAATGCTTGGTGCTTGATGAATGTCCGAGAAGATTTGGTTGTTCAAGTTGATGTGTCCTCCTGCTGATCAACGAACGTCCAGTTGTTGAGTATTTAGTTGTGCTTGTGCAGTTATACTCGTTTTGAACTGGTGTGATTTCTTCCCAGTGATGTCCGGAAATGTTTGGTGTTTTATGAATGTCCGGGAAGATGTAGTTGTCGCGTCTTGTGTTGAAGAAGGTTGAGTAAAGAAGAGAATGATTTTCCGTTTGCAACCGGTTTTTATAATCCGAAGGGCAGATAACTCTGGTAAAAAAGCGACACCTAACGGGCAACCGGTGCAGCTATGTTTGAAAAGAGGAGGTAACTGCTACAAGATGCCTGTTCATCAGTGCAGATTTAGTGTTTTGCTGGGCTAGTTATCGGATGATAATTCGGATTTGATTCCAGAGTTGAACCGCTTGTTCAAGCGTCAAGGTTTTCTTTTTATTCGGATTGTAGTTTATTTAAAGTAAAATGCATGAATATTTTTTCTTCCCACGTGGTAAAAAGAAAACGGCGTCCTATTGACGAAATTTTCTTGTCCATTAATTTTTTCACTTGCGTTTCTATTTAAAATGGTGTCTCTTTAACCTTAATTACGGTCAGTTTAGTGTTCAGCGTGAAGTTTATGTCCTTATTCGCTTTAATTTCTGCAGACAATTTATTTTGAGTCTATTTTATACGATTATGGATGGTTGAAACAAATACCTTCATCCGTTTTTCCTACTCGATCGTCAGATTTGTTATTTTTTAACCTAAAATGTTGGTTGGTAGCCCCAAAAGGCTAAACGGCTGAAAAAAGTCTGTGCCAAATAAATTGTTGGTATTTTGTAATACGAACATTTTTAGTTTTTTTGGTAGTTCATTTTAAGGTAATGTCGGTAATAATTTCACCTTCGAATTTAATTTTTTCACCAGTCACCGCTCTGGCTATTTTGTTTGTTCTTAGCATGGTCGGTTTATCCAAACTTCTCTATGTATGCATGTTGTTAATCGACATGTCTGAACCAGAATCAAATTGTAGCTTTACATTGTTATTTAGGATTGTAACCTGTACATATTTTCGTATAATTCTGCCGCCATGTTCGTTCGTTTTTAGTGATTTAACTCGAGTTTTCTCCTCTATTCGTTCTGTAATGTGAACTCTTATATCCGACTTTATTACAAGTTAGTAATGTTTCTAAACGGTATGGCTAATCCATTAAACAATCAAAAGCTTTGCAACGGAAACAGGGGCTAGGCGGTTATTTATCCTGTTTGGCTTGTTTTTGTAGAGGCGTGAAAATAATCACTCTTTTTGTTTTGAGTTGTTGAGAGAGAGTTGACATGTGATCTCGGACGTACATCTCTCATGTGTACAATGCCCAACTCTTCAATGTGTTTAGAATCTTGTTAAATACTTTCAAATCTCTGGCAGTATTCAACTTATTTCGGTAATGTGAACGTTGGCTCACTTTCTTGTTTAGAACTCTACGTCTGATTTCTGCGTATCTAGTACGAAAGTCTTTGTATGAAAATTAACCGTTGAAATTTATCAGCGCTAAGTTCAGCGAGTTTCAGATTTTAACAGTAGGCCTATATGTACTAAAAACCTTTGATTAATCAAAGCTCTTCCATAGTAAACGCAATAGATGGCGGAAAGTTTTCGAACAACCATAATACCGCCCAGCCGTTTATGCTAACACAAACCCCGCTGAAGTTTGGAAATTATGCAAACACATTTGGAATAACTACTGTATTATCAGTAAACTAGCAGACCAGGATAAACAGTACCAAATAGCGTTGTCCCTAGACGCAGTCGGACCAGACGCCCTCAATATCCACAATGGGTTTTAATATGCCCTCAGCGAAAACAAAGATGACGTCGATACGATGATAGCCAAATTCGACCAACACTTCATAGGACAGGCAAATGAGGCCTATGAGCGATACTTTTTCAACAAAAGAGAGCAAGAACTAGGTGAGACTATCGACTCGTACATTACGGTACTATTTGTTAAGAACGAAGAAATGAGAAATTGTAAATATTCGTTTGTGCTCCTAATAAAAAAAAATATTGGCTTGATGATCTAGAAAATAACACAATAAAGATCTCACAAATCAAAACGCAAGTTTTCGATGAAGATAAACTGAAATTGAACGTGAAAAATTATATTTTGAAAAAATCAACAACAAAAAACTTGTGATGCAAATATGAGAAAATGCTGAACTTCTTTACACAGGGAACAATGTTACGTGTTACACCGGTCGGTGATGACGAGACATTTTCTTTTTCTTTTTGTTACGTTTATTTGAACAAGAAATGAGACATTGTCAAGATTTATTGAAAAAAAAAGGACAAATAAATTCAGAGAAAATTATTTTATTTTCTCTTTGTTTTCCCCTTTGAAACTGCTGATTTTTAAAGGTAAGTCTAAAAATATAGAAATAAGTTTTTGTTAGTGGTTCAATTGTAGAATATGTCAGAAAAAGTTAGGGGCACTCACCTTTCAACGGCCACTGACGGAGTGACTTGAGACCAAGAAGCGAGTGCCTTGCTTGCAGTTGTTTTTATTCCATGATCAACGTCACGTGTCACTTGTCTGCCATAAATACAGGCTGGTGCACACGTTACGGGTTTTTTTTTTTCTACTTTTTCTTCCCTTCTTTGCCGGCTTTTTTCTTAGGCAAGTGTTGTTTTCCTTGGCTAAGATCTCTCTTATTCAGATCTTTAACGATCTATAATTTCCCGAAATTTACTTCTACAACTACCTGACCTAGCACAGGAATACACAGTGCGAGGTCGCAACATCGGCAATCTGTTGCAACCATATCAAGGTAAGGCGTTTTCCTTCTTTTTCTCTGCTTCGTCAGTTGCCGTTGTTGGATTAAGTCGTTTTCATGTTTTCCTGTTAAGGTTAGCACCCCCCCCTCTCGTGCCGGTACTTCCCACTGGAAATCGGCACACTTTGCAACAGATTAGTGTTTAATGTACCAGTGAATCTCTTTTATCCCTGAATCACTGCTCTTTACCACATGGAGTCTAAACAACATCCTTCACTATTGGATGAACAGAGAGTAACGAGAACTTTGGTAGATCTGACGCTTGAGAATCTCAGTTCTCTTCAACCTCTTGAGAGAAGTGTGTTTGAGCTCCACAAATGTGACATTCTCCAGTGGTTACAGGAACTTTTACGACTGGATAAGGCTATAACTGAGAGTTCCTCACAATTAGAAGTGAGAGAGCGATTGAAAGACAGCTTTTTATATAGAACGAATATAAATAAAGCATTGTCAGAACTGGATGCCTCATTGCCTTGTCTTGATGTCATCACCCCTGTAATGACGTCAACTCCATCTCATGCTGTGCCACCAGCTGGGATCGAGTTGGCTAGGCCTAAGATAACATGTCCGACCTTTAATGGACTCGATAAGGCCAATAAATTTGCCCCCCGTGACTTTTTGACGCGGTTTGAATTTTGTACGGCTGGACTAACTACAGACAAGGAACGATTAATATGCCTCAAGACTTATGTTGTGGGTCGGCCTTTCCATTTGATCCATCATCTATCGGAAAGTGACCGGAACTACCATGTGGCTGTCAACATTTTAAAAGGGGAATATTGGGACAAGGAAGCGATTCGAGAAGAGATCTTCAAGAGAATCTTAAATTTCACGCCCAAAGTTGATGAGTCCTACCAACAGATAAAGGAATATCTTGCCCAGGTTCATTATGAGCTGGGGGAACTGGATAATGATTACGGATATGATTTTTTGTTTGAAGGTTCGTTAATAATTTGAGGGAGAATGAAGTGGATCCTATAACGGCGGCTCGAACCCACCTAATAAAGATAATGCAGAATCAGTCCTTCTTGGAAGAATTGGAGTACTTGAAGAAACCTTCTGGAAGGGCAGTTCCACTGAGGGTGGGCAAATTGGATCTGTTTTTGGACAAGGATGGAGTGATTCGTTCAGGGGGAAGGATTGGTAAAGTGTCAGTGTATGAGTATGAAGTTATCAATCCTATCCTGATAGCCAAGGACCACCCGTTGACCAGCCTCATCATATTGGACTGTCACAAGCATTGTAAACACCTTGGTGTTTCAACAACATTAAATAAGGTAAGAATGTGTGGGTATTGGATACCCCAAGGCAGACAGGCTGTAAAAAGGGTTTTATCGGGTTGTGCCCTGTGCCAAAAATTTAACACTGTACCCTTCACCTACCCAAGAATGACCGATTTACCCAAGCATCGAGTCAATATGGTGAAACCTTTCTTACATACAGGAATGGATTTTACAGGTCATCTGTGGGTTCTGAGCGGTGGAGAAAGGACGAAGATGTACATTCTCGTGTTCACATGTTTGGAGGTGCGGGCAGTACATTTGGAACTGGTCGAGGACATGACGGCCCACTCCTTTTTGATGGCGTTCATCAGATTCACCAACACTTATGGCATACCGTCACATGTGTACAGTGACAATGCCAAGTCCTTTGTTGCAGGATGTAACATAATTCATGACGCATTCTCATCCAGTGAATTTAAGGAGAGTTTGGGGAATTGTGTAATTCAGCACATTAAAATACCTCTACACTCTCCCTGGTGTGGAGGTGTTTGGGAGCGACTGATTAAGACTATAAAATCCTGTCTATATAAATTGATTGGTCGCGCCAGCTACACTTATTTCAATCTCTTGACCATCCTCTCTGATGTACAGAATGCTATCAATGACCGACCGTTGACCTACAGAGGCTCGGCGGATCCAGGTTTGGAGATCATAACGCCTAACCATTTTTTGCACCCGACAGTCAACCCCAGAATAATATTAAGACTGAACAATTGGAGCATCTACCAGGTTGAACCTCCCTCCAGAAGACAACTGTTGGACTCCTTGACTGCAAGAGATGAAACATTAGAGAGGTTCAGAAGGATTTGGTACCAGGACTACTTGTTGAGTCTAAGGGAACATGCTCAAAAGCAACCGAGCAAAGCTGCATCTGGAGTCAGTGTTGGGGAGATTGTAATAGTTAAGGTGCCCAATAAGTCTAGACCATTTTGGGTCTTGGGTAGAGTCACATGTCTTTACCCAGGAGATGATGGACTGATTAGATCGGCTAAAATCAAGCGAGGAGATGGATCTTTGCAGACTCATTCTCTAAAACACCTCCTTCCCTTGGAATTATCTATCGAGGAGCATGTTAATTGTCCTGCTTCACTGCCGCGGAATCAGGATGGCTCTGTTGAACCTGATGACCATCCATCCACTCATTTAGGAGATGATTTTCCAGCTGACGACAGCTGTCGCATTTGGATTTGTCCTGGTTGTAACCAACCAGACGATGGTAGTGCCATGGTGTGTTGTGACCAATGTGATTATTGGTACCATTTTCATTGCGTGGATATGTGTCAACCTCCACCAGTCGAGGAAGGTTGGTATTGTCCGAATTGCCTGGACCAGAGAGACGACTAACTAGTCAACCTCTCTGGCCTGATTACAGTGATTAATATTTATTTATTTATTTATTTATTTATTTTTTTGAGATGGGAGTGTGTCAGAAAAAGTTAGGGGCACTCACCTTTCAACGGCCACTGACGGAGTGACTTGAGACCAAGAAGCGAGTGCCTTGCTTGCAGTTGTTTTTATTCCATGATCAACGTCACGTGTCACTTGTCTGCCATAAATACAGGCTGGTGCACACGTTACGGGGTTTTTTTTTTTCTACTTTTTCTTCCCTTCTTTGCCGGCTTTTTTCTTAGGCAAGTGTTGTTTTCCTTGGCTAAGATCTCTCTTATTCAGATCTTTAACGATCTATAATTTCCCGAAATTTACTTCTACAACTACCTGACCTAGCACAGGAATACACAGTGCGAGGTCGCAACATCGGCAATCTGTTGCAACCATATCAAGGTAAGGCGTTTTCCTTCTTTTTCTCTGCTTCGTCAGTTGCCGTTGTTGGATTAAGTCGTTTTCATGTTTTCCTGTTAAGGTTAGCACCCCCCCCTCTCGTGCCGGTACTTCCCACTGGAAATCGGCACAAATAAAGGCGTTTGAAATATCTCGCCGATTTCGTTATATTTTAGATGAAATTGATTTTTGGTCTTAAATTGTATTTTTCGTTGTAAAATAAAATAATTTAAATTTTAAAGTTTTCAAAAAAGTAACTTTAAGGCAAAGTTAACATTTTTCATCTTACTCAGCAAGAAATGTAAGTGTTGAAAAAGTAACTTTAAACCAACGTTTTAATCGTTGGCAGACATGTTTTATTAACGTTTATTATTATTAAATAATCGACTAGTTATGTCTTAACATTTTTCATCTTTGGAAAATGTAAGGAATTTAAATGTTGAAAAAGTAACTTTAAATCTAAGTTTTAGTCATTGGCAGACATGTTTTATTGACGATTATTATTATTAAATAATCGACTAGTTATGTCTTAACATTTTTCATCTTTACTCAGTAAGGAATTTAAGAGTTGAAAAAGTAAACAATATTATGTACCTACTCAGTGGTATTTTCTTGTTCAAGTTTGAAAAAGTAGGAAAAATTAGCCACTAGAACTTTTTTTACAAATATTTTTTCTATTTTCCGTAAATTCAAGTCAAGGGCAAATTATTTGCAAGGGCAGATAATCCACATTTATTAAAAAACAAAAAACAACTACATTGATAAAAACATAATTTATTGTAATGAGTATATTTAATATGAAAGTAAATAAAATAAACCTAATTAAATTGTAACTTTGTATCTTTCCACAATTTCTGCCCTTGCAAATTATCTGCCCTTGACTTGTGTCCAACGAAACAAGATGCATACTCATCGAAGTGACTGCTACGATACGGAAAATGGAAAAATATTTATAATTAAAGTTCTAATTTTTTCTACTTTTTTCAACATTGAACAATAAAATACCACTGAGTAAGTACATAATATTGTTTACACACATAAATAATTTTTCCTTCTGCACGAAACACTGAACAAGCACCATGTCTCAAGATTTTTCATCTTTGCTAAGTAAGGAATTTAAATCTTGCAAAAGTAACTTTAAATCAAAGTTTAAATCATTAACAGACATGTTTTATTGACAATTATTATCATTATTTAAAAAATTGACTAGTTTTGTTTTCTAAATCTTTTTAATCTTTGCTACGTAAGGAATTTAAGTATCGTAAAAGTAACTTTAAACCAACGTTTTAATCTATGGCAGAAATGTTTTATTGACGATTATTATTATTATTATTATTATTATTATTATTATTAAATAATCGACTATTTATGTCTTCTTAATCGTTTTTATCTTCGTTAAATAAGGAATTTAAGTGTTGAAAAAGTAGATTCCCGAGTTTGACAAATGTTATATAACAGATCTCACTCTATCCGGAACTAATGTTGGACAGCGACATGCTGAGCGTTCACCGTTTCCGGAGAGCTACAAAAAGGAAAACAAGAAAAGGGGCTTGGCGCTAGTTGGAGGTAGCCGCCATCTTTTTCCCCAGCTAGCGACCAACGAGTGAACACGTAGAAAAAAGGTCACTCCGTCGCCGTCGCCGTCGCCGCCGTCATCAAGAATTAAGATAAACAACTTAACCGTCGCCGTCGCCGCCGTCATCAAGAATTAAGATAAACAACTTAACCGTCGCCGTCGTCATCAAGAAATTAAGAATAAAAAGAACGATCTTTGCTTTGGGGTAAATAAATATATTTGATTAATCATATTCAAGTTGTCCGTGTTTCCTTGCAACCATACGCTTGTCTATCACACTGGTGTCAGAAGCGTACAGCTAGTTAAATATGGAGAACTACACGAACTTCACACGGGACGAACTTTTCACCCTCATTAGAGAGCAGAGAACACTATTGTTCAATTTGAAGACAGGGGCGGAACAGCCATCCGAACGTGTAATTCAAGAGGTTCAAACCGACTTAGACGACATGCTGGCGGCTTTAAGGCTGACTCCTTCGACAGCAACCCGTACGAATCAGAAGGAGAACGAGTATAGCGTAGTTATACGTCAACAGGCTATCCGGGACGTTCTCAAACAGCAGAAATTATTCCGCCTGGGAAATGACGTGAACCAATTCATCACGGCGCTGAACAAAGCTTATACCATCCACGTCGCACCGGAATTGGAGAGATATCCCAGCCTAGAAGGCGAGTTCGTCAAATCCGCGAAAGATTTACTTGACCAGGGTATCTTTCATCAGATGGTGGATTCAAAGTCAGACTCGTCCACTTTTGAGGAACTAAAGGAGTACTTGCAAGCGGCCCACGGCAGCCAGATGACGAGCTTCCAGCACCTTAGCCGAGCCTGGGACTTGGAGCGAATAGACGGCGAAAAATTACCAGACTTCGCATCTCGCCTGGAGAACACTTTGAGAGATGCTGCCGTCCACATTAAAACGAAATTCAAAAAGGATAAAAAGACAGACCTGACAGTGGACGGTCTGGTTTCCATAATAGGCGCGATGCTGATGAGCGAAAAGGTGAAAACCTGGACTCCAAATATTTACACTCACCTAGTAAAGACGATGGACAATCATTACAATGCGATCGGCATAGCTTGCGAGGCCCAGCGATACATCGATCGTGGTGTAAAATCTGACGTTTCCTCGCCACAAGAAGCCTACTATACACAGAAATCACAGCAGTCTTACCAGGATGAGGCGTCACTCAGAACGACCCTGTCACCCCAACTCAGTAGGCAGCCACACCAGAGAGGCCCCGTCAACCAACATCCGAAGCAAGACCGTCCGCGAGGTCGCAAAGGTCGCCAGCACAATTCACAGACCCCGTTATGCCGGAATTACCTCGGGGGTCGACCCTGCTTTCGCGGGCACAATTGCCCATTCCGCCACCCGCCTCGCACCCAAGCACAGGCTCATATCGCTGCAATGGATGATGACCAGACATTCATAACACAGGATTTTCCGTTCGGACAGGACGAGATGTGATGCTTCGTTCGCCCGACCCTCACATCAGCCATCACGTCTTCAATTTTCAAGGACCTAACCACCATTCACCGCTCGTCCAATCCTCATTCAATATTGACAGTGTGTACTTCTCCGGCATCGCGATGTTAGACTCAGGATGCTCCACGTGCATCATACCGCTGTCCCAGCTTCCCAAGGAAGCTGAAAAATATATGACCCGCACTGATATTCGGGTGAAGGGTATCAATGGGAGCATAGCCGCCCTGGGTGAACTGACATGTGACGTCACGATTGGCAACCACAATTCCCCCACGTTCAAAAAAGTGAACGTGCTTGTTACAACCCAAAACACACCAATCCTGATCGGCCAGAATGTCCTGCGTCACAGCACGCTCAGCTCATATATAATTGACAACCAAAATTCCACGGTAAAATTCAGGCGCACATTTCCCTCAGGTTCCTTATCACACGCCGCGACCATCGCGCCGCCGACATCGTCGACCCACGTTCCTGCATGTGAACCCCAAACTGCTGTATTCCAGAGTCTCAAGTCGGAACCTCAACCCAACGCCCAGACACTGGAAGATAAATTAACTTGGCTGAAGCAGAACACTGGGCTATCGCTGCCGAATCACCCAAACCGGGACGAATTGGAGGATACGGCGAACCTTCTTATCAAATTCGCTGACATCATCGGCTCGAATGACAACAAACCAGGGACGTTCATCCGACCCATCCGGATACCGACCAACGGCCAATCCCGCAGTCAGAAGCAACACCCGATCGCCCAGGCCTTAGAAGCCGATGTCGATAACGAAATCAGACGCATGGCGAATGAAGGCGTTATCGAAAAATGCAGTGACCCCAGGGGCTTTAACAGCCCAGTGTTCGCTGTGCGCAAGAAAAACGGTTCAGTTCACGTAGTGGCTAATTTCAAGAGAACACTGAACAAGGTCTTAGTCGATCTGGACCCTTACCCAATACCGAGGATAGACCATCTATTTAACAAGATCGGCAGGGGCAACACCTACTTTGCTTCTCTGGATCTTCGCAGCGGCTACTGGCAAATCGAAATCGACCAGCAGGACCGTCACAAAACCGCGTTTACATGGAAGGACCAGTGCTACCAGTACACTCGCCTGGCCTTCGGTCTTACCTCTGCCGGACAGATCTTTTCACGTTGCGTAGCGGAAGCTTTAGCCACAGTCAGTTCACGCGATAACATCTCGTCGTACATCGACGACAACTTGGTACATGCAAGAACATTCAATGAATACATATTCGCTCTGGAACAGCTTTTTACCGCCCTCCGGAATTTTGGTCTCAAGCTAAACCCGGAAAAATGCTCATTTCTTGCACCTGAGGCAAAATTCCTCGGACGCATTATAACCAGTGACGGTTTCAAGCCTGATCCTGAATACGTTCGGGCTATCCGAGAAATGAAGCCCCCCAACTTCGAAAAAGGAACTACAAAGCCTTATTGGGCGGTTGGTATGGATTAGGCAATTCCTTGAAACGCGCTTGCAGGAACAAATCCGATTGGACACATTTTCAAAACTCATGTCTCCCATTCATGACCTCAACAGAGCCAATAAACCTTTTCTCTGGACTGAGAGTGCCGACAAAGCCTTCAGAAGAATCAAAGAACGGCTTGCCTCTCCACCAATCATTTCATTCCCGGATTTTTCAAAGCTGTTCACACTCACCACCGACGCTAGCGATGTCGCATGTGGTGCGATCCTAATGCAAGAAGCTGACAACGGGAAGAAGAATATCATAACTGTTGCTTCACATGCATTCAACCCCACAGAACAGAACTGGTCCACGACGGAACGGGAGGCCTACGCTATCAAGTGGGCGATAATTAAGTTTGATTATTTTCTCCGAAACCGCCCCTTTGTTCTTTTCACCGACCACAGGTCATTGACGTATCTGGATCAGCGGGTATTTAATAATGCCAAAATACGGAGATGGCAAGAAGAAATTTCGTGCTACGATTTTGTTCTCGAATACATCGAGGGCGAATCGAACATTTGGGCTGACATGCTCAGTAGGGGTTGCGGGCAGAAGAAGGCCAAAACTCCGTATGACCCGACCCCAGCGGGCCAGACTTTCGAGCTAAGTGGGTCAGTTTTACGCATGTATATACCGTCTTGGTGCCTCAGCGAACTTAACGGTTTACGGTTGATTCCTAAGACTCACTCACCACAAGGCACCCGTGCACAAGAACACATCAGCAATGCGTTCTTTGCATATCATTCGTCATCCTCCATCCCTACAGAGAGAATCTGCAATCACTTGGGCATTGCAGAAGAACAACAGAAGGATGAAACATTAGCGAAGATCATCAGTGCCCTCCAGTCACCCTCACCGGATAAACCACATATTGATCCCGACGATCACCGTGCTACGCTCTTCAATAGACACTTCCAACAATTTTTTCTGGAGCCAGGCACCTCCGTTTTGATGATTCGGGACAGCAACAACTCCCCCAAACTGGTTGTGCCGTATAAACTTCGTGCCAGATACCTCTCGCAAGCACATGAAGGCACCAATCACTCGGGCATCACGCGCATGCAAGAACTCATGTCCAGTTATTGGTGGGAGTTCAAGAACCGCGACATCAAGGCCTACGTTGACTCTTGCGTAACATGCGCAAAATGCAAAGGGAACTATGGCAAATGCACCCACTGGCCCATGGGTCACTGCAAACGCGGAAAGAAACCATTTGAGTTGGTCTTCATAGACTTTGTGACAATGCCAAACTCGAAAGGAAAACGTTACATCCTGACAATTTTGGACAGCTTTAGTCGGTACTTCACGGCCATACCATGCGCAAGGGACCGTGCCATTGACGCAGCCCGTGGGTTGTATCAATTCTTCCTTCGACACAGGGAGATTCCACGGATTGTTTCATCTGACCGTGGCACACACTTCACGGGAGAATTGTACAGACGATTCTGCGACCAGTTGGCTATCACGCAGGAACTCCACTGTCCGTGGAGACCACAGAGCTCAGGCAACATCGAGCGACAACATCGAACGATGAAAAACGCGCTATATATGCTATGCGAGGACAGAAATTGCGAGTGGACTGACGTCCTGGGATCTGTGGTCTCGTCCATGAACGCCACGGTCAATAGCGCTACCGGTGTCTCCCCCCATTACGCAATCACTGGTCGTCATCCCAACATTGGTTTGCCTATGCTTCACAATAAACAAATCAGAAGCGACGATCCGGGGGCATATGGCATGGAGATCAATGCCCTGCTGAGGCAGGTTCACCACCATGTCACTCTGGCCAACGACGAGGCTGACCACAAACTTGAGAGGAATGCGCATAATCCTACTTGCAAAGACTCAATACAAGTGGGTGACAGGGTCTTACTTCATCGGCCACAATCAGGACCGGCCCGAGCATCTCATCTACCTTGGGTGGGGAATTTCACGGTCACAAAGTCAAATGATGTGATGTGCCAGGTGCAAGATGAAAAGGGTGATACAGCCTGGATCCACCGCGCACATATCAGACAACTGGCCCCTCGACCACCACACCTATGCAACACACCCTTACCCCTCTCACCATGTACCAACCACAAAAATCACGTCGAACCGCAGTCACCAAGGGACCCAGATCCAACTCACGACATACACCCTACAACATTACAAGAGGGCAATACAGACAGTACTCCGCTACCAGCGAGAATGACGAGAGGACGACTACCTGCACGCTTCAAGGACTTTGTCATGAACTGAGGATATCCCACGGACTAGTTCACAAACCTGATTGAGATCTGAGGGGGCATTTGTTATATAACAGATCTCACTCTATCCGGAACTAATGTTGGACAGCGACATGCTGAGCGTTCACCGTTTCCGGAGAGCTACAAAAAGGAAAACAAGAAAAGGGGCTTGGCGCTAGTTGGAGGTAGCCGCCATCTTTTTCCCCAGCTAGCGACCAACGAGTGAACACGTAGAAAAAAGGTCACTCCGTCGCCGTCGCCGCCGTCATCAAGAATTAAGATAAACAACTTAACCGTCGCCGTCGCCGCCGTCATCAAGAATTAAGATAAACAACTTAACCGTCGCCGTCACCGTCGTCATCAAGGAATTAAGAATAAAAAGAACGATCTTTGCTTTGGGGTAAATAAATATATTTGATTAATCCTATTCAAGTTGTCCGTGTTTCCTTGCAACCATATGCTTGTCTATCACACAAAGTACACCTGAAGAAGGTCGGAAGTTACATCGACCGAAACGTTGTGATAAAAACACGCAAGATGAGAACAGTAGTCCGAATATTCCAAATTCTACAAATCGACTAGTTATGTCTTATTAATATTTTTCATCTTTGTAACAACATAAAACTTGTGATGCAAATATGAGAAAATGCTGAACTTCTTTATACAAGGAACAATGTTACGTGTTACACCGGTCGGTTATGACGAGACATTTTCTTTGTGTTACGTTTATTTGAACGAGAAATGACACATTGTCAAGATTTATTGGAAAGAAAAAGGATAAATAAATTTAGAGAAAATTCTTTTCTTTTTGTTTTCCCCTTTGAAACTGGTGATTTTTAAAGGTAAGTCTAAAAATATAGAAATAAGTTTTTGTTAGTGGTTCAATTGTAGAATAAAGACCTTTGAAATATCTCGCCGATTTCATTTTATTTTGGGGCCGTTGATATTCGCAACCACTGCTGTTTAATAAATGTTTAAAGCCAATTTTTTTTAGGAAAAAAGGCCAAATTGAAAATCGAAGCCACACTTTTAGAAAATAAAGGCCAAGTAGGGCCAAATTAAAAATGATATATTATAAAGAAAAATTGACTATATTGAAGTTGTTAACTCCCAAATGTTTTCATGTTTTTGTCTCTATTAGTATCGTATTGTTTTCTTAGCGGTGATGAAGCAAAGACGTTCTCTATGAAATAGAAACCAAAAATACGCTAACGAGAGGGAGTAATATTTACATAAATAAACACAATACATTCTGCAGTTTACTTTTTATAAAAATCGTATCAGAACTTTAAAGAATAATTTGAATATTTTAGTTTTAAATAATTTAAGGTAAAGTTGGGGAATTTGTAGATAAGACCCCCCCCCCAAAAAAAAAGAAATTAGATTCTACTCTCTTAGGCGATTACGTATGAATACATTGAAAAACTTTGGGAAAAACAATTATTTGGGAATATTTTACTATAGTCAATGAAAATGAAAAAAAAAACACGCTAAAAGTGAAGAACAAAAACGAAAACTGTTAAAAAGAAAACAAAAAGTATTTTTACAGCGATTAAATACGATGGAATAAATATCTATCTACTTCAATATACATTTATCATCGTTAAACATTTATTATTGTCTCGCAGTCGGCTGTGAATAGATACTTCCTTATTTTAGATGAAATTGATTTTTGGTCTTAAATTGTATTTTGAGTTGTGAAATAAAATAATAATTTCAATTTTAAAGTTTTCAAAAAAGTAACTTTAAGGCAAAGTTAACCTTTTTAATTTTGTCTCAGCAACAAATTTAAGTGTTGGAAAATTAAGTTTAAACCAACGTTTTATTAATGATTATTATTATTAAATAATCGACTAGTTATGTCTTCTTAATTTTTGCCTTTAAATTTCTTACTGGGCAAAGATTTATTTTGGTAATTTTTGTATTAAAGTGAAAAATCTACTTGGTGACGGCTTCCGCTATAGAAATCGGAAATAAACAAGCGGTGTTCATCAAAAACATTAACAATTACCCATTATATTTCAGGTAGAATTTATTTACGAAGGGTGGAAGCACAATTGGAATTTTTCTATTAGAAATAATCAAATCAATTTTTTCTTGGGTGGGGTGGCAGGACCATTCTACTTTTCTTATGGGATTACAATTAACCTTAAATCCGTGTTGCATAGACTTAAGCCTATGCAACACGGATTTAGGGTTAGTTATAAAATCAATTTTGTTAACACTCTTAAGCCATTTCACATAGTAGTAGATTAATAAAACTTGGCACAGTTATTAGTCTTTCTCTACATAGGAACCACCCATAATTATGCATTTCTTGCCTCGTTTGCTGCAGCTCTGGACACCGTTTTTGTAGAACACTCCAGGTTGGTCCTCCAACCACGTCGTGACTTCAGAAATCAAGGCTGCCTTCAAAAACAACTTTATGGCTGGGAAGAGATGAAAGTCAGTGGGTGCAAGGTCAGGAGAGTAAGGGGAATGGGGAGGATTTAATAGCCAAACACCCGTGCTTCTCATCTGGTGGCATGCGAGTTGTGAACCGGAGCGTTGTCCTCCATGAGGTGGATACCTTTGCTGATCTTGCTCTGCCTCTTGATTTTGATAGCTTCTCTTAATTTCATCTAAAGTGAAGCGTAATAGGCTCCTGTAATTGTGTTACCCTTTGCCAGGGAATCTATCATCACTACTCGGTCCTGGTCCCAGAAGACTGTGACCATGACCTTGCCAGTGGAGGGCTGCACCCGTTCCTTTGGAGATGGTGGGTCCAAGTGCTTCCACTGCATTGACTGGGCTTTAGTCTCTGGATCATAGTGATTAACTCAAGTTTTATCCTGTGTAATCAATCTTTTGAAAAACTTTGACTCATCGTCTTGGCAAATCTCAAAATTCATCCTCGAGCACTCGACGCATTCTTGCTTCTGGAAAGGTGTGAGCAACCTGGGAATCATTCTGGATGACACCTTGTGCATATGCAAATGGTTATGAATGATACTTTCCACAGCCCAGTTAGTAATCTTTATCTCTTGGGCTATCTGGCGAATAGTAATATGTCATTCTTCCAAAATGGCAGCCTGAACTTGATGGACAGATGCTTCATCAATGGCAGAAGAGGGACGACCAGGTCTGGCAGCTGTATCCACAGAATTCTGGCCATGTTTGAAGTCACGATGCCAGCGTTTTACAAGGTCATATGATGGGGCATCATCACCATAAGTTTCTTTCATCTTTCGATCCATCAACAATTTTAAATATGTCTGTCATTGAGTAAATAATTGTAAAATCATCAAATTACTACCAATTAAGCACCAACTATTTTTTATAGTTGTATGTTATTCTATTTTTTACTGTAAATGTCCAACTATTTTTTATAGTTGTATGTTATTCTTTTTTTTACTGTAAATGTCCAACTATTGTTTATAGTTGTATGTTATTCTATTTTTTACTGTAAATGTCTAACTATTATTTTTCATTTTCAAGTTTGATTTTTAATTCATTTTGCTCCTTTTTATGGACTCTCTTTTATATAACTAAAAATGACCATTTCGGTCAATATTATGTAACAGGAAAACGTTTTTTGTCTCAAAATGTTTTACTTTACATATATTTTAAACTTTTATTCAATGGTTTCATCATTATCTGCTGTGTTTTTTTGTTTTTGTGCACTAAATATTTTTACAGTTTAAACACTTTTTATGCTAAAACAAACTTTACACAACCAATAAACTAGTAACATTCTACAAATAAAATACAAAAACTAGTTTTAACAGAATTAAAACAAAGTTAACACATGTTTAATGTAAAAATAATAACGGGAATTGAACTGAATCAAACGGTTTCTTAATTGTAATAAACCGAAAACTGTCCACGTTTTGTCTATTAAAAGGAAATTTCGTCTGAATGGCGCACTTTCCCAGATCTGAATAAACTATATAATTTGCACAGACCTCGAATACAGCTGGCAGCAATTGCATGACACATATCCAGCATAATGAGTGTAACAGCAGCGAAGATATTTAAAAGTTTCTTTATTTTGTTTCTCCCAAATGAAGTGACACCTGTACATGTTGGTCTACAATATTGAAGGAACCGGTAAACATAGTTTAGGCATCATGCAGACAAAATCACTAATTTCTGATCACGATTATCGACAGTTTCTGAAAGGAAATTGGTTTAGAAAAAGGTTTATTAGTCTAATAACTATTTTATGTAATATTTACATCGAAAAATTTAAGCCACTGTTCAACATGGTTATATCATTTTTTTCTAAAAGTTAATTGTTCGATTTATAAAAGTGTGTTCAGTTTACTATTTAGGTTTAATGTTATAGGATCTCTTTGTCTGATATTACAAAAGTTGTTTGCAAACTGGTCTATTTTGTCTAATAACTATTTCATGTTAAATTTACATTGAAAAACGAAACCCACTGTTAAACATACTTTTTTTTCAATTTTCATTAAAATTTGAAAAACTCATTGTGATTTGATAATAACCCACGGATTCTTTAATAATTGAGTAAAAAACAAAACAGAAGAAACTGATTTTGCAGGATTGCAGCTAAGACCAGCACCTTTTTTTTCTCATCTGATATTGTAGAGATAGATGATTCCTTTCTTTGCATTGTAAAGATGGTGGTAGTTGAAATTTAGATATCCAATCAATTAATTACTTTTTATTGGAAAACAAATAGCAAAGTGTATCAAGACATGTAAAAAGACAGAAGCCTGATTGAAATGTCATCGTTTGAAAGAAATGTTAATATATTAGAGTTGGCATAAGAGTATAGAACATATTAATGAGGAAAGAAAGAAACACTTTTCCTACAAAATTACCATTGCACCTTTATTTTGACCTCCTTTATTTAATTTTAATCAGAAACATCTTATATATATAGTAAAGCCAGCCAGAATGTAAACGCACCTCTCTTCTAAAATCAATATTTACTTCAGAAAGTATGTTTTTAATTCAAAATATATGTCGAATTTATTATATTGTAAATAAAATTATCTAGTTTGAAAATTAATTTTTCTGTTTTCGTATAAATACTGCATAGGTGGCATGTACAACAATATGTACTCTCACTTATGATATTCAAACACCAGAACAGTTTTCAAATAGACATATTTATTTCTGCATAAATGGAAATACTGATATCATTTCTAAAATGTATTCATAAAAAATACAATAATTTTATGAACATCAAACACGGGTAGCAAAGAAACAGGAAATATTTGGATCTTTATAAAAAAAAATTATAGATGAGAGAGGAGACTTTTCACTGTCGATATTTAGTTTTAAAATCAAGCTATTTCTTATTTCGTTATAAGGCTATATAGTATTGTTTTTTTATCATAAGAAGAGTTTAAATTCCTTTGAAATATATCTAGATTCAATATATAAGTTGTTTTTGTTTTACATTTAACACAATTTCAACCGTGACTATTCATTGTAAATGCATATAATTTCATTTAAAATACATTGTTTAATATATTTTATTTAGTAAAAAATTATTCGGCCCAGACCGCGATCCCTGCTCTACATCTGAGTGGAGTATTTTCTGTTAAGTCTCAAGAGGCAATCAGCCTAAGCATTATCTCCTCTTCTGTTAAGTCTCATTTTTTGTAAAAGAGCGAGCATAAATAAGAGACGAAGAGTTTCAATTCCATTGAAAGTAAATTTAATACATATTTAACAACACCTTTTAACAAAATCTCAACCATAACTATTGTAAAATCATATTTGATTTGAAATACGTTGTTTAATATATTTGATTTTATTAAAGAGTATTGGATCAGGTCTGTGTTCTATATCAGAATAAAGAATGTTCTGTTTGTATCTTAGGAGGCAATTCTCAGATATGTGTCCCTCTTTTGACAGGGGACACAAGAAACTCATTGCATTACTTAATCGTTTGGGGGGGAAAAAGACAGGAATCATCGTGATTATTATTACTACTACAACAACAATTTTAACATTTAGATTTAAAAAGTACTGACCGCGCCCTTCCTCCAACACTATATCAGAGTGCAGTATGTTTTGTTAGCTCTCAGGGGGCCATCGTTCCAGGAATTACCTCATTTGTCAGAGGATTGTTTTGAAAGGAAACACCCGTCATTATTATTTGTACTCACTAGGAGTTCTCACACAGATCATCATCAGTGATTGCTCACCGACAACAACTAATGGTACTTCCTAGAGTCTGAGTGGCAACAAGCCTCCTAAGATTTCCAGAATTCTTCACCTATTTTCGATAACCACCGCAAATAAGCTTGAGATATCACAATAGCTTCTTACCATTAATTTCTCGCTGGTAAGGATCTCTTAGATTTTGGTGATAATAAGCCTCCCCAAGGTCCCGGCATTCTCTTTACTCTTCTAGTCAAAGTCTGTTTTGTGCTGTCCCTCCTCGGTATAATCGTCCTCGACTCTGTACATATATTAAATAATGTATTTTATAATTGCAGATTCTCCAGTAAAAAACCTTCCAATCAATTAATGGATCTGAATGGATTTTCATTTTCTGGTGAAATTTACATGTCTTACATTGGTTACAAAATCTGATGGAGATAAATCCTATTGTGTTTTGTGTCAAATTTAGTTAAAATATACTGGATAAGCATTTCTGTCTCATGACAGCTACACTATACTCTGACACTCTTGTAATAAAATTGAGACCCCAAAATACAGCAAAGGAATCTAAAAAATACTGTTAACAGCGAAAGCTGAAAATAGGAATGAATTATAAGCAAACTTTAATTTTGTTAATGTGAACACTGATATAAGAATTTTAAAAAGCATAAATGTATGGAATTGCAAGTTTACACGTTGAATAACCTGAATATTTTTAATAGGCAGAATGATACACATATCTTATTTATTATTATAGATTTTGAATTATCTACTAACCAAAATGTCAGTTCATGAGATATCTTGAAATTTCCATGTGTAAATTGCATTTGGTTACAAAATCTGAAAGAGAAATTCTATTCTGAAAGGAGAGAATTGTGATAAAAATCTGATGTATCTAATTAAAAATTAAGTCTTTGTAAGTCTTAGCCTGATCTTTTTGGAAGTAAATTAACATAAATAGACAACGAATTTTGACAAACATATGAGTATACACACTTGAGATGAACCAAGTTTTTACGAAGTAGGTAGCTAATTTATCCAGAAAGCACATTTGCAGAGCTATAAGTACACATATTAGAAAGGAACTACATGATTGCGAAGTATGTAGTTTTACATTTTCAAGTAAATCAAATTTATTAAGGCATATGTACCTTCAAGTAAATCATACTTCAAAATTCATGTTCTTACACAGAGAAAAGCCATATTCTTGTGAAGTGTGTGGTGATTATTTCTAAAGTAAATCATGTTTGCAGAGCCATATGTTTATACACACTGTTGAGATACCATATTTGTCTGACGTATGTGGTTCTTCATTTATCCAGAAAACATTTCAAAAGACATATCTTTACACATACTAGAGAAAAACAACATTCTTGTGAAGTATGCGGCAAATCATTTAGCCAAAAAGGAAAGCTAGAGAGCCATATGTTTACTCATACTGGTGAAAAACCACATCCTTGTGAAGTTTGTGGCAAATGTTTTAGCCAGAAAGCAAAGTTAAAAATCCATATGTGTACACATACTGGTGAAAAACCACATCCTTGTGAAGTTTGTGGCAAATGTTTTAGCCAGAAATCAAAGTTAAAAATCCATATGCGTACACATACTGGTGAAAAACCACATTCTTGTGAAGTATGCGGAAAATCTTTTATCAATCAAGCAAATTTACAAATCCATGTGCGTACACATACTGGTGACAAACCACATTCTTGTGAAGTATGTGGCAAATCTTTTAACCAGAAAGCAAATTTACAAAGCCATATGTTTACACATACTGGTGAAAAACCACATTCTTGTGAAGTATGTGGAAAATCCTATATACAGAAAGCAAATTTACAAAGCCATATGTGTACACATACTCGAGAAAAACCACATTCTTGTCAACTATGCAGAAAAGACTTTATTAATAAAAGTAAGTTACAAATCCATATTTGTACACATACTGGTTACAAACCACATTCTTGTGAAGTATGTGGCAAATCTTTTATCAAGAAAGCAAATTTACAAAGCCATATGTGTGCACATACTGGAGAGAAACCACATTCTTGTGAAGTATGTGGCAAATCTTTTATACATAAAGAATCTTTAAAAAGCCATATGTTTGCACATACTGGAGAGAAACCATATTCTTGTGAAATATGCAGAAAAGAATTTAATAATAAAAGTAATTTAAAACAGCATATGTTTAGACATACTGGTGAAAGACCATATTCTTGTGAAATATGCAGCAAATCTTTTATCCAGAAAGACGGTTTACAGAGTCATATGTTTACACATATGGGGGAAAAACCATATTCTTGTGAAGTATGTGGCAAATCGTTTATCCAGAAAGCAATGTTAAAACACCATATGTGTACACATACTGGTGAAAAACCACATTCTTGCACAGTATGCAGCAAATCTTACATCCATAAATCAAGTTTAAAAAGACATGTGTGCCCATATAAAAGTGAGAGCACTTGAATGCTTACTAGACACTTCGAGTTTCTAAGGTCTCTCTGTACTGGGGTTATAAACTGTGGCTAAATATTTAAAATAACAGTTTTCGAAGCCCAAATAATATCCCATTGTTATGTATAACCAACACTGACTTATACTAGGAATGGTGCACCAAGTTATGTTGCTTCTATTAACCGCACTAAACTAGATATTCCACCAGACTAGATTAATTCTTGTCCTGGAATAAGGAAAACCGAGAGACCATAAAAAGATTTTTTTGACTTTAATGGAATATTCGAATATATTTCTATCTCATATAAATGAAAAGTGTTAGCTCTAGGAAGTCTCCCTATTTAATTTCTGAGAACTACATTTAGTTGAAGTGGAACAAAAAATAAAATAAAATATAAAGGTAACTAAATACGAAGTTTTAATGTAAGACATGGAAAGAAATAAGTATAGCTCAACTATATATCAGTAAAGGATATCAATGGCTGTCCCAGATCAAGGCATAATAACCTAAGATGAATGGACTCAACGAGTGCTGGTTCTGTTACACAAAAATCGACTGTGAGCCTCCTGATACTTGAGAGCTTACACTTTCTTTCCAAGTAAATCATATTTTAGCGGCATTTACCTACACACGCAAGACTTTAATATGCATAATAATATTAGGGCTGAAGAGAGAAGGTTCACATTTTAGGTTTGAAACATGTTTTTAACTGAAAGAATTATTGAGAACCTTAACAGTGAACACATGCTGGTGTAAATACTGTTTGTCTAAGATGTGAAGTTAAGCAGCTTATGTGTTCAACCATGAAGTTACGGGCTCCCATATATTTGACATTGTAAACAGATGTTAATACAAAGAAGAAAACAAACTTCCATTTAAAATCACAAATTATGAAATCAGTCGATGTCGCTCTTTTACAATTGGTAACACTAAATGTTTTATCATTAAAATATGTTGATAAATTGGGAACCTTATTTCAAAAATAGATGTTTAAACACCAATATTTCAAAATGATAAAATTGTTTAAATTCATTTTAATCTGTTAAAAATGAATGCTATTCAAGAATGTTTTTATTTTACCATTCAACAGATTATGGAGGAAAAGAGATATTTACTTTCAAAACAATGATATTGCATTCATTTCACTTTTTATTTATGAATTAATGGAAACTTTATCAAAATATTGTACAATAAAATAAAAAACAGATATGTCTTTTCAAACGTTTTCGCTTTATATCATATTTAAATACAGTGAGTTAGTAAAAAAGTGAACATTAATTTTTTTCTCCCGTATCGACCAGTTAACGATGTCATAGTATATCTTTCTCATGATCTCTTTGTCTTGCGGGATTCTAGGACAACTATTCATATAGCTTAGTACTGTTACAACAGAACTTGGAAAAGGTGCCCATTCCTCATAAGCAAGTATGTAGCTATTCTGAATGGATCTTATTTGGGCTTCGAATACTCTGTTATTTTGAATATTTGGTTGGGGTTTACTTATAAACGAAATTATACTCATACCAGGTTGTGCTAACAACCCTCTATAAAGATAGACCTTAGGCACTGGAGGATAGTGTCTAGTAGGAATTCAATATGAATGGGTTAAAATGCGTCTAGTTAAGAGTATGAATGTTTCTATGATTGTAGAAACGGGAAACAAAGATGGAATTCAAAAGGCAAACGTTTCGAAGAAATAATCTATCACAGTGTAAAATATTCCGTTATTTAGGGACCTCTACAGTGAAGTGGTGTTATTTTGCTTCTAGTCGGGGGAAATTTTCTAAGGATCCAACAATTGTCTTGCACGCTTGATGGTTTCTCTTTTTATTCAATATACCCTAACATTTCCTACAGTAATATGTAGATCTCTATATTATCCATCGCTTTTATGTTAATCTAATCTTTTAAATGTGTCCACTTTTCTCTTTGGGCAGATTTATTTTACTGATCTATGAAATGAATTAATCAGAACTTTAGAAGTGTTTAAAATAAATGTTACCATTGTTGAATCAATTAAAAATATATTATATCCAAAAACACTTTGTTAATCTACTTTCTTTTCTTTTTTCATCTTCTTTTTGTCTCATTCTTCTTATTATTTTTTGTGGCCGAAAAGAAATAACAAATAGAAATTGTATCAACAGAAAGTACAGAACAAATAGGTTAACAAAGGCTGCTTCCTCACTACGCTTCTCTTCTCACTTCTACTGATTGTTCATAATGATTCTATTCATGAATAACACGAATAGAAAGGTAACAAAAAATTGTATAATAAGAAAGTACAGAAGTAATGGGTTGACAGAAGATGCTTCCTCACTTCGCTTCTCACATCTGATTGCTTATAACTACTCTATTCATAGAGCTAGAAAGAGTCCATACAGTGATGGAATAGGGTAGATCACCATAACATTCTTCTTCTTTCTCGCTCTCCCCCTCTCTTATTTTCTTTCATTTCTTTTCAAAACCCTCTCTTTTTATTAAAGTAACACTTAATCTCTTCCTCAGAAGCTTCTGGAAATAACAACACTCGTTAACTATGGTAAATACGACTGTAAGTTTTAGTTAACACAAACAATTAGTTATTTTTATTTAAGATTTTCAAATTTTACAAACTTTCGAATCGAGATTGACAGACCGCCATTTTGAAAATTACATCAGAATTTTGTCTGCTATTTTTACTAATCATATTTGTCTTTGTTTCATATAAACATTGAAAATTGTAGCAATTTACGAAAGTTCTTTGATTTGTTTTGACGAAAGCTTTAAATATTAATTTATACACAATAACAAGTCCGCATGACATTAGAATCATATTTACTGTAGTTATCGAGAACATTTATCTCAAGTAATATTCTTCACCTTTCGCTTTATTCATCTATTTATTACTTCTGATTGCTTATGCACAGACAACATTCTGTTTTAAAATTTCACATCGTCGTTTATATATGTTAGTGAATTCTCTAACAATGCTACAAAGTCTAACACAGCAAAACGCCTCTATTTTCCAGTGAATGTCATTTTCATACGATAAACACACACACATGAACAGGACTGCTTCCCTGCAGACTACAACATGGTCGTCTTTAAGTCCAATGTCAACAAATACTTGTTGAGCCGCCCTCTTGAGTAATCATATATTTGCATATCAACTCCATCGTTTTCAATCCTCAGTGGCGGAAATAGAATTGTTCATATTGTTGAATGATTGGACACCCGCTACAGTGTTATGACGGGTTCACATGTGTATGCAAGTATGTGTTTCTGTACCCATGTGTGTAAGTCAGTTCACATGTAAGCAATGATGTGTGTGTGTTATATCAAGTTCATGTGTGTGAGACAGAAGCCATTTAGGCGTCTTGTCAAAGTTGAACACAGGGCCAAAGGCTTGGGAAAATGTCTGTTGCTGCACGGAAATGGGGGGCGTGTGTTTGGCAGTGCCAAAGGAGGAAAGAGAGATAAGTGTCGTCTCTTCCTACAGAAGAAAAAAGAGAGGGTTGATGGCGGTCGAATGTTAATATAATTATGCTAGCCATCCGAGATTCGCCTAAAAGAAGGCCACTGATTGGTCAAGCTAAAGAAGAAGTAGTTTGCTTGAACCAATCGCCAGGCAGCTAAGAAGTTATTGATATTCAAACAATGTGCTACAGGAAACTGCTAAAAAACTTCGAGGCATCAAATCTATTCGCGGATTTTCGTTATTTGCAGGTGTTTCTGGGCCTACTGTATTTATATAGTGTATTATGTTCGAATGAATATTTTGTACTATAAAGAATTGAAGAAAATAGGGTATTATCATATTTTGTTTTGGGTTAATTATTAAGACGTAACATATCTATGCAAATAAATAATCGATATGGAGTGTCTATAGCATAAGTAAAGCTACACATGTCCATAGTTGTGAATGTCACATCTCGTCAGGTTAAAAGAACCCAGCGCTACAAATTAAACATAAAATTAAATTTGTTTCTTCAGAGGTTAACATTTGAGGTCATTGAAACGAATCAGTGATTTCATCCTTTTTAAACACCATCTATCAAAACAGAAGTGGGAACAATGCCCAGTGGATGCAATCACTAAATTATTACGTCATCACTTGATATTGATTGGAGGTAACCGGACACAGTTACTGCCGTCACAAATATTAATATCCATGCAACCAGAGAGAGGGGGGGGGAGATTATTTGTGACGTTTTATCGAACTGAACGGAGACCCAAACGATCACGGATTGTCTACTAGGTCTAGTATGCTACTAAAACTCTGCGGATCTTGTGTGAATTTGTTTTTCTTGTCCGTTTGTCTACGTGCACACTGGATGACGTTATTATTGTCTTGCGATATACTCAAAACAGATAACCGTGTTTTGTAAATGTGAGAGTATATTAAGGTGCATGTTCTGTTCTGTTAGAGAGTGACTATTAACTGTATACATGAGTTCGATACGTAGTGTGTATATATTGTCGCTATGTTTAGTAGTTCGTACGTAAACCCTTAAAAACACTTATTTTATATTTAAAATCGGAGATCAAATACGCATGTACATTAAATGAAAAATGATAAACCATTTTAGTGCCATTTTTATAATTGAATGGCGTTTACCCATAAAGATTTATTCTTAAAAGAAATAAATTGTCTTTGTTTATTTGGGGTTTTAAAAACTCCCTTAACTTGATCATTAATAATAAATTAGGATAATAACGCCAACCACCTTTCCCATCAAAACAACCTCCTTAAACCTACCACTAATCTTACGTCGTGGTTGTAACAGCGACCATTCCCGCCAAAAATAAAACAAGAAAGAAAGACAATATCAACAAAAGACAAAATCTATCAATACAAAATAATTATGTTTTATTGACAACTTTGTTAAGACAACGAAAGATAAGTGTTCATTAAGAATGAGAGTTCACAGGGTCCAATAATTTTTTTGTTAAATAGGTGTTTTTCTGTAAGAAGTACTTAAATACACATTAATGTGCGTATATTAGTGTGCCTCTTTTCCCAGTCAAAGAGTCTATGCGTGAACTGTGCATATGACTTTGGGGTGGTAGTGTTTGTATCCTCTCGCTATGCTTATTGTGTGTGTAAATAAATATGTGTATTATTTTCTCAGAGAGTATCTCAGTGAACTGCATATGTCCTCAGTTTGATAGAGTATATATCCTCTCGCTCAGCTTTGTGTGTGTAAATAGATATGTGTGTATCATTTTTCCAGTTAGTGTATATGTGAATAGTGTATATCCATTCAGGGGTTAGGGTATATATGCTCTCACTATGTTTATTAGTTTGTGAAAGTGTATCGTCATTCGTGTGTTTCATGTAGATGGCTTTTTGTCCCAAAGGGTCTGGTCAGAATGTGTCACACGCACATATGTTGTCACTGAAAGGAAACGAATGATGCAGTGTTAGATATAAGTTGGATGTGACATATATCCCATCCCATGAGTCAGTAATCGCAGATACAGTTACTACATATCTAATGGATATTACACAACAGATATCAGATACAGAAATGGACAAATATATCCATATCATTTTGAGACAGAATCCGATGAGTGACCACAGACTTGACATATACATGGAAGAAATAAGAAAAGACTCAACATTACAGATGCTAATAGAGTATGCAACATCAAATGGGCAGGAAAACAATAAAGATGTGCCACCCTAAATTGTGCTAGACATTTCTCTTTGTAGCGAGATCTCCATCGTGAAAGGACTAGTACTAAACGGCATACGAATAGTCGTCCCAAACTCTTCAAGAAAAAAGCCCTACAAAAAATACACACCGGATATTTAGGGATATAAAAATGCATAGCTAGGGCAAAGAAAGTTATATATTGGCGCAATATAAACAATAAGATCAATGAAATGATAACCACATGCACATATTTCATAGACTATCGGAACCAAGAACCATTGGAACCAATAATACACCATGAAATACCCAAAAACATTATGTACAAAACTAGCAACAGATATACTTCATCTGTACAACAAGGCGTATGTAGTAATTATAGACAACACAATCAGATATTTTGCTATCAACAAACTAGTAAATTGTGAATAACACACGGTGAGTAACTAAATAAAATATACTTTTGCCCGGCTGGGTATTCCACAGATAATAATTAGCTACAATAGACCAGAGTATGGATCATCAAAGTTTAAGCAGTTTGCTAATGAATTCGAGTTTAAATATATCACGACGAGTCCGAATTATTCAAAAGTAAATAGACTTGCTGAAGTTGTAGCAGTTTGTTAAATGATGCGATTTTAAACATACTACAAGTCCGAATTTTTCACAAGCAAATGGATTTGCAGAAAAAAACCCCAATAAAAACGACAGTAAAAAGGCCTTAAAACGTTAGCAGTACTCATAGTTAGCAATGCTAGCATTAAGAACAATTCGTCTAAAATAAAAATCACAATCAATAGACGTCACTTATAAAAAAAAGTGAAAAGTAATCAAACAACATATATTGACTATTATGAAAGTATATTTAATGAACAAAACAAACAAACGTAACACACAACACAACAATATTCACAAAACTAAACAATACGAGGAAGAAGTATGAGGCTTCCAGCTTGAACAGAATAAAGGAAAAAAAAACTTTTAAATAATCGGAGATGCCAGATAACTGGTTATCCCCCCTTTATATATCTAATATTCCAATTTCCTACAACCTCCCACCAACTCACTAAAAAGTACATAGCAGGAGAAGCCCCTCTATTTACTAAACGAGTCAGTCTCAATAAAGTCTTATAATCGTCTGCACGTGTCTGCTTTATTCCTCCTTGTTTAACCTTTGTAATTGTGTATTTACGTCTAATATAACAGACAGAAAACCGCCATATTTGTATTATTATAGTACGCGTGCATTTTATTAATTAATATTTCTTGCGTTTTAATTGATTGAAAGAACCTGCCGATTTAAGTTTTCGTCCGATCAAGAATCGATACGTAAAAAAAACAATATTCACTGCTGCTGATATTTCTAACAACATTTCTATTCCTAAGTCGATTGTCACATGAACATTGAACATGTTTTATAATTTCCCTTCTGGAATAATTTATGAACGTCGTTTGACGATTTTTAAAATGATGGATCTGCTTCGTTTATTGACAAAATATGAACTTTGTGAGTTCTGAATGACCGTATTGCAGGTCAAGGTTGGTAGCTTGTAGGGCAGGCGATTTTTGACATTTTGATTTTATTTCTTCGTCTCCAATTGACGGAATTTTGTAGTTACGATCTTTTCGTTATTTTATCTGGAAGGAAAGGTTTGAATCTGAAGAGTTTTTTGACGAGTTGATTATGTGTTGCTGAAAATTTGTTTGTTTGTCGAGTTGATTTACGAGTCTAATATCGTGTTGCTGGCAATATGTATAAAAATTCGAATTTGTATTGGGAATCATCATGTTTTCAGATGCCTGTTTATCAGTGACATCCAAATAGCATTACTGCAGATCAGAGCAACACCTATAGACAGCAAATTACGATCACAAGCTGAGCTACTATTCGGACGGCCTATAACAACAACACTACCCAGCCGAGTAGAGCCTGGAAAGGAAGAACACCGACAACAACTAGACGAAAGATCAACATTAATGAAAACAAACCACGATCTCAATAGATACACTAGAAACCTACAACCACTTTATCCAGGCCAACATGTGTCAATAATAAACAAAAATGACAAAACCTGGCACCCTGGAACCTTCGTCCATTGTAGAAACTCCAAATGGAACAACATACCGACAGTGAAAAAGAAAGTACACTTTGCTGATCCAACATCAAGGACGGTACTATGTAATGACCAACCCAATACAAATGACGGCAGGAAACAAACCACCATCCCACACGATGATATAGAAATAGCACCAAACAAAGACCATATAAAAACAAACTCAACCCACACTAGATCTGGACGAGTCATAAATATGCCAGCAAGATTCAAGGACTCTATATAACCATAAACATCGCAGACATAATCTATCGCTACTCAACAAATACCAGCACTACAAGACAATTACAAAACAGACAATAATACATAAAAAATAATCACTCTATACTAATGATAATCAGTATACCAATTCAGACTTCCATACACTCATATGAACACTACTAAACAGGGAGGATGTTGTGATATATTATATACTAACCATGTGCGTACTAACACATAAGAACTACTTAAAGGTTGAACGTCTCCATAACCTCACGAAATAAACCTACGTAAAATCTCTCCTCATCCAAGCCTTTGTTATTCTTTACCCAATAATACTTCAAACAGGAGCTAGGGGTAATTTATCCTGTTTTTTATTGGCTGGCTTGTTTTTGTAGAGGCGTGAAAATAATCCCTGTTTTTGTTTTGAGTTTTTGAAAGAGAGTGGACACGTGATTTCTCGAGGGTTGGGTCGCACCTGTGCGTTCATCACGAGATTTCGTGACGTCCCAATTTTCCCGGTGAGAAAACTGCAGTGAGATTTCAGTTCGTGACACGAAGCCGACGATTCAAGCCGTCTAAAGCCATGTAGCGATTAAATAAGATAGAGAATACAGATCCCCAAAAATGACAGCCAGACGATATCCCCATCTTCCTTCCCTTGCAAGTGATTAAGTAATTAGTTAATTAACTAGCGTAAGCTTGTCTCTCTCTGTTTCAAAGAACTTGCTTCGGTGTCGACAAGCTAATAAATGGTAATAAATGACTCGGAACTAAACGAGAAGGCTTGTTATATTTTGTTATGTGTAGATTGATTTCAGTTACAGAGAGAAACCGCCGGCACGAAATGGTGACAACGACAAAGCGTCTGCAGAGAGTGGGGCGGTGACGAGTCGGCTGCTAACAATAGCAGCTAGGTTGCGGACATTGAAAGCAGAAAGAGAAAAGGAAGAAAAAAATATAATTCCCGAATTGGGTTTACTGCTGTGTCAGCCGAAAGCGAGAGATTGAAGCCGGGACCGACTGGCCAGATTACTCGACGACGTCGCCTGGATTGAGAAACGACATATCGTCCCGTTAGCAAGCGATGCCGTTCGCTGGATCAACAAAGGAGCTGTTGTACTACGCCAGATTCATAATACAACGTATTATAACCCAAATATTTTACATTGGCGATTTAAATATTCAACAATAGTTGACGCGAACGTCAAATAATCTTCGTTTTTTTTCTCGTTAAGTTCTTGCACTTCTACCGTTTGTTGAACAAGGAAGTTTTGGGGCTAAATAATTATGTTAAAATTTTAACCGCTTCAGAAAAAGTTAAGTCGCTGTTTTTACGAGGTAAAATAAAGTTCATGAATTTTAGTATGTTCGAAGGTCTCTAATTTTCGGAGCAGCAGGCGAACCTTTTTAGAGCCTGCCAAATTTACACAATTGTAGAAATGCTCTTATATCCTGAAATAAGGAACAATATTCACTAAAGTGAACAGAGGCTAAAATCAAAGACAGAACACTTATTCGTTTGCTTGCTTGAAGCGAAAATCCACGTCAGCTGAACAGCATTTATTTGTATATGAACAGACCCGATGTAGGGGGAATACCTCCGACTTGATCAGTGAAAAGGCGGTAATCGCTTGTACACAACAACAATCTATTTTGTATAGATCTCCATACCTTCTGAAACTTGAAGCGAATGATTTATCCTCGTCTGTTAAATACGTTAAATTGTCAATTGCCCTTAAAACGGCATTCTGAGAAAAAGAATATTCGTTCTACGTATTTTGACCCCATGCGATATTGTCTGCATTAATACTTCAATCCTTTGATTGGTTTCTGTTCTTTGTTCCAAAAGTCTCTCTTCGGCTTCTTTTTTTTGTTCTAATTTGTTTTCGTCGAATTTCGTTGTTGTTCCAGCTTGACCACGCGAGATTTGACCCCTTATAAAAGCAGCAGCAGATTGTCTTTCGTTTTCTTATTTTTTTTCCGAGTTCCAGACAACACACAGAAGATCGTCGTTGTCACTCTCCTCTCAATCACGGGGAAGGGGGCGAAATTAAAAATGTAGGTACACTCCCTTAATTCCTACCATGAACCAAGAACTCCCGTTAAAAACAAACACACATATTACAATTGCCACCAAGAGACAAACGAAACTTTTTCACGCTCGAACATACACACGCATTCTAACTAACACTCATGTAACGAAATATCCAAACCATCGCTGACATTTCACGGGCATATACTCAGTGATGACGGTCTACAGCCAGATACTAAAGGGTCGCTAGCGTTTTCAACTTCCCAACACCAACAGACATAACGGAAACCACCGATTCCTAGGGATGGTGAATCAAATGGGAAAATTCATTCCAAACCTGGCGGACATGACTAAGCCATTAAGGGACTTGTTTAGCCGGAAATACGCATTCATGTAGGACAGTGCACAACAGGGAGCATTTACCTACACCAAGAAGGCACTGTGTTCAGCACCAGTGCTATGCTTTTATAGTCCCTCAAATGAGATTGTAGTTTCTGCCGATGCTCCATCTTATGGGCTGGGAGCAGTGTTATTACAACGACAGGGCGACACAAAAATGCACCCTGTCGCCTTCACGAGCCATGTCAGAGACCGAAACTCGTTATTCCCAAATAGAGAAGGAAGCCCTGGCAACAACATGGGCGTGTGAACGCTTCTCTGACTACCTAGTCGAACTACACTTCACAGTGGAAACCGACCACAAGCCACTGGTGCCATTTCTAGGTAGCAAGGACCTCAGCGAGCTACCGACAAGGATACAGAGATTTAGGGTACATATTGATACACCATTCGCTACGTTCCTGGCAAGGAACTATATACAGAGCAATATTCAGTAATGACCCTACTAAACAGGACAAGGGTCTGGAAGAGGAAGCGACGGCATTCGTCCACGCCATAATAGAATCCTTACCCGCCACAGAAAAACGTCTAAGGGAGTTGGAGGAAGCCACCAAAACTGACGAGACTAGTAACTACATATTGCAATATGTAAAAAACGGCTGGCCATCAAATGACCGCGTTCCAGCACATTGATCCGACGCAATCGACGACACATTGTACCGAAACTGTAGCAGACTGAAATCCCACCTTCAATTATAAACCACCCAATTGAATAGTCGAGGCTCACGAATCAGAGTCCTATAAAGACGCTCATCCACTAAGGAAGGAAACCGTGAAAACAGCAGTCCTAACCCTCAATTCTCAAGACTACACATCAACCTAGATCTTTTAAATAAAAAAATAATTTAAATAAATAAATGAAAGAGATCATATAGCATGGACACTAAATAACTCCCCCCTCCCACAGGACTATCTCAAAAAGGGAGATGTTATGTTAACCAAAATCTGGACCGATGGAAGTTACCTCCCCTGCAATGTAAGATCTAACGTGAATAAACGAGACCCGGGAGTCAGCCATCTTGGTCTGAGATAATACACCTCGTCTTGCCTCATTTACTTACGAAAACCATAACAAAACAGAAAGACTGACTCAGATCCGGAAAGCAACGAATCAAGATGAGGTATGTGACCAACTCAGAAAGACAATAGTACAGGATTGGCCAACCGAGAAAATAGACCTTCCTGCTGTGCTGCACCCATATATTCACACCCGTGATGAGATGTCAGTTCAAGATGGACTTATCTTCAAGGGCGACCGAGTACTCATTCCATTCAGTCTCCGGAGTGACATCAAACGCTCAATTCATTCCTCACACATTGTCATAGATGGAAGCCTACGCCGCGCCAGAGAATGTGTTTTCTGGCCGGGAATGTCATCGGAGATACGGGAATACATATCCACTTGCAAAACCTGATGCAAGTTCGCCACAGAGCAACCGAAAGAAACTTTGATGCCACATAATAAACCTGATCGGCCATGGCAGAAAGTTGGCATTGATTTGTTTAAAAGTGAGATGGTGGAGTACTTCATAACTGTCGATTATTTCTCAAACTTCTGGGAGATCGATCGATTAGAAGACACAACAACCTCCACCATTATCCGCTCACCACACCAAGCAACCGACGCTAAGGAGTCTTTCTAAGGCGAATCCCCTGTCAGGACCCACACACGCACTGGCAGAGGAATACGAAGCCAGCATACCTCAAAGACTACAAAAACTCATAGCAGTCTGGCTAAACAATGTTACTCCTTAGAGTAAGGACACTCCTCATCCATAAAATAGAGGATGTTACATTATGCCCCCACCCATGTTCATTTGACTATAACCCCCATTTCCCTGTTAATCCCGACATGCATCTGCATCCGTTTCCGGCCTCTCGGAATATAGCCTCGCTTCGGCCAGTATGTCTTATCTTTCTCCTACACTTGTGTTCTCTTTACTTCCTAAATACATCGTAATCTAACACTATTAATATACTGTTGATTTTCACAAATTGTTATTTCTCTGTTAAAGGTTATATTAATTAATTAAATTTGCATCAATTCTTATTAAAAAAAAAACAACATATTTCCATTTTCGGAGAAATTATGAGAGGTATCGGCTCCTTACACTATCTTAGCTCTTCTAAAATGAAAACAATTAAATTTCGGTCCGTGCCTAATCTGCAGAAGTGGCCAAAAATATTCATCAGATATGAAGAAATGACCGTTTAAAAAAGAAGAAAGAAAAACAAGTTTTTTTGTAAAACATGTTTACAATTAATCACATTTAAAAAACAACAACATAAAATGTCTTCGTTTTATTCTGAAAATTTTTTCTTCTTAAACAAACAAAAATATGAGAAAATACGGAACTTCTTTACACAGGGACAATATCACATGTCAGACCGGTTGGTGATGACGAGACAGTTTCTTTTTCTTTGTGTTAAGTTTATTTGTAAAGAACGAAGAAATGAGAAATTGTAAATATTTGTTTGTGCTCCTAATGAAAAAAATATTGGCTTGATGATCTAGAAAATACCACACTAAAGACCTCACAAATCAAAAACGCAAGTTTTCGATGAAGATAAACTGAAAATCAACGTGAAAAATTATATTTTAGAAAAAATCAACAAAAAAAAACTTGTGATGTAAATATGAGAAAATGATGAACTTCTTTACACAAGGAACAATGTTACGTGTGACACCGGTCGGTGATGACGAGACATTTTCTTTTTCTTTGTGTTAAGTTTATTTGAATGAGAAATGAGACATTGTCAAGATTTATTGAAAAAAATAAATTTAGAGAAAATTATTTAATTTTCTCTTTGTTTTCCCCTTTGAAACTGCTGATTTTTAAAGGTAAGTCTAAAAATATAGAAATAAGTTTTTGTTAGTGGTTCAATTGTAGAATAAAGGCCTTTGAAATATCTCGCCGATTTCGTTTTATTTTAGATGAAATTGAATTTTGGTCTTAAATTGTATTTTTAGTTGTAAAATAAAATAATAATTTAAATTTAAAAGTGTTCATAAAAGTAACTTTACGGCTAAGTTAACCTTTTTCATCTTTGCTCAGCAAGAAATTTAAGTGTTGAAAAAGTAAGTTTAAACCAACGTTTTAATCGTTGGCAGAGATGTTTTATTAACGATTATTATTATTAAATAATCGACTAGTTATATTTCGGATTTTTTTTTGATGAGAGTTGATAATTTGTAGAATTTGGAATATTCGGATACTGTTCTTGGGTGTTTTTATCACAACGTTTCGGCCGATGTAACCTCTGACTTTCTTCAGGTATACTTTGTCGAACTCGGAAATCTGGTCAGAATTTCGATCTGCCATAACTGGGAAGAAGTCTTCAGTAATTCGGAATTATTCATATCGTCCGCACTGAGGATTGAACGTTCAACCTTCAGATGACTGTCACCGAATTGTACTTAGTACTATATCCACTGCGCCACGGGTCCTTGCTACCCCCTGTAGACTTAATAAAGGGTTCCGTTCGAAATTCCGCCCAGATTCCCGAGTTCGACAGAAAGATTCCCAAGTTCGACAAAGTACACATGAAGAAGGTTACATCGGCCGAAACGCTGTGATAAAAACACCCAACAGGAGAAAAGTAGTCCGAATATTCAAAATTTTACAAATCGACTAGTTATGTCTTCTTAACAGTTTTCATCTTTGCTCAGTTAGGAATTAAAATGTTGAAAAAGTAACTTTAAATCAAAGTTTGAATCGTTGTCAGATGATGTTTTATTGACAATTATTATCATTATTAAAAAAATGACTAGTTTTGTTTTCTAAATCTTTTTAATGTTTGCTATGTAAGGAATTTTACGTTTTAATCGATGGCAGACATGTGTTATTGACGATTATTATTATTATTATTATTATTATTATTATTATTATTATTATTATTATTATTCCATGATAAATGCCAGTATGCTGAAATCATATGCCCTTAATAGGGTTAAGATGAAAATTCATATACACTAAATGTACAAAAGCAAGGAAATTCCAGAATGTTTACACTTTTATTGTCATTAAGGGTATGCGAGCACAACAGGGCTATGTATTTTACTGGTAGGAATTTTTCTTCAGTGCACCTCACATACTTCATCCACTCATGCATAGAGATTTATACTGTAGTGGTGTGATACTGAAATGGTTTGGTTCATATGTAGTCATAACCTTAATGACAATAAAAGTGTAAAAATTTTGGAATTTCCTTGCTTTTGTACATTTAGTGTATATGAATTTTAATCTTAACCCTATTAAGGGCATATGATTTCAGTATATTGGCATTTATCATGGAATCTCACTACTTTTGTAAAGGCTATGCCTCAATACAATATTCATTTTTAAGTTTTTTTTTAATTTTCTGGAAAACTAACGTATATGGTAAACTGAAATTAAAAGGCTATAAACTAGACCCTAGAACCTCTATCTCTGCCAAAAATCAGCTGAATCCATCAAATAGTTGATGATATACAGGGTGCCACATACGTACGTACGTACACCCAGATAACATGATTTCATGATTGAACTTTCTGGATCTCTGGGTTGCTTTGACTAATGATGCTGAAATTCTACACACTTATAGAACCTATCAAATAATAATTTTATGCAAAGTTTTAACTAATTTGGTTTATTGGTTTTTGAGTTATGATTGATCAGAGAAATGAAATTTCCAGCATAGGCCATTCTTGTGGTCTATAAGGAATAGAGCGCTCTCGCACCTCCCTTGATTATTATTATTATTATTATTATTATTATTATTATTATTAAATAATCGACTAGTTATGTCTTCTTAATCGTTTTTATTTCTCTTTTGGCAGGGGACACAAGAAACTCTGCTATTATAAATATTACTACCACTACTACTACAACTACAACTAGTTAAACATTTATATTTAAACTCTACTGTCCCCTCATGTTCTATATTAGAGTGGAGTATTTCCTGTTCAGTCTCAAGAGGCATTACCTTCTTTATGACATCTCACGGTGCAATTCTGACACGGTTAATCAAAGTAAGTTTATACTCTGTTCTATATAAGTGTGGAGTGTGGTCTCAGAAGGCAATCCTTCATTGCATTACTTAATCTTTTCGGGGGTAAAAGACAGGAAACATCGTGATTATTATTACTACTACAACAACAATTTTAACATTTAGATTTAAACAGTACTGACCGCGCCCTTCCTCCTGCATTATATCAGAGTGCAGTATGTTTTTTTAGCTCCCAGGGGGGCAGCCTTCCAGGCATTACCTCATTTATTTGAGGATTGTTTTGAAAGGAAACCCCCCGTCATTATTATTATTTGTACTCACTAGGAGTTCTCACACAGATCATCGTCAGTGATTGCTCACCGACAACAATTAATGGTACTTCCTGGAGTCTGAGTGACAACAAGCCTCCTAAGATTTCCAGAATTCTTCACCTATTTTCGATAACAACCGCAAATAATCTTGCGATATAGCAATAGCTTCTTACCATTGATTTCTCGCTGATAAGGGTCTCTGAGATTTGGGTGGCAATAAGCCTCCCCAAGGTCCCAGCATTCTCTTTACTCTTCTAGTCAAGGTCTGTTTTGTGCTGTCCCTCCTCGACCCTGTACATATATTTTGTTTGGTGTCAGCCTAGGCCGGCACCATTTTTTAAAATTTAGAGGAAAATTATTTTTTTCAATTTATTTTAAATTTTTATTTACTTATTTTTCCCCCTTTTATTAGGGGGAATGGGGGAAGGTGAAAGATTATGATTTTTCTTGTAATTTCTGTTCCTTGCTTCATATTTGTGTTGAGTTAGCTGGGGCTGGGGCTGGGGCTGATGTAATTTATTGTAATTTATGAAGTGATGTTTCCTGACCCCAAATCATATATAAAAACAAAACATAAACTTTCTTGAAATGTATTAAATAATGTATTTTATAATTGCAGATTCTCCAGTAAAAAACCTTCCAATCAATTAATGGATCTGAATGGATTTTCATTTTCTGGTGAAATATTCATGTCTTACATTGGTTACAAACTCTGATGGAGATAAATCCTATTCTGGTTTGTGTCAAATTTAGTTAAAATATACTGGATAAGCATTTCTGCCTCATGTCATCTACACTATACTCTGACACTCTTGTAATAAAATTGAGACTCCAAAATATATCAAAGGAATCGAAAAAATACTGTTAACAGCGAAAACTGAAAATAGGAATGAATTATGAACAAGGTAAACTCTTTAATTTTGTGAATGTGAACACTGATATGAGAATGTTAAAAAGGCATAAATCTAAGGAATTGCAAGTCTACCGGTTGAATAACATGAATATTTTTTAATAGGCAGAAGGATACATACACATATCCTTTTTATTATTATAGATTTTGAATGATATACTAACCAAAATGTCAGTTCATTAGATATTTGGAAATTTCCATGTGTAAATTGCTTTTGGTTACAAAATCTGAAAGAGAAATTCTATTCTGAAAGGAGAGAATTGTGATAAAAATCTGATGTATCTAATTCAAAATTAAGTCTTTGTAAGTCTTAGCCTGATTTTTTTGGAAGTAAATTAACATAAATAGACAACGAATTTTGACAAACATATGAGTATACACACTTGAGATGAACCAAGTTTTTATGAAGTAGGTAGCTAATTTATACAGAAAGCACATTTACAGAGCTATAAGTACACATATTGGAAAGGAACTACGTGATTGCAATGTAATTCTACATTTTCAAGTAAATCATATTTATTAAGGCATATGCACACACACACTGGGGAAGACCAAACTGTAAGGAAGTACAGATATCCGCCCTAAAAGGAACAACATCTGTCCTTCAGAGAGCCCTCGGATATAAATTTTACTCATAGGGAAATCAAGTGTTAGCCTCAAGAGTAGGCCCCTTGATTTCTTTAGATAAACTAAATTAAAACAAAAAAAGAGATAAACCACATTTCTGTAAATTATGTTGGTGTTCTTTTACCGAAAAAGCTAATTTAAAGAACCATATTGATGACACATAATGCAGAACAAAAACCTTCTTGTGAAGTATGTGGTAAGATTTTTCAAGGAAATCTGACGTGAAGAGACATATGTGTATACACACTGGAGAAAAACAACATTCATGTGAAATATGTGAAGATACTTTTTCATGGAAATCAGTTTCGAAGAAACATGTCAAAACATACTGGAGAAAAAACATATTCTTGTAAAGTATGTAGTATTTATATTTTCGGTAAAGAACACTTGCAGAGTCATATGAGTAAACACACTGGAGAAAAACAAAATTGTTGCGAAATTTTTGGCAATTCATTTTCAAGAAAATCATACTTGAAAATTCATGTTCGTACACAGAGAAAAGCCATATTCTTGTGAAGTGTGTGGTAATTCCTTTTCCAGAAAATCATGTTTGCAGAGCCATATGCTTATACACACTGGAGAGAAACCACATTTGTGTGAAGTATGTGGTTCTTCGTTTATCTAGAAAACACATTTGAAGAGCATTATGTTTACACATATTGGAGAAAAACAACATTCTTGTAAGGTATGTGGCTCTTCTTTTATCAAGAAACCACATCTGAAGTACCATATGATTAAACACACTGGAGAAAAACCACATTCTTTTGAAGTATGTGGTAATATTTTTTCAAGGAAATCAGATTTGCACAGACATATACGTAAACACAGTGAAGAAAAACTACATACTTTTGATGTATGCGACAAATCTTTTAACCAGAAATCAACATTAAAAGGCCATATGTGCACACATACTGGTGAAAAACCACATTCTTGTATCAAATGCGGCAAATCTTTCATCCATCAAGCAACTTTACAAAGCCATATGTGTACACATACTGGGAAGAACCCAAATTCTTGTGAAATATGCAGCAAAGAATTTGTTACTAAAAGAAATTTACAAATGCATATGTGTACACATACTGGTGAAAAACCATATTCTTGTGAAGTATGTGGCAAATCTTTTATCCATCGAGCAACTTTAAAAAGTCATATGTTTACACATTCTGGGGATAAACCACATTCTTGTGAAATATGCAGCAAATAATTTGTTACTAAAAGAAATTTACAAATGCATATGTGTACGCATACAGGTATAAAACCACATTCTTGTGAAGTATGTGGCCAATGTTTTAGCCTAAAATCAACTTTAAAAAGCCATATGTGTACACATACTGGTGAAAAACCATATTCTTGTGAAGTATGTGGCAAATCTTTTATCCGTCGAGCAACTTTAAAAAGTCATATGTTTACACATACTGGGGATAAACCACATTCTTGTGAAATATGCAGCAAAGAATTTGTTACTAAAATAAATTTAAAAAGGCATATGTGTACGCATACAGGTGTAAAACAGCATTCTTGTGAAGTATGTGGCCAATGTTTTAGCCGAAAATCAACTTTAAAAAGCCATATGTGTACACATACTGGTGAAAAACAATATTCTTGTGAAGTATGTGGCAAATCTTTTATCAATCAAGCAACTTTAAAAAGACATATGTGTACACATACTGGTGAAAAGCCACATCCTTGTGAAGTATGTGGCAAATGTTTTAGCCAGAAAGACACTTTACAAAGCCATATGTGTACACATACTGGAGAAAAACCACATCGTTGTGAAATATGCAGCAAAGAATTTGTTACTAAAAGAAATTTACAAAGGCATATGTGTACGCATACTGGTGAAAAATCACATGCTTGCACAGTATGTGGCAAATCGTTTATCCAAAAAGCAAATTTACACATCCATATGTGTACTCATACTGGTGAAAAACCACATTCTTGTAAAGAATGCGGCAAATCTTTTATCCAGAAAGCAAATTTACAGAGTCATATGTTTACACATACGGGGGAAAACCCATATTTTTGTGAAGTATGTGGCAAATGCTTTAGCCAGAAAGCAAAGTTAAAAGACCATATGTGTACACATACTGGTGAAAAAAAACATTCTTGTTAAGTATGTGGCAAATCTTTTATCCATAAACCAACTTTACAAAGCCATATGTGTACACATACTAGGGAGAAACCACATTCTAGTGAAATATGCAAAAAAGAATTTGTTAAAAGAAATTTACAAATGCATATGTGTACACATACAGGTGTAAAACCATATTCTTGTTGAATATGCAGCAAATAATTTATTGCTAAAAAAAGTTACACAGGTATATGTTTACTCATACTTGTGAAAAACAACATACTTGTTAAGTATGTGGCAAATTTTTTAGCCAGAAAGTAAAGTTACAAAGCCATGTGTGCACTCATACTGATGAAAAACCAAATTCTTGTAAAGTATGCAGCTAATCTTTTATCCAGAAAGCAAATTTACAAAGCCATATTTTTAAACATATGTGGGAAAACTCATATTCTTGTGAAGTATGTGGCAAATGCTTTATACAGAAGGCAAATTTACAAAGCCATATGTGTACACATACTGTTTGGCAAGACTGTATTTACCTACAGGAGAAGGAGGAATCAGACCTTCAGAAATAAACCACCAACATAGAGCCACTATTGTCAGTATTGGACAATATCTGACAAGCTCCATAAACCCAATGGTACGGGAACATCAAGAAAAATGAGCTAGCCAAACAACTTCTATAACATATGTGCAGATTTTGTCACACAGAAGTAGAGAGTGTGATTCACTTGATATCAAGCTGCAAAATTATGTTAGCAGATGGCAGCTACACAACACGTTATGATGGTGTGTGCAAATACATACACTGCAACATCTGTAAAAATATAAACATCCAATGTAGCACTAAGTCCTGGGGACATCTACTGGAAAGGACTGGGAAACGATAAGTATACTATACATTATGATTTTGTGGTTCCTACATCTACCTACCTGGAAATTGCAGCAGTAAAACCGGACATAGTCATATTAAATAAGGCAGAAAGAGAGGCAACACTGATTGATGTGAGTGTTCCAAATGACAGTGGCTTAAACAGAGCAGAGAAGGAAAAGGTGACAAAATACCAAGGCCTAATGTATGATATGAAGAAAAACTGGAACCTCAAAAACATCAACATTATCCCAGTTATAATAGGAACTTAAGGCCTCATAAAGAAAAATTTAAAAAGTATCTGGAAAACCAAGTGCAAAAGAAATCCAAATAATTGCACTTAAGGAAATGGCCAAAATCCTTAAAAGAGCACTCGGTTGGAGCCTCTAAATAGCAGGCGATAGTCTGGCATTCGGATAAATGCCCCGTCCCTATGCTACCGAAAACAAATAATTTTTAAAAAAGTGAAAGAACCACATTCTTGTGAAGTATGCAGAACATCTGGAAGCCACAAATCCAATTTACAAAGACATATGTGTCCATATAAAAGTGAGAGCACTAGAATGCTTATTAGACACCTCGAGTTTCTAAGGTCTCTCTGTACTGGGGTTATAAACTCTGGCTAAATATTGAAATAACATAGTGTTCGAAGCCGAAATAATATCCCATGTTTATGGATAACCAACACTGACTTATACGAGGAATGTTGCACCTCCAAGTTATGTTGCTTCGATTAACAGCACTAAGCTGGATATTCCACCAGACTAGGTTACTTCTTGTCCTGGAATATGGTACAACCAAGAGACCATAAAAAGATGTATTATAACATACTTAACTGGTCAATGAGAGAGAGGGAAATTGATATACTTGACTTTAATTGAATCTTCGAATATCTTTGTATCTCATAAAGATAAAGTGTTCCCCCTAGGAAGTCACCCGATTTCATTTCTGAGAACTTCGACTGAACTAAAATGGAACAAAAAAAAACAAATATAAAGATAAAGTGTTCCCCCTAGGAAGTCACCCGATTTCATTTCTGAGAACTTCGACTGAAGTAAAATGGAACAAAAAAAACAAATATAAAGATAAAGTGTTCCCCCTAGGAAGTCACCCGATTTCATTTCTGAGAACTTCGTCTGAAGTAAAATGGAACAAAAAAAACAAATATAAAGATAAAGTGTTCTCCCTAGGAAGTCACCCGATTTCATTTCTGAGAACTTCGACTGAACTAAAATGGAACAAAAAAAAACAAATATAAAGATAAAGTGTTCCCCCTAGGAAGTCACCCGATTTCATTTCTGAGAACTTCGACTGAACTAAAATGGAACAAAAAAAACAAATATAAATATAAAGTGTTCCCCCTAGGAAGTCACCCGATTTCATTTCTGAGAACTTCGACTGAACTAAAATGGAACACAAAAAACAAATATAAAGATAAAGTGTTCCCCCTAGGAAGTCACCCGATTTCATTTCTGAGAACTTCGACTGAACTAAAATGGAACAAAAAAAACAAATATAAAGATAAAGTGTTCCCCCTAGGAAGTCACCCGATTTCATTTCTGAGAACTTCGACTGAACTAAAATGGAACAAAAAAAACAAATATAAAGATAAAGTGTTCCCCCTAGGAAGTCACCCGATTTCATTTCTGAGAACTTCGACTGAACTAAAATGGAACAAAAAAACAAATATAAAGATAAAGTGTTCCCCCTAGGAAGTCACCCGATTTCATTTCTGAGAACTTCGACTGAACTAAAATAGAACAAAAAAAAACAAATATAAAGATAAAGTGTTCTCCCTAGGAAGTCACCCGATTTCATTTCTGAGAACTTCGACTGAAGTAAAATGGAACAAAAAAAACAAATATAAAGATAAAGTGTTCCCCCTAGGAAGTCACCCGATTTCATTTCTGAGAACTTCGACTGAACTAAAATAGAACAAAAAAACAAATATAAAGATAAAGTGTTCCCCCTAGGAAGTCACCCGATTTCATTTCTGAGAACTTCGACTGAACTAAAATGGAACAAAAAAACAAATATAAAGATAAAGTGTTCCCCCTAGGAAGTCACCCGATTTCATTTCTGAGAACTTCGACTGAACTAAAATGGAACAAAAAAACAAATATAAAGATAAAGTGTTCCCCCTAGGAAGTCACCCGATTTCATTTCTGAGAACTTCGACTGAACTAAAATGGAACAAAAAAACAAATATAAAGATAAAGTGTTCCCCCTAGGAAGTCACCCGATTTCATTTCTGAGAACTTCGACTGAACTAAAATGGAACAAAAAAACAAATATAAAGATAAAGTGTTCCCCCTAGGAAGTCACCCGATTTCATTTCTGAGAACTTCGACTGAACTAAAATGGAACAAAAAAACAAATATAAAGATAAAGTGTTCCCCCTAGGAAGTCACCCGATTTCATTTCTGAGAACTTCGACTGAACTAAAATGGAACAAAAAAACAAATATAAAAATAAAGTGTTCCCCCTAGGAAGTCACCCGATTTCATTTCTGAGAACTTCGACTGAACTAAAATGGAACACAAAAAACAAATATAAAGATAAAGTGTTCCCCCTAGGAAGTCACCCGATTTCATTTCTGAGAACTTCGACTGAACTAAAATGGAACAAAAAAACAAATATAAAGATAAAGTGTTCTCCCTAGGAAGTCACCCGATTTCATTTCTGAGAACTTCGACTGAACTAAAATGGAACAAAAAAACAAATATAAAGATAAAGTGTTCCCCCTAGGAAGTCACCCGATTTCATTTCTGAGAACTTCGACTGAACTAAAATGGAACAAAAAAAAACAAATATAAAGATAAAGTGTTCTCCCTAGGAAGTCACCCGATTTCATTTCTGAGAACTTCGACTGAACTAAAATGGAACAAAAAAAAACAAATATAAAGATAAAGTGTTCTCCCTAGGAAGTCACCCGATTTCATTTCTGAGAACTTCGACTGAACTAAAATGGAACAAAAAAAACAAATATAAAGATAAAGTGTTCTCCCTAGGAAGTCATCCGATTTCATTTCTGAGAACTTCGACTGAACTAAAATGGAACAAAAAAAAACAAATATAAAGATAAAGTGTTCCCCCTAGGAAGTCACCCGATTTCATTTCTGAGAACTTCGACTGAACTTAAATGGAACAAAAAAACAAATATAAAGATAAAGTGTTCTCCCTAGGAAGTCACCCGATTTCATTTCTGAGAACTTCGACTGAACTAAAATGGAACAAAAAAAAAAAACAAATATAAAGATAAAGTGTTCCCCCTAGGAAGTCACCCGATTTCATTTCTGAGAACTTCGACTGAACTAAAATGGAACAAAAAAACAAATATAAAGATAAAGTGTTCCCCCTAGGAAGTCACCCGATTTCATTTCTGAGAACTTCGACTGAACTAAAATGGAACAAAACAAAAAACAAATATAAAGATAAAGTGTTCCCCCTAGGAAGTCACCCGATTTCATTTCTGAGAACTTCGACTGAACTAAAATGGAACAAAAAAAAACAAATATAAAGATAAAGTGTTCTCCCTAGGAAGTCACCCGATTTCATTTCTGAGAACTTCGACTGAACTAAAATAGAACAAAAAAAAACAAATATAAAGATAAAGTGTTCTCCCTAGGAAGTCACCCGATTTCATTTCTGAGAACTTCGACTGAACTAAAATGGAACAAAAAAAAACAAATATAAAGATAAAGTGTTCTCCCTAGGAAGTCACCCGATTTCATTTCTGAGAACTTCGACTGAACTAAAATGGAACAAAAAAAAACAAATATAAAGATAAAGTGTTCCCCCTAGGAAGTCACCCGATTTCATTTCTGAGAACTTCGACTAAAGTAAAATGGAACAAAAAAACAAATATAAAGATAAAGTGTTCCCCCTAGGAAGTCACCCGATTTCATTTCTGAGAACTTCGACTGAACTAAAATGGAACAAAAAAACAAATATAAAGATAAAGTGTTCCCCCTAGGAAGTCACCCGATTTCATTTCTGAGAACTTCGACTGAACTAAAATGGAACAAAAAAACAAATATAAAAATAAAGTGTTCCCCCTAGGAAGTCACCCGATTTCATTTCTGAGAACTTCGACTGAACTAAAATGGAACAAAAAAACAAATATAAAGATAAAGTGTTCCCCCTAGGAAGTCACCCGATTTCATTTCTGAGAACTTCGACTGAACTAAAATGGAACAAAAAAACAAATATAAAGATAAAGTGTTCCCCCTAGGAAGTCACCCGATTTCATTTCTGAGAACTTCGACTGAACTAAAATGGAACAAAAAAACAAATATAAAGATAAAGTGTTCCCCCTAGGAAGTCACCCGATTTCATTTCTGAGAACTTCGACTGAACTAAAATGGAACAAAAAAAAACAAATATAAAGATAAAGTGTTCTCCCTAGGAAGTCACCCGATTTCATTTCTGAGAACTTCGACTGAACTAAAATGGAACAAAAAAAAACAAATATAAAGATAAAGTGTTCTCCCTAGGAAGTCACCCGATTTCATTTCTGAGAACTTCGACTGAACTAAAATGGAACAAAAAAAAACAAATATAAAGATAAAGTGTTCTCCCTAGGAAGTCATCCGATTTCATTTCTGAGAACTTCGACTGAACTAAAATGGAACAAAAAAAAACAAATATAAAGATAAAGTGTTCCCCCTAGGAAGTCACCCGATTTCATTTCTGAGAACTTCGACTGAACTAAAATGGAACAAAAAAACAAATATAAAGATAAAGTGTTCCCCCTAGGAAGTCACCCGATTTCATTTCTGAGAACTTCGACTGAACTAAAATGGAACAAAAAAAAAAAACAAATATAAAGATAAAGTGTTCCCCCTAGGAAGTCACCCGATTTCATTTCTGAGAACTTCGACTAAAGTAAAATGGAACAAAAAAAAACAAATATAAAGATGAAGTGTTCCACCTAGGAAGTCACCCGATTTCATTTCTGAGAACTTCGACTAAAGTAAAATGGAACAAAAAAACAAATATAAAGATAAAGTGTTCCTCCTAGGAAGTCACCCGATTTCATTTCTGAGAACTTCGACTGAACTAAAATGGAACAAAAAAACAAATATAAAGATGAAGTGTTCCACCTAGGAAGTCACCCGATTTCATTTCTGAGAACTTCGACTGAACTAAAATGGAACAAAAAAAAACAAATATAAAGATAAAGTGTTCTCCCTAGGAAGTCACCCGATTTCATTTCTGAGAACTTCGACTGAACTAAAATGGAACAAAAAAAAACAAATATAAAGATAAAGTGTTCTCCCTAGGAAGTCATCCGATTTCATTTCTGAGAACTTCGACTGAACTAAAATGGAACAAAAAAAAACAAATATAAAGATAAAGTGTTCCCCCTAGGAAGTCACCCGATTTCATTTCTGAGAACTTCGACTGAACTAAAATGGAACAAAAAAACAAATATAAAGATAAAGTGTTCCCCCTAGGAAGTCACCCGATTTCATTTCTGAGAACTTCGACTGAACTAAAATGGAACAAAACAAAAGACAAATATAAAGATAAAGTTTTCCCCCTAGGAAGTCACCCGATTTCATTTCTGAGAACTTCGACTGAACTAAAATGGAACAAAAAAACAAATATAAAGATAAAGTGTTCCCCCTAGGAAGTCACCCGATTTCATTTCTGAGAACTTCGACTGAACTAAAATGGAACAAAACAAAAAACAAATATAAAGATAAAGTGTTCCCCCTAGGAAGTCACCCGATTTCATTTCTGAGAACTTCGACTGAACTAAAATGGAACAAAAAAAAACAAATATAAAGATAAAGTGTTCTCCCTAGGAAGTCACCCGATTTCATTTCTGAGAACTTCGACTGAACTAAAATAGAACAAAAAAAAACGAATATAAAGATAAAGTGTTCTCCCTAGGAAGTCACCCGATTTCATTTCTGAGAACTTCGACTGAACTAAAATGGAACAAAAAAAAACAAATATAAAGATAAAGTGTTCCCCCTAGGAAGTCACCCGATTTCATTTCTGAGAACTTCGACTAAAGTAAAATGGAACAAAAAAAAACAAATATAAAGATGAAGTGTTCCACCTAGGAAGTCACCCGATTTCATTTCTGAGAACTTCGACTAAAGTAAAATGGAACAAAAAAAAACAAATTTAAAGATAAAGTGTTCCCCCTAGGAAGTCACCCGATTTCATTTCTGAGAACTTCGACTAAAGTAAAATGGAACAAAAAAAAACAAATATAAAGATGAAGTGTTTCTACCTAGGAAGTCACCCGATTTCATTTCTGAGAACTTCGACTAAAGTAAAATGGAACAAAAAAAAACAAATATAAAGATAAAGTGTTCCCCCTAGGAAGTCACCCGATTTCATTTCTGAGAACTTCGACTGAACTAAAATGGAACAAAAAAACAAATATAAAGATAAAGTGTTCCCCCTAGGAAGTCACCCGATTTCATTTCTGAGAACTTCGACTGAACTAAAATGGAACAAAACAAAAGACAAATATAAAGATAAAGTTTTCCCCCTAGGAAGTCACCCGATTTCATTTCTGAGAACTTCGACTGAACTAAAATGGAACAAAACAAAAAACAAATATAAAGATAAAGTGTTCCCCCTAGGAAGTCACCCGATTTCATTTCTGAGAACTTCGACTGAACTAAAATGGAACAAAAAAAAACAAATATAAAGATAAAGTGTTCTCCCTAGGAAGTCACCCGATTTCATTTCTGAGAACTTCGACTGAACTAAAATAGAACAAAAAAAAACGAATATAAAGATAAAGTGTTCTCCCTAGGAAGTCACCCGATTTCATTTCTGAGAACTTCGACTGAACTAAAATGGAACAAAAAAAAACAAATATAAAGATAAAGTGTTCCCCCTAGGAAGTCACCCGATTTCATTTCTGAGAACTTCGACTAAAGTAAAATGGAACAAAAAAAAACAAATATAAAGATGAAGTGTTCCACCTAGGAAGTCACCCGATTTCATTTCTGAGAACTTCGACTAAAGTAAAATGGAACAAAAAAAAACAAATTTAAAGATAAAGTGTTCCCCCTAGGAAGTCACCCGATTTCATTTCTGAGAACTTCGACTAAAGTAAAATGGAACAAAAAAAAACAAATATAAAGATGAAGTGTTTCTACCTAGGAAGTCACCCGATTTCATTTCTGAGAACTTCGACTAAAGTAAAATGGAACAAAAAAAAACAAATTTAAAGATAAAGTGTTCCCCCTAGGAAGTCACCCGATTTCATTTCTGGGAACTTCGACTAAAGTAAAATGGAACAAAAAAAAACAAATATAAAGATGAAGTGTTCCACCTAGGAAGTCACCCGATTTCATTTGTGAGAACTTCGACTAAAGTAAAATGGAACAAAAAAAACAAATTTAAAGATAAAGTGTTCCCCCTAGGAAGTCACCCGATTTCATTTCTGAGAACTTCGACTAAAGTAAAATGGAACAAAAAAAAACAAATATAAAGATGAAGTGTTCCACCTAGGAAGTCACCCGATTTCATTTCTGAGAACTTCGACTAAAGTAAAATGGAACAAAAAAAAACAAATTTAAAGATAAAGTGTTCCCCCTAGGAAGTCACCCGATTTCATTTCTGAGAACTTCGACTAAAGTAAAATGGAACAAAAAAAAACAAATATAATGATGAAGTGTTTCTACCTAGGAAGTCACCCGATTTCATTTCTGAGAACTTCGACTAAAGTAAAATGGAACAAAAAAAAACAAATTTAAAGATAAAGTGTTCCCCCTAGGAAGTCACCCGATTTCATTTCTGGGAACTTCGACTAAAGTAAAATGGAACAAAAAAAAACAAATATAAAGATGAAGTGTTCCACCTAGGAAGTCACCCGATTTCATTTCTGAGAACTTCGACTAAAGTAAAATGGAACAAAAAAAAACAAATTTAAAGATAAAGTGTTCCCCCTAGGAAGTCACCCGATTTCATTTCTGGGAACTTCGACTAAAGTAAAATGGAACAAAAAACAAAACAAATATAAAGATAACTAAATACGAAGTTTTAATGTAAGACATGGACAGTTTTAAATATTAATTTATACACAATAACAAGTCCGCATAACATTAGAATCATATTTACTGTAGTTATCGAGAATATTTATCTCAAGTAATATTCTTCCCCTTTCGGTTTATTCATCTATTTATTACTTCTGATTGCTTATGCACAGACAACATTCTGTTTTAAAATTTCACATTGTCGTTTATATATGTTAGTGAATTCTCTAACAATGCTACAAAGTTTAACATAGCAAAACACCTCTATTTTCCAGTGAATGTCATTTTCATATGATAAACGCACAAGCATTCACAGAACTGCTACCCTGCAGACTACAACATGGTCGTCTTTAAGTCCAATGTCAACAAATACTTGTTGAGCTGCCGTCTTGAGTAATCATATCTTTGCATATTAACTCCATCGTTTTCAATCCTCTCATAGTATTGTTCATCATCCAACTGACAATCTAATTAATCCTTATCCTCGAGTGCCTCTTGGCATTGCTAAATGGTGACTCATTAGGATATTAAAGAACAGACATGCATTTGTGAAGGTGTGATGGTTCCCCATTTGTCTGGTTCCTGTAGAGCGAGAGGCGGGCATTTTAAAGGCATAAACATTGATTTAACATTTTCTTCATAAATTCGGTAGAACTTCCAAATATGATACTCATTTAAGTCCAAACAGAAGGCCAATATGACAAAAAGAAACGCTAATCATTCCATAGGATTTTTCTTAAATGCGGCTTATACAAAAGCGTTGGGATTCCAAATTTTCGCTAACTTTATACGAAACTGAACTATTAAAGAAATCAACAAACTTGTAGCAGAAATGGCTAATTTACGCTAATTTTGTGGCTTTAATGCAAAACACATGTTACTATACAAACACCTAACTTTTGTGAACTTGTCGGATGGAAGTGACAAACTCTCATTCTAACATTTAATAACAACTTTATTCAGTCTTCTTTTTTAGTACGTAAACAAAAGGGAAATAGTATACTATGTCCATAAGTATTGACGAAGGCAAAAGTTAGGAATTTCCCGTGATTATAATTCCTCAGTAGGGGAAATAGAATTGTTCATATTGTTGAATGTTTGTACACCAGCTATGGTAAGTGTAATGATGCGTTCATGTGTGTATACAAGTATGTGTGTCTGTACACTGGTGTGAAAGTCAGTTCACATGCAAACAATTATGTGTGTGTTATAGCAAGTCCACGTGTATAAGGCAGTAGCAATTTTGGCATCTTGTCGAAGTCGAACCGGGGGTCAAAGGCCTGGGAAAATGTCAGTTTGTGTCTCCAGAAAAGGGGGGCTTGTATTTGGCAGTGCCAAAGAAAGAAAGAAAGAAGTGTCGTCTCGTGCCAGAGAAGAAAAAAGAGAGGGTTGATGGCGGTCAAGTGTTTATATAATTATGCTAGCCATCCGAGATTCGCCTAAAAGAAGGCCACTGATTAGACAAGCTAAAGAAGAAATACTTTGCTTGAACCAAACAGCAAGCAGCTAAGAAGTTATTGATATTTTAAAAATGTGCTACAGGAAACTGCTAAAAACTTTGAGGCATCAAATCTATTCGCGGATTTTCATTATTTGTCAGTGTTTCTGGGCCTACTGTATTTAGTGTGATGTGCGAGAGAAGATGTACTATAAAGAATTGAAGAAAATAGGGTATTATGGTATTTTGTTTTTAGTTAATTGTGAAGACGTGACATATCTATGCAAATAAATAATCGATATGGAGTGTCTATAGAATAAGTAAAGCTATGCATATCCCTAGTTTTGAATGTCACATCTCGCTAGGTTAAAAGAACCCAGCGAAATAGCAGAAGGCCACGTGGAAGTCTTTTCGTTTCGAGCATCCGTGATAGAGAGAGAGCGTTTAGAGCAAGGCACGATAGATTTAAACTTGTGCTTGTTTTCATATGGTTCGCTACAAATTAAACATAAAATTGTATTTGTTTCTTCAGATGTTAACATTTGAGCTCATTGGAGCGAGTCGGTGACTTCATCCTTTTGTAACACCATAGTAAGGGGCATGTTTTGTTAGTAACAGAGTGACCGTATTAACTGTATACATGAGTTCGATAAGTAGTGTGTATATCTTGTCGCTATGTTTAGTAGTTTGTTAAAAGAAATAAATTGGCTTTGTTTATTTGGAGTTTAAAAAAAGTCCCTTAACTTGATCACTAATAATAAATCTGGATGATAACGCCAACCACCTTTCCCATCAAAACAACTCCCTATCACTTATCTTACATCTAGATTGTAACAGCATCACTTCTCACAAAGAAAAAGAAAGAAAGACAATATCGGAAAAAAGACAAAATCTATCAATACAAAAATAATTATGTTTTATTGACAACTTTGTTAAGACTACGAAAGATCAAGTGTTCATTAAGAATGAATGTTCACAATGGTCCAATAATTTATTTATTATCAATGTTTATTAAGAATGAGAGTTCACAGTGTCCAAATTTGTTTTGTTTAATAGGTGTTTTTCTGTAAGGATTACTTGAATACACATATTAATGTGCGTATATTAGTGTGCCTCTTCCCAGTCCGAGAGTCTATGCGTGAACTGTGCATATAGTTACAGAGTGTTAGAGTATATATCCTCTCGCTATGCTTATTGTGTGTGTAAATAAATATGTGCATTATTTCCTCAGAGAGTATATGCGTGAACTGCATATGGCTTCAGGGTGGTAGAGTATATATCCTCTCGCTCAGCTTTCTGTGAATAGATATGTGTGTATTATATTTCTAGTTATAAAGTGTATCCGTGAATAGTGTATATCATTCAGAGGGTAGGGTATATACGCTTTCACTATGTTTATTAGTTTATGAAAATATATGATGTGTTTCATGTAGATGGCTTTTTGGTCCCAAAGGGTCTGGCCAGAATGTGTCATACGTACATATGTTGTCATTGAAAGAAAACGAATGATGCAGTGTTAGATAATGGGTTTCTCTCATTATATCTCTTACCTTTTCTCTTGACTCTTTATTGAAAATAAGCATAAACTCTTAAAGCAGATTTTTTTAAAATCGATTACGAAATGCTACTCCGAATAATACAGAGATTCTTATCAGCACTCCAGAAATATAAGTTGGATGTGACATATATCCCATCCCGTGAGACAGTAATTGCAGATACAGTTTCTGCATATCTAATGGATAATACACAAGCGATATCAGATACAGAAATGGACAAATATATCCATATCATTTCGAGACAGAATTCGTTGAGCGACCACAGACTTGACATATACATGGAAGAAATAAGAAAAGACCCAACATTACAGATGCTAATAGAGTATGCAACATCAAATGGGCAAGAAAACTATAAAGATGTGCCACCCTAAATTGTGTTAGACATTTCTCTTCGTGGTGAGATCTCCATCGTGAAAGGACTAGTACTAAACGGCATACGAATAGTGGTCCCAAACTCTTCAAGAAAAAAGCCCTACAAAACATCTACACATGACATTTAGGGATATAAAAATGCATAGCTAGGGCAAAGGAAGTTATATATTGGCGCAATATAAACAATAAGATCAATGAAATGATAACCACATACACATATTTCATAGACTATCTGAACTAATTACCAGTGGAACCAATAATACACCATGAAATACTAAAACACATCATGTACTAAACTAGCAACAAATATAATTCATCTGTATAACAAGGCGTATGTAGTAATTATAGACTTCACAATCAGATATTTTGTCATCCACAAACTAGAAAATTGGTAATAACACACGGTGAGTAACAATATCAAATATTCTTTTGCCAGGCTGTGTATTCCACAAATAGTAATTAGCTATAATAGACCAGAGTATGAATCATCAGAGTTTAAGCAGTTTGCTAAATAATTCGAGTTTACACATATTACAACAGGTCCAAACTATTCACAAGCAAATGGACTTGCAGAAAGAAATATACAAAAAATAAAAACGACACTAGAAATTCTTTTAAAAGTTAGTATTTAGCAATGTTAGCATTACAACAAAACAACAATATTTACAAAACCAAACAATACGAGGAAGAAGTGTTAGGCTTCCAGCTTGAACAGAATAAATGGAAAAAAGCTTTTAAATAATCGGAGATGCTAGATAACAGGTTATCCCCTTTATATCTCTAAGTATTCCCATTCACTACAACCTCCTACACTCACTAACAAGTACATAGCAACGGAAGCTCCTCTATCTACTAAACGAGTCAGTTTCAATAAAGTCTTATAATCGTCTGCACGTGTCTGTTTTATTCCTCCTTGTTTAACCTTTGTAATTGTGTATTTACGTCTAATATAACAGACAGAAAACCGCCATATTTGTATTATTATAGTACGCGTGCATTTTGCGAATTAATATTTCTTGCGTTTTAATTGATTGAAAGAACCTGCCGATTTAAGTTTTAAATTGGATCTGCTTCGTTTATTGACAAATTATGAACTTTGTGAATTCTGAATGACCTTATTGCAGATCAAGGTTGGTAGCTTGTAGGGCAGGCGATTTTTGACATTTTAATTTTTTTCGTATCCAATCCATAGAATGTTCTTTTCGTTGAAAAGGTTTGAATCTGAAGAGTTTTTTCACCAGTTGATATTGTGTTGCTGCAAATATGTTAGTTGTTCGAGTCGATTTGACGAGTCTAATATTAGGTTGTTTGCAATATGTATAAAATACGGAATTTTCATATTATAAGATGCCTATTTATCAGTGCAGATTTAGTGTTTTGCTGGGCTAGTTATCGGATGATAATTCGGATTTGATTCCAGAGTTGAACCGCTTGTTCAAGCGTCAAGGTATTCTTTTTATTTGGATTGTAGTTTATTCAAAGTAGAATGCATGAATATTTTTTATATCCACGCGGTAAAAAGAAAACGGCGTCATATTAACACGATTTTCTCGTCTAATATTTATTCACCTGCGTTTTTTAAAAATGGCGTCTATTTAGCCTTCAACTGATTCTCCAAAGAACTTTACTTCGAAAGACAGGCTTTCATAATTCAGCCCACGCATTTGTGGGGGCGGAGTATTCAGCCAATCAAATACCAGAATACTGTTGCTATGCAAACGTAATACACAAGAAGCGGGAAAATGGATAGAAAGAAACTGAAAAGAAAAAGGTTGTCGAGAAGCGTCAAGAACAGATGTATATTTTTGACTGGCAGTTCACCAAGCAGCCAAGGCAAATAATTATTCCAAAATAGGAAAAGTTAATTCGAAAATTAACGGCTGCAAACACCACGAGGTATAACCCCGAATTTACCGGGAAAAAACAATATAGCTCCGTTAAGAACTGACCACATAATCTAATATTTTGTTAAAATATCCTTCCCTCCGCCCTCAAACCAAAAAGGTGTGTTTACGACATAAGGACAATAAAAAATACTATATTTATTCGTCCTAAAAATCGAACTTTTATATTGTTATATATTGTCGTGTTAAACGATCTCATTCAATCGTTCCCCGCGATTGTAACACATTTACATTCATATCTCGATCTGCCGTGGGAGGAGAAGGACTTCTCATTTGTTCTCCTTGAATTATGTAAGGAAGAAGACTTTCCGATTTTCATTTTCCATAAAGGCTATAAGCCTTCTTAATGGCTATATTGGACTTTTAATTCTTATCCTGACTGATCAACTTTCTCGGAATAACAAGAACCAGCCTCTTATAAAGAACTCCGTTTGTGCGGAAAGAATATTAGTTGATCTTTTGAAAAAAGTAAATACTTGTTATGTATTGTTAATTTGTCTTCGTTGTTTTATACAAATATATGATTATAATTTGTGATACGATGTGTTATTCATTTTTATGGAGTACGGGTTGTTTTCCCTTTCATCGGTTTTACAACCTTTTCACATTCTTACATTCGTGGCTGAATTATGTATATGTAACGTTCAGTGTCCTAGTACCACAATTATAAGAAAGACATCTCCTAGGCTTTGTTCGGAACCACACGGCTACGTCTCAGTTCAGCACCGGTAGTGGACAACAGTGCTGAATACAGAGAACCAGATTTCGATGCTAGTCGTAGTGGTTCAACGTCTGAGAATGAGGGAGAGAATGAGGAATTGAACCGAACTGTGTTTTTTTTTTGTTTGTTTAACGTGTGAAGTCTAATCATAGACTTCTGAATTCCCAGTTATAGTGTCTGAATTACGTATATGTAACGTTCAGTGTCCTAGTACCACAATTATAAGAAAGACATATTCTACTCTTTGTTCGGAACCACACGCCATAACGCCTGTAGCAGTTACCTCCTCCTTTCAAAACATAACTACACCGGTTGGCCGTTAGGTGGCGCTTTTTCACCGACAGGTGGCGCTGTAAAGCGACGCCTGAGTTATCTGCCCTTCTGACTATAAAAACCGTTGCAAACGGAAAATCCATCTCTCTCTTTCACCGACCAGCATCGGCAGAACAACGCTGGCACCAGCGCTCCATATCTCTCTCTCTCTTTCTCTCTCTCTCTCTCTCTCTCTCTCTCTATTCTCTGGTCGACAGAACGACGCTAATACACTAGCGCTTCGTCTAACGCTTTTCTCTTCAAATGGAATCGGCATAACAACTACCAACACACGTGGTCAAACAACGGTAAGAGTTCTGAACTCGTTTTCTTTGTGTACGGCTTTCAAAGACTTTCCTCACGCCGGATTCATTTCTTCTTATACCTTTTTCAAGAACTGTTTTTCCATCGACACACATTCATACATCACACACTTCACCATTCCACGTACACACACGTTCAATAAACTTTATTTGAACTACTTCATTTTGTTTATTAATTATTACTCTGTCTTTGCATGCAACATTGCTTGATTCAACTTTGCACGTTTATATTCGGGGGAACATCACCCTCTCGATCCTAACAAGCCTTTTTATTATATACGAATGACTCAAAATGATGAAATGATTAAATAATTAAAAAAACATTCATATGAATTTGATACTTATCTATCATCATATTCGATTTAACGTTTGTTTTATATACTTTCAATGTAAAAAAATATATTATGGTGTTCATTGTTTTCTTTTTGTTCATGATTATTGATTAATTGAAGATTTTTAATCCTTATGTTATTTAGATGAATATTACTATTGACGTAACAAATTATTTTTAACGAAATACAGTGAAACATTAGCCAGAAACAATGTTTATGTTTTATTAGTAATTTGTGACCTATTTGCGTTAACAGAAAATAATCGACCACGTGGGAACCAAAAATGGTGAAAGGTTAAAATTAATATCGAAATGGACATGGAAAGAATACATTATCATTAGTGAATGAAAAAGCGAAGGGAAAGAAGAGACTTCAAACAAGAATAGCATTTAGTTAAAAAACAAACATTTTGTTCAAAAACAAAAAACATTATTTAATGCCTAGTTGTCAGTAAGACTACAAGTTCCTGGAATCCAAGAGTTAGTTTTTCATGAGTGTTCCTTGTTCTGTTTGTGCATTAGCCATGGAAAGTTTGTGCCAAAGATAATGTGTGCATTTGAATGTAGGTTATTTGTTCGTGCGAGAAATTAAAATATTATATAGATTTTCTTTTTACCATCCACCCCACCCCTCGACCGAGCCATGGGGGGGGGGCGTCCTCCTTGTCTGCTTCGTAGGTTGGTTGGATGAAAAGTGAGGAGAGAGAGAGAGAAAAACAGAAAAGAGACGAACCTTTTTTGTTCCTTTTATAGGGATCAGAAATCTCGCTCTAGTCTCCTGATGTATCGATCGCTGATTGACAGGAGACTTGAGCCAATATGTTTCTACAAGACTTCCCTTTCTTTTTTGTCAGAGTGTTTTACATTATTCTCCCTACCCATGTATGTTGGACAAAACAACCGCCTCTATATTTATTTGTCTACTCCTGGCATGCACTATAAGCAATATGTTTCTACAAGACTTCCCTTTCTTTTTTGTCAGAAAGTTGTACATTATTCTCCCTATCCATGTCAGTGCCCTTGGCCTTTTGCCTAAGATCAAAGTGTAGTATCTGTTCCGATGGATACTGCACGCCATAGACTGGTATTGATTTACGCCGGTCTATGGGTCTGTTCTGTGCAGTTCTAGGAGGTCCACCCTCCCAGGCTTCGCCTCCCCTCATTGGGGAGGAGTAAGTTTATTGCTTACTGCCTGAAGCGCCCCACCCGCCAAATGCCGGCAGGGCTGCCTAGGCAATTTTTAAACTCCACTTTCCCGACCTTGGGTCACATCTCACTTGTATGAGTAAGATAAAAACTGTCCTTGTGCCTAACTCCTGGAGAGATGTAAATCAATACCCATGTATATTTAACTAAACAACCTCCTCTATCTTTCTTTGTCTACTCCCGGCATGCACTATAAGCTTCGTTATAAGTCTGAATAACACCCGACTCTCGCGAGTATGCTTTTTCTTTCTCATACACTTGTGTTCTCTTGACTTTTTAAATACATCATAATGTAAGATAGTGGCAGCGAGGATGTAAAACACGTCTCAAATGTCTAAATATACAAAGTTATCGTCAGAACGAGCAACGGTGAACTTTTATCTCTCTTCCCAAGCGACAAGTTGAAGTCCATACAGTACTACTACTACCACTACTACTACTACAAAACGACCATCGTGCGAAAAGAGATGGCGGAAAGTTTTTGAACAACTATAATGCCGCCAAGCCGTTTTATGCTTAAACAAACCCCACTGAAGTTTGGAAAGTATGCAAACAGATTTGGAATAACTACTGTATTATCACTAAACTAGCAGACCAGGATAAACAGTACCAAATAGCGTTGTCCGTAGACGCAGTCGGACCAGACGCCCTCAATATCTGCAATGGGTGTCAATTTACCCTCAGCGAAAACAAAGATGACGTCGATACAATAATAGCCAAGTTCGAGCAACACTTCATAGAACAGGAAAATGAGACTATGAGCGATACCTTTTCAACAAAAGAGACCAAGAACCAGGTGAGACAATCGACTTGTACATTACGGTACTACGAAACGTCAAGAAATCGAACAATTTTTGTGAATGTCTACATGACTCTCTGCTACACGACTGTGTCGTATTAGGGGTGAGAGATAACTATGCCCGTAAAAGATTGCTGCAAGATCGGCGTTAAAATTTCAACAAAGTGTTGACATATGCCGTAGCTGTGAAGTAACGGATACACAGCTGAAAATAATGAATCTTGCGCAACAAGAACATATTAACAAAGTCCAAGGCCCGGGTTACAAAAAATAGAAACAAAAGTACGGACAAATAGATTGTGATTTCTGTGGCAAAAGAAAAGAAGCTTGTCTTGCATGGGGCCAGAAATACAACCTTTGTAGTTAAAAAATCCACTTTTCGTTGAAATGCCCGGAGAAACGACACGGTGAGAGACTAAGACTGTCTAAACGAAAAATCAAATAGTGTCCAACTCCGACTCTTCTAGCGATATGGACTACGTACTAAGCGTAAATTCCTGGAGAGAAGGGGAGAAAACAACAGAACCATTTATACTAGAATGACGTGTTATATCTACATATGTTGCCCCATAAAGCATAAAAAAGGGAGCAGGGGACTTGTCGGCACATGTTCCCCTACGCATACAGAAAAGGGGTGCAGACGGCGACGTTCATCAAAAATGGGTCAACAGGATGCTTAACAGACAGGCTTGCATAAGTTAGCCCACGCATTTGCGTGGACAGAAAACTCAACCAATTGATCCCCGCATAGGAGACGGGCCTCGGCCGTCGTTGGGAGCGGACGTTGGCAGATGACGGCTCACACGCTGTCAATCTCAAACAATTTATCTCTGCACACAAAACCATGGAGAAGGTCCCCGACCAGCGTTAGGAGCGGTCGGCTGAGACTGGCGGCCCACCTCGCCGTCATGTCGGGCAATTTGTCCCCGCACACAGAATCAAAGGAGAAGGTCTCGAACCGACGTTAAGAGCGGACGTCTGGAGATAACAGTTCACACCGCTGTCATATCAAAGAATTTATCCCCGCATAGGAGAAGGTCCCGGACAGGCGTGAAGAACGGACGCTTCTGAAATCGACGCCCCACCCCGCTGTCATATTCAGACAATTTATCCCCGCACACAAAATCGAAAAGAGGAATTTGAAAATTAACGCTTAAGAAATACAGCGACATTTAATACGGCTGTCTACCGGACGTCAAAAGAAAAACCCTGGTCCAACAAAATTGATTACGACCGACCAGTCAATCAGCAGACCTCTCCAACGTTGAGATTACGTATATCCCAGGACCCTAAAAACAGCTCGTTAAGAACGGACCACAGAATATAAATTTCTGTTAAAATGTCTTTCCCTCCGCCGTCAAACCTAAAAGGTATGTGTTTACGACATAAGGAAAAAAACAAGAACAAAAGAAGAAATACTATATTAATTTGTCCTAAATCAAGCTTTCTTATTGTTTATATTGTCGTCTTAATGATTAAAATTGCGGGGAACGATTGAATGATCAATCGTTCCCCGCGATTTTAACACATTTGCCTTCATATCTCGATCTCTCGTGGGAGGAGAAAGACTTCTCATTTGTTTTCCTCGAATTTCATAAGAAAAAAAAACTTTCATATTTTTATTTTCATAAAGGCCATAAGCCTTTTTAATTGCTATATTTGAACTAGTTACGGTCTCTTCACAAAAGAGCAACGTACCTGCGCAGGAACGCGTGAAAATAAGTTTAACAATTATAACATTTGGTTTTCGACACAATTATAACATTGGTGTCAGAAAAAAAGAACTTTCCTATTTTCATTTTCATAAAGGCTATATGCCTTAATTGCTATAATTGAACTTTTAATTCTGATCAACTTTCTCGGAATAACAAAAACCAGGATCTTTTAGATAACTCCGTTTGTTCGGAGAATATTAGTTGATCTTGTGTAAAAAATAATAATAATAAAAAAATACATACTTGGTATGTACTGTTAATTTGTCTTGGTTGTTCATACAATATATGTTTATAATTTGTGATAGGATGTGTTATTCTATGGCCGGTGTGGAGGTTATCAATTATGGCGTCCTTGGAAGTGTTGTTAATGGCGGGAGATTCGAAAAGAACAAAGGATTAACCACAGTGGCGAAGGATTGCCGGACAAACGGTTATGCGTGAATCCCCCGACCATAGGTAGTGAGAGAGATGCCTTTGTAACGGCATGCCCTCCCACTGCTTTGGACTCCGCCGGACCACGTGTAGATTGAATTAAGATGTTAAAGACAAACAACGAAGAAAGAAAGAAAACATTAAAAAAAACTTATATTAGAAAGTAAGCGAAGGAATGAGAAAGCTAAACAACATAAGAATGTTCTTTTATAAAATTAATAAAAGGAAAACATTTATATTTAACAGAACAATTTATTTAACAAACATAATTGTAAGCGTAAATATATGCGAGCGTGTAATGTCTTTTGTGTGGCAAATTTGTAAATGGTGTATGTGTGAAGAAATCGTTCGTTTGGATTTAAACAGATTCTTAAAGAAATGTTCATTTGAATTAAAGATGCTTGAAGAAAAGGGATTACCTTTTTTCCTCCCTCCACACTACTGGTTCGAGCTAGTGTGGAGGGGGGGGGCGACGAGAGTTCTTTGTGTGCGTTCGTCCCAAAACGCCGAGGGAAAGAGAGAGAGAGAGGGGAAGGAACGCGTGCCCTTTTATATATCACCAAAATCACGTGTGGTCAAGTTGGCCGGAATCATTCGGCAAACGTGATTCTGCGTGACTTCGCGAGGTTCTCTACTTCAGAGACGAAGAAGGACTAAGCAAATAAAGAAAGAAAGAGAGTACCTAGTTGTGGCGTTCACCACAATTCATTCTTATGGAGTACAGTTTGATTTCCTTTGCACATTTTACATTCGTGGCTGAACTACGTGTAGGTAACGTTCAGTGTTTTACTACCACAATTATAAAAGACGCTAGACAATAAACAGGTAAAATTTTAAGTCGACTGTGCTGCTACTGTTAATGTAATTCCACTAAAATACGTACGCGGTGTAAGTTTACAACCAGCGTCTAAAGAATTAAAGATTTGGAATACAATCGAACTCGTACCACTCGGCAGATGCAGGATTACATTGCGCCCCCCCCCTCCCCCCAAAACACGAAAAAGTACTCTGTTGAGTTCACGGTGGTTAAAGAGGAGGTAACCCCATTGCTAGGAAAACGGGCTAGTGAACAGATGAACTTAATAACAGTACATTATGACAACATCGCAAACGTTCACTCAAAGCCAGTCTGTAAGCGACTGATGAGAGAGTTTTTAACGGATCCTGGTCGAGTGCACCTACAAGTGGATCCAACCATAACACCTCATACTATGGGGTAGTATACAAGTATTGATGATTCTTCGAGTCAACAAGGAATTAAAAAAGTTTGAAAACCCTAGAGTTATCAGCCCTGTTGAAGCACCAAATCTGAAGATTAGGGACGGGCCAGAATTTATTTGTTTTCATTTTAGAAGAGCTCCAATAGTGTAAGAGGGCAACAACTTTCTTTTTCCCCACTAACCAATACAGAGTCTTTTTGAACAAATTTCAGAATTGTCTCCAGTTTAAAAAAACAAAAACAAGAGACAAATTGTTCTAATTTAAATTTTAAACTGTTCGTTTTGAAATTAAAAATATATATATATACTGTTTATTTTCCCAAATTTGATTTGTTCTATAAAAATACTGTTGATTTTCACAAATTTTAATTTAAATAAAGGTTCTATTAATTAATTGAACTTGCATTACTTCTTATTAAATTTTTTTTTAATTTTTCGGAGAAATTACGTACTTAAAAGTGAAACAAAAAGAGAGTTGTGGGTCCCTTACACTATTTTAGCTCTTCTAAAATAAAAACAAATAAATTTCAGTCCGTCCCTAATCTGCAGAAGTGCCCAAAACTTTTTATCAGATATGAAGAAATGGCCGTTTAAAACAGAAGAAAGAAAAACAAGTTTTTTTTGTAAAACATGTTTACAATGAATCACATTAAAAAAAAAACATGAAATGTCTTCGTTTTATTGTTAAATTTTTCTCTTCTCAAAACAAACGAAAATATGAGAAAATGCGGATCTTCTTTACACAGGGACAATATCACATGTTAGACCGGTTGGTGATGACGAGACAGTTTCTTTTTCTTTGTGTTAAGTTTAAATGAGAAATTGTAAATATTCGTTTGTGCTCCTAATGAAAAAATATTGGCTTGTTGATATAAAAAATAACACAATAAAGACCTCACAAATCAAAAACGCAAGTTTTCGATGAAGATAAACTGAAATTGAACGTGAAAAATTATATTTTGGAAAAATTCAACAACAAAAAACTTGTGATTTTAATATGAGAAAATGGGAACAATGTTACGTGTTACACCGGTCGATGATGACGAGACATTTTCTTTTTCTTTGTGTTACGTTTATTTGAACGAGAAATGAGACATTGTAAAGATTTATTGAAAAAAAAGGACAAATAAATTTAGAGAAAATTATTTTATTTTCTCTTTGTTTTCCCCTTTGAAACTGCTGATTTTTAAAGGTAAGTCTAAAAATATAGAAATAAGGTTTTATTAGTGGTTCAATTGTAGAATAAATAAGACCTTTGAAATATCTCGCCGATTTCGTTTTATTTTAGATGAAATTGATTTTTGGTCTTAAATTGTATTTTTAGTTGTAAAATATAATAATAATTTAAATTTTAAAGTTTTCAAAAAAGTAACTTTACGGCAAAGTTAACCTTGTTCATCTTTGCTCAGCAAGAAATTTAAGTGTTGAAAAAGTAAGTTTAAACCAACGATTGATAAAAACACCCAACAGGAGAAAAGTAGTCCGAATATTAACAGACATGTTTTATTGACAATTATTATCATTATTAAAAAAATGACTTGTTTTGTTTTCTAAATCTTTTTAATCTTTGCTATGTAAGGAATTTAAGTCTCGTAAAAGTAACTTTAAACCAACGTTTTAATCGATAGCAGACATATTTTATTGACGATTTTTATTATTATTATTAGTAGTAGTAGTAGTAGTAGTAGTAGTAGTATTCCATGATAAATGCCAGTATACTGAAATCATATGCCCTTAATAGGGTTAAGAGGAAAATTCAGATACACTAAATGTACAAAAGCAAGGAAATTCCCAAATTTTTACACTTTTATGCTAATTAAGGGTATGCGAGCACAACAGGGCTATGTATTTTACTGGTAGGAATTTTTCTTCACCGCACTTCACACACTTCATCCACTCATGCATAGAGATTTATACTGTAGTGGTGTGATAATGAAATGGTTTGGTTGATATGTTGTCATACCCTTAAAGTACAATAAAAGTGTAAAAATTTTGGAATTTCCTTGCTTTTGTACATTTAGTATATATGAATTTTCATCTTAACCCTATTAAGGGTATGACTTCAGTATACTGGCATTTATCATGGAATGTCACTACTTTTGTAAAGGCATCACCTCAATACAATGGTCATTTTTAAGGTTTTTTGGAATTTCTGGAAAACTAACGTATATGGTAAACTGAAATTAAAATGCTATCAACTATACCCTAGAACCTCTATCTCTGCCAAAAATCAGCCGAATCCATCAAATAGTTGATGAGATACAGGGTGGCACATACGTACATACGTACGTACACACAGATAACTGAGTGGAGTATTTTCTGTTTAGTCTCAGGAGGCAATCAGCCTAAGCATTATCTCCTCTTCTGTTCATACTCTTTTTTTGTAAAAGAGCGAGCATAAATAAGAGACGAGAATTTTCACTGTCGCTAATTTATTATCGCATTATCAGGCGTATATAGTATTGTTTTTATCATGAGAAGAGTTTCAATTCCCTTGAAAGTAAATTTACTACGTATTTAACAAAATTTTTTAACAAAAACTCAACCATAACTATTGTAAATTCATATTTGATTTGAAACAGTTTTTTCAATATATTTGATTTTATTAAAGAGTACTGGCTCAGGCCTATGTTCTATATAAGAATGAAGAATGTTCTGTTTGATCTTAGGGGGCAATCCTCAGATATGTGTTCCTCTTTTGGTGGTAGACACAAGAAACTCTGTTATTATAAATATTACTACCACTACAACTACAACTAGTTAAACATTTATAGTTAAACTCTACTGTCCCCTCATGTTTATATTAGAGTGGAGTATTTGCTGTTCAGTCTCAAGAGACATTGCCTTCTTTATCACATCTCATGGTGCAATTCTGACACGGTTAATCAAAGTATGTTTATACTCTGTTCTATATAAGTGTGGAGTGTGGTCTCAGAAGGCAATCCTTCATTGCATTACTTAATCTTTTGGGGGTAAAAGACAGAAAACATCGTGATTATTATTACTACTACTACAATAATTTTAACATTTAGATTTAAACAGTACTGGCTGCACCCTTCCTCCTGCATTATATCATAGTGCAGTATATTTTGTTAGCTCGCAGGGGGCAATCCTTCCAGGCATTACCTCATTTATCTGGGGATTGTTTTGAAAGGAAACCCCCATCATTATTATTATTTGTACTCACTAGGAATTCTCACACAGATCATCGTTATTGATTGCTCAACGACAACAACTAATGGTACTTCCTGGAGTCTGAGTGACAACAAGCCTCCTAAGATTTCCAGAATTCTTCACCTATTTTTGATAACCACTGCAAATAATCTTGAGGTATCACAATAGCTTCTTTCCATTAATTTCTCGCTGGTAAGGATCTCTGAGATTTGGGTGGCAATAAGCCTCCCCAAGGTCCCAGTATTCTCTTTACTTTTCTAGTCAAGGTCTGTTTTGTGCTGTCCCTCATCGGTCTTATCTTCCTCGACCGTCTACATATATTTTGTTTGGTGTCAGCCTTGGCCGGCACCATTTCTTCAAATTTAAAAGAAACATTTTTAAAAAATTAATTTTAAATTTGTATTCATATATTTTCCCCCTCTTTCATTGGAGGGAGAGAGCTTATGGTTTTTCTTGTAATTTCTGTTCCTTGCTTCATTTTTGTGTGGTGTTAGCTGGGGCCGGTGTAATTTATTTGAAGGAGGGGGGTTATTAAGTGATGTTTCTTGACGTCAAATCATATATAAAAACAAAACATAAACTTTCTTGAAATGTATTAAATAATGTCTTTTATAATTGCAGATTCTCCAGTAAAAAACCTTCCAATCAATTAATGGATCTGAATGGATTTTCATTTTCCGGTGAAATTTACATGTCTTACATTGGTTACAAAACCTGATGGAGATAAATCCTATTGTGGTTTGTGTCAAATTTAGTTAAAATATACTGGATAAGCATTTCTGCCTCATGACATCTACACTATACTCTGACACTTGTAATAAAATCAGGACCCCAAAATACACTAAAAGAATTGAAAAAATACTGTTAACAGCGAAAGCTGAAAATAAGAATGAATTATAAGCAATCTTTAATTTTGTGAATGTGAACACTGATATAAGAATTTTAAAAAGCATAAATGTACGGAATTGCAAGTTTACACATTGAATAACCTGAATATTTTAAATAGGCAGAATGATACACATATCTTATTTATTATTATAGATTTTGAATTATATACTAACCAAAATGTCAGTTCATGAGATATCTGGAAATTTCCATGTGTAAATTACTTTTGGTTACAAAATCTGAAAGAGAAATTCTATTCTGAAAAGAAGAGAATTGTGATAAAAATCTGATGTATCTAATTCAAAATTAAGTCTTTGTAAGTCTTAGCCTGATATTTTGGAAGTGAATTAACATAAATAGACAACGAATTTAGATAAACATATGAGTATAGACACTTGAGATGAAGCAAGTTTTTATGAAGTAGGTAATGAAGTTAGACAAACATATGAGTATACACATTTGAGATGAAGCAAGTGTTTATGAAGTAGGTAGCTAATTTATCCAGAAAGCACATTTGCAGAGCTGTAACTACACATATTGGAAAGGAACTACGTGATTGCGAAGTATGTAGCTTTAACTTTTCAAAGAAATACAAATTTATTAAGGCATATGCACATGCAGATAAATCACATGAGATAAATCACATTCCTGTAAATTATGTTGGTGTAATTTTACCGAAAAAGAAGAACAATATGATGACACATAATGGAGAACAAAAAGCTTCTTGTGAAGTATGTGGCAAGTTTTTTTCAAGGAAATCTGATGTGAAGAAACATATGCATATACACACATACGAAAAAGGAGCTGAAGACCAGACTAGAAGGATGGCGAAATAATAAAAGAGCAGGAAAGTTCATTGAAGAACTCAACCAGAGCTATATCGACAAGGAGGCTTCACTACAATGGCTCAAGAGTGGCAACTTCCCGTTCGATGAGGAACGGATATTAATAGCAGCACAAGACCAAGGCCTACTTACTAATGGATTTAAGAAAATGGCGGGTCTACAAAAAACTGACCAGTGCAGGTTCTGCCACTCTGCCACCGAAAGTCCAAGCCACCTAATGTCTGGATGCAAGATCCTTTTGGCTGATGGCCATTACACTGCCCGCCACAACAAAGTATGTAAATACCTTCATTGGAAGATCTGCGGAGAGATGCAGCTAGAAAGATCACTGAACATCTGGGAACATGAACCCCCACCCATAACATCGAATGGAAAAGTGACAGTGTTCTATGATAAAGACATACAGGCGGGCAGATACATAAAAGACAAGGCCATCAAACCAGACATTGTCATCTGGAACAAACCAGATAAAACTGCTCTCATCATTGATGTAACCGTCCCAAATGACTACGGTCTCAATAGAGCCGAACGGGAAAAAATAACAAAATACCAAGATCTCAAAAATGATCTAAAAATAACATGGTCCCTCGATGAAATAAACATCATACCGGTTGTAGTGGGGGCAACTGGTCTGGTGAAAAAAAATCTAAGTAAATACTTAGAAACAATCCCCGGAAAACCAAATTGTAGGGAAGTACAGATAGCAGCCCTAAAAGGAACCACATCTATCCTTAAGAGAGCCCTCGGATATAAATTTTACTCATAGGGAAATCAAGTGTTAGCCTCAAGAGTAGGCCCCTTGATCTCTTTAGATAAACTAAATTAAAATGAAAAAAAAAAAAGAGAGGAGAAAAACAACATTCATGTGAAATATGTGGAGATACTTTTCCATGGAAATCAGTTTTGCAGAAACATATGTCAAAACATACTGGAGAAAAACCACATTCTTGTAAAGTATGTAGTAATTCTTTTTTCCGTAAAGAACACTTGCAGAGGCATATGAGTAAACACACTGGAGTAAAACCACATTCTTGTGAAATATGTGGCAAATGTTTTAGCCTAAAATCAACTTTAAAAAGCCATATGTGTACACATACTGGTGAAAAACCACATTCTTGTGAAGTATGTGGCAAATCTTTTATCCGTCCAGCAACTTTACAAAGTCATATGTTTACACATACTGGGGAGAAACCACATTCTTGTGAAATATGCAGCAAGGAATTTGTTACTAAAATATATTTAAAAAGGCATATGTGTACGCATACAGGTGTAAAACCACATTCTTGTGAAGTATGTGGCCAATGTTTTAGCCAAAAATCAACTTTAAAAAGCCATATGTGTACACATACTGGTGAAAAACCACATTCTTGTTAAGTATGCGGCAAATCGTTTATCCAGAAAGCCAGTTTACAGAGTCATATGTTTACACATACGGGGGAAAACCCACATTCTTGTGAAGTATGTGGCAAATCTTTTATACATAAAGCAACTTTACAAAGCCATATGTTTACACATACTAGGGAGAAACCACATTCTTGTGAAATATGCAAAAAAGAATTTGTTAATAAAAGAAATTTACAAATGCATATGTGTACGCATACAGGTGTAAAACCACATTCTTGTGAAATATGTGGCAAATGTTTTAGCCTAAAATCAACTTTAAAAAGCCATATGTGTACACATACTGGTGAAAAACCACATTCTTGTGAAGTATGTGGCAAATCTTTTATCTGTCGAGCAACTTTAAAAAGTCATATGTTTACACATACTGGGGATAAACCACATTCTTGTGAAATATGCAAAAAAGAATTTGTTAATAAAAGAAATTTACAAATGCATATGTGTACGCATACAGGTGTAAAACCACATTCTTGTGAAGTATGTGGCCAATGTTTTAGTCGAAAATCAACTTTAAAAAGCCATATGTGTACACATACTGGTGAAAAACCATATTCTTGTGAAGTATGTGGCAAATCTTTTATCCGTCGAGCAACTTTAAAAAGTCATATGTTTACACATACTGGGGATAAACCACATTCTTGTGAAATATGCAAAAAAGAATTTGTTAATAAAAGAAATTTACAAATTCATATGTGTACGCATACAGGTGTAAAACCACATTCTTGTGAAGTATGTGGCCAATGTTTTAGCCGAAAATCAACTTTAAAAAGCCATATGTGTACACATACTGGTGAAAAACAATATTCTTGTGAAGTATGTGGCAAATGCTTTAGTCAGAAAGCAAAGTTAAAAGACCATATGTGTACACATACTGGTGAAAAATCACATTCTTGCACAGTATGTGGCAAATCTTTTATCCAGAAAGCAAATTTACAGAGTCATATGTTTACACATACGAGGGAAAACCCATATTTTTGTGAAGTATGTGGCAAATGCTTTAGTCAGAAAGCAAAGTTAAAAGACCATATGTGTACACATACTGGTGAAAAATCACATTCTTGCACAGTATGTGGCAAATCGTTTATCCAAAAAGCAAATTTACACATCCATATGTGTACTCATACTGGTGAAAAACCACATTCTTGTGAAGAATGCGGCAAATCTTTTATCCAGAAAGCAAATTTACAGAGTCATATGTTTACACATACGAGGGAAAACCCATATTTTTGTGAAGTATGTGGCAAATGCTTTAGTCAGAAAGCAAAGTTAAAAGACCATATGTGTACACATACTGGTGAAAAACCACATTCTTGTGAAGTATGCGGCAAATCGTTTATCCAGAAAGCCAATTTACAGAGTCATATGTTTACACATACGGGGGAAAACCCATATTTTTGTGAAGTATGTGGCAAATGCTTTAGTCAGAAAGCAAAGTTAAAAGACCATATGTGTACACATACTGGTGAAAAACCACATTCTTGTGAAGTATGCGGCAAATCGTTTATCCAGAAAGCCAATTTACAGAGTCATATGTTTACACATACGGGTGAAAAACCCATATTTTTGTGAAGTATGTGGCAAATGCTTTAGTCAGAAAGCAAAGTTAAAAGACCATATGTGTACACATACTGGTGAAAAACCACATTCTTGTGAAGTATGCGGCAAATCGTTTATCCAGAAAGCCAGTTTACAGAGTCATATGTTTACACATACGGGGGAAAACCCACATTCTTGTGAAGTATGTGGCAAATCTTTTATACATAAAGCAACTTTACAAAGCCATATGTGTACACATACTAGGGAGAAACCACATTCTTGTGAAATATGCAAAAAAGAATTTGTTAATAAAAGAAATTTACAAATGCATATGTGTACACATACAGGTGTAAAACCACATTCTTGTTGAATATGCAGCAAATAATTTATTGCTAAAAAAAGTTACACAGGTATATGTTTACTCATACTTGTGAAAAACAACATACTTGTTAAGTATGTGGCAAATATTTTAGCCAGAAAGTAAAGTTACAAAGCCATGTGTGCACTCATACTGATGAAAAACCAAATTCTTGTGAAGTATGCAGCTAATCTTTTATCCAGAAAGCAAATTTACAAAGCCATATTTTTAAACATATGTGGGAAAACTCATATTCTTGTGAAGTATGTGGCAAATGCTTTATACAGAAGGCAAATTTACAAAGCCATATGTGTACACATACTGTTTGGCAAGACTGTATTTACCTACAGGAGGAGGACTCAGACCTTCAGAAATCAACCACCAACATAGAGCCACTATTGTCAGTATTGGACAATATCTGACAAGCTCCATAAACCCAAACCTCACAATGGTACGGGAACATCAAGAAAAATGAGCTAGTCAAACAACTTCCATAACATACCTAACCAAGCATTTTGAACAGGGCTGTTTATCAGAAGAGGTTGTCCAAGGCTTTATGACTAATGCATTTAAAAAGATGGCAGGACTTAGTAATGATTGCAAGTGCAGATTTTGCCACACAGAAGTAGAGAGTGTGATTCACTTGGTATCAAGCTGCAAAATGATGTTAGCAGATGGCAGCTACACAACACGTCATGATGGTGTGTGCAAATACATACACTGCAACATCTGTAAAAATATAAACATCCAATGTAGCACTAAGTCCTGGGGACATCTACTGGAAAGGACTGGGAAACGATAAGTATACTATACATTATCATTTTGTGGTTCCTACATCTACCTACCTGGAAAATGCAGCAGTCATACCGGACATAGTCATATTAAATAAGGCAGAAAGAGAGGCAACACTGATTGATGTGAGTGTTCCAAATGACAGTGGCTTAAACAGAGCAGAGAAAGAAAAGGTGACAAAATACCAAGGCCTAATGTATGATATGAAGAGAAACTGGAACCTCAAAAACATCAACATTATCCCAGTTATAATAGGAACTTAAGGCCTCATGAAGAAAAATTTCAAAAAGTATCTGGAAAGTAATCCCGGAAAACCAAGTGCAAAAGAAATCCAAATAATTGCCCTTAAGGAAATGGCCAAAATCCTTAAAAGAGCACTCGGTTAGAGCCTCTAAAAATAGCAAGTGATAGTCTGGCATTCGGAAGAATGCCCCGTCCCTATGCTAACGAAAACAGAAATAATTTTTTTTTTTTAAAGTGACGAACCACATTCTTGTGAAGTATGCAGAACATCTGGAAGCCACAAATCCAATTTACAAAGACATATGTGTCCATATAAAAGTGAGAGCACTAGAATGCTTATTAGACACCTCCAGTTTCTAAGGTCTCTCTGTACTGGGGTTATAAACTCTGGCTAAATATTGAAATAACATAGTGTTCGAAGCCGAAATAATATCCCATGTTTATGGATAACCAACACTGACTTATACGAGGAATGTTGCACCTCCAAGTTATGTTGCTTCGATTAACAGCACTAAGCTGGATATTCCACCAGACTAGGTTACTTCTTGTCCTGGAATATGGTACAACCAAGAGACCATAAAAAGATGTATTATAACATACTTAACTGGTCAATGAGAGAGAGGAAAATTGATATACTTGACTTTAATTGAATATTCGAATATCTTTGTATCTCATAAAGATAAAGTGTTCCCCCTAGGAAATCACCCGATTTCATTTCTGAGAACTTCGACTGAAGTAAAATGGAACAAAAAAAAACAAATATAAAGATAAAGTGTTCCCCCTAGGTAGTCACCCGATTTCATTTCTGAGAACTTCGACTGAAGTAAAATGGAACAAAAAAAAACAAATATAAAGATAAAGTGTTCCCCCTAGGAAGTCACCTGATTTCATTTCTGAGAACTTCGACTGAACTTAAATGGAACAAAAAAAAACAAATATAAAGATAAAGTGTTCCCCCTAGGAAGTCACCCGATTTTATTTCTGAGAACTTCGACTAAAGTAAAATGGAACAAAAAAAAACAAATATAAAGATGAAGTGTTCCCCCTAGGAAGTCACCCGATTTCATTTCTGAGAACTTCGACTAAAGTAAAATGGAACAAAAAAAAACAAATATAAAGATAACTAAATACGAAGTTTTAATGTAAGACATGGACAGTTTTAAATATTAATTTATACACAATAACAAGTCCGCATAACATTAGAATCATATTTACTGTAGTTATCGAGAATTTTTATCTCAAGTAATATTCTTCCCCTTTCGCTTTATCTATCTATTTATTACTTCTGATTGCTTATGCACAGACAACATTCTGTTTTAAAATTTCACATTGTCGTTTATATATGTTAGTGAATTCTCTAACAATGCTACAAAGTTTAACATAGCAAAACACCTCTATTTTCCAGTGAATGTCATTTTCATATGATAAACGCACAAGCATTCACAGAACTGCTACCCTGCAGACTACAACATGGTCGTCTTTAAGTCCAATGTCAACAAATACTTGTTGAGCTGCCGTCTTGAGTAATCATATCTTTGCATATTAACTCCATCGTTTTCAATCCTCTCATAGTATTGTTCATCATCCAACTGACAATCTAATTAATCCTTATCCTCGAGTGCCTCTTGGCATTGCTAAATGGTGACTCATTAGGATATTAAAGAACAGACATGCATTTGTGAAGGTGTGATGGTTCCCCATTTGTCTGGTTCCTGTAGAGCGAGAGGCGGGCATTTTAAAGGCATAAACATTGATTTAACATTTTCTTCATAAATTCGGTAGAACTTCCAAATATGATACTCATTTAAGTCCAAACAGAAGGCCAATATGACAAAAAGAAACGCTAATCATTCCATAGGATTTTTCTTAAATGCGGCTTATACAAAAGCGTTGGGATTCCAAATTTTCGCTAACTTTATACGAAACTGAACTATTAAAGAAATCAACAAACTTGTAGCAGAAATGGCTAATTTACGATAATTTTGTGGCTTTAATGCAAAACACATGTTACTATACAAACACCTAACTTTTGTGAACTTGTCGGATGGAAGTGACAAACTCTCATTCTAACATTTAATAACAACTTTATTCAGTTTTTTTTTTAGTACGTAAACAAAAGGGAAATAGTATACTATGTCCATAAGTATTGACGAAGGCAAAAGTTAGGAATTTCCCGTGATTATAATTCCTCAGTAGGGGAAATAGAATTGTTCATATTGTTGAATGTTTGTACACCAGCTATGGTAAGTGTAATGATGCGTTCATGTGTGTATACAAGTATGTGTGTCTGTACACTGGTGTGAAAGTCAGTTCACATGCAAACAATTATGTGTGTGTTATAGCAAGTCCACGTGTATAAGGCAGTAGCAATTTTGGCATCTTGTCGAAGTCGAACCGGGGGTCAAAGGCCTGGGAAAATGTCAGTTTGTGTCTCCAGAAAAGGGGGGCTTGTATTTGGCAGTGCCAAAGAAAGAAAGAAAGAAGTGTCGTCTCGTGCCAGAGAAGAAAAAAGAGAGGGTTGATGGCGGTCAAGTGTTTATATAATTATGCTAGCCATCCGAGATTCGCCTAAAAGAAGGCCACTGATTAGACAAGCTAAAGAAGAAATAGTTTGCTTGAACCAATCAGCAAGCAGCTAAGAAGTTATTGATATTTTAAAAATGTGCTACAGGAAACTGCTAAAAACTTTGAGGCATCAAATCTATTCGCGGATTTTCATTATTTGTCAGTGTTTCTGGGCCTACTGTATTTAGTGTGATGTGCGAGAGAAGATGTACTATAAAGAATTGAAGAAAATAGGGTATTATGGTATTTTGTTTTTAGTTAATTGTGAAGACGTGACATATCTATGCAAATAAATAATCGATATGGAGTGTCTATAGAATAAGTAAAGCTATGCATATCCCTAGTTTTGAATGTCACATCTCGCTAGGTTAAAAGAACCCAGCGAAATAGCAGAAGGCCACGTGGAAGTCTTTTCGTTTCGAGCATCCGTGATAGAGAGAGAGCGTTTAGAGCAAGGCACGATAGATTTAAACTTGTGCTTGTTTTCATATGGTTCGCTACAAATTAAACATAAAATTGTATTTGTTTCTTCAGATGTTAACATTTGAGCTCATTGGAACGAGTCGGTGACTTCATCCTTTTGTAACACCATAGTAAGGGGCATGTTTTGTTAGTAACAGAGTGACCGTATTAACTGTATACATGAGTTCGATAAGTAGTGTGTATATCTTGTCGCTATGTTTAGTAGTTTGTTAAAAGAAATAAATTGGCTTTGTTTATTTGGAGTTTAAAAAAAGTCCCTTAACTTGATCACTAATAATAAATCTGGATGATAACGCCAACCACCTTTCCCATCAAAACAACTCCCTATCACTTATCTTACATCTAGATTGTAACAGCATCACTTCTCACAAAGAAAAAGAAAGAAAGACAATATCGGAAAAAAGACAAAATCTATCAATACAAAAATAATTATGTTTTATTGACAACTTTGTTAAGACTACGAAAGATCAAGTGTTCATTAAGAATGAATGTTCACAATGGTCCAATAATTTATTTATTATCAATGTTTATTAAGAATGAGAGTTCACAGTGTCCAAATTTGTTTTGTTTAATAGGTGTTTTTCTGTAAGGATTACTTGAATACACATATTAATGTGCGTATATTAGTGTGCCTCTTCCCAGTCCGAGAGTCTATGCGTGAACTGTGCATATAGTTACAGAGTGTTAGAGTATATATCCTCTCGCTATGCTTATTGTGTGTGTAAATAAATATGTGCATTATTTCCTCAGAGAGTATATGCGTGAACTGCATATGGCTTCAGGGTGGTAGAGTATATATCCTCTCGCTCAGCTTTCTGTGAATAGATATGTGTGTATTATATTTCTAGTTATAAAGTGTATCCGTGAATAGTGTATATCATTCAGAGGGTAGGGTATATACGCTTTCACTATGTTTATTAGTTTATGAAAATATATGATGTGTTTCATGTAGATGGCTTTTTGGTCCCAAAGGGTCTGGCCAGAATGTGTCATACGTACATATGTTGTCATTGAAAGAAAACGAATGATGCAGTGTTAGATAATGGGTTTCTCTCATTATATCTCTTACCTTTTCTCTTGACTCTTTATTGAAAATAAGCATAAACTCTTAAAGCAGATTTTTTTTAAATCGATTACGAAATGCTACTCCGAATAATACAGAGATTCTTATCAGCACTCCAGAAATATAAGTTGGATGTGACATATATCCCATCCCGTGAGACAGTAATTGCAGATACAGTTTCTGCATATCTAATGGATAATACACAAGCGATATCAGATACAGAAATGGACAAATATATCCATATCATTTCGAGACAGAATTCGTTGAGCGACCACAGACTTGACATATACATGGAAGAAATAAGAAAAGACCCAACATTACAGATGCTAATAGAGTATGCAACATCAAATGGGCAAGAAAACTATAAAGATGTGCCACCCTAAATTGTGTTAGACATTTCTCTTCGTGGTGAGATCTCCAGCGTGAAAGGACTAGTACTAAACGGTATACGAATAGTGGTCCCAAACTCTTCAAGAAAAAAGCCCTACAAAACATCTACACATGACATTTAGGGATATAAAAATGCATAGCTAGGGCAAAGGAAGTTATATATTGGCGCAATATAAACAATAAGATCAATGAAATGATAACCACATACACATATTTCATAGACTATCTGAACTAATTACCAGTGGAACCAATAATACACCATGAAATACTCAAACACATCATGTACTAAACTAGCAACAAATATAATTCATCTGTATAACAAGGCGTATGTAGTAATTATAGACTTCACAATCAGATATTTTGTCATCCACAAACTAGAAAATTGGTAATAACACACGGTGAGTAACAATATCAAATATTCTTTTGCCAGGCTGTGTATTCCACAAATAGTAATTAGCTATAATAGACCAGAGTATGAATCATCAGAGTTTAAGCAGTTTGCTAAATAATTCGAGTTTACACATATTACAACAGGTCCAAACTATTCACAAGCAAATGGACTTGCAGAAAGAAATATACAAAAAATAAAAACGACACTAGAAATTCTTTTAAAAGTTAGTATTTAGCAATGTTAGCATTACAACAAAACAACAATATTTACAAAACCAAACAATACGAGGAAGAAGTGTTAGGCTTCCAGCTTGAACAGAATAAATGGAAAAAAGCTTTTAAATAATCGGAGATGCTAGATAACAGGTTATCCCCCTTTATATCTCTAAGTATTCCCATTCACTACAACCTCCTACACTCACTAACAAGTACATAGCAACGGAAGCTCCTCTATCTACTAAACGAGTCAGTTTCAATAAAGTCTTATAATCGTCTGCACGTGTCTGTTTTATTCCTCCTTGTTTAACCTTTGTAATTGTGTATTTACGTCTAATATAACAGACAGAAAACCGCCATATTTGTATTATTATAGTACGCGTGCATTTTGCGAATTAATATTTCTTGCGTTTTAATTGATTGAAAGAACCTGCCGATTTAAGTTTTAAATTGGATCTGCTTCGTTTATTGACAAATTATGAACTTTGTGAATTCTGAATGACCTTATTGCAGATCAAGGTTGGTAGCTTGTAGGGCAGGCGATTTTTGACATTTTAATTTTTTTCGTATCCAATCCATAGAATGTTCTTTTCGTTGAAAAGGTTTGAATCTGAAGAGTTTTTTCACCAGTTGATATTGTGTTGCTGCAAATATGTTAGTTGTTCGAGTCGATTTGACGAGTCTAATATTAGGTTGTTTGCAATATGTATAAAATACGGAATTTTCATATTATAAGATGCCTATTTATCAGTGCAGATTTAGTGTTTTGCTGGGCTAGTTATCGGATGATAATTCGGATTTGATTCCAGAGTTGAACCGCTTGTTCAAGCGTCAAGGTATTCTTTTTATTTGGATTGTAGTTTATTCAAAGTAGAATGCATGAATATTTTTTATATCCACGCGGTAAAAAGAAAACGGCGTCATATTAACACGATTTTCTCGTCTAATATTTATTCACCTGCGTTTTTTAAAAATGGCGTCTATTTAGCCTTCAACTGATTCTCCAAAGAACTTTACTTCGACAGACAGGCTTTCATAATTCAGCCCACGCATTTGTGGGGGCGGAGTATTCAGCCAATCAAATACCAGAATACTGTTGCTATGCAAACGTAATACACAAGAAGCGGGAAAATGGATAGAAAGAAACTGAAAAGAAAAAGGTTGTCGAGAAGCGTCAAGAACAGATGTATATTTTTGACTGGCAGTTCACCAAGCAGCCAAGGCAAATAATTATTCCAAAATAGGAAAAGTTAATTCGAAAATTAACGGCTGCAAACACCACGAGGTATAACCCCGAATTTACCGGGAAAAAACAATATAGCTCCGTTAAGAACTGACCACATAATCTAATATTTTGTTAAAATATCCTTCCCTCCGCCCTCAAACCAAAAAGGTGTGTTTACGACATAAGGACAATAAAAAATACTATATTTATTCGTCCTAAAAATCGAACTTTTATATTGTTATATATTGTCGTGTTAAACGATCTCATTCAATCGTTCCCCGCGATTGTAACACATTTACATTCATATCTCGATCTGCCGTGGGAGGAGAAGGACTTCTCATTTGTTCTCCTTGAATTATGTAAGGAAGAAGACTTTCCGATTTTCATTTTCCATAAAGGCTATAAGCCTTCTTAATGGCTATATTGGACTTTTAATTCTTATCCTGACTGATCAACTTTCTCGGAATAACAAGAACCAGCCTCTTATAAAGAACTCCGTTTGTGCGGAAAGAATATTAGTTGATCTTTTGAAAAAAGTAAATACTTGTTATGTATTGTTAATTTGTCTTCGTTGTTTTATACAAATATATGATTATAATTTGTGATACGATGTGTTATTCATTTTTATGGAGTACGGGTTGTTTTCCCTTTCATCGGTTTTACAACCTTTTCACATTCTTACATTCGTGGCTGAATTATGTATATGTAACGTTCAGTGTCCTAGTACCACAATTATAAGAAAGACATCTCCTAGGCTTTGTTCGGAACCACACGGCTACGTCTCAGTTCAGCACCGGTAGTGGACAACAGTGCTGAATACAGAGAACCAGATTTCGATGCTAGTCGTAGTGGTTCAACGTCTGAGAATGAGGGAGAGAATGAGGAATTGAACCGAACTGTGTGTTTTTTTTGTTTGTTTAACGTGTGAAGTCTAATCATAGACTTCTGAATTCCCAGTTATAGTGTCTGAATTACGTATATGTAACGTTCAGTGTCCTAGTACCACAATTATAAGAAAGACATATTCTACTCTTTGTTCGGAACCACACGCCATAACGCCTGTAGCAGTTACCTCCTCCTTTCAAAACATAACTACACCGGTTGGCCGTTAGGTGGCGCTTTTTCACCGACAGGTGGCGCTGTAAAGCGACGCCTGAGTTATCTGCCCTTCTGACTATAAAAACCGTTGCAAACGGAAAATCCATCTCTCTCTTTCACCGACCAGCATCGGCAGAACAACGCTGGCACCAGCGCTCCATATCTCTCTCTCTCTTTCTCTCTCTCTCTCTCTCTCTCTCTCTCTCTCTATTCTCTGGTCGACAGAACGACGCTAATACACTAGCGCTTCGTCTAACGCTTTTCTCTTCAAATGGAATCGGCATAACAACTACCAACACACGTGGTCAAACAACGGTAAGAGTTCTGAACTCGTTTTCTTTGTGTACGGCTTTCAAAGACTTTCCTCACGCCGGATTCATTTCTTCTTATACCTTTTTCAAGAACTGTTTTTCCATCGACACACATTCATACATCACACACTTCACCATTCCACGTACACACACGTTCAATAAACTTTATTTGAACTACTTCATTTTGTTTATTAATTATTACTCTGTCTTTGCATGCAACATTGCTTGATTCAACTTTGCACGTTTATATTCGGGGGAACATCACCCTCTCGATCCTAACAAGCCTTTTTATTATATACGAATGACTCAAAATGATGAAATGATTAAATAATTAAAAAAACATTCATATGAATTTGATACTTATCTATCATCATATTCGATTTAACGTTTGTTTTATATACTTTCAATGTAAAAAAATATATTATGGTGTTCATTGTTTTCTTTTTGTTCATGATTATTGATTAATTGAAGATTTTTAATCCTTATGTTATTTAGATGAATATTACTATTGACGTAACAAATTATTTTTAACGAAATACAGTGAAACATTAGCCAGAAACAATGTTTATGTTTTATTAGTAATTTGTGACCTATTTGCGTTAACAGAAAATAATCGACCACGTGGGAACCAAAAATGGTGAAAGGTTAAAATTAATATCGAAATGGACATGGAAAGAATACATTATCATTAGTGAATGAATAAGCGAAGGGAAAGAAGAGACTTCAAACAAGAATAGCATTTAGTTAAAAAACAAACATTTTGTTCAAAAACAAAAAACATTATTTAATGCCTAGTTGTCAGTAAGACTACAAGTTCCTGGAATCCAAGAGTTAGTTTTTCATGAGTGTTCCTTGTTCTGTTTGTGCATTAGCCATGGAAAGTTTGTGCCAAAGATAATGTGTGCATTTGAATGTAGGTTATTTGTTCGTGCGAGAAATTAAAATATTATATAGATTTTCTTTTTACCATCCACCCCACCCCTCGACCGAGCCATGGGGGGGGCGTCCTCCTTGTCTGCTTCGTAGGTTGGTTGGATGAAAAGTGAGGAGAGAGAGAGAGAGAAAAACAGAAAAGAGACGAACCTTTTTTGTTCCTTTTATAGGGATCAGAAATCTCGCTCTAGTCTCCTGATGTATCGATCGCTGATTGACAGGAGACTTGAGCCAATATGTTTCTACAAGACTTCCCTTTCTTTTTTGTCAGAGTGTTTTACATTATTCTCCCTACCCATGTATGTTGGACAAAACAACCGCCTCTATATTTATTTGTCTACTCCTGGCATGCACTATAAGCAATATGTTTCTACAAGACTTCCCTTTCTTTTTTGTCAGAAAGTTGTACATTATTCTCCCTATCCATGTCAGTGCCCTTGGCCTTTTGCCTAAGATCAAAGTGTAGTATCTGTTCCGATGGATACTGCACGCCATAGACTGGTATTGATTTACGCCGGTCTATGGGTCTGTTCTGTGCAGTTCTAGGAGGTCCACCCTCCCAGGCTTCGCCTCCCCTCATTGGGGAGGAGTAAGTTTATTGCTTACTGCCTGAAGCGCCCCTACCGGCAAATGCCGGCAGGGCTGCCTAGGCAATTTTTAAACTCCACTTTCCCGACCTTGGGTCACATCTCACTTGTATGAGTAAGATAAAAACTGGCCTTGTGCCTAACTCCTGGAGAGATGTAAATCAATACCCATGTATATTTAACTAAACAACCTCCTCTATCTTTCTTTGTCTACTCCCGGCATGCACTATAAGCTTCGTTATAAGTCTGAATAACACCCGACTCTCGCGAGTATGCTTTTTCTTTCTCATACACTTGTGTTCTCTTGACTTTTTAAATACATCATAATGTAAGATAGTGGCAGCGAGGATGTAAAACACGTCTCAAATGTCTAAATATACAAAGTTATCGTCAGAACGAGCAACGGTGAACTTTTATCTCTCTTCCCAAGCGACAAGTTGAAGTCCATACAGTACTACTACTACCACTACTACTACTACAAAACGACCATCGTGCGAAAAGAGATGGCGGAAAGTTTTTGAACAACTATAATGCCGCCAAGCCGTTTTATGCTTAAACAAACCCCACTGAAGTTTGGAAAGTATGCAAACAGATTTGGAATAACTACTGTATTATCACTAAACTAGCAGACCAGGATAAACAGTACCAAATAGCGTTGTCCGTAGACGCAGTCGGACCAGACGCCCTCAATATCTGCAATGGGTGTCAATTTACCCTCAGCGAAAACAAAGATGACGTCGATACAATAATAGCCAAGTTCGAGCAACACTTCATAGAACAGGCAAATGAGACTATGAGCGATACCTTTTCAACAAAAGAGACCAAGAACCAGGTGAGACAATCGACTTGTACATTACGGTACTACGAAACGTCAAGAAATCGAACAATTTTTGTGAATGTCTACATGACTCTCTGCTACACGACCGTGTCGTATTAGGGGTGAGAGATAACCATGCCCGTAAAAGATTGCTGCAAGATCGGCGTTAAAATTTCAACAAAGTGTTGACATATGCCGTAGCTGTGAAGTAACGGATACACAGCTGAAAATAATGAATCTTGCGCAACAAGAACATATTAACAAAGTCCAAGGCCCGGGTTACAAAAAATAGAAACAAAAGTACGGACAAATAGATTGTGATTTCTGTGGCAAAAGAAAAGAAGCTTGTCTTGCATGGGGCCAGAAATACAACCTTTGTAGTTAAAAAATCCACTTTTCGTTGAAATGCCCGGAGAAACGACACGGTGAGAGACTAAGACTGTCTAAACCAAAAATCAAATAGTGTCCAACTCCGACTCTTCTAGCGATATGGACTACGTACTAAGCGTAAATTCCTGGAGAGAAGGGGAGAAAACAACAGAACCATTTATACTAGAATGACGTGTTATATCTACATATGTTGCCCCATAAAGCATAAAAAAGGGAGCAGGAGACTTGTCGGCACATGTTCCCCTACGCATACAGAAAAGGGGTGCAGACGGCGACGTTCATCAAAAATGGGTCAACAGGATGCTTAACAGACAGGCTTGCATAAGTTAGCCCACGCATTTGCGTGGACAGAAAACTCAACCAATTGATCCCCGCATAGGAGACGGGCCTCGGCCGTCGTTGGGAGCGGACGTTGGCAGATGACGGCTCACACGCTGTCAATCTCAAACAATTTATCTCTGCACACAAAACCATGGAGAAGGTCCCCGACCAGCGTTAGGAGCGGTCGGCTGAGACTGGCGGCCCACCTCGCCGTCATGTCGGGCAATTTGTCCCCGCACACAGAATCAAAGGAGAAGGTCTCGAACCGACGTTAAGAGCGGACGTCTGGAGATAACAGTTCACACCGCTGTCATATCAAAGAATTTATCCCCGCATAGGAGAAGGTCCCGGACAGGCGTGAAGAACGGACGCTTCTGAAATCGACGCCCCACCCCGCTGTCATATTCAGACAATTTATCCCCGCACACAAAATCGAAAAGAGGAATTTGAAAATTAACGCTTAAGAAATACAGCGACATTTAATACGGCTGTCTACCGGACGTCAAAAGAAAAACCCTGGTCCAACAAAATTGATTACGACCGACCAGTCAATCAGCAGACCTCTCCAACGTTGAGATTACGTATATCCCAGGACCCTAAAAACAGCTCGTTAAGAACGGACCACAGAATATAAATTTCTGTTAAAATGTCTTTCCCTCCGCCGTCAAACCTAAAAGGTATGTGTTTACGACATAAGGAAAAAAACAAGAACAAAAGAAGAAATACTATATTAATTTGTCCTAAATCAAGCTTTCTTATTGTTTATATTGTCGTCTTAATGATTAAAATTGCGGGGAACGATTGAATGATCAATCGTTCCCCGCGATTTTAACACATTTGCCTTCATATCTCGATCTCTCGTGGGAGGAGAAAGACTTCTCATTTGTTTTCCTCGAATTTCATAAGAAAAAAAAACTTTCATATTTTTATTTTCATAAAGGCCATAAGCCTTTTTAATTGCTATATTTGAACTAGTTTCACAAAAGAGCAACGTACCTGCGCAGGAACGCGTGAAAATAAGTTTAACAATTATAACATTTGGTTTTCGACACAATTATAACATTGGTGTCAGAAAAAAAGAACTTTCCTATTTTCATTTTCATAAAGGCTATATGCCTTAATTGCTATAATTGAACTTTTAATTCTGATCAACTTTCTCGGAATAACAAAAACCAGGATCTTTTAGATAACTCCGTTTGTTCGGAGAATATTAGTTGATCTTGTGTAAAAAATAATAATAATAAATAAATACATACTTGGTATGTACTGTTAATTTGTCTTGGTTGTTCATACAATATATGTTTATAATTTGTGATAGGATGTGTTATTCTATGGCCGGTGTGGAGGTTATCAATTATGGCGTCCTTGGAAGTGTTGTTAATGGCGGGAGATTCGAAAAGAACAAAGGATTAACCACAGTGGCGAAGGATTGCCGGACAAACGGTTATGCGTGAATCCCCCGACCATAGGTAGTGAGAGAGATGCCTTTGTAACGGCATGCCCTCCCACTGCTTTGGACTCCGCCGGACCACGTGTAGATTGAATTAAGATGTTAAAGACAAACAACGAAGAAAGAAAGAAAACATTAAAAAAAACTTATATTAGAAAGTAAGCGAAGGAATGAGAAAGCTAAACAACATAAGAATGTTCTTTTATAAAATTAATAAAAGGAAAACATTTATATTTAACAGAACAATTTATTTAACAAACATAATTGTAAGCGTAAATATATGCGAGCGTGTAATGTCTTTTGTGTGGCAAATTTGTAAATGGTGTATGTGTGAAGAAATCGTTCGTTTGGATTTAAACAGATTCTTAAAGAAATGTTCATTTGAATTAAAGATGCTTGAAGAAAAGGGATTACCTTTTTTCCTCCCTCCACACTACTGGTTCGAGCTAGTGTGGAGGGGGGGGGGGGGCGACGAGAGTTCTTTGTGTGCGTTCGTCCCAAAACGCCGAGGGAAAGAGAGAGAGAGAGGGGAAGGAACGCGTGCCCTTTTATATATCACCAAAATCACGTGTGGTCAAGTTGGCCGGAATCCTTCGGCAAACGTGATTCTGCGTGACTTCGCGAGGTTCTCTACTTCAGAGACGAAGAAGGACTAAGCAAATAAAGAAAGAAAGAGAGTACCTAGTTGTGGCGTTCACCACAATTCATTCTTATGGAGTACAGTTTGATTTCCTTTGCACATTTTACATTCGTGGCTGAACTACGTGTAGGTAACGTTCAGTGTTTTACTACCACAATTATAAAAGACGCTAGACAATAAACAGGTAAAATTTTAAGTCGACTGTGCTGCTACTGTTAATGTAATTCCACTAAAATACGTACGCGGTGTAAGTTTACAACCAGCGTCTAAAGAATTAAAGATTTGGAATACAATCGAACTCGTACCACTCGGCAGATGCAGGATTACATTGCGCCCCCCCCCCTCCCCCCAAAACACGAAAAAGTACTCTGTTGAGTTCACGGTGGTTAAAGAGGAGGTAACCCCATTGCTAGGAAAACGGGCTAGTGAACAGATGAACTTAATAACAGTACATTATGACAACATCGCAAACGTTCACTCAAAGCCAGTCTGTAAGCGACTGATGAGAGAGTTTTTAACGGATCCTGGTCGAGTGCACCTACAAGTGGATCCAACCATAACACCTCATACTATGGGGTAGTATACAAGTATTGATGATTCTTCGAGTCAACAAGGAATTAAAAAAGTTTGAAAACCCTAGAGTTATCAGCCCTGTTGAAGCACCAAATCTGAAGATTAGGGACGGGCCAGAATTTATTTGTTTTCATTTTAGAAGAGCTCCAATAGTGTAAGAGGGCAACAACTTTCTTTTTCCCCACTAACCCATACAGAGTCTTTTTGAACAAATTTCAGAATTGTCTCCAGTTTAAAAAAACAAAAACAAGAGAAAAATTGTTCTAATTTAAATTTTAAACTGTTCGTTTTGAAATTAAAAAAATATATATATACTGTTTATTTTCCCAAATTTGATTTGTTCTATAAAAATACTGTTGATTTTCACAAATTTTAATTTAAATAAAGGTTCTATTAATTAATTGAACTTGCATTACTTCTTATTAAATTTTTTTTTAATTTTTCGGAGAAATTACGTACTTAAAAGTGAAACAAAAAGAGAGTTGTGGGTCCCTTACACTATTTTAGCTCTTCTAAAATAAAAACAAATAAATTTCAGTCCGTCCCTAATCTGCAGAAGTGCCCAAAACTTTTTATCAGATATGAAGAAATGGCCGTTTAAAACAGAAGAAAGAAAAACAAGTTTTTTTTGTAAAACATGTTTACAATGAATCACATTAAAAAAAAAACATGAAATGTCTTCGTTTTATTGTTAAATTTTTCTCTTCTCAAAACAAACGAAAATATGAGAAAATGCGGATCTTCTTTACACAGGGACAATATCACATGTTAGACCGGTTGGTGATGACGAGACAGTTTCTTTTTCTTTGTGTTAAGTTTAAATGAGAAATTGTAAATATTCGTTTGTGCTCCTAATGAAAAAATATTGGCTTGTTGATATAAAAAATAACACAATAAAGACCTCACAAATCAAAAACGCAAGTTTTCGATGAAGATAAACTGAAATTGAACGTGAAAAATTATATTTTGGAAAAATTCAACAACAAAAAACTTGTGATTTTAATATGAGAAAATGGGAACAATGTTACGTGTTACACCGGTCGATGATGACGAGACATTTTCTTTTTCTTTGTGTTACGTTTATTTGAACGAGAAATGAGACATTGTAAAGATTTATTGAAAAAAAAGGACAAATAAATTTAGAGAAAATTATTTTATTTTCTCTTTGTTTTCCCCTTTGAAACTGCTGATTTTTAAAGGTAAGTCTAAAAATATAGAAATAAGGTTTTATTAGTGGTTCAATTGTAGAATAAATAAGACCTTTGAAATATCTCGCCGATTTCGTTTTATTTTAGATGAAATTGATTTTTGGTCTTAAATTGTATTTTTAGTTGTAAAATATAATAATAATTTAAATTTTAAAGTTTTCAAAAAAGTAACTTTACGGCAAAGTTAACCTTGTTCATCTTTGCTCAGCAAGAAATTTAAGTGTTGAAAAAGTAAGTTTAAACCAACGATTGATAAAAACACCCAACAGGAGAAAAGTAGTCCGAATATTAACAGACATGTTTTATTGACAATTATTATCATTATTAAAAAAATGACTTGTTTTGTTTTCTAAATCTTTTTAATCTTTGCTATGTAAGGAATTTAAGTCTCGTAAAAGTAACTTTAAACCAACGTTTTAATCGATAGCAGACATATTTTATTGACGATTTTTATTATTATTATTAGTAGTAGTAGTAGTAGTAGTAGTATTCCATGATAAATGCCAGTATACTGAAATCATATGCCCTTAATAGGGTTAAGAGGAAAATTCAGATACACTAAATGTACAAAAGCAAGGAAATTCCCAAATTTTTACACTTTTATGCTAATTAAGGGTATGCGAGCACAACAGGGCTATGTATTTTACTGGTAGGAATTTTTCTTCACCGCACTTCACACACTTCATCCACTCATGCATAGAGATTTATACTGTAGTGGTGTGATAATGAAATGGTTTGGTTGATATGTTGTCATACCCTTAAAGTACAATAAAAGTGTAAAAATTTTGGAATTTCCTTGCTTTTGTACATTTAGTATATATGAATTTTCATCTTAACCCTATTAAGGGTATGACTTCAGTATACTGGCATTTATCATGGAATGTCACTACTTTTGTAAAGGCATCACCTCAATACAATGGTCATTTTTAAGGTTTTTTGGAATTTCTGGAAAACTAACGTATATGGTAAACTGAAATTAAAATGCTATCAACTATACCCTAGAACCTCTATCTCTGCCAAAAATCAGCCGAATCCATCAAATAGTTGATGAGATACAGGGTGGCACATACGTACGTACACACAGATAACTGAGTGGAGTATTTTCTGTTTAGTCTCAGGAGGCAATCAGCCTAAGCATTATCTCCTCTTCTGTTCATACTCTTTTTTTGTAAAAGAGCGAGCATAAATAAGAGACGAGAATTTTCACTGTCGCTAATTTATTATCGCATTATCAGGCGTATATAGTATTGTTTTTATCATGAGAAGAGTTTCAATTCCCTTGAAAGTAAATTTACTACGTATTTAACAAATTTTTTTAACAAAAACTCAACCATAACTATTGTAAATTCATATTTGATTTGAAACAGTTTTTTCAATATATTTGATTTTATTAAAGAGTACTGGCTCAGGCCTATGTTCTATATAAGAATGAAGAATGTTCTGTTTGATCTTAGGGGGCAATCCTCAGATATGTGTTCCTCTTTTGGTGGTAGACACAAGAAACTCTGTTATTATAAATATTACTACCACTACAACTACAACTAGTTAAACATTTATAGTTAAACTCTACTGTCCCCTCATGTTTATATTAGAGTGGAGTATTTGCTGTTCAGTCTCAAGAGACATTGCCTTCTTTATCACATCTCATGGTGCAATTCTGACACGGTTAATCAAAGTATGTTTATACTCTGTTCTATATAAGTGTGGAGTGTGGTCTCAGAAGGCAATCCTTCATTGCATTACTTAATCTTTTGGGGGTAAAAGACAGAAAACATCGTGGTTATTATTACTACTACTACAATAATTTTAACATTTAGATTTAAACAGTACTGGCTGCACCCTTCCTCCTGCATTATATCATAGTGCAGTATATTTTGTTAGCTCGCAGGGGGCAATCCTTCCAGGCATTACCTCATTTATCTGGGGATTGTTTTGAAAGGAAACCCCCATCATTATTATTATTTGTACTCACTAGGAATTCTCACACAGATCATCGTTATTGATTGCTCAACGACAACAATTAATGGTACTTTCTGGAGTCTGAGTGACAACAAGCCTCCTAAGATTTCCAGAATTCTTCACCTATTTTCGATAATCACCGCAAATAATCTTGAGGTATCACAATAGCTTCTTTCCATTAATTTCTCGCTGGTAAGGATCTCTGAGATTTGGATGGGAATAAGCCTCTCCAAGGTCCCAGCATTCTCTGCACTCTTCTAGTCAAGGTCTGTTTTGTGCTGTCCCTCATCGGTCTTATCCTCCTCGACCGTCTACATATATTTTGTTTGGTGTCAGCCTTGGCCGGCACCATTTCTTCAAATTTAAAAGAAACATTTTTAAAAAATTAATTTTAAATTTGTATTCATATATTTTCCCCCTCTTTCATTGGAGGGAGAGAGCTTATGGTTTTTCTTGTAATTTCTGTTCCTTGCTTCATTTTTGTGTGGTGTTAGCTGGGGCCGGTGTAATTTATTTGAAGGAGGGGGGTTATTAAGTGATGTTTCTTGACGTCAAATCATATATAAAAACAAAACATAAACTTTCTTGAAATGTATTAAATAATGTCTTTTATAATTGCAGATTCTCCAGTAAAAAACCTTCCAATCAATTAATGGATCTGAATGGATTTTCATTTTCCGGTGAAATTTACATGTCTTACATTGGTTACAAAACCTGATGGAGATAAATCCTATTGTGGTTTGTGTCAAATTTAGTTAAAATATACTGGATAAGCATTTCTGCCTCATGACATCTACACTATACTCTGACACTTGTAATAAAATCAGGACCCCAAAATACACTAAAAGAATTGAAAAAATACTGTTAACAGCGAAAGCTGAAAATAGGAATGAATTATAAGCAATCTTTAATTTTGTGAATGTGAACACTGATATAAGAATTTTAAAAAGCATAAATGTACGGAATTGCAAGTTTACACATTGAATAACCTGAATATTTTAAATAGGCAGAATGATACACATATCTTATTTATTATTATAGATTTTGAATTATATACTAACCAAAATGTCAGTTCATGAGATATCTGGAAATTTCCATGTGTAAATTACTTTTGGTTACAAAATCTGAAAGAGAAATTCTATTCTGAAAAGAAGAGAATTGTGATAAAAATCTGATGTATCTAATTCAAAATTAAGTCTTTGTAAGTCTTAGCCTGATATTTTGGAAGTGAATTAACATAAATAGACAACGAATTTAGATAAACATATGAGTATAGACACTTGAGATGAAGCAAGTTTTTATGAAGTAGGTAATGAAGTTAGACAAACATATGAGTATACACATTTGAGATGAAGCAAGTGTTTATGAAGTAGGTAGCTAATTTATCCAGAAAGCACATTTGCAGAGCTGTAACTACACATATTGGAAAGGAACTACGTGATTGCGAAGTATGTAGCTTTAACTTTTCAAAGAAATACAAATTTATTAAGGCATATGCACATGCAGATAAATCACATGAGATAAATCACATTCCTGTAAATTATGTTGGTGTAATTTTACCGAAAAAGAAGAACAATATGATGACACATAATGGAGAACAAAAAGCTTCTTGTGAAGTATGTGGCAAGTTTTTTTCAAGGAAATCTGATGTGAAGAGACATATGCATATACACACTGGAGAAAAACAACATTCATGTGAAATATGTGGAGATACTTTTCCATGGAAATCAGTTTTGCAGAAACATATGTCAAAACATACTGGAGAAAAACCACATTCTTGTAAAGTATGTAGTAATTCTTTTTTCCGTAAAGAACACTTGCAGAGGCATATGAGTAAACACACTGGAGTAAAACAACATTCTTGTGAAATATGTGGCAAATGTTTTAGCCTAAAATCAACTTTAAAAAGCCATATGTGTACACATACTGGTGAAAAACCACATTCTTGTGAAGTATGTGGCAAATCTTTTATCCGTCCAGCAACTTTACAAAGTCATATGTTTACACATACTGGGGAGAAACCACATTCTTGTGAAATATGCAGCAAGGAATTTGTTACTAAAATATATTTAAAAAGGCATATGTGTACGCATACAGGTGTAAAACCACATTCTTGTGAAGTATGTGGCCAATGTTTTAGCCAAAAATCAACTTTAAAAAGCCATATGTGTACACATACTGGTGAAAAACCACATTCTTGTGAAGTATGCGGCAAATCGTTTATCCAGAAAGCCAGTTTACAGAGTCATATGTTTACACATACGGGGGAAAACCCACATTATTGTGAAGTATGTGGCAAATCTTTTATACATAAAGCAACTTTACAAAGCCATATGTTTACACATACTAGGGAGAAACCACATTCTTGTGAAATATGCAAATAAGAATTTGTTAATAAAAGAAATTTACAAATTCATATGTGTACGCATACAGGTGTAAAACCACATTCTTGTGAAATATGTGGCAAATGTTTTAGCCTTAAATCAACTTTAAAAAGCCATATGTGTACACATACTGGTGAAAAACCACATTCTTGTGAAGTATGTGGCAAATCTTTTATCTGTCGAGCAACTTTAAAAAGTCATATGTTTACACATACTGGGGATAAACCACATTCTTGTGAAATATGCAAAAAAGAATTTGTTAATAAAAGAAATTTACAAATGCATATGTGTACGCATACAGGTGTAAAACCACATTCTTGTGAAATATGTGGCCAATGTTTTAGTCGAAAATCAACTTTAAAAAGCCATATGTGTACACATACTGGTGAAAAACCATATTCTTGTGAAGTATGTGGCAAATCTTTTATCCGTCGAGCAACTTTAAAAAGTCATATGTTTACACATACTGGGGATAAACCACATTCTTGTGAAATATGCAAAAAAGAATTTGTTAATAAAAGAAATTTACAAATTCATATGTGTACGCATACAGGTGTAAAACCACATTCTTGTGAAGTATGTGGCCAATGTTTTAGCCGAAAATCAACTTTAAAAAGCCATATGTGTACACATACTGGTGAAAAACAATATTCTTGTGAAGTATGTGGCAAATGCTTTAGTCAGAAAGCAAAGTTAAAAGACCATATGTGTACACATACTGGTGAAAAATCACATTCTTGCACAGTATGTGGCAAATCTTTTATCCAGAAAGCAAATTTACAGAGTCATATGTTTACACATACGAGGGAAAACCCATATTTTTGTGAAGTATGTGGCAAATGCTTTAGTCAGAAAGCAAAGTTAAAAGACCATATGTGTACACATACTGGTGAAAAACCACATTCTTGTGAAGTATGCGGCAAATCGTTTATCCAGAAAGCCAATTTACAGAGTCATATGTTTACACATACGGGGGAAAACCCATATTTTTGTGAAGTATGTGGCAAATGCTTCAGTCAGAAAGCAAAGTTAAAAGACCATATGTGTACACATACTGGTGAAAAACCACATTCTTGTGAAGTATGCGGCAAATCGTTTATCCAGAAAGCCAATTTACAGAGTCATATGTTTACACATACGGGGGAAAACCCATATTTTTGTGAAGTATGTGGCAAATGCTTTAGTCAGAAAGCAAAGTTAAAAGACCATATGTGTACACATACTGGTGAAAAACCACATTCTTGTGAAGTATGCGGCAAATCGTTTATCCAGAAAGCCAATTTACAGAGTCATATGTTTACACATACGGGGGAAAACCCATATTTTTGTGAAGTATGTGGCAAATGCTTTAGTCAGAAAGCAAAGTTAAAAGACCATATGTGTACACATACTGGTGAAAAACCACATTCTTGTGAAGTATGCGGCAAATCGTTTATCCAGAAAGCCAGTTTACAGAGTCATATGTTTACACATACGGGGGAAAACCCACATTCTTGTGAAGTATGTGGCAAATCTTTTATACATAAAGCAACTTTACAAAGCCATATGTGTACACATACTAGGGAGAAACCACATTCTTGTGAAATATGCAAAAAAGAATTTGTTAATAAAAGAAATTTACAAATGCATATGTGTACACATACAGGTGTAAAACCACATTCTTGTTGAATATGCAGCAAATAATTTATTGCTAAAAAAAGTTACACAGGTATATGTTTACTCATACTTGTGAAAAACAACATACTTGTTAAGTATGTGGCAAATTTTTTAGCCAGAAAGTAAAGTTACAAAGCCATGTGTGCACTCATACTGATGAAAAACCAAATTCTTGTGAAGTATGCAGCTAATCTTTTATCCAGAAAGCAAATTTACAAAGCCATATTTTTAAACATATGTGGGAAAACTCATATTCTTGTGAAGTATGTGGCAAATGCTTTATACAGAAGGCAAATTTACAAAGCCATATGTGTACACATACTGTTTGGCAAGACTGTATTTACCTACAGGAGAAGGAGGACTCAGACCTTCAGAAATCAACCACCAACATAGAGCCACTATTGTCAGTATTGGACAATATCTGACAAGCTCCATAAACCCAAACCTCACAATGGTACGGGAACATCAAGAAAAATGAGCTAGTCAAACAACTTCCATAACATACCTAACCAAGCATTTTGAACAGGGCTGTTTATCAGAAGAGGTTGTCCAAGGCTTTATGACTAATGCATTTAAAAAGATGGCAGGACTTAGTAATGATTGCAAGTGCAGATTTTGCCACACAGAAGTAGAGAGTGTGATTCACTTGGTATCAAGCTGCAAAATGATGTTAGCAGATGGCAGCTACACAACACGTCATGATGGTGTGTGCAAATACATACACTGCAACATCTGTAAAAATATAAACATCCAATGTAGCACTAAGTCCTGGGGACATCTACTGGAAAGGACTGGGAAACGATAAGTATACTATACATTATCATTTTGTGGTTCCTACATCTACCTACCTGGAAAATGCAGCAGTCATACCGGACATAGTCATATTAAATAAGGCAGAAAGAGAGGCAACACTGATTGATGTGAGTGTTCCAAATGACAGTGGCTTAAACAGAGCAGAGAAAGAAAAGGTGACAAAATACCAAGGCCTAATGTATGATATGAAGAGAAACTGGAACCTCAAAAACATCAACATTATCCCAGTTATAATAGGAACTTAAGGCCTCATGAAGAAAAATTTCAAAAAGTATCTGGAAAGTAATCCCGGAAAACCAAGTGCAAAAGAAATCCAAATAATTGCCCTTAAGGAAATGGCCAAAATCCTTAAAAGAGCACTCGGTTAGAGCCTCTAAAAATAGCAAGTGATAGTCTGGCATTCGGAAGAATGCCCCGTCCCTATGCTAACGAAAACAGAAATAATTTTTTTTTTTTAAAGTGACGAACCACATTCTTGTGAAGTATGCAGAACATCTGGAAGCCACAAATCCAATTTACAAAGACATATGTGTCCATATAAAAGTGAGAGCACTAGAATGCTTATTAGACACCTCCAGTTTCTAAGGTCTCTCTGTACTGGGGTTATAAACTCTGGCTAAATATTGAAATAACATAGTGTTCGAAGCCGAAATAATATCCCATGTTTATGGATAACCAACACTGACTTATACGAGGAATGTTGCACCTCCAAGTTATGTTGCTTCGATTAACAGCACTAAGCTGGATATTCCACCAGACTAGGTTACTTCTTGTCCTGGAATATGGTACAACCAAGAGACCATAAAAAGATGTATTATAACATACTTAACTGGTCAATGAGAGAGAGAGAAATTGATATACTTGACTTTAATTGAATATTCGAATATCTTTGTATCTCATAAAGATAAAGTGTTCCCCCTAGGAAGTCACCCGATTTCATTTCTGAGAACTTCGACTGAAGTAAAATGGAACAAAAAAAAACAAATATAAAGATAAAGTGTTCCCCCTAGGTAGTCACCCGATTTCATTTCTGAGAACTTCGACTGAAGTAAAATGCAACAAAAAAACAAATATAAAGATAACTAAATACGAAGTTTTAATGTAAGACATGGACAGTTTTAAATATTAATTTATACACAATAACAAGTCCGCATAACATTAGAATCATATTTACTGTAGTTATCGAGAATTTTTATCTCAAGTAATATTCTTCCCCTTTCGCTTTATCTATCTATTTATTACTTCTGATTGCTTATGCACAGACAACATTCTGTTTTAAAATTTCACATTGTCGTTTATATATGTTAGTGAATTCTCTAACAATGCTACAAAGTTTAACATAGCAAAACACCTCTATTTTCCAGTGAATGTCATTTTCATATGATAAACGCACAAGCATTCACAGAACTGCTACCCTGCAGACTACAACATGGTCGTCTTTAAGTCCAATGTCAACAAATACTTGTTGAGCTGCCGTCTTGAGTAATCATATCTTTGCATATTAACTCCATCGTTTTCAATCCTCTCATAGTATTGTTCATCATCCAACTGACAATCTAATTAATCCTTATCCTCGAGTGCCTCTTGGCATTGCTAAATGGTGACTCATTAGGATATTAAAGAACAGACATGCATTTGTGAAGGTGTGATGGTTCCCCATTTGTCTGGTTCCTGTAGAGCGAGAGGCGGGCATTTTAAAGGCATAAACATTGATTTAACATTTTCTTCATAAATTCGGTAGAACTTCTAAATATGATACTCATTTAAGTCCAAACAGAAGGCCAATATGACAAAAAGAAACGCTAATCATTCCATAGGATTTTTCTTAAATGCGGCTTATACAAAAGCGTTGGGATTCCAAATTTTCGCTAACTTTATACGAAACTGAACTATTAAAGAAATCAACAAACTTGTAGCAGAAATGGCTAATTTACGATAATTTTGTGGCTTTAATGCAAAACACATGTTACTATACAAACACCTAACTTTTGTGAACTTGTCGGATGGAAGTGACAAACTCTCATTCTAACATTTAATAACAACTTTATTCAGTTTTTTTTTTAGTACGTAAACAAAAGGGAAATAGTATACTATGTCCATAAGTATTGACGAAGGCAAAAGTTAGGAATTTCCCGTGATTATAATTCCTCAGTAGGGGAAATAGAATTGTTCATATTGTTGAATGTTTGTACACCAGCTATGGTAAGTGTAATGATGCGTTCATGTGTGTATACAAGTATGTGTGTCTGTACACTGGTGTGAAAGTCAGTTCACATGCAAACAATTATGTGTGTGTTATAGCAAGTCCACGTGTATAAGGCAGTAGCAATTTTGGCATCTTGTCGAAGTCGAACCGGGGGTCAAAGGCCTGGGAAAATGTCAGTTTGTGTCTCCAGAAAAGGGGGGCTTGTATTTGGCAGTGCCAAAGAAAGAAAGAAAGAAGTGTCGTCTCGTGCCAGAGAAGAAAAAAGAGAGGGTTGATGGCGGTCAAGTGTTTATATAATTATGCTAGCCATCCGAGATTCGCCTAAAAGAAGGCCACTGATTAGACAAGCTAAAGAAGAAATAGTTTGCTTGAACCAATCAGCAAGCAGCTAAGAAGTTATTGATATTTTAAAAATGTGCTACAGGAAACTGCTAAAAACTTTGAGGCATCAAATCTATTCGCGGATTTTCATTATTTGTCAGTGTTTCTGGGCCTACTGTATTTAGTGTGATGTGCGAGAGAAGATGTACTATAAAGAATTGAAGAAAATAGGGTATTATGGTATTTTGTTTTTAGTTAATTGTGAAGACGTGACATATCTATGCAAATAAATAATCGATATGGAGTGTCTATAGAATAAGTAAAGCTATGCATATCCCTAGTTTTGAATGTCACATCTCGCTAGGTTAAAAGAACCCAGCGAAATAGCAGAAGGCCACGTGGAAGTCTTTTCGTTTCGAGCATCCGTGATAGAGAGAGAGCGTTTAGAGCAAGGCACGATAGATTTAAACTTGTGCTTGTTTTCATATGGTTCGCTACAAATTAAACATAAAATTGTATTTGTTTCTTCAGATGTTAACATTTGAGCTCATTGGAACGAGTCGGTGACTTCATCCTTTTGTAACACCATAGTAAGGGGCATGTTTTGTTAGTAACAGAGTGACCGTATTAACTGTATACATGAGTTCGATAAGTAGTGTGTATATCTTGTCGCTATGTTTAGTAGTTTGTTAAAAGAAATAAATTGGCTTTGTTTATTTGGAGTTTAAAAAAAGTCCCTTAACTTGATCACTAATAATAAATCTGGATGATAACGCCAACCACCTTTACCATCAAAACAACTCCCTATCACTTATCTTACATCTAGATTGTAACAGCATCACTTCTCACAAAGAAAAAGAAAGAAAGACAATATCGGAAAAAAGACAAAATCTATCAATACAAAAATAATTATGTTTTATTGACAACTTTGTTAAGACTACGAAAGATCAAGTGTTCATTAAGAATGAATGTTCACAATGGTCCAATAATTTATTTATTATCAATGTTTATTAAGAATGAGAGTTCACAGTGTCCAAATTTGTTTTGTTTAATAGGTGTTTTTCTGTAAGGATTACTTGAATACACATATTAATGTGCGTATATTAGTGTGCCTCTTCCCAGTCCGAGAGTCTATGCGTGAACTGTGCATATAGTTACAGAGTGTTAGAGTATATATCCTCTCGCTATGCTTATTGTGTGTGTAAATAAATATGTGCATTATTTCCTCAGAGAGTATATGCGTGAACTGCATATGGCTTCAGGGTGGTAGAGTATATATCCTCTCGCTCAGCTTTCTGTGAATAGATATGTGTGTATTATATTTCTAGTTATAAAGTGTATCCGTGAATAGTGTATATCATTCAGAGGGTAGGGTATATACGCTTTCACTATGTTTATTAGTTTATGAAAATATATGATGTGTTTCATGTAGATGGCTTTTTGGTCCCAAAGGGTCTGGCCAGAATGTGTCATACGTACATATGTTGTCATTGAAAGAAAACGAATGATGCAGTGTTAGATAATGGGTTTCTCTCATTATATCTCTTACCTTTTCTCTTGACTCTTTATTGAAAATAATCATAAACTCTTAAAGCAGATTTTTTAAAATCGATTACGAAATGCTACTCCGAATAATACAGAGATTCTTATCAGCACTCCAGAAATATAAGTTGGATGTGACATATATCCCATCCCGTGAGACAGTAATTGCAGATACAGTTTCTGCATATCTAATGGATAATACACAAGCGATATCAGATACAGAAATGGACAAATATATCCATATCATTTCGAGACAGAATTCGTTGAGCGACCACAGACTTGACATATACATGGAAGAAATAGAAAAGACCCAACATTACAGATGCTAATAGAGTATGCAACATCAAATGGGCAAGAAAACTATAAAGATGTGCCACCCTAAATTGTGTTAGACATTTCTCTTCGTGGTGAGATCTCCAGCGTGAAAGGACTAGTACTAAACGGCATACGAATAGTGGTCCCAAACTCTTCAAGAAAAAAGCCCTACAAAACATCTACACATGACATTTAGGGATATAAAAATGCATAGCTAGGGCAAAGGAAGTTATATATTGGCGCAATATAAACAATAAGATCAATGAAATGATAACCACATACACATATTTCATAGACTATCTGAACTAATTACCAGTGGAACCAATAATACACCATGAAATACTCAAATACATCATGTACTAAACTAGCAACAAATATAATTCATCTGTATAACAAGGCGTATGTAGTAATTATAGACTTCACAATCAGATATTTTGTCATCCACAAACTAGAAAATTGGTAATAACACACGGTGAGTAACAATATCAAATATTCTTTTGCCAGGCTGTGTATTCCACAAATAGTAATTAGCTATAATAGACCAGAGTATGAATCATCAGAGTTTAAGCAGTTTGCTAAATAATTCGAGTTTACACATATTACAACAGGTCCAAACTATTCACAAGCAAATGGACTTGCAGAAAGAAATATACAAAAAATAAAAACGACACTAGAAATTCTTTTAAAAGTTAGTATTTAGCAATGTTAGCATTACAACAAAACAACAATATTTACAAAACCAAACAATACGAGGAAGAAGTGTTAGGCTTCCAGCTTGAACAGAATAAATGGAAAAAAGCTTTTAAATAATCGGAGATGCTAGATAACAGGTTATCCCCTTTATATCTCTAAGTATTCCCATTCACTACAACCTCCTACACTCACTAACAAGTACATAGCAACGGAAGCTCCTCTATCTACTAAACGAGTCAGTTTCAATAAAGTCTTATAATCGTCTGCACGTGTCTGTTTTATTCCTCCTTGTTTAACCTTTGTAATTGTGTATTTACGTCTAATATAACAGACAGAAAACCGCCATATTTGTATTATTATAGTACGCGTGCATTTTGCGAATTAATATTTCTTGCGTTTTAATTGATTGAAAGAACCTGCCGATTTAAGTTTTAAATTGGATCTGCTTCGTTTATTGACAAATTATGAACTTTGTGAATTCTGAATGACCTTATTGCAGATCAAGGTTGGTAGCTTGTAGGGCAGGCGATTTTTGACATTTTAATTTTTTTCGTATCCAATCCATAGAATGTTCTTTTCGTTGAAAAGGTTTGAATCTGAAGAGTTTTTTCACCAGTTGATATTGTGTTGCTGCAAATATGTTAGTTGTTCGAGTCGATTTGACGAGTCTAATATTAGGTTGTTTGCAATATGTATAAAATACGGAATTTTCATATTATAAGATGCCTATTTATCAGTGCAGATTTAGTGTTTTGCTGGGCTAGTTATCGGATGATAATTCGGATTTGATTCCAGAGTTGAACCGCTTGTTCAAGCGTCAAGGTATTCTTTTTATTTGGATTGTAGTTTATTCAAAGTAGAATGCATGAATATTTTTTATATCCACGCGGTAAAAAGAAAACGGCGTCATATTAACACGATTTTCTCGTCTAATATTTATTCACCTGCGTTTTTTAAAAATGGCGTCTATTTAGCCTTCAACTGATTCTCCAAAGAACTTTACTTCGACAGACAGGCTTTCATAATTCAGCCCACGCATTTGTGGGGGCGGAGTATTCAGCCAATCAAATACCAGAATACTGTTGCTATGCAAACGTAATACACAAGAAGCGGGAAAATGGATAGAAAGAAACTGAAAAGAAAAAGGTTGTCGAGAAGCGTCAAGAACAGATGTATATTTTTGACTGGCAGTTCACCAAGCAGCCAAGGCAAATAATTATTCCAAAATAGGAAAAGTTAATTCGAAAATTAACGGCTGCAAACACCACGAGGTATAACCCCGAATTTACCGGGAAAAAACAATATAGCTCCGTTAAGAACTGACCACATAATCTAATATTTTGTTAAAATATCCTTCCCTCCGCCCTCAAACCAAAAAGGTGTGTTTACGACATAAGGACAATAAAAAATACTATATTTATTCGTCCTAAAAATCGAACTTTTATATTGTTATATATTGTCGTGTTAAACGATCTCATTCAATCGTTCCCCGCGATTGTAACACATTTACATTCATATCTCGATCTGCCGTGGGAGGAGAAGGACTTCTCATTTGTTCTCCTTGAATTATGTAAGGAAGAAGACTTTCCGATTTTCATTTTCCATAAAGGCTATAAGCCTTCTTAATGGCTATATTGGACTTTTAATTCTTATCCTGACTGATCAACTTTCTCGGAATAACAAGAACCAGCCTCTTATAAAGAACTCCGTTTGTGCGGAAAGAATATTAGTTGATCTTTTGAAAAAAGTAAATACTTGTTATGTATTGTTAATTTGTCTTCGTTGTTTTATACAAATATATGATTATAATTTGTGATACGATGTGTTATTCATTTTTATGGAGTACGGGTTGTTTTCCCTTTCATCGGTTTTACAACCTTTTCACATTCTTACATTCGTGGCTGAATTATGTATATGTAACGTTCAGTGTCCTAGTACCACAATTATAAGAAAGACATCTCCTAGGCTTTGTTCGGAACCACACGGCTACGTCTCAGTTCAGCACCGGTAGTGGACAACAGTGCTGAATACAGAGAACCAGATTTCGATGCTAGTCGTAGTGGTTCAACGTCTGAGAATGAGGGAGAGAATGAGGAATTGAACCGAACTGTGTTTTTTTTTTGTTTGTTTAACGTGTGAAGTCTAATCATAGACTTCTGAATTCCCAGTTATAGTGTCTGAATTACGTATATGTAACGTTCAGTGTCCTAGTACCACAATTATAAGAAAGACATATTCTACTCTTTGTTCGGAACCACACGCCATAACGCCTGTAGCAGTTACCTCCTCCTTTCAAAACATAACTACACCGGTTGGCCGTTAGGTGGCGCTTTTTCACCGACAGGTGGCGCTGTAAAGCGACGCCTGAGTTATCTGCCCTTCTGACTATAAAAACCGTTGCAAACGGAAAATCCATCTCTCTCTTTCACCGACCAGCATCGGCAGAACAACGCTGGCACCAGCGCTCCATATCTCTCTCTCTCTTTCTCTCTCTCTCTCTCTCTCTCTCTCTCTCTCTATTCTCTGGTCGACAGAACGACGCTAATACACTAGCGCTTCGTCTAACGCTTTTCTCTTCAAATGGAATCGGCATAACAACTACCAACACACGTGGTCAAACAACGGTAAGAGTTCTGAACTCGTTTTCTTTGTGTACGGCTTTCAAAGACTTTCCTCACGCCGGATTCATTTCTTCTTATACCTTTTTCAAGAACTGTTTTTCCATCGACACACATTCATACATCACACACTTCACCATTCCACGTACACACACGTTCAATAAACTTTATTTGAACTACTTCATTTTGTTTATTAATTATTACTCTGTCTTTGCATGCAACATTGCTTGATTCAACTTTGCACGTTTATATTCGGGGGAACATCACCCTCTCGATCCTAACAAGCCTTTTTATTATATACGAATGACTCAAAATGATGAAATGATTAAATAATTAAAAAAACATTCATATGAATTTGATACTTATCTATCATCATATTCGATTTAACGTTTGTTTTATATACTTTCAATGTAAAAAAATATATTATGGTGTTCATTGTTTTCTTTTTGTTCATGATTATTGATTAATTGAAGATTTTTAATCCTTATGTTATTTAGATGAATATTACTATTGACGTAACAAATTATTTTTAACGAAATACAGTGAAACATTAGCCAGAAACAATGTTTATGTTTTATTAGTAATTTGTGACCTATTTGCGTTAACAGAAAATAATCGACCACGTGGGAACCAAAAATGGTGAAAGGTTAAAATTAATATCGAAATGGACATGGAAAGAATACATTATCATTAGTGAATGAAAAAGCGAAGGGAAAGAAGAGACTTCAAACAAGAATAGCATTTAGTTAAAAAACAAACATTTTGTTCAAAAACAAAAAACATTATTTAATGCCTAGTTGTCAGTAAGACTACAAGTTCCTGGAATCCAAGAGTTAGTTTTTCATGAGTGTTCCTTGTTCTGTTTGTGCATTAGCCATGGAAAGTTTGTGCCAAAGATAATGTGTGCATTTGAATGTAGGTTATTTGTTCGTGCGAGAAATTAAAATATTATATAGATTTTCTTTTTACCATCCACCCCACCCCTCGACCGAGCCATGGGGGGGGCGTCCTCCTTGTCTGCTTCGTAGGTTGGTTGGATGAAAAGTGAGGAGAGAGAGAGAGAAAAACAGAAAAGAGACGAACCTTTTTTGTTCCTTTTATAGGGATCAGAAATCTCGCTCTAGTCTCCTGATGTATCGATCGCTGATTGACAGGAGACTTGAGCCAATATGTTTCTACAAGACTTCCCTTTCTTTTTTGTCAGAGTGTTTTACATTATTCTCCCTACCCATGTATGTTGGACAAAACAACCGCCTCTATATTTATTTGTCTACTCCTGGCATGCACTATAAGCAATATGTTTCTACAAGACTTCCCTTTCTTTTTTGTCAGAAAGTTGTACATTATTCTCCCTATCCATGTCAGTGCCCTTGGCCTTTTGCCTAAGATCAAAGTGTAGTATCTGTTCCGATGGATACTGCACGCCATAGACTGGTATTGATTTACGCCGGTCTATGGGTCTGTTCTGTGCAGTTCTAGGAGGTCCACCCTCCCAGGCTTCGCCTCCCCTCATTGGGGAGGAGTAAGTTTATTGCTTACTGCCTGAAGCGCCCCTACCGGCAAATGCCGGCAGGGCTGCCTAGGCAATTTTTAAACTCCACTTTCCCGACCTTGGGTCACATCTCACTTGTATGAGTAAGATAAAAACTGGCCTTGTGCCTAACTCTTGGAGAGATGTAAATCAATACCCATGTATATTTAACTAAACAACCTCCTCTATCTTTCTTTGTCTACTCCCGGCATGCACTATAAGCTTCGTTATAAGTCTGAATAACACCCGACTCTCGCGAGTATGCTTTTTCTTTCTCATACACTTGTGTTCTCTTGACTTTTTAAATACATCATAATGTAAGATAGTGGCAGCGAGGATGTAAAACACGTCTCAAATGTCTAAATATACAAAGTTATCGTCAGAACGAGCAACGGTGAACTTTTATCTCTCTTCCCAAGCGACAAGTTGAAGTCCATACAGTACTACTACTACCACTACTACTACTACAAAACGACCATCGTGCGAAAAGAGATGGCGGAAAGTTTTTGAACAACTATAATGCCGCCAAGCCGTTTTATGCTTAAACAAACCCCACTGAAGTTTGGAAAGTATGCAAACAGATTTGGAATAACTACTGTATTATCACTAAACTAGCAGACCAGGATAAACAGTACCAAATAGCGTTGTCCGTAGACGCAGTCGGACCAGACGCCCTCAATATCTGCAATGGGTGTCAATTTACCCTCAGCGAAAACAAAGATGACGTCGATACAATAATAGCCAAGTTCGAGCAACACTTCATAGAACAGGCAAATGAGACTATGAGCGATACCTTTTCAACAAAAGAGACCAAGAACCAGGTGAGACAATCGACTTGTACATTACGGTACTACGAAACGTCAAGAAATCGAACAATTTTTGTGAATGTCTACATGACTCTCTGCTACACGACCGTGTCGTATTAGGGGTGAGAGATAACCATGCCCGTAAAAGATTGCTGCAAGATCGGCGTTAAAATTTCAACAAAGTGTTGACATATGCCGTAGCTGTGAAGTAACGGATACACAGCTGAAAATAATGAATCTTGCGCAACAAGAACATATTAACAAAGTCCAAGGCCCGGGTTACAAAAAATAGAAACAAAAGTACGGACAAATAGATTGTGATTTCTGTGGCAAAAGAAAAGAAGCTTGTCTTGCATGGGGCCAGAAATACAACCTTTGTAGTTAAAAAATCCACTTTTCGTTGAAATGCCCGGAGAAACGACACGGTGAGAGACTAAGACTGTCTAAACCAAAAATCAAATAGTGTCCAACTCCGACTCTTCTAGCGATATGGACTACGTACTAAGCGTAAATTCCTGGAGAGAAGGGGAGAAAACAACAGAACCATTTATACTAGAATGACGTGTTATATCTACATATGTTGCCCCATAAAGCATAAAAAAGGGAGCAGGGGACTTGTCGGCACATGTTCCCCTACGCATACAGAAAAGGGGTGCAGACGGCGACGTTCATCAAAAATGGGTCAACAGGATGCTTAACAGACAGGCTTGCATAAGTTAGCCCACGCATTTGCGTGGACAGAAAACTCAACCAATTGATCCCCGCATAGGAGACGGGCCTCGGCCGTCGTTGGGAGCGGACGTTGGCAGATGACGGCTCACACGCTGTCAATCTCAAACAATTTATCTCTGCACACAAAACCATGGAGAAGGTCCCCGACCAGCGTTAGGAGCGGTCGGCTGAGACTGGCGGCCCACCTCGCCGTCATGTCGGGCAATTTGTCCCCGCACACAGAATCAAAGGAGAAGGTCTCGAACCGACGTTAAGAGCGGACGTCTGGAGATAACAGTTCACACCGCTGTCATATCAAAGAATTTATCCCCGCATAGGAGAAGGTCCCGGACAGGCGTGAAGAACGGACGCTTCTGAAATCGACGCCCCACCCCGCTGTCATATTCAGACAATTTATCCCCGCACACAAAATCGAAAAGAGGAATTTGAAAATTAACGCTTAAGAAATACAGCGACATTTAATACGGCTGTCTACCGGACGTCAAAAGAAAAACCCTGGTCCAACAAAATTGATTACGACCGACCAGTCAATCAGCAGACCTCTCCAACGTTGAGATTACGTATATCCCAGGACCCTAAAAACAGCTCGTTAAGAACGGACCACAGAATATAAATTTCTGTTAAAATGTCTTTCCCTCCGCCGTCAAACCTAAAAGGTATGTGTTTACGACATAAGGAAAAAAACAAGAACAAAAGAAGAAATACTATATTAATTTGTCCTAAATCAAGCTTTCTTATTGTTTATATTGTCGTCTTAATGATTAAAATTGCGGGGAACGATTGAATGATCAATCGTTCCCCGCGATTTTAACACATTTGCCTTCATATCTCGATCTCTCGTGGGAGGAGAAAGACTTCTCATTTGTTTTCCTCGAATTTCATAAGAAAAAAAAACTTTCATATTTTTATTTTCATAAAGGCCATAAGCCTTTTTAATTGCTATATTTGAACTAGTTACGGTCTCTTCACAAAAGAGCAACGTACCTGCGCAGGAACGCGTGAAAATAAGTTTAACAATTATAACATTTGGTTTTCGACACAATTATAACATTGGTGTCAGAAAAAAAGAACTTTCCTATTTTCATTTTCATAAAGGCTATATGCCTTAATTGCTATAATTGAACTTTTAATTCTGATCAACTTTCTCGGAATAACAAAAACCAGGATCTTTTAGATAACTCCGTTTGTTCGGAGAATATTAGTTGATCTTGTGTAAAAAATAATAATAATAAATAAATACATACTTGGTATGTACTGTTAATTTGTCTTGGTTGTTCATACAATATATGTTTATAATTTGTGATAGGATGTGTTATTCTATGGCCGGTGTGGAGGTTATCAATTATGGCGTCCTTGGAAGTGTTGTTAATGGCGGGAGATTCGAAAAGAACAAAGGATTAACCACAGTGGCGAAGGATTGCCGGACAAACGGTTATGCGTGAATCCCCCGACCATAGGTAGTGAGAGAGATGCCTTTGTAACGGCATGCCCTCCCACTGCTTTGGACTCCGCCGGACCACGTGTAGATTGAATTAAGATGTTAAAGACAAACAACGAAGAAAGAAAGAAAACATTAAAAAAAACTTATATTAGAAAGTAAGCGAAGGAATGAGAAAGCTAAACAACATAAGAATGTTCTTTTATAAAATTAATAAAAGGAAAACATTTATATTTAACAGAACAATTTATTAAACAAACATAATTGTAAGCGTAAATATATGCGAGCGTGTAATGTCTTTGTGTGGCAAATTTGTAAATGGTGTATGTGTGAAGAAATCGTTCGTTTGGATTTAAACAGATTCTTAAAGAAATGTTCATTTGAATTAAAGATGCTTGAAGAAAAGGGATTACCTTTTTTCCTCCCTCCACACTACTGGTTCGAGCTAGTGTGGAGGGGGGGGGGCGACGAGAGTTCTTTGTGTGCGTTCGTCCCAAAACGCCGAGGGAAAGAGAGAGAGAGGGGGGAAGGAACGCGTGCCCTTTTATATATCACCAAAATCACGTGTGGTCAAGTTGGCCGGAATCCTTCGGCAAACGTGATTCTGCGTGACTTCGCGAGGTTCTCTACTTCAGAGACGAAGAAGGACTAAGCAAATAAAGAAAGAAAGAGAGTACCTAGTTGTGGCGTTCACCACAATTCATTCTTATGGAGTACAGTTTGATTTCCTTTGCACATTTTACATTCGTGGCTGAACTACGTGTAGGTAACGTTCAGTGTTTTACTACCACAATTATAAAAGACGCTAGACAATAAACAGGTAAAATTTTAAGTCGACTGTGCTGCTACTGTTAATGTAATTCCACTAAAATACGTACGCGGTGTAAGTTTACAACCAGCGTCTAAAGAATTAAAGATTTGGAATACAATCGAACTCGTACCACTCGGCAGATGCAGGATTACATTGCGCCCCCCCCCCTCCCCCCAAAACACGAAAAAGTACTCTGTTGAGTTCACGGTGGTTAAAGAGGAGGTAACCCCATTGCTAGGAAAACGGGCTAGTGAACAGATGAACTTAATAACAGTACATTATGACAACATCGCAAACGTTCACTCAAAGCCAGTCTGTAAGCGACTGATGAGAGAGTTTTTAACGGATCCTGGTCGAGTGCACCTACAAGTGGATCCAACCATAACACCTCATACTATGGGGTAGTATACAAGTATTGATGATTCTTCGAGTCAACAAGGAATTAAAAAAGTTTGAAAACCCTAGAGTTATCAGCCCTGTTGAAGCACCAAATCTGAAGATTAGGGACGGGCCAGAATTTATTTGTTTTCATTTTAGAAGAGCTCCAATAGTGTAAGAGGGCAACAACTTTCTTTTTCCCCACTAACCCATACAGAGTCTTTTTGAACAAATTTCAGAATTGTCTCCAGTTTAAAAAAACAAAAACAAGAGAAAAATTGTTCTAATTTAAATTTTAAACTGTTCGTTTTGAAATTAAAAAAATATATATATACTGTTTATTTTCCCAAATTTGATTTGTTCTATAAAAATACTGTTGATTTTCACAAATTTTAATTTAAATAAAGGTTCTATTAATTAATTGAACTTGCATTACTTCTTATTAAATTTTTTTTTAATTTTTCGGAGAAATTACGTACTTAAAAGTGAAACAAAAAGAGAGTTGTGGGTCCCTTACACTATTTTAGCTCTTCTAAAATAAAAACAAATAAATTTCAGTCCGTCCCTAATCTGCAGAAGTGCCCAAAACTTTTTATCAGATATGAAGAAATGGCCGTTTAAAACAGAAGAAAGAAAAACAAGTTTTTTTTGTAAAACATGTTTACAATGAATCACATTAAAAAAAAAACATGAAATGTCTTCGTTTTATTGTTAAATTTTTCTCTTCTCAAAACAAACGAAAATATGAGAAAATGCGGATCTTCTTTACACAGGGACAATATCACATGTTAGACCGGTTGGTGATGACGAGACAGTTTCTTTTTCTTTGTGTTAAGTTTAAATGAGAAATTGTAAATATTCGTTTGTGCTCCTAATGAAAAAATATTGGCTTGTTGATATAAAAAATAACACAATAAAGACCTCACAAATCAAAAACGCAAGTTTTCGATGAAGATAAACTGAAATTGAACGTGAAAAATTATATTTTGGAAAAATTCAACAATAAAAAACTTGTGATTTTAATATGAGAAAATGGGAACAATGTTACGTGTTACACCGGTCGATGATGACGAGACATTTTCTTTTTCTTTGTGTTACGTTTATTTGAACGAGAAATGAGACATTGTAAAGATTTATTGAAAAAAAAGGACAAATAAATTTAGAGAAAATTATTTTATTTTCTCTTTGTTTTCCCCTTTGAAACTGCTGATTTTTAAAGGTAAGTCTAAAAATATAGAAATAAGGTTTTATTAGTGGTTCAATTGTAGAATAAATAAGACCTTTGAAATATCTCGCCGATTTCGTTTTATTTTAGATGAAATTGATTTTTGGTCTTAAATTGTATTTTTAGTTGTAAAATATAATAATAATTTAAATTTTAAAGTTTTCAAAAAAGTAACTTTACGACAAAGTTAACCTTGTTCATCTTTGCTCAGCAAGAAATTTAAGTGTTGAAAAAGTAAGTTTAAACCAACGATTGATAAAAACACCCAACAGGAGAAAAGTAGTCCGAATATTAACAGACATGTTTTATTGACAATTATTATCATTATTAAAAAAATGACTTGTTTTGTTTTCTAAATCTTTTTAATCTTTGCTATGTAAGGAATTTAAGTCTCGTAAAAGTAACTTTAAACCAACGTTTTAATCGATAGCAGACATATTTTATTGACGATTTTTATTATTATTATTATTAGTAGTAGTAGTAGTAGTAGTAGTAGTAGTAGTAGTCCATGATAAATGCCAGTATACTGAAATCATATGCCCTTAATAGGGTTAAGAGGAAAATTCAGATACACTAAATGTACAAAAGCAAGGAAATTCCCAAATTTTTACACTTTTATGCTAATTAAGGGTATGCGAGCACAACAGGGCTATGTATTTTACTGGTAGGAATTTTTCTTCACCGCACTTCACACACTTCATCCACTCATGCATAGAGATTTATACTGTAGTGGTGTGATAATGAAATGGTTTGGTTGATATGTTGTCATACCCTTAAAGTACAATAAAAGTGTAAAAATTTTGGAATTTCCTTGCTTTTGTACATTTAGTATATATGAATTTTCATCTTAACCCTATTAAGGGTATGACTTCAGTATACTGGCATTTATCATGGAATGTCACTACTTTTGTAAAGGCATCACCTCAATACAATGGTCATTTTTAAGGTTTTTTGGAATTTCTGGAAAACTAACGTATATGGTAAACTGAAATTAAAATGCTATCAACTATACCCTAGAACCTCTATCTCTGCCAAAAATCAGCCGAATCCATCAAATAGTTGATGAGATACAGGGTGGCACATACGTACGTACACACAGATAACTGAGTGGAGTATTTTCTGTTTAGTCTCAGGAGGCAATCAGCCTAAGCATTATCTCCTCTTCTGTTCATACTCTTTTTTTGTAAAAGAGCGAGCATAAATAAGAGACGAGAATTTTCACTGTCGCTAATTTATTATCGCATTATCAGGCGTATATAGTATTGTTTTTATCATGAGAAGAGTTTCAATTCCCTTGAAAGTAAATTTACTACGTATTTAACAAAATTTTTTAACAAAAACTCAACCATAACTATTGTAAATTCATATTTGATTTGAAACAGTTTTTTCAATATATTTGATTTTATTAAAGAGTACTGGCTCAGGCCTATGTTCTATATAAGAATGAAGAATGTTCTGTTTGATCTTAGGGGGCAATCCTCAGATATGTGTTCCTCTTTTGGTGGTAGACACAAGAAACTCTGTTATTATAAATATTACTACCACTACAACTACAACTAGTTAAACATTTATAGTTAAACTCTACTGTCCCCTCATGTTTATATTAGAGTGGAGTATTTGCTGTTCAGTCTCAAGAGACATTGCCTTCTTTATCACATCTCATGGTGCAATTCTGACACGGTTAATCAAAGTATGTTTATACTCTGTTCTATATAAGTGTGGAGTGTGGTCTCAGAAGGCAATCCTTCATTGCATTACTTAATCTTTTGGGGGTAAAAGACAGAAAACATCGTGATTATTATTACTACTACTACAATAATTTTAACATTTAGATTTAAACAGTACTGGCTGCACCCTTCCTCCTGCATTATATCATAGTGCAGTATATTTTGTTAGCTCGCAGGGGGCAATCCTTCCAGGCATTACCTCATTTATCTGGGGATTGTTTTGAAAGGAAACCCCCATCATTATTATTATTTGTACTCACTAGGAATTCTCACACAGATCATCGTTATTGATTGCTCAACGACAACAATTAATGGTACTTTCTGGAGTCTGAGTGACAACAAGCCTCCTAAGATTTCCAGAATTCTTCACCTATTTTCGATAACCACCGCAAATAATCTTGAGGTATCACAATAGCTTCTTTCCATTAATTTCTCGCTGGTAAGGATCTCTGAGATTTGGATGGGAATAAGCCTCTCCAAGGTCCCAGCATTCTCTGCACTCTTCTAGTCAAGGTCTGTTTTGTGCTGTCCCTCATCGGTCTTATCCTCCTCGACCGTCTACATATATTTTGTTTGGTGTCAGCCTTGGCCGGCACCATTTCTTCAAATTTAAAAGAAACATTTTTAAAAAATTAATTTTAAATTTGTATTCATATATTTTCCCCCTCTTTCATTGGAGGGAGAGAGCTTATGGTTTTTCTTGTAATTTCTGTTCCTTGCTTCATTTTTGTGTGGTGTTAGCTGGGGCCGGTGTAATTTATTTGAAGGAGGGGGGTTATTAAGTGATGTTTCTTGACGTCAAATCATATATAAAAACAAAACATAAACTTTCTTGAAATGTATTAAATAATGTCTTTTATAATTGCAGATTCTCCAGTAAAAAACCTTCCAATCAATTAATGGATCTGAATGGATTTTCATTTTCCGGTGAAATTTACATGTCTTACATTGGTTACAAAACCTGATGGAGATAAATCCTATTGTGGTTTGTGTCAAATTTAGTTAAAATATACTGGATAAGCATTTCTGCCTCATGACATCTACACTATACTCTGACACTTGTTATAAAATCAGGACCCCAAAATACACTAAAAGAATTGAAAAAATACTGTTAACAGCGAAAGCTGAAAATAGGAATGAATTATAAGCAATCTTTAATTTTGTGAATGTGAACACTGATATAAGAATTTTAAAAAGCATAAATGTACGGAATTGCAAGTTTACACATTGAATAACCTGAATATTTTAAATAGGCAGAATGATACACATATCTTATTTATTATTATAGATTTTGAATTATATACTAACCAAAATGTCAGTTCATGAGATATCTGGAAATTTCCATGTGTAAATTACTTTTGGTTACAAAATCTGAAAGAGAAATTCTATTCTGAAAAGAAGAGAATTGTGATAAAAATCTGATGTATCTAATTCAAAATTAAGTCTTTGTAAGTCTTAGCCTGATATTTTGGAAGTGAATTAACATAAATAGACAACGAATTTAGATAAACATATGAGTATAGACACTTGAGATGAAGCAAGTTTTTATGAAGTAGGTAATGAAGTTAGACAAACATATGAGTATACACATTTGAGATGAAGCAAGTGTTTATGAAGTAGGTAGCTAATTTATCCAGAAAGCACATTTGCAGAGCTGTAACTAAACATATTGGAAAGGAACTACGTGATTGCGAAGTATGTAGCTTTAACTTTTCAAAGAAATACAAATTTATTAAGGCATATGCACATGCAGATAAATCACATGAGATAAATCACATTCCTGTAAATTATGTTGGTGTAATTTTACCGAAAAAGAAGAACAATATGATGACACATAATGGAGAACAAAAAGCTTCTTGTGAAGTATGTGGCAAGTTTTTTTCAAGGAAATCTGATGTGAAGAGACATATGCATATACACACTGGAGAAAAACAACATTCATGTGAAATATGTGGAGATACTTTTCCATGGAAATCAGTTTTGCAGAAACATATGTCAAAACATACTGGAGAAAAACCACATTCTTGTAAAGTATGTAGTAATTCTTTTTTCCGTAAAGAACACTTGCAGAGGCATATGAGTAAACACACTGGAGTAAAACAACATTCTTGTGAAATTTGTGGCAATTCATTTTCAAGTAGATCCTACTTGAAAATTCATGTTCGTACACATACTGGAGAAAAGCCATATTCTTGCGAAGTGTGTGGTAATTCCTTTTCAAGTAAATCATGTTTGCAGAGCCATAGGCTCATACACACTGGAGAGAAACCACATTGGTGTAAAGTATGTGGTTCTTCTTTTACCCAGAAAACACATTTGAAAAGTCATATGTTTACACATACTGGAGAAAAACCACATTCTTGTGAGATATGTGGCTCTTCTTTTATCGAGAAAACACATCTGAAATACCATATGATAAAACACACTGGAGAAAAACCACATTCTTGTGAAGTATGTGGTAATTCTTTTTCAAGGAAATCAGACTTGAACAGACATATACGTAAACACAATAGAGAAAAAACACATACTTGTGATGTATGCAACAAATCTTTTAACCAGAAATCAACTTTACAAAGCCATATGTGCACACATACTGGTGAAAGACCACATTCTTGTACCGTATGTGGCAAATCCTTCATTCATCAAGCAACTTTAAAAAGTCATATGTGTACACATACTGGTGAAAAACAACATTCTTGTGAAGTATGCGGCAAATCATTTAGCCAGAAAGGAAAGCTACAGAGCCATATGTGTACACATACTGGTGAAAAACCACATTCTTGTGAAGTATGTGGCAAATCTTTTATCCATAAAGTTAATTTACAAATCCATATGTGTACACATACTGGTGACAAACCACATTCTTGTGAAGTATGTGGAAAATCTTTTATCCATAAAGCAACTTTACAAAGCCATATGTGTACACATGCTGGAGAGAAACCACATCCTTGTGAAATATGCAGAAAAGAATTTATTACTAAAAGGAATTTACAAAGGCATATGTTTACACATACTGGTGAAAAACCACATCCTTGTGAAGTATGTGGCAAATGTTTTAGCCAGAAAGCAAAGTTACAAAGCCATATGTGTACACATACTGGTGAAAAACCACATTCTTGTGAAGTATGTGGCAAATCTTTTATTCAGAAAGCCAATTTACAGAGCCATATGTTTACACATACGGGGGAAAAACCATATTCTTGTGAAGTATGTGGCAAATGCTTTAGCCAGAAAGCAAAGTTAAAAAACCATATGTGTACACATACTGGTGAAAAACCACATTCTTGCACAGTATGCAGCAAATCTTTTATCCAGAAAGCAAATTTACAAAGCCATATGTGTACACATTATGGTGAAGAACCACATTCTACTTAAGTATGCAGAAGATCTGTTAGCCACAAAGCAAATTTGTGTACACATAGTTGTGAAAAACTAGATTTTTGTGAAGTATATGGCAGACCTGTTAGTCACAAATCAAATTTACAAAGACATATGTGTCCATATAAAAGTGAGAGCACTTGAATGCTTATTAGACACCTCGAGTTTCTAAGGTCTCTCTGTACTGGGGTTATAAACTGTGGCTAAATATTTAAAATAACAGTTTTCGAAGCCCAAATAATATCCCATTGTTATGGATAACCAACACTGACTTATACGAGGAATGGTGCATCTCCAAGGTATGTTGCTTCTATTAACAGCACTAAATAAAATTTACAAATGCATTTTTGTTCATATAAAAGTGAGAGCACTTGAATGCTTACTAGACACCGAGTTTGTAAGGTCTCTCTGTACAGGCGTTTGTCAAGACATGAGGATATTTCCTCCTACAAGTAAACTCTGATTAGATATTTAAAATTACATAGTGTTTGAAGCCCAAATGAGATCGCATTGTTAGGATAACAGTTATGCTTCTTCTATTAACAACACTAAGCTTGATATTCCACCAGACTAAATTAATTCTTGTCCTGGAATACAGGAAAACCAAGAGACAATAAAAAGATATATTATAACATATTTACCGGGTGAATTGGGGAGAGGGAAATGAATATACTTGACTTTAATGGAATATTCGAATATCTTTGTATCTCATATAAAGATAAAGTGTTACCCCTAGGCAGTCACCCTATTTCATTTCTGAGAACCTCGACTAAAGTAAAATGAAACAAAAAAGAAAACCAAAATAGAAGGATAACTAAATACGAAGTTTTAATGTAAGACATGGAAATAAATAAGGATAGCTCAACTATATATCAGTAAAGGATGTCAATGGCTGTCCCAGATCAAGGCATGATAACCAATGCTTTTAAAAAGATGAATGGACTCAACAAGTGCTGGTTCTGTCACTCAAAAATGGTGTGTGAGGCCCATGATACTTGAGAGCTTACACTTCCTTTAAAGTAAATCATATTTTAGCGGCATATACCAACAAACACAAGACTTTATATGCATTATAATATTAGTGCTGACGACAGAAGGTGCACTTTTTAGTTTAGAAACATGTTTTTAACTGAGAGAATTATTGAGAACCTGAACAGTGAACACATGCTGGTGTAAATACTGTTTGTCTAAGATGTGAAGTCAAGCAGCTTATGTGTTCAACCATGAAGTTATGTGCTCCCATATATTTGACATTGTCAAACAGATGTTAATACAAAGAAGAAAACAAACTTCCATTTAAAATCACAAATTATTAAATCACTGTCGATGTCGCTCTTTTACAATGAGTCACAGTAAATGTTTTATCATTAAAATATGTTGAAAAATTGGGAACCATATTTCAAAGATAGATGTTTAAACACCAATATTTCAAAATGATAAAATTGTTTAAATTCATTTAAATCTGTTACAAATGAATACCTTTTAAGAATGTTTTTATTTTACCATTCAACGGATTATGGAAAAAAAAATTACTTTCAAAACAATAATATTGCATTTATTTCACTTTTTATTTATGAATTAACGGAAACTTTATCAAAATATTGTACAATAAAATAAAAAAAACAGATATGTCTTTTCAAACGTTTTCGCTTTATATCATATTAAAATACGTTGAGTTGGTAAAAAAGTGAACATTACTTATCCTCTCCCAGTTAACTATGTCATAGTATATCTTTCTTGTGATTTCTTTGTCTTGCAGGATTATAAGACAAGAATTCATATAGTCTGATGGAGTGTCCAGCTTAGTACTGTTACCAAAAGCAACAGAACTTGGAAAATGTGCCACATTCCTCATATAAGCCAGTATGTAGCTATACCGAATGGATCTTATTTGGGCTTCGAATACTATATTATTTTGAATATTTGGTTGGCGTTTACTTGTAAACGAAAGTATACTCATACCAGGTTGTCCTAACAACCCCCTATACAGATAGACCTTAGACACTCGAAGATAGTGTCTAGTAGGCATTCAATACGAATGGGTGAAAATGCGTTGAGTTAAGAGTATGAAAACAGTATTTCTGCATGTTTTTATGATTGTAGAAACGAAAAACAAAGATGGAATGCAAAAGTCAAACGTTTTGAAGAAATAATCTATCAGAGTAGAAAATATTCCGGCATGTAGGGACCTCTACAGTGAAGGGGTGTGATTTTGCTTCAAGTCGGGGTTGTTGGGAGTATTTACATCTAATGAGAAGCTACCAATACAGTGAGTTCGTCGGAGCACATTCCGTGAAAGTACTTGCAAAACAGACAAAGGGATGCAACTTTGTGACGATGCAATGGAGGGTGGAGTTTGACAGACAATGTAGGATCTATTAGATTGAAAATTCTTTTTTGTATTCTGTCCAAGAGATTGAGGTTAATGTTTGATTTATCAGCCCGGATGTTTAAACAATACTAAATACACAGGTGAATGATGGCTTTATAGAGATATATGATATTGGCACATGTAAGAAGTTTTCTAGCCTGGTAGAGGGAGACTACCTTATTTGCAACAGACTTGACAGCATCTTCTATGTACTTATTCAAGCTTATGTTGCACGAGAATGTCAGTCCAAGGACTTTGAATGTTGGACTTACAAGAAGAGTTCAATCGGCCATGACACTCGGTGGTTAGAAAGATTTCTTGTAGCCGTTTATAGAGAGGAGCTTCGTCTAATTTTTGGCACCATTCTACTACAGACTGGAGGTAATTTTCTAAGGATTTAGCACTTGTCTTGCACGCTTTATGGTTTCGCTTTTAATTCAATATATACTCACTTTCGCTACAGTAATATGTGAGATCTCTATTTTTCCATCGCTTTTATGTTAATCTAATCTTTTAAATGTGCCCACTTATCTCTTTGATTATTGGGCGGATTCTTTTAATAATGATCTATGAACAGAATTAATCAGACGTTTAGAAGTGTTTAAAATAAATATTACCATTGTTGAATCAGTTAAAAATATACTTTATTAAAAAACACTTTGTTAATCTACTTTCTTTTTCTTTTTTCATCTTCTTTTTGTCTCATTCTTATTATTTGTTGTGGCTGAAAATAAATAAAAAATAGAAAGTGTATTAACAGAAAGTATAGAACGAATAGGTTGAAAAAGGCTGCTTCCTCCATACGCTTCTATTCTCACTTTTACTGATTGTTCATAATGATTCTATTCATGAATAACACGAATAGAAAAGTAACAAAAAATCGTATAATCAGAAAGTACAGAAGTAATGGGTTGCCAGAAGCTGCTTCCTCACTACACTTCTCTTTTCACTTCTACTGCTTGTTCATAATGATGCTATTCATGAATAACACGAATAGAAAAGTAAGTAACAAAAAATTGTATAATCAGAAAGTACAGAAGTAATAGGGTTGACAGATGATGCTTCCTCACTACGCTTCTCTTCTCACTTCTACTGATTGATCATAATGATTCTATTCACAGAGCTAGGAAGAGTCCATACAGTGATGGAATAGGATAGATCACCATAACATTCTTCTTCTTTCTCTCTCTCCCTCTCTCTTATTTTCTTTCATTTCTTTTCAAAACCCTCTCTTTTTCTTAAAGTAACTCTTAATCTCTTCCTCAGAAGCTTCTTGGCATAACAACGCTCGTTAACTATTGTAAATACGACTGTAATTTTATGTTTAAAAATCATATTATCGTGTACAAAAATAAATATTTTAAGTGTTAGTTAACACAAACAATTAGTTATTTTTTTTAATAAGATTTTCAAATTTTAAAAACTTTCGAATCGAGTTTAACAGACCGCCATTTTGAAAATTAAATAAGAATTTTGTCTAATATTTTTACTAATCATATTTGTCTTTGTTTCATATAAACATTGAAAATTGTAGTAATTTACGAAAGTTCTTTGATTTGTTTAAACAAAAGCTTTAAATATTAATTCATACACAATAACAAGTTCGCATAACATTAGAATCATATTTATTGTAGTTATCGAGAATTTTTATCTCAAGTAATATTCTTCACCTTTCGGTTTATTCATCTGTTTATTACTTCTAATTGTGACAGGACCAATAGGATCGACAGAGATCTGCACTTTAGGGCACACTACTATGCATCTTGGCAATAATTAGGACCCTACGTAGAAATGAGGTAGAGAGTTACCACTAGTATATAGTCAACCAAAATCGGCCATCCAGGTGAAGGAAAAGGATGGTGCCGAAAGGTCTCGGAGGATTCCTTAAATTGTCTGTAGCAATTAAGTCTGTACGTCGATGAGTTTATACGGCTGAACAATTTTGGTCAAAAATCTTTTATCGCAAACGAGAAATATTTTGAGATCGCCGGCTAAGCTGCCATCATTAATTAGGACAAAAGTCCGTGTCCCAGCGAGAAGAAAACGAATAATGGTCTTGTCATGATATAGAGATAACGTTTAATAGAGAATTCAAATTATCTGAATCAGGAAGAGACGCACCCCTCACCCGACCAATGAGGAAAAGGGGGGAGAGAGAGAGAGGGAGAGTAAATCAGTATATCCCAAACCCGGCCCACCCCGAGAGGAAGAAGGTAGGGTGGAGAAAGAAAAGGTGTGATGATATGCCTTTCTGGGAGGAGGAAAGACACAGAGAGAAAGAGAGAGTGTTACAATATGCCTCTTTGGGAAAAGAAAAGTTTTTTTTTGTGTTGAGTAGACGATCAGTTAGATTTGGGCTCGCGGCTTGGACGGACGTGTTAGCCGGAGCTCAGACACGAGCGCCGGCCAAGCGAGGGCGTTGCGCGAACAATCGCTCTCGTTTGGGATGGCATGGGCCATAGGATTCCCCCCACTGTTCAGTAGACAAGTTATGTCTCCATTCAGGCTTTGCAGTCGTAAAAGTGATTCACACACACACACACACACACAGAACGACGGCGAACTAGCATAGTAAACAAAGACATAATCGACGTTCTAAAAGCAGTTATCTTGTTAATACTTATTTGATACAAAAAGAAACCGCTGACTTTAAATTATTTCTATTGTTGAATTGTTCCGCAAAGTTGCCTTCACAGAATCACGAAATCGTCATTCATCCGACCGGAGGAATTCGACACATCTTTTTTTTGCCACTAAGACGATCATCGCCAGAGAGGGTGTTCACAGTCTAGAAAGATTTCTGCGCAAAGAACTAGACGTGTGGGCACAGCGATAGAGACACGAGTGGACCACCTATGTTACAAGGGGTTCAGTGAAACCGGAGCAGAGTGAGGTATCTGTTTTACTCAGCACTGTGACCGGGATATAAAACACCTGTTCGGATCGAGGGTCGTGTTCCCCCGATTATAAACGTGTAAAGTTGAATCAAGCGATGTTGCATGCAAAGACAGAGTAATAATTAATAAACAAGATGAAGTAGTTCAAATAACGTTTATTGAACGTGTGTGTACGTGGAATGATGAAGTGTGTGATGTATGCATGTGTGTCGATGGAAAAACAGTTCTTGAAAAGGTATAAGAAGAAATGAATCCGGCGTGTGAAAAGTCTTTGAAAAGCCGTACACAAAGAAAACGAGTTGAGAACTCTTACCGTTGTTTGCCCACGTGTGTTGGTAGTTGTTATGCTGGTTGAGAAGAAAAGCGTGAGACGAAACGCTAGTGTATTAGCGTCGTTCTGCCGACCAGAGAAGAGTGAAACGGAACGCTAGTGTCAGCGTCTGCCTGCCGAGGCCAAAAGGCGAATGAAACGGAGCGCTGGTGCCAGCGTTGTTCTCCGATGCTAGTCGGTGAAAGAGAGAGAGTTTTTCCGTTTGGCTCCGGGTTTTATAGTCCGAAGGGCAGATAACTCTGGTGTCGCTTTACAGCGCCACCTGTTGGTGATAAAGCGCCACCTACCGGCAAACCGGTGTAGTTATGTTTTGAAAGGAGGAGGTAACTGCTACAAGGACTCCCCCCCAGATTGAAAAATATTGAAAATATTATTCAATATATACAGTTGTAGATGAGACGCATTCTTAGTGGGTATGTCTGTTTTGCTGTTGAAGATTAGAAAAAGTAGTGTGCACGCTACTTATTTCTGTTTTTGCATCTGTATTGAATGATTGATCGCAAGTGCGTCTGCGGAATTGAGTGTTTGTAACGCATGTGGATCTGCGTGTTGTTTGGGGTCTGCATCAAGTTTGAGCGCAAGTGAGTCTGCGGTCGAAAAATGTTGAGTGCAAGCGAATTTGCACTTGTTGGTGGCGTTGTTCATGTTGATTAGTCTGCGTGATGCAGAGCTGATGAACAAACGTTGAATTGTCAGTGTTGTCCGGGAATGTTTGGTGCTTGGGTGTGCGCGGTTGTTGATGAGTGAGCACAAGTGAATCTGTGCAGTTGTTAGTGAATGAGCACAAGTGAGTCTGTGCAGTTGTTGATAAGCACAAGTGGGTCTGTGCAGTTGTTGATGAATGAGCACAAGTGAGTCTGTGCAGTTGTTGATGAATTAGCACAAGTGAGTCTGTGCATTTGTTGATGAATGAGCACAAGTGAGTCTGTGCAATTGTTGATGAATGAGCACAAGTGGGTCTGTGCAGTTGTTGATGAATGAGCACAAGTGAGTCTGTGCGGTGTTGATGAATGAGCACAAGTGAGTCTGTGCAGTTGTTGATGAATGAGCACAAGTGAGTCTGTGCAGTTGTTGATGAATGAGCACAAGTGAATCTGTGCAGTTGTTGATGAATGAGCACAAGTGAGTCTGTGCAGTTGATGAATGAGCACAAGTGAGTCTGTGCGGTGTTGATGTTGTTCATGTTAATTAGTCCGTGTTGTGGAACTGATGAACAAACATCTAGTTGTTGAGATTGGTGGTACACTATGGTCAAAATCAGATGCACAAATGTCTGCAAGTGAGTTAGCAGGTCCAGGTACAAGTGGGTCTGTACTGGTGTTGGTGTGTCGTTTGAGTTGATGTGTCCCCCAGTTGATCAACGAACGTCCAGTTGTTGAGTATTTAGTCGTGCTTGTGCAGTTGTACTCATTTTGAACTGGTGTGATTTCTTCCATAGTGTCGTCAGTGATGTCCGGAAATGTTTGGTGCTTGATGAATGTTCGGGAAGATGTGGTTGTTCAAGTTGTGTTGAAGATTGTTGGTAGGCCTTGAAGGGTGATGTTGTTCGTGTTTGTCTGTTTTGTAGTTTTCTTTTCCTTTATATATATATATTTCCACCACGTGGGTAGCAAGGAAAAAGAAAAGAAAAAAAAGTGGAGTCATAATTTGTTTCACACGAGGAATGACGTTTTTGTTTTCGTTTGTTTGAATGTTAGTTTCCAAGTAGAGAAAGAATGGCGGCTTCTCTTTCCTTTGTTGTTGAAAAGAAAGAAAAAAAAAAAATTCGTATTTTCTTTTTCTTTTGTTTGAATTTTCATTTCCACGTTGTCCGAAGAATAAAAATGGTGTTTTTTTGTTTTTTGAATTTTTTTTATCTACACGTGGTCATGGCGAAGAGTGGCGGCATTTTTTGAATTTTTTTTTTTTTCAACACGTGGTCACGAAAAAGATGGACAGCATGAGGGTTTGTTTTCTTTTGTTTTCTTTTTATCTCCACGTGTCCAAAACAAAGGAAGTGGCGTCTTGTAAGGTCCTTTTGTTCGTTGAAAAAAAGAAAAAAAAAGGATTGGCAAAAGTTTGTCTTTTTCTTTGTATATAATTTTCCGACACGTGGGTAAAGAAAGAGAAGAAAAAATGAAATTGTAATTTGTTTTATACTCGGAGAAGCCGAGAAATGTTTTTGTTTTTCTTGTTTGGGTATTTCCGCGTGGCCAGGAAAAATGGAGACGGTGCCTTTTTTTCTTTTGTTTGTTTGTATATTTCTACCTCGTGGGTAGAAAAAAAAAAGGAAAAAGATGGGTGCGTAATTCGTTTCACCACGAAAGAAAAAACGAGAAATTATTATTTTTTTTTTTTGTTCTAGTACGAAATTAATTACTCCGCCACATACAACAAAGCTTGCACGTCAGGTCACCAATTGTTAGGATCGAGAGTCGTGTTCCCCCGATTATAAACGTGTTCAGTAAATCAAGCAATTGTTGCATGCAAAGACAGAGTAATAATTAATAAACAAGATGAAGTAGTTCAAATAACGTTTATTGAACGTGTGTGTACGTGGAATGATGAAGTGTGTGATGTATGCATGTGTGTCGATGGAAAAACAGTTCTTGAAAAGGTATAAGAAGAAATGAATGCGGCGTGTGAAAAGTCTTTGAAAAGCCGTACACAAAGAAAACGAGTTGAGAACTCTTACCGTTGTTTGCCCACGTGTGTTGGTAGTTGTTATGCTGGTTGAGAAGAAAAGCGTGAGACGAAACGCTAGTGTATTAGCGTCGTTCTGCCGACCAGAGAAGAGTGAAACGGAACGCTAGTGTCAGCGTCTGCCTGCCGAGGCCAAAAGGCGAATGAAACGGAGCGCTGGTGCCAGCGTTGTTCTCCGATGCTAGTCGGTGAAAGAGAGAGAGTTTTTCCGTTTGGCTCCGGGTTTTATAGTCCGAAGGGCAGATAACTCTGGTGTCGCTTTACAGCGCCACCTGTTGGTGATAAAGCGCCACCTACCGGCAAACCGGTGTAGTTATGTTTTGAAAGGAGGAGGTAACTGCTACACACCTGTGCGCGAGTGGCCGACTACGATATCCACGGGGCTAAGAGTGTGAGGTCCATTTCGTTATAATGGTGCCGTCACCAGGATCGAGTGGGGTACCTTTTTACATGATTGCTTATGCACAGAAAACATTCTGTTTTAAAAGTTCACATTGTCGTTTATATATGTTAGTGAATTCTCTAACAATGCTACAAAGTCTAACACAGCAAAACGCCTCTATTTTCCAGTGAATGTCATTTTCATATGATAAACACAAACATGCACAGAACTGCTTCCCTGCAGACTACAACATGGTCGTCTTTAAGTCCAATGTCAACAAATACTTGTTGAGCCGCCCTCTTGAGTAATCAAATCATTGCATATTAACTCCATCGTTTTCAATCCTCTCATAGTATTGTTCATCATCTAACTGACAAGCTAATTAATCCTTATCCTCGAGTGCCTCTTGGCATTGCTAAATGGTGACTCAATAGGATATTAAAAAACAGACACGCATTTGTGAAGGTGTGATGCCCCCCCCCCCATTTGTCTGGGTCCTGTAGAGCGAGAGGCGGGCATTTTAAAGGCATACGAATTCAGAGAATATGACAATATGAGAAAATGAAGTAGCTTGTTTAATAAGAAGAATTTGCGGTTTCACAAATTTTCGGATTTTCATCATAAGCATTGATTTAACATTTTCTTCATAAATTCGGTAGAACTTCCAAATATGATAATCATTTAAGTCCAACGAAGGCCAATATGACAAAAAGAAACGCTAATCATTCCATAGGATTTTTATTAAATGCGGCTCATACAAAAGCGTTGGGATTCCAAATTGTCGCTAACTTCATATGAAACTGAAATATTAAAAAAATTAACCAACTTGCAAGCAGGAATGGCTAATTTGGTGGCTTCAATACAAAAACACATGTTACTATACAAAAAACTAACTTTTGTGAACTTGTAGGATGGAAGTGACAAAATCTCATTCTAACATTTAATAACAACTTCATTCAGTCTTCCTCGTTAGTACGTAAACAAAAAAAAATGTTAGTACATCCATAAGTATGGACGAAGGCAAAAGCTAGGAATTTCCCCTGATAATAATTCCCCCGTGGGGGAAATAGAATTGTTCATATTGTTGAATGATTGTACACCGGCTACAGCGTCATGACGCGTCCATATGTGTATGCAAGTATGTGTGTCTGCACATCTGTGTGAAAATCAGTTTGATGTAAACAATTGTGTATGTGTGTTATAACAAGTCCACGTGTATGAGGCAGTAGCCATTTTGGCGTCTTGTCGAAGTTGGCCTGATAAAATGTCTGTTGCGTCCCCAGAAAGGCGTGTGTTTGGCAGTGCCAATCAAGGAAAGAGAGAGAAGTGTCGTCTCGTGCCACAGAAGAAAAAAGAGAGGGTTGATGGCGGTCGAATGTTTATATAATTATGCTAGCCATCCGAGATTCGCCTTAAGGAAGGCCACTGATTGGTGAAGCTAAAGAAAAAGTATTTTGCTTGAACCAATCGGCAGACAGCTAAGAAGTCATTGATATTTAAACAATATGCTACAAAAAACTGCTAAAAACTATCGGATTGACATCCTAATAACTAAGGGGAGACAAGTACGACCTTTCCTTCAATTTGACTCAGCCCTTTTTGTTCGTCTCTAAGAAAGAGAACCTGCGGGGCCATTGATCTCGGCAAATCACGTTGACAGAGGTTTCCGACCAATCACGGACCAGAGATCATGCGTGACCACGCGTGATTTGAGTGATATAAAAGAAGATACGCCTCTCTTCTCCTCCTCTTTTTACCAGCTCTCAGCAAGTAACACAGTCCTGTCAACGCAGTCTTTCTCTCCCTACGACCAGCGATTAAGACAATCCCATCAGCATGACTAAAAAAGGCATGGGGCAAGAAAACACTGTCTACTACTGTCTAACAGTTACTACACGCTGTCTCCCCTTTCCTCCTCACCGGACACAGGACGAATAGTAAGCCTAAACCTTTTTTTCCTTTCTCTGTTAAGCACGTTCGAATGCCAAATTCCTACCATGTCGTACGCACAAAAAAGGGGTAGAGAGACGGCTCATTTTCTTTGAATTACGCGCACACCAAAACACGTGTGCTTTCCAAGAAGAAACTTTAAAAGACAATTTTATACAAACAGTAAAATGCTCATTTTCCTTAAATTACGCGCACACCAAAACACGTGTGCTTTCCAAGAAGAAACTTTAAAAGGCAATTTTATACAAACAGTAAACTGCTCATTTTCTTTGAATTACGTGCACAACAAAACACGTGTGCTTTCCAAGAAGAAACACTAAAAGACAATTTTATACAACAGTAAAATTAACATTTTCCTGTGCACAAACTCAAGTTTTTCATGGAGGAATTTACACAATTTAATTGAACCACGTTGAATAAATTGTTATGTTTATATGTATTTTTGAGTGCTGGATTTCTTACTTTTTGTGTTGGCTATTGGCGTATTTTACTCGTTCTTTCATGTTTAACGTTAAGAAGTCGTCAGTATCCCCACAAAACTATGAGGCATCAAATCTATTCGCGGATGTTCGTTATTTGCGAGTGTTTCTGGGCCGGTTGTATTTATTTTGTGTGTGATGTGCGAGAGAAGATGTATTGTAAAGAATTGAAGATGGTAGGGTATTATGGTATTTTGTTTTGGGTTAATTGTTAAGACGTGACATATCTATGCAAATAAATAATCGATATGGAGTGTCCATAGAATAAGTAAAGCTACACATGTCCCTAGTTGTGAATGTCACATCTCGTCAGGTTAAAAGAACCCAGCGAAATAGCAGGAGGCCGTGTGGAAGTCTTTTCGTTTCGTGCGTCCGTGTCAGAGAGAGAGAGAGAGAGAGAGAGAGAGAGAGAGAGCGTTTAGAGCAAGGCACGGCAGATTTAAACTTGGGCGTGTTTTCTTATCGTTCGCTACAAATTAAACATAAAATTTCATTTGTTTTTTCAGATGTTAACATTTGAGGTCATTGAAACGAGTCGGTGGCTTCATTCTTTTGTAAGATCATCTATTAAAACAAGTGGGAGCAATGCCCAGTGGATGCCATCACTAAATTATTACGTCATCACTTGATATTTATTGGAGGTAACCGGGCACAGTTAATGCCGTCACAAAGTTTAATATCCATGAAACCAGAGAGAGAGGGGGGGGGATTATTTATGACGTTTTATCGAACTGAACGGAAACCCAAACGATCACGGATTGTCTACTAGGTCTAGTATGCTACTAAAACTCTGCGGATCTTGTGTGAATTTCTTTGCTTGTCCGTTTGTTTACGTGCACATTGGATGACGTTATTATTGTCTAGTGATATACTCAAAACAGAAAACCGTGTTTTGTAAATGTGCGAGTATATTAAGGTGCATGTTTTGTTAGTTAGAGAGTGACTGTATTAACTGTATACATGAGTTCGATAAGTAGCATGTATATCTTGTCGCTATGTTTAGTAGTTCGTACGTTAACTCTTAAAAACTCATGGACAAAACACTTGTTTTATATTTAAAATCGGAGATCAAATACGCATATAAATTGAACGAAAAAGGATAAACCATTTTAGTGGCATAGTTGTAATCGGATAGCGTTTAACCATAAAGATTTTTTCTGAAAAGAAATAAATTGTCTTTGTCTATTTGAGGTTAAAAAAAACTCCCTTAACTTTGATCACTAATAATAAATCTGGATAATAACGCAAACCACCTTTCCCATCAAAACAACTTCCTTAAACCTATCACTAATTTTACGTCTAGGTTGTAACAGCGTCCCTTCCCGCAAAAAATAAAACAAGAAAGAAAGACGCGAAAAAAACAATATCTATCAATACAAAAATAATTATGTTTTATTGACAACTTTGTCAAGACAACGAAAAATTAAGTGTTTATTAAGAATGAGAGTTCACAGGGTCCAATAATGTTTTTGTTAAATAGGTGTTTTTCTGTAAGGAGTACTTGAATACACATATTAATGTGCGTATATTAGTGTGCCTTTTTTCCTAGTCCGAGAGTCTATGCGTGAACTGTGCATATGGTTTCAGAGTGTTAGAGTATATATCCTCTCGTTATGCTTATTGTGTGTGTAAATAAATATATGTGTATTATTTTTCCAGTCATAAAGTGTAATCCGTGAATAGTGTATATGCAGTCAGAGGGTAGGGTATATATGCTCTCGCTACGTTTATTAGTTTGTGAAAGTATATCATCATGCGTGTGTTTCATGTAGATGGCATTTTGTTCAAAAGGGTTTGGCCAGAATGTGTCATACGTGTCACACTGTGTTTGCTCGTATTGAGTGGTTTATTAGTAGAGACAAACGAGAGACGCGTGTTGTTGGTTTTAAAAATATACATGGAAGACTTTATTGAAGTGCGCATGCGCGGTTGTTACAAAACTAGAGTTGGTCACAAAACGAAACGATAACATCGTTACATCCCCCCTTTACCAATATTAAGATTATGATATTGAGCATATTCAATATATAATAAAAAGGTAAGGGCTAATTCAGGGTAGACTGCCTGAATAGCTACAGCGAAGCAGGGGATTATTCTGTCCCATGAATTGCTTGCTATAATTCTCTAGAAAATGTTCACAAGTTCATTTTTGATGGTGGTCGTACCATCCTGCCACTGCGAGTGTATTGTTGGGAGTCTCCTTGTGAAGACTGAGTTGTACATCCAGGTGGTTCTGCAAATGGTACATGCTTTGGCGTTTGTGGTGGGGTTGGCCTTATTGGAGCACTCCTAATATGCTGCCGGTTTCTCCGTAGCACATATCCGTTTGCAGTTTTTAGGAGATATGATCGGGGACCATCTGCTTGAGATACTACGGTTGCTAGGTCCCAGTTTCCCTGTGTAGGGTTTTGTGCTCTTACCCTCTGGCCAGGATATAAAGGTGGTAGGTCTTCCTTGAGTGCATGCTGGTCAAAATATTTCTTTTGCTTATGTTGCCTTTGTTTAAAAGCATCATATATTTGATCCTGATCTTGGTGGTTGTTTTCAATTTTGTTGCAATTGGATTCGAGTAGTTGTGCGGGGCTGGATATGGCGTTTGAGATAGGTGTGCAGCGCCAGTGCAACAATGCAATTTCGGGTGTTGTCCCAGATTGCTTGGCCTTTTTTAGGATGGTCTCGATGGTCCTTATCTGGTGCTCTATGAAACCATTTCCCTGTGGTCTTCGAGGTGAGGTGGTCTGATGGTTGAAACCCCATTCTGTGGCAAATTCGTGGTACAGGACGCTTGAGAAGTGCGGCCCGTTGTCACTAACCACTTTTGACGGTATGCCAAACTCCGCGAAGGTTTGGTGTGTTATTTTTACGATAACACTGCTTGGTGATTGGGCAGGTAACTGTTTGATGACAGGGTACTTGGAGTAGTAGTCTGTTATTAGCAGCCATTGATGTCCATGGAGCTCGAACAAGTCTGTTCCAACTACGTCCCATGGCTTTGTTGGAATGTCGTGCTGCAGAAGAGGCTCTGACATTTGTGATGGCTGATGTTGTTGACAGATGCTACATGAGCTTGTGAATTGCTCGATATCTCTGTTTATATTTTTCCAATAGACAGTGTCTTTTGCTAGGAGTTTGGTTTTCTCCTGTCCTAAGTGAGCAGTGTGGAGTTGCTGTAGGATATCTTCTTGGAGGGTCTGAGGAATGACAATTTGTTGTCCTTTAAGGATAAGGCCGTCACCAATTGATAGCTGATCTCTTAAGCTCCAGAATTCTCTGATATCGGTAGGCAGTTGCTTGATTGTCTCAGGCCATCCCGTGACAATGGTATCTCTTAGCTGGTTAAGCAGAGGGTCGGCTGTTGTGCAGTCTCTCAGTTTTTCAATGCGGTCAGCAGAGAAACGAATGGTGTCAACTCGAAAATCCAGATCGATAGGGTCCGAATTACCAGGTGATGGCAGGCGTGATAACCCATCAGCCAATATGTTTTCGGATCCCTTGTTGTAGGATAATCTGAAATTATATCCCTGTAGTTGGATAAGCATTCGTTGTAGGCGAGCTGGAGCTGAGGTGAGAGGTTTGTCAATGATCATGACAAGAGGTTTATGGTCAGTGATAATTTGGAAACCATGACCGTATACATATGTGTGGAATCTATGTGTGCCAAACACGATTGCCAGTAGTTCCCGCTCGATACATGCGTATCTTTGTTCTGTTTGTGTCAGAGTCTTGCTTGCGTATAAGACAGGCATTAAATTGCCAGCTGCGTCTGGTTGTAGAAGCGCTGCGCCTATTCCATGAAGACTTGCGTCACAGTGCATGTAGATTGGGCGCTTGGGGTCAAAGTAGTGAAGTAGGGATGTTTCAGATACTTCACTCTTCAGGTTTTTGAAAACCGTCTGGTGGTGTGGCTCCCATTGGAATTCTGACTCTTTGTGAAGTAAGTCCCGTAATACAGTGGTTTTTGAGCTGAAATCCTTAATAAAACGGGATAGGTATGTCATTACACCTAAGAACTGTTGCAGTTCTGTTTTATTGTGTGGTTCTGGCATTTCCTGTAGGTCTCGTACCTTTGCTGGGTCAGGTTTCATCCCAGTATGGGTGTATATATTTCCGAAGAAGGAGATTTCCTGGCGTTTTATCTCGCATTTCTTGGAATTCATTGTGAGGCCCTCTTGTGTGGCGACTTCCATGAGGTGCCTTAGGTTGTTGTCATGTTCGCGTTCTGTTGAGCCATATACAACAATATCATCCGCTATACCGCATGCTCCTGTGCACTTCTCAAGTATTCTGTCCATCTCAGGCTGGTAGATGTCTTGGCTCACGTTTAAACCAAATGGAAGTCTTTGGAAGCAGTACCTTCCAAATGGTGTTTGGAAAGTGGTCAGGATCTGGCTTTCCTGGTCAAGCTTTATAGACCAGTATCCTGCCTTAGCATCCAGTTTTGAGAAGTATTGTGCACCTGCAAACCGGTGATTGAGTTCCTCAACTGTTGGAATTTGATGATATAGCCGCATTAGGGCTTTGTTGAGTGCCCTTGGGTCTAAGCAGACCCTTATTGTGTTGTCGCGTTTGGTTACATATGTAAGGGAGCTTACCCAGTCTGTTGGCTCCTCAATACGACGAATGACATTCTGTGACTCCATCTTGCCTAGTTCAGCCTTGATCTTTTCACGCATGGCTTTTGGCGTTCTTCTCGGTGCGTCTATGTGGCATGGGATGTTAGGGTGTACAGTGAGCTTGTGTGTTTTCTTGAACTCGCCAATGCGGTCGAATCTGTCGGGGTGTAAACGCATCAGATCATCTATGCTGTTGATAGGTTGTTGCTGAACGGATATGGCACAGTTCATTGTCACAACGTTAAATGCTACAGATGTTGGCAGGCCCAGTATAGCTGGTCCTGGAGTGTTGACCACATAAAATTGAGTGTTGAGCCATGAGGAGTCCTTGTATTTGCACCTGATGTTTATGGTGCCATGGAATTTTATTTCAGTGTTGTTGTATGCTGTCAGTACGCATTTCGTTGGGTTTAGTGATCCAGGTATTGGGTTTCCGTCTTCGTTTATGGCGGAGGGGCACATACTGCGGAATATGCGTAAAGGTAGTGTGTTTGCTTGTGCACCTGTGTCTACCTTCAGTTTGAGGCTGTGCGTACCTGGGTGGTCTGTCAATATAACGTTGATATTGACAAATGCTTCATTTTGTGTTGTTTTTGTTTATGCAGTGGATGTTCACTGTTAATAGTGCTGAATGTGAGGTGCTCCATCGCCGCATGTAGGTTTGTTGTGGCTCGGTCGTCATGTTCAGCAACGCTGTCGACTTTTTGGCCTGTTTCATGTTGTCTGTGCCTTGACTGGCTACGGCTTTTGTGCCAGGATTTTCCTTGTTTCCTGGGTCTGAGTCTCACTGAGAAGCACAATTTGGCCCAATGGCCCATTTTTCCGCAGGAACTGCATATGTCGTTCTTGGCAGGGCAATGCTCCTTGCCAAAACGATGGTCCCGTCCACACTTTTTACATAAGTTGCTGGTATTTCTGTTGCCTTCCTGGCGTTCGCGACCACCGCGATTTATGGTGTCTATCTGTGACAGGCCATGTAGTTGGTGTATTCTGTTTATATACACGGCTGAAGCTCACTGAATTTCACAGCCTCTTCTATTGTGTAGCCCTTCGGTTTGTTTAACAGTTCTTTTTGTAAGTCCGGCATGGGCGTGTTGGCTATCAGTATTTCTACTAAACGTTCGTTCATTTCATGGGCTGTGAAGTCGCATTTCTTCGCCTGTAAGCGACACCTTTTTAGAAATATGTCGGTCGTCTCGGTAGGCTTTTGTTGGTATCTACCGAGTTCGAGCCTACATATACGGTGGTTGGTTGCCGGTTCCAGCTGCTCCATAAATGCGTTGAAAATTTTGTCGGCGTCTCTCCGGTCTTCGCTTGACAAAGACCAACTGTTGTATCTACGAATTCCTTCCTCGCCAGTTGCGAGTAGAACGATAGGCACTTTCTCTTCTTCTTTAGTTCCCTTCGCTGTGAAATAAAGTTCCAAACGTTGTTGGAATATCTTGAATGACTCTGCAATGTTAGGCGAAGAGTCCCAGTCAAGAATGGAAACTGGTATAGATATATTAGCCATAATAGTAGTAGTGTTGTTATGTGTGTGCGAGAGTTCTGTTCCGAGCTTCGACGAGCGTGTGTGCGTGAAGTTTTACGAAGTTTTGGTTCGAAAATAAAAAATATAATGTCTTACTTTTATCGTTGTTTTCTCTTATTTTTCTTTCTATCCCACCGCTGCCACCATGTCACACTATGTTTGCTCGTATTGAGTGGTTTATTAGTAGAGACAAACGAGAGACGCGTGTTGTTGGTTTTAAAAATATACATGGAAGACTTATTGAAGTGCGCATGCGCGGTTGTTATAAAACTAGAGTTGGTCACAAAACGAAACGATAACATAGTTACAATACGCACATATGTTGTCACTGAAAGAAAAAGAATGATGCACTTTTAGATAATGGGTGTTCTCCCATTATATCTCTTACGTTGACTCCTTTTGAAAATAATCATAAACCCTTAGAGCAGATTTTTAAAAATCGATTACGAAAAGCTAGCTCTAATAATACAGCGATTCTTATCAGCACTCCAGAAATATAAGTTTGAAGTGACATATATCCCATCCCGTGAGTCAGTAATTGCAGATACGGTTTCTTCATATCTAATTGATTATACACAAGAAATATCAGATACAGAATTTTTCACAGGCAAATGGACTTGCAGAAAGAAATATACAAACAACAAAAGCGATAATAAAAATTCTTTAAATTAAGAAGTACCCATACTTAGCAATGCTAGCATTAAGAACAATTCGTCTACAATTCACAATCAATAGACGTCACTTATTAAAAAAAGTGAAAAGTAATGAAACAACACATATTGACTATTATGAAAGTATATTTAATGAACAAAACAAGCAAACATAACACACAATACAACAACAATATTCACAAAACCAAACAATACGAGGAAGAAGTATTAGGCTTCCATCTGGATACAGAGAATAAATGAAAAAAACTTTTAAATAATCGGAGATGTTAGAAATTGGTAATTGTTGTGATATTCGTATACATTGATTGATGTCGATTAGACGAAGATACAAGGAGACTGAAGTTAAACACGTTTATTTACTTAGGTGTACAAACCGGAACTGCTGACGGTGAGCCCGAAACCGGAAGAGGGGATATGGGAAGGGAGTGGGAGGAGGGCTAGCTAGATTTCTATTGCTGATACTACAACAGTAATCTCCCCTTTATATCTCTTACCATTTATCTTGACTGCATCCTCCTACCACCCCACTAAAAAGTACATAGCAGGAGAAGCACCTCTATCTACTAAACGAGTCAGTTTCAATAAAGTCTTATAATCATCTGCGCGTGTCTGCTTTATTCCTTCCTGTTTAACCTTTGTAATTAAACATTTTCGTCTAATATAACAGACAGAAAACCGCCATATTTGTATTATTATAGTACGCGTGCATTTTATTAATTAATATTTCTTGCGTTTTAATTGATGGAAAGAAACTGCTGATTTAAGTTTTCGTCTGATCAAGAATCGATACGTAAAAAACAATATTCACTTCTGCTGATATTTCTAACAACATTTCTATTCCTAGGTCGATTGTCGCATGAACATCGAACATGTTTTATAATTTCCCTTCTGGAATAATTTATGAACGTCGTTTGACGATTTTTAAAATTATGCTTTGCTTCGTTTATTGACAAATTATGAACTTTATGAATTCTGAATGACCGTATTGCAGATCAAGGTGTGTAGATTGTAAGGCAGGCAATGTTTGATATTTTAATTTGATTTTTTCGTCTCCAATTGACGGAATTTTGAAGTGAAGATTTTTCGTTATTTTATCTGGAAGACTGGTTTGAATCCGAAGAGTTTTTTGACGAGTTGATGTTGTGTTGCTGAAAATATGTTATTTTGTCGAGTCGATTTGACGAGTCTAATATCGTGTTGTTTGCAATATGTATACAATTTAGAATTTGTATTGGGAATCATTATCTTTTCAAATGCCTGTTTATCAGTGCAGATTTAGTGTTTTGCTGGGCTAGTTATCGCGTGATTATTCGTATTTGATTCCAGAGTTGAACCGCTTGTTCAAGCGTCAAGGTTTTCTTTTTATTCGGATTGTAGTTTATTTAAAGTAAAATGCATGAATATTTTTTATTCCCACGTGGTAAAAAGAAAACGGCGTCATATTGACGCGATTTTCTTGTCTATTAATTTTTTCACTTGCGTTTTCATTTAAAATGGCGTCTTTTTAACCTTCAACTGATTCTCCAAAGAATTTGACTTAATTCCTTTCAGTTCAGTTCAGTTCAGCGTGAAGTTTGTGTCCTTATTTGCTTTAATTTCTGCAGACAATTTATTTTAAGTTCATTTCATACGATTTTCAATAGTTGAAACAAATCCGTTCATTCATTTTTCTTATTCAGTTATTTTGTTATTTTCTAACCAAAATGTTAAAAAAAAGTCTGTGTCAAATAAATCGTTTGTAATACGAACATTTTTAGTTTTTTTGGTAGTAATAATTTCACCTTCGAATTTAATTTTTTCACCAGTCACCGCTCTGGCTATTTTGTTGGTTCTTAGGATGGTCGGTTTATCAAACCTTCTCCATGTATGCATTTTGATAATCGACACGTCTGAACCAGAATCTAATTGTAACTTGACACTTTTATTCAGGATTGTAACCTGTACATATTTTCGTATAATTCTGCTGCCATGTTTGTTCGTTTTTGTTGTGGTGGCAACCACTCATTTGCATATACGAATAACGTTACACTATAAATGGCAAGCCTAGGTTGGCCTTAGGTGTGTTATCTAAATGCCACCGGAAGTGACGCCGAAGAGCGTACATGTCCTCCCACCAATACTCTCTGACTCGACACCTTCATTTGTACATACTGTAAATATACCTTTTCTTTAATACACTTATTATTGCATTCTCCGTGTTGTTTGCGTTTTCATTGTATTCTTCACTAATTGTGGTTCAACCTTGCAACCACAACAGTTGGCGACGAGATATGAAGCGTCAAATATAACAGTTTACGAAGAACTATTTAAAAAAAGAAGTACAATGCAAAGTGTTGACGAGCAAACGGATTTTACGCTAAAGAAAAGTTTTCAACTTAAGTGAAAAAAAAAAAAAATCGAACGTGGCAAAAGCGACAATTTACGCCGTTTTCTGGGAATCCGACTTACAAACGAATGTAAAAGTGAATTTTTTGTTTTGTCGCTAAACGACAAATCTGTTTTGTATTACTAAAGGACCAACTTGCAAACGAAAAGCGGATTTTGTTCTGTCGCAAAACGACAGGTCAGACTCGTATTACGAAAAGCAAGGAAGTAACCTACGAAAAAAAAAAGAAGTTCACCGGTGGATTCTAATTACTGCTCCCCGTTAGCAAAACAACAACTAAAGGAATCTTTTAATTAATAATTTGTTTGGCGGCGGTACTAAAAGGAAATACCATAGCTAAAAATTAAATCTCAAGGAAAGGATTTTTTTTTTAAAAAGTTGTCACTGGATAACGGATAATACAGTAAAACGTCACAAAAAAAAAAAAAGAAAAAAAAGTAAAATGGAAGAATTATCAAAAATGTTCATGCAATTTTTACAGGCACAAGCTGACCGCGAGGAAAGACAAAATCAGGCACAAGTTGACCGCGAGGAAAGACAAAATCAGGCACAAGCTGACCGCGAGGAAAGACAAAATGAACGTTTAGAAAAAAGCGAGGAAAGACAAAATGAACGTTTTGCAAAAACACTGGAACTACTAAAGAGTAATCGAGAAAATGTCGACAGTGTTAATTTCTCCCATACAACTATCTTTAATAGTATGGACACATTTAATTATGTGCCGGAGGAAGGAAATACTTTTGAAGCATACTATACAAGATACGAGGATGTCTTTAAACTGGACTGCAAAAATTGGCCAAATAGCCAGAAAGTGAGCCTTTTACTCAGGAAATTGGGTACATCAGAACACAGCAAATTCATAGATTACATATTACCTAAAAAAACTGCGGAATTAGAGTTCATGGAAGCTGTGAAATTACTAAAAGAATTATTTAATCCAAATGTATCTCTTTTTCATAAAAGATGGCTGTGCATGAATCTAAGAAAGATGGACAACCAAGATTATTTGACATACGCATCAGTTGTCAATAAAAACTGCGATAATTTTAAGCTTGCGGAACTAACGGTAGAAGATTTTAAATGTCTAATCTTCGCACAAGGGTTAGTTTCCACGAAAAATGCAGAAATACGCAGACGAGTGTTATCTAAGCTGGAATCTGAGCACGATTTAACCCTCCAGAAACTAGCAGAGGACTGTGAAAGGGCCATTACACTAAAAAAGGATTCAAAAAATATAGAAGAATCCGGAGTGGCATATGTAAGAAAAGTTAGAAAACCATACACACCAACCAAGAACTTTACAAAGAAAAGCAATCAAAATGGAACGGGATATTACAATCCTAATAACCATAAATATAGGACAGAATATAACAAGCCTCTTCCTAGATATAACTGTAAGAGATGTGCAGAAAAGCATTGGGAATCAGATTGTCCTTATAAGAAGAAAAAATGCTACATTTGTAAGAAGGTGGGACACAAAAGCGATTGCTGCAGATATAAAGATTACACCAGAAAGAGAGTACAGCAAACAAAATCAAATACAAAATTAGACAAAGATCGGCGAAAATACGTAAAAGTGGAAATATTTAAAACACCAATAAAGTTACAACTCGACTCCGGCTCCGATATTTCTATTATAAACCTGAATACATGGAAAAAGTTGGGTAAAAAAACAACAATGATGAAAACGAGTAAATCAGCCCGGACGGTAACTGGTGGAGGTATAAAATTTGAAGGAGAAGTTGTTCTTCCGATAAAATTAAAAGGGATTACGAAGAAATTAAAAATATTCGTACTGAAAAATAGTGAAAATCTTTTTGGAATAGATTCAATTGAGAAATTTGGTCTATGGGATAAGCCAATCAATACATTCTGTAAAAAAATAGAATGTTCTTCTCCAACAACAGTAAATATAAAAGACGATTTAAAAGAATTATTTCCTGAAGCATTCACGACTAACTTAGGTCGCTGTAATAAATTCAAGGCCTCGTTTGAACTTAAAGAAAACGCCAGCCCAATTTTTAGAAAAAAGCGAAACGTTCCGTTCGCTGGGTTGGAAAAAATTAATAAAGAATTAGATAGAATTCCTGTCTGTTCCAATCTATCAAAAATAGAACACAGCGAGTGGGCAGATCCCACCGTATACGTAAAGAAAAAGAATGACGAAGTTAGAGTGTGCGCAAATTTTTCGACCGGGGTCAACTCCCTATTAAAAGATCACCATTACCCTCTACCAAGGGAACACCAACAGAAAAAGCTTTGCAACAATTCTTGCAAGTTTATAGGATCACACCACATCCTAGTACACCATCAAACATATCACCAGCTGATCTAATGTTTGCCAGAAAGGTAAAATCAGCGTTTGATAAACTGTTGCCAAGACAGGCAATTATCCGAAACACTACACACACGAGAAGAAAGAAATATAACTCGGGAGATCGAGTATATTTTAAGTGCTACAAGAATAACACATCTTACTGGGAATGTGGAGTAGTGGATAAACGCATTGGTGATTGTACATATATGATTAAAGGTCCACAGAGTATACATAAAAGGCACCTAAATCAGATAAAAAAACGTCATATCCAAGATGATGATTATACGACAACAGTCGAAGAGGAGGAAACCATAGATGTCATATACGAATCCTTTAATTTGGAACCGCCTCAATATACACCTGAACCCCGAAGATCAGGTAGGAAAAGAAAATTTAATGAACCATTGATGGTAAACCCAAAAAGAAAAAGATATTGAAATCTGTGTGACTTCAAATCTTGGGAGGGGGGTGCTGTGGTGGCAACCACTCATTTGCATATACGAATAACGTTACACTATAAATGGCAAGCCTAGGTTGGCCTTAGGTGTGTTATCTAAATGCCATCAGAAGTGACGCCGAAGAGCGTACATGTCCTCCCACCAAGACTCTCTGACTCGACACCTTCATTTGTACATACTGTAAATATACCTTTTCTTTAATACACTTATTATTGCATTCTCTGTGTTGTTTGCGTCTTCATTGTATTCCTCACTAATTGTGGTTCAACCTTGCAACCACAACAGTTTTGTAGTCGAACATTTTTAGAGCCTGCCAAATTTACACAATCTATTTTGTATAGATACTATCGGATTGACATCCTAATAACTAAGGGGAGACAAGTACGACCTTTCTTTCAATTTGACTCAGCCCTTTTTTCGGCAAATCACGTTGACAGAGGTCTCCGACCAATCACAGACCAGAGAGCATGCGTGACCACGCGTGATTTGAGCGATATAAAAGAAGATACGCCTTTCTTTTCCGCCTCTTTTTACCCGCTTCCCAGCAAGTAACAGGTCTTGTCAACAAAGTCTTTCTTTCCTTACGACCAGCGATTAAGAAATCCCATCAGAATGACTCGAAGGGGCATGGGGCAGGAAAGCCCTGCCGACTGCTGTCTAACAGTAACTACACGCCGTCTCCCCGTTCCTCCTCACCGTACACAGGACAAATTGTAAGCCTAACCTTTTTTCTTTCTCTGTTCGTTCAAACGCCAAATTCCTACCCTTTCGTACCCGGCAAAAACAGGGGTACAGAGACGGCTCAATTTCCTTAATTTACGCGCACACTAAAACACGTGTGCTTTACAAGAAAAAACTTTAAAAGACAATTTTATACAAACAGTAAAATGAACATTTTCCTGTGCACACAACTCAAGTTTTTAATTGTGGAATTTACACAATTTAATTGAACCACGTTGAATAAATTGTTATGTTTATATGTATTTTTGAGTGATTGCTTTCTTACTTTTTGTGTTGGTTATTGGCGTATTTTTACTCGTTCTTTCATGTTTAACGTTAAGAAGTCGTCAGAACCCCCACAATACTCATACCTTCTGAAATATGAAGCGAATAATTTATCCTCGTCTGTTAAATATGTGAAATTGTCAATTGCCCTTCAAACGGCATTCTGAGAAAAAGCATATTCGTTCTACGTATTTTGACCCCATGCGATTTTGTCTGCATTCTGTTGATTGGTTTCTGTTTGTTGTTCTTTTTTGTAATTTTTCGTCGGCTTCTTTTTTTGCTCCTAAAGTCTTTCTTCTGCTTTTTTTTGTTCCAAAAGTCTTTCATCGGCTTCTTTTTTGTTCCAAAAGTCTTTCTTCTGCTTTTTTTTGTTCCAAAAGTCTTTCATCGGCTTTTTTTTGTTCCAAAAGTCTTTCTTCTGCTTTTTTTTGTTCCAAAAGTCTTTCATCGGCTTTTTTTTGTTCCAAAAGTCTTTCTTCTGCTTTTTTTTGTTCCAAAAGTCTTTCATCGGCTTTTTTTTGTTCCAAAAGTCTTTCTTCTGCTTTTTTTTGTTCCAAAAGTCTTTCATCGGCTTTTTTTTGTTCCAAAAGTCTTTCTTCTGCTTTTTTTTGTTCCAAAAGTCTTTCATCGGCTTTTTTTTGTTCCAAAAGTCTTTCATCGGCTTCTTTTTGTTCTAGTAGTTTTTCCCAAGATTTTTGTTGCTGTTCCAGCTTGACCACGCGAGATTTGACCCCTTATAAAAGCAGCAGCAGATTTTCGTCTCTCGTTCTCTGTTTTCTAGACAACACACACAAGATCATCGTTGTCACCCTCCCCTCGATCGAGAAGAAGGGGTCGCAAGTAAAAAAGTAGGTACAATCCTTAAATTCCTACCTTGAATGTTATAAATGAGACATTCGGATGTCAATGTCACGAATGAGATTTTCAGGCATCTTTTTCACGAATGCGAAATGTTGAGATCCTCTCACTTACCCCTCTCGTCTAACGTGCCACATTATCTTTTGTTTCTTTTTTGAGGGGGTAGTAAGTCACATGTTTAGACTACTCTTTGTGAGACGTCTTTTTCTCTTTTTTTGTTGGTTTTAGTAGATTGAAAAAAGGGAGAAAACAAAACTTTATGATCTTAATTCATAAACATAAATAACAAAACGCCTGCAAAGAACAACAAAAAGGCGATGTTCACCGTAACAAGGGTTTTATTAATTGTTTAAATTAAATAAAACAAAAAACAGTTCCTCTCCTCCCTCGGAGATTTCTTTAAAAAAGGGGCTGGAATTGCGTCTTATATTTCCGAGACAAGAATAATGGGCAATTGCATATTCAGAGTTTTGACAAACAAACAAATGAAATTCCTTTGACCGACACGTACATTTAAAGTTTTTTTAATTGGCTGAGAGAGTTTCTGTCAATCCCTGGGGTTGTGTCGAAAATTGTTAGTTGTCGGCTAAGGAATAGATATTTTTTAAAATGTCGATCTGGACGGATGTGGTATCATTCTTCCCGTCCGACTCGATACCAGCGGTAATTCCGTCGCTCTAGCCTTTTTTTTGTAAAAAGAGGATAAGAATTATTTTTCTATTTTGGCCGCTGGGTGAGCTGCCAAAATGGGGCAAAATATGTGGATATAACATGAACAAAGAACAAAACAAACACACATATTACAATTGCCACCAAGAGACAAACGAAACGTTTTCAGGCTCGAACATACACACGCATTCTAGCAAACACTCATGTAACGAACGCAAGATTTATTATAAAAAATAAATTGTTTTTTATATGAATGTTTTTACGCTAAATGTTATTTTTAGTAAATGCTACTATTGTTTTTATTTCCGTTTTCGTTTCGTTCGTTTCAGTATAGTAATAATAATGTTTTCTTTCTTCCATTTGTTTGTTCGGTTAAGTTTGGTTAACACGTGGATGAATAATCTTATATTTTACATTCTGTGCGTAACGCAAATAGGTCAGAAATCGCTTAGTAAAACCCAATTATAATTCCTTAATAATATTTCCCTTAGAATGATGTGTGATCCGAATAGCAATATTTACACCAATAATATTGTACTAAGTCCCTTTAATTAATAAAGGCTCTTCCATAGTAAACGCACCAGACAACATGTGGGACTCTCAAACGACATGTTGTCATACTCATTGGGGAGGAGTAAGTTTATTGCTTACTGCCTGAGGCGCCCCTACCGGGGAATGCCGACGGGGCTGCCCAGGCAATTTTTAAACTCCACTTTCCCGACCTTGGGTCACATCTTACTTGTGGGAGTAAGATAAAAACTGGCCTTGTGCCTTACCCCTGGAGAGGAGTAAATCAATACCCATGTATATTTAACTAAACAACCTCCTCTATGTTTCTTTGTCTACTCCCGGCATGCACTATAAGCTTCGTTCTAAGTCTGAATAACACCTGACTCTCGCCAGTATGCTTTTTCTTTCTCATACACTTGTGTTCTCTTGACTTTTTAAATACATCATAATGTAAGATAGTGGCAGCGAGGATGTAAAACACGTTTAAAAAGTCGAAATATACAAAGTTATCGTCGAAACGAGCAACGGGTGAAGTTTTATCCCTCTTCCCAAGCGACAAGTTGAAGTCAATAACAGTAGTACTACTACTACTACTACTACTACTACTACTACTACTACTACTACTACTACTACTACTACTACTACAAAACGACCATCGTGCGAAAAGAGATGGCGGAAAGTATCGAACAACAATAATGCCGCCAAGTCGTTTGGATGCTAAAACAAACCCCTCTGAAGTTTGGAAATTATGCAAACACATTTGGAATAACTACTGTATTATCAGTAAACTAGCAGACCAGGATAAACTGTACCAAATAGCGTTGTCCCTAGACGCAGTCGGACCAGACGCCCACAATATCCGCAATGGCATTTAATTTGCCCTCAGCGAAAACAAAGATGACGTCGATACGATGATAGCCAAATTCGACCAACACTTCATAGAACAGACGAATGAGACCTATAAACGATACCTTTTCGACAAAAGAGACCAAAAACCAGGTGGAACTATCGACTCGTACATTACGGTACTAGGCAACTTAGAGAGATCGTACAATTTTTGTGAATATCTACATGATACTCTGCTACACGACCATGTCGTATTAGGCGTAAGAGATAACCATGCCCGTAAAAGATTGCTGCAAAATACGGCGTTTAAATTTCTAACAAAGTGTTGACATATGCCGTGGCTGCGAAACAACGGATACATAGCTGGAAATAATTAATCTTGAGCAACAAGAACATATTAACAAAGTCCAAGGCCCAGGTTACAAAAAAGAGAAACAAAAGTACGGACAAATAGATTGTTATTTCTGTGGCAAAAGAAAAGAAGCTTGTCTTGCATGGGGCCAGAAATACAACCTTTGCAGTTAAAAAATCCACTTTTCGTTGAAATGCCCGGAGAAACGGTCTTCCCACTGCTTTGGACTCCGTCGGACCACGTGTAGATTAAATTAAGATGTTAAAGACAAATAAAGAAGAAAGAAAGAAAACATTAAAAACTTAGAAAGTAAGCGAAGGAATGAGAAAGCTAAACAACATAAGAATGTTCTTTTATAAAATTAATAAAAGGAAAACATTCATATTTAACAGAACAATTTATTTAACAAACATAATTGTAAGCGTAAATATATGCGAGCGTGTAATGTCTTTGTGTGGCAAATTTGTAAATGGTGTATGTGTGAAGAAAAGTTTCGTTTGGATTAAAAGAGATTCTTAAAGAAATGTTTCTTTGGATTAAAGATGCTTGAAGAAAGGGATTACCTTTTTTCCTACCTCCACACTGCTCGTTCGAGCTAGTGTGGCGGGGGGGGAGTAGACGAGAGTTCTTTGGGTACGTTCGTCCCAAAACGGGGAGAGAAAACAAGAGAAAGAGGAAGGAACGCGTGCCCTTTTATATACCCAAAATCACGTGTGGTCAAGTTGGAGTACAGTTTGATTTCCTTTCATCGGGTTTTCAACCTTTGCACATTTTACATTCGTGGCTGAACTACGTGTAGGTAACGTTCAGTGTCTTACTACCACAATTATAAAAGACGCTAGAAAATAAACAGGTAAAATTTTAAGTCGACTGTGCTGCTACTGGTAATGTAATTCCACTAAAATACGTACGCGATGTAAGTTTACAACCAGCGTCTAAAGAATTACAGATTTTGAATACAATCGAACTCGTACCGCTCGCCAGATGCAGGATTACATTGCCCAAAAACACGAAAAAGTACTCTGTTGAGTTCACGGTGGTTAAAGAGGAGGTAACCCCATTGCTAGGAAAACGGGCTAGTGAACAGATGAACTTAATAATAGTACATTATGACACCATTGCAAACGTTCACTCAAACCCGGTCTGTAAGCGACTGATGAGAGAGTTTTTTAAGGATCCTGGTCGAGTGCACCTACAAGTGGATCCAACCATAACACCTCATACTATGGGGTAGTATACAAGTATCGATGATTCTTCGAGTCAACAAGGAATTAAAAAAGTTTGAAAACCTCATACGACCCCAATCGGACGTATACAAGTATCGATGATTCTTCGAGTCAACAAGTGTAGTGTTACTGCACCGGATTCACCGGTGGGGGGACGAGTTACGGCCCCTTGCGATGACTCAGTTAGAATGTAATTTGACCGCCAATAAACCTTGTTATTTATCCTATACTTCTCTCCGTCTTACTACTTACTTAACCCAGCCGATAACATTACATGGTGTCAGAAGTGGGATACAATTTGTGGAGACCAAAAACAAACAAAGTAAAAGATCGGATATCGTAGTAAGAAAAACAAAGGATTTCTAAGAGAAAGAAAATTCTACTATCGATAAACAAACGAGTTACGGAAAACGGTCCCACAAACAAAAAAAAGTAAGAAAAGAGAGAACAGTGAGTACAGAAATTTGTTTTTTTCATATATATCGTATACTTTTGAAAAATGCCTCACACGGACATAAAGCAATATTCTGCTAATATACCACCCCCGAACGAATGACTCTCGTTGGAAATGTTGCTAATAACTGGCGAAAATTTAAATGAAATTTTCTCAATTATTCTCAATTATTCGATCGCTAGTAGATTGTGTGCCAGTTGACACGGTTAAGATTCGGATAAAAATTGTTGTTTGGGATAAATACAATTTAGGCGCGCAGTGTGAATATAATTGTATTGGCGCGTGAAAGATAAAAAATAACGCCCACGCAAATTCCGGCGTGACCTTATATATTAAATCAACTCAAAACGAGCGGACGTAGTAGGGAGCACACCACGTGATATTTCTGTCCAATGGGATTTCTCCAAAGACATTTTTCTAAACTTTTCTCCTTAAGCTCGCTGGAGCCTGTCCAAATAGTATTTAAGCACACACAAACATCAAACTCTCTCTCTCAACTGACTCTTCATTCGGAGGTTACACGCGTCTTACTATCACTCTTCCATTTCACCTTTCGCGCGCTTCATACAATTTCACAGGCGAACATTACCTATTGCCTCTCTTAACATTTTATGGCATATGAGCATTTCAACAAAACAAAAGACATTCTCCTTTTTACTTACCCTGAAACTAAAGAAAGGACTTCTGAACTCATTACAAAAGGAAATATGTTCTATTTGTTAATGGTTTATTTCAGTGAATAAACTTCCGTTGGTTTTGCATGTAAGTCTTCTTATTATTATTTTTATTTGTGGAGGAAGTTATCACCAAAAAAAGGCATGACGACCACCACAAATTGGTGACCCAGACTTAGAAAATTGCATGCACAACGGAATCTCCTTATAAGCTACACGCGGTTTCCTAACCTACTGGCGATATCATGCGTGCGGTAACACTCAAAGGAAATAAAAAGACGATGCGAATCTCAAGGGATGATACAAGCCGTCAGACGAAGCGTGGATCTCAGTACAATATAGCAACAAATTAGCGAGTTATGCCGATAGTCGCTATTAAATCGAAATTAAACAAATCAACCGACAGTTTAAAGGCTTTAAAATCATTTTCAAACGAAAAACAGAAAAATGGAAGCTCCCCGCGTTGAAACACCTCTAGCTACATTAACGCTAAATATTCCAGCTTTTAATCCCACCAATATAAAGACGTGGTTTATCCAGATCCAGGCCCTTTTCGACGCAAAACGGATTACGTCTCAGCGAACCAAGTATTGTTATTTGGTTGAAAAACTCCCGGCAGACGTCGTCGAGGAAGTGACTGATTTATTGGAGAACGTACCAGAAAATAATCCATACGATGAACTTAAGGAGGCTATTTTGAGACGGACTGGCTTATCAAATGAGACAATGTTACGCAATCTCTTCACCCAAGTAGAATTGGGAGATCGCACACCGTCGCAACTTTTACGATACATGCGATCATTGCTAGGAGACAACAACATGTCCGAAACTATAATGAGAAGTTTGTGGCTGGAAAAACTCCCAGACACAACAGTACAAATTCTGGCACCCACAACGGAAAAGACAAGCACTGTAAAGCTCGCCGACATGGCAGACCGAATTCATGAAAATCTGAGGCGCCGCAAAGTAAACTCAGCACAAGCACAGCCAAAACAGACGAGAGATGACGAAGTGGCCGGACTAAAAACTACGGTCGAAAATCTCACTCGTAAATTGCAGGAATTAATGCAAATAAACCGTCGTTACTCATTTAATAATTGACCTAACTACCGAAAACAAAGTTTTAGCAGAGGTCGAAGCAACACACGAGAACGAGCGAACGAAATCTGTTTTTACCACAAAAAATTCGGCACAGAAGCGAGGCGTTGCACTTTTGAAAACAAGAATCCGGGAAACGATCATTCCAGCCAGTAGTGACGACAACTGTTGCTGGATTTTCCACTAAAGGTCGTCTATTTATCATTCGTGACAGTAATCACGGATATAACTTCTTAATAGACACCGGAGCCGAAATAAGCGTGATACCAGCGCTAGGTAAACAGAAAGCTACTCCACAGCCTTACCACCTCCAGGCAGCTAATGGCACACAAATACCGACATACGGTGAAAAGTACTTAAGCGTCAATCTCGGCTTACGTCCCACATTTTCGTGGATTTTTACCATAGCCAACGTGACGACACCAATATTAGGAGCAGATTTCCTAGCACGATTTAATCTATCAGTAGACATGACTAATCGCACACTGACTGATAACCAAACAAAAGTCGTAATTAAAAGTATCACAAGATACCAGTCTACTGGGATTAGTTCTGCCTTTCCTGAAGAGACGTACATTCGTCGGCTTTGTCAAAAATACAACAAGGAATTATTCGACCTTCCAAAAGTGCGTGGTCATCTCCTCTACATATGGTACAGAAATCAGACGCGACAACATGGCGTCCTTGCGGCGATTTCAGGAGATTAAATGCACAAACTGTACCGGATAAATACCCTATCCCACACGAAGCAGATACTTCATATCAGACATCGGTATTTTTAGCAACTATCGGGGAGGATAGTTACGATATATATGAAGGGTTGAAGTTTAACTCTGAGGAAGAAAAGACGGACCTAGAGAAGGTTATGAAGAAGTTTGAGGATTTTTTCGTGGGCGAAACGCAAGAAGCTTACGAATCCTATACATTCCATTTTCGCAAGCAAGAAGTATCGGAAGGTATCGAGACCTATATAGCTGCTCTTCGACAACTTGCAAAGAACTGCAATTTCGGACAGCTAATGGATAGGCTTATTCGAGACCAAGTCGTTGTCGGAGTTCGAAGCGATACCGCCAGAGAAAAGTTACTGTCTGATAAACAGCTTACTCTAAACAAGTGCCTACAAATAGGTAGAGCCTACGAAACTTCGAAACAACACGCAGGCCATTTCCTCCGGTGCCGATGCAGCGGATTCTCAAATAAACCGGGTTACGAAGCGAACCTACAAGACAAACTTCACTAAACAACCACATCCGAAATCGAAAATGCCTAGCAAATGCACACGCTGTGGGAAATTTCCATTCCACAATAGAAATGACTGCCCAGCAAAAGATGCATGCTGCAGAATTTGTTCGCAGAAAGGGCATTATGCAAAATTTTGCAGAACCGATAAGGCGAAGGTTAGAGAAATAAGAGAGGAAGAAGAAAATCATTTTTTAGGTTCTGTCACTCTCGACAATATAGGTACAATTACCACTGAGGATAATACAAATTCGCAGGCTAAAATCAAGATCACCACTAAGCCCTGTACCAAAATTATGAATTTTAGGCTGGATACAGGTGCAGATGTGACCGTAATCCCGGACCGGTTCTTTAGGAAAAATTCCCCACTCATCCAAACCACAAACAAAAGACTGTACGGACCGGGTCATCATGAGATAAACCTCATAGGATGTGTGAAGGCCAAACTGGCCACGGAAAAAGTAAGCTCGCAACAAGACCTTTATGTTATAGAGAGTCGGCAAGAACCTCTACTGGGAGGACCAGCAATCAAAGTCCTCAACCTGCTGAAAGCAGTTAATAGAGTGACAAGCAAAGGGCACCAGTATAAGAAAGAGTTCCCAGAACTGTTCACAGGCCTAGGGAAATTGGAACATGTGTATGTAGGGAACATTAACATGAAGGGGGCTTACTTGCGAAACGTCCTCATATTTGTCTGTCTTGTGCGGTGCGAGTGAAAGAAAGAAATCCAACATGGCGTCCATGGATGTTTATTACATACAGTTCACGCAAAATCTCGTAATGTCTTGTTGCACGCATGGAAATTAGGTGTGCCTCAGTATAATAAAGGCAGGGTCTCGTACCGTCGGGGGGACTTGGTGTGAAGCAAGTGCACGTAACGAACGGCGAGAGCTGCTTTGAAAGTTAACAGAGTTATTTGCGACCTTCGTTATTACTACAAGGTGTTTGCTTCCTGTGGGGTAGCCACCTGAGAGAAGCTGGTTTCTCCGTTCCTTAGGTGCAGATTACTTTTGTTGCGTCGGTGTAGTCCTGAATCTGTCTTAACTAGGACTGACCTTGGTGACAGAGTTTTACTTACTACGAGACCCGCTTTTATAATATCGAGTCACACCTAATTTCCATACGTGCAACGAGACTTTGCGAGATTTTGCGTGAACTGTATGTAATAAACATTCAGAGACGCCATGTTGGATTTCTTTCTTTCACCCGCAGCGCACAGGACAGGCAAACTCGAGGACGTTTCACAAGTAAGCCCTCTTCATGTTCATGTTCCCTACACACCTTACCACGTTCCCCTCGATATGGATATATGTATAGCTGTGATGATGACTCCACAGGTCTTCCCAGTAACCAAAGAAACATCCCACTAGAGAGTTCCAGAGGTTCTGACCAAGGGAAATATACAAGAAGCGGTCGACAAGTTCGACCACCTAAAAGACTGGGCACATGTTCGTCTTTTCTCACAGTCCGTTTTTCACAACTTTTTACTGACCAGTTTTTTTTTCTTTTTTCGGTGTACACTTACCTCTCAGGCTGCTAGAGAATTCCGGGGTTTTTGGAAGTTTTTTTCAAATATTTTACATTTTAGGAGGGGGGATCAGTTTCCAATGTAAATTCAACGTAGACTGATCCCCCTCAGTTTGACCATCTCAATTTTTTTAAAAATCTTTTTCGGCGTATAATTACCTATCATGTCAATAGAGAATTCCGGTGTTTTCGGAAAGAAATTTTTTTAAATTGAGATTTTAGGACGGGGGATCAGTTTTCAATGTAAATTCAACGTAGACTGATCCCCCTCTTTTTGACCATCTTAATTTTTAAAAAAATCTTTTTTGGTGTACAATTACTTATCATGTCGCGAGAGAATTCCGGGTTTTTTGGAAAGAAATTTAAAAAAATTGAGATTTTAAGACGTAAACAGTTGCGAAAAGCGGACTATGGTAACAGGCGAACAAGACTGATCCCCCGTCTTAAAATCTTTTTTTTTTTAATTTCTTTCCAAAAACCCCGGAATTCTATCGCAACATGATAGGTAATTGTAAGCAGATGAATAATTTTAAAAATTTGAGATGGTCAAAAAGAGGGGGATCAGTCTACGTTGAATTTAAATTGAAAACTGATCCCCCGTCTTAAAATCTCAATTTAAAAAAATTTCTTTCCGAAAACACCGGAATTCTCTATTGACATGATAGGTAATTATACACCGAAAAAGATTTTTTTTAAATTTGAGATGGTCAAAAAGAGGGGGATCAGTCTACGTTGAATTTACATTGGAAACTGATCCCCCCTCCTAAAATGTAAAATATATGAAAAAAAACTTCCAAAAACCCCGGAATTCTCTAGCAGCCTGATAGGTAAGTGTACACCGAAAAAAGAAAAAAAAACTGGTCAGTAAAAAGTTGTGAAAAACGGACTGTGAGAAAAGACGAACATGTGCCAAAGACTGTCCTTGTAAAGAACTTTACAACCGAAAGGGGTATGTAGTGTTACTGCACCGGATTCACCGGTAAGGGGACGAGTTACGGCCCCTGGCGATGACTCAGTTAGAATGTACTTTGACCGCCAATAAACCTTGTTATTTATCCTATACGTCTCTCCGTCTTACTACTTACCTAACCCAGCCGATAACATTACAACAAAGAATTTTAAAAAGTTTGAAACCCCTAGAGTTATCAGCCCTATCGAAGAACCAAATCTGAAGATTAGGGACGGGCCAGAATTTATTTGTTTTCATTTTAAAAGAGCTTCAATATTGTAAGAGGGCAACAACTTTCTTTTTTCCCACTAACCCATACAGAGTCTTTTTGAACAAATTTCAGAATTGTCTCCATTTTAAAAAACAAAAACAAGAGAAAAAATTTTCTAATTTAAATTTTTAAACAGTTTGTCTTGAAATTAAAAAAATATATATACTGTTTATTTTCCCAAATTTGATTTTTTCTATAAAAATACTGTTTATTTTCACAAATTTTAATTTCTTCCATAAAGGTTCTATTAATTAATTGAATTTGCATTACTTCTTATTAAATGTTGTTTGTTTTTTAAATTTTTCGGAGAAATTACGTACTTAAAAGTGAAACAAAAAGAGAGTTGTGGGTCCCTTACACTATTGGGTAAATTTATAGAAGTGCACCTTTCGTATTTCGACCCCTAAAAAAAAAAAGTTTCTACTTTTTTGGGCAAATTACATATAAACAGCCTCAACAAATATCCGCTATGAAAAAAAATTATGAAAATTTTTATGATTTTAGGAGGGGGGGTCACTTTCCTATATAAGTTATACGTAAAGTGAGCACGCATTTGTTGGCCACCGAATCTCACCACTCATATTTCGACCCCTAAAAAAAAAGTTTCTACTTTTTTGGACAAATTACATGTAAACAGCCTCAACAAATATCCGCGCGCGCGGATATTTGTTGAGGCTGTTTACATGTAATTTGTCCAAAAAAGTAGAAACTTTTTTTTTAGGGGTCGAAATATGAGTGGTGAGATTCGGTGGCCAACAAATGCGTGCTCACTTTACGTATAACTTATATAGGAAAGTGATCCCCCCACCACTCTTAACATCTAAAATAATAAAAAATTTCATTTTTTTTTTTTCATAGCGGATATTTGTTATGGATGGCTGTTTACATGTAATTTGCCAAAAAAAGTAGAAACTTTTTTTTTAGGGGTCGAAACACAAGAGGTGAGATTCTGTGGCCAAGAAATGGGTGCTCACTTTACGTATAACTTATTATAGGAAAGTGACCCCCCTCCTAAAATCTAAAGTAATAAAAATTTTCATAATTTTTTTCATAGCGGATATTTGTTGAGGCTGTTTACATGTAATTTGCCCAAAAAAGTAGGATACTTTTTTTTTTAGTGGTCGAAATACGAAAGGTGCACTTCTATAAATTTACCCACTATTGGAGCTCTTCTAAAATGAAAACATATAAATTTCAGTCCGTCCCTAATCTGCAGAAGTACCCAAAACTTTTTATCAGATATGAAGAAACAAACAGAAGAAAGAAAAACAAGTTTTTTTTTGTAAAACATGTTTACAATGAATCACATTTAAAAAAACAAAAAAAACATAAAATGTCTTCGTTTTATTATGAAATTTTTTTCTTTTCAAAACAAACCAAAATATGAGAAAATGCGGAACTTCTTTACACAGGGACAATATCACATGTTAGACCGGTTGGTGATGACGAGACATTTTCTTTTTCTTTGTGTTAAGTTTATTTGAACGAGAAATGAGACATTGTCAAGATTTATTGAAAAAAAGGACAAATAAATTGAGAGAAAATTATTTTATTTTCTCTTTGTTTTCCCCTTTGAAACTGCTGATTTTTAAGGTAAGTCTAAAAATATAGAAATAAGTTTTTGTTAGTGGTTCAATTGTAGAATAAAGGCGTTTAAATATCTCGCCGATTTCATTTTATTTTAGGGCCGTTGATATTCGAAAATATAATAATAATTTAAATTTCAAAGTTTAAAAAAAAGTAACTTTACGGCAACCTTTTTCATCTTTGCTCAGCAAGAAATTTAAGTGTTGAAAAAGTAAGTTTAAACCAACGTTTTAATCGTTGGCAGACATGTTTTATTAACGATTATTATTATTAAATAATCGACTAGTTATGTCTTCTTAACATTTTTTGATGATTTGTAGAATTTGGAATATTTGGATACTGTTTTTGGGTGTTTTTATTACAACGTTTAGGCCGATGTAACCTCTGACCTTCTTCAGGTATACTTTGTCGAACTCGGGAATCTGGTCGGAATTTCGAACGCGGGTAGCATGCTCTCGTTCCATCTGCCATGACTGGGAAGAAGTCTTCAGTAATTCGGAATTCTTCATATCGTCCGCACTGAGGATTGAACCTTCAACCTTCAGATGACTGTCACTGAATTGTACTTAGTACTATATCCACTGCGCCACGGGTCCTTGCTACCCCCTGTAGACTTAATAAAGGGTTCCGTTCGAAATTCCGCCCAGATTCCCGAGTTCGATAGAAAGATTCCCAAGTTCGACAAAGTACACATGAAGAAGGTAGGAGGTTACATCGGCCGAAACGTTGTGATACAAACACCCAACAGGAGAAAAGTAGTCCGAATATTCAAAATTCTACAAATCGACTAGTTATGTCTTCTTAACAGTTTTCATCTTTGCTCAGTTAGGAATTAAAATGTTGAAAAAGTAACTTTAAATCAAAGTTTGAATCGTTGGCAGATGATGTTTTATTGACAATTATTATCATTATTTAAAAAATGACTTGTTTTGTTTTCTAAATCTTTTTAACCTTTGCTAAGTAAGGAATTTAAGTCTCGTAAAAGTAACTTTAAACCAACGTTTTAATCGATAGCAGACATATTTTATTGACGATTTTTATGATTATTATTATTATTATTATTATTATTATTATTTGTACTCACTAGGGGTTCTCACACAGATCATCGTCAGTGATTGCTCACCGACAACAACCAGTGGTATTTCCTGGAGTCTGAGTGACAACAAGTCTCCCCAGACTTCCAGTGTTCTTCACTTCCTTTCGATAACGATGCGGTATCGCAACAGTCTCTTACCATTGATTTCTCGCCGGTAAGGACAATTGGTCTTCTCTAGGATTTGGGTGGCAACAAGCCTCCCCAAGATCTCAGCACTCTCTGCAATTTTCCAGTGGAGGCCTGGTTTGTGCTGTCCCTCCTTGGTCTTCTCATCCTCCTCGACCCTCTACAAATATGTTGTCTGGTGTCAGCCTAGGCCGGCACCAGTTAAAAAAAAAAAAAATGAATAAAATAATATTTCTTCAAAAAAAAAAAAAAATTTTTTTTTTTTTTAAATTTTTTCCCTTCAATTGATTTTTTTTTTTCCTTTCCTTTTCTCTTCCCTTTTGGTAAAAAAAAAGAATTTTTTTAAATTCTTTTTAATTTTTGGGGGTGGGTGGGTGAGGGAGAGGGAAGAAGCTTATAGTGTTTCTTGTAATTTCTGTTTCTTGGTTCATTGTGTAGTGATAGCTGAGGCCGGTGTAATTAATTGGGGGAGGGGGGAAGATTATGAAGTGCTGTTTCTTGCAGTTTCTGTTCCTTGGCTCTTGTTGTGTTCTTCGTGTGGTCTTGTTTTCTCCGTTGTAAATTCCTTGTGACTGGTTAGCCTTTGTAGCTTATGTGTGTTAGTTTCCGCATTCGAGGATTTTCCTTAAGATTGCAGCTGTTTTGATCATTGCCGTCTTTTGTATGGTTTCGATAGTCCCTTTGATTCCAATTTCTCCAAATCTTTTCTCCATGTTTTTGGGGAGTGTTCCTAGTGCTCCTACGATTATTGGTATTATACTAACTTTCTTCATGCTCCATATTCCTTTCAGTTCTCTGGCTAGTTCTGTGTATTTACTTTGTTTTTCCGTGTCTTTGATCTTCACTCTGTGGTCCGCTGGAACGGCAAAGTCTACGATTTTACAAGATTTTTTCTTTTTGTCTATTATAATAACATCAGGTCTCTTTGCTTGTATGAGTGTATCTGTTTGTATATCCATATCCCAGAGGATTTTGTGTTTTTCGTTTTCCAGTACTGTTTCTGGTTTATGTTTGTACCATTTGTCTGCATATTCGAAATTCAATTGTTTGCACAGTTCCCTGTGTATTACTCATGTCTGTTGTATTCTTTTTGAGCAAGTTTGCTACATTCACTTATTATATGATTTACTGTTTCGTCTCTTTGTCCACACAGTCTGCATTTATTGTTTTCCTGGGTTTTATCTATTTTAGCTTTAATGTAGTTTGTCCTAATCTCATTGTTCTGTGGAGCCATCAGTAAAGATTCCGTTTCTCTGTTCAAGTTTCCTTTTCTTAGCCATGTCCAGCTATTTACGTTGGTTTCTTCTCTTGTGAGTCTTATGAAGCGTCCATGTAGTTGTATTTCTTCCCATTTTTCTTTTCTTGTCTGTTTGTGTCCAGTTTCGATGCTTCCTGCGTTGTTCGTTGGAACGGTATCTCTTGCTGCGGTGATCAGCCTTTCTGTGTTCTGGTTTATGTATTTCTCCAACTCTTTTTTAGTGTCGTATACACATCTTCTATACTTACCAGTCCTCTTCCCCCTTCGTTTCACTTCACGTAGAGTCTGTCTGTATCGTCTTTTGGATGTAGTGCATTGTACATAGTCATTAATTTTCTAGTCCTCTGATCAAGGTGCCCGAGTTCTTCTTTAGTCCAGTTTATGAATGGTTCAGAATATCTTATTAGTGATACTACCCAGGTATGTATTCCTTTGATTAGGTTTCTGCTATATAATTTTGTTTCTAAGAGCTTTCTTGTTCTTCTAAGGTATTCTTTTCCAATCTTCTCTTTCATTTCTGTTGATTTGATTGTGTCTGCTTCCAAAACTCCCAAATATTTATAGCTCTCTTGTTCATCTAGCACCCTCATCTGCTCTTGGTTGGGTAGTTCCATGCCCTCAGTCGTCTCCAACTTTCCCTTTTTAATCTCTAGCAATGCACACTTTTCCATTCCGAATTCCATTTGAATGTCCTGACTGAAGATTCTGGTCGTATTTATCAGCTTTTCCAGTTCCTTTTTGCTTTTTGCAAATAGCTTCAGGTCGTCCATGTACATGAGATGGTTTATTCGTTGTTCTCTGCCTGTGAACTTGTATCCGGCATCACATTTCCTGAGTATGTAGTTGAGTGGCATCATGGCTATGATAAACAGTAGTGGTGATAGGGAGTCTCCTTGGAAAATGCCTCTCTTTATTTTTATCTCCGTCAAGTATTGTCCTCCAGCTGTCAGTTCTAATCTCCATGTTTCCATTGCTTTCTTGATGAAATTAATAATCCTGTTGGGTATCTTGTACATTTTTAAACATTCAATTATCCATGCTTGAGGGATTCTGTCGTACGCTTTCTTGTAGTCAATCCATGCCATAGATATGTTCTTTTTCTTGCTTTTAACTTCTTTCAGGATCTTTTGATCTATGTATAACAGAGCATGCGTCCCTCTTTTCCCTTTCTGGCATCCTTTTTGTTCCTCGGGAAGTAGTCCACGACTGTTCAGGGAATGGTAAATTTGCTCTCTAAGTTGTGCCGTTAGGATTTTCCACATTGTCGGTAAACAGGTTATTGGTCTGTAATTGCTTGGGGTCGTTCCCGTCTTGGCATCTTTTTGTATGAGCGTTGTCCTTCCTTTGGTCATCCACTCTGGTACATCTGTTTTATGGATACATACTCTCAGTTTCTGTGCTAGCCTTTCATGTAGGGTCGTGAATTTTTTGAACCAGTACGCATGTATTCCATCTTGACCTGGTGCTTTCCAGTTTGTCCATTTTCTTTAGTGTTGTTGTAATAGTTTCTTCATTAATTTCTGTTTCCGTTCCTTCTTCAATTTCTAGAAGTTTATCTTTCATGTCTTTCAGCCATTTAGCATTTTTGTTATGATCTTCAGCATTTTCCCATATCTTGCTCCAGAAATGTTTTGTTTGTGTCGGGTCCGGTTGTTCTGTTGTTGTTCTTTCTCCGTTTACGTTTTTGTAAAACTGGCTTTCATTGTTTTCAAAGGTCCTGTTCTGTTTGTACTGTTCTGATTTGTATCTGTATCGTCTCAATCTTCCTTCTTTTGCTGCTATCTTTTGTTTTAGTTCTTCATGTTTCTTATTTAGTCTTTCCTTGCGATTCAGATTTCTGCTCTTCCATCGTTTACTGTTCTCCTTCATCCTATTCACGGTTTTAGCTTCCTTTTGAAGTTTGGTGATCTGGGTTTCCAGTCTGATCTCCCATCCAGATTTCATCTGTCCATTCTTTTGGTCATTCTTCTTTTCCCTTTAAAGTTTCATACTTATTGATTTTGCCTCCGCATATATCAAGTTGTTTAGATCTGTGATAGTGTTTGTTGGGATGTACGTGAGTACTCTGTTTACTTTCTCTGTTTCAACTTTTAACTTCTTCCAGTCTTCGTTCCTTAGGGATGGAAGTTTTGTTTTGTTCTCGGACATTAATCGTTTGATGTTTTCCACTTCTCTTGCTTCTTCCTCGGATAGTTCTATAGTTTTGTCGTCTTCGCCTTCTTCAGTTTCTGTGTTTATGTTTTTCCCGTCTTCTTCCTGGGAGTTTTCGTCAAGTGATGTGTCCTGATCTGTCACGCCATTTATCTTTTGTTTAATTTCCGTTAATTCCATCTCCAAGAACCATCCTCTCTTGAGTATCTGTCTTGCTTGATCTGCTATCCTTTGTGCCGTTGTATGGTAGTCAGTAGAAGTGTCCCATAGATCTTTCATTCGTTTCCGATATCCTCTTTCTGTGGGGTATCGGCTTTTGTAGTAGCATTTATTATTCCATGATAAATGGCAGTATACTGAAATCATATGCCCTTAATAAGGTTAAGATGAAAATGCATATACACTAAATGTACAAAAGCAAGGAAATTCCCAAATTTTTACACTTTTATTATCATTAAGGGTATGCGAGCACAACAGGGCTATGTATTTTACTGGTAGGAATTTTTCTTCATCGCACTTCACACACTTCATCCACTCATGCATAGAGATTTATACTGTAGTGGTGTAATAATGAAATGGTTTGGTTGATATGTAGTCATACCCTTAATGAGCATAAAAGTGTAAAAATTTAGGGAATTTTCGTTGCATTTGTACATTTAGTGTATATGAATTTTCATCTTAACCCTATTAAGGGCATATGATTTCAGTATACTGGCATTTATCATGGAATCTCACTACTTTTGTAAAGGCTATGCCTCAATACAATAATCATTTTAAAGTTTTTTTTAAATTTTCTGGAAAACTAACGTATATGGTAAACTGAAATTAAAATGTTATCAACTAGACCCTAGAACCTCTATCTCTGCCAAAAGTCAGCCGAATCCATCAAATAGTTGATGAGATACAGGGTGGCACATACGTACATACGTACGTACACACAGATAACTGAGTGGAGTATTTTCTGTTAAGTCTCAGGAGGCAATCATCCTAAGCATTATCTCCTCTTCTGTTAAGTCTCTTTTTTTGTAAAAGAGCGAGCATAAATAAGAGACGAAAATTTTCACTGTCTCTAATTTATTATCTCATTATCAGGCGTATATAGTATTGTTTTTATCATGAGAAGAGTTTCAATTTTTTTGTTTTATCATGAGAAGAGTTTCAATTTTTTTGTTTTTATCATGAGAAGAGTTTCAATTTTTTTGTTTTTATCATGAGAAGAGTTTCAATTTTTTTGTTTTATCATGAGAAGAGTTTCAATTTTTTTGTTTTATCATAAGAGTTTCAATTGTTTTGTTTTTTTGTTTTTATGAGAAGAGTTTCAATTTTTTTGTTTTTATCATGAGAAGAGTTTCAATTTTTTTTGTTTTTATCATGAGAAGAGTTTCAATTTTTTTGTTTTTATCATGAGAAGAGTTTCAATTTTTTTGTTTTATCATAAGAGTTTCAATTTTTTTGTTTTTTTGTTTTTATCATGAGAAGAGTTTCAATTTTTTTGTTTTTATCATGAGAAGAGTTTCAATTTTTTTGTTTTTATCATGAGAAGAGTTTCAATTTTTTTGTTTTTATCATAAGAGTTTCAATTTTTTTGTTTTATCATAAGAGTTTCAATTTTTTTGTTTTTTTGTTTTTATCATGAGAAGAGTTTCAATTTTTTTGTTTTTATCATGAGAAGAGTTTCAATTTTTTTGTTTTTATCATGAGAAGAGTTTTAATTTTTTTGTTTTTATCATGAGAAGTGTTTCAATTTTTTTGTTTTTATCATGAGAAGAGTTTCAATTTTTTTGTTTTATCATGAGAAGAGTTTCAATTTTTTTGTTTTTATCATGAGAAGAGTTTCAATTTTTTTGTTTTATCATGAGAAGAGTTTCAATTTTTTTGTTTTTATCATGAGAAGAGTTTCAATTTTTTTGTTTTTATCATGAGAAGAGTTTCAATTTTTTTGTTTTATCATGAGAAGAGTTTCAATTGTTTTGTTTTTTTGTTTTTATCATGAGAAGAGTTTCAATTTTTTTGTTTTCATCATGAGAAGAGTTTCAATTTTTTTTGTTTTTATCATGAGAAGAGTTTCAATTTTTTTGTTTTATCATGAGAAGAGTTTCAATTTTTTTGTTTTTATCATTAGAGTTTCAATTTTTTTGTTTTTTTGTTTTTATCATGAGAAGAGTTTCAATTTTTTTGTTTTTATCAGTAGAAGAGTTTCAATTTTTTGGTTTTTATCATGAGAAAAGTTTCTATTTTTTTGTTTTATCATGAGAAGAGTTTCAATTTTTTTGTTTTTATCATGAGAAGAGTTTCAATTTTTTTGTTTTTATCATGAGAAGAGTTTCAATTTTTTTGTTTTTATCATGCGAAGAGTTTCAATTTTTTTGTTTTTATCATGAGAAGAGTTTCAATTTTTTTGTTTTTATCATGAGAAGAGTTTTAATTTTTTTGTTTTTATCATGAGAAGAGTTTCCATTTTTTTGTTTTTATCATAAGAGTTTCAATTTTTTTGTTTTTATCATGAGAAGAGTTTCAATCTTTTTGTTTTTATCATGAGAAGAGTTTCAATTTTTTTGTTTTTATCATGAGAAGAGTTTCAATTTTTTTGTTTTTATCATGAGAAGAGTTTCAATTTTTTTGTTTTATCATGAGAAGAGTTTCAATTTTTTTGTTTTATCATGAGAAGAGTTTCAATTTTTTTGTTTTTATCATGAGAAGAGTTTCAATTTTTTTGTTTTTATCATGAGAAGAGTTTCAATCTTTTTGTTTTTATCATGAGAAGAGTTTCAATTTTTATTGTTTTTATCATGAGAAGAGTTTCAATTTTTTTTTTTTTATCATGAGAAGAGTTTCAATTTTTTTGTTTTATCATGAGAAGAGTTTCAATTTTTTTGTTTTTATCATGAGAAGAGTTTCAAATTTTTTGTTTTTATCATGAGAAGAGTTTCAATCTTTTTGTTTTTATCATGAGAAGAGTTTCAATTTTTTTGTTTTTATCATGAGAAGAGTTTCAATTTTTTTGTTTTTATCATGAGAAGAGTTTCAATTTTTTTGTTTTATCATGAGAAGAGTTTCAATTTTTTTGTTTTATCATGAGAAGAGTTTCAATTTTTTTGTTTTATCATGAAAAGAGTTTCAATTTTTTGTTTTTTTGTTTTTATCATGAGAAGAGTTTCAATTTTTTTGTTTTATCATGAGAAGAGTTTCAATTTTTTTGTTTTTATCATGAGAAGAGATTCAATTTTTTTGTTTTTATCATGAGAAGAGTTTCAATTTTTTTGTTTTATCATGAGAAGAGTTTCAATTTTTTTGTTTTTTTGTTTTTATCATGAGAAGAGTTTCAATTTTTTTGTTTTTATCATGAGAAGAGTTTCAATTTTTTTGTTTTTATCATGAGAAGAGTTTCAATTTTTTTGTTTTTATCATGAGAAGAGTTTCAATTTTTTTGTTTTATCATGAGAAGAGTTTCAATTTTTTTGTTTTTATCATGAGAAGAGTTTCAATTTTTTTGTTTTATCATGAGAAGAGTTTCAATTTTTTTGTTTTTATCATGAAAAGAGTTTCAATTTTTTTGTTTTTATCATGAGAAGAGTTTCAATTTTTTTGTTTTATCATGAGAAGAGTTTCAATTTTTTTGTTTTATCATGAGAAGAGTTTCAATTTTTTTGTTTTATCATGAAAAGAGTTTCAATTTTTTGTTTTTTTGTTTTTATCATGAGAAGAGTTTCAATTTTTTTGTTTTTATCATGAGAAGAGTTTCAATCTTTTTTTGTTTTTATCATGAGAAGAGTTTCAATTTTTTTGTTTTATCATGAGAAGAGTTTCAATTTTTTTGTTTTTATCATGAGAAGAGTTTCAATTTTTTTGTTTTTATCATGAGAAGAGTTTCAATCTTTTTTTGTTTTTATCATGAGAAGAGTTTCAATTTTTTTGTTTTATCATGAGAAGAGTTTAAATTTTTTTGTTTTATCATGAAAAGAGTTTCAATTTTTTGTTTTTTTGTTTTTATCATGAGAAGAGTTTCAATTTTTTTGTTTTTATCATGAGAAGAGTTTCAATTTTTTTGTTTTTATCATGAGAAGAGTTTCAATTTTTTTGTTTTTATCATAAGAGTTTCAATTTTTTTGTTTTTTTGTTTTTATCATGAGAAGAGTTTCAATTTTTTTGTTTTTATCATGAGAAGAGTTTCAATTTTTTGTTTTTATCATGAGAAGAGTTTCAATTTTTTTGTTTTTATCATGAGAAGAGTTTCAATTTTTTTGTTTTTATCATGAGAAGAGTTTCAATTTTTTTGTTTTTATTATGAGAAGAGTTTCAATTTTTTTGTTTTTATCATGAGAAGAGTTTCAATTTTTTTGTTTTTATCATGAGAAGAGTTTCAATTTTTTTGTTTTTATCATGAGAAGAGTTTCAATTTTTTTGTTTTTATCATGAGAAGAGTTTCAATTTTTTTGTTTTTATCATGAGAAGAGTTTCAATTTTTTTGTTTTTATCATGAGAAGAGTTTCAATTTTTTTGTTTTTATCATGAGAAGAGTTTAAATTTTTTTGTTTTTATCATGAGAAGAGTTTCAATTTTTTTGTTTTTATAATGAGAAGAGTTTCAATTTTTTTGTTTTATCATGAGAAGAGTTTCAATTTTTTTGTTTTATCATGAGAAGAGTTTCAATTTTTTGTTTTATCATGAAAAGAGTTTCAATTTTTTGTTTTTTTGTTTTTATCATGAGAAGAGTTTCAATTTTTTTGTTTTTATCATGAGAAGAGTTTCAATTTTTTTGTTTTTATCATGAGAAGAGTTTCAATCTTTTTGTTTTTATCATGAGAAGAGTTTCAATTTTTTTGTTTTTATCATGAGAAGAGTTTCAATTTTTTTGTTTTTATCATGAGAAGAGTTTCAATTTTTTTGTTTTTATCATGAGAAGAGTTTCAATTTTTTTGTTTTTATCATGAGAAGAGTTTCAATCTTTTTGTTTTTATCATGAGAAGAGTTTCAATTTTTTTGTTTTTATCATGAGAAGAGTTTCAATTTTTTGGTTTTTATCATGAGAAGAGTTTCAATCTTTTTGTTTTTATCATGAGAAGAGTTTCAATCTTTTTGTTTTTATCATGAGAAGAGTTTCAATTTTTTTGTTTTTATCATGAGAAGAGTTTCAATCTTTTTGTTTTTATCATGAGAAGAGTTTCAATCTTTTTGTTTTTATCATGAGAAGAGTTTCAATTTTTTGGTTTTTATCATGAGAAGAGTTTCAATTTTTTTGTTTTTATCATGAGAAGAGTTTCAATTTTTTTGTTTTTATCATGAGAAGAGTTTCAATTTTTTTGTTTTTATCATGAGAAGAGTTTCAATTTTTTTGTTTTTATCATGAGAAGAGTTTCAATTTTTTTGTTTTTATCATAAGAGTTTCAATTTTTTTGTTTTTTTGTTTTTATCATGAGAAGAGTTTCAATTTTTTTGTTTTTATCATGAGAAGAGTTTCAATTTTTTGTTTTTATCATGAGAAGAGGTTCAATTTTTTTGTTTTTATCATGAGAAGAGTTTCAATTTTTTTGTTTTTATCATGAGAAGAGTTTCAATTTTTTTGTTTTTATTATGAGAAGAGTTTCAATTTTTTTGTTTTTATCATGAGAAGAGTTTCAATTTTTTTGTTTTTATCATGAGAAGAGTTTCAATTTTTTTGTTTTTATCATGAGAAGAGTTTCAATTTTTTTGGGTTTTTATCATGAGAAGAGTTTCAATTTTTTTGTTTTTATCATGAGAAGAGTTTCAATTTTTTTGTTTTTATCATGAGAAGAGTTTCAATTTTTTTGTTTTTATCATGAGAAGAGTTTAAATTTTTTTGTTTTTATCATGAGAAGAGTTTCAATTTTTTTGTTTTTATAATGAGAAGAGTTTCAATTTTTTTGTTTTATCATGAGAAGAGTTTCAATTTTTTTGTTTTATCATGAGAAGAGTTTCAATTTTTTGTTTTATCATGAAAAGAGTTTCAATTTTTTGTTTTTTTGTTTTTATCATGAGAAGAGTTTCAATTTTTTTGTTTTTATCATGAGAAGAGTTTCAATTTTTTTGTTTTTATCATGAGAAGAGTTTCAATCTTTTTGTTTTTATCATGAGAAGAGTTTCAATTTTTTTGTTTTTATCATGAGAAGAGTTTCAATTTTTTTGTTTTTATCATGAGAAGAGTTTCAATTTTTTTGTTTTTATCATGAGAAGAGTTTCAATTTTTTTGTTTTTATCATGAGAAGAGTTTCAATCTTTTTGTTTTTATCATGAGAAGAGTTTCAATTTTTTTGTTTTTATCATGAGAATAGTTTCAATTTTTTGGTTTTTATCATGAGAAGAGTTTCAATCTTTTTGTTTTTATCATGAGAAGAGTTTCAATCTTTTTGTTTTTATCATGAGAAGAGTTTCAATTTTTTTGTTTTTATCATGAGAAGAGTTTCAATCTTTTTGTTTTTATCATGAGAAGAGTTTCAATCTTTTTGTTTTTATCATGAGAAGAGTTTCAATTTTTTTGTTTTTATCATGAGAAGAGTTTCAATTTTTTTGTTTTTATCATGAGAAGAGTTTCAATTTTTTTGTTTTTATCATGAGAAGAGTTTCAATTTTTTTGTTTTTATCATGAGAAGAGTTTCAATTTTTTTGTTTTTATCATGAGAAGAGTTTCAATCTTTTTGTTTTTATCATGAGAAGAGTTTCAATTTTTTTGTTTTTATCATGAGAAGAGTTTCAATTTTTTTGTTTTTATCATGAGACGAGTTTCAATTTTTTTTGTTTTTTTGTTTTTATCATGAGAAGAGTTTCAATTTTTTTGTTTTTATCATGAGAAGAGTTTCAATTTTTTTGTTTTTATCATGAGAAGAGTTTCAATTTTTTTGTTTTTATCATGAGAAGAGTTTCAATTGTTTTGTTTTATCATGAGAAGAGTTTCAATTTTTTTGTTTTATCATGAGAAGAGTTTCAATTTTTTTGTTTTTATCATGAGAAGAGTTTCAATTTTTTTGTTTTTATCATGAGAAGAGTTTCAATTTTTTTGTTTTTATCATGAGAAGAGTTTCAATCTTTTTGTTTTTATCATGAGAAGAGTTTCAATTTTTTTGTTTTTATCATGAGAAGAGTTTCAATTTTTTTGTTTTTATCATGAGAAGAGTTTCAATTTTTTTGTTTTTATCATGAGAAGAGTTTCAATCTTTTTGTTTTTATCATGAGAAGAGTTTCAATTTTTTTGTTTTTTTGTTTTTATCATGAGAAGAGTTTCAATTTTTTTGTTTTTATCATGAGAAGAGTTTCAATTTTTTTGTTTTTATCATGAGAAGAGTTTCAATTTTTTTGTTTTTATCATGAGAAGAGTTTCAATTTTTTTGTTTTTATCATGAGAAGAGTTTCAATATTTTGGTTTTATCATGAGAAGAGTTTCAATTTTTTTGTTTTGTCATGAGAAGAGTTTCAATTTTTTTGTTTTCATCATGAGAAGAGTTTCAATTTTTTTGTTTTTATCATGAGAAGAGTTTCAATTTTTTTGTTTTTATCATGAGAAGAGTTTCAATTTTTTTGTTTTTATCATGAGAAGAGTTTCAATTTTTTTGTTTTTATCATGAGAAGAGTTTCAATTTTTTTGTTTTTATCATGAGAAGAGTTTCAATTTTTTTGTTTTTATCATGAGAAGAGTTTCAATTTTTTTGTTTTATCATGAGAAGAGTTTCAATTTTTTTGTTTTATCATGAGAAGAGTTTCAATTTTTTTGTTTTATCATGAGAAGAGTTTCAATTTTTTTGTTTTATCATGAGAAGAGTTTCAATTTTTTTGTTTTATCATGAGAAGAGTTTCAATTTTTTTGTTTTATCATGAGAAGAGTTTCAATTTTTTTGTTTTATCATGAGAAGAGTTTCAATTTTTTTGTTTTTATCATGAGAAGAGTTTCAATTTTTTTGTTTTTATCATGAGAAGAGTTTCAATTTTTTTGTTTTTATCATGAGAAGAGTTTCAATTTTTTTGTTTTTATCATGAGAAGAGTTTCAATTTTTTTGTTTTATCATGAGAAGAGTTTCAATTTTTTTGTTTTATCATGAGAAAGTTTCAATTTTTTTGTTTTATCATTAAAAGAGTTTCAATTTTTTGTTTTTATCATGAGAAGAGTTTCAATTTTTTTGTTTTTATCATGAGAAGAGTTTCAATTGTTTTGTTTTTATCATGAGAAGAGTTTCAATTTTTTTGTTTTTATCATGAAAAAAGTTTCAATCTTTTTGTTTTTATCATGAGAAGAGTTTCAATTTTTTTGTTTTTATCATGAGAAGAGTTTCAATCTTTTTGTTTTTATCATGAGAAGAGTTTCAATTTTTTTGTTTTATCATGAGAAGAGTTTCAATTTTTTTGTTTTATCATGAGAAGAGTTTCAATTTTTTTGTTTTTATCATGAGAAGAGTTTCAATTTTTTTGTTTTTATCATGAGAAGAGTTTCAATTTTTTTGTTTTTATCATGAGAAGAGTTTCAATTTTTTTGTTTTTATCATGAGAAGAGTTTCAATTTTTTTGTTTTTATCATGAGAAGAGTTTCAATTTTTTTGTTTTATCATGAGAAGAGTTTCAATTTTTTTCTTTTATCATGAGAAGAGTTTCAATTTTTTTGTTTTATCATGAGAAGAGTTTCAATTTTTTTGTTTTATCATGAGAAGAGTTTCAATTTTTTTGTTTTATCATGAGAAGAGTTTCAATTTTTTTGTTTTTATCATGAGAAGAGTTTCAATTTTTTTGTTTTTATCATGAGAAGAGTTTCAATTTTTTTGTTTTTATCATGAGAAGAGTTTCAATTTTTTTGTTTTTATCATGAGAAGAGTTTCAATTTTTTTGTTTTTATCATGAGAAGAGTTTCAATTTTTTTGTTTTTATCATGAGAAGAGTTTCAATTTTTTTGTTTTATCATGAGAAGAGTTTCAATTTTTTTGTTTTATCATGAGAAAGTTTCAATTTTTTTGTTTTATCATGAAAAGAGTTTCAATTTTTTGTTTTTTCGTTTTTATCATGAGAAGAGTTTCAATTTTTTTGTTTTTATCATGAGAAGAGTTTCAATTGTTTTGTTTTTATCATGAGAAGAGTTTCAATTTTTTTGTTTTGATCATGAAAAAAGTTTCAATCTTTTTGTTTTTATCATGAGAAGAGTTTCAATTTTTTTGTTTTTATCATGAGAAGAGTTTCAATTTTTTTGTTTTTATCATGAGAAGAGTTTCAATTTTTTTGTTTTATCATGAGAAGAGTTTCAATTTTTTTGTTTTATCATGAGAAGAGTTTAAATTTTTTTGTTTTTATCATGAGAAGAGTTTCAATTTTTTTGTTTTTATCATGAGAAGAGTTTCAATTTTTTTGTTTTTATCATGAGAAGAGTTTCAATTTTTTTGTTTTTATCATGAGAAGAGTTTCAATTTTTTTGTTTTTATCATGAGAAGAGTTTCAATTTTTTTGTTTTATCATGAGAAGAGTTTCAATTTTTTTCTTTTATCATGAGAAGAGTTTCAATTTTTTTGTTTTATCATGAGAAGAGTTTCAATTTTTTTGTTTTATCATGAGAAGAGTTTCAATTTTTTTGTTTTATCATGAGAAGAGTTTCAATTTTTTTGTTTTTATCATGAGAAGAGTTTCAATTTTTTTGTTTTTATCATGAGAAGAGTTTCAATTTTTTTGTTTTTATCATGAGAAGAGTTTCAATTTTTTTGTTTTTATCATGAGAAGAGTTTCAATTTTTTTGTTTTTATCATGAGAAGAGTTTCAATTTTTTTGTTTTTATCATGAGAAGAGTTTCAATTTTTTTGTTTTATCATGAGAAGAGTTTCAATTTCTTTGTTTTATCATGAGAAAGTTTCAATTTTTTTGTTTTATCATGAAAAGAGTTTCAATTTTTTGTTTTTTAGTTTTTATCATGAGAAGAGTTTCAATTTTTTTGTTTTTATCATGAGAAGAGTTTCAATTTTTTGTTTTTATCATGAGAAGAGTTTCAATTTTTTGTTTTTATCATGAAAAGAGTTTCAATTTTTTTGTTTTTATCATGAGAAGAGTTTCAATTTTTTTGTTTTATCATGAGAAGAGTTTCAATTTTTTGTTTTATCATGAAAAGAGTTTCAATTTTTTGTTTTTTTGTTTTTATCATGAGAAGAGTTTCAATTTTTTTGTTTTTATCATGAGAAGAGTTTCAATTTTTTTGTTTTTATCATGAGAAGAGTTTCAAATTTTTTGTTTTTATCATGAGAAGAGTTTCAATCTTTTTGTTTTTATCATGAGAAGAGTTTCAATTTTTTTGTTTTTATCATGAGAAGAGTTTCAATTTTTTTGTTTTTATCATGAGAAGAGTTTCAATTTTTTTGTTTTATCATGAGAAGAGTTTCAATTTTTTTGTTTTTATCATGAGAAGAGTTTCAATTTTTTTGTTTTATCATGAGAAGAGTTTCAATTTTTTTGTTTTATCATGAGAAGAGTTTCAATTTTTTTGTTTTTATCATGAGAAGAGTTTCAATTTTTTTGTTTTTATCATGAGAAGAGTTTCAATCTTTTTGTTTTTATCATGAGAAGAGTTTCAATTTTTATTGTTTTTATCATGAGAAGAGTTTCAATTTTTTTGTTTTTATCATGAGAAGAGTTTCAATTTTTTTGTTTTATCATGAGAAGAGTTTCAATTTTTTTGTTTTTATCATGAGAAGAGTTTCAAATTTTTTGTTTTTATCATGAGAAGAGTTTCAATCTTTTTGTTTTTATCATGAGAAGAGTTTCAATTTTTTTGTTTTTATCATGAGAAGAGTTTCAATTTTTTTGTTTTTATCATGAGAAGAGTTTCAATTTTTTTGTTTTATCATGAGAAGAGTTTCAATTTTTTTGTTTTATCATGAGAAGAGTTTCAATTTTTTTGTTTTATCATGAAAAGAGTTTCAATTTTTTGTTTTTTTGTTTTTATCATGAGAAGAGTTTCAATTTTTTTGTTTTATCATGAGAAGAGTTTCAATTTTTTTGTTTTTATCATGAGAAGAGATTCAATTTTTTTGTTTTTATCATGAGAAGAGTTTCAATTTTTTTGTTTTATCATGAGAAGAGTTTCAATTTTTTTGTTTTTTTGTTTTTATCATGAGAAGAGTTTCAATTTTTTTGTTTTTATCATGAGAAGAGTTTCAATTTTTTTGTTTTTATCATGAGAAGAGTTTCAATTTTTTTGTTTTTATCATGAGAAGAGTTTCAATTTTTTTGTTTTATCATGAGAAGAGTTTCAATTTTTTTGTTTTTATCATGAGAAGAGTTTCAATTTTTTTGTTTTATCATGAGAAGAGTTTCAATTTTTTTGTTTTTATCATGAAAAGAGTTTCAATTTTTTTGTTTTTATCATGAGAAGAGTTTCAATTTTTTTGTTTTATCATGAGAAGAGTTTCAATTTTTTTGTTTTATCATGAGAAGAGTTTCAATTTTTTTGTTTTATCATGAAAAGAGTTTCAATTTTTTGTTTTTTTGTTTTTATCATGAGAAGAGTTTCAATTTTTTTGTTTTTATCATGAGAAGAGTTTCAATCTTTTTTTGTTTTTATCATGAGAAGAGTTTCAATTTTTTTGTTTTATCATGAGAAGAGTTTCAATTTTTTTGTTTTTATCATGAGAAGAGTTTCAATTTTTTTGTTTTTATCATGAGAAGAGTTTCAATCTTTTTTTGTTTTTATCATGAGAAGAGTTTCAATTTTTTTGTTTTATCATGAGAAGAGTTTAAATTTTTTTGTTTTATCATGAAAAGAGTTTCAATTTTTTGTTTTTTTGTTTTTATCATGAGAAGAGTTTCAATTTTTTTGTTTTTATCATGAGAAGAGTTTCAATTTTTTTGTTTTTATCATGAGAAGAGTTTCAATTTTTTTGTTTTTATCATAAGAGTTTCAATTTTTTTGTTTTTTTGTTTTTATCATGAGAAGAGTTTCAATTTTTTTGTTTTTATCATGAGAAGAGTTTCAATTTTTTGTTTTTATCATGAGAAGAGTTTCAATTTTTTTGTTTTTATCATGAGAAGAGTTTCAATTTTTTTGTTTTTATCATGAGAAGAGTTTCAATTTTTTTGTTTTTATTATGAGAAGAGTTTCAATTTTTTTGTTTTTATCATGAGAAGAGTTTCAATTTTTTTGTTTTTATCATGAGAAGAGTTTCAATTTTTTTGTTTTTATCATGAGAAGAGTTTCAATTTTTTTGTTTTTATCATGAGAAGAGTTTCAATTTTTTTGTTTTTATCATGAGAAGAGTTTCAATTTTTTTGTTTTTATCATGAGAAGAGTTTCAATTTTTTTGTTTTTATCATGAGAAGAGTTTAAATTTTTTTGTTTTTATCATGAGAAGAGTTTCAATTTTTTTGTTTTTATAATGAGAAGAGTTTCAATTTTTTTGTTTTATCATGAGAAGAGTTTCAATTTTTTTGTTTTATCATGAGAAGAGTTTCAATTTTTTGTTTTATCATGAAAAGAGTTTCAATTTTTTGTTTTTTTGTTTTTATCATGAGAAGAGTTTCAATTTTTTTGTTTTTATCATGAGAAGAGTTTCAATTTTTTTGTTTTTATCATGAGAAGAGTTTCAATCTTTTTGTTTTTATCATGAGAAGAGTTTCAATTTTTTTGTTTTTATCATGAGAAGAGTTTCACTTTTTTTGTTTTTATCATGAGAAGAGTTTCAATTTTTTTGTTTTTATCATGAGAAGAGTTTCAATTTTTTTGTTTTTATCATGAGAAGAGTTTCAATCTTTTTGTTTTTATCATGAGAAGAGTTTCAATTTTTTTGTTTTTATCATGAGAAGAGTTTCAATTTTTTGGTTTTTATCATGAGAAGAGTTTCAATCTTTTTGTTTTTATCATGAGAAGAGTTTCAATCTTTTTGTTTTTATCATGAGAAGAGTTTCAATTTTTTTGTTTTTATCATGAGAAGAGTTTCAATCTTTTTGTTTTTATCATGAGAAGAGTTTCAATCTTTTTGTTTTTATCATGAGAAGAGTTTCAATTTTTTGGTTTTTATCATGAGAAGAGTTTCAATTTTTTTGTTTTTATCATGAGAAGAGTTTCAATTTTTTTGTTTTTATCATGAGAAGAGTTTCAATTTTTTTGTTTTTATCATGAGAAGAGTTTCAATTTTTTTGTTTTTATCATGAGAAGAGTTTCAATTTTTTTGTTTTTATCATAAGAGTTTCAATTTTTTTGTTTTTTTGTTTTTATCATGAGAAGAGTTTCAATTTTTTTGTTTTTATCATGAGAAGAGTTTCAATTTTTTGTTTTTATCATGAGAAGAGTTTCAATTTTTTTGTTTTTATCATGAGAAGAGTTTCAATTTTTTTGTTTTTATCATGAGAAGAGTTTCAATTTTTTTGTTTTTATTATGAGAAGAGTTTCAATTTTTTTGTTTTTATCATGAGAAGAGTTTCAATTTTTTTGTTTTTATCATGAGAAGAGTTTCAATTTTTTTGTTTTTATCATGAGAAGAGTTTCAATTTTTTTGGGTTTTTATCATGAGAAGAGTTTCAATTTTTTTGTTTTTATCATGAGAAGAGTTTCAATTTTTTTGTTTTTATCATGAGAAGAGTTTCAATTTTTTTGTTTTTATCATGAGAAGAGTTTAAATTTTTTTGTTTTTATCATGAGAAGAGTTTCAATTTTTTTGTTTTTATAATGAGAAGAGTTTCAATTTTTTTGTTTTATCATGAGAAGAGTTTCAATTTTTTTGTTTTATCATGAGAAGAGTTTCAATTTTTTGTTTTATCATGAAAAGAGTTTCAATTTTTTGTTTTTTTGTTTTTATCATGAGAAGAGTTTCAATTTTTTTGTTTTTATCATGAGAAGAGTTTCAATTTTTTTGTTTTTATCATGAGAAGAGTTTCAATCTTTTTGTTTTTATCATGAGAAGAGTTTCAATTTTTTTGTTTTTATCATGAGAAGAGTTTCAATTTTTTTGTTTTTATCATGAGAAGAGTTTCAATTTTTTTGTTTTTATCATGAGAAGAGTTTCAATTTTTTTGTTTTTATCATGAGAAGAGTTTCAATCTTTTTGTTTTTATCATGAGAAGAGTTTCAATTTTTTTGTTTTTATCATGAGAATAGTTTCAATTTTTTGGTTTTTATCATGAGAAGAGTTTCAATCTTTTTGTTTTTATCATGAGAAGAGTTTCAATCTTTTTGTTTTTATCATGAGAAGAGTTTCAATTTTTTTGTTTTTATCATGAGAAGAGTTTCAATCTTTTTGTTTTTATCATGAGAAGAGTTTCAATCTTTTTGTTTTTATCATGAGAAGAGTTTCAATTTTTTTGTTTTTATCATGAGAAGAGTTTCAATTTTTTTGTTTTTATCATGAGAAGAGTTTCAATTTTTTTGTTTTTATCATGAGAAGAGTTTCAATTTTTTTGTTTTTATCATGAGAAGAGTTTCAATTTTTTTGTTTTTATCATGAGAAGAGTTTCAATCTTTTTGTTTTTATCATGAGAAGAGTTTCAATTTTTTTGTTTTTATCATGAGAAGAGTTTCAATTTTTTTGTTTTTATCATGAGACGAGTTTCAATTTTTTTTGTTTTTTTGTTTTTATCATGAGAAGAGTTTCAATTTTTTTGTTTTTATCATGAGAAGAGTTTCAATTTTTTTGTTTTTATCATGAGAAGAGTTTCAATTTTTTTGTTTTTATCATGAGAAGAGTTTCAATTGTTTTGTTTTATCATGAGAAGAGTTTCAATTTTTTTGTTTTATCATGAGAAGAGTTTCAATTTTTTTGTTTTTATCATGAGAAGAGTTTCAATTTTTTTGTTTTTATCATGAGAAGAGTTTCAATTTTTTTGTTTTTATCATGAGAAGAGTTTCAATCTTTTTGTTTTTATCATGAGAAGAGTTTCAATTTTTTTGTTTTTATCATGAGAAGAGTTTCAATTTTTTTGTTTTTATCATGAGAAGAGTTTCAATTTTTTTGTTTTTATCATGAGAAGAGTTTCAATCTTTTTGTTTTTATCATGAGAAGAGTTTCAATTTTTTTGTTTTTTTGTTTTTATCATGAGAAGAGTTTCAATTTTTTTGTTTTTATCATGAGAAGAGTTTCAATTTTTTTGTTTTTATCATGAGAAGAGTTTCAATTTTTTTGTTTTTATCATGAGAAGAGTTTCAATTTTTTTGTTTTTATCATGAGAAGAGTTTCAATATTTTGGTTTTATCATGAGAAGAGTTTCAATTTTTTTGTTTTGTCATGAGAAGAGTTTCAATTTTTTTGTTTTCATCATGAGAAGAGTTTCAATTTTTTTGTTTTTATCATGAGAAGAGTTTCAATTTTTTTGTTTTTATCATGAGAAGAGTTTCAATTTTTTTGTTTTTATCATGAGAAGAGTTTCAATTTTTTTGTTTTTATCATGAGAAGAGTTTCAATTTTTTTGTTTTTATCATGAGAAGAGTTTCAATTTTTTTGTTTTTATCATGAGAAGAGTTTCAATTTTTTTGTTTTATCATGAGAAGAGTTTCAATTTTTTTGTTTTATCATGAGAAGAGTTTCAATTTTTTTGTTTTATCATGAGAAGAGTTTCAATTTTTTTGTTTTATCATGAGAAGAGTTTCAATTTTTTTGTTTTATCATGAGAAGAGTTTCAATTTTTTTGTTTTATCATGAGAAGAGTTTCAATTTTTTTGTTTTATCATGAGAAGAGTTTCAATTTTTTTGTTTTTATCATGAGAAGAGTTTCAATTTTTTTGTTTTTATCATGAGAAGAGTTTCAATTTTTTTGTTTTTATCATGAGAAGAGTTTCAATTTTTTTGTTTTTATCATGAGAAGAGTTTCAATTTTTTTGTTTTATCATGAGAAGAGTTTCAATTTTTTTGTTTTATCATGAGAAAGTTTCAATTTTTTTGTTTTATCATTAAAAGAGTTTCAATTTTTTGTTTTTATCATGAGAAGAGTTTCAATTTTTTTGTTTTTATCATGAGAAGAGTTTCAATTGTTTTGTTTTTATCATGAGAAGAGTTTCAATTTTTTTGTTTTTATCATGAAAAAAGTTTCAATCTTTTTGTTTTTATCATGAGAAGAGTTTCAATTTTTTTGTTTTTATCATGAGAAGAGTTTCAATCTTTTTGTTTTTATCATGAGAAGAGTTTCAATTTTTTTGTTTTATCATGAGAAGAGTTTCAATTTTTTTGTTTTATCATGAGAAGAGTTTCAATTTTTTTGTTTTTATCATGAGAAGAGTTTCAATTTTTTTGTTTTTATCATGAGAAGAGTTTCAATTTTTTTGTTTTTATCATGAGAAGAGTTTCAATTTTTTTGTTTTTATCATGAGAAGAGTTTCAATTTTTTTGTTTTTATCATGAGAAGAGTTTCAATTTTTTTGTTTTATCATGAGAAGAGTTTCAATTTTTTTCTTTTATCATGAGAAGAGTTTCAATTTTTTTGTTTTATCATGAGAAGAGTTTCAATTTTTTTGTTTTATCATGAGAAGAGTTTCAATTTTTTTGTTTTATCATGAGAAGAGTTTCAATTTTTTTGTTTTTATCATGAGAAGAGTTTCAATTTTTTTGTTTTTATCATGAGAAGAGTTTCAATTTTTTTGTTTTTATCATGAGAAGAGTTTCAATTTTTTTGTTTTTATCATGAGAAGAGTTTCAATTTTTTTGTTTTTATCATGAGAAGAGTTTCAATTTTTTTGTTTTTATCATGAGAAGAGTTTCAATTTTTTTGTTTTATCATGAGAAGAGTTTCAATTTTTTTGTTTTATCATGAGAAAGTTTCAATTTTTTTGTTTTATCATGAAAAGAGTTTCAATTTTTTGTTTTTTCGTTTTTATCATGAGAAGAGTTTCAATTTTTTTGTTTTTATCATGAGAAGAGTTTCAATTGTTTTGTTTTTATCATGAGAAGAGTTTCAATTTTTTTGTTTTGATCATGAAAAAAGTTTCAATCTTTTTGTTTTTATCATGAGAAGAGTTTCAATTTTTTTGTTTTTATCATGAGAAGAGTTTCAATTTTTTTGTTTTTATCATGAGAAGAGTTTCAATTTTTTTGTTTTATCATGAGAAGAGTTTCAATTTTTTTGTTTTATCATGAGAAGAGTTTAAATTTTTTTGTTTTTATCATGAGAAGAGTTTCAATTTTTTTGTTTTTATCATGAGAAGAGTTTCAATTTTTTTGTTTTTATCATGAGAAGAGTTTCAATTTTTTTGTTTTTATCATGAGAAGAGTTTCAATTTTTTTGTTTTTATCATGAGAAGAGTTTCAATTTTTTTGTTTTATCATGAGAAGAGTTTCAATTTTTTTCTTTTATCATGAGAAGAGTTTCAATTTTTTTGTTTTATCATGAGAAGAGTTTCAATTTTTTTGTTTTATCATGAGAAGAGTTTCAATTTTTTTGTTTTATCATGAGAAGAGTTTCAATTTTTTGTTTTTATCATGAGAAGAGTTTCAATTTTTTTGTTTTTATCATGAGAAGAGTTTCAATTTTTTTGTTTTTATCATGAGAAGAGTTTCAATTTTTTTGTTTTTATCATGAGAAGAGTTTCAATTTTTTTGTTTTTATCATGAGAAGAGTTTCAATTTTTTTGTTTTTATCATGAGAAGAGTTTCAATTTTTTTGTTTTATCATGAGAAGAGTTTCAATTTCTTTCTTTTATCATGAGAAAGTTTCAATTTTTTTGTTTTATCATGAAAAGAGTTTCAATTTTTTGTTTTTTTGTTTTTATCATGAGAAGAGTTTCAATTTTTTTGTTTTTATCATGAGAAGAGTTTCAATTTTTTGTTTTTATCATGAGAAGAGTTTCAATTTTTTGTTTTTATCATGAAAAGAGTTTCAATTTTTTTGTTTTTATCATGAGAAGAGTTTCAATTTTTTTGTTTTATCATGAGAAGAGTTTCAATTTTTTGTTTTATCATGAAAAGAGTTTCAATTTTTTGTTTTTTTGTTTTTATCATGAGAAGAGTTTCAATTTTTTTGTTTTTATCATGAGAAGAGTTTCAATTTTTTTGTTTTTATCATGAGAAGAGTTTCAAATTTTTTGTTTTTATCATGAGAAGAGTTTCAATCTTTTTGTTTTTATCATGAGAAGAGTTTCAATTTTTTTGTTTTTATCATGAGAAGAGTTTCAATTTTTTTGTTTTTATCATGAGAAGAGTTTCAATTTTTTTGTTTTATCATGAGAAGAGTTTCAATTTTTTTGTTTTATCATGAGAAGAGTTTCAATTTTTTTGTTTTATCATGAAAAGAGTTTCAATTTTTTGTTTTTTTGTTTTTATCATGAGAAGAGTTTCAATTTTTTTGTTTTTATCATGAGAAGAGTTTCAATTTTTTTGTTTTTATCATGAGAAGAGATTCAATTTTTTTGTTTTTATCATGAGAAGAGTTTCAATTTTTTTGTTTTATCATGAGAAGAGTTTCAATTTTTTTGTTTTTTGTTTTTATCATGAGAAGAGTTTCAATTTTTTTGTTTTTATCATGAGAAGAGTTTCAATTTTTTTGTTTTTATCATGAGAAGAGTTTCAATTTTTTTGTTTTTATCATGAGAAGAGTTTCAATTTTTTTGTTTTATCATGAGAAGAGTTTCAATTTTTTTGTTTTTATCATGAGAAGAGTTTCAATTTTTTTGTTTTATCATGAGAAGAGTTTCAATTTTTTTGTTTTTATCATGAAAAGAGTTTCAATTTTTTTGTTTTTATCATGAGAAGAGTTTCAATTTTTTTGTTTTATCATGAGAAGAGTTTCAATTTTTTTGTTTTATCATGAGAAGAGTTTCAATTTTTTTGTTTTATCATGAAAAGAGTTTCAATTTTTTGTTTTTTTGTTTTTATCATGAGAAGAGTTTCAATTTTTTTGTTTTTATCATGAGAAGAGTTTCAATCTTTTTTTGTTTTTATCATGAGAAGAGTTTCAATTTTTTTGTTTTATCATGAGAAGAGTTTCAATTTTTTTGTTTTTATCATGAGAAGAGTTTCAATTTTTTTGTTTTTATCATGAGAAGAGTTTCAATCTTTTTTTGTTGTTATCATGAGAAGAGTTTCAATTTTTTTGTTTTATCATGAGAAGAGTTTAAATTTTTTTGTTTTATCATGAAAAGAGTTTCAATTTTTTGTTTTTTTGTTTTTATCATGAGAAGAGTTTCAATTTTTTTGTTTTTATCATGAGAAGAGTTTCAATTTTTTTGTTTTTATCATGAGAAGAGTTTCAATTTTTTTGTTTTTATCATAAGAGTTTCAATTTTTTTGTTTTTTTGTTTTTATCATGAGAAGAGTTTCAATTTTTTTGTTTTTATCATGAGAAGAGTTTCAATTTTTTGTTTTTATCATGAGAAGAGTTTCAATTTTTTTGTTTTATCATGAGAAGAGTTTCAATTTTTTTGTTTTTATTATGAGAAGAGTTTCAATTTTTTTGTTTTTATCATGAGAAGAGTTTCAATTTTTTTGTTTTTATCATGAGAAGAGTTTCAATTTTTTTGTTTTTATCATGAGAAGAGTTTCAATTTTTTTGTTTTTATCATGAGAAGAGTTTCAATTTTTTTGTTTTTATCATGAGAAGAGTTTCAATTTTTTTGTTTTATCATGAGAAGAGTTTCAATTTTTTTCTTTTATCATGAGAAGAGTTTCAATTTTTTTGTTTTATCATGAGAAGAGTTTCAATTTTTTTGTTTTATCATGAGAAGAGTTTCAATTTTTTTGTTTTATCATGAGAAGAGTTTCAATTTTTTTGTTTTTATCATGAGAAGAGTTTCAATTTTTTTGTTTTTATCATGAGAAGAGTTTCAATTTTTTTGTTTTTATCATGAGAAGAGTTTCAATTTTTTTGTTTTTATCATGAGAAGAGTTTCAATTTTTTTGTTTTTATCATGAGAAGAGTTTCAATTTTTTTGTTTTTATCATGAGAAGAGTTTCAATTTTTTTGTTTTATCATGAGAAGAGTTTCAATTTCTTTGTTTTATCATGAGAAAGTTTCAATTTTTTTGTTTTATCATGAAAAGAGTTTCAATTTTTTGTTTTTTTGTTTTTATCATGAGAAGAGTTTCAATTTTTTTGTTTTTATCATGAGAAGAGTTTCAATTTTTTGTTTTTATCATGAGAAGAGTTTCAATTTTTTGTTTTTATCATGAAAAGAGTTTCAATTTTTTTGTTTTTATCATGAGAAGAGTTTCAATTTTTTTGTTTTATCATGAGAAGAGTTTCAATTTTTTGTTTTATCATGAAAAGAGTTTCAATTTTTTGTTTTTTTGTTTTTATCATGAGAAGAGTTTCAATTTTTTTGTTTTTATCATGAGAAGAGTTTCAATTTTTTTGTTTTTATCATGAGAAGAGTTTCAATTTTTTTGTTTTTATCATGAGAAGAGTTTCAATCTTTTTGTTTTTATCATGAGAAGAGTTTCAATTTTTTTGTTTTTATCATGAGAAGAGTTTCAATTTTTTTGTTTTTATCATGAGAAGAGTTTCAATTTTTTTGTTTTATCATGAGAAGAGTTTCAATTTTTTTGTTTTATCATGAGAAGAGTTTCAATTTTTTTGTTTTATCATGAAAAGAGTTTCAATTTTTTGTTTTTTTGTTTTTATCATGAGAAGAGTTTCAATTTTTTTGTTTTTATCATGAGAAGAGTTTCAATTTTTTTGTTTTTATCATGAGAAGAGATTCAATTTTTTTGTTTTTATCATGAGAAGAGTTTCAATTTTTTTGTTTTATCATGAGAAGAGTTTCAATTTTTTTGTTTTTTTGTTTTTATCATGAGAAGAGTTTCAATTTTTTTGTTTTTATCATGAGAAGAGTTTCAATTTTTTTGTTTTTATCATGAGAAGAGTTTCAATTTTTTTGTTTTTATCATGAGAAGAGTTTCAATTTTTTTGTTTTATCATGAGAAGAGTTTCAATTTTTTTGTTTTTATCATGAGAAGAGTTTCAATTTTTTTGTTTTATCATGAGAAGAGTTTCAATTTTTTTGTTTTTATCATGAAAAGAGTTTCAATTTTTTTGTTTTTATCATGAGAAGAGTTTCAATTTTTTTGTTTTATCATGAGAAGAGTTTCAATTTTTTTGTTTTATCATGAGAAGAGTTTCAATTTTTTTGTTTTATCATGAAAAGAGTTTCAATTTTTTGTTTTTTTGTTTTTATCATGAGAAGAGTTTCAATTTTTTTGTTTTTATCATGAGAAGAGTTTCAATCTTTTTTTGTTTTTATCATGAGAAGAGTTTCAATTTTTTTGTTTTATCATGAGAAGAGTTTCAATTTTTTTGTTTTATCATGAGAAGAGTTTCAATTTTTTTGTTTTATCATGAGAAGAGTTTCAATTTTTTTGTTTTATCATGAGAAGAGTTTCAATTTTTTTGTTTTTATCATGAGAAGAGTTTCAATTTTTTTGTTTTTATCATGAGAAGAGTTTCAATTTTTTTGTTTTATCATGAGAAGAGTTTCAATTTTTTTGTTTTTATCATGAGAAGAGTTTCAATTTTTTTGTTTTATCATGAGAAGAGTTTCAATTTTTTTGTTTTTATCATGAAAAGAGTTTCAATTTTTTTGTTTTTATCATGAGAAGAGTTTCAATTTTTTTGTTTTATCATGAGAAGAGTTTCAATTTTTTTGTTTTATCATGAGAAGAGTTTCAATTTTTTTGTTTTATCATGAAAAGAGTTTCAATTTTTTGTTTTTTTGTTTTTATCATGAGAAGAGTTTCAATTTTTTTGTTTTTATCATGAGAAGAGTTTCAATCTTTTTTTGTTTTTATCATGAGAAGAGTTTCAATTTTTTTGTTTTATCATGAGAAGAGTTTCAATTTTTTTGTTTTTATCATGAGAAGAGTTTCAATTTTTTTGTTTTTATCATGAGAAGAGTTTCAATCTTTTTTTGTTGTTATCATGAGAAGAGTTTCAATTTTTTTGTTTTATCATGAGAAGAGTTTAAATTTTTTTGTTTTATCATGAAAAGAGTTTCAATTTTTTGTTTTTTTGTTTTTATCATGAGAAGAGTTTCAATTTTTTTGTTTTTATCATGAGAAGAGTTTCAATTTTTTTGTTTTTATCATGAGAAGAGTTTCAATTTTTTTGTTTTTATCATGAGAAGAGTTTCAATTTTTTTGTTTTTATCATGAGAAGAGTTTCAATTTTTTTGTTTTTATCATGAGAAGAGTTTCAATTTTTTTGTTTTATCATGAGAAGAGTTTCAATTTTTTTCTTTTATCATGAGAAGAGTTTCAATTTTTTTGTTTTATCATGAGAAGAGTTTCAATTTTTTTGTTTTATCATGAGAAGAGTTTCAATTTTTTTGTTTTATCATGAGAAGAGTTTCAATTTTTTTGTTTTTATCATGAGAAGAGTTTCAATTTTTTTGTTTTTATCATGAGAAGAGTTTCAATTTTTTTGTTTTTATCATGAGAAGAGTTTCAATTTTTTTGTTTTTATCATGAGAAGAGTTTCAATTTTTTTGTTTTTATCATGAGAAGAGTTTCAATTTTTTTGTTTTTATCATGAGAAGAGTTTCAATTTTTTTGTTTTATCATGAGAAGAGTTTCAATTTCTTTGTTTTATCATGAGAAAGTTTCAATTTTTTTGTTTTATCATGAAAAGAGTTTCAATTTTTTGTTTTTTTGTTTTTATCATGAGAAGAGTTTCAATTTTTTTGTTTTTATCATGAGAAGAGTTTCAATTTTTTGTTTTTATCATGAGAAGAGTTTCAATTTTTTGTTTTTATCATGAAAAGAGTTTCAATTTTTTTGTTTTTATCATGAGAAGAGTTTCAATTTTTTTGTTTTATCATGAGAAGAGTTTCAATTTTTTGTTTTATCATGAAAAGAGTTTCAATTTTTTGTTTTTTTGTTTTTATCATGAGAAGAGTTTCAATTTTTTTGTTTTTATCATGAGAAGAGTTTCAATTTTTTTGTTTTTATCATGAGAAGAGTTTCAATTTTTTTGTTTTTATCATGAGAAGAGTTTCAATCTTTTTGTTTTTATCATGAGAAGAGTTTCAATTTTTTTGTTTTTATCATGAGAAGAGTTTCAATTTTTTTGTTTTTATCATGAGAAGAGTTTCAATTTTTTTGTTTTATCATGAGAAGAGTTTCAATTTTTTTGTTTTATCATGAGAAGAGTTTCAATTTTTTTGTTTTATCATGAAAAGAGTTTCAATTTTTTGTTTTTTTGTTTTTATCATGAGAAGAGTTTCAATTTTTTTGTTTTTATCATGAGAAGAGTTTCAATTTTTTTGTTTTTATCATGAGAAGAGATTCAATTTTTTTGTTTTTATCATGAGAAGAGTTTCAATTTTTTTGTTTTATCATGAGAAGAGTTTCAATTTTTTTGTTTTTTTGTTTTTATCATGAGAAGAGTTTCAATTTTTTTGTTTTTATCATGAGAAGAGTTTCAATTTTTTTGTTTTTATCATGAGAAGAGTTTCAATTTTTTTGTTTTTATCATGAGAAGAGTTTCAATTTTTTTGTTTTATCATGAGAAGAGTTTCAATTTTTTTGTTTTTATCATGAGAAGAGTTTCAATTTTTTTGTTTTATCATGAGAAGAGTTTCAATTTTTTTGTTTTTATCATGAAAAGAGTTTCAATTTTTTTGTTTTTATCATGAGAAGAGTTTCAATTTTTTTGTTTTATCATGAGAAGAGTTTCAATTTTTTTGTTTTATCATGAGAAGAGTTTCAATTTTTTTGTTTTATCATGAAAAGAGTTTCAATTTTTTGTTTTTTTGTTTTTATCATGAGAAGAGTTTCAATTTTTTTGTTTTTATCATGAGAAGAGTTTCAATCTTTTTTTGTTTTTATCATGAGAAGAGTTTCAATTTTTTTGTTTTATCATGAGAAGAGTTTCAATTTTTTTGTTTTATCATGAGAAGAGTTTCAATTTTTTTGTTTTATCATGAGAAGAGTTTCAATTTTTTTGTTTTTATCATGAGAAGAGTTTCAATTTTTTTGTTTTTATCATGAGAAGAGTTTCAATCTTTTTTTGTTTTTATCATGAGAAGAGTTTCAATTTTTTTGTTTTATCATGAGAAGAGTTTAAATTTTTTTGTTTTATCATGAAAAGAGTTTCAATTTTTTGTTTTTTTGTTTTTATCATGAGAAGAGTTTCAATTTTTTTGTTTTTATCATGAGAAGAGTTTCAATTTTTTTGTTTTTATCATGAGAAGAGTTTCAATTTTTTTGTTTTTATCATAAGAGTTTCAATTTTTTTGTTTTTTTGTTTTTATCATGAGAAGAGTTTCAATTTTTTTGTTTTTATCATGAGAAGAGTTTCAATTTTTTGTTTTTATCATGAGAAGAGTTTCAATTTTTTTGTTTTATCATGAGAAGAGTTTCAATTTTTTTGTTTTTATTATGAGAAGAGTTTCAATTTTTTTGTTTTTATCATGAGAAGAGTTTCAATTTTTTTGTTTTTATCATGAGAAGAGTTTCAATTTTTTTGTTTTTATCATGAGAAGAGTTTCAATTTTTTTGTTTTTATCATGAGAAGAGTTTCAATTTTTTTGTTTTTATCATGAGAAGAGTTTCAATTTTTTTGTTTTATCATGAGAAGAGTTTCAATTTTTTTCTTTTATCATGAGAAGAGTTTCAATTTTTTTGTTTTATCATGAGAAGAGTTTCAATTTTTTTGTTTTATCATGAGAAGAGTTTCAATTTTTTTGTTTTATCATGAGAAGAGTTTCAATTTTTTTGTTTTTATCATGAGAAGAGTTTCAATTTTTTTGTTTTTATCATGAGAAGAGTTTCAATTTTTTTGTTTTTATCATGAGAAGAGTTTCAATTTTTTTGTTTTTATCATGAGAAGAGTTTCAATTTTTTTGTTTTTATCATGAGAAGAGTTTCAATTTTTTTGTTTTTATCATGAGAAGAGTTTCAATTTTTTTGTTTTATCATGAGAAGAGTTTCAATTTCTTTGTTTTATCATGAGAAAGTTTCAATTTTTTTGTTTTATCATGAAAAGAGTTTCAATTTTTTGTTTTTTTGTTTTTATCATGAGAAGAGTTTCAATTTTTTTGTTTTTATCATGAGAAGAGTTTCAATTTTTTGTTTTTATCATGAGAAGAGTTTCAATTTTTTGTTTTTATCATGAAAAGAGTTTCAATTTTTTTGTTTTTATCATGAGAAGAGTTTCAATTTTTTTGTTTTATCATGAGAAGAGTTTCAATTTTTTGTTTTATCATGAAAAGAGTTTCAATTTTTTGTTTTTTTGTTTTTATCATGAGAAGAGTTTCAATTTTTTTGTTTTTATCATGAGAAGAGTTTCAATTTTTTTGTTTTTATCATGAGAAGAGTTTCAAATTTTTTGTTTTTATCATGAGAAGAGTTTCAATCTTTTTGTTTTTATCATGAGAAGAGTTTCAATTTTTTTGTTTTTATCATGAGAAGAGTTTCAATTTTTTTGTTTTTATCATGAGAAGAGTTTCAATTTTTTTGTTTTATCATGAGAAGAGTTTCAATTTTTTTGTTTTATCATGAGAAGAGTTTCAATTTTTTTGTTTTATCATGAAAAGAGTTTCAATTTTTTGTTTTTTTGTTTTTATCATGAGAAGAGTTTCAATTTTTTTGTTTTTATCATGAGAAGAGTTTCAATTTTTTTGTTTTTATCATGAGAAGAGATTCAATTTTTTTGTTTTTATCATGAGAAGAGTTTCAATTTTTTTGTTTTATCATGAGAAGAGTTTCAATTTTTTTGTTTTTTTGTTTTTATCATGAGAAGAGTTTCAATTTTTTTGTTTTTATCATGAGAAGAGTTTCAATTTTTTTGTTTTTATCATGAGAAGAGTTTCAATTTTTTTGTTTTTATCATGAGAAGAGTTTCAATTTTTTTGTTTTATCATGAGAAGAGTTTCAATTTTTTTGTTTTTATCATGAGAAGAGTTTCAATTTTTTTGTTTTATCATGAGAAGAGTTTCAATTTTTTTGTTTTTATCATGAAAAGAGTTTCAATTTTTTTGTTTTTATCATGAGAAGAGTTTCAATTTTTTTGTTTTATCATGAGAAGAGTTTCAATTTTTTTGTTTTATCATGAGAAGAGTTTCAATTTTTTTGTTTTATCATGAAAAGAGTTTCAATTTTTTGTTTTTTTGTTTTTATCATGAGAAGAGTTTCAATTTTTTTGTTTTTATCATGAGAAGAGTTTCAATCTTTTTTTGTTTTTATCATGAGAAGAGTTTCAATTTTTTTGTTTTATCATGAGAAGAGTTTCAATTTTTTTGTTTTATCATGAGAAGAGTTTCAATTTTTTTGTTTTATCATGAGAAGAGTTTCAATTTTTTTGTTTTTATCATGAGAAGAGTTTCAATTTTTTTGTTTTTATCATGAGAAGAGTTTCAATCTTTTTTTGTTTTTATCATGAGAAGAGTTTCAATTTTTTTGTTTTATCATGAGAAGAGTTTAAATTTTTTTGTTTTATCATGAAAAGAGTTTCAATTTTTTGTTTTTTTGTTTTTATCATGAGAAGAGTTTCAATTTTTTTGTTTTTATCATGAGAAGAGTTTCAATTTTTTTGTTTTTATCATGAGAAGAGTTTCAATTTTTTTGTTTTTATCATAAGAGTTTCAATTTTTTTGTTTTTTTGTTTTTATCATGAGAAGAGTTTCAATTTTTTTGTTTTTATCATGAGAAGAGTTTCAATTTTTTGTTTTTATCATGAGAAGAGTTTCAATTTTTTTGTTTTATCATGAGAAGAGTTTCAATTTTTTTGTTTTTATTATGAGAAGAGTTTCAATTTTTTTGTTTTTATCATGAGAAGAGTTTCAATTTTTTTGTTTTTATCATGAGAAGAGTTTCAATTTTTTTGTTTTTATCATGAGAAGAGTTTCAATTTTTTTGTTTTTATCATGAGAAGAGTTTAAATTTTTTTGTTTTTATCATGAGAAGAGTTTCAATTTTTTTGTTTTTATAATGAGAAGAGTTTCAATTTTTTTGTTTTATCATGAGAAGAGTTTCAATTTTTTTGTTTTATCATGAGAAGAGTTTCAATTTTTTGTTTTATCATGAAAAGAGTTTCAATTTTTTGTTTTTTTGTTTTTATCATGAGAAGAGTTTCAATTTTTTTGTTTTTATCATGAGAAGAGTTTCAATTTTTTTGTTTTTATCATGAGAAGAGTTTCAATCTTTTTGTTTTTATCATGAGAAGAGTTTCAATTTTTTTGTTTTTATCATGAGAAGAGTTTCAATTTTTTTGTTTTTATCATGAGAAGAGTTTCAATTTTTTTGTTTTTATCATGAGAAGAGTTTCAATTTTTTTGTTTTTATCATGAGAAGAGTTTCAATCTTTTTGTTTTTATCATGAGAAGAGTTTCAATTTTTTTGTTTTTATCATGAGAATAGTTTCAATTTTTTGGTTTTTATCATGAGAAGAGTTTCAATCTTTTTGTTTTTATCATGAGAAGAGTTTCAATCTTTTTGTTTTTATCATGAGAAGAGTTTCAATTTTTTTGTTTTTATCATGAGAAGAGTTTCAATCTTTTTGTTTTTATCATGAGAAGAGTTTCAATCTTTTTGTTTTTATCATGAGAAGAGTTTCAATTTTTTTGTTTTTATCATGAGAAGAGTTTCAATTTTTTTGTTTTTATCATGAGAAGAGTTTCAATTTTTTTGTTTTTATCATGAGAAGAGTTTCAATTTTTTTGTTTTTATCATGAGAAGAGTTTCAATTTTTTTGTTTTTATCATGAGAAGAGTTTCAATCTTTTTGTTTTTATCATGAGAAGAGTTTCAATTTTTTTGTTTTTATCATGAGAAGAGTTTCAATTTTTTTGTTTTTATCATGAGACGAGTTTCAATTTTTTTTGTTTTTTTGTTTTTATCATGAGAAGAGTTTCAATTTTTTTGTTTTTATCATGAGAAGAGTTTCAATTTTTTTGTTTTTATCATGAGAAGAGTTTCAATTTTTTTGTTTTTATCATGAGAAGAGTTTCAATTTTTTTGTTTTTATCATGAGAAGAGTTTCAATTTTTTTGTTTTTATCATGAGAAGAGTTTCAATCTTTTTGTTTTTATCATGAGAAGAGTTTCAATTTTTTTGTTTTTATCATGAGAAGAGTTTCAATTTTTTTGTTTTTATCATGAGACGAGTTTCAATTTTTTTTGTTTTTTTGTTTTTATCATGAGAAGAGTTTCAATTTTTTTGTTTTTATCATGAGAAGAGTTTCAATTTTTTTGTTTTTATCATGAGAAGAGTTTCAATTTTTTTGTTTTTATCATGAGAAGAGTTTCAATTGTTTTGTTTTATCATGAGAAGAGTTTCAATTTTTTTGTTTTATCATGAGAAGAGTTTCAATTTTTTTGTTTTATCATGAAAAGAGTTTCAATTTTTTGTTTTTTTGTTTTTATCATGAGAAGAGTTTCAATTTTTTTGTTTTTATCATGAGAAGAGTTTCAATTTTTTGTTTTTATCATGAGAAGAGTTTCAATTTTTTTGTTTTTATCATGAGAAGAGTTTCAATTTTTTTGTTTTTATCATGAGAAGAGTTTCAATTTTTTTGTTTTTATCATGAGAAGAGTTTCAATTTTTTTGTTTTTATCATGAGAAGAGTTTCAATTTTTTTGTTTTATCATGAGAAGAGTTTCAATTTTTTTGTTTTTATCATGAGAAGAGTTTCAATTTTTTTGTTTTTATCATGAGAAGAGTTTCAATTTTTTTGTTTTTATCATGAGAAGAGTTTCAATTTTTTTGTTTTTATCATGAGAAGAGTTTCAATTTTTTTGTTTTTATCATGAGAAGAGTTTCAATTTTTTTGTTTTTATCATGAGAAGAGTTTCAATTTTTTTGTTTTATCACGAGAAGAGTTTCAATTTTTTTGTTTTATCATGAGAAGAGTTTCAATTTTTTTGTTTTATCATGAGAAGAGTTTCAATTTTTTTGTTTTATCATGAGAAGAGTTTCAATTTTTTTGTTTTATCATGAGAAGAGTTTCAATTTTTTTGTTTTATCATGAGAAGAGTTTCAATTTTTTTGTTTTATCATGAGAAGAGTTTCAATTTTTTTGTTTTTATCATGAGAAGAGTTTCAATTTTTTTGTTTTTATCATAAGAGTTTCAATTTTTTTGTTTTTATCATGAGAAGAGTTTCAATTTTTTTGTTTTTATCATGAGAAGAGTTTCAATTTTTTTGTTTTATCATGAGAAGAGTTTCAATTTTTTTGTTTTATCATGAGAAAGTTTCAATTTTTTTGTTTTATCATTAAAAGAGTTTCAATTTTTTGTTTTTTTGTTTTTATCATGAGAAGAGTTTCAATTTTTTTGTTTTTATCATGAGAAGAGTTTCAATTGTTTTGTTTTTATCATGAGAAGAGTTTCAATTTTTTTGTTTTTATCATGAAAAAAGTTTCAATCTTTTTGTTTTTATCATGAGAAGAGTTTCAATTTTTTTGTTTTTATCATGAGAAGAGTTTCAATCTTTTTGTTTTTATCATGAGAAGAGTTTCAATTTTTTTGTTTTATCATGAGAAGAGTTTCAATTTTTTTGTTTTATCATGAGAAGAGTTTCAATTTTTTTGTTTTTATCATGAGAAGAGTTTCAATTTTTTTGTTTTATCATGAGAAGAGTTTCAATTTTTTTGTTTTTATCATGAGAAGAGTTTCAATTTTTTTGTTTTTATCATGAGAAGAGTTTCAATTTTTTTGTTTTTATCATGAGAAGAGTTTCAATTTTTTTGTTTTTATCATGAGAAGAGTTTCAATTTTTTTGTTTTTATCATGAGAAGAGTTTCAATTTTTTTGTTTTATCATGAGAAGAGTTTCAATTTTTTGTTTTATCATGAAAAGAGTTTCAATTTTTTGTTTTTTTGTTTTTATCATGAGAAGAGTTTCAATTTTTTTGTTTTTATCATGAGAAGAGTTTCAATTTTTTTGTTTTTATCATGAGAAGAGTTTCAAATTTTTTGTTTTTATCATGAGAAGAGTTTCAATCTTTTTGTTTTTATCATGAGAAGAGTTTCAATTTTTTTGTTTTTATCATGAGAAGAGTTTCAATTTTTTTGTTTTTATCATGAGAAGAGTTTCAATTTTTTTGTTTTATCATGAGAAGAGTTTCAATTTTTTTGTTTTATCATGAGAAGAGTTTCAATTTTTTTGTTTTATCATGAAAAGAGTTTCAATTTTTTGTTTTTTTGTTTTTATCATGAGAAGAGTTTCAATTTTTTTGTTTTTATCATGAGAAGAGTTTCAATTTTTTTGTTTTTATCATGAGAAGAGATTCAATTTTTTTGTTTTTATCATGAGAAGAGTTTCAATTTTTTTGTTTTATCATGAGAAGAGTTTCAATTTTTTTGTTTTTTTGTTTTTATCATGAGAAGAGTTTCAATTTTTTTGTTTTTATCATGAGAAGAGTTTCAATTTTTTTGTTTTTATCATGAGAAGAGTTTCAATTTTTTTGTTTTTATCATGAGAAGAGTTTCAATTTTTTTGTTTTATCATGAGAAGAGTTTCAATTTTTTTGTTTTTATCATGAGAAGAGTTTCAATTTTTTTGTTTTATCATGAGAAGAGTTTCAATTTTTTTGTTTTTATCATGAAAAGAGTTTCAATTTTTTTGTTTTTATCATGAGAAGAGTTTCAATTTTTTTGTTTTATCATGAGAAGAGTTTCAATTTTTTTGTTTTATCATGAGAAGAGTTTCAATTTTTTTGTTTTATCATGAAAAGAGTTTCAATTTTTTGTTTTTTTGTTTTTATCATGAGAAGAGTTTCAATTTTTTTGTTTTTATCATGAGAAGAGTTTCAATCTTTTTTTGTTTTTATCATGAGAAGAGTTTCAATTTTTTTGTTTTATCATGAGAAGAGTTTCAATTTTTTTGTTTTATCATGAGAAGAGTTTCAATTTTTTTGTTTTATCATGAGAAGAGTTTCAATTTTTTTGTTTTTATCATGAGAAGAGTTTCAATTTTTTTGTTTTTATCATGAGAAGAGTTTCAATCTTTTTTTGTTTTTATCATGAGAAGAGTTTCAATTTTTTTGTTTTATCATGAGAAGAGTTTAAATTTTTTGTTTTTTTGTTTTATCATGAAAAGAGTTTCAATTTTTTGTTTTTTTGTTTTTATCATGAGAAGAGTTTCAATTTTTTTGTTTTTATCATGAGAAGAGTTTCAATTTTTTTGTTTTTATCATGAGAAGAGTTTCAATTTTTTTGTTTTTATCATAAGAGTTTCAATTTTTTTGTTTTTTTGTTTTTATCATGAGAAGAGTTTCAATTTTTTTGTTTTTATCATGAGAAGAGTTTCAATTTTTTGTTTTTATCATGAGAAGAGTTTCAATTTTTTTGTTTTATCATGAGAAGAGTTTCAATTTTTTTGTTTTTATTATGAGAAGAGTTTCAATTTTTTTGTTTTTATCATGAGAAGAGTTTCAATTTTTTTGTTTTTATCATGAGAAGAGTTTCAATTTTTTTGTTTTTATCATGAGAAGAGTTTCAATTTTTTTGTTTTTATCATGAGAAGAGTTTAAATTTTTTTGTTTTTATCATGAGAAGAGTTTCAATTTTTTTGTTTTTATAATGAGAAGAGTTTCAATTTTTTTGTTTTATCATGAGAAGAGTTTCAATTTTTTTGTTTTATCATGAGAAGAGTTTCAATTTTTTGTTTTATCATGAAAAGAGTTTCAATTTTTTGTTTTTTTGTTTTTATCATGAGAAGAGTTTCAATTTTTTTGTTTTTATCATGAGAAGAGTTTCAATTTTTTTGTTTTTATCATGAGAAGAGTTTCAATCTTTTTGTTTTTATCATGAGAAGAGTTTCAATTTTTTTGTTTTTATCATGAGAAGAGTTTCAATTTTTTTGTTTTTATCATGAGAAGAGTTTCAATTTTTTTGTTTTTATCATGAGAAGAGTTTCAATTTTTTTGTTTTTATCATGAGAAGAGTTTCAATCTTTTTGTTTTTATCATGAGAAGAGTTTCAATTTTTTTGTTTTTATCATGAGAATAGTTTCAATTTTTTGGTTTTTATCATGAGAAGAGTTTCAATCTTTTTGTTTTTATCATGAGAAGAGTTTCAATCTTTTTGTTTTTATCATGAGAAGAGTTTCAATTTTTTTGTTTTTATCATGAGAAGAGTTTCAATCTTTTTGTTTTTATCATGAGAAGAGTTTCAATCTTTTTGTTTTTATCATGAGAAGAGTTTCAATTTTTTTGTTTTTATCATGAGAAGAGTTTCAATTTTTTTGTTTTTATCATGAGAAGAGTTTCAATTTTTTTGTTTTTATCATGAGAAGAGTTTCAATTTTTTTGTTTTTATCATGAGAAGAGTTTCAATTTTTTTGTTTTTATCATGAGAAGAGTTTCAATCTTTTTGTTTTTATCATGAGAAGAGTTTCAATTTTTTTGTTTTTATCATGAGAAGAGTTTCAATTTTTTTGTTTTTATCATGAGACGAGTTTCAATTTTTTTTGTTTTTTTGTTTTTATCATGAGAAGAGTTTCAATTTTTTTGTTTTTATCATGAGAAGAGTTTCAATTTTTTTGTTTTTATCATGAGAAGAGTTTCAATTTTTTTGTTTTTATCATGAGAAGAGTTTCAATTTTTTTGTTTTTATCATGAGAAGAGTTTCAATTTTTTTGTTTTTATCATGAGAAGAGTTTCAATCTTTTTGTTTTTATCATGAGAAGAGTTTCAATTTTTTTGTTTTTATCATGAGAAGAGTTTCAATTTTTTTGTTTTTATCATGAGACGAGTTTCAATTTTTTTTGTTTTTTTGTTTTTATCATGAGAAGAGTTTCAATTTTTTTGTTTTTATCATGAGAAGAGTTTCAATTTTTTTGTTTTTATCATGAGAAGAGTTTCAATTTTTTTGTTTTTATCATGAGAAGAGTTTCAATTGTTTTGTTTTATCATGAGAAGAGTTTCAATTTTTTTGTTTTATCATGAGAAGAGTTTCAATTTTTTTGTTTTATCATGAAAAGAGTTTCAATTTTTTGTTTTTTTGTTTTTATCATGAGAAGAGTTTCAATTTTTTTGTTTTTATCATGAGAAGAGTTTCAATTTTTTGTTTTTATCATGAGAAGAGTTTCAATTTTTTTGTTTTTATCATGAGAAGAGTTTCAATTTTTTTGTTTTTATCATGAGAAGAGTTTCAATTTTTTTGTTTTTATCATGAGAAGAGTTTCAATTTTTTTGTTTTTATCATGAGAAGAGTTTCAATTTTTTTGTTTTATCATGAGAAGAGTTTCAATTTTTTTGTTTTTATCATGAGAAGAGTTTCAATTTTTTTGTTTTTATCATGAGAAGAGTTTCAATTTTTTTGTTTTTATCATGAGAAGAGTTTCAATTTTTTTGTTTTTATCATGAGAAGAGTTTCAATTTTTTTGTTTTTATCATGAGAAGAGTTTCAATTTTTTTGTTTTTATCATGAGAAGAGTTTCAATTTTTTTGTTTTATCACGAGAAGAGTTTCAATTTTTTTGTTTTATCATGAGAAGAGTTTCAATTTTTTTGTTTTATCATGAGAAGAGTTTCAATTTTTTTGTTTTATCATGAGAAGAGTTTCAATTTTTTTGTTTTATCATGAGAAGAGTTTCAATTTTTTTGTTTTATCATGAGAAGAGTTTCAATTTTTTTGTTTTATCATGAGAAGAGTTTCAATTTTTTTGTTTTTATCATGAGAAGAGTTTCAATTTTTTTGTTTTTATCATAAGAGTTTCAATTTTTTTGTTTTTATCATGAGAAGAGTTTCAATTTTTTTGTTTTTATCATGAGAAGAGTTTCAATTTTTTTGTTTTATCATGAGAAGAGTTTCAATTTTTTTGTTTTATCATGAGAAAGTTTCAATTTTTTTGTTTTATCATTAAAAGAGTTTCAATTTTTTGTTTTTTTGTTTTTATCATGAGAAGAGTTTCAATTTTTTTGTTTTTATCATGAGAAGAGTTTCAATTGTTTTGTTTTTATCATGAGAAGAGTTTCAATTTTTTTGTTTTTATCATGAAAAAAGTTTCAATCTTTTTGTTTTTATCATGAGAAGAGTTTCAATTTTTTTGTTTTTATCATGAGAAGAGTTTCAATCTTTTTGTTTTTATCATGAGAAGAGTTTCAATTTTTTTGTTTTATCATGAGAAGAGTTTCAATTTTTTTGTTTTATCATGAGAAGAGTTTCAATTTTTTTGTTTTTATCATGAGAAGAGTTTCAATTTTTTTGTTTTATCATGAGAAGAGTTTCAATTTTTTTGTTTTTATCATGAGAAGAGTTTCAATTTTTTTGTTTTTATCATGAGAAGAGTTTCAATTTTTTTGTTTTTATCATGAGAAGAGTTTCAATTTTTTTGTTTTTATCATGAGAAGAGTTTCAATTTTTTTGTTTTTATCATGAGAGTTTCAATTGTTTTGTTTTTATCATGAGAGTTTCAATTTTTTTGTTTTATCATGAAAAGAGTTTCAATTTTTTGTTTTTTTGTTTTTATCATGAGAAGAGTTTCAATTTTTTTGTTTTTATCATGAGAAGAGTTTCAATTGTTTTGTTTTTATCATGAGAAGAGTTTCAATTTTTTTGTTTTGATCATGAAAAAAGTTTCAATCTTTTTGTTTTTATCATGAGAAGAGTTTCAATTTTTTTGTTTTTATCATGAGAAGAGTTTCAATTTTTTTGTTTTTATCATGAGAAGAGTTTCAATTTTTTTGTTTTATCATGAGAAGAGTTTCAATTTTTTTGTTTTATCATGAGAAGAGTTTAAATTTTTTTGTTTTTATCATGAGAAGAGTTTCAATTTTTTTGTTTTTATCATGAGAAGAGTTTCAATTTTTTTGTTTTTATCATGAGAAGAGTTTCAATTTTTTTGTTTTTATCATGAGAAGAGTTTCAATTTTTTTGTTTTTATCATGAGAAGAGTTTCAATTTTTTTGTTTTATCATGAGAAGAGTTTCAATTTTTTTCTTTTATCATGAGAAGAGTTTCAATTTTTTTGTTTTATCATGAGAAGAGTTTCAATTTTTTTGTTTTTATCATGAGAAGAGTTTCAATTTTTTTGTTTTTATCATGAGAAGAGTTTCAATTTTTTTGTTTTTATCATGAGAAGAGTTTCAATTTTTTTGTTTTTATCATGAGAAGAGTTTCAATTTTTTTGTTTTATCATGAGAAGAGTTTCAATTTTTTTGTTTTTATCATGAGAAGAGTTTCAATTTTTTTGTTTTTATCATGAGAAGAGTTTCAATTTTTTTGTTTTATCATGAGAAGAGTTTCAATTTTTTTGTTTTATCATGAGAAGAGTTTCAATTTTTTTGTTTTATCATGAGAAGAGTTTCAATTTTTTTGTTTTTATCATGAGAAGAGTTTCAATTTTTTTGTTTTTATCATGAGAAGAGTTTCAATTTTTTTGTTTTTATCATGAGAAGAGTTTCAATTTTTTTGTTTTTATCATGAGAAGAGTTTCAATTTTTTTGTTTTTATCATGAGAAGAGTTTCAATTTTTTTGTTTTTATCATGAGAAGAGTTTCAATTTTTTTGTTTTATCATGAGAAGAGTTTCAATTTCTTTGTTTTATCATGAGAAAGTTTCAATTTTTTTGTTTTATCATGAAAAGAGTTTCAATTTTTTGTTTTTTTGTTTTTATCATGAGAAGAGTTTCAATTTTTTTGTTTTTATCATGAGAAGAGTTTCAATTTTTTGTTTTTATCATGAGAAGAGTTTCAATTTTTTGTTTTTATCATGAAAAGAGTTTCAATTTTTTTGTTTTTATCATGAGAAGAGTTTCAATTTTTTTGTTTTATCATGAGAAGAGTTTCAATTTTTTGTTTTTTTGTTTTATCATGAGAAGAGTTTAAATTTTTTTGTTTTATCATGAGAAGAGTTTCAATTTTTTTGTTTTTATCATGAGAAGAGTTTCAATTTTTTTGTTTTAATCATAAGAGTTTCAATTTTTTTGTTTTTTTGTTTTTATCATGAGAAGAGTTTCAATTGTTTTGTTTTTTTGTTTTTATCATGAGAAGAGTTTCAATCTTTTTGTTTTTATCATGAGAAGAGTTTCAATTTTTTGTTTTTATCATGAGAAGAGTTTCAATTTTTTTGTTTTTATCATGAGAAGAGTTTCAATTTTTTTGTTTTTATCATGAGAAGAGTTTCAATTTTTTTGTTTTTATCATGAGAAGAGTTTCAATTTTTTGTTTTTATCATAAGAGTTTCAATTTTTTTGTTTTTATCATGAGAAGAGTTTCAATTTTATTGTTTTTATCATGAGAAGAGTTTCATTTTTTTGTTTTTTTGTTTTTATCATGAGAAGAGTTTCAATCTTTTTGTTTTTATCATGAGAAGAGTTTCAATTTTTTTGTTTTTTTGTTTTTATCATGAGAAGAGTTTCAATCTTTTTGTTTTTATCATGAGAAGAGTTTCAATTTTTTTGTTTTTATCATGAGAAGAGTTTCAATTTTTTTGTTTTTATCATGAGAAGAGTTTCAACATATTTGTTTTTATCATGAGAAGAGTTTCAATTTTTTTGTTTTTATCATAAGAGTTTCAATTTTTTTGTTTTTTTGTTTTTATCATGAGAAGAGTTTCAATTTTTTTGTTTTTATCATGAGAAGAGTTTCAATTTTTTTGTTTTTTTGTTTTTATCATGAGAAGAGTTTCAATCTTTTTGTTTTTATCATGAGAAGAGTTTCAATTTTTTTGTTTTTTTGTTTTTATCATGAGAAGAGTTTCAATCATTTTGTTTTTATCATGAGAAGAGTTTCAATTTTTTTGTTTTTATCATGAGAAGAGTTTCAATTTTTTTGTTTTATCATGAGAAGAGTTTCAGTTTTTTGTTTTTATCATGAGAAGAGTTTCAATCTTTTTGTTTTATCATGAGAAGAGTTTCAATTTTTTTGTTTTTATCATGAGAAGAGTTTCAATTTTTTTGTTTTTATCATGAAAAGAGTTTCAATTTTTTTGTTTTTATCATGAGAAGAGTTTCAATCTTTTTGTTTTTATCATGAGAAGAGTTTCAATTTTTTTGTTTTTATCATGAGAAGAGTTTCAATTTTTTTGTTTTTATCATGAGAAGAGTTTCAATTTTTTTGTTTTTATCATGAGAAGAGTTTCAATTTTTTTGTTTTTATCATGAGAAGAGTGTCAATTTTTTTGTTTTTATCATGAGAAGAGTTTCAATCTTTTTGTTTTTATCATGAGAAGAGTTTCAATTTTTTTGTTTTTATCATGAGAAGAGTTTCAATTTTTTTGTTTTTATCATGAGAAGAGTTTCAATTTTTTTGTTTTTATCATGAGAAGAGTTTCAATCTTTTTGTTTTTATCATGAGAAGAGTTTCAATTTTTTTGTTTTTTTGTTTTTATCATGAGAAGAGTTTCAATCTTATTGTTTTTATCATGAAAAGAGTGTCAATTTTTTTGTTTTTATCATGAAAAGAGTTTCAATTGTTTTGTTTTTATCATAAGAGTTTCAATTTTTTTGTTTTTATCATGAGAAGAGTTTCAATTTTTTTGTTTTTATCATGAGAAGAGTTTCAATTTTTTTGTTTTTATCATGAGAAGAGTTTCATTTTTTTTGTTTTTATCATGAGAAGAGTTTCAATTTTTTTGTTTTTTTGTTTTTATCATGAGAAGAGTTTCAATTTTTTTGTTTTTATCATGAGAAGTTTCAATTTTTTTGTTTTTATCATGAGAAGAGTTTCAATTTTTTTGTTTTTATCATGAGAAGAGTTTCAATTTTTTTGTTTTTATCATGAGAAGAGTTTCAATCTTTTTGTTTTTATCATGAGAAGAGTTTCAATTTTTTTGTTTTTTTGTTTTTATCATGAGAAGAGTTTCAATCTTTTTGTTTTTATCATGAAAAGAGTTTCAATTTTTTTGTTTTTATCATGAAAAGAGTTTCAATTGTTTTGTTTTTATCATAAGAGTTTCAATTTTTTTGTTTTTATCATGAGAAGAGTTTCAATTTTTTTGTTTTTATCATGAGAAGAGTTTCAATTTTTTTGTTTTTATCATGAGAAGAGTTTCAATTTTTTTGGTTTTTATCATAAGAGTTTCAATTTTTTTGTTTTTTTGTTTTTATCATGAGAAGAGTTTCAATTTTTTTGTTTTATCATGAGAAGAGTTTCAGTTTTTTTGTTTTTATCATGAGAAAAGTTTCAATCTTTTTGTTTTATCATGAGAAGAGTTTCAATCTTTTTGTTTTATCATGAGAAGAGTTTCAATTTTTTTGTTTTTATCACAAGAGTTTCAATTTTTTTGTTTTTATCATAAGAGTTTCACCTTTTTTGTTTTTTTGTTTTATCATGAGAAGAGTTTCAATTTTTTTGTTTTATCATGAGAAGAGTTTCAGTTTTTTGTTTTTATCATGAGAAGAGTTTCAATCTTTTTGTTTTATAATGAGAAGAGTTTCAATTTTTTTGTTTTTATCATGAGAAGAGTTTCAATTTTTTTGTTTTATCATGAGAAGAGTTTCAGTTTTTTGTTTTTATCATGAGAAGAGTTTCAATCTTTTTGTTTTATCATGAGAAGAGTTTCAATTTTTTTGTTTTTATCATGAGAAGAGTTTCAATTTTTTTGTTTTTATCATGAAAAGAGTTTCAATTTTTTTGTTTTTATCATGAGAAGAGTTTCAATCTTTTTGTTTTTATCATGAGAAGAGTTTCAATTTTTTTGTTTTTATCATGAGAAGAGTTTCAATTTTTTTGTTTTTATCATGAGAAGAGTTTCAATTTTTTTGTTTTTATCATGAGAAGAGTTTCAATCTTTTTGTTTTTATCATGAGAAGAGTTTCAATTTTTTTGTTTTTTTGTTTTTATCATGAGAAGAGTTTCAATCTTTTTGTTTTTATCATGAAAAGAGTTTCACCTTTTTTGTTTTTATCATGAAAAGAGTTTCAATTGTTTTGTTTTTATCATAAGAGTTTCAATTTTTTTGTTTTTATCATGAGAAGAGTTTCAATTTTTTTGTTTTTATCATGAGAAGAGTTTCAATTTTTTTGTTTTTATCATGAGAAGAGTTTCAATTTTTTTGTTTTTATCATGAGAAGAGTTTCATTTTTTTGTTTTTATCATGAGAAGAGTTTCAATTTTTTTGTTTTTTTGTTTTTATCACGAGAAGAGTTTCAATTTTTTTGTTTTTATCATGAGAAGAGTTTCAATTTTTTTGTTTTTATCATGAGAAGAGTTTCAATTTTTTTGTTTTTATCATGAGAAGAGTTTCAATTTTTTTGTTTTTATCATGAGAAGAGTTTCAATCTTTTTGTTTTTATCATGAGAAGAGTTTCAATTTTTTTGTTTTTTTGTTTATATCATGAGAAGAGTTTCAATCTTTTTGTTTTTATCATGAAAAGAGTTTCAATTTTTTTGTTTTTATCATGAAAAAAGTTTCAATTGTTTTGTTTTTATCATAAGAGTTTCAATTTTTTTGTTTTTATCATGAGAAGAGTTTCAATTTTTTTGTTTTTATCATGAGAAGAGTTTCAATTTTTTTGTTTTATCATGAGAAGAGTTTCAATTTTTTTGGTTTTATCATAAGAGTTTCAATTTTTTGTTTTTTTGTTTTTATCATGAGAAGAGTTTCAATTTTTTTGTTTTATCATGAGAAGAGTTTCAGTTTTTTTGTTTTTATCATGAGAAAAGTTTCAATCTTTTTGTTTTATCATGAGAAGAGGTTCAATCTTTTTGTTTTATCATGAGAAGAGTTTCAATTTTTTTGTTTTTATCATAAGAGTTTCAATTTTTTTGTTTTTATCATAACAGTTTCACCTTTTTTGTTTTTTTGTTTTATCATGAGAAGAGTTTCAATTTTTTTGTTTTATCATGAGAAGAGTTTCAGTTTTTTTGTTTTTATCATGAGAAGAGTTTCAATCTTTTTGTTTTATCATGAGAAGAGTTTCAATCTTTTTGTTTTATCATGAGAAGAGTTTCAATTTTTTTGTTTTTATCATGAGAAGAGTTTCAATTTTTTTGTTTTTTTGTTTTATCATGAGAAGAGTTTCGATTTTTTTGTTTTTTTGTTTTATCATGAGGAGAGTTTCAATTTTTTTGTTATTTTGTTTTAATCATGAGAAGAGTTTCAATTTTTTTGTTTTTATCATGAGAAGAGTTTCAATTTTTTTGTTTTCATCATAAGAGTTTCAATTTTTTTGTTTTTTTGTTTTTATCATGAGAAGAGTTTCAATTTTTTGTTTTTTTGTTTTTATCATGAGAAGAGTTTCAATTTTTTTGTTTTTATCATGAAAAGAGTTTCATTTTTTTTTGTTTTTATCATGAAAAGAGTTTCAATTGTTTTGTTTTTATCATAAGAGTTTCAATTTTTTTGTTTTTTTGTTTTTATCATGAGAAGAGTTTCAATTGTTTTGTTTTTTTGTTTTTATCATGAGAAGAGTTTCAATCTTTTTGTTTTTATCATGAGAAGAGTTTCAATTTTTTTGTTTTTATCATGAGAAGAGTTTCAATTTTTTTGTTTTTATCATGAGAAGAGTTTCAATTTTTTTGTTTTTATCATGAGAAGAGTTTCAATTTTTTTGTTTTTATCATGAGAAGAGTTTCAATTTTTTTGTTTTTTTGTTTTTATCATGAGAAGAGTTTCAATTTTTTTGTTTTTATCATGAGAAGAGTTTCAATTTTTTTGTTTTTTTGTTTTTATCATGAGAAGAGTTTCAATTTTTTTGTTTTTATCATGAGAAGAGTTTCAATTTTTTTGTTTTTTTGTTTTTATCATGAGAAGAGTTTCAATCTTTTTGTTTTTATCATGAGAAGAGTTTCAATTTTTTTGTTTTTATCATGAGAAGAGTTTCAATTTTTTTGGTTTTATCATGAGAAGAGTTTCAGTTTTTTTGTTTTTATCATGAGAAGAGTTTCAATCTTTTTGTTTTATCATGAGAAGAGTTTCAATTTTTTTGTTTTTATCATGAGAAGAGTTTCAATTTTTTTGTTTTTATCATGAGAAGAGTTTCAATTTTTTTGTTTTTATCATGAGAAGAGTTTCAATCTTTTTGTTTTTATCATGAGAAGAGTTTCAATTTTTTTGTTTTTATCATGAGAAGAGTTTCAATTTTTTTGTTTTTATCATGAGAAGAGTTTCAATTTTTTTGTTTTATCATGAGAAGAGTTTCAATTTTTTTGTTTTTATCATGAGAAGAGTTTCAATCTTTTTGTTTTTATCATGAGAAGAGTTTCAATTTTTTTGTTTTTATCATGAGAAGAGTTTCAATCTTTTTGTTTTTATCATGAGAAGAGTTTCAATTTTTTTGTTTTTATCATGAGAAGAGTTTCAATTTTTTTGTTTTTATCATGAGAAGAGTTTCAATTTTTTTGTTTTTATCATGAGAAGAGTTTCAATCTTTTTGTTTTTATCATGAGAAGAGTTTCAATCTTTTTGTTTTTATCATGAGAAGAGTTTCAATTTTTTTGTTTTTTTGTTTTTATCATGAGAAGAGTTTCAATCTTTTTGTTTTTATCATGAAAAGAGTTTCAATTTTTTTGTTTTTATCATGAAAAGAGTTTCAATTGTTTTGTTTTTATCATAAGAGTTTCAATTTTTTTGTTTTTATCATGAGAAGAGTTTCAATTTTTTTGTTTTTATCATGAGAAGAGTTTCAATTTTTTTGTTTTTATCATGAGAAGAGTTTCAATTTTTTTGTTTTTATCATGAGAAGAGTTTCATTTTTTTTGTTTTTATCATGAGAAGAGTTTCAATTTTTTTGTTTTTTTGTTTTTATCACGAGAAGAGTTTCAATTTTTTTGTTTTTATCATGAGAAGAGTTTCAATTTTTTTGTTTTTATCATGAGAAGAGTTTCAATTTTTTTGTTTTTATCATGAGAAGAGTTTCAATTTTTTTGTTTTTATCATGAGAAGAGTTTCAATTTTTTTGTTTTTTTGTTTTTATCATGAGAAGAGTTTCAATCTTTTTGTTTTTATCATGAAAAGAGTTTCAATTTTTTTTCTTTTTATCATGAAAAGAGTTTCAATTGTTTTGTTTTTATCATGAGAAGAGTTTCAATTTTTTTGTTTTTATCATGAGAAGAGTTTCAATTTTTTTGTTTTTATCATGAGAAGAGTTTCAATTTTTTTGTTTTTATCATGAGAAGAGTTTCAATTTTTTTGTTTTATCATGAGAAGAGTTTCAATTTTTTTGTTTTTATCATGAGAAGAGTTTCAATCTTTTTGTTTTATCATGAGAAGAGTTTCAATCTTTTTGTTTTATCATGAGAAGAGTTTCAATTTTTTTGTTTTTATCATAAGAGTTTCAATTTTTTTGTTTTTATCATAAGAGTTTCAATTTTTTTGTTTTTTTGTTTTATCATGAGAAGAGTTTCAATTTTTTTGTTTTATCATGAGAAGAGTTTCAGTTTTTTTGTTTTTATCATGAGAAACGTTTCAATCTTTTTGTTTTATCATGAGAAGAGTTTCAATCTTTTTGTTTTATCATGAGAAGAGTTTCAATTTTTTTGTTTTTATCATGAGAAGAGTTTCAATTTTTTTGTTTTTTTGTTTTTATCATGAGAAGAGTTTCAATTTTTTTGTTTTTTTGTTTTTATCATGAGAAGAGTTTCAATTTTTTTGTTTTTTTGTTTTATCATGAGAAGAGTTTCAATTTTTTTGTTTTTATCATGAGAAGAGTTTCAATTTTTTTGTTTTTATCAGAAGAGTTTCAATTTTTTTGTTTTTTTGTTTTTATCATGAGAAGAGTTTCAATTTTTTTGTTTTTTTGTTTTTATCATGAGAAGAGTTTCAATTTTTTTGTTTTTATCATGAAAAGAGTTTCAATTTTTTTAATTTTTATCATGAAAAGAGTTTCAATTGTTTTGTTTTTATCATAAGAGTTTCAATTTTTTTGTTTTTTTGTTTTTATCATGAGAAGAGTTTCAACATTTTTGTTTTTATCATGAGAAGAGTTTCAATTTTTTTGTTTTTATCATGAAAAGAGTTTCAATTGTTTTGTTTTTATCATAAGAGTTTCAATTTTTTTGTTTTTCTGTTTTTATCATGAGAAGAGTTTCAACATTTTTGTTTTTATCATGAGAAGAGTTTCAATTTTTTTGTTTTTATCATGAAAAGAGTTTCAATTGTTTTTATCATAAGAGTTTCAATTTTTTTGTTTTTTTGTTTTTATCATGAGAAGAGTTTCAATTGTTTTGTTTTTTTGTTTTTATCATGAGCAGAGTTTCAATCTTTTGGTTTTTATCATGAGAAGAGTTTCAATTTTTTTGTTTTTATCATGAGAAGAGTTTCAATTTTTTTGTTTTTATCATGAGAAGAGTTTCAATTTTTTTGTTTTTATCATGAGAAGAGTTTCAATATTTTTGTTTTTATCATAAGAGTTTCAATTTTTTTGTTTTTTTGTTTTTATCATGAGAAGAGTTTCAATTTTTTTGTTTTTATCATGAGAAGAGTTTCAATTTTTTTGTTTTTTTGTTTTTATCATGAGAAGAGTTTCAATCTTTTTGTTTTTATCATGAAAAGAGTTTCAATTTTTTTGTTTTTTTGTTTTTATCATTAGAAGAGTTGCAATCTTTTTGTTTTTATCATGAGAAGAGTTTCAATTTTTTTGTTTTTATCATGAGAAGAGTTTCAATTTTTTTGTTTTATCATGAGAAGAGTTTCAGTTTTTTTGTTTTTATCATGAGAAGAGTTTCAATCTTTTTGTTTTATCATGAGAAGAGTTTCAATTTTTTTGTTTTTATCATGAGAAGAGTTTAAATTTTTTTGTTTTTATCATGAAAAGAGTTTCAATTTTTTTGTTTTTATCATGAGAAGAGTTTCAATCTTTTTGTTTTTATCATGAGAAGAGTTTCAATTTTTTAGTTTTTATCATGAGAAGAGTTTCAATTTTTTTGTTTTTATCATGAGAAGAGTTTCAATTTTTTTGTTTTTATCATGAGAAGAGTTTCAATCTTTTTGTTTTTATCATGAGAAGAGTTTCAATTTTTTAGTTTTTTTGTTTTTATCATGAGAGGAGTTTCAATCTTTTTGTTTTTATCATGAAAAGAGTTTCAATTTTTTTGTTTTTATCATGAAAAGAGTTTCAATTGTTTTGTTTTTATCATAAGAGTTTCAATTTTTTTGTTTTTATCATGAGAAGAGTTTCAATTTTTTTGTTTTATCTCGAGAAGAGTTTACATTTTTTTGTTTTTATCATGAGAAGAGTTTCAATCTTTTTGTTTTATCATGAGAAGAGTTTCAATCTTTTTGTTTTATCATGAGAAGAGTTTCAATTTTTTTGTTTTTATCATAAGAGTTTCAATTTTTTTGTTTTTATCATAAGAGTTTCAATTTTTTTGTTTTTTTGTTTTATCATGAGAAGAGTTTCAATTTTTTTGTTTTATCATGAGAAGAGTTTCAGTTTTTTTGTTTTTATCATGAGAAGAGTTTCAATCTTTTTGTTTTATCATGAGAAGAGTTTCAATCTTTTAGTTTTATCATGAGAAGAGTTTCAATTTTTTTGTTTTTATCATGAGAAGAGTTTCAATTTTTTTGTTTTTTTGTTTTTATCATGAGAAGAGTTTCAATTTTTTTGTTTTTTTGTTTTTATCATGAGAAGAGTTTCAATTTTTTTGTTTTTATCATGAGAAGAGTTTCAATTTTTTTGTTTTTATCATAAGAGTTTCAATTTTTTTGTTTTTTTGTTTTTATCATGAGAAGAGTTTCAATTTTTTTGTTTTTTTGTTTTTATCATGAGAAGAGTTTCGCTTTTTTTGTTTTTATCATGAAAAGAGTTTCAATTTTTTTGTTTTTATCATGAAAAGAGTTTCAATTGTTTTGTTTTTATCATAAGAGTTTCAATTTTTTTGTTTTTTTGTTTTTATCATGAGAAGAGTTTCAACATTTTTGTTTTTATCATGAGAAGAGTTTCAATTTTTTTGTTTTTATCATGAAAAGAGTTTCAATTGTTTTGTTTTTATCATAAGAGTTTCAATTTTTTTGTTTTTTTGTTTTTATCATGAGAAGAGTTTCAACATTTTTGTTTTTATCATGAGAAGAGTTTCAATTTTTTTGTTTTTATCATGAAAAGAGTTTCAATTGTTTTGTTTTTATCATAAGAGTTTTAATTTTTTTTGTTTTTGTTTTTATCATGAGAAGAGTTTCAATTGTTTTGTTTTTTTGTTTTTATCATGAGCAGAGTTTCAATCTTTTGGTTTTTATCATGAGAAGAGTTCTAATTTTTTTGTTTTTATCATGAGAAGAGTTCTAATTTTTTTGTTTTTATCATGAGAAGAGTTTCAATTTTTTTGTTTTTATCATGAGAAGAGTTTCAATTTTTTTGTTTTTATCATGAGAAGAGTTTCAATATTTTTGTTTTTATCATAAGAGTTTCAATTTTTTTGTTTTTTTGTTTTTATCATGAGAAGAGTTTCAATTTTTTTGTTTTTATCATGAGAAGAGTTTCAATTTTTTTGTTTTTTTGTTTTTATCATGAGAAGAGTTTCAATCTTTTTGTTTTTATCATGAGAAGAGTTTCAATTTTTTTGTTTTTTTGTTTTTATCATGAGAAGAGTTTCAATCTTTTTGTTTTTATCATGAGAAGAGTTTCAATTTTTTTGTTTTATCATGAGAAGAGTTTCAGTTTTTTTGTTTTTATCATGAGAAGAGTTTCAATCTTTTTGTTTTATCATGAGAAGAGTTTCAATTTTTTTGTATTTATCATGAGAAGAGTCTCAATTTTTTTGTTTTTATCATGAGAAGAGTTTCAATTTTTCTGTTTTTATCATGAGAAGAGTTTCAATCTTTTTGTTTTTATCATGAAAAGAGTTTCAATTTTTTTGTTTTTATCATGAGAAGAGTTTCAATTTTTTTGTTTTTATCATGAGAAGAGTTTCAATTTTTTTGTTTTTATCATGAGAAGAGTTTCATTTTTTTTGTTTTTATCATGAGAAGAGTTTCAATTTTTTTGTTTTTATCATGAGAAGAGTTTCAATTTTTTTGTTTTTATCATGAGAAGAGTTTCATTTTTTTTGTTTTTATCATGAGAAGAGTTTCAATTTTTTTGTTTTTATCATGAGAAGAGTTTCAATTTTTTTGTTTTTATCATGAGAAGAGTTTCAATTTTTTTGTTTTTATCATGAGAAGAGTTTCATTTTTTTTGTTTTTATCATGAGAAGAGTTTCAATTTTTTTGTTTTTATCATGAGAAGAGTTTCAATTTTTTTGTTTTTATCATGAGAAGAGTTTCAATTTTTTTGTTTTTATCATGAGAAGAGTTTCAATCTTTTTGTTTTTATCATGAGAAGAGTTTCAATTTTTTTGTTTTTTTGTTTTTATCATGAGAAGAGTTTCAATCTTTTTGTTTTTATCATGAAAAGAGTTTCAATTTTTTTGTTTTTATCATGAAAAGAGTTTCAATTGTTTTGTTTTTATCATAAGAGTTTCAATTTTTTTGTTTTTTTGTTTTTATCATGAGAAGAGTTTCAATTTTTTTGTTTTTATCATGAAAAGAGTTTCAATTTTTTAAATTTTTATCATGAAAAGAGTTTCAATTGTTTTGTTTTTATCATAAGAGTTTCAATTTTTTTGTTTTTTTGTTTTTATCATGAGAAGAGTTTCAACATTTTTGTTTTTATCATGAGAAGAGTTTCAATTTTTTTGTTTTTATCATGAAAAGAGTTTCAATTGTTTTGTTTTTATCATAAGAGTTTCAATTTTTTTGTTTTTCTGTTTTTATCATGAGAAGAGTTTCAACATTTTTGTTTTTATCATGAGAAGAGTTTCAATTTTTTTGTTTTTATCATGAAAAGAGTTTCAATTGTTTTTATCATAAGAGTTTCAATTTTTTTGTTTTTTTGTTTTTATCATGAGAAGAGTTTCAATTGTTTTGTTTTTTTGTTTTTATCATGAGCAGAGTTTCAATCTTTTGGTTTTTATCATGAGAAGAGTTTCAATTTTTTTGTTTTTATCATGAGAAGAGTTTCAATTTTTTTGTTTTTATCATGAGAAGAGTTTCAATATTTTTGTTTTTATCATAAGAGTTTCAATTTTTTTGTTTTTTTGTTTTTATCATGAGAAGAGTTTCAATTTTTTTGTTTTTATCATGAGAAGAGTTTCAATTTTTTTGTTTTTTTGTTTTTATCATGAGAAGAGTTTCAATCTTTTTGTTTTTATCATGAAAAGAGTTTCAATTTTTTTGTTTTTTTGTTTTTATCATTAGAAGAGTTTCAATCTTTTTGTTTTTATCATGAGAAGAGTTTCAATTTTTTTGTTTTTATCATGAGAAGAGTTTCAATTTTTTTGTTTTATCATGAGAAGAGTTTCAGTTTTTTTGTTTTTATCATGAGAAGAGTTTCAATCTTTTTGTTTTATCATGAGAAGAGTTTCAATTTTTTTGTTTTTATCATGAGAAGAGTTTAAATTTTTTTGTTTTTATCATGAAAAGAGTTTCAATTTTTTTGTTTTTATCATGAGAAGAGTTTCAATCTTTTTGTTTTTATCATGAGAAGAGTTTCAATTTTTTAGTTTTTATCATGAGAAGAGTTTCAATTTTTTTGTTTTTATCATGAGAAGAGTTTCAATTTTTTTGTTTTTATCATGAGAAGAGTTTCAATCTTTTTGTTTTTATCATGAGAAGAGTTTCAATTTTTTAGTTTTTTTGTTTTTATCATGAGAAGAGTTTCAATCTTTTTGTTTTTATCATGAAAAGAGTTTCAATTTTTTTGTTTTTATCATGAAAAGAGTTTCAATTGTTTTGTTTTTATCATAAGAGTTTCAATTTTTTTGTTTTTATCATGAGAAGAGTTTCAATTTTTTTGTTTTATCTCGAGAAGAGTTTCAATTTTTTTGTTTTTATCATGAGAAGAGTTTCAATCTTTTTGTTTTATCATGAGAAGAGTTTCAATCTTTTTGTTTTATCATGAGAAGAGTTTCAATTTTTTTGTTTTTATCATAAGAGTTTCAATTTTTTTGTTTTTATCATAAGAGTTTCAATTTTTTTGTTTTTTTGTTTTATCATGAGAAGAGTTTCAATTTTTTTGTTTTATCATGAGAAGAGTTTCAGTTTTTTTGTTTTTATCATGAGAAGAGTTTCAATCTTTTTGTTTTATCATGAGAAGAGTTTCAATCTTTTAGTTTTATCATGAGAAGAGTTTCAATTTTTTTGTTTTTATCATGAGAAGAGTTTCAATTTTTTTGTTTTTATCATAAGAAGAGTTTCAATTTTTTTGTTTTTTTGTTTTTATCATGAGAAGAGTTTCAATTTTTTTGTTTTTTTGTTTTTATCATGAGAAGAGTTTCAATTTTTTTGTTTTTTTGTTTTTATCATGAGAAGAGTTTCAATTTTTTTGTTTTTATCATGAGAAGAGTTTCAATTTTTTTGTTTTTTTGTTTTTATCATGAGAAGAGTTTCGCTTTTTTTGTTTTTATCATGAAAAGAGTTTCAATTTTTTTGTTTTTATCATGAAAAGAGTTTCAATTGTTTTGTTTTTATCATAAGAGTTTCAATTTTTTTGTTTTTTTGTTTTTATCATGAGAAGAGTTTCAACATTTTTGTTTTTATCATGAGAAGAGTTTCAATTTTTTTGTTTTTATCATGAAAAGAGTTTCAATTGTTTTGTTTTTATCATAAGAGTTTCAATTTTTTTGTTTTTTTGTTTTTATCATGAGAAGAGTTTCAACATTTTTGTTTTTATCATGAGAAGAGTTTCAATTTTTTTGTTTTTATCATGAAAAGAGTTTCAATTGTTTTGTTTTTATCATAAGAGTTTTAATTTTTTTTGTTTTTGTTTTTATCATGAGAAGAGTTTCAATTGTTTTGTTTTTTTGTTTTTATCATGAGCAGAGTTTCAATCTTTTGGTTTTTATCATGAGAAGAGTTCTAATTTTTTTGTTTTTTCATGAGAAGAGTTCTAATTTTTTTGTTTTTATCATGAGAAGAGTTTCAATTTTTTTGTTTTTATCATGAGAAGAGTTTCAATTTTTTTGTTTTTATCATGAGAAGAGTTTCAATATTTTTGTTTTTATCATAAGAGTTTCAATTTTTTTGTTTTTTTGTTTTTATCATGAGAAGAGTTTCAATTTTTTTGTTTTTATCATGAGAAGAGTTTCAATTTTTTTGTTTTTTTGTTTTTATCATGAGAAGAGTTTCAATCTTTTTGTTTTTATCATGAGAAGAGTTTCAATTTTTTTGTTTTTTTGTTTTTATCATGAGAAGAGTTTCAATCTTTTTGTTTTTATCATGAGAAGAGTTTCAATTTTTTTGTTTTATCATGAGAAGAGTTTCAGTTTTTTTGTTTTTATCATGAGAAGAGTTTCAATCTTTTTGTTTTATCATGAGAAGAGTTTCAATTTTTTTGTATTTATCATGAGAAGAGTCTCAATTTTTTTGTTTTTATCATGAGAAGAGTTTCAATTTTTCTGTTTTTATCATGAGAAGAGTTTCAATCTTTTTGTTTTTATCATGAGAAGAGTTTCAATTTTTTTGTTTTTATCATGAGAAGAGTTTCAATTTTTTTGTTTTTATCATGAGAAGAGTTTCAATTTTTTTGTTTTTATCATGAGAAGAGTTTCATTTTTTTTGTTTTTATCATGAGAAGAGTTTCAATTTTTTTGTTTTTATCATGAGAAGAGTTTCAATTTTTTTGTTTTTATCATGAGAAGAGTTTCATTTTTTTTTGTTTTTATCATGAGAAGAGTTTCAATTTTTTTGTTTTTATCATGAGAAGAGTTTCAATTTTTTTGTTTTTATCATGAGAAGAGTTTCAATTTTTTTGTTTTTATCATGAGAAGAGTTTCATTTTTTTTGTTTTTATCATGAGAAGAGTTTCAATTTTTTTGTTTTTATCATGAGAAGAGTTTCAATTTTTTTGTTTTTATCATGAGAAGAGTTTCAATTTTTTTGTTTTTATCATGAGAAGAGTTTCAATCTTTTTGTTTTTATCATGAGAAGAGTTTCAATTTTTTTGTTTTTTTGTTTTTATCATGAGAAGAGTTTCAATCTTTTTGTTTTTATCATGAAAAGAGTTTCAATTTTTTTGTTTTTATCATGAAAAGAGTTTCAATTGTTTTGTTTTTATCATAAGAGTTTCAATTTTTTTGTTTTTATCATGAGAAGAGTTTCAATTTTTTTGTTTTTATCATGAGAAGAGTTTCAATTTTTTTGTTTTTATCATGAGAAGAGTTTCAATTTTTTTGTTTTTATCATGAGAAGAGTTTCAATTTTTTTGTTTTTATCATGAGAAGAGTTTCAATTTTTTTGTTTTTATCATGAGAAGAGTTTCATTTTTTTTGTTTTTATCATGAGAAGAGTTTCAATTTTTTTGTTTTTATCATGAGAAGAGTTTCAATTTTTTTGTTTTTATCATGAGAAGAGTTTCAATTTTTTTGTTTTTATCATGAGAAGAGTTTCATTTTTTTTGTTTTTATCATGAGAAGAGTTTCAATTTTTTTGTTTTTATCATGAGAAGAGTTTCAATTTTTTTGTTTTTATCATGAGAAGAGTTTCAATTTTTTTGTTTTTATCATGAGAAGAGTTTCAATCTTTTTGTTTTTATCATGAGAAGAGTTTCAATTTTTTTGTTTTTTTGTTTTTATCATGAGAAGAGTTTCAATCTTTTTGTTTTTATCATGAAAAGAGTTTCAATTTTTTTGTTTTTATCATGAAAAGAGTTTCAATTGTTTTGTTTTTATCATAAGAGTTTCAATTTTTTTGTTTTTATCATGAGAAGAGTTTCAATTTTTTTGTTTTTATCATGAGAAGAGTTTCAATTTTTTTGTTTTTATCATGAGAAGAGTTTCAATTTTTTTGTTTTTATCATGAGAAGAGTTTCATTTTTTTTGTTTTTATCATGAGAAGAGTTTCAATTTTTTTGTTTTTTTGTTTTTATCACGAGAAGAGTTTCAATTTTTTTGTTTTTATTATGAGAAGAGTTTCAATTTTTTTGTTTTTATCATGAGAAGAGTTTCAATTTTTTTGTTTTTATCATAAGAGTTTCAATTTTTTTGTTTTTATCATGAGAAGAGTTTCAATCTTTTTGTTTTTATCATGAGAAGAGTTTCAATTTTTTTGTTTTTTTGTTTTTATCATGAAAAGTCAATCTTTTTGTTTTTATCATGAAAAGAGTTTCAATTTTTTTGTTTTTATCATGAAAAGAGTTTCAATTGTTTTGTTTTTATCATAAGAGTTTCAATTTTTTTGTTTTTATCATGAGAAGAGTTTCAATTTTTTTGTTTTTATCATGAGAAGAGTTTCAATTTATTTGTTTTTATCATGAGAAGAGTTTCAATTTTTTTGTTTGTATCATAAGAGTTTCAATTTTTTTGTTTTTTTGTTTTTATCATGAGAAGAGTTTCAATTTTTTTGTTTTATCATGAGAAGAGTTTCAGTTTTTTTGTTTTTATCATGAGAAGAGTTTCAATCTTATTGTTTTATCATGAGAAGAGTTTCAATCTTTTTGTTTTATCATGAGAAGAGTTTCAATTTTTTTGTTTTTATCATAAGAGTTTCAATTTTTTTGTTTTTATCATAAGAGTTTCAATTTTTTTGTTTTTTTGTTTTATCATGAGAAGAGTTTCAATTTTTTTGTTTTATCATGAGAAGAGTTTCAGTTTTTTTGTTTTTATCATGAGAAGAGTTTCAATCTTTTTGTTTTATCATGAGAAGAGTTTCAATCTTTTTGTTTTATCATGAGAAGAGTTTCAATTTTTTTGTTTTTATCATGAGAAGAGTTTCAATTTTTTTGTTTTTTTGTTTTTATCATGAGAAGAGTTTCAATTTTTTTGTTTTTATCATGAGAAGAGTTTCAATTTTTTTGTTTTTATCATAAGAGTTTCAATTTTTTTGTTTTTTTGTTTTTATCATGAGAAGAGTTTCAATTTTTTTGTTTTTTTGTTTTTATCATGAGAAGAGTTTCAATTTTTTTGTTTTTATCATGAAAAGAGTTTCAATTTTTTTGTTTTTATCATGAAAAGAGTTTCAATTGTTTTGTTTTTATCATAAGAGTTTCAATTTTTTTGTTTTTTTGTTTTTATCATGAGAAGAGTTTCAACATTTTTGTTTTTATCATGAGAAGAGTTTCAATTTTTTTGTTTTTATCATGAAAAGAGTTTCAATTGTTTTGTTTTTATCATAAGAGTTTCAATTTTTTTGTTTTTTTGTTTTTATCATGAGAAGAGTTTCAATTGTTTTGTTTTTTTGTTTTTATCATGAGAAGAGTTTCAATTTTTTTGTTTTTATCATGAGAAGAGTTTCAACATTTTTGTTTTTATCATGAAAAGAGTTTCAATTGTTTTGTTTTTATCATGAGAAGAGTTTCAATTTTTTTGTTTTTATCATAAGAGTTTCAATTTTTTGTTTTTATCATGAGAAGAGTTTCAATTTTTTTGTTTTTATCATGAGAAGAGTTTCAATTGTTTTGTTTTTATCATAAGAGTTTCAATTTTTTTGTTTTTTTGTTTTTATCATGAGAAGAGTTTTAATTGTTTTGTTTTTTAGTTTTATCATAAGAAGAGTTTTAATTTTTTTGTTTTATCATGAAGAGAGTTTCAATTTTTTGTTTTTATCATGAGAAGAGTTTCAATTGTTTTGTTTTTATCATAAGAGTTTCAATTGTTTTGTTTTTTTGTTTTTATTATGAGAAGAGTTTCAATTGTTTTGTTTTATTGTTTTTATCTTGAGAAGATTTTCAATCTTTTTGTTTTTATCATGAGAAGAGTTTCAGTTTTTTTGTTTTTACAATGAGAAGAGTTTCAGTTTTTTTGTTTTTTTGTTTTTATCATGAGAAGAGTTTCAATTTATTTTTTTTAGTTTTATCATGAGAAGAGTTTCAATTTTTTTGTTTTATCATGAGAAGAGTTTCAGTTTTTTTGTTTTTATCATGAGAAGAGTTTCAATCTTTTTGTTTTATCATGAGAAGAGTTTCAATCTTTTTGTTTTATCATGAGAAGAGTTTCAATTTTTTTGTTTTTATCATGAGAAGAGTTTCAATTTTTTTGTTTTTTTGTTTTTATCATGAGAAGAGTTTCAATTTTTTTGTTTTTATCATGAGAAGAGTTTCAATTTTTTTGTTTTTATCATAAGAGTTTCAATTTTTTTGTTTTTTTGTTTTTATCATGAGAAGAGTTTCAATTTTTTTGTTTTTTTGTTTTTATCATGAGAAGAGTTTCAATTTTTTTGTTTTTATCATGAAAAGAGTTTCAATTTTTTTGTTTTTATCATGAAAAGAGTTTCAATTGTTTTGTTTTTATCATAAGAGTTTCAATTTTTTTGTTTTTTTGTTTTTATCATGAGAAGAGTTTCAACATTTTTGTTTTTATCATGAGAAGAGTTTCAATTTTTTTGTTTTTATCATGAAAAGAGTTTCAATTGTTTTGTTTTTATCATAAGAGTTTCAATTTTTTTGTTTTTTTGTTTTTATCATGAGAAGAGTTTCAATTGTTTTGTTTTTTTGTTTTTATCATGAGAAGAGTTTCAATTTTTTTGTTTTTATCATGAGAAGAGTTTCAACATTTTTGTTTTTATCATGAAAAGAGTTTCAATTGTTTTGTTTTTATCATGAGAAGAGTTTCAATTTTTTTGTTTTTATCATAAGAGTTTCAATTTTTTGTTTTTATCATGAGAAGAGTTTCAATTTTTTTGTTTTTATCATGAGAAGAGTTTCAATTGTTTTGTTTTTATCATAAGAGTTTCAATTTTTTTGTTTTTTTGTTTTTATCATGAGAAGAGTTTTAATTGTTTTGTTTTTTAGTTTTATCATAAGAAGAGTTTTAATTTTTTTGTTTTATCATGAAGAGAGTTTCAATTTTTTGTTTTTATCATGAGAAGAGTTTCAATTGTTTTGTTTTTATCATAAGAGTTTCAATTGTTTTGGTTTTTTGTTTTTATTATGAGAAGAGTTTCAATTGTTTTGTTTTATTGTTTTTATCTTGAGAAGATTTTCAATCTTTTTGTTTTTATCATGAGAAGAGTTTCAGTTTTTTTGTTTTTACAATGAGAAGAGTTTCAGTTTTTTTGTTTTTTTGTTTTTATCATGAGAAGAGTTTCAATTTATTTTTTTTAGTTTTATCATGAGAAGAGTTTCAATTTTTTTGTTTTTTTGTTTTATCATGAGAAGAGTTTCAATTTATTTTTTTTTGTTTTTATCATGAGAAGAGTTTCAATTGTTTTGTTTTTATCATAAGAGTTTCAATTTTTTTGTTTTTTTGTTTTTATCATGAGAAGAGTTTCAATTTATTTTTTTTTGTTTTATCATGAGAAGAGTTTCATTTTTTTAGTTTTTATCATGAGAAGAGTTTCAATTTTTTTGTTTTTATCATGAGAAGAGTTTCAATTTTTTTGTTTTTATCATGAGAAGAGTTTCAATTTTTTTGTTTTTATCATGAGAAGAGTTTCAATCTTTTTGTTTTTATCATGAGAAGAGTTTCAATTTTTTTGTTTTTATCATGAGAAGAGTTTCAATTTTTTTGTTTTTATCATGAGAAGAGTTTCAATTTTTTTGTTTTTATCATGAGAAGAGTTTCAATTTTTTTGTTTTTATCATGAGAAGAGTTTCAATTTTTTAGTTTTTATCATGAGAAGAGTTTCAATTTTTTTGTTTTTTTGTTTTTATCATGAGAAGAGTTTCAATCTTTTTGTTTTTATCATGAGAAGAGTTTCAATTTTTTTGTTTTTTTGTTTTTATCATGAGAAGAGGTTCAATCTTTTTGTTTTTATCATGAGAAGTGTTTCAATTTTTTTGTTTTTATCATGAGAAGAGTTTCAATTTTTTTGTTTTTTTGTTTTTATCATGAGAAGAGTTTCAATTTTTTTGTTTTTTTGTTTTTATCATGAGAAGAGTTTCAATCTTTTTGTTTTTATCATGAAAAGAGTTTCAATTGTTTTGTTTTTATCATGAGAAGAGTTTCAATTTTTTTGTTTTTATCATGAGAAGAGTTTCAATTTTTTTGTTTTTATCATGAGAAGAGTTTCAATCTTTTTGTTTTTATCATGAGAAGAGTTTCAATTTTTTTGTTTTTTTTGTTTTTATCATGAGAAGAGTTTCAATCTTTTTTTTTTATCATGAAAAGAGTTTCAATTTTTTTGTTTTTATCATGGAAAGAGTTTCAATTGTTTTGTTTTTATCATGAAAAGAGTTTCAATTGTTTTGTTTTTATCATGAGAAGAGTTTCAATTTTTTTGTTTTTATCATGAGAAGAGTTTCAATCTTTTTGTTTTATCATGAGAAGAGTTTCAATCTTTTTGTTTTATCATGAGAAGAGTTTCAATTTTTTTGTTTTTATCATAAGAGTTTCAATTTTTTTGTTTTTATCATAAGAGTTTCAATTTTTTTGTTTTTTTGTTTTATCATGAGAAGAGTTTCAGTTTTTTTGTTTTTATCATGAGAAGAGTTTCAATCTTTTTGTTTTATCTGAGAAGAGTTTCAATCTTTTTGTTTTATCATGAGAAGAGTTTCAATTTTTTTGTTTTTATCATGAGAAGAGTTTCAATTTTTTTGTTTTTTTGTTTTTATCATGAGAAGAGTTTCAATTTTTTTGTTTTTTTGTTTTTATCATGAGAAGAGTTTCAATTTTTTTGTTTTCATCATGAGAAGAGTTTCAATTTTTTTGTTTTTATCATAAGAGTTTCAATTTTTTTGTTTTTTTGTTTTTATCATGAGAAGAGTTTCAATTTTTTTGTTTTTTTGTTTTTATCATGAGAAGAGTTTCAATTTTTTAGTTTTTATCATGAAAAGAGTTTCAATTTTTTTGTTTATATCATGAAAAGAGTTTCAATTGTTTTGTTTTTATCATAAGAGTTTTAATTTTTTTGTTTTTTTGTTTTTATCATGAGAAGAGTTTCAACATTTTTGTTTTTATCATGAGAAGAGTTTCAATTTTTTTGTTTTTATCATGAAAAGAGTTTCAATTGTTTTGTTTTTAATCATAAGAGTTTCAATTTTTTTGTTTTTTTGTTTTTATCATGAGAAGAGTTTCAATTGTTTTGTTTTTTTGTTTTTATCATGAGAAGAGTTTCAATTTTTTTGTTTTTATCATGAGAAGAGTTTCAACATTTTTGTTTTTATCATGAAAAGAGTTTCAATTGTTTTGTTTTTATCATGAGAAGAGTTTCAATTTTTTTGTTTTTATCATAAGAGTTTCAATTTTTTTGTTTTTATCATGAGAAGAGTTTCAATTTTTTTGTTTTTATCATGAGAAGAGTTTCGATTGTTTTGTTTTTATCATAAGAGTTTCAATTTTTTTGTTTTTTTGTTTTTATCATGAGAAGAGTTTTAATTTTTTTGTTTTATAATGAAGAGAGTTTCAATTTTTTGTTTTTATCATGAGAAGAGTTTCAATTGTTTTGTTTTTATCATAAGAGTTTCAATTGTTTTGTTTTTTTGTTTTTATCATGAGAAGAGTTTCAATCTTTTTGTTTTTATCATGAGAAGAGTTTCAGTTTTTTTGTTTTTATCATGAGAAGAGTTTCAGTTTTTTTGTTTTTTTGTTTTTATCATGAGAAGAGTTTCAATTCATTTTTTTTTGTCTTTATCATGAGAAGAGTTTCAATTCATTTTTTTTTGTTTTATCATGAGAAGAGTTTCAATTTTTTTGTTTTTATCATGAGAAGAGTTTCAATTTTTTTGTTTTTATCATGAGAAGTTTCAATTTTTTTGTTTTTATCATGAGAAGAGTTTCAATTTTTTTGTTTTTATCATGAGAAGAGTTTCAATTTTTTTGTTTTTATCATGAGAAGAGTTTCAATCGTTTTGTTTTTATCATGAGAAGAGTTTCAATTTTTTTGTTTTTTTGTTTTTATCATGAGAAGAGTTTCAATCTTTTTGTTTTTATCATGAAAAGAGTTTCAATTTTTTTGTTTTTATCATGAAAAGAGTTTCAATTGTTTTGTTTTTATCATAAGAGTTTCAATTTTTTTGTTTTTATCATGAGAAGAGTTTCAATTTTTTTGTTTTTATCATGAGAAGAGTTTCAATTTTTTTTGTTTTTATCATGAGAAGAGTTTCAATTTTTTTGGTTTTTATCATAAGAGTTTCAATTTTTTTGTTTTTTTGTTTTTATCATGAGAAGAGTTTCAATTTTTTTGTTTTATCATGAGAAGAGTTTCAGTTTTTTTGTTTTTATCATGAGAAAAGTTTCAATCTTTTTGTTTTATCATGAGAAGAGTTTCAATTTATTTTTTTTTAGTTTTATCATGAGAAGAGTTTCAATTTTTTTGTTTTTTTGTTTTATCATGAGAATAGTTTCAATTTATTTTTTTTTGTTTTTATCATGAGAAGAGTTTCAATTGTTTTGTTTTTATCATAAGAGTTTCAATTTTTTTGTTTTTTTGTTTTTATCATGAGAAGAGTTTCAATTGTTTTGTTTTTTTGTTTTTATCATGAGAAGAGTTTCAATCTTTTTGTTTTTATCATGAGAAGAGTTTCAGTTTTTTTGTTTTTATCATGAGAAGAGTTTCAGTTTTTTTGTTTTTATCATGAGAAGAGTTTCAATTCATTTTTTTTTGTTTTATCATGAGAAGAGTTTCAATTTTTTTGTTTTTATCATGAGAAGAGTTTCAATTTTTTTGTTTTCATCATGAAAAGAGTTTCAATTTTTTTGTTTTTATCATGAGAAGAGTTTCAATTTTTTTGTTTTTATCATGAGAAGAGTTTCAATTTTTTTGTTTTTTTGTTTTTATCATGAGAAGAGTTTCAATCTTTTTGTTTTTATCATGAGAAGAGTTTCAGTTTTTTTGTTTTTATCATGAGAAGAGTTTCAGTTTTTTTGTTTTTTTGTTTTTATCATGAGAAGAGTTTCAATTCATTTTTTTTTGTTTTATCATGAGAAGAGTTTCAATTTTTTTGTTTTTATCATGAGAAGAGTTTCAATTTTTTTGTTTTCATCATGAGAAGAGTTTCAATTTTTTTGTTTTTATCATGAGAAGAGTTTCAATTTTTTTGTTTTTATCATGAGAAGAGTTTCAATTTTTTTGTTTTTATCATGAGAAGAGTTTCAATTGTTTTGTTTTTTTGTTTTTATCATGAGAAGAGTTTCAATTTTTTTGTTTTTATCATGAGAAGAGTTTCAATTTTTTTGTTTTCATCATGAGAAGAGTTTCAATTTTTTTGTTTTTATCATGAGAAGAGTTTCAATTGTTTTGTTTTCATCATGAGAAGAGTTTCAATCTTTTTGTTTTTATCATGAGAAGAGTTTCAATTTTTTTGTTTTTATCATGAGAAGAGTTTCAATTTTTTTGTTTTTATCATGAGAAGAGTTTCAATTTTTTTGTTTTTATCATGAGAAGAGTTTCAATTTTTTTGTTTTTATGAGAAGAGTTTCAATTTTTTTTGTTTTTATCATGAGAAGAGTTTCAATCTTTTTGTTTTCATCATGAGAAGAGTTTCAATTTTTTTGTTTTTATCATGAGAAGAGTTTCAATTGTTTTGTTTTCATCATGAGAAGAGTTTCAATCTTTTTGTTTTTATCATGAGAAGAGTTTCAATTGTTTTGTTTTCATCATGAGAAGAGTTTCAATCTTTTTGTTTTTATCATGAGAAGAGTTTCAATTTTTTTGTTTTCATCATGAGAAGAGTTTCAATCTTTTTGTTTTTATCATGAGAAGAGTTTCAATTTTTTTGTTTTTATCATGAGAAGAGTTTCAATTTTTTTGTTTTTATGAGAAGAGTTTCAATTTTTTTTGTTTTTATCATGAGAAGAGTTTCAATCTTTTTGTTTTTATCATGAGAAGAGTTTCAATCTTTTTGTTTTTATCATGAGAAGAGTTTCAATCTTTTTGTTTTCATCATGAGAAGAGTTTCAATCTTTTTTGTTTTTATGAGAAGAGTTTCAATTGTTTTGTTTTTATCATGAGAAGAGTTTCAATTTTTTTGTTTTTATCATGAGAAGAGTTTCAATTGTTTTGTTTTCATCATGAGAAGAGTTTCAATCTTTTTGTTTTTATCATGAGAAGAGTTTCAATCTTTTTGTTTTTATCATGAGAAGAGTTTCAATCTTTTTGTTTTCATCATGAGAAGAGTTTCAATCTTTTTTGTTTTTATCATGAGAAGAGTTTCAATTTTTTTGTTTTTATGAGAAGAGTTTCAATTTTTTTTGTTTTTATCATGAGAAGAGTTTCAATCTTTTTGTTTTTATCATGAGAAGAGTTTCAATTTTTTTGTTTTTATGAGAAGAGTTTCAATTTTTTTTGTTTTTATCATGAGAAGAGTTTCAATCTTTTTGTTTTTATCATGAGAAGAGTTTCAATTTTTTTGTTTTTTTGTTTTTATCATGAGAAGAGTTTCAACCTTTTTGTTTTTATCATGAAAAGAGTTTCAATTGTTTTGTTTTTATCATAAGAGTTTCAATTTTTTTGTTTTTTTGTTTTTATCATGAGAAGAGTTTCAATTGTTTTGTTTTTTTGTTTTTATCATGAGAAGAGTTTCAATCTTTTTGTTTTTATCATGAGAAGAGTTTCAATTGTTTTGTTTTTATCATAAGAGTTTCAATTTTTTTGTTTTTTTGTTTTTATCATGAGAAGAGTTTCAATTGTTTTGTTTTTTTGTTTTTATCATGAGAAGAGTTTCAATCTTTTTGTTTTTATCATGAGAAGAGTTTCAGTTTTTTTGTTTTTATCATGAGAAGAGTTTCAGTTTTTTTGTTTTTATCATGAGAAGAGTTTCAATTCATTTTTTTTTGTTTTATCATGAGAAGAGTTTCAATTTTTTTGTTTTTATCATGAGAAGAGTTTCAATTTTTTTGTTTTCATCATGAAAAGAGTTTCAATTTTTTTGTTTTTATCATGAGAAGAGTTTCAATTTTTTTGTTTTTATCATGAGAAGAGTTTCAATTTTTTTGTTTTTTTGTTTTTATCATGAGAAGAGTTTCAATCTTTTTGTTTTTATCATGAGAAGAGTTTCAGTTTTTTTGTTTTTATCATGAGAAGAGTTTCAGTTTTTTTGTTTTTTTGTTTTTATCATGAGAAGAGTTTCAATTCATTTTTTTTTGTTTTATCATGAGAAGAGTTTCAATTTTTTTGTTTTTATCATGAGAAGAGTTTCAATTTTTTTGTTTTCATCATGAGAAGAGTTTCAATTTTTTTGTTTTTATCATGAGAAGAGTTTCAATTTTTTTGTTTTTATCATGAGAAGAGTTTCAATTTTTTTGTTTTTATCATGAGAAGAGTTTCAATTTTTTTGTTTTCATCATGAGAGGAGTTTCAATTGTTTTGTTTTTTTGTTTTTATCATGAGAAGAGTTTCAATTTTTTTGTTTTTATCATGAGAAGAGTTTCAATTTTTTTGTTTTCATCATGAGAAGAGTTTCAATTTTTTTGTTTTTATCATGAGAAGAGTTTCAATTGTTTTGTTTTCATCATGAGAAGAGTTTCAATCTTTTTGTTTTTATCATGAGAAGAGTTTCAATTTTTTTGTTTTTATCATGAGAAGAGTTTCAATTTTTTTGTTTTTATCATGAGAAGAGTTTCAATTTTTTTGTTTTTATCATGAGAAGAGTTTCAATTTTTTTGTTTTTATGAGAAGAGTTTCAATTTTTTTTGTTTTTATCATGAGAAGAGTTTCAATCTTTTTGTTTTCATCATGAGAAGAGTTTCAATTTTTTTGTTTTTATCATGAGAAGAGTTTCAATTGTTTTGTTTTCATCATGAGAAGAGTTTCAATCTTTTTGTTTTTATCATGAGAAGAGTTTCAATTGTTTTGTTTTCATCATGAGAAGAGTTTCAATCTTTTTGTTTTTATCATGAGAAGAGTTTCAATTTTTTTGTTTTCATCATGAGAAGAGTTTCAATCTTTTTGTTTTTATCATGAGAAGAGTTTCAATTTTTTTGTTTTTATCATGAGAAGAGTTTCAATTTTTTTGTTTTTATGAGAAGAGTTTCAATTTTTTTTGTTTTTATCATGAGAAGAGTTTCAATCTTTTTGTTTTTATCATGAGAAGAGTTTCAATCTTTTTGTTTTTATCATGAGAAGAGTTTCAATCTTTTTGTTTTCATCATGAGAAGAGTTTCAATCTTTTTTGTTTTTATGAGAAGAGTTTCAATTGTTTTGTTTTTATCATGAGAAGAGTTTCAATTTTTTTGTTTTTATCATGAGAAGAGTTTCAATTGTTTTGTTTTCATCATGAGAAGAGTTTCAATCTTTTTGTTTTTATCATGAGAAGAGTTTCAATCTTTTTGTTTTTATCATGAGAAGAGTTTCAATCTTTTTGTTTTCATCATGAGAAGAGTTTCAATCTTTTTTGTTTTTATCATGAGAAGAGTTTCAATTTTTTTGTTTTTATGAGAAGAGTTTCAATTTTTTTTGTTTTTATCATGAGAAGAGTTTCAATCTTTTTGTTTTTATCATGAGAAGAGTTTCAATCTTTTTGTTTTTATCATGAGAAGAGTTTCAATTTTTTTGTTTTTATGAGAAGAGTTTCAATTTTTTTTGTTTTTATCATGAGAAGAGTTTCAATCTTTTTGTTTTTATCATGAGAAGAGTTTCAATTTTTTTGTTTTTTTGTTTTTATCATGAGAAGAGTTTCAACCTTTTTGTTTTTATCATGAAAAGAGTTTCAATTGTTTTGTTTTTATCATGAGAAGAGTTTCAATTTTTTTGTTTTTATCATGAGAAGAGTTTCAATTTTTTTGTTTTTATCATGAGAAGAGTTTCAATCTTTTTGTTTTTATCATGAGAAGAGTTTCAATTTTTTTGTTTTTATCATGAGAAGAGTTTCAATTTTTTTGTTTTTATGAGAAGAGTTTCAATTTTTTTTGTTTTTATCATGAGAAGAGTTTCAATCTTTTTGTTTTTATCATGAGAAGAGTTTCAATCTTTTTGTTTTTATCATGAGAAGAGTTTCAATTTTTTTGTTTTTATGAGAAGAGTTTCAATTTTTTTGTTTTTATCATGAGAAGAGTTTCAATCTTTTTGTTTTTATCATGAGAAGAGTTTCAATTTTTTTGTTTTTATCATGAGAAGAGTTTCAACCTTTTTGTTTTTATCATGAAAAGAGTTTCAATTGTTTTGTTTTTATCATGAGAAGAGTTTCAATTTTTTTGTTTTTATCATGAGAAGAGTTTCAATTTTTTTGTTTTTATCATGAGAAGAGTTTCAATCTTTTTGTTTTTATCATGAGAAGAGTTTCAATTTTTTTGTTTTTTTGTTTTTATCATGAGAAGAGTTTCAATCTTTTTGTTTTTATCATGAGAAGAGTTTCAATCTTTTTGTTTTCATCATGAGAAGAGTTTCAATTTTTTTGTTTTTATGAGAAGAGTTTCAATTTTTTTTGTTTTTATCATGAGAAGAGTTTCAATCTTTTTGTTTTTATCATGAGAAGAGTTTCAATTTTTTTGTTTTTTTGTTTTTATCATGAGAAGAGTTTCAACCTTTTTGTTTTTATCATGAAAAGAGTTTCAATTGTTTTGTTTTTATCATGAGAAGAGTTTCAATTTTTTTGTTTTTATCATGAGAAGAGTTTCAATTTTTTTGTTTTTATCATGAGAAGAGTTTCAATCTTTTTGTTTTTATCATGAGAAGAGTTTCAATTTTTTTGTTTTTTTGTTTTTATCATGAGAAGAGTTTCAATCTTTTTTTTTTATCATGAAAAGAGTTTCAATTTTTTTGTTTTTATCATGAAAAGAGTTTCAATTGTTTTGTTTTTATCATGAAAAGAGTTTCAATTGTTTTGTTTTTATCATGAGAAGAGTTTCAATTTTTTTGTTTTAATCATGAGAAGGGTTTCAATTTTTTTGTTTTTATCATGAGAAGAGTTTCAATTTTTTTGTTTTTATCATAAGAGTTTCAATTTTTTTGTTTTTTTGTTTTATCATGAGAAGAGTTTCAATTTTTTTGTTTTATCATGAGAAGAGTTTCAGTTTTTTTGTTTTTATCATGAAAAGAGTTTCAATTTTTTTGTTTTATCATGAGAAGAGTTTCAATCTTTTTGTTTTATCATGAGAAGAGTTTCAATTTTTTTGTTTTTATCATAAGAGTTTCAATTTTTTTGTTTTTATCATAAGAGTTTCAATTTTTTTGTTTTTTTGTTTTATCATGAGAAGAGTTTCAATTTTTTTGTTTTATCATAAGAAGAGTTTCAATCTTTTTGTTTTATCACGAGAAGAGTTTCAATCTTTTTGTTTTATCATGAGAAGAGTTTCAATTTTTTTGTTTTATCATAAGAAGAGTTTCAATCTTTTTGTTTTATCATGAGAAGAGTTTCAATCTTTTTGTTTTATCATGAGAAGAGTTTCAATCTTTTTGTTTTATCATGAGAAGAGTTTCAATTTTTTTGTTTTTATCATGAGAAGAGTTTCAATTTTTTTGTTTTTTTGTTTTTATCATGAGAAGAGTTTCAATTTTTTTGTTTTTTTGTTTTTATCATGAGAAGAGTTTCAATTTTTTTGTTTTTTTGTTTTCATCATGAGAAGAGTTTCAATTTTTTTGTTTTTTTGTTTTTATCATGAGAAGAGTTTCAATTTTTTTGTTTTTATCATGAAAAGAGTTTCAATTTTTTTGTTTATATCATGAAAAGAGTTTCAATTGTTTTGTTTTTATCATAAGAGTTTCAATTTTTTGTTTTTTTGTTTTTATCATGAGAAGAGTTTCAACATTTTTGTTTTTATAATGAGAAGAGTTTCAATTTTTTTGTTTTTTTGTTTTTATCATGAGAAGAGTTTCAATCTTTTTGTTTTTATCATGAAAAGAGTTTACATTGTTTTGTTTTTATCATGAGAAGAGTTTCAATTTTTTTGTTTTTATCATGAGAAGAGTTTCAATTTTTTTGTTTTTATCATGAGAAGAGTTTCAATCTTTTTGTTTTTATCATGAGAAGAGTTTCAATTTTTTTGTTTTTTTGTTTTTATCATGAGAAGAGTTTCAATCTTTTTTTTTTATCATGAAAAGAGTTTCAATTTTTTTGTTTTTATCATGGAAAGAGTTTCAATTGTTTTGTTTTTATCATGAAAAGAGTTTCAATTGTTTTGTTTTTATCATGAGAAGAGTTTCAATTTGTTTGTTTTTATCATGAGAAGAGTTTCAATTTTTTTGTTTTTATCATGAGAAGAGTTTCAATTTTTTTGTTTTTATCATAAGAGTTTCAATTTTTTTGTTTTTTTGTTTCATCATGAGAAGAGTTTCAATTTTTTTGTTTTTATCATGAGAAGAGTTTCAATTTTTTTGTTTTTATCATAAGAGTTTCAATTTTTTTGTTTTTTTGTTTTTATCATGAGAAGAGTTTCAACATTTTTGTTTTTATCATGAGAAGAGTTTCAATCTTTTTGTTTTGATCATGAGAAGAGTTTCAATTTTTTTGTTTTTTTGTTTTTATCATGAGAAGAGTTTACATTTTTTTGTTTTTATCATGAAAAGAGTTTCAATTTTTTTGTTTATATCATGAAAAGAGTTTCAATTGTTTTGTTTTTATCATAAGAGTTTCAATTTTTTTGTTTTTTTGTTTTTATCATGAGAAGAGTTTCAACATTTTTGTTTTTATCATGAGAAGAGTTTCAATCTTTTTGTTTTTATCATGAGAAGAGTTTCAATTTTTTTGTTTTTTTGTTTTTATCATGAGAAGAGTTTCAATCTTTTTGTTTTTATCATGAAAAGAGTTTACATTGTTTTGTTTTTATCATGAGAAGAGTTTCAATTTTTTTGTTTTTATCATGAGAAGAGTTTCAATTTTTTTGTTTTTATCATGAGAAGAGTTTCAATCTTTTTGTTTTTATCATGAGAAGAGTTTCAATTTTTTTGTTTTTTTGTTTTTATCATGAGAAGAGTTTCAATCTTTTTTTTTTTATCATGAAAAGAGTTTCAATTTTTTTGTTTTTATCATGGAAAGAGTTTCAATTGTTTTGTTTTTATCATGAAAAGCGTTTCAATTGTTTTGTTTTTATCATGAGAAGAGTTTCAATTTTTTTGTTTTTATCATGAGAAGAGTTTCAATTTTTTTGTTTTTATCATGAGAAGAGTTTCAATTTTTTTGTTTTTATCATAAGAGTTTCAATTTTTTTGTTTTTTTGTTTCATCATGAGAAGAGTTTCAATTTTTTTGTTTTATCATGAGAAGAGTTTCAGTTTTTTTGTTTTTATCATGAGAAGAGTTTCAATCTTTTTGTTTTATCTGAGAAGAGTTTCAATCTTTTTGTTTTATCATGAGAAGAGTTTCAATTTTTTTGTTTTTATCATGAGAAGAGTTTCAATTTTTTTGTTTTTTTGTTTTTATCGAGAGAAGAGTTTCAATTTTTTTGTTTTTTTGTTTTTATCATGAGAAGAGTTTCAATTTTTTTGTTTTTTTGTTTTTATCATTAGAAGAGTTTCAATTTTTTTGTTTTTTTGTTTTTATCATGAGAAGAGTTTCAATTTTTTTGTTTTCATCATGAGAAGAGTTTCAATTTTTTTGTTTTTATCATAAGAGTTTCAATTTTTTTGTTTTTTTGTTTTTATCATGAGAAGAGTTTCAATTTTTTCGTTTTTTTGTTTTTATCATGAGAAGAGTTTCAATTTTTTTGTTTTTATCATGAAAAGAGTTTCAATTTTTTTGTTTATATCATGAAAAGAGTTTCAATTGTTTTGTTTTTATCATAAGAGTTTCAATTTTTTTGTTTTTTTGTTTTTATCATGAGAAGAGTTTCAACATTTTTGTTTTTATCATGAGAAGAGTTTCAATTTTTTTGTTTTATCATGAGAAGAGTTTCAATTTTTTTGTTTTTATCATGAAAAGAGTTTCAATTGTTTTGTTTTTATCATGAGAAGAGTTTCAATTGTTTTGTTTTTATCATGAGAAGAGTTTCAATTTTTTTGTTTTTATCATAAGAGTTTCAAATTTTTTGTTTTTATCATGAGAAGAGTTTCAATTTTTTTGTTTTTATCATGAGAATAGTTTCAATTGTTTTGTTTTTATCATAAGAGTTTCAATTTTTTTGTTTTTTTGTTTTTATCATGAGAAGAGTTTTAATTTTTTTGTTTTATCATGAAGAGAGTTTCAATTTTTTGTTTTTATCATGAGAAGAGTTTCAATTGTTTTGTTTTTATCATAAGACTTTCAATTGTTTTGTTTTTTTGTTTTTATCATGAGAAGAGTTTCAATCTTTTTGTTTTTATCATGAGAAGAGTTTCAGTTTTTTTGTTTTTATCATGAGAAGAGTTTCAATTTTTTTGTTTTTTTTGTTTTTATCATGAGAAGAGTTTCAATCTTTTTTTTTTATCATGAAAAGAGTTTCAATTTTTTTGTTTTTATCATGGAAAGAGTTTCAATTGTTTTGTTTTTATCATGAAAAGAGTTTCAATTGTTTTGTTTTTATCATGAGAAGAGTTTCAATTTTTTTGTTTTTATCATGAGAAGAGTTTCAATCTTTTTGTTTTATCATGAGAAGAGTTTCAATCTTTTTGTTTTATCATGAGAAGAGTTTCAATTTTTTTGTTTTTATCATAAGAGTTTCAATTTTTTTGTTTTTATCATAAGAGTTTCAATTTTTTTGTTTTTTTGTTTTATCATGAGAAGAGTTTCAGTTTTTTTGTTTTTATCATGAGAAGAGTTTCAATCTTTTTGTTTTATCTGAGAAGAGTTTCAATCTTTTTGTTTTATCATGAGAAGAGTTTCAATTTTTTTGTTTTTATCATGAGAAGAGTTTCAATTTTTTTGTTTTCATCATGAGAAGAGTTTCAATTTTTTTGTTTTTATCATAAGAGTTTCAATTTTTTTGTTTTTTTGTTTTTATCATGAGAAGAGTTTCAATTTTTTTGTTTTTTTGTTTTTATCATGAGAAGAGTTTCAATTTTTTTGTTTTTATCATGAAAAGAGTTTCAATTTTTTTGTTTATATCATGAAAAGAGTTTCAATTGTTTTGTTTTTATCATAAGAGTTTTAATTTTTTTGTTTTTTTGTTTTTATCATGAGAAGAGTTTCAACATTTTTGTTTTTATCATGAGAAGAGTTTCAATTTTTTTGTTTTTATCATGAAAAGAGTTTCAATTGTTTTGTTTTTAATCATAAGAGTTTCAATTTTTTTGTTTTTTTGTTTTTATCATGAGAAGAGTTTCAATTGTTTTGTTTTTTTGTTTTTATCATGAGAAGAGTTTCAATTTTTTTGTTTTTATCATGAGAAGAGTTTCAACATTTTTGTTTTTATCATGAAAAGAGTTTCAATTGTTTTGTTTTTATCATGAGAAGAGTTTCAATTTTTTTGTTTTTATCATAAGAGTTTCAATTTTTTTGTTTTTATCATGAGAAGAGTTTCAATTTTTTTGTTTTTATCATGAGAAGAGTTTCGATTGTTTTGTTTTTATCATAAGAGTTTCAATTTTTTTGTTTTTTTGTTTTTATCATGAGAAGAGTTTTAATTTTTTTGTTTTATAATGAAGAGAGTTTCAATTTTTTGTTTTTATCATGAGAAGAGTTTCAATTGTTTTGTTTTTATCATAAGAGTTTCAATTGTTTTGTTTTTTTGTTTTTATCATGAGAAGAGTTTCAATCTTTTTGTTTTTATCATGAGAAGAGTTTCAGTTTTTTTGTTTTTATCATGAGAAGAGTTTCAGTTTTTTTGTTTTTTTGTTTTTATCATGAGAAGAGTTTCAATTTATTTTTTTTTAGTTTTATCATGAGAAGAGTTTCAATTTTTTTGTTTTTTTGTTTTATCATGAGAAGAGTTTCAATTTATTTTTTTTTGTTTTTATCATGAGAAGAGTTTCAATTGTTTTGTTTTTATCATAAGAGTTTCAATTTTTTTGTTTTTTTGTTTTTATCATGAAAAGAGTTTACATTGTTTTGTGTTTTTGTTTTTATCATGAGAAGAGTTTCAATCTTTTTGTTTTTATCATGAGAAGAGTTTCAGTTTTTTTGTTTTTATCATGAGAACAGTTTCAGTTTTTTTGTTTTTTTGTTTTTATCATGAGAAGAGTTTCAATTCATTTTTTTTTGTTTTATCATGAGAAGAGTTTCAATTTTTTTGTTTTTATCATGAGAAGAGTTTCAATTTTTTTGTTTTCATCATGAAAAGAGTTTCAATTTTTTTGTTTTCATCATGAGAAGAGTTTCAATCTTTTTGTTTTTATCATGAGAAGAGTTTCAATTTTTTTGTTTTTATCATGAAAAGAGTTTCAATTTTTTTGTTTATATCATGAAAAGAGTTTCAATTGTTTTGTTTTTATCATAAGAGTTTCAATTTTTTTGTTTTTTTGTTTTTATCATGAGAAGAGTTTCAACATTTTTGTTTTTATCATGAGAAGAGTTTCAATTTTTTTGTTTTATCATGAGAAGAGTTTCAATTTTTTTGTTTTTATCATGAAAAGAGTTTCAATTGTTTTGTTTTTATCATGAGAAGAGTTTCAATTGTTTTGTTTTTATCATGAGAAGAGTTTCAATTTTTTTGTTTTTATCATAAGAGTTTCAATTTTTTTGTTTTTATCATGAGAAGAGTTTCAATTTTTTTGTTTTTATCATGAGAATAGTTTCAATTGTTTTGTTTTTATCATAAGAGTTTCAATTTTTTTGTTTTTTTGTTTTTATCATGAGAAGAGTTTTAATTTTTTTGTTTTATCATGAAGAGAGTTTCAATTTTTTGTTTTTATCATGAGAAGAGTTTCAATTGTTTTGTTTTTATCATAAGACTTTCAATTGTTTTGTTTTTTTGTTTTTATCATGAGAAGAGTTTCAATCTTTTTGTTTTTATCATGAGAAGAGTTTCAGTTTTTTTGTTTTTATCATGAGAAGAGTTTCAATTTTTTTGTTTTTTTTGTTTTTATCATGAGAAGAGTTTCAATCTTTTTTTTTTATCATGAAAAGAGTTTCAATTTTTTTGTTTTTATCATGGAAAGAGTTTCAATTGTTTTGTTTTTATCATGAAAAGAGTTTCAATTGTTTTGTTTTTATCATGAGAAGAGTTTCAATTTTTTTGTTTTTATCATGAGAAGAGTTTCAATCTTTTTGTTTTATCATGAGAAGAGTTTCAATCTTTTTGTTTTATCATGAGAAGAGTTTCAATTTTTTTGTTTTTATCATAAGAGTTTCAATTTTTTTGTTTTTATCATAAGAGTTTCAATTTTTTTGTTTTTTTGTTTTATCATGAGAAGAGTTTCAGTTTTTTTGTTTTTATCATGAGAAGAGTTTCAATCTTTTTGTTTTATCTGAGAAGAGTTTCAATCTTTTTGTTTTATCATGAGAAGAGTTTCAATTTTTTTGTTTTTATCATGAGAAGAGTTTCAATTTTTTTGTTTTCATCATGAGAAGAGTTTCAATTTTTTTGTTTTTATCATAAGAGTTTCAATTTTTTTGTTTTTTTGTTTTTATCATGAGAAGAGTTTCAATTTTTTTGTTTTTTTGTTTTTATCATGAGAAGAGTTTCAATTTTTTTGTTTTTATCATGAAAAGAGTTTCAATTTTTTTGTTTATATCATGAAAAGAGTTTCAATTGTTTTGTTTTTATCATAAGAGTTTTAATTTTTTTGTTTTTTTGTTTTTATCATGAGAAGAGTTTCAACATTTTTGTTTTTATCATGAGAAGAGTTTCAATTTTTTTGTTTTTATCATGAAAAGAGTTTCAATTGTTTTGTTTTTAATCATAAGAGTTTCAATTTTTTTGTTTTTTTGTTTTTATCATGAGAAGAGTTTCAATTGTTTTGTTTTTTTGTTTTTATCATGAGAAGAGTTTCAATTTTTTTGTTTTTATCATGAGAAGAGTTTCAACATTTTTGTTTTTATCATGAAAAGAGTTTCAATTGTTTTGTTTTTATCATGAGAAGAGTTTCAATTTTTTTGTTTTTATCATAAGAGTTTCAATTTTTTTGTTTTTATCATGAGAAGAGTTTCAATTTTTTTGTTTTTATCATGAGAAGAGTTTCGATTGTTTTGTTTTTATCATAAGAGTTTCAATTTTTTTGTTTTTTTGTTTTTATAATGAGAAGAGTTTTAATTTTTTTGTTTTATAATGAAGAGAGTTTCAATTTTTTGTTTTTATCATGAGAAGAGTTTCAATTGTTTTGTTTTTATCATAAGAGTTTCAATTGTTTTGTTTTTTTGTTTTTATCATGAGAAGAGTTTCAATCTTTTTGTTTTTATCATGAGAAGAGTTTCAGTTTTTTTGTTTTTATCATGAGAAGAGTTTCAGTTTTTTTGTTTTTTTGTTTTTATCATGAGAAGAGTTTCAATTTATTTTTTTTTAGTTTTATCATGAGAAGAGTTTCAATTTTTTTGTTTTTTTGTTTTATCATGAGAAGAGTTTCAATTTATTTTTTTTTGTTTTTATCATGAGAAGAGTTTCAATTGTTTTGTTTTTATCATAAGAGTTTCAATTTTTTTGTTTTTTTGTTTTTATCATGAAAAGAGTTTACATTGTTTTGTGTTTTTGTTTTTATCATGAGAAGAGTTTCAATCTTTTTGTTTTTATCATGAGAAGAGTTTCAGTTTTTTTGTTTTTATCATGAGAACAGTTTCAGTTTTTTTGTTTTTTTGTTTTTATCATGAGAAGAGTTTCAATTCATTTTTTTTTGTTTTATCATGAGAAGAGTTTCAATTTTTTTGTTTTTATCATGAGAAGAGTTTCAATTTTTTTGTTTTCATCATGAAAAGAGTTTCAATTTTTTTGTTTTCATCATGAGAAGAGTTTCAATCTTTTTGTTTTTATCATGAGAAGAGTTTCAATTTTTTTGTTTTTATCATGAGAAGAGTTTCAATTTTTTTGTTTTTATGAGAAGAGTTTCAATTTTTTTTGTTTTTATCATGAGAAGAGTTTCAATCTTTTTGTTTTTATCATGAGAAGAGTTTCAATTTTTTTGTTTTTTTGTTTTTATCATGAGAAGAGTTTCAACCTTTTTGTTTTTATCATGAAAAGAGTTTCAATTGTTTTGTTTTTATCATGAGAAGAGTTTCAATTTTTTTGTTTTTATCATGAGAAGAGTTTCAATTTTTTTGTTTTTATCATGAGAAAGGTTTCAATCTTTTTGTTTTTATCATGAGAAGAGTTTCAATTTTTTTGTTTTTTTGTTTTTATCATGAGAAGAGTTTCAATCTTTTTTTTTTATCATGAAAAGAGTTTCAATTTTTTTGTTTTTATCATGAAAAGAGTTTCAATTGTTTTGTTTTTATCATGAAAAGAGTTTCAATTGTTTTGTTTTTATCATGAGAAGAGTTTCAATTTTTTTGTTTTTATCATGAGAAGGGTTTCAATTTTTTTGTTTTTATCATGAGAAGAGTTTCAATTTTTTTGTTTTTATCATAAGAGTTTCAATTTTTTTGTTTTTTTGTTTTATCATGAGAAGAGTTTCAATTTTTTTGTTTTATCATGAGAAGAGTTTCAGTTTTTTTGTTTTTATCATGAAAAGAGTTTCAATTTTTTTGTTTTATCATGAGAAGAGTTTCAATCTTTTTGTTTTATCATGAGAAGAGTTTCAATTTTTTTGTTTTTATCATAAGAGTTTCAACTTTTTTGTTTTTATCATAAGAGTTTCAATTTTTTTGTTTTTTTGTTTTATCATGAGAAGAGTTTCAATTTTTTTGTTTTATCATAAGAAGAGTTTCAATCTTTTTGTTTTATCATGAGAAGAGTTTCAATCTTTTTGTTTTATCATGAGAAGAGTTTCAATTTTTTTGTTTTATCATAAGAAGAGTTTCAATCTTTTTGTTTTATCATGAGAAGAGTTTCAATCTTTTTGTTTTATCATGAGAAGAGTTTCAATCTTTTTGTTTTATCATGAGAAGAGTTTCAATTTTTTTGTTTTTATCATGAGAAGAGTTTCAATTTTTTTGTTTTTTTGTTTTTATCATGAGAAGAGTTTCAATTTTTTTGTTTTTTTGTTTTTATCATGAGAAGAGTTTCAATTTTTTTGTTTTTTTGTTTTCATCATGAGAAGAGTTTCAATTTTTTTGTTTTTTTGTTTTTATCATGAGAAGAGTTTCAATTTTTTTGTTTTTATCATGAAAAGAGTTTCAATTTTTTTGTTTATATCATGAAAAGAGTTTCAATTGTTTTGTTTTTATCATAAGAGTTTCAATTTTTTTGTTTTTTTGTTTTTATCATGAGAAGAGTTTCAACATTTTTGTTTTTATCATGAGAAGAGTTTCAATCTTTTTGTTTTTATCATGAGAAGAGTTTCAATTTTTTTGTTTTTTTGTTTTTATCATGAGAAGAGTTTCAATCTTTTTGTTTTTATCATGAAAAGAGTTTACATTGTTTTGTTTTTATCATGAGAAGAGTTTCAATTTTTTTGTTTTTATCATGAGAAGAGTTTCAATTTTTTTGTTTTTATCATGAGAAGAGTTTCAATCTTTTTGTTTTTATCATGAGAAGAGTTTCAATTTTTTTGTTTTTTTGTTTTTATCATGAGAAGAGTTTCAATCTTTTTTTTTTATCATGAAAAGAGTTTCAATTTTTTTGTTTTTATCATGGAAAGAGTTTCAATTGTTTTGTTTTTATCATGAAAAGAGTTTCAATTGTTTTGTTTTTATCATGAGAAGAGTTTCAATTTTTTTGTTTTTATCATGAGAAGAGTTTCAATTTTTTTGTTTTTATCATGAGAAGAGTTTCAATTTTTTTGTTTTTATCATAAGAGTTTCAATTTTTTTGTTTTTTTGTTTCATCATGAGAAGAGTTTCAATTTTTTTGTTTTTATCATGAGAAGAGTTTCAATTTTTTTGTTTTTATCATAAGAGTTTCAATTTTTTTGTTTTTTTGTTTTATCATGAGAAGAGTTTCAATTTTTTTGTTTTATCATGAGAAGAGTTTCAGTTTTTTTGTTTTTATCATGAAAAGAGTTTCAATTTTTTTGTTTTATCATGAGAAGAGTTTCAATCTTTTTGTTTTATCATGAGAAGAGTTTCAATTTTTTTGTTTTTATCATAAGAGTTTCAATTTTTTTGTTTTTATCATAAGAGTTTCAATTTTTTTGTTTTTTTGTTTTATCATGAGAAGAGTTTCAATTTTTTTGTTTTATCATAAGAAGAGTTTCAATCTTTTTGTTTTATCATGAGAAGAGTTTCAATCTTTTTGTTTTATCATGAGAAGAGTTTCAATTTTTTTGTTTTATCATAAGAAGAGTTTCAATCTTTTTGTTTTATCATGAGAAGAGTTTCAATCTTTTTGTTTTATCATGAGAAGAGTTTCAATCTTTTTGTTTTATCATGAGAAGAGTTTCAATTTTTTTGTTTTTATCATGAGAAGAGTTTCAATTTTTTTGTTTTCATCATGAAAAGAGTTTCAATTTTTTTGTTTTTATCATGAGAAGAGTTTCAATCTTTTTGTTTTTATCATGAGAAGAGTTTCAATTTTTTTGTTTTTATCATGAGAAGAGTTTCAATTTTTTTGTTTTTATGAGAAGAGTTTCAATTTTTTTTGTTTTTATCATGAGAAGAGTTTCAATCTTTTTGTTTTTATCATGAGAAGAGTTTCAATTTTTTTGTTTTTTTGTTTTTATCATGAGAAGAGTTTCAACCTTTTTGTTTTTATCATGAAAAGAGTTTCAATTGTTTTGTTTTTATCATGAGAAGAGTTTCAATTTTTTTGTTTTTATCATGAGAAGAGTTTCAATTTTTTTGTTTTTATCATGAGAAAGGTTTCAATCTTTTTGTTTTTATCATGAGAAGAGTTTCAATTTTTTTGTTTTTTTGTTTTTATCATGAGAAGAGTTTCAATCTTTTTTTTTTATCATGAAAAGAGTTTCAATTTTTTTGTTTTTATCATGAAAAGAGTTTCAATTGTTTTGTTTTTATCATGAAAAGAGTTTCAATTGTTTTGTTTTTATCATGAGAAGAGTTTCAATTTTTTTGTTTTTATCATGAGAAGGGTTTCAATTTTTTTGTTTTTATCATGAGAAGAGTTTCAATTTTTTTGTTTTAATCATAAGAGTTTCAATTTTTTTGTTTTTTTGTTTTATCATGAGAAGAGTTTCAATTTTTTTGTTTTATCATGAGAAGAGTTTCAGTTTTTTTGTTTTTATCATGAAAAGAGTTTCAATTTTTTTGTTTTATCATGAGAAGAGTTTCAATCTTTTTGTTTTATCATGAGAAGAGTTTCAATTTTTTTGTTTTTATCATAAGAGTTTCAATTTTTTTGTTTTTATCATAAGAGTTTCAATTTTTTTGTTTTTTTGTTTTATCATGAGAAGAGTTTCAATTTTTTTGTTTTATCATAAGAAGAGTTTCAATCTTTTTGTTTTATCATGAGAAGAGTTTCAATCTTTTTGTTTTATCATGAGAAGAGTTTCAATTTTTTTGTTTTATCATAAGAAGAGTTTCAATCTTTTTGTTTTATCATGAGAAGAGTTTCAATCTTTTTGTTTTATCATGAGAAGAGTTTCAATCTTTTTGTTTTATCATGAGAAGAGTTTCAATTTTTTTGTTTTTATCATGAGAAGAGTTTCAATTTTTTTGTTTTCATCATGAAAAGAGTTTCAATTTTTTTGTTTTTATCATGAGAAGAGTTTCAATCTTTTTGTTTTTATCATGAGAAGAGTTTCAATTTTTTTGTTTTTATCATGAGAAGAGTTTCAATTTTTTTGTTTTTATGAGAAGAGTTTCAATTTTTTTTGTTTTTATCATGAGAAGAGTTTCAATCTTTTTGTTTTTATCATGAGAAGAGTTTCAATTTTTTTGTTTTTTTGTTTTTATCATGAGAAGAGTTTCAACCTTTTTGTTTTTATCATGAAAAGAGTTTCAATTGTTTTGTTTTTATCATGAGAAGAGTTTCAATTTTTTTGTTTTTATCATGAGAAGAGTTTCAATTTTTTTGTTTTTATCATGAGAAAGGTTTCAATCTTTTTGTTTTTATCATGAGAAGAGTTTCAATTTTTTTGTTTTTTTGTTTTTATCATGAGAAGAGTTTCAATCTTTTTTTTTTATCATGAAAAGAGTTTCAATTTTTTTGTTTTTATCATGAAAAGAGTTTCAATTGTTTTGTTTTTATCATGAAAAGAGTTTCAATTGTTTTGTTTTTATCATGAGAAGAGTTTCAATTTTTTTGTTTTTATCATGAGAAGGGTTTCAATTTTTTTGTTTTTATCATGAGAAGAGTTTCAATTTTTTTGTTTTAATCATAAGAGTTTCAATTTTTTTGTTTTTTTGTTTTATCATGAGAAGAGTTTCAATTTTTTTGTTTTATCATGAGAAGAGTTTCAGTTTTTTTGTTTTTATCATGAAAAGAGTTTCAATTTTTTTGTTTTATCATGAGAAGAGTTTCAATCTTTTTGTTTTATCATGAGAAGAGTTTCAATTTTTTTGTTTTTATCATAAGAGTTTCAATTTTTTTGTTTTTATCATAAGAGTTTCAATTTTTTTGTTTTTTTGTTTTATCATGAGAAGAGTTTCAATTTTTTTGTTTTATCATAAGAAGAGTTTCAATCTTTTTGTTTTATCATGAGAAGAGTTTCAATCTTTTTGTTTTATCATGAGAAGAGTTTCAATTTTTTTGTTTTATCATAAGAAGAGTTTCAATCTTTTTGTTTTATCATGAGAAGAGTTTCAATCTTTTTGTTTTATCATGAGAAGAGTTTCAATCTTTTTGTTTTATCATGAGAAGAGTTTCAATTTTTTTGTTTTTATCATGAGAAGAGTTTCAATTTTTTTGTTTTTTTGTTTTTATCATGAGAAGAGTTTCAATTTTTTTGTTTTTTTGTTTTTATCATGAGAAGAGTTTCAATTTTTTTGTTTTTTTGTTTTCATCATGAGAAGAGTTTCAATTTTTTTGTTTTTTTGTTTTTATCATGAGAAGAGTTTCAATTTTTTTGTTTTTATCATGAAAAGAGTTTCAATTTTTTTGTTTATATCATGAAAAGAGTTTCAATTGTTTTGTTTTCATCATAAGAGTTTCAATTTTTTTGTTTTTTTGTTTTTATCATGAGAAGAGTTTCAACATTTTTGTTTTTATCATGAGAAGAGTTTCAATCTTTTTGTTTTTATCATGAGAAGAGTTTCAATTTTTTTGTTTTTTTGTTTTTATCATGAGAAGAGTTTCAATCTTTTTGTTTTTATCATGAAAAGAGTTTACATTGTTTTGTTTTTATCATGAGAAGAGTTTCAATTTTTTTGTTTTTATCATGAGAAGAGTTTCAATTTTTTTGTTTTTATCATGAGAAGAGTTTCAATCTTTTTGTTTTTATCATGAGAAGAGTTTCAATTTTTTTGTTTTTTTGTTTTTATCATGAGAAGAGTTTCAATCTTTTTTTTTTATCATGAAAAGAGTTTCAATTTTTTTGTTTTTATCATGGAAAGAGTTTCAATTGTTTTGTTTTTATCATGAAAAGAGTTTCAATTGTTTTGTTTTTATCATGAGAAGAGTTTCAATTTTTTTGTTTTTATCATGAGAAGAGTTTCAATTTTTTTGTTTTTATCATGAGAAGAGTTTCAATTTTTTTGTTTTTATCATAAGAGTTTCAATTTTTTTGTTTTTTTGTTTCATCATGAGAAGAGTTTCAATTTTTTTGTTTTTATCATGAGAAGAGTTTCAATTTTTTTGTTTTTATCATAAGAGTTTCAATTTTTTTGTTTTTTTGTTTTATCATGAGAAGAGTTTCAATTTTTTTGTTTTATCATGAGAAGAGTTTCAGTTTTTTTGTTTTTATCATGAAAAGAGTTTCAATTTTTTTGTTTTATCATGAGAAGAGTTTCAATCTTTTTGTTTTATCATGAGAAGAGTTTCAATTTTTTTGTTTTTATCATAAGAGTTTCAATTTTTTTGTTTTTATCATAAGAGTTTCAATTTTTTTGTTTTTTTGTTTTATCATGAGAAGAGTTTCAATTTTTTTGTTTTATCATAAGAAGAGTTTCAATCTTTTTGTTTTATCATGAGAAGAGTTTCAATCTTTTTGTTTTATCATGAGAAGAGTTTCAATTTTTTTGTTTTATCATAAGAAGAGTTTCAATCTTTTTGTTTTATCATGAGAAGAGTTTCAATCTTTTTGTTTTATCATGAGAAGAGTTTCAATTTTTTTGTTTTTTTGTTTTTATCATGAGAAGAGTTTCAATTTTTTTGTTTTTTTGTTTTTATCATGAGAAGAGTTTCAATTTTTTTGTTTTTTTGTTTTATCATGAGAAGAGTTTCAATTTTTTTGTTTTTATCATAAGAGTTTCAATTTTTTTGTTTTTATCATAAGAGTTTCAATTTTTTTGTTTTTTTGTTTTATCATGAGAAGAGTTTCAATTTTTTTGTTTTATCATAAGAAGAGTTTCAATCTTTTTGTTTTATCATGAGAAGAGTTTCAATCTTTTTGTTTTATCATGAGAAGAGTTTCAATTTTTTTGTTTTATCATAAGAAGAGTTTCAATCTTTTTGTTTTTATCATGAGAAGAGTTTCAATTTTTTTGTTTTTTTGTTTTTATCATGAGAAGAGTTTCAATTTTTTTGTTTTTTTGTTTTTATCATGAGAAGAGTTTCAATTTTTTTGTTTTTTTGTTTTCATCATGAGAAGAGTTTCAATTTTTTTGTTTTTTTGTTTTTATCATGAGAAGAGTTTCAATTTTTTTGTTTTTATCATGAAAAGAGTTTCAATTTTTTTGTTTATATCATGAAAAGAGTTTCAATTGTTTTGTTTTTATCATAAGAGTTTCAATTTTTTTGTTTTTTTGTTTTTATCATGAGAAGAGTTTCAACATTTTTGTTTTTATCATGAGAAGAGTTTCAATCTTTTTGTTTTTATCATGAGAAGAGTTTCAATTTTTTTGTTTTTTTGTTTTTATCATGAGAAGAGTTTCAATCTTTTTGTTTTTATCATGAAAAGAGTTTACATTGTTTTGTTTTTATCATGAGAAGAGTTTCAATTTTTTTGTTTTTATCATGAGAAGAGTTTCAATTTTTTTGTTTTTATCATGAGAAGAGTTTCAATCTTTTTGTTTTTATCATGAGAAGAGTTTCAATTTTTTTGTTTTTTTGTTTTTATCATGAGAAGAGTTTCAATCTTTTTTTTTTATCATGAAAAGAGTTTCAATTTTTTTGTTTTTATCATGGAAAGAGTTTCAATTGTTTTGTTTTTATCATGAAAAGAGTTTCAATTGTTTTGTTTTTATCATGAGAAGAGTTTCAATTTTTTTGTTTTTATCATGAGAAGAGTTTCAATTTTTTTGTTTTTATCATGAGAAGAGTTTCAATTTTTTTGTTTTTATCATAAGAGTTTCAATTTTTTTGTTTTTTTGTTTCATCATGAGAAGAGTTTCAATTTTTTGGTTTTATCATGAGAAGAGTTTCAGTTTTTTTGTTTTTATCATGAGAAGAGTTTCAATCTTTTTGTTTTATCTGAGAAGAGTTTCAATCTTTTTGTTTTATCATGAGAAGAGTTTCAATTTTTTTGTTTTTATCATGAGAAGAGTTTCAATTTTTTTGTTTTTTTGTTTTTATCGAGAGAAGAGTTTCAATTTTTTTGTTTTTTTGTTTTTATCATGAGAAGAGTTTCAATTTTTTTGTTTTTTTGTTTTTATCATTAGAAGAGTTTCAATTTTTTTGTTTTTTTGTTTTTATCATGAGAAGAGTTTCAATTTTTTTGTTTTCATCATGAGAAGAGTTTCAATTTTTTTGTTTTTATCATAAGAGTTTCAATTTATTTGTTTTTTTGTTTTTATCATGAGAAGAGTTTCAATTTTTTCGTTTTTTTGTTTTTATCATGAGAAGAGTTTCAATTTTTTTGTTTTTATCATGAAAAGAGTTTCAATTTTTTTGTTTATATCATGAAAAGAGTTTCAATTGTTTTGTTTTTATCAAAAGAGTTTCAATTTTTTTGTTTTTTTGTTTTTATCATGAGAAGAGTTTCAACATTTTTGTTTTTATCATGAGAAGAGTTTCAATTTTTTTGTTTTTATCATGAAAAGAGTTTCAATTGTTTTGTTTTTATCATGAGAAGAGTTTCAATTGTTTTGTTTTTATCATGAGAAGAGTTTCAATTTTTTGTTTTTATCATAAGAGTTTCAATTTTTTTGTTTTTATCATGAGAAGAGTTTCAATTTTTTTGTTTTTATCATGAGAATAGTTTCAATTTTTTTGTTTTTATCATAAGAGTTTCAATTTTTTTGTTTTTTTGTTTTATCATGAGAAGAGTTTCAATTTTTTTGTTTTATCATGAGAAGAGTTTCAGTTTTTTTGTTTTTATCATGAGAAGAGTTTCAATCTTTTTGTTTTATCATGAGAAGAGTTTCAATCTTTTTGTTTTATCATGAGAAGAGTTTCAATTTTTTTGTTTTTATCATAAGAGTTTCAATTTTTTTGTTTTTATCATAAGAGTTTCAATTTTTTTGTTTTTTTGTTTTATCATGAGAAGAGTTTCAATTTTTTTGTTTTATCATGAGATAAGTTTCAATCTTTTTGTTTTATCATGAGAAGAGTTTCAATCTTTTTGTTTTATCATGAGAAGAGTTTCAATTTTTTTGTTTTTATCATAAGAGTTTCAATTTTTTTGTTTTTTTGTTTTTATCATGAGAAGAGTTTCAATTTTTTTGTTTTTTTGTTTTTATCATGAGAAGAGTTTCAATTTTTTTGTTTTTATCATGAAAAGAGTTTCAATTTTTTTGTTTATATCATGAAAAGAGTTTCAATTGTTTTTTTATCATAAGAGTTTCAATTTTTTTGTTTTTTTGTTTTTATCATGAGAAGAGTTTCAACATTTTTGTTTTTATCATGAGAAGAGTTTCAATCTTTTTGTTTTTATCATGAGAAGAGTTTCAATTTTTTTGTTTTTATCATGAGAAGAGTTTCAATTTTTTTGTTTTTATCATGAGAAGAGTTTCAATTTTTTTGTTTTTATCATGAGAAGAGTTTCAATCTTTTTGTTTTTATCATGAGAAGAGTTTCAATTTTTTTGTTTTTTTGTTTTTATCATGAGAAGAGTTTCAATCTTTTTGTTTTTATCATGAAAAGAGTTTCAATTGTTTTGTTTTTATCATGAGAAGAGTTTCAATTTTTTTGTTTTTATCATGAGAAGAGTTTCAATTTTTTTGTTTTTATCATGAGAAGAGTTTCAATCTTTTTGTTTTTATCATGAGAAGAGTTTCAATTTTTTTGTTTTTTTGTTTTTATCATGAGAAGAGTTTCAATCTTTTTTTTTTTATCATGAAATGAGTTTCAATTTTTTTGTTTTTATCATGGAAAGAGTTTCAATTGTTTTGTTTTTATCATGAAAAGAGTTTCAATTGTTTTGTTTTTATCATGAGAAGAGTTTCAATTTGTTTGTTTTTATCATGAGAAGAGTTTCAATTTTTTTGTTTTTATCATGAGAAGAGTTTCAATTTTTTTGTTTTTATCATAAGAGTTTCAATTTTTTTGTTTTTTTGTTTTCATCATGAGAAGAGTTTCAATTTTTTTGTTTTATCATGAGAAGAGTTTCAGTTTTTTTGTTTTTATCATGAGAAGAGTTTCAATCTTTTTGTTTTATCATGAGAAGAGTTTCAATCTTGTTGTTTTATCATGAGAAGAGTTTCAATTTTTTTGTTTTTATCATAAGAGTTTCAATTTTTTTGTTTTTATCATAAGAGTTTCAATTTTTTTGTTTTTTTGTTTTATCATGAGAAGAGTTTCAATTTTTTTGTTTTTATCATGAGAAGAGTTTCAGTTTTTTTGTTTTTATCATGAGAAGAGTTTCAATCTTTTTGTTTTATCTGAGAAGAGTTTCAATCTTTTTGTTTTATCATGAGAAGAGTTTCAATTTTTTTGTTTTTATCATGAGAAGAGTTTCAATTTTTTTGTTTTTTTGGTTTTATCATGAGAAGAGTTTCAATTTTTTTGTTTTTTTGGTTTTATCATGAGAAGAGTTTCAATTTTTTTGTTTTCATCATGAGAAGAGTTTCAATTTTTTTGTTTTTATCATAAGAGTTTCAATTTTTTTGTTTTTTTGTTTTTATCATGAGAAGAGTTTCAATTTTTTTGTTTTTTTGTTTTTATCATGAGAAGAGTTTCAATTTTTTTGTTTTTATCATGAAAAGAGTTTCAATTTTTTTGTTTATATCATGAAAACCGTTTCAATTGTGTTCTTTTTATCATAAGAGTTTCAATTTTTTTGTTTTTTTGTTTTTATCATGAGAAGAGTTTCAACATTTTTGTTTTTATCATGAGAAGAGTTTCAATTTTTTTGTTTTTATCATGAAAAGAGTTTCAATTGTTTTGTTTTTATCATAAGAGTTTCAATTTTTTTGTTTTTTTGTTTTTATCATGAGAAGAGTTTCAATTGTTTTGTTTTTTTGTTTTTATCACGAGAAGAGTTTCAATCTTTTTGTTTTTATCATGAGAAGAGTTTCAATTTTTTTGTTTTTTTGTTTTTATCATGAGAAGAGTTTCAATCTTTTTTTTTTATCATGATAAGAGTTTCAATTTTTTTGTTTTTATCATGAAAAGAGTTTCAATTGTTTTGTTTTTATCATGAAAAGAGTTTCAATTGTTTTGTTTTTATCATGAGAAGAGTTTCAATTTTTTTGTTTTTATCATAAGAGTTTCAATTTTTTTGTTTTTATCATGAGAAGAGTTTCAATTTTTTTGTTTTTATCATAAGAGTTTCAATTTTTTTGTTTTTTTGTTTAATCATGAGAAGAGTTTCAATTTTTTTGTTTTATCATGAGAAGAGTTTCAGTTTTTTTGTTTTTATCATGAGAAGAGTTTCAATCTTTTTGTTTTATCATGAGAAGAGTTTCAATCTTTTTGTTTTATCATGAGAAGAGTTTCAATTTTTTTGTTTTTATCATAAGAGTTTCAATTTTTTTGTTTTTATCATAAGAGTTTCAATTTTTTTGTTTTTTTGTTTTATGAGAAGAGTTTCAATTTTTTTGTTTTATCATGAGAAGAGTTTCAATCTTTTTGTTTTATCATGAGAAGAGTTTCAATCTTTTTGTTTTATCATGAGAAGAGTTTCAATTTTTTTGTTTTTATCATGAGAAGAGTTTCAATTTTTTTGTTTTTTTGTTTTTATCATGAGAAGAGTTTCAATTTTTTTGTTTTTTTGTTTTTATCATGAGAAGAGTTTCAATTTTTTTGTTTTTTTGTTTTTATCATGAGAAGAGTTTCAATCTTTTTGTTTTTATCATAAGAGTTTCAATTTTTTTGTTTTTTTGTTTTTATCATGAGAAGAGTTTCAATTTTTTTGTTTTTTTGTTTTTATCATGAGAAGAGTTTCAATTTTTTTGTTTTTATCATGAAAAGAGTTTCAATTTTTTTGTTTATATCATGAAAAGAGTTTCAATTGTTTTGTTTTTATCATAAGAGTTTCAATTTTTTTGTTTTTTTGTTTTTATCATGAGAAGAGTTTCAACATTTTTGTTTTTATCATGAGAAGAGTTTCAATCTTTTTGTTTTTATCATGAGAAGAGTTTCAATCTTTTTGTTTTTATCATGAAAAGAGTTTCAATTGTTTTGTTTTTATCATGAGAAGAGTTTCAATTTTTTTGTTTTTATCATGAGAAGAGTTTCAATTTTTTTGTTTTTATCATGAGAAGAGTTTCAATCTTTTTGTTTTTATCATGAGAAGAGTTTCAATTTTTTTGTTTTTTTGTTTTTATCATGAGAAGAGTTTCAATCTTTTTTTTTTATCATGAAAAGAGTTTCAATTTTTTTGTTTTTATCATGGAAAGAGTTTCAATTGTTTTGTTTTTATCATGAAAAGAGTTTCAATTGTTTTGTTTTTATCATGAGAAGAGTTTCAATTTTTTTGTTTTTATCATGAGAAGAGTTTCAATTTTTTTGTTTTTATCATGAGAAGAGTTTCAATTTTTTTGTTTTTATCATAAGAGTTTCAATTTTTTTGTTTTTTTGTTTTTATCATGAGAAGAGTTTCAATTTTTTTGTTTTATCATGAGAAGAGTTTCAGTTTTTTTGTTTTTATCATGAGAAGAGTTTCAATCTTTTTGTTTTATCATGAGAAGAGTTTCAATCTTTTTGTTTTATCATGAGAAGAGTTTCAATTTTTTTGTTTTTATCATAAGAGTTTCAATTTTTTTGTTTTTATCATAAGAGTTTCAATTTTTTTGTTTTTTTGTTTTATCATGAGAAGAGTTTCAATTTGTTTGTTTTATCATGAGAAGAGTTTCAGTTTTTTTGTTTTTATCATGAGAAGAGTTTCAATCTTTTTGTTTTATCTGAGAAGAGTTTCAATCTTTTTGTTTTTATCATGAGAAGAGTTTCAATTTTTTTGTTTTTATCATGAGAAGAGTTTCAATTTTTTTGTTTTTTTGGTTTTATCATGAGAAGAGTTTCAATTTTTTTGTTTTTTTGTTTTTATCATGAGAAGAGTTTCAATTTTTTTGTTTTTTTGTTTTTATCATGAGAAGAGTTTCAATTTTTTTGTTTTCATCATGAGAAGAGTTTCAATTTTTTTGTTTTTATCATAAGAGTTTCAATTTTTTTGTTTTTTTGTTTTTATCATGAGAAGAGTTTCAATTTTTTTGTTTTTTTGTTTTTATCATGAGAAGAGTTTCAATTTTTTTGTTTTTATCATGAAAAGAGTTTCAATTTTTTTGTTTATATCATGAAAAGAGTTTCAATTGTTTTGTTTTATCATAAGAGTTTCAATTTTTTTGTTTTTTTGTTTTTATCATGAGAAGAGTTTCAACATTTTTGTTTTTATCATGAGAAGAGTTTCAATTTTTTTGTTTTTATCATGAAAAGAGTTTCAATTGTTTTGTTTTTATCATAAGAGTTTCAATTTTTTTGTTTTTTTGTTTTTATCATGAGAAGAGTTTCAATTGTTTTTTTTTTTGTTTTTATCATGAGAAGAGTTTCAATTTTTTTGTTTTTATCATGAGAAGAGTTTCAACATTTTTGTTTTTATCATGAAAAGAGTTTCAATTGTTTTGTTTTTATCGTGAGAAGAGTTTCAATTTTTTGTTTTTATCATAAGAGTTTCAATTTTTTTGTTTTTATCATGAGAAGAGTTTCAATTTTTTTGTTTTTATCATGAGAAGAGTTTTAATTTTTTTGTTTTATCATGAAGAGAGTTTCAATTTTTTGTTTTTATCATGAGAAGAGTTTCAATTGTTTTGTTTTTATCATAAGAGTTTCAATTGTTTTGTTTTTTTGTTTTTATCATGAGAAGAGTTTCAATCTTTTTGTTTTTATCATGAGAAGAGTTTCAGTTTTTTGTTTTTATCATGAGAAGAGTTTCAGTTGTTTTGTTTTTTTGTTTTTATCATGAGAAGAGTTTCAATTTATTTTTTTTTAGTTTTATCATGAGAAGAGTTTCAATTTTTTTGTTTGTTTGTTTTATCATGAGAAGAGTTTCAATTTATTTTTTTTTGTTTTTATCATGAGAAGAGTTTCAATTGTTTTGTTTTTATCATAAGAGTTTCAATTTTTTTGTTTTTATCATGAGAAGAGTTTCAGTTTTTTTGTTTTTTTGTTTTTATCATGAGAAGAGTTTCAATTTATTTTTTTTTGTTTTATCATGAGAAGAGTTTCAATTTTTTTGTTTTTATCATGAGAAGAGTTTCAATTTTTTTGTTTTTATCATGAAAAGAGTTTCAATTTTTTTGTTTTTATCATGAGAAGAGTTTCAATCTTTTTGTTTTTATCATGAGAAGAGTTTCAATTTTTTTGTTTTTATCATGAGAAGAGTTTCAATTTTTTTGTTTTTATCATGAGAAGAGTTTCAATTTTTTTTGTTTTTATCATGAGAAGAGTTTCAATCTTTTTGTTTTTATCATGAGAAGAGTTTCAATTTTTTTGTTTTTTTGTTTTTATCATGAGAAGAGTTTCAATCTTTTTGTTTTTATCATGAAAAGAGTTTCAATTGTTTTGTTTTTATCATGAGAAGAGTTTCAATTTTTTTGTTTTTATCATGAGAAGAGTTTCAATCTTTTTGTTTTTATCTTGAGAAGAGTTTCAATTGTTTTGTTTTTATCATGAGAAGAGTTTCAATTTTTTTGTTTTTATCATGAAAAGAGTTTCAATTGTTTTGTTTTTATCATGAAAAGAGTTTCAATTGTTTTGTTTTTATCATTAGAAGAGTTTCAATTTTTTTGTTTTTATCATGAGAAGAGTTTCAATTTTTTTGTTTTTATCATGAGAAGAGTTTCAATTTTTTTGTTTTTATCATAAGAGTTTCAATTTTTTTGTTTTTTTGTTTTTATCATGAGAAGAGTTTCAATTTTTTTGTTTTTATCATGAAAAGAGTTTCAATTGTTTTGTTTTATCATAAGAGTTTCAATTTTTTTGTTTTTTTGTTTTTATCATGAAAAGAGTTTCAACATTTTTGTTTTTATCATGAGAAGAGTTTCAATTTTTTTGTTTTTATCATGAAAAGAGTTTCAATTGTTTTGTTTTTATCATAAGAGTTTCAATTTTTTGTTTTTTTGTTTTTATCATGAGAAGAGTTTCAATTGTTTTGTTTTTTTGTTTTTATCATGAGAAGAGTTTCAATTTTTTTGTTTTTATCATGAGAAGAGTTTCAACATTTTTGTTTTTATCATGAAAAGAGTTTCAATTGTTTTGTTTTTATCATGAGAAGAGTTTCAATTTTTTGTTTTTATCATAAGAGTTTCAATTTTTTTGTTTTTATCATGAGAAGAGTTTCAATTTTTTTGTTTTTATCATGAGAAGAGTTTTAATTTTTTTGTTTTATCATGAAGAGAGTTTCAATTTTTTGTTTTTATCATGAGAAGAGTTTCAATTGTTTTGTTTTTATCATGAGAGTTTCAATTGTTTTGTTTTTTTGTTTTTATCATGAGAAGAGTTTCAATCTTTTTGTTTTTATCATGAGAAGAGTTTCAGTTTTTTGTTTTTATCATGAGAAGAGTTTCAGTTGTTTTGTTTTTTTGTTTTTATCATGAGAAGAGTTTCAATTTATTTTTTTTTAGTTTTATCATGAGAAGAGTTTCAATTTTTTTGTTTGTTTGTTTTATCATGAGAAGAGTTTCAATTTATTTTTTTTTGTTTTTATCATGAGAAGAGTTTCAATTGTTTTGTTTTTATCATAAGAGTTTCAATTTTTTTGTTTTTTTGTTTTATCATGAGAAGAGTTTCAATTGTTTTGTTTTTTTGTTTTTATCATGAGAAGAGTTTCAATCTTTTTGTTTTTATCATGAGAAGAGTTTCAGTTTTTTTGTTTTTATCATGAGAAGAGTTTCAGTTTTTTTGTTTTTTTGTTTTTATCATGAGAAGAGTTTCAATTTATTTTTTTTTGTTTTATCATGAGAAGAGTTTCAATTTTTTTGTTTTTATCATGAGAAGAGTTTCAATTTTTTTGTTTTTATCATGAAAAGAGTTTCAATTTTTTTGTTTTTATCATGAGAAGAGTTTCAATCTTTTTGTTTTTATCATGAGAAGAGTTTCAATTTTTTTGTTTTTATCATGAGAAGAGTTTCAATTTTTTTGTTTTTATCATGAGAAGAGTTTCAATTTTTTTTGTTTTTATCATGAGAAGAGTTTCAATCTTTTTGTTTTTATCATGAGAAGAGTTTCAATTTTTTTGTTTTTTTGTTTTTATCATGAGAAGAGTTTCAATCTTTTTGTTTTTATCATGAAAAGAGTTTCAATTGTTTTGTTTTTATCATGAGAAGAGTTTCAATTTTTTTGTTTTTATCATGAGAAGAGTTTCAATTTTTTTGTTTTTATCATGAGAAGAGTTTAAATCTTTTTGTTTTTATCATGAGAAGAGTTTCAATTTTTTTGTTTTTTTGTTTTTATCATGAGAAGAGTTTCAATTTTTTTTTTATCATGAAAAGAGTTTCAATTTTTTTGTTTTTATCATGAAAAGAGTTTCAATTGTTTTGTTTTTATCATGAAAAGAGTTTCAATTGTTTTGTTTTTATCATTAGAAGAGTTTCAATTTTTTTGTTTTTATCATGAGAAGACTTTCAATTTTTTTGTTTTTATCATGAGAAGAGTTTCAATTTTTTTGTTTTTATCATAAGAGTTTCAATTGTTTTGTTTTTTTGTTTTATCATGAGAAGAGTTTCAATTTTTTGTTTTATCATGAGAAGAGTTTCAGTTTTTTTGTTTTTATCATGAGAAGAGTTTCAATCTTTTTGTTTTATCATGAGAAGAGTTTCAATCTTTTTGTTTTATCATGAGAAGAGTTTCAATTTTTTTGTTTTTATCATAAGAGTTTCAATTTTTTGTTTTTATCATAAGAGTTTTAATTTTTTTGTTTTTTTGTTTTATCATGAGAAGAGTTTCAATTTTTTTGTTTTATCATGAGAAGAGTTTCAATCTTTTTGTTTTATCATGAGAAGAGTTTCAATCTTTTTGTTTTATCATGAGAAGAGTTTCAATTTTTTTGTTTTTATCATGAGAAGAGTTTCAATTTTTTTGTTTTTTTGTTTTTATCATGAGAAGAGTTTCAATTTTTTTGTTTTTATCATGAGAAGAGTTTCAATTTTTTTGTTTTTTTGTTTTTATCATGAGAAGAGTTTCAATTTTTTTGTTTTTTTGTTTTTATCATGAGAAGAGTTTCAATTTTTTTGTTTTTATCATGAAAAGAGTTTCAATTTTTTTGTTTATATCATGAAAAGAGTTTCAATTGTTTTGTTTTTATCAGAAGAGTTTCAATTTTTTGTTTTTTTGTTTTTATCATGAGAAGAGTTTCAACATTTTTGTTTTTATCATGAGAAGAGTTTCAATTTTTTTGTTTTTATCATGAAAAGAGTTTCAATTGTTTTGTTTTTATCATAAGAGTTTCATTTTTTTTTTTTTTTTGTTTTTATCATGAGAAGAGTTTCAATTGTTTTGTTTTTTTGTTTTTATCATGAGAAGAGTTTCAATTTTTTTTTTTTATCATGAGAAGAGTTTCAACATTTTTGTTTTTATCATGAAAAGAGTTTCAATTGTTTTGTTTTTATCATGAGAAGAGTTTCAATTTTTTTGTTTTATCATAAGAGTTTCAATTTTTTTGTTTTTATCATGAGAAGAGTTTCAATTTTTTTGTTTTTATCATGAGAAGAGTTTCAATTGTTTTGTTTTCATCATAAGAGTTTCAATTTTTTTGTTTTTTTGTTTTTATCATGAGAAGAGTTTTAATTGTTTTGTTTTTTAGTTTTATCATAAGAAGAGTTTTAATTTTTTTGTTTTATCATGAAGAGAGTTTCAATTGTTTGTTTTTATCATGAGAGGAGTTTCAATTGTTTTGTTTTTATCATAAGAGTTTCAATTGTTTTGTTTTTTTGTTTTTATCATGAGAAGAGTTTCAATCTTTTTGTTTTTATCATGAGAAGAGTTTCAGTTTTTTTGTTTTTATCATGAGAAGAGTTTCAGTTGTTTTGTTTTTTTGTTTTTATCATGAGAAGAGTTTCAATTTATTTTTTTTTAGTTTTATCATGAGAAGAGTTTCAATTTTTTTGTTTTTTTGTTTTATCATGAGAAGAGTTTCAATTTATTTTTTTTTGTTTTTATCATGAGAAGAGTTTCAATTGTTTTGTTTTTATCATAAGAGTTTCAATTTTTTTGTTGTTTTGTTTTTATCATGAGAAGAGTTTTAATTGTTTTGTTTTTTTGTTTTTATCATGAGAAGAGTTTCAATCTTTTTGTTTTTATCATGAGAAGAGTTTCAGTTTTTTTGTTTTTATCATGAGAAGAGTTTCAGTTTTTTTGTTTTTTTGTTTTTATCATGAGAAGAGTTTCAATTTATTTTTTTTTAGTTTTATCATGAGAAGAGTTTCAGTTTTTTTGTTTTTTTGTTTTATCATGAGAAGAGTTTCAATTTTTGTTTTTTGTTTTTATCATGAGAAGAGTTTCAATTTTTTTGTTTTTTTGTTTTTATCATGAGAAGAGTTTCAATTTTTTGTTTTTTAGTTTTATCATGAGAAGAGTTTCATTTTTTTTTTGTTTTATCATGAGAAGAGTTTCAATTTCTTTGTTTTATCATGAGATAAGTTTCAATTCCCTTGAAAGTAAATTTACTACATATTTAACAAGACCTTTTAACAAAATCTCAACCATAACTATTGTAAATTCATATTTGATTTGAAATAGTTTTTTCAATATATTTGATTTTATTAAAGAGTATTAGCTCAGGCCTATGTTCTATATAAGAATGAAGAATTTTCTGTTTGGTCTTAGGAGGCAATTCTCAGATATTTATTATTATTAAATAATCGACTAGTTATGTCTTCTTAATCGTTTTTATTTCTCTTTTTACAGGGGACACGAAACTCTGCTATTATAAATATTATTACCACTATTACTACAATTACAACTAGTTAAATATTTATATTTAAACTCTACTGTCCCCTCATGTTCTATATTAGAGTGGAGTATTTCCTGTTCAGTCTCAAGAGGCATTACCTTCTTTATGACATCTCACGGTGCAATTCTGACACGGTTAATCAAAGTATGTTTATACTCTGTTCTATATAAGTGGAGTGTGGTCTCCGAAGGCAATCCTTCATTGCATTACTTAATCTTTTGGGGGTAAAAGACAGGAATCATCGTGATTACTACTGCAACAACAATTTTAACATTTAGATTTAAACAGTACTGGCTGCAACCTTCCTCCCACATTATATCAGAGTGCAGTATGTTTTGTTAGCTCCCGGGGCCATCCTTCCAGGTATTACCTCATTTATCTGAGGATTGTTTTGAAAGGAAACACCAGTCATTATTATAATTTTTACTCACTAGGAGTTCTCACACAGATCATCGTCATTGATTGCTCACCGACAACAACTAATGGTACTTCCTGGAGTCTGAGTGACAACAAGCCTCCTACGATTTCTAGAATTCTTCACCTATTTTCGATAACCATGGCAAATAAGCTTGAGGTATCACAATAGCTTCTTACCATTGATTTCTCGCTGGTAAGGATCTCTGAGATTTGGGTGACAATAAGCCTCCCCAAGGTCCCAGCATTCTCTTTACTCTTCTAGTCAAGGTCTGTTTTGTGCTGTCCCTCCTCGGTCTTATCCTCCTCGACCCTCTACATATATTTTGTTTGGTGTCAGCCTTGGTCGGCACAATTTCTTCAAATTTAAAAGAAACATTTTTTTTTAATTTATTTTAAATTTGTATTTATTTATTTTTCCCCTCTTTCATTGGAGGGAGAGAACAGGGGAGAGCTTATAGTTTTTTTTGTAATTTCTATTCCTTGCTTCATTTTTGTGTGGTGTTAGCTGGGGCCGGTGTAATTTATTTTAAGGAGGGGGGTTATTAAGTGATGTTTCTTGACGCCAAATCATATATAAAAACAAAACATAAACTTTCTTGAAATGTATTAAATAATGTCTTTTATAATTGCAGATTCTCCAGTAAAAAACCTTCCAATCAATTAATGGATCTGAACGGATTTTCATTTTCTGGTGAAATTTTCATTGGTTACAAAATCTGATGGAGAGAAATCCTATTGTGGTTTGTGTCAAATTTAGTTAAAATATACTGGATAAGCATTTCTGTCTCATGACATCTACACTATACTCTGACACTCTTGTAATAAAATTGAGACCCCAAAATACACCAAAGGAATCTAAAAAATACTGTTAACAGTGAAAGCTAAGAATTGGAATGAATTATAAGCAAACTTTAATTTTGTGGATTTGAACACTAATATAAGAATAAAAAAAAACAAATCTAAGGAATTGCAAGTTTACACATTGAATAACCTGAATATTTTAAATAGGCAGAATGATACACATATCTTACTTATTATGATAGATTTTGAATTATATACTAACCAAAATGTCAGTTCATGAGATATCTGGAAATTTCCATGTGTAAATTGCTTTTGGTTACAAAATCTGAAAGAGAAATTCAATTCTGAAAAGAAGAGAATTGCGATAAAAATCTGATGTATCTAATTCAAAATTAACTCTTTGTAAGTCTTAGCCTGATCTTTTTGGAAGTAAATTAACATAAATAGACAACGAATTTAGACAAACATATGAGTATACACACTTGAGATGAACCAAGTTTTTATGAAGTAGGTAGCTAATTTATACAGAAAGCACATTTGCAGAGCTATAACTACACATATTGGAAATGAACTACGTGATTGCGAAGTATGTAGTTTTACACATTCAAGTAAATCAAATTTATTAAGGCATATACATACACAGACTGGAGATAAATCACATTCCTGTAAATTATGTTGGTGTTCTTTTACCGAAAAAGAAGAACAATATGATGACACATAATGGAGAACAAAAAGCTTCTTGTGAAGTATGTGGCAAGTTTTTTTCAAGGAAATCTGATGTGAAGAGACATATGCGTATACACACTGGAGAAAATGACATACTTGACTGGTGAGTTGGGGAAAGAAGAAATTTATTATTCTTAACTTGTTTACTAACTCAATGTTTGAGAAATAAAAAAGAATTTAAATAGAATATTCGAGTATCTATGTATCTCATATAGAGATCAAGTGTTACCCCCAGGAAGGGGCCCCTTGATTTCTGAGAACTTCGACTGAAGTAAAATAAAACATAAAAAGAAAAACAACATTCATGTGAAATATGTGGAGATACTTTTCCATGGAAATCAGTTTTGCAGAAACATGTCAAAACATACTGGTGAAAAAACACATTCTTGTAAAGTATGTAGTAATTCTTTTTTCTGTAAAGAACACTTGAAGAGGCATATGAGTAAACACACTGGAGAAAAACAACATTCTTGTGAAATTTGTGGCAATTCATTTTCAAGTAGATCCTACTTGAAAATTCATGTTCGTACACATACTGGAGAAAAGCCATATTCTTGCGAAGTGTGTGGTAATTTTTTTTCAAGTAAATCATGTTTGCAGAGCCATAGGCTCATACACACTGGAGAGAAACCACATTGGTGTGAAGTATGTGGTTCTTCTTTTACCCAGAAAACACATTTGAAAAGCCATATGTTTACACATACTGGAGAAAAACAACATTCTTGTGAAGTATGTGGCAAATCTTTTATCCATAAAGTTAATTTACAAATCCATATGTGTACACATACTGGTGACAAACCACATTCTTGTGAAGTATGTGGAAAATCTTTTATCCATAAAGCAACTTTAAAAAGCCATATGTGTACACATACTGGTGAGAAACCACATTCTTGTGAAATATGCAGTAAAGAATTTATTACTAAAAGGAATTTACAAAGGCATATGTTTACTCATACTGGTGAAAAACCACATCCTTGTGAAGTATGTGGCAAATGTTTTAGTCAGAAAGCAAAGTTACAACGCCATATGTGTACACATACTGGTGAAAAACCACATTCTTGTGAAGTATGTGGCAAATCTTTTATTCACAAAGCCAATTTACAGAGCCATATGTTTACACATACGGGGGAAAAACCATATTCTTGTGAAGTATGTGGCAAATGCTTTAGCCAGAAAGCAAAATTAAAAAAACATATGTGTACACATACTGGTGAAAAACCACATTCTTGCCCAGTATGCAGCAAATCTTTTATCCAGAAAGCAAATTTACAGAGCCATATGTTTACACATACGGGGGAAAAACCATATTCTTGTGAAGTATGTGGCAAATGCTTTTGCCAGAAAGCAAAATTAAAAAAACATATGTGTACACATATTGGTGAAAAACCACATTCTTGCCCAGTATGCAGCAAATCCTTTATCCAGAAAGCAAATTTACAGAGCCATATGTTTACACATACGGGGGAAAAACCATATTTTTGTGAAGTATGTGGCAAATGCTTTAGCCAGAAAGCAAAATTGAAAAAACATATGTGTACACATAGTGGTGAAAAACCACATTCTTGCCCAGTATGCAGCAAATCTTTTATCCAGAAAGCAAATTTACAAAGCCATATGTGTACACATTATGGTGAAGAACCACATTCTGGTTAAGTATGCGGAACATCTGTTAGCCACAAAGCCAATTTGTGTACACATTGTTGTGAAAAACTAGATGTTTGTGAAGTATATGGCAGACCTGTTAGCCAAAAATAAAATTTACAAATGCATTTGTGTTCATATAAAAGTGAGAGCACTTGAATGCTTACTAGACACCGAGTTTCTAAGGTCTCTCTGTACAGGCGTTTGTCAAGACATGAGGATACTTCCTCCTACAAGTAAACTCTGATTAGATATTTAAAATTACATAGTGTTTGAAGCCCAAATGAAGTCGCATTGTTAGGGATAACAGTTATGTTTCTTCTATATACAACACTAAGCTTGATATTCCACCAGACTAAATTAATTCTTGTCCTGAAATACAGGAAAACCAAGAGACCATAAAAAGATTTATTATAACATATTTACCGGGTCAATATGGCAGAGGGAAATTAACATACTTGACTTTAATGGAATATTCGAATATCTTTGTATCTCATATAAAGATAAAGTGTTAACCCTAGGCACTCACCCTATTTCATTTCTGAGAACTTCAACTAAAGTAAAATGAAACAAAAAAGAAAACCAAATAGAAGGATAACTAAATACGAAGTTTTAATGTAAGACATGGAAAGAAATAAGGATAGCTCAACTATATATCAGTAAAGGATGTCAATGGCTGTCCCAGCTCAAGGCATGATAACCAATGCCTTTAAAAAGATGAATGGACTCAACAAGTGCTGGTTCTGTCACTCAAAAATGGAGTGTGAGCCCCCTGATACTTGAGAGCTTACACTTTCCTTTAAAGTAAATCATATTTTAGTAGCATATACCAACAAACACAAGACTTTATATGCATTATAATATTAGTGCTGACGACAGAAGGTGCACTTTTTAGTTTAGAAACATGTTTTTAACTGAGAGAATTATTGAGAACCTGAACAGTGAACACATGCTGGTGTAAATACTGTTTGTCTAAGATGTGAAGTCAAGCAGCTTATATGTTCAACCATGAACTTACGTGCTCCCATATATTTGACATTGTAAACAGATGTTAATACAAAGAAGAAAACAAACTTCCATTTAAAATCACGAATTTTGAAATCACTGTCGATGTCGCTCTTTTACAATTGGTAACACTAAATGTTTTATCATTAAAATATGTTAAAAGATTGGGAACCTTATTCCAAAAATAGATGTTTAAAAATATTTCAAAATGATAAAATAGTTTAAATTCATTTAAATCTGTTACAAATGAATACTATTCAAGAATGTTTTTATTTTACCATTCAACGGATTATAGAGGAAAAAATTACTATCAAAACAATAATATTGCATTTATTTCACTTTTTATTTAGGGATTAACGGAAACTTTATGAAAATATTGTACAATAAAATAAAAAACAGATATGTCTTTTCAAACGTGTTCGCTTTATATCATATTAAAATATGTTGAGTTGGTAAAAAAGTGACCATTACTTTTCCTCTCCCAGTTAACTATGTCATAGTATATCATTCTTGTGATTTCTTTGTCTTGCAGAATTCTTGCAGAATTCATATAGTCTGGTGGAGTATCCAGCTTAGTACTGTTGCCAGAAGCAACAGAACTTGGAAAATGTGCCCCCATTCCTCATATAAGCCATTATGCAGCTATACCGAATGGATCTTATTTGGGCTTCAAATACTATACTATTTTGAATATTTGGTTGGGGTTTACTTGTAAACGAAAGTATACTCATACCAGGTTGTCCTAACAACCCCCTATACAGATAGACCTTAGACACTCGAAGATAGTGTCTAGTAGGCATGTAATACGAATGGGTGAAAATGCGTTTAGTTAAGAGTATGAAAACAGTATTTCTGCATGTTTTTATGATTGTAGAAACGAAAAACAAAGATGGAATGCAAAAGTCAAACGTTTTGAAGAAATAATCTATCAGAGTAGAAAATATTCCGGCATGTAGGGACCTCTACAGTGAAGGGGTGTGATTTTGCTTCAAGTCGGGGTTGTTGGGAGGATTTACATTTAATGAGGGGCTACCAATACAGTGAGTTCGTCAGAGCACATTCCGTGAAAGTACTTGCAAAACAGAGGGATGCAACTTTGTGACGATGCAATGGAGGGAGGAGCTTGACAGACAATGTAGGATCTATTAGATTGAAAATTCTTTTTTGTATTCTGTCCAAGAGATTGAGGTTAATGTTTGATTTATCAGCCAGGATGTTTAAACAATACTAAATACACAGGTGAATGATGGCTTTATAGAGATATATGATATTGGCACATGTAAGAAGTTTTCTAGCCTGGTAGAGGGAGACTACCTTCTTAGCAACAGACTTAACAGCATCTTCTATGTACTTATTCAAGCTTATGTTGCCCGAGAATGTCAGTCCAAGGAGTTTTAGCGTTGGACTTACGAGAAGAGTTCTATCGGCCATGACACTCGGTGGTTAGAAAGATTTCTTGTAGCCGTTTATAGAGAGGAGCTTCGTCTAATTTTTGGCACCATTCTACTACAGACTGGAGGTAATTTTCTAAGGATTTAGCACTTGTCTTGCACGCTTTATGGTTTCTCTTTTGATTCAATATACCCTAACTTTTCCTACAGTAATATGTAAGCTCTCTATTTTTACCATCGCTTTTTTGTTAATCTAATCTTTTAAATGTGGCCACTTATCTCTTTGATTATTGGGCAGATTTTTTTTAATGATGGTCTATGAAAAGAATTAATCAAAACTTTCGAAGTGTTTAAAATAAATGTTACCATTGTTGAATCAGTTTAAAATATACTTCATCCAAAAACACTTTGTTAATCTACTTTCTTTTTCTTTTTTCATCTTTTGGTCTCATTCTTATTATTTGCTGTGGCTGAAAATTAAAAAAAAATAGAAATTGTATTAACAAGTGTACACAACAAATAGGTTGAAAAAGGCTGCTTCCTCAATACGCTTCTCTTCTCACTTTTACTGATTGTTCATAATGATTCTATTCATGAATAACACGAATAGAAAGGTAAGTAACAAAGAATTGTATAATCAGAAAGTACAGAAGTAATGGGTTGACAGATGATGCTTCCTCGGTACGCTTCTCTTCTCACTTCTACTGATTGATCATAATGATTCTAATCACAGAGCTAGGAAGAGTCCATACAGTGATGGAATAGGATAGACCACCATAACATTCTTCTTCTTTCTCTCTCTCCCTCTCTCTTATTTTCTTTCATTTCTTTTCAAAACCCTCTCTTGTTCTTAAAGTAACACTTAATCTCTTCCTCAGAAGCTTCTTGATATAACAACTCTCGTTAACTATTGTAAATACGACTGTAATTTTATGTTTAAAAATCATATTATCGTGTACAAAAATAAATATTTTAAGTGTTAGTTAACACAAACAATTAGTTATTTTTATTTAAGATTTTCAAATTTTACAAGCTTTCGACGCGAGTTTGACAGACCGCCATTTTGAAAATTAAATCAGAATTTTGTCTGATATTTTTACTAATCATATTTGTTATTGTTTCATATAAACATTGAAAATTGTAGTAATTTACGAAAGTTCTTTGATTTGTTTTAACGAAAGCTTTAAATATTAATTTATACACAGTAACAAGTCCGCATAACATTAGAATCATATTTACTGTAGTTATCGAGAATTTTTATCTCAAGTAATATTCCTAACCTTTCGCTTTATTCATCTATTTATTACTTCTGATTGTGACAGGACCAATAGGACCAACAGAGATCTGCACTTTAGGGCGCACTAGTATGCATCTTGGCAATAATTAGGACCTTACGTAGAAATGAGGTAGAGAGTTACCACTAGTATATAGTCAACCAAAATCGGGCATCCAGATGAAGGAAAAGGATGGTGCCGAAAAGTCTGGGAGGATTCCTTAAATTGTCTGTAGCAATTAAGTCTGTACGTCGATGAGTTTATACGGCTGAACAATTTTGGTCAAAAATCTTTTATCGCCAACGAGAAACATTTTGAGTCGCCGGCTAAGCTGCCATCATTAATTAGGACGAAAGTCCGTGTCCCAGCGAGAAGAAAGCGAATAATGGTCTTGTCATGATATAGAGATAATGTTTCATAGAGAATTCAAATTATCTGAATCAGGAAGAGACGCACCCCTCACCCGACCAACGAGGAAAAAGGGAGAGAGATAGAGGGAAAGTAAATCAGTATATCCCAAACCCGGCCCACCCCGAGAGGAAGAGGGTACGTTGGAGAAAGAAAAAGTGTGATGATATGCCTTTCTGGGAGGAGGAAAGACACAGAGAGAAAGAGAGAGTGTTACAATATGCCTCTTTGGAAAAAGAAAAGGTTTATTTGTGTTGAGTAGACGATCAGTTAGATTTGGGCTCGCGGCTTGGACGGACGTGTTAGCCGGAGCTCAGACGCGAGGGCGTTGCGCGAACAATCACTCTCGTTTGGGATGGCATGGGCCATAGGATTCCCCCCACACACACCGTTCAGTAGACAAGTTATGTCTTTGCAGTCGTAAAAGTGATTCACACACACACACACACACACACAGAACGACGGCGAACTAGCTTAGTAAACAAAGAAATTATCGAAGAGTAGACTTAATTCGGCGTTCTAAAACAGTTGCTATCTTGTTAATAATTATTTGATACAAAAATATATTCCTATTGTTGAATTGTTCCGCTGTGTAACTTTGCCTTCACGGAATCACGAAATCGTCATTCATCCGACCGGAGGAATTCGACACATCTTTTTTTTATTTTGCCACAAAGACGATCATCACCAGAGAGGGTGTTCAGTCTAGAAAGAATTCTGCGCAAAGAACTAGCGATAGAGACACAAGTGGATCACCTATGTTACAAGGGGTTCAGTGACACCGGAGCAGAGTGAGGTATCTGTTTTACTTTGCACCATGACCGGGATATCAAACACCTGTGCGCGAGTGGCCGACTACGATATCCACGGGGCGAAGAGTGAAATCCATTTCGTTACAATGGTGCCGTTACCAGGATCGAGTGGGGTACCTTTTTACATGATTGCACAGACAACATTCTGTTTTAAAATTTCACATTGTCATTTATATATGTTAGTGAATTCTCTAATAATGCTACAAAGTCTAACATAACAAAACGCCTCTATTTTCCAGTGAATGTCATTTTCATACGATAAACACACTAACATGCACAGGACTGCTTCCCTGTAGACTACAACATGGTCGTCTTTAAGTCCAATATCAACAAATACTTGTTGAGCCGCCCTCTTGAGTAATCATATCTTTGCATATTAACTCCATCGTTTTCAATCCTCTCATAGTATTGTTCATCATCCAACTGACAATCTAATTAATCCTTATCCTCGAGTGCCTCTTGGCATTGTTAAATGGTGACTCAATAGGATATTAAAGAACAGACACGCGTTTGTAAAGGTGTGATGGTCCCCCATTTGTCTATGTCCTGTAGAGCGAGAGGCGGGCATTTTAAAGGCATACAAATTTAAAGAATAGGACAATATGAGGAAACGATGTAGCCTGATTAATAAGAAGAATTTGCGGTTTCACAAATTTGCAGATTTTCATCATAAGCATTGATTTAACATTTTCTTCATAAATTCAGTAGAACTTCCAAATATGATAATCATTTAAGTCCAACGAAGGCCAATATGACAAAAAGAAACGCTAATCATTCCATAGGATTTTTATTATATGCGGCTCATACAAAAGCGTTGGTATTCCAAATGTTCACTTCATACAAACTGAAATATTAAAAAAATTAACCAACTTGCAAGCAGGAATGGCTAATTCATGCTAATTTGGTGGCTTCAATACAAAAACACATGTTACTATACAAAAAACTAACTTTTGTGAACTTGTAGGATGGAAGTGACAAAATCTCATTCTAACATTTAATAACAACTTCATTCAGTCTTCCTCGTTAGTACATGAACAAAAAAAAATGTTAGTATATCCATAAGTATGGACGAAGGCAAAAGCTAGGAATTTCCCCTGATAATAATTCCCCCGTAAGCGAAATAGAATTGTTCATATTGTTGAATGATTGTACACCGGCTACAGTGTCATGAAGCGTTCATATGTGTATGCAAGTATGTGTGTCTGCACACCTGTGTGAAAATCAGTTTGATGTAAACAATTGTGTGTGTGTGTTATAACAAGTCCACGTGTATGAGGCAGTAGCCATTTTTGCGTCTTGTCGAAGTTGGCCTGATAAAATGTCTGTTGCGTCCCCAGAAAGGGGTGTGTTTGGCAATGCCAATAAAGGAAAGAGAGAGAAGTGTCGTCTCGTGCCACAGAAGAAAAAAGAGAGGGTTGATGGCGGTCAAGTGTTTATATAATTATGCTTGCATTCTGAGAGTCGCCTAAAAGAAGGGCACTGATAAAGAAAAAGTAGTTTCTTTGAACCAATCAGCAGGCAGCTAAGAAGTCATTGATATTTAAACAATATGCTACAAAAAACTGCTAAAAACTTTGAGGCATCAAATCTATTCGCGGATGTTCGTTATTTGCGGCTGTTTCTGGGCCTATTGTATTTATTTAGTGTGTGGTGTGCGAGAGAAGATGTACTGTAAAGAATTGAAGATGGTAGGGTATTATGGTATTTTGTTTTGGGTTAATTATTAAGACGTGACATATCTATGCAAATAAATAATCTATATGGAGTGTCTATAGAATAAGTAAAGCTACGCGTGTCCCTAGTTGTGAATGTCACATCTCGTCAGGTTAAAAGAACCCAGCGAAATAGCAGGAGGCCGCGTGGAAGTATTTTCGTTTCGAGCGTCCGTGTTAGAGAGGGAGAGAGAGAGAGAGAGAGAGAGAGAGAGAGAGAGAGAGAGAGCGTTTAGAGTAAGGCACGACAGATTTAAACTTGTGCGTGTTTTCATATCGTTCGCTACAAATTAAACATAAAATTTAATTTGTTTCTTCACATGTTAACATTTGAGGTCATTGAAACGAGTCGGCTTCATCCTTTTGTAACATAATCTATAAAAACCGAAGTTGGAGAAATGCCCAGTGGATACCATCACTAAATTATTACGTCATCACTTGATATTGATTGGAGGTAACCGGGCACAGTTAATGCCGTCACAAATGTTAATATCCATGAAACCAGAGAGAGAGGGGGGGGGAGATTATTTATGACGTTTTATCTAACTGAACGAAGACCCAAACGATCACGGATTGTCTACTAGGTTTAGTATGCTACTAAAACTCTGCGGATCTTGTGTGAATTTCTTTGCTTGTCCGTTTGTCTACGTGCACACTGGATGACGTTATTATTGTCTTGTGATATACTCGAAACAGATAACCGTGTTTTGTAAATGTGCGAGTATATTAAGGTGCATGTTTTGTTAATTTTAGAGTCACTGTATTAACTGTATACATGAGTTCGATTAGTAGCATGTATATTTTTATATTATGCGTTGATACAGGTGAATATTAAATAAAGCCATATTAGTAACTTGTTATTGAAGCATTCATTAACAGATGCGAGACACACGTGTGAACGTAACAAACAATTTATTTACACTGAATACATAGCAGTTTACCACTAATACAAGTAGTGAGAGGTAGCAGTCAAGAGTGACGGTGGGAGTCACTAAGTCAACGGGAGATAACTCGTGTTTACGTAACATCTCCGTTTTTTTTTCTTTGTTGTAACTGAAAAATAAAAGTATTTTTATTTTTTTAGAGTTTTCTCATTTAGTCTCTGTATCGGGCTGGACATTTAATTGGTCTCCCTTTCTTTGTGTAGTTTGGTATTATTTTGTTTTCCGAGCTTGTTTTTGATACGACTTGTTTTCGACTATTTTCTTGGTTTAATATGTTTTCATAGTCGTGTTCGATTTTGAACTTTTGATTTTCTTTTGTTTTTAAAATATGACGTCTGTTGCGCCGTACATATTTTCTGTTTTTATTAGATATGAACGAGGCTCTTTTAATTTTTTCACAACCTTACCTTTTCGGTTCCATTTTTCTTGTGAAAGAATACGGACAGTATCGTCTTTCTTTAGTTCTGGTAGCTCTCTGGACTTTTTATTTATTTCATGCTTTTTCATTGTTTTGTTATGCATGATATTTGGAAGATTTGTCCTTAGCGTTCTTTTCATCAACTCTTGGGCTGGTGACGGGGTTTTATCTTTTAATGGTGAAGTCCGTAACGCTAACATTGCTAGGTATGGGTCTTGTCTACTTTCAAACGATTTCTTTAATGTTCTTTTAATTGTTTGAATGTTTCTTTCTACTAAGCCATTCGACTGTGGATAGTTCGGACTTGTCGTGATATGCCTGAAATCCCAATCTTTAGCAAATTGTCTAAATTCTGATGATCGGTACTCGGGTCCATTGTCACTAATCACTATTTGTGGAATGCCAAATTTTGCGAAGGTGTTTTTTATTTTATTGATCACCGTACTTGATTTGCAGTCATCAAGTTTGTGGATATCGAATTATCTAGTCGTGTAGTCTATTATCACTACATATGCTTTACTATATAAGTAAAATACGTCTGTCGCAACTTTGGTCCATGGTGTTACGGGTATTTCATGGTGTATTAGTGATTCTGACGGTTGTCGGTTTCTGTGATCTAGACAATGTGTGCATGTGCTAACCATTTCTTTTATTTGATTGTTTATGTTAGGCCAATATACGGCCTCTTTTGCTCTTGTAATGCACTTTTCTATGCCCAAATGTCCAGTGTAGATTTTTTGTAGGGCTTCCTTCCTTAGGGAGGTTGGGACCACTATTCGTGTACCTTTCAATACTAGTCCTTTCACAACCGATATGTCATCGCGGACTGGCATATATGGTGCTATTGTGGGTGGCACTTCCATTTTTTCTGGTCAAGTTGATGTCGCATATTTCATGAGCATTTTTAGTGTTGGGTCTTTCCCAGTCTCCTCACGGTATATGTTGAGTTTTTGGTCGCTCATTGGATATTGTTTTATAATGGTATGGATATTGTGATGTTTTACTTTACTTGTTAGTCTTAAGTAACGAACGATAACACGAGGTATAGATTTACCATGTTTATTGTTTCAGCCATATTGGAGAACTACACCGGTATTAATACAAGGGGGAGAGAACTCTTATTAATTGAAGAGTTCATCATGTCACATCCCTCTTCTCAGATAGATGTTTTCGATTTGTATTGATTTATTTATTTTGTCTTTTATTTATACATTATGTAGTCCTTGTACTTGAGGGGGGTTCGCCGTGTTCTTGTGGGTCGTTGGTTTGCCTCCACTGGTTGTCTTTGGTTGGCTGATGGAATTTCTCTGTCGTCGATATTAGATAGAGTGTCGATTTCTGATGGGTTTGTGTGTTGTTGGGGGAGTGATGTTATATTGTCCCAACTGGTATTTTGGGCGGATGCGTTGATAGCTGTTTGTCTCTGAGGGTTGTACAACTCTTGTAAGTGTCGTCTATTGCGCCTCAGTAGCCTTCCATCTCCTTGCATCTTGACAATGTAGCTGCGTGGTTCTGTGCATCTCTCGACCACTGTCGCCGGTTGCCAGGTGTCATCCTCCTGTAGGACTGACACTTTTCCACCAATAGTTAATTCTGGGAGATCTCTTGCGCTCTTGTTATAATATTGTTGTTGTTTTTTGCTTTTGCTGCACAATCTTTGTCTGATCTCCTCATCCTTTGGGGTATATGAATTTAGCAAGGTTGGTATCCTTGTTCTTATTTTCCTATTGTATAGGATTTCTGCCGGGGATGGTAACTGGCTGTCAAGTGGGGTTGATCGGAGGCATAGAAGGGCCATTTGACAATCCATTCTAGATTGTTTGGCTTTTGTGAATGTTCTTTTTACAGTTTGGACCATTCGTTCTATGAACCCGTTTGATTGTGGGTACCTGGGGCTTGATGTGATGTGAGTGAATTCCCACTCTGTGGCAAAATTGTGGAATTCGTTGGAGACAAAATATCTTGCATTGTCTGTGTATAGCCTTTCAGGTATGCCATGAACAGCGAATATTGCTTTGAAGTATTCTATGCAATTTAAGCTTGTTGTGCTTTTCAGCGTCTTGACAAAGGGCATTTTGCTATATTGATCAGCAATCAGTAGGAATTGTTGATTGTTAAAATCAAAAATATCTGCAGCAACATACTGAAACGGTCGTGTTGCATGTTCTTTGATAATCATAGTTTCCTTTTGATTTTTCCTTTGATATTCTCTGCAGATCTCGCATGTCCTTACTAGCTCCTCTATGTCCTTGGACATTCCTCTCCAGAATACACTATTTTGTGCCTTGAGTTGACATTTTTCGATGCCTTGGTGAGCATCGTGGATCCTCATTAATACCATCTGTTGCATACTTTTGGGTATGACTATGGATTGCCCCTTTGTGATCATACCATCTTGTACGGATAAGCATTCTTTCAGTGACCAATAATTTCTAATTATCTTAGGAGTATTTTTTACGTCATCTGGCCATCCATTTAGTATCATCTCTTTAAGTGTTCTGAGTTCGTCATCTGCTTCAGTTGCATTTTGTAGTTCGGTCTGTTTCTGAGCTGTAATGTCAACAGTGTGTATGTTTACATCAAGCTCGATTTCCTTACCTAATGTTGGTTGATTTCTTGACAAGTAGTCTGGGATACACATTTCTTTTCCTGGTTTATATTTTATCTGTGCATCGTACGGTTGCAATCTTAATAACATTCTTTGCAGTCGTGGGGGTGCCTGCGCTATATTCTTATTCTGAATGTTTTCTAGTGGCTTGTGGTCTGTTTCCACTATTATTTCTTTTCCATATATGTATGTGTGGAATCTCTCACATCCGAATACTACTGCTAGTAGTTCACGTTCTATATTTGCATAACGTGATTCCGTTTCAGTCAGACTCTTGCTCGCGAAGGCAACAACTTTGTTGTTGTTAATGAGTGTTGCACCCAGTCCTATCATGCTTGAATCTACTTGGATAGTTGTGTCTGCATTGGGATCAAAATATGCTAGACAGAGTTTTTCGTGGATGTGATCTTTTATCGTTCGGAACGTCTTGTCGTGCGTCTCGTTCCACTGATACTCTGCATCCTTTTTAAGTAGTGACCTCAGTGGCGCTGTTTTGGTGCTGAGATCTGGTATAAATGGGCTTAGGTATTGTATCATACCTAAGAATTGTTGGAGTTCTTCCTTGTTGGTTGGTGCTGGTTTCGATTTTATTTTATCGCATTTGTCGGGGTCTGGGTGAGATCCGTTCTCGTCCCAGATGAGACCATAAAATTTTATTTGTTTTTGCCTGATGGTGCATTTCTCTTTGTTGAAGACTAGACCATATTTTCGGGCAGTGTCCATTGTCTCTAACAGGTTTTGATCATGCTCCTGTATTGTTCTGCCATACACGCATATATCATCTGATATACCTATGGCTCCTTTGCATGGTTCCAATATTTGGTCCATTTTTTGTTGGAAAATGTCTTGCGACATCTTTAGGCCAAACGGACATCTCAAATATCTGTATCTCCCGAACGGAGTGTTGAAACAGGTGAGTAAGCTTGATTCCTCTTCAAGTTGTATTGCCCAGTAGCCATGTTTTGCATCCAGTTTCGAAAAGTGTTTGGCACCCGTCAATTTGTGTGAAATTTCTTCTAGTGTTGGCGTTTTATGGTGTGTCCTTATTATGTATTTATTTAACGGTTTGGGGTCTAGACAAATCCGTAGGTTTCCATTTTTCTTTCTGCTGCATGCGATGGCGTTGACCCATTCTGTGGGCTCTGTAACCTTTTTTATTACACCCAGGTGTTCCATTTTGTGTAATTCTTGTTTTAGTTCGTCTCTGAGGTGCACTGGGAATTTTCTTGGCGGTTGTACTACCGGTATTGCATCTTCGGTAAGATGTATTTTTTGAACGCCTTGGAATTTCTCTATCCCTTGGAATCTGTCAGGGTATTCCTCAGCGAGGTTTTCCATATTTTCAATTTGTTTTGGCGAGTGCCCTTTTGTTATGCTGCAGTTGACGGTTACTAAACCTAGTCGGATGCTTGGTCTTAGGCCCAGTATGGTTACATCGCTATCACACACGAAAAATTTTGCTCTGATAGTTGCAGAGTTTTTGTGTTTGATCTTTAAAATTATCTTCGTACCATTCGCAGCCCACAAGGTAGTTAACTCTTGTTTTTTATGTCCATGAGTTAGTTCCCTTTGACCATTCGTTTGTTTATTTATTTTTCTGTCGCCATTTTGTGGATACATTTTTTTATAGATTCTAACAGGTAGAATATTTCCGTTTGCCCCTGTGTCGACCTTCATTTTTATTTTATGTTCGTTATTTTCTGTATCCTCACAGTCTATGTTCGCGAAAATTTCTTCACGGTCGTCGTTCTCTGCATTTATTGCGTATAGGTATAAATCGTCGTCTTGGTCTGTTTCGTTGTCTTCCTTTGACGTTGTATTTATTCTATTTTTTTGGAAACTCTGCTTTTTGTATCCGTTTGGGGGGTTTTGTTTTTTAGCTTTATATGAGCTATTTTCTTGCCTTATTTTGTTTTTGCAAGAAGTATCTCTCGAGTCTCTCCGGCCTTGCATATTTGTTAGGCAGTATTCCTCGAAGTGGTGTAAACCGTTGCACCTTCTGCACGTTTTGTTGAAGGCGTAGCAGTCTTCTTTCCTTTTCCTGTGGTGTTTACCACATCTCGTGCAGGGTTTGTTTTTCACGGATACTTCGTGATACACCCCATTTCTCCCTTCGTTAGCGTCCTTGTATCGAGAGTTATCTTTTGTTGTGATTTCATATGCTCTAACGCTTTCTATGGCTGATTTGAGGGTTAGGTCTAGTTTTGCAATTAGGTTTCTTCTTTCCTCAGCGCTCCTGAGCCCTTTAATAATTTGTTCTAAGATGCGTTCGTCTTTATTATTTCCGAAGTCACATCTGTCGGCTTTAGTTTTGAGCTTGACTAGGTAGTCGTCCACTGTGTCTTCATTTTGTCGCATTGACGTGAATTCCAAACGTTCGACCCATTTGTTTGGTTTTTGAATCATGTGGGATTCGAATATTAAAAATATATTCTCGGAGTTTTCTTTCTGCTCATTTGTAAGCTGAGCATTTTTTTAAAGTTCACGACCTTTTGGTCCGGTGCTGAGCAAAATGTAGTTGTATTTCAACTTTTCTTCAACATTGTTGATTATGAAATACGAGGACATAAAATCCACCCATTCGCTGTATGCCTCGTGCTTGTTCTCGTTCGACCAGTCTAGAACGGGTAATGTTATATTTGAAGACGCCATTTTTTTTTTTTTTTTCGCGCTTCCTTTGTTTTTTCTCGTTTTAGAAAGAAGGAAATTCTTTTTTTTTTCAATTTACTCACTGTGTGAGGTTATCTTGATTCTTTTCTGTGACTTCTCGTCCGTCTGGTTTCTTTTACCGCTGCCACCATGTGGTGTTTTACTTTACTTGTTAGTCATAGTAACGAACGATAACACGAGGTATAGATTTACCATGTTTATTGTTTCAGCCATATTGGAGAACTACACCGGTATTAATACAAGGGGGAGAGAACTCTTATTAATTGAAGAGTTCATCATGTCACAGATATATTTGTCCATTTCTGTATCCGATATTTCTTGTTCGCTGTCTGATATGTATGCACGTGATAATGCATCAGCAATTACGGATTCTCGCCCTGGAATGTATATTACTTCGAATTCGTATTTCTGAAGCGCGAGTATGAATCTTTGTATTCTCGGAGATCTTTTAGTAATGGATTTTTAAAAAATTTGCCTTAATGGTTTGCGATCATTTTCCATGAGAAATTTTCTTCCATAGATATATTGGTGGAATTTGTTGCAGGCGAACACTATGCTGAGCGTTTCCAATTCTATCGGGCAGTAATTTTGTTCTGCTGAGGTTGTCGATCGTGACGCGTATGACACGGGTAACAATTTTTCATCATGTTTCTGTTGTAACACTGCACCCAATCCATGTTTGCTGGCATCGGTGGTGATTTTAATTTCTTTGCTGGGATCATAAAATTTTAAAACTGGTAGGCTAGTTATTATCCGTTTTAGTTTTTCTATAGCCTCTATTTGAGGTTTATCAAATGACCACAGCGTATCGTTGTGTAGCAGTACTCTCAACGGTGTAGTTACCTCTGAGTACTCTGGTATGAACTTGCACAGGTAGTTGGTCATTCCCAAAAATCGTTGGATATCTTTTTTATTTTCGGGTAGAGGCATGTGTGTCTTTATTTTAGAAGGGTCTGGTTTTATTACTTCATCAGTGATCAAATAACCTAAATATGTTAATTGCTTTGTTGCAAATTCACATTTATTTTTGTTTAATTTTAATCCAGCTTTGCGTAGTTGACTGAATACTTTGTCTAATGTTTTTATATGGTCCTCTAATGTTTCTGACCATATTATTATGTCGTCCTGTGAGTTCTTCGTTCCAGGTATGCCTTCTATTATTTTTGCAACTTGTGCTTGAAAAATTTCAGAGGCACTATGTATTCCATATGGCAGGCGCGTGAACGAATAACGACCAAATGACGAATTAAATGTTAATAGCTTAGAGCTTTCTTCATCAACGGGTATTTGCCAATATCCATTTGAAGCGTCTAATTTCGTGAAATATTTTGGATTTTCCATTTCTGCAAATATTTCTTCGGCGGTGGGTAATTTGTAGTGTTCTCTTTTTATGGCCTTGTTTAGGTCTCTAGGGTCCAAACATAGTCTTAATTTTCCGTTCGGTTTCTCCACTATTACCAGAGAATTTACCCAATCTGTCGGTTCTTCAACGAGTTTTATTATTCCCATTTTTGTCATTTTTTCTAACTCCTTTTTTTAATTTTGGTTTCATCCCAAACGGTATGTTCCTTGGAGGATTTATGACGGGTTTTATGTCCGGAGTTATTGTTATATGATGTGTGACTGGTAATTTTCCGATGTCACCATAGCAATCTTTATATTTTTCTTTTAATGCTTCTATGTCCGTCTTGTTTATTTCATAAGTTCTTTTTATCAGTCCTAGTTCTTCCGCTGTTTCTGCGCCGATTACTGCGTTTGCATTTGTGTTTGCCACAATGAAATGCGAACTTACTTTTATATTTTTATTTTGTAATTTTATAACACAGCTCCCTATCGTAGGAATTTGCGTACAGTTGTAGGCGGTTAATTTTATAGACATTTTATTTAATTTGGGCTTTGGTTCAATAGTTCTATATATTTTTGCTGGTAATACATTTACTTCAGCACCTGTATCGATTTTGAAGTTGATGAGTGTTTCGTTGCCTCAAATCTTTACTTTCCATTTGTCAGTTTGTAGTGCGTCTACATTTTTTTTCAATATGGCGTCCATGTTAAACTGATTTTTCTCCACGTGGTCTGAATTGTGTGAGTGTCCGACATTATATAATTTCTTCTTTTTCGTTCGACATATTCGAGCGAAGTGTCCTTTTTTGCCGCAATTTGTGCAGTTTTTATTGTATGCTGGACAGTTTCCTTTCTGATGTGACCCAGCGCAGTAGGTGCATGTCTCAATCCATTGTTGTGTTTTCGCGGGCTTTTTGTCTTCACGTTTGAACATGACTTTGGACGACAGCCTGTTTTTCTTTGGATTGCGAATTGTTGAGATATTTTCTGTTTCGCATGTAGCCATTATCTTGGAGTGTCTCTTCGTTTCTTCAGCACTCAGGCCTGCTTGTATCGCCTTTTGTAAATCCAGTGAAGGTTCTCTGAGCATTCTTTCTCTCAACATGTTGTCATTAACGCCACAAATTAGAATGTCTTTTATTAGTCTTTCAGTGAGGTCACCGAATTCACATTTGTTTGCCTTTTGCCGTAGTTCTGTGACGTACTCATCAAATCTCTGTGTTTCTTTCTGTTTGCACGTGAGAAATTGATATGTGAGAAACGTCAGGTTTTTTCTTGGTTGGCAGTGCGCGTCAAATTTTTCTATAACTTTTTTCAAGTTTAGCTTCTCTTCGTCATTTTCAAAGTTAAACGTATAATATATTTTCCTTACCTCGGTTCCTATACAGGTCAGGAATATTGAAGTTTTCACCTTCTTCGGTTTCTTGTCCGACTCTGTAGCTTGCAGGATCAATTGAAATTGGTTTTTCCAAGTTTCCCATTCCTGTCCGAGATTATCCGAAGAGAAATTTAATTCTTTTGGATGTGGTAAAAATTCCATTTTTTTTTTTAAATTTTTTAAATATTGATATACGGCTGTGAGTGTTGACGGTTCGATGTTTTATTCTGACACCATTTTATATTATGCGTTGATTCAGGTGAGTATTAAATAAAGCCATATTAGTAACTTGTTATTGAAGCATTCATTAACAGAGACGAGACCCACGTGTGAACGTAACAAGAATCTTATTTACACTGAATACATAGCAGTTTACCACTAATACAAGTAGTGGGAGGTAGCAGTCAAGAGTGATGGTGGGAGTACCTTAAGTCAACGGGAGATAACTCGTGTTTACGTAACATAAATGAACTCTTTTGTGAAACTGTAAATACTCAATCCGACTTTCTCTTTATTACTAAAATGATATGAAATTACACCCTTGTGTTCAGTGTTCCTTCTGCAGACTTTCGTCCTATACATATCTTTGATGATTTTATCTGCACATGGTTACCCCATTCTCACGTGGGAGAATTGAACTTATTTCAGGATTATTTTAATCCCAACAAAGTAAGTCTACAACCAGCATCTAAAAAATTACAGCTTTGGAATACAATCGTACTCGTACCGCTCGCCAGATGCAGGATTGCGCCCCCCCCCCAAAACACGAAAAAGTACTCTGTTGAGTTCACGGTGGTTAAAGAGGAGGTAACCCCATTGCTAGGAAAACGGGCTAGTGAACAGATGAACTTAATAACAGTACATTATAACAACATCGCAAACATTAACTCAAACCCAGTCTGTAAGCGACTGATGAGAGAGTTTTTTACGGATCCTGGTCGAGTGCACCTACAAGTGGACTCAACCATAACACCTCATACTACTCCAATCGGACGTATACAAGTATCGATGATTCTTCGAGTCAACGAGGAATTTAAAAAGTTTGAAAACCTCTCAGTTGTCACTCCTGTCGACAAACCAATTCTGAAGATTAGGGACGGGCCAGAATTTATTTGTTTTCATTTTAGAATAGCTCCAATAGTGTAAGAGGGCAACAACTTTCTTTTTTCCCACAAATCCCTACAGAGTCTTTTAAACAAATTTCAGAATTGTATCCAGTTTAAAAAACAAAAACAAAAGAAAAATTATTCTAATTTAAATTTTTAGACTATTGTAGCAGTTACCTCCTCCTTTCAAAACATAACTACACCAGTTTGCCGGTAGGTGTCGCTTTTTCACCGACAGGTGGCACTGTAAAGCGACACCAGAGTTATCTGCCCTTCTGACTATAAAAACCGTTGCAAACGGAAAATCCATCTGTCTTTCACCGACCAGCATCGGCAGAACAACGCTGGCACCAGCGCTCCATCTCTCTCTCTCTTCTCTGGTCGACAGAACGACGCTAATACACTAGCGCTTCGTCTAACGCTTTTCTCTTCAAATGGCATCGGCATAACAACTATCAACACACGTGGTCAAACAACGGTAAGAGTTCTCAACTCATTCTCTTCGTGTACGGCTTTCAAAGACTTTCCTCTCGCCGGATTCATTTCCTCTTATACCTTTTTCAAGAACTGTTTTTCCATCGACACACATGCATACATCACACACTTCACCATTCCACGTACACACACGTTCAATAAACGTTATTTGAACTACTTCATTTTTGTTTATTAATTATTACTCTGTCTTTGCATGCAACAATTGCTTGATTTACTGAACACGTTTATAGTCCGGGAACATCACCCTCGATCTTAACAATCGGTGACCGGACGTGCAAGCTTTGTTGTATGTGGGAGAGTTATTAATTTCGTACTAGAACAAAAAAATATATATATCATTTCTCGTTTGATCTTTCCGTGGTGAAACGAATTACGCACCCATCTTTTTCCTTTTTTTTCTACCCACGTGGTAGAAATATACAAACAAAAAAAAAGAAGCCGCCATCTCCATTTTTCCTGGCCACGTGGAAATACCCAAACAAAGAAAAACAAAAACATTTCTCGGCTCTCTCCGAGTATAAAACAAATTACAATTTAATTTTTTCTTCTTCTCTTTCTCTACCCACGTGTCGGAAAATTATATACAAAGAAAAAGACAAACTTTTGCCAATCCTTTTTTTTCTTTGTCGACGAACAAAAGGACCTTACAAGACGCCACTTCTTTTGTTTTGGACACGTGGAGATAAAAAGAAAACAAACGCTCACGCTGCCCATATTTTTCGTGACCACGTGTTGAAAAAAAAAAAATTCAAAAAAATGCCGCCACCCCTTGCCATGACCACGTGCTGATAAAAAATTCAAAAAAAAAAAACGCCATTTTTATCTCTCGGACCACGTGGAAATTAAAATTCAAACAACAAAAAAAAGAAAAAGGAAATACGAATTTTTTTTTCTTTCTTTTCGACAACAAAGAAAAGGAAGCCGCCATTCTTTCTTTACGTGGAAACTAACATTAAAACGAAAACAAAACGTCATTCCTCGTGTGAAACAAATTACGACTCCATTTTTTTTCTTTCTTTTTCCTTTCTACCCACGTGTTGGAAATATATATATAAAAGAAAAGAAAACTACAAAACAGACAACACACGATGCCAAACACGAACAACATCACCAAGACTTAATACTGGTTGTAAGAAGTCAGGCTCAGTAAGCACCAACATCACCCTTCAAGGGCTACCAACCCTCTTCAACAGCTGGACGTTCGTTGATAAACAGAAGGAAACATCAACTTGAACAACCACATCTTCCCGGACATTCATCAAGCACCAAACATTTCCGGACATCACTGACGACACTATGGAAGACTTAATACTGGTTGTAAGAAGTCAGGCTCAGTAAGCACCAACATCACCCTTCAAGGGCTACCAACCCTCTTCAACAACTGGACGTTCGTTGATAAACAGAAGGAAACATCAACTTGAAAAACCACATCTTCCCGGACATTCACCAAGCACCAAACATTTCCGGACATCACTGACGACACTATGGAAGAAATCACACCAGTTCAAAATGAGTACAACTGCACAAGCATGACTAAATACTCAACAACTGGACGTTCGTTGATCAACTGGGGACACATCCACTCGAACGACGCGCACCAACACCAGTACAGACCCACTTGTACCTGGACCTGCTAACTCACTTGCAGACATTTGTGCATCTGATTTTGACCATAGTGTACCACCGATCTCAACAACTAGATGTTTGTTCATCAGTTCCACAACACGGACTAATTAACATGAACAACATAAACACCTGCACAGACCCACTTGTGCTTATTCATCAAACACCTGCACAGACCCACTTGTGCTTATTCATCAACAACTGCACATACCCACTTGTGCTCATTCATCAACAACTGCACAGACCCACTTGTGCTCACTCATCAACAACTGCACAGACTCACTTGTGCTCATTCATCAACAACTGCACAGACTCACTTGTGCTCATTCATCAACAACTGCACAGACTCACTTGTGCTCATTCATCAACAACTGCACAGACTCACTTGTGCTCACTCATCAATACCGCGCAGATTCACTTGTGCTCACTCATCAATACCGCGCAGATTCACTTGTGCTCACTCATCAACAACCGCACAGACCCAAGCACCAAACATTCCCGGACAACACTGACAATTCAACGTTTGTTCATCAGCTCTGCATCACGCAGACTAATCAACATGAACAACGCCACCAACAAGTGCAAATTCGCTTGCACTCAGCATTTTTCGACCGCAGACTCACTTGCGCTCAAACTTGATGCAGACCCAATTGCATGCAAACAACACGCAGATCCACATGCGTTACAAACACTCAATTCCGCAGACGCACTTGCGATCAATCATTCAATACAGATGCAGAAACAGAAATAAGTAGCGTGCACACTACTTTTTCTAATCTTCTACAGCAAAACAGACATACCCACAAAGAATGCTTCTCATCTACAACTGTACATATTGAATAATATTTTCAATCTGGGGGGGGAGTCCTTGTAGCAGTTACCTCCTCCTTTCAAAACATAACTACACCGGTTTGCCGGTAGGTGTCGCTTTTTCACCGACAGGTGGCACTGTAAAGCGACACCAGAGTTATCTGCCCTTCTGACTATAAAAACCGTTGCAAACGGAAAATCCATCTGTCTTTCACCGACCAGCATCGGCAGAACAACGCTGGCACCAGCGCTCCATCTCTCTCTCTTCTCTGGTCGACAGAACGACGCTAATACACTAGCGCTTCGTCTAACGCTTTTCTCTTCAAATGGCATCGGCATAACAACTATCAATACACGTGGTCAAACAACGGTAAGAGTTCTCAACTCATTCTCTTCGTGTATGGCTTTCAAAGACTTTCCTCTCGCCGGATTCATTTCCTCTTATACCTTTTTCAAGAACTGTTTTTCCATCGACACACATGCATACATCACACACTTCACCATTCCACGTACACACACGTTCAATAAACGTTATTTGAACTACTTCATTTTTGTTTATTAATTATTACTCTGTCTTTGCATGCAACAATTGCTTGATTATACGAACACGTAAATAATCGGGGGACACGACCCTCGATCCGAACACTATTTGTTTTGAAAAAAATATATATACTGTTTATTTTCTCAACTTTGATTTTCTTCAATAAATGTTCTAAAAATATACTGTTGATTATCACAAATTTTAATTTTTCCGGTAATAGTTCTATTAATTAATTGAATTTGCATTACTACTTATTTAAAAGAAAATCATATTTTCCATTTTCGGAGAGATTACGCTCTTAAAATTGAAACAAAAAGTGAGTTGTCAGCCACTTTACACTATTGGAGCTCTTCTAAAATGAAAACAAATAAATTTTTGCTCGTCCCTTATCTTCAGTAGTGTCCAAAACTTTTTTTTTATCAGATATGAAGAAATGGCCGTTTAAAACAGAGGAAAGAAAAACAAGACTTTGTAAAACATGTTTACAATGAATCACATTAAAAAAATTTTAAAAAATGTCTTCGTTTTATTATTAAATATTTTTCTTCTCAAAACAAACAAAAATATGAGAAAATGCGGAACTTCTTTACACAGGGACAATATCACATGTTAGACCGGTTGGTGATGACGAAACAGTTTCTTTTTCGTTGTGTTAAGTTTATTTGTAAAGAACGAAGAAATGATAAATTGTAAATATTCGTTTGTGCTCCTAATGAAAAAATATTGGCTTGATGATATAAAAAATAACACAATAAAGACCTCACAAATCAAAAACGCAAGTTTTCGATGAAGATAAACTGAAATTGAACGTGAAAAATTATATTTTGGAAAAAATCAACAACAAAAAACTTGTGATGCAAATATGAGAAAATGCTGAACTTATTTACATAGGGAACAATGTTACGTGTTACACCGGTCGGTGATGACGAGACATTTTCTTTTTCTTAGTGTTACGTTTATTTGAACAAGAAATGAGACATTGTCAAGATTTATTGAAAAGAAAAGGACAAATAAATTTCGAGAAAATTATTTTATTTTCTCTTTGTTTCCCCCTTTGAAACTGCTGATTTTTAAGGTAAGTCTAAAAATCTAGAAATAAGTTTTTGTTTGGTTCAATTGTAGAATAAAGGCCTTTGAAATATCTCGCCGATTTCCTTTTATTTTAAGGCCGTTGATATTCGCAACCGCTGCTGTCAGACAATAATAAATAAATAAAGCCAATTTTTTTAGGAAAAAAGCCCAAATTGAAAACCGAAGCCACACTTTTAGAAGAAAAAAAGGCCAAGAAAGAGCTAAATTAAAAATGATATATTATAAAGAAAAATTGACTATATTGAAGTTGTTTACTCCCAAATGTTTTCATATTTTTGTCTATTAGTATCGTATTGTTTTCTTAGCGGTGATGAAGCAAAGACGTTATCTATGAAATTGAAACCGAAAATATACTTGCGGGAGAGGGGGGGGGGTAATATTTACATAAATGAACTCAATACATTCTACAGTTTACATATTTTTAAAAATCGTATCAGGACTTTAAAGAATAATTTGAATATTTTAGTTTTAAATAATTCAAGGTAAAGTTGGTAAATTTTAAGATAAGACCAAAAAAAAGAAATTAAATTCTACTGTTTTAGGCGATTACGTGTGAATACATTGAAAAACTTTGGGAAAAACAATTATTTGGGAATATTTTACTATAGTCAATGAAAATGAAAACAAACACGCTAAAAGTGAAGAAAAAACACAAAAACGAAAACTGTTAAAAATAAAACAAAGTATTTTTACCACGATTAAATACGATGGAATAAATATCTATCTGCTTCAATATACATTTATCATCTTGTAATCCAAACTTAAATAAAATTGGATTTTCTTCACCTTCCCCGACAATTGCAATCTCCAATATTAAAAGTTCTCTCTCCAATCTTCACTCTCTTCTCTTCCAAACTCAACTCAGCTCTTCAGTCAAAAAAGTACAGTTTTTATATTCTTTAACCCACCACATACGCAAATTATTGCAGTATCTTGAATCACACGCCCCCATGATCATCAAAGATCATTTCCCATCACATAATCCTGTGCCCAAATCGGCACATTACATTCTCTCCGCGGTCTTTGCATCGCGACCTCCTCACCTTCATGTCCGGCGCTTACATCTCCATCGTTTACTTAGACCACATGCCTCAAATCTAAAATATGCCACGGCATCCCATCGACACTCAAGTTGTTAGGGGATTGCACTCCAGTAATCACTCCTCTTCCCCATTGCGTTGTACATCGAGCATTTGGTGGCTTCACCCAAACCTCTTCTCCTATTTGGATTCTGGCTGGTCCTCGCTCTTCGACTTCTGAGGATATATCTCTTGGATGTCGCCATTCATATTTAAAAATGGAGCTATGTGGCACTGTCTCGTCCCTCTGTCTGACCATGGGTGCCATGTTGTACCAGAATGTGGCCTCTTCGGGTGATATCCCTCCTCTCTCAGCTATCGCTTTCACTGTCCGATGATGTCGCTCTACTATTCCATTTCCTCCGGGCTTATAGGCTGCCCTGTAATATCTTTTTATTTTCACTTTTCTAGCATTGTCTGGAGACGTTCTGAGCGAAAAACGGTGCCATTATCACCTCCATTACCGGACCCCATTCAAACATCACCTTCTCCAATTCCTCTGTAACCGCAGTTGCCGTCTCTGCATGTAACTCCCTCCATATTGCTAGTCTCCCAGGCCCACAGTCAATCATTGACAAGTATGCGTCCCCACTATATTGTGTTATGTCAATAGCTAATCTTGTCCAATTATTTGAAGTTCCAATTTCACCAGGATCATGTATATTCGGGGCAGGATCGACTGATTTACATCGAACACAGTTCCTGACCACTCTCTGAACTTCCTCCCGTCTTATAAGTGGATCAACTTTCCGCACCAAATATAATGTTCTATCCACTCCCATGTGGTACATGCAATGCAACTCTTCTACTTCTCTGGTTCCTAAACAGCATACCGGGACCTCTTCTTTCTCAACTAACCACCGTTTCTTTATTCGGGTTAGCGCCTCTGCTTTGTTTCTCTGTGAAGGCACAAACACTGCCTTTATACGCAGTCCAAATTTGGATATTAACTCTCCAAGTATTTCCAATCTTCACTTTACGATCATTTCTCCAGCACCCTTGGTTCTTATTTTTCCACTCTCCTCCACTGTAGAGTTCACCCAACTTAGTACCGTTGCTGAATCGGTCCTTATTTCAATCTCTCTCAATCCCCATTTTATAGCTAAATTGACGCCTTTCAAAACAGCATCTAATTCGGCCACGTTAATGTGATTGCAGTCATCTTCTTTTCTCAGCCATGCTGCATCTTCCGCCACCAAACCACCAATCTCCACAACCACGCCTGTTGCAATACTGCTTGCATCACACCACACTACTATTTTTGTTTCAGGTATGTGCCAAGCTCCACTAACTGGGTCCTCCTTTTCTACATCAGTTAGAATCTCCTGTATTACTTTGACAGTTTTGCCATCAACTCTTTCCTCCCAGTCTACTCAACTTGCTCTTCTTTTAACATAACTGCATGCCAATCGCAGCCATGCAGCAACTGGATAGTGCCCCAACAATTTGCTGCAGATAGAGAATAACTGCCGCCTATTCATTTCTTCCATCATCTCCAGGACTTGTTGCCCCTTTTGAACATCAGCTCACTCATCTTTCCTTTCATCAACTTAAGTCCTAGTGCCGCTCCGCCGTCCAAGGATTCAGTAGGCTTTGCTGTCAGCCCAAATCCCTTAAGATATTCCACCACTTCCTCTGTCGATACTTTTGTCACATCTACGATTATGTCATCAATGTACGAATCAGTGGTCTCCTTTGTCTTATTTCCTTTCATTAACACAGTTTTTAGAACGTCTGCCATAATTTTTGGTGCAACATTAAGCCCAAATCCTAACCGTGTCAGACAGTAGGTTCTTTCTTTATAGCAAACTAGCTGGTACTGCCATAGCTCTTTTGCCACATGTAGTTGCAAGTAGGCAGACTGAAGGTCCGCAATCGCAGTTCCTCCTGCCAACTGCCTTCATTTTCTCATTTTTCATCACACACATCTATTTGGTCGCTCCCCGTATGACATGCTACAGAACGGTTCAATTCCCGAAAATCTAACACTGGCCTCACTTTACCTTTTGTGGCCTGGACCACTGCCATCAACGGTAACACACCTTTTTCTTCACCCTTCCATGGTAAGAGAATACCATCTGCTATCCATCTTTCCACTTCCTTCCTGAACTCTGAATTTTTCTCACTGTCCAGGGAATTCTTATAATATTTTACTTTGTTCTGCAACACTGGATGCTCTCCCATCCATTTCCATTTCACTGCCCATCTCTCTTCAAAATACGCATCGAAATCTTTATCCTCAATTTTGCAAACGTTTGGCTGATGGGCAGCTACGGCACAGTGTACATTTCCAAACGTGACCTCAGTTTTGTTGATACTCACACCTCCCATCTCATTGATCACGTCCATTCCAATTATGACATCAATTCCGTCAATCATGTGATCCATCAGAATCACTTCCACCTTCACTCGTACCCACATAATTTCCACTTGCCAGGCTCCCTTACATTTTACGTCCCGACCGTCAACTGTTTTTATCGTGCCACTTCTACCACACCCACTCACAAGTTTGGAGTTAAGTAGAGTGGTGGTGCATCCAGTGTCAACAAGTGCCGTCATTACAGCATCATTTACTGCCACTTCTATCATGGGTAGAGTTCCATACTGCACCTTCATTCTGTTTCTGGGGTAGCTACTGGCGCAGAAGCTCCCCTTTGCTCGTTTCCCTGAGCCAGAGAACAATATCTCGCAATGTGCCCAATTCTTCCACACTCATAGCATCTTACTCTGACTCTAGCTGGCTCCGTGCAATCTTTAATAAGATGTGGTCCTTGACACCTAAAGCACCGAATGCTTGAAGATTCTCTTTGAATCTCATTATTCAGTGTAGTGCTTTGTGCATTCGCTGCCACCGTCCCAGTATCTCGCATCCTCTTGCTAACCAATAGCCGTGCAGTCGGTATCAGTCTCTCCAAGTGATGCAATTGTTGCAGTGCCACAGATACGTCATCTGGAAATCCTGTGATGAACGCGAGTTTGGCTGTCTAATCCAGACCTATCCCTAGGTATCCAGCTAATCCAGCCAATCTTTTGATATTGTTGGCATAAACATCCACCGATTCTCCAGTCCACCTGAATCGTTTCAGTGTGTCATAGGCTTCGAAAGGACCTTCAGTGAATGCTGTCACCAATCTCATCTCTATCATTTCCGCATCTAATTGGTCTGTATCACTCATCTCGAGGTAGAGAGCAAGCGCATCCTCATGCAGAAAAAGTGGAATGAAACTAGCCAGGTCTTGTACTCTGTAGTTTCGCCACCAGTTTTTCTTTTTTCATCCACCTGACTACATCACCTTCTCTACTAAAAGGCGATATCACATCCTTGCTCAAACTTATTTTTCTGAACTACATATTCTCCTCTTCACGCCGAAATAGCTTGTAATTTAAACTTAAATAAAAAATAAAATAAAATTGGATTTTCTTCACGTTCACCGACAATTGCAATCTCCAATATTAAAAGTTCTCTATCCAATCTTCATTCTCTTCTCTTCCAAACTCAACTGACTCTTCAGTCAAAAAAGTACTGTTTTTATATTGTTTAACCCACCACATATGCAAATTATTGCTGTATCTTAAATCAAACATCTTTAAACATTTATTATGGTCTGGCAGCCGGAAGTTGCATCTTTAAACATTTATTATGGTCTGGCAGCCGGAAGTTGCATCTTTAAACATTTATTATGGTCTGGCAGCCGGAAGCTGCATCTTTAAACATTTATTATGGTGTGGCAGCCGGCTGTGAATAACATTTTAGAAAAGCCGCAGTCAGGTGTCAATTATTTTAGATGAAATTGATTTATTGTCTTAAATTGTATTTTTACTTATGAAATAAAATAATTAAAATTTTAAAGTTTTCAAAAAAGTAACTTTAAGGCAAAGTTTTTCATCTTTGCTCAGCAAGAAATTTAAGTGTTGAAAAAGTAAGTTTATACCAACGTTTTAATCGCAGACATGTTTTATTAACGATTATTATTATTAAATAATCGACTAGTTATGTCTTGTTAACATTTTTAATCTTTGCTCAGTAAAGAATTTAAGTGTTGAAAAAGTAACTTTAAATCCAAGTTTTAATCATTGACAGACATGTTTTATTGACGATTATTATTTTTAAATAATCGACTAGTTATGTCTTCTTAATGTTTGCCATTAAATTTCTTACTTGGCAAATATTTATTTTGGTAATTTTTGTATAAACATGGATTTAGAGTTAGTTGTAAAATCAATTTTGTTGACATTCTAAACGAAATGTTTACAAACTTGTGAAATTAGAATTCTGCTAATTTGCAGTCAGTATAACGTTATCTCTCCTAATTTTTACTTCACGTATGAAACTATATAGTCCGATTATACAAAAAGACAAGATATAAAGATTCAATTATTCTCCTGGTTTAAAATTTCTCATTTTTATATGTATAGGGTCATTCAATAAGTAATGCCACTGAACCATTTCTCATAGCAATCATAATCTTTCTCTACATGGAACCATCCAGAGTTATGCATTTCTCGCATCGTTTGCTGCAGCTCTTGACACCGTCTTTGTAGAACACCCCAGGTTGGTCCTCCAACCACGTTGTAACTTCAGAAATCAAGGCTGCATCATCTGGGAAATGCTTTCCTTTAAAAACCACCCTCATGGCTGAGCAGAGATGAAAGTCAGAGGGTGCAAGGTCAGGAGAGTAAGGGGGATGATGGAGGATTTCATAGCCACACATGCCTGTGATTCTGATCTGGCGACATGCGAGTTGTGGACCGGAGCGTTGTCCTGCAGGAGGAGAATACCTTTGCTGATCTTGCCCCACCTCTTGATTTCGATAGCTTCACTAAATTTCATCAAAAGTGAAGCATAATAGGCTCCTGTTATTGTGGTACCCTTTGCCAGGAAATCTGTCATCACTAGTCCGTCCTGGTCCCAAAGACTGTGAGCATGCCATTGCCAGCAGAGGGTTGCACCCTTTCCTTCTTTGGAGATGGTAGGTCCAAGTGCTTTCACTGCATTGACTGGCTTTGGTCTCTGGATGGACCATACTTTCATCCTGTGTAATCATTTTTTTGAAAAACGTTGACTCATCTTCTTGGCACAATTCATCCTCGAGCACTCGATGCATTCTTGCTTCTGGAGAGGTGTGAGCAGCCTGGGAATCCATCTGCATGACACTTTATGTATATGCAAATGGTTATGAATGATAGTTTCTGCAGACCCGTTATTAATTTTTACCTCTTGGGCTATTTGGCGAATAGGAATGTGTCATTCTTCAAAAATGGCAGCCTGAACTTGACGGACAGATGCCGCATCAATGGCAGAAGAGGGACGACCAGGTCTGGCAGCTGTTTCCACAGACTTCCGGTCATGCTGTAATTAATGATGCCAGCGTTTTACAAGGTCATATGATGGGGCATTATCACCATGAATTTCTTTTATTTCATCAAAAGTCTCCTTTGGTGTGCATCCTTTCAAATACAAAAACCGGATCACTGCACAACACTCAACTGGGTTAATTTCACACAAGACTCAGTTAAAACACCTGTAAATAAGAAACAACAATTAGTTTAGAGCTGTTTTTTGCAACATAACCCATACAGATATAAATCATTACACATTTTTTTTTTTTACATGATTCACCCCAAACAAGGCAGGACGCCACTGTAAACGTAAGGGGCTACTGAGAAAAAGGAAAAGGGGAGAAGGATTGGTGGTTCAGCTTAAATTGGGATCTGAGCAGCGAGATGTCTGTTTACATTAGTTTTAAATTTCTGCATGTAAGTACTGTCGGGGAAACAGGGGGCAGGGAGGGAGTTCCAGAGGCCAGCAGCACGAGGAAAGAAGCTATTTGAGTAGAATGCTCTCCGGCATCTGGGGACCTCCACAGTGAATGAATGAGATTTAGTAGAATGTCGAGTTAGTCTAGTGAATTTACGTCGAGGGGGCACCAGAGTAGCCAACTCATCGGAGCATAATCCATTGAAGTATTTGTAAAACAAACACAAGGATGCCACATTGCGGCGATGGGACAGCGTCTGGAGCTTAGCTGACAGTGAGGGACCTATTAGGTTGACTACTCTTTTTTGGACTTTGTCAAGGAGGGAGAGACTAGTAGATGATGCACCGGCCCAGATGTGGCAACAATACTCCATGCATAGGCGAATGGTGGCTTTGTAGAGATACAGGATAATGTCAGGTGTAAGGAGTCCGCTAGCATGGTAGAGGGAGCCAACCTTCTTTGCGGCAGCCTTGGCAATGTCTTCAATGTATGTGTTCCAATTCATGTTACCTGTGAAGGTTAGGCCAAGGAGTTTGAATGATGAACTCTCAGGTAGGGTGTTATTTGCCATGACAATCGGTGGATGGAGAGGCTTCTTGTAGTTGTTGAAGGAAAGGAGCTTAGTCTTTGCGGCATTAAAAGTCACCAACCATTTATGGCCCCAATCCACTACAGCCTGGAGGTCATTTTCTAAGGATTCAGCCATTGTCTCAGATATGATCGCGTCTGTTTTGCCAACATGGCGAGAGTAAAGCGTGGTGTCGTCAGCAAATAAACCAATCTCAGACACTATGTCATCAGGGAGATCATGCAATATTTAATCAAGATCAGACAACTGGAAGTGGGTCATGGGAATTACTTATTGTACCCCCATTGTATAAAACTAAAAACAAAAAATGAAAGATCCATCAGCAATTTTAAATGTTTTTCATTGAGTAAATAATTGTAAAATCATCTAATTTCTACCAATTAAGCACCAACTATTTTTTATAGTTGTATGTTATTCTATTTTTTACTGTAAATGTCCAACTATTTTTTATAGTTGTATGTTATTCTATTTTTTACTGTAATTGTCTAACTATTTTTTATAGTTGTATGTTATTCTATTTTTTACTGTAATTGTCTAACTATTTTTTATAGTTGTATGTTATTCTATTTTTTACTGTAAATGTCTAACTATTTTTTATAGTTGTATGTTATTCTATTTTTTACTGTAAATGTCTAACTATTTTTTATAGTTGTATGTTATTCTATTTATTACTGTAAATGTCTAACTATTTTTTATAGTTGTATGTTATTCTATTTTTTACTGTAAATGTCTAACTATTTTTTATAGTTGTATGTTATTCTATTTTTTACTGTAAATGTCTAACTATTTTTTATAGTTGTATGTTATTCTATTTATTACTGTAAATGTCTAACTATTTTTTATAGTTGTATGTTATTCTATTTTTTACTGTAAATGTCCAACTATTTTTTATAGTTGTATGTTATTCTATTTTTTACTGTAAATGTCTAACTAATTTTTATAGTTGTATGTTATTCTATTTTTTACTGTAAATGTTCAACTATTTTTTATAGTTGTATGTTATTCTATTTTTTACTGTAAATGTCTAACTATTTTTTATAGTTGTATGTTATTCTATTTTTTACTGTAAATGTCTAACTATTTTTTATAGTTGTATGTTATTCTATTTTTTACTGTAAATGTCCAACTATTTTTTATAGTTGTATGTTATTCTATTTTTTACTGTAAATGTCCAACTATTTTTTATAGTTGTAAGTTATTCTATTTTTTACTGTAAATGTCCAACTATTTTTTATAGTTGTATGTTATTCTATTTTTTACTGTAAATGTCTAACTATTTTTTATAGTTGTATGTTATTCTATTTTTTACTGTAAATGTCTAACTATTTTTTATAGTTGTATGTTATTCTATTTTTTACTGTAAATGTCCAACTATTTTTTATAGTTGTATGTTATTCTATTTTTTACTGTAAATGTCCAACTATTTTTTATAGTTGTATGTTATTCTATTTTTTACTGTAAGTGTCTAACTATTTTTTATAGTTGTATGTTATTCTATTTTTTACTGTAAATGTCAAACTATTATTTATAGTTGTATGTTATTCTATTTTTTACTGTAAATGTCTAACTATTTTTTATAGTTTTTCATACTTTACACATATTTTAAACTTTAATTCAATGGTTTAATCATTAGTGACTGTTTTTTTTTGTTTTTGTGCACAAAATACTTTTACAGTTTAAACACTTTTTATGCTAAAACCAACTTTACACAACAAATAAACTATGAACATTCTACAAATAAAATAAAAAAACCTAATTTTAACAGAATAAAAACAAAGTTAACACATGTTTAATGTAAGAATAATGACGGTAATTGAACTGAATCAGACGGTTTCTTAATTGTAATAAACCGAAAACTGTCCATGTTTAGTCTATTAAAAGGAAATTTCGTCTGAATGGCGCACTTTCCCAGATCTTAATAAACTATAAAATTTGCACAGACCTCGAATACAGCTGTCAGCAATTGCATGACACATGTCCAGCTTAATGAGTGTAACAGCAGCGAAGATATTTAAAAGTTATCAACAGTTTCTGAAGGGAAATTGGTTTAGAAAAAGGTTTATTAGTCTAATAACTATTTTATATAAAATTTACATCGAAAAATTCAACCCACTGTTCAATATGGTTATATCATTTTTTCTAAAAGTTAATTGTTCGATTTATAAAATTGTGTTCAGTTTACTATTTAGGTTTAATGTTATAGGATCTCTTTGTCTGATATTACAAAAGTTGTTTGCAAACTGGTCTATTTTGTCTAATAACTATTTCATGTTAAATTTACATTGAAAAACGAAACCCACTGTTAAACATACTTTTTTTTCAATTTTCATTAAAATTTGAAAAACTCATTGTGATTTGATAATAACCCACGGATTCTTTAATAATTGAGTAAAAAACAAAACAGAATGAACTGATTTTGCAGGACCTTGTTTTTCTCATCTGGCATGACCTATTTTTCGTTTTTCTAGATTGATTATATAGAAATAATCGAGTTGTTTGTCAGCTGAAAGTGTACAGGTGTCCTTAGTCTAGTTCAACCTTCCTTGTCATTCAGTCATCAGTCTTTGGTTACAATCAGTTAGTGATGTTTACAAGCTAAGACTACTTGGGGCGATTACAGTTAAACGTCACTTATGTCACAACATTTGTCCCTTTAAAAATGTCTACATTGTGTTACTACAGTTGCTTGTAATTGTATAGAATGGATGATTACTTTCTTTTCATTTTATGGATGGTGGGAGTTGAAATTTAGAGATCCAATCCATCAATCAATTACTTTTTATTGGAAAACATATAGCAAAGTGTATCAAGACATATAAAAAGACATAAGCCTGATTGGAATGTCATCGTTTGAAAGAAATGTAAGTATATTAGAGTTGGGATAAGAGTATATAACATATAAATAAGGAAAGAAAGAAACACATTTCCAACAATAATTATATTGCATCTTTTTTTTACCTATTTTATTTAATTTTAATCAGAAACATCTAATATATACAGTACAGCCAGCCAAAATGTGAATGTCCTTCTCTTCTAAAATCAATATTTACTTCATAAACTATGTTTTTAATTCAAAATATATGTCGAATTTATTATATTGAAAATAAAATTATCTGCTTCGAAAATTCATTTTTCTGTTTTCGTATAAATACTGCGGAGGGAGGTGGCATGTACAAAAATATGTAATCTCACTTATAATATTCAAACCCCAGAACAGTTTTCAAATAGACGACATATTTATTTCTGCAGTAAATGGAAATACTGATATCATTTTTAAAACGTATTCATAAAAAAATACAATAATTTCATGAACATCAAACACGGGTAGCAAAGAAAGAGGAAATCTTTGAAATCTTTATAAAAAAAAACCAGTATAGATGAGAGAGGAGACTTTTCACTATCGATATTCAGTTTTAAAATCAAGCTATTTCTTATTTCGTTATAAGGCTATATAGTATTGTTTTTTATCATAAGAAGAGTTTAAATTCCCTTTGAAATACATCTAGATTCAATATATAAGTTGTTTTTGTTTTACTTTTAACAAAATTTCAATCGTGACTATTCATTGTATATGCATATAATTTCATTTAAAAGACATTGTTTAATATATTTTATTTAGTAAAAATGCTCTACATCTGAGTGGAGTATTTTCTGTCATAAGTGTTTAAATTCCCTTTGAAATACATCTAGATTCAATTTATAAGTTGTTTTTGTTTTACTTTTAACAAACTTTCATTGTATATGCATATAATTTCATTTAAAATACATTGTTTAATATATTTTATTTAGTAAAAATCTATTTGGCGCAGACCGCGACCATTGCTCTACATCTGAGTGGAGTATTTTCTGTTAAGTCTCAGGAGGCAATCATCCTAAGCATTATCTCCTCTTCTGTTAAGTCTCATTTTTTGTAAAAGAGCGAGCATAAATAAGAGACGAGCATTTTCACTGTGGCTAATTTATTATTTCATTATTAGGCGTATATAATATAATAATATTACTACAGCTACTACTACAACTAGTTAAATATTTATATTTAAACTATCTAAAGATTGTCTTGAAAGGAAACCCCGTCATCATCATTATTATTATTATTATTTGTAATTACTAGGAGTTCTCACACAGGTCATCATCGGTGATTTTCACTGATAATCTCTGATTGTGTTCCCTGAAGTCTGAGTGACAAAAAGTCTTCCTCGATTATTATTATTATTATTGTTACAACTACTTTAAGATTAAACATTCTGTATTGGAGTGGAGTATGTTCTGTTCGCTCTCAAGAGGCCATTGTCTTCTGAGTCGAATCTCAGCAGGTGATGTTGACATGGTCAATCACGGCAATTTTACACCCATCCAGTGCTCTGTACTCGATGGATGTAGATTTCACGCTATAAGCTTACTTGATCTTTAAATTACCTGAAGTAGAGAATTTTCCTGTGCCAGTTTACTGTGCATGCTGAGGTAGATAGTAAAGTAAAATCTTGCTTGAAAAATGTAAGGGAATAATCTGATTTAGAGAGAACAAAATATTAATTTTTAGTAAATTTTAAATAAATATTCCAACATAATATTTTCAAATACTCTATATACAGTACAGATGAAGGATCCAAAGACGATTATTTAAATGCCTCATTTGTATAACTATTGTTAAACTGTTCATAATAAATTGATGTTGTATGTTATACATTTGTAATTGTATTACCCTATTTTGTCTATATGTAATAGTTTGGTCGATATTAACAGTAGTTAATTGAAGTGATGTAATAAAAAAATACTAACTGGCAAAATAACTTTCTGAAATTAAGGTTGAATTTTTACCTGAGTGAGAAGATAGAGAGTGATCGACTTTCTCTCTCGACTCCCTTCTTCTCTCCTGTTACGATGCCATATATTTTTATTGTATTTAAATTCAGTGATTGTTTCGATCCTATATTTGACCAATTTCGAATAGGTTTAAATGTTTATAACGTTTATAAATGTACTCTTCGATTTAGAATTCACTAGTCTATGAAATTCACAATATAATTGACACTGAGTGTTTTCAATGAGTTGACTGGTTTAACTGATGTCTCATATATAATAATTATGTAAAGGAATTTTCTCAAGAGAACCTCACTAAGAAGAAATAGCAGCTACAACAGATGTTGAATTCATTTATCATATTTCTAACTGTACAATGCATACATGCAAACGCGCTGTTTACTGTGCACCCTGAGGTAGGTAGTAAAAAAATATTCTTAAACAATGTTAGTAAGGGAATAATTAAATTTAGAAAGAAAAATATTTATTTTTAGTAAATTTTAAATAAATATTACAACATAATATTTTCAAATACTCTATATCCAGTACAGACGAAGGATCCAAAGACAATTATTTCAACACCTTGTTGGTATAATTATTGTTAAACTGTTTATAATAAATTAATGTTTAATGTTATACATTTGTAATTATGTTGACCTATTTTGTCTATATGTAATACTTTGGTCGATATGAACAGTGATTTAATGAAAAAAATGATAACTTGCAATATTACTTTCTGAAGTTAAGCTAGAATTATGTAAAGGAATTTTCTGAAGAGAACCTCACTAAGAAGCAAATAGCAGCTACAACGTTCGGCAGATTTTGAATCAATTAATCGTATTTCTAACTGTACAATGAATACATACAAATGCGCTGTAATAGTAAGAATGGCGACAAGAAGAGTCGGATGTATTACAATGGCAGTAGCAGCGAAAATACTATTACATGTTATATTTACAATTAAAACTTTGTTGTCCCCGTGTTTTTGTCGTCTGTTGTTCAAACACGATGTAATAGATAATCAATTTGTATTTCTCAAGTATTTTTAAAAGTTTTCTTTTAATATTAACATTTCTCTGAAAGCAATTAACAAGCGTATTATCTTATCTCCGAAACAATACTGAAAGATGTCCTACATTTTATTTGCAGACTTATATTACAGAAAAATGAATAATGAATGTAAACCTTCATAGTTAAACGATTTGTTGATTGGTTTAATAAAATATCTCCCAAATGAAGTTCATTCACTTCATTAGAATAGAAATATTATAAGAACAAATGTACTAACTTAGTTTGAAATATTATAAGAACAAATGTACTAACTTAGTTTGAATTTGATCAATAAAAGATTTCAGTTAATTTGCTGCTCCGTACCTTCATGATCACTTGAACGTTGGTCCCGTGACAAAGCTTAAGTTTATTTAATATTAGGCTATTAAAAAACAGTTCATTAAACACTATTCCATCACCATAGAAATTATTTCCTTGGTCCCAAAACATATATAAAACAACACATGAACTTTCATGAAATGTATTAAATAATGTCTTTTATAATTGCAGATTCTCCAGTAGAAAAACCTTCCAATCAATTAATGGATCTGAATGGATTTTCATTTTCTGGTGAAATTTACATGTCTTACATTGGTGACAAAATCTGATGGAGATAAATTCTATTGTGGTTTGTGTCAAATTTAGTTAAAATATACTGGATAAGCATTTCTACCTCATGACATCTACACTATATGCTGACACTCTTGTAATAAAATAAAGACCGCAAAATACACCAAAGGAATGTAAAAAATACTGTTAACAACGAAAGCTGAAAATAGGAATGAATTATAAGCAATCTTTAATTTTGTGGATCTTGACACTGATATAAGAATTATAAAAAGGCATACATGTACGGAATTGCAAGTTTACACGTTGAATAACCTGAATATTTTTTAGTGGACATACACGTATCCTATTTATTATAATAGATTTGGAATTATATACTAACCAAAATGTCAGTTCATGAGATATCTAGAAAATTTCCATCTGTAAATTGACTCATCACAGCTACACTATACTCTGACACTCTTGTAATAAAATTGAGACCCCAAAATACACCAAAAGAATCTAAAAAATACTGTTAACAACGAAAGCTGAAAATAGGAATGAATTATAAGCAAACTTTAATTTTGTTAATGTGAACACTGATATGAGAATTTAAAAAGCATAAATGTATGGAATTGCAAGTTTACACATTGAATAACCTGAATATTTTTAATAGGCAGAATGATACGCATATCTTATTTATTATTATAGATTTTGAATTATATACTAACCAAAATGTCAGTTCATCTGTAAATTGACTTTGGTTACAAAATCTGAAAGATAAATTCAATTCTGAAAGGAGATAATTGTGATAAAAATCTAATGTATCTAATTAAAAAAGTAAGTTATTGTAAGTCTTAGCCTGATCTTTCTGGAAGTAAATTAACATAAATAGGCAACTAATTTAGACAAACATGAGTATACACACTTGAGATGAACCAAGTTTTATGAAGAAGGTAGCTGATTATTCAGAAAGCACATTTGCAGAGCTATGAGTACATATTTGAAAGGAACTATGCGATTGCGAAGTATGTAGTTCTACATTTTCAAGTCAATAAAATTTCTTAATGCATATGTGCATGCGCAGTGGAGATCAAATAGATGAAATAGCCGGTGAATGTCTGACATCCAGTAAGATGCCCCATCTCCAGCAAAAACAGAAACATATAAAAAATAAAGAGATAAACCACATTCCTGTAAATTATGTTGCTTGACTTTTACCAGAAAAAGCTAATTTTAAGAGCCATATGATGACACATATCAGAAAACAAAAACCTTGCTAAGTATGTGGCAAGTTTTTTCAAGGAAATCTGACGTGAAGAGACATATACGTACACACACTTGAGAAAAACAACATTCATGTGAAATATGTGGAGATACTTTTCCATGGAAATCAGTTTTGCAGAAACATGTGTCAAAACATACTGGTGAAAAACCACATTCTTGTAAAGTATGTAGTAATTCTTTTTCTGTAAATAACACTTGCAGAGGCATATGAGTAAACACACTGGAGAAAAACAACATTCTTGTGAAATTTGTGGCAATTCATTTTCAAGAAAATCATACTTGAAATTTAAAAACTGGAATCTTAGGAAAATCTCCATCATCCCAGTAATTATAGTAGCAACAGGACTAATAAAAAATAATTTCAAAAGCTATCTGGCGAATATACCCAGTAACTCGAATGCAAGAGAAATACAAACAATTGCACTGAAAGGGACTGTTAGAACTGAAAAGATCTCTCAGCTGGAGTGTCTGATATAGCCAGTTAAAAACAAAAAGATAAGAAAATTAAAAAAAGAAAGAAAAGCCATATTCTTGTAAAGTTTGTGGCTATTCCTTTTCAAGTAAATTATTTTTGCAGAGCAATATGTTTATACACACTGGAGCGAAACCATATTGGTGTGAAGTATTTGGTTCGTCTTTTACCCAGAAAACACATTTGAAAAGCCATATATTAACACATACTGGAGAAAAATCACATTCTTGTACCATATGCGGCTCACCTTTAATCGAGAAAAAACATCTGAAGTACCATATGATTAAACACACTGGAGAAAAATCACATAGTTGTGATGTATGTAAAAAATCTTATAACCAGAAATCCACTTTACAAAGCCAGATGTGTACACATACTTATAAGAAACCACATACTTGTGCAGTATGCAGCAAAGAATTTGTTAATAAAAGAAATTTACAAAGGCATATGTGTACTCATACTGGTGAAAAACCACATTCTTGTGAAGTATGTGGACAATGTTTTAGCCTAAAATCAACTTTACAAAGCCATATATATACACATACTGGTGAAAAACCACATTCTTGTGAAGTATGTGGCAAATGTTTTAGCAAGAACGCAAATTTACAAAGGCATATGTGTACACATACTGGTGAAAAACCACATTCTTGTGAAGTATGTGGCAAATCTTTCACCCATAAAGCAACATTACAAAACCATATTTTCACACATACTGGTGAAAAATTACATTCTTGTGAAGTATGTACCAAATCTTTTATCCAGAAAACAAACTTAAAAAAACATATGTCTACACATACAGGTGAAAAACCACATTCTTGTGAAGTATGCGGCCAATGTTTTAGCCTTAAAGCAACTTTACAAAGCCATATGTGTACACATACTGGTGAAAAACCACATTCTTGTGAAGTATGTGGCAAATATTTTTGCAAGAAAGCAAATTTAAAAAGGCATATGTGTACACATACTGGTGAAAAACCGCATTCTTGTACAGTATGTGGCAAATCTTTTATCACGAAAGACAATTTCCAAAGTCATATGTTTACACATTTGGGCTTAAAACCATATTCTTGTGAAATATGTACCAAACAATTTGTTACTAAAAGAAATTTACAAAGGCATATGTCTATTCATACTTATAAAAAATAACATTCTTGTGAAATATGTGGCAAATCTTTTATCCAGAAAACAAAGTTAAAAAACATGTGTACACATACAGTAGAAGTATGTGGCACATCTCTTATTCACAAAACGAAGTTCAAATTACATATCGACAAATACTGGTCAAAAAGAAAATTCTTGTGAAGTATGTGGCAAATCTTTTATCCAGAAAACAAAGTTAAAAAAACATGTGTACACATACAGTAGAAGTATGTGGCACATCTCTTATTCACAAAACGAAGTTATAACTACATATCGACAAATACTGGTGAAAAAGAAAATCTTTGTGACGTATGTGGCAAATCTTTTATCCAGAAAGCAAAGTTAAATAACCACATGTATACACATACAGGTGTCCTCGAGTGTCTTCGGTCTCTCTGTACAAGGGTTTGTCAGGACAACCTGACATGTTGATACTTACCTCTACAAGTAAACCCTGACCAAATATTCAAAATTCCATAGTATCCGCAGCACAAATAAGATCCCCTCATACGAGGAATAGTGCATCTTCTCCTAGTGATGTTACCTCAAGTAACTCCACGTAGCTGGATACTCCACCAGACTTGATAAATTATTGTCCTGGAATCCGGTAAGACCAACAGACCATAACCAAAGATATACTATGACATACTTGACTGGTCAGTTGGGGAGAGAAGAAATTTATTATTCTTAACTTTTTTACTAACTCAATGTTTGAAAAATAAAGGAGAATTTTAATAGAATATTCGGATATCTATGTATCTCATATAGAGATCTAGTGTTAGCTTCAGGAAGGGGCCCCTTGATTTCTGAGAACTTCGACTGAAGTAAAATTAAACATTAAGTGAGAAAAAAACATTCTTTGTAAAGTATGCGGAAAATCTTCTATCCAGAAAACAAAGGTAAAAAACATGTGTACACATACTGGTGAAAAATGATATTCTTGTGAGGTATACTGTAAATATTATATCCAGAAAACAAAGTTAAAAAAAAAATGTGTACACATACCGGTAAAAAAATTCTTTGTAAAATATGCAGCAATTTTTTATAAAAAAAAGTTTTAAAAAACATGTGTACACATACAGGGGAAAAAAATTTGTGAAGTATGTGGGAAATCTTTTACCCAGAAAGCAAAGTAAATAAACATGTGTACACATACGCATGAAAAACACAATTCTTGTGGAGTTTACTGCAAATCTTTTATCCAGAAAGTAAAGTAAAAAAAAAACATATGTGTATACATACTGGTGAAAAACCACATTTTTGTGAAGTATGCGGCAAATCTTTTATCCAGAAAGCAAGGTTAAAAAAGACATGTGTACACATACTTGTGAAAAAGAACATTCTTGTTAAGTATGTGGCAAATCTTTTATCCATAAAACAACATTACAAAACAATACTGGTGAAAAACAACATTCTTGTAAAGTATGTGGTAAATCTTTTATCCAGAGAGCAAAGTTATAAAAAAATATATGACACATATTTGTGAAAAACAACACTCTTGTAGAGTATGGGGTAAATCTTTCATCTAGAGAGCAAAGTTATAAAAAAATATATGACACATATTTGTGAAAAACAACACTCTTGTAGAGTATGGGGTAAATCTTTCATCCAGAGAGCAAAGTTATAAAAAAATATATGACACATATTTGTGAAAAACAACACTCTTGTAGAGTATGGGGTAAATCTTTCATCCAGAGAGCAAAGTTATAAAAAAATATATGACACATATTTGTGAAAAACAACACTCTTGTAGAGTATGGGGTAAATCTTTCATCCAGAGAGCAAAGTTATAAAAAAATATATGACACATATTTGTGAAAAACAACACTCTTGTAGAGTATGGGGTAAATCTTTCATCCAGAGAGCAAAGTTATAAAAAAATATATGACACATATTTGTGAAAAACAACACTCTTGTAGAGTATGTGGTAAATCTTTCATCCAGAGAGCAAAGTTAAATACTTCCTGTTTGATGAGAACGGATACTAATAGCTGCACAAGACCAAGGCCTACTTACTAATGGATTTAAGAAAATGGCTGGTCTACAAAAAACTGACCAGTGCAGGTTCTGCCACTCTGCCATTGAAAGTTCAAGCCACCTGATGTCTGGATGCAAGATCCTTTTGGCTGATGGCCATTACACTGCCCGCCACAACAAAGTATGTAAATACCTACATTGGAAGATCTGCGGAGAGATGCAGCTTGAAAGATCACTGAACATCTGGGAACATGAACCCTCATCCATAACATCGAATGGAAAAGTGACAGTGTTCTATGATGAAGACATACAGGCAAGCAGATACATAAAAGACAAGGCCATCAAACCATTGTCATCTGGAACAAACCAGAAAAAACTGCTCTCATCATTGATCTAACTGTCCCAAATGACTATGGCCTTAATAGAGCTAAACGGGAAAAAATAACAAAATACCAAGATCTTAAAATTGATTTAAAAATAACATGGTCCCTCAATGAAATAAACATCATAACGGTTGTAGTGGGGGTAACTGATCTAGTGAAAAAAAAATCTAAGAAAATACTTAGAAAGAATCCCGGGAAAACCAAACTGTAGGAAAGTGCAGATTGCATCCCTAAAAAGACAAACATCTATCCTTAAGAGAGCCCTCGGATATAAATATTACTCATAGGGAAATCAAGTGTTAGCCTCAAGAGTAGGCCCCTTGATCTCGTTAGATAAACAAAATTAAAATGAAAAATAGTGAAAACAACATTCTTTTATCCAGAAAGCAAAGTAAAATAACCACATGTATACACATACTAGTTAAAAACTACATTCTTGTTAAGTATGCAGCAAATATTTTATCCAGAAAGCAAAATTGAAAAAACATATGTATACACATACTAGTGAAAAATAACATTTTGTGAAGTATGCGGCAAATATTTTAGCCAGAAAGCAAATTTAAAAAAACAAATGTGTTCACATACTAGTGAAAAATAACATTCTTGTGAAGTATGCGGCAAATCTTTTATCTAGTATACAAAATAAAATGACCATATGTGTACACATACTTGTGAAAACATCATTCCTGTGAAGTATGCAGCAAATATTTTAGCCAGAAAGCAAACCTAAAAAAACATATGTACACATACTAGTGAAAAATAACATTTTGTGAAATATGCAGCAAATATTTTAGCCAGAAAGCAAAGCTAAAAAAACATATGTATACACATACTAGTGAAAAATAACATTTTGTGAAGTATGCAGCAAATATTTTAGCCAGAAAGCAAAATTAAAAAAAACATATGTATACACATACTAGTGAAAAATAACATTCTTGTGAAGTATGCAGCAAATATTTTAGCCAGAAAGCAAAATTAAAAAAAACATATGTATACACATACTAGTGAAAAATAACATTCTTGTGAAGTATGCAGCAAATATTTTAGCCAGAAAGCAAAATTAAAAAAAACATATGTATACACATACTAGTGAAAAATAACATTCTTGTGAAGTATGCAGCAAATATTTTAGCCAGAAAGCAAAGCTAAAAAAACATATGTATACACATACTAGTGAAAAATAACATTTTCTGAAGTATGCAGCAAATATTTTAGCCAGAAAGCAAAGCTAAAAAAACATATGTATACACATACTAGTGAAAAATAACATTTTGTGAAGTATGCAGCAAATATTTTAGCCAGAAAGCAAAGCTAAAAAAACATATGTATACACATACTAGTGAAAAATAACATTTTCTGAAGTATGCAGCAAATATTTTAGCCAGAAAGCAAAGCTAAAAAAACATATGTATACACATACTAGTGAAAAATAACATTTTCTGAAGTATGCAGCAAATATTTTAGCCAGAAAGCAAAGCTAAAAAAACATATGTATACACATACTAGTGAAAAATAACATTTTCTGAAGTATGCGGCAAATATTTTAGCCAGAAAGCAAAGCTAAAAAAACATATGTACACATACTAGTGAAAAATAACATTTTGTGAAGTATGCGGCAAATATTTTAGCCAGAAAGCAAAGTTAAAAAAACAAATGTGTTCACATACTAGTGAAAAATAACATTCTTGTGAAGTATGCGGCAAATCTTTTATCTAGTATACAAAATAAAATGACCATATGTGTACACATACTTGTGAAAACATCATTCCTGTGAAGTATGCAGCAAATATTTTAGCCAGAAAGCAAAATTTAAAAAAACATGTGTATGCACATACTAGTGAAAAATAACATTTTGTGAAGTATGCAGCAAATATTTTAGCCAGAAAGCAAAATTTAAAAAACATATGTATACACATACTAGTGAAAAATAACATTTTGTGAAGTATGCAGCAAATATTTTAGCCAGAAAGCAAAATTAAAAAAAACATATGTATACACATACTAGTGAAAAATAACATTTTGTGAAGTATGCAGCAAATATTTTAGCCAGAAAGCAAAATTTAAAAAACATATGTATACACATACTAGTGAAAAATAACATTTTGTGAAGTATGCAGCAAATATTTTAGCCTCCAAAACTACACCTGCATGGAAGCTCAAGCTGCAAAAAGAATTAAACCTCTATCGGAAACAGATGAACCACATAGAACAGTTCCTTGTAGCTCGCACAACGCAGGGGAGACTAAAAAACACCATCAGCAGACTTCATGCAAAGTCCCACACAACAAGCAGTGAGGAACTAAGCAACGTTGTCAGGGAGCTGGAAGGCAAGATACAAGCACTTGCTAAAACAATAAAAAACGAGGAAAGTAAGAAAAAGGAACAGACACAGATTAAGCAGTTCGAAGCAAACCCTAGAATGTTCTATAGAACTCTCATAAGGGATGCCATTACTGTGGAAAACCCACCTGAAGAACAGGACCTAGAGAACTACTGGCGATCTCTGTTTGAGTGTGAAGGAACATACAACCAGGAGGCCTAGTGGATTGGAGACATTCAGAGGCTAAATGAGATCAATCCCACAATGCCAGAGCCAGTGACTACAACAGAAGCGAGTAAAAAAAAACTAGCTCTGTTTGCTAACAACAAGAAACCTGACATTGACAACGTCTCCAATTTTTGGTTTAAGCACTTGACTGCACTCCATGGCCACTACGGTAAATTCTTCAACAGACTACTGAGGGGTGAAGAGGCAACACCACCATGGCTCACTAAGGGAGACACAAGCCTCATACCCAAAACAAAAGAGACACAATACCCAAATAAATACAGACCCATATGCTATCTCAGTACCACCTACAAGCTCTTTACTGGCTTGGTAGCCGATAGCATCTACGACCATCTCTCCTCTGGAAACTACTTAGAAGAACAACAAGCTGGCTGTAGGAGAAAATGCTTTGGTACCAAGGACCAGTTATTAATTAACAAAACAATTTTAGAGGACTGTATGAAGCTGCATAGAAACCTGAGCATGGCATGGATTGATTATCAGAAAGCCTATGACAGCGTGTCTTACTCATGGCTAGTGTGGTGCCTTGATCTGTATAATATAAACCCAGTAATTAAACAAACAATGGCTGCCCATATACTAAGGTGGCAAACCACCATTTCACTAAGCCACAGCTATGGAAAGATTACCATCCCTAACATCAATATCAGCAGGGGAATATTCCAAGGTGACAGACTATCCCCGTTGCTTTTCTGCATGGCAATAGACCCACTTAGCAATCTTCTCAACAACAAGCGAGAGGCCTACAACCTTGGTCAGGGACGCCAGAAAGATCCATCCAAGAGAATCAACCACCTTGTCTTCATGGATGACCTTAAGCTTTATGTAAGCTCTGACACTGAATTGCAGGAAAATGACATACAAGGTCTTGAAGAGCAGGAATCATATATATATATTAACATTGAGGATAATGACACCATCCAACATGCCAGGATGAGAGAGAAAATTGGCAGAGAGTATGTACGCCATGTGAGAAAGATCTGCAAAACACAGCTTACAAATAAAAATAAAATAACTGCCATTAACCAACTTGCAATGCCAGTAATTACGTACAGCTTTGGCATCATTGATTTGTCTCAACAAACCATCAGCAGGCTAGATGTAAAGACATGAAAAATGTTAGCCCTCCATAGGGTCATCTATAGAAATCAGTGTCTTCCAAGACTGTACTTGCCCAGAAAAGAGGGATGATTGGGTCTATTAGAGATTAAACACCTGCATAGAGCCACTATTGTTAGCATTGGCTAGTACCTAAGAAGCTTCTTAAACCCCAACCTAGCTATTGTACATGAATATCAAGAGTCAAGAGCCAGTAAAACAAACTCCACCACAAAGTTAGCCAAGCATTTTGGACAGGGCTGTCATATAGATGAGGCAGAAACACCAAACAATCCTGTCACAGAGATACCCAAAGGAGTCGAAAGAGATACACTTAGACTTTTAAGAACAGGTGCATTGATGAGTGGTCAGGACAGAAACGTGCCACATACTTCTTCGATGAACTATCTAAGGACTATATTGATAAGGAAGGATCCTTGGATTGGCTAAGAATGGGAGTCCTCCACTATGACCAAGAGAAGCTTATTATGGCTGCCCAAGACCAGGGCCTGATGACAAATGTGTTTAAAAAGATGGCTGGTCTCGGTCAGGACAACAAGTGCAGGTTTTGCTACACTGAAGTGGAGAGTGTGAGCCACCTGATATCGAGTTGCAAAATCATGTTGGCAGATGGCTCCTATATAGCACAACATAATGGAGTGTGCAGGTACCTTCACTAAACCATCTGTAAGAAACTGAATATCAGGTGTAGCATCAGGCACTGGGAACATCTACCTGAGAGAACTGTGAGGAATGAGACATACACCATACATTATGCCCATAAAATCCCCACAGCTACCTATCTGAAAAATGCAGCTGTCAAACCTGACATTGTCATATGGAACAAGAGAGAGAGAGTGTGTCCCTAATGATGGGGGCCTAAACAGAGCTGAAAGGTAGAAAATAACAAAATATCAAAATCTAATGTATGATATGAAAAGAAACTGGAACCTCAAAGAGATCTCCATCATTCCAGTTATCATAGGGGCCACTGGACTCATAAAGAAGAACTTGAAAAAGTATTTGGCAAGTATACCTGGTGAACCAAGTGCAAGAGAAATCCAAACAACTGCAACGGAACAGCCAGAATCCTGAAAAGAGCTCTCGGTTGGAGTCTGTAAATAGCGGGTGATTGTATGGCATTTTGAAGAATGCCCCATCTCCAGCAAATGAATGAAAATAAAAAAAATTTTAAAGTGAAAAAGCACATTCTTGTGAAGTATGTGGCAAATGTCTCAGACAGAAATCAACTTTACATAGCCATATATGTACACATACTGGTTACAAACATTCTTGTGAAGTATGCAGCAAATCTTTTATCAAAACAGCCAGTTTACAAAGCCGTGTTATCACATATGGGTAAGAAACCATATTCTTGTGAAATATGTGGCAAATGCTTTAGCTAGATAACAAATTTACAAAGCCATATGTGTACACATACTGGTGAAATGTGCCTTCGTTTCAAGGGTCGCCCCCTACAGGCGCACGTGAAGATGAAGAACACCCCCCTGGGCAAAAAAGCCAACACATTGCCCCGCCTGAACAAGAGACACTGGATACAGACCAGATGAAACTGGAGGAATGGCTGGAAAACATGATAGAAGTAGCACGATGCCTGGTTGTTGGAGGTCGACCCAGACTGGTAAAAATCAATAGTAGTAAAGCCTTCAAGACTCTTGCCACAAAGGTTAATGATGCCATTACAAGGATCGTCCCAAAGAAAGCGTCTCTAAGTGAGATAAACCATGCAATTTTGGGACAGCATGGTTCATGCAATCAAAATTTTTACCCCAACACCAAGAAAGAAAAAAAGGAGGAAAACTTGAAGAGCAAAGCTTATGAGCCAGCCTGGAAGAGAAAACTCCAACAAAAGATTGATAATCTGAGAAAAGAAACCGCTCAAATATCTACCTTTCTTACAGGTAAACACCCAGGAGAAAAATTAAAAAAAAGGTGAAGAAACTTAAAACCAAGTATTCCCTTCAAACCCCACCGCAGCTTAGAGCTAAGATAGCAGAACATCAAGCTGAAATAAAAGCCTTAGCTGCACAAATAAAAAAACAAAACAAAAAAATATGAGTCAAAAAGAATAAATCAACTCTTTGCGACTAATCCTAGGATGGTGTATCGGAGCATCATATGAGACGAAATAAAAGTGTGCTCTCTGCCTACCCTAGAAGAAGTGGAACATTACTGGAGGCCACTCTATGAGGACCCCAAACAACATCAAGAATAAGAATGGATCAACACCATTAAAGAGGATAACAAGGAGAAACCAAAGATGTCAGCCCTGGAAATTACCAAAGAAGTTGTCAGCAGGAAAGTAGCCCAGTATAGTAATTTCAAGACCCCAGGAATTGACAGTGTCCTAAATTTCTGGCTGAAAAAACTGACAGCACTTCATCATCACTATGCCAATGAATTCAATAGAATCATCAGTGGTGATGAGCCACCGGAATGGCTTACTGTAGGCAGCACGTCCCTTATTCCCAAAAGTGAGGAGACTCATTAGGTTAACAAATACAGGCCTATCTGCTGCCTAACAGCAACCTATAAGCTGCTATGCTGATGCAATATATGAACATCTAGCTGCCGGCGACTACCTTGAAAGTGAGCAGAAGGAATGTACCAGGAAAAGACTTGGCACAAAAGACCAACTCCTTGTAAACAGAACAATCCTGGAGGACTGTAAAAAGAGGCAAAGAAACCTCTCAATGGCCTGGATTGATTACAAAAAGGCCTTTGATAGTGTACCTCACTCCTGGATACTCCACTGTTTGGACTTGTACAATATCCACGAAGATATTAGGTTATTCCTCCAAATGCAAATGACCAGATTGCGTACATCAATCACGGTTCATCATATGGAAGGAAAAATTCAGACTCCAAATGTTAAGATTCAGCAAGGAATATTCCAAGGAGACAGTCTCTCACCGTTTCTCTTTTGCCTCACAATGGATCCACTGAGTAAGCTACGTAAACGATCCAATGCTTCATACAACCTTAGCAGAGGCAGAAAGAAGGATGAAAATAAAAATAAATCATTTCCTCTTTATGGACGATCTCAAACTCTATGCAGAATCTGAGAAACAACTAGTCTCTCTCATAGAAATTGTAAAAGATTACACAAAAGACATCTGCATGGAGTTTGGATTCGAAAAATGCGCTAAATTCACAATAAATAAAGGGGAAAAGACAGCATCAGAAAATCTTAATATTAATACTGGCTCTATTGTAGACCTAGAAGATGCTGTCTATAAATACCTTGGAGTAGAAAAGAATGAGACGCTTGAGCACGGAAAGATGAGAGAGAAGGTACAGAGAGAATATATTAAGCGCCTGAAAAAAATCCTCACATCTGAACTCTCATCAAAAAATAAAATAACTGTCATAAACCAACTGGCAATACCTGTCGTCTCCTACGGGTTCGGCATTATCGATTGGCCACATGGCTACATCAACAAACTTGACACAAAAACTCGGAAAATGCTTGCTCTAAATAAAGTCATTTACCGACACCAGTGTATGGACAGGCTATACTTACCACAGAAGAGAAGGTGGTCTGGGCCTCATTGAGATAAACCATGCCTAACGATCCTCAATGGTCATTGTGGGACAATATATAAAGAGCTCCTGTGATCAAAAAATGAGAATGGTGAATGAACATCACATCAAATACCTTCCTCAGCTGACCTCAACAACAAAACTAGCCGATAATTTCAGTGGAAACACACTGGAGGACACTAGCGAAGATTATAACAACCCAGCAACCTTGATTGTGTGCAAGAAGAGGGAGGAATACACAAATAAAGACAACACTAGAAGGATGGCGACATAATAAAAGAGCAGGAAAGTTCATTGAAGAACTTAACCAGAGCTATATCGACAAGGAGGCTTCACTACAATGCCTCAAGAGTGGCAACTTTCCTGTTCGATGAGGAACGGATATTAATAGCAGCACAAGACCAAAACCTACATACTAATGGATTTAAGAAAATGGCTGGTCTACAAAAAACTGACCAGTACAGGTTCTGTCACTCTGCCATTAAAAGTTCAAGCCACCTAATGTCTGGATGAGAGATCCTTTTGGCTGATGGCCATTACACTGCCCGCCACAACAAAGTATGTAAATACCTATATTGGAAGATCACTGAACATCTGGGACCATGAACCCATAACATCGAATGGAAAAGTGACAGTTTTCTATGATAAAGACATACAGGAGAGCAAATACATAAAAGACAAGGCCATCAAACCAGACATTGTCATCTGGAACAAACCAGAAAAAACTGCTCTCATCATTGATCTAACTGTCCCAAATGACTATGGCCTCAATAGAGTCGAACGGGAAAAATAACAAAATACCAAGATCTCAAAAATGATTTTAAAATAACATGGTCCCTCACTGAAATAAACATCATACCGGTTGTAGTGCGGGCAACTGGTCTAGTGAAAAAAAATCAGGATAATACTTAGAAACAATCCCGGTTAGACCAAACTGTAGGGAAGTACAGATAGCAGCCCTAAAAGGAACAACACCTATCCTTAAGAGAGCCCTCGGATATAAATTTTACTCATAGGGAAATCAAGTGTTAGCCTCAAGAGTAGACCCCTTGATCTCTTTAGATAAACTAAATTAAAATGAAAAAAAAGTGAAAAAACATTCTTATGAAGTATGCAGAACATCTGTTAGCCACAAAGCAAATTTGCAGAGACCTATGTGTATACATAGTTGTGAAAAATAAGATTCTTGTGAAGTATGTGGCAGACCTGTTAGCAACAAATCAAGTTTACAAAGACATATGTGTCCACATAATAGTGAAAGCACTTGCATATTTACTAGACACCTCGCGTTTCTAAGATCTCTTTGTACAGGGGGTTTTCAGGACAATCATACATGTAAAATCTGACTAAATATTTATACATAACATAGTGTTCGAAGCCAAAATAAGATCCCCTCGGTATGGATAACTCACACTGGCTTATACAGGAATGTGCACCTTCTCAAAGTGATGTTGCCTCTAGTAACAGCACTAAGCTAGATACTCTACCAGACTAGATGAATTCTCGTCCTGGAATATGGTAAAACCAAGAGACCACAAAAATGATACACTATAACATAGTTAACTGATCAATCAGGGAGAGGTAAATAAATGTTGTTGACTTTAATGCAATATTCGAATATATTTGTATCTCATATAGAGACCAATACTGATACTTGAGAGCTTACACTTTCCTTCCAAGTAAATCATATTTTAGTGGCATACTCTTACACACATTGTCAAACAGATGCTAATACAAAGAAGAAAACAAACTTCCATTTAAAATCACAAATTTTGAAATCACTGTCGATGTCGCTCTTTTACAATTGGTAACACTAAATGTTTTATCATTAAAATATGTTGAAAGATTGGAACCTTATTTCAAAAATAGATGTTTAATCACCAATATTTCAAAATGATAAAATAGTTTAAATTCATTTAAATCTGTTACAAATGAATACCATTTTAGAATTATTTTACTTTACAATTCAACAGATTATGGTATATATAAATGAGAAAAATAATTTCTTTTGAAACAATAATATTGCATTTATGTCCACTTTTGATTTAGGAATTCACAAAAACTTTACAAAAATATTGCTCAATAAAAAACTGATTTTGATGTCTTTTCAAACGTTTCCGCTTTATATCATATAAAAATTTCGATCAATTATAACATTTTGTTCAGATTTCATAAACTTAAATAAAAGGGAACACATACAAAAAGATAAATTCATTCAATGGTGAATAAGGATCAGACATTTTGTAAAAATCTTATCCTTCATTGAATTTATCTAGATTTTTTAAACGTTTGTGAGCGCGTATAAAATAGAATTATTTTAGTTTCTAATTTTAATTATTTTTGGATGCTGAAATTAGCAGTTTATGGTAGGTTTATTTTTAATTGTACAATAGTTATGATAATATTCACCTATATTAAAGTTACATCGTGTTACATGTACCATGGAAGGGGGGTAAATTCTATGGTTAGTTTTGGAGGTCCCTAGTGTACACTGAACGAGTATGTCGCTAAAGATTTTCGTTTATTTGTAAGGTATTAGTGTAGATTTTAGAATGGGGGATAACTTTCTCATATAAAATTTATGTAAAATTTGTACCCATTCGTTGGCAATCACCAATTTTCGAAAACAGGGTCGTTTATTCGTGAAACTGATGCAACTTTTACAATTGAGTAGATATTTCTATATCAGCTGGTCCCGTGTGAGTTTGCGTTTTACAGTGTGTGTAAATGGGATTGTAGATGTGCGAGTATAATCAGGCGCCTGTTTTGTTAGTGAAAGTATGTATAAACCGTATTCATAAATTCGATTCGCAGTGTGTATATCCCGTTGCTATGTTTAGTAGTTTGTGCTTAAACCTCTTAAAAACAAAGTGAACCATACACTTATTTTATATTTAAAATCGGAGATCAGATTAGCATATCAATTTAATGAAAAGTTATAACCATTTCAGTGCCACTGTTTTAATCAGATCGCGTTTAACTATAATCATTTTTGTTAATGGAAATAAATTGTCGCGTTTTATTTGGGGTCTAAAAAAACTGTTAATTTGATCACTTACAATAAATCTGGATGATAACGTCAACCACCTTTCGCATCCAAACAACTCCCGTAAACTTACAACTAATCTTACGCATAGGTGGTAACAGCGTCATCTCCCACCAAAACTAGAACAAGAAAGAAAGACAATATCGAAAAAAAGACAAAATCTATCGATACAAAATAATTATGTTTTATTGACATCTTTGTTAAGACAACGAAAGGTGAATTGTTCATTAGAATGACAGTTCACAGGGTTTTTTTCTGTAAGGAGTACTTGAATACACATATTAATGTGCATATATTAGTGTGGCTGTTTGCCCAGTCAGAGAGTCTATGCGTGAACTGTGCATATGACTTTGGGGTGGTAGAGTATATATCCTCTCGCTATGCTTATTGTGTGTGTAAATAGATATGTGTGTATTATATTCCCAGTTAGAAAGTGTGTGTGAACTGTATATGCATTCAGGGGTTAGGGTATATATGCTCTCGCTACATTTTTTAGTTTGTGAAAGTATATCGTCATGCGTGTGTTTCATGTATATGGCATTTTGGTCCCAAAGGGTCTGACCAGAATGTGTCGTACGTACATATGTTGTCACTGAAAGAAAAAGAATGATGCAGTGTTAGATAATGGGTTTTCTCCCATTATATCTTTTATTATTACCTGACGCACCATTGGCTGAACAAGCAAACTATATATTCTATCTGTATAACGAGGCGTATGTAATAGTTATAAACTACACCACAAGACATGTTTATATACACAAACTAGAAAATTGTGAATCACACACGGTGAGTAACAAAATAAAATATACTTTCGCCAGATAGTAATTAGCGACAATAGACTAGAATATGGATCATCAAAATTTGCTAAAAAATGCGATTTTAAACATTACAACAAGTCTGAATTATTCACAAGCAAATGGGCTTGCAGAAAGCAAGATATATAAAAAAAAACTAAAAGACTTTTAAATGTAACTAGCATAAAGAATAATTCCTCTATTAAGAAAAATTACCAGCTCCAGCCTAATAGTTAATGAAAATAACACTTTGAACAAACCTTCCCAATATAATGCTAAACAAATTACTTAAGCGAATGAAAATGTAGACAAATCAGTTAAAAACCATAAAGACTCACGACTCTGTGAACCGTCAACCACAAGGTTGTGTGTCCGTGATCTTGTCTTCATCGTCATTCAAACCAAGTCGTCTATCCATTGACGAATCGTTGAGGGCACAGCACTGGTTTACAAGTTTACAAAACAAATAAAAGCAACGCAAACCCACAAGAAATAACACCAACTCAAATACATTGTGTTTCAACAGCTATGTGTGATACCAAAAGGGCCCCCAAACGTTAACGTCCACATTTTAGTGAACAGAGATTAAATTGTCTGTCGAGGCCACCACCGTCGTTGCTCGGTTCATCTCATCGTTTGCTCGGTTCAGTCTGATCTCGTCCGGAATTGAACTCAAACTGAATATCTTCCGTCAGTCCCAACTCGTCAACTTTTTGACATAAACCGTCGACTGCTTTAAAACTAACTTATTGTCGTCAAAAATGTTGTAAAACCCTTAAATATCTTACCTCCGGTCATTTTTGTCTTAGTCACCGACAAGCCGTCGCCTCAAAACAATAAAAACGGACAACTCACGGTTGATTCTTCATCCTATTTCAGACAATCTTTGTGTGAGTTGATGAATCATTAACCCCCACCCCACCATATGGGCTTCGCCCCCTCAATGGTTTATAGTATCGTATCTGTTCGGATAATATTTCAAAGAAATTTAAACAGAAAAAGAAATGAAAAGAACCGAGTTCATGTTTAATACAAATGGAAGTAAACTCTATAATAGCTATTGCCTCACTATAAGTATAAGCACGGTAGACGGTAGTCATACGAGAAACAAACTCAGCGACTCTTTTAACATTAAACAAATCTTTATTGGGTATCCTATACCGTTGAGGTATAGCTTTGAATAGGGTAGAACTGGTGTCCGGTGGAAGAAACGAAGTTCTTTTACTGCCCGGGGAGCGGTGCTCGGAAATCCAGTGGATGAGGGGGCGGGAGAGAGGTGAAGAAGAGTTCCTTCTAGGTTGACGGCCAGGGTCTCTCTGACGATCCGTTCCACCGTTCAACAGGGGTGCAAATCGTTCGCAAGGGACTAGCTGAAATCAATACGCCCTGTTAGCCGATTGGTTAGTTTGAGACCAACTCTCCCACAGTAGATGCATAAGAAATAGGTCCTATTTCTTATGCATACAACTCTATGCCGCAATAGACGTCACTTATTAAAAACAAGTGAAAAGCAAACAAGCAACACATATTGACGCGCTATTTAATGAACAAGACAAACTCAACACACAACGCAACACACAACACAACACACAACGCAACACACAACGCAACACACAACACAATGCAACAACGCAACACACAACGCAACACACAACGCAACACACAACACAACGCAACACACAACACAACACACAATGCAACACACAAAGTAACACACAACGCAACAATGCAACACACAACGCAACACACAACACAACGCAACAACGCAACACACAACACAACGCAACAACGCAACACACAATGCAACACACAACGCAACACACAACGCAACACACAACGCAACAACAATATTCACAAAACCAAACAAGACGTATTTGGCTTCCAGCTTTATACAAAGAATAAATAAATAAATAAAAAACTTTTTAAAAATTGGAGATGTAATATAATGGTTATCTCCTCCTTATATCTCTAACCATTCCCCTTTGAATGCAACCTCCCACCACCTCACTAAAAAGTACATAGCAGGAGAAGCCCCTCTATCTACTAAACGAGTCAGTTTCAATAAAGTCTTATAATCGTCTGCACGTGTCTGTTTTATTCCTTCTTGTTTAACCTTTGTGATTGTGTATTTACGTCTAATATAACAGACAGAAAACCGTCATATTTGGATTATTATATTACGCGCGCATTTTGCGAATTAATAATTCTTGCGTTTTAATTGATCAAAAGAAACTGCTGATTTTAGTTTTCGTCCGATCAAGAATCGATACATAAAAAACAATATTCACTGCTGCTGATATTTCTAACAACATTTCTATTCCTAGGTCGATTGTCACATGAACATCGAACATGTTTTATAATTTCCCTTCTGGAATAATTTATGAACGTCGTTTGACGAATTTTAAAATAATGGATCTGCTTCGTTTATTGACAAAATATGAACTTTGTGAATTCTGAATGACCTTATTGCAGGTCAAGGTTGGTAGCTTGTAGGGCAGGCGATTTTAGACATTTTAATTTTATTTCTTCGTTTCCAATCGATAGAATGTTCTTTTCGTTGAAAAGGTTTGAATCCGAAGAGTTTTTTGACGAGTTGATATTGTGTTGCTGAAAATATGTTAGTTTCTCAAGTCGATTTGACGAGTATAACATTGTTTTTTTTTGCAACATGTATAAAATTTCGAATTTGTATTGGGAATCATCATGTTTTCAGATGCCTTTTTATAAGCGCAGATTTAGTGTTTTGCTGGGCTAGTTATCGGATGAGTTAAACCGCTTGTTCAAGCGTCAAGGTATTCTTTTTATTCGGATTGTAGTTTATTTAAAGTAGAATGCATGAATATTTTATTCCCACGTGATAAAAAGAAAACGGCGTCATATTGACGAGATTTTCTTGTCTATTAATTTTTCACCTGCGTTTTTATTTAAAATGGCGTCATATTGGCGGGATTTTCTTGTCTATTAATTTTTCACCTGCGTTTTATTTTTAAATGGCGTCATGTTGACATTTTATAGTTCGAACGTTATACGAAGGTTGCGTTGGTTTGAAGTCGAATTTGTTCTGTTTGTAAAGTTTTATTACTTGAAATCCATAAATAGTGAGTTTTTCCTACTCTAACTCGTGTTGAAAGTGTTGCTTGTGCAAACCTCACAGAAAAATTTGGAAGGGCGATGTATATTAACATCTTACATTATTTAACCGGTGTGTTGTGTATTGAATTTTAAATAGACGAAAATATATGGATTGAGAACAGGCAACTTTTGTGGCAACGGAAATGTTGTGGCCTATAAAGACTCCGGAAGGAAAACACGAACTTGGAATTTAGAGAAAACAAGTATATAGAAAAAAGTATAATAGAACATAGAACAAGAGTGGTTGCACGTCAGTCTTCACTGCTAGTATAAACTTGTGAGAATCAGGTGCTCCCAGTATGTGTGATGTTATTGATAAAAACGTCCCCTTGGTGGAACTCTCCGTTTGAGGAAGGACGAATAAAATGTACCTCCTCCCCCGGTGGTTCAATAAAGGATGCTTAAACGGGCACACGTAAAACCCACTACGTCGTATTGAGTTGTCTTTCAATTAACATGGAGATACCATAACATGGTGGCAGCGAACGGGAAAAAAACGAAAACCACGCACGCCTACAGGAAACGGCAACTAAAAGAATGAAAACACAAAAAGAAAGAAACTCAAAGAAGCGATAAGGAGCGTATTGAAATACAGCACGTGTGGCACGGACGACGCCATCTTGAAAAAAAAATACTGTGTTTTAAAAGTAAGGGAATTACGATATTAATATCCAACGCCACTGTATTTTGTGTCAAATCTATTTTATTATTAACCATGGCGATGGACACGTGTGCGCCTATATTATGTTGGACGTCGACAAATATGGTTGACTCTTTCCGTTTTTTCAAACAACGGTGCAACCTTTACTTTTCGGTTAAAAATATCTCAGTAGAAAACAGGTTGACCACATTCTGTTGCTGACTGGAGAAGAAGGCCTGATAAGGTTTAATACGTAGACGTTAGAAAACGATGCGGACCGAAATGACCCCAAAATTATTTGGAGTAAATTCAAGGAACGACTGGAGCCCCATGTAAATTTCCGCATCACACGTTTCTACCTGCGTCGGTATACGCAAACGAACGAGGAAAGCATAGATGACTTTCTAGCAAGGTGCAAGTTGCAGGCAAAGAAATGCAGATTCCGAGACACCCAAGAAACCGACGAAAGGCTGATAGAGGAAATAATCACTGGAACGAGACACTACGTAACTACAGAAGCAGCTCCTGGCAAGAAGCTCTGAGTAGTAGCAGAGTACACGAGGCTTCTATAAGCCATATGAAGCAACTGGCAAAACTCCACGAAGGAGGGAGCCAGGAGGTAGACGCCATTGGCAACTGCAAACGATGTGGCAGCACCCAGCCCCAACAGAAACGGAAAATGCCCGGCATGGGATACCACATGCTCAGCATGTGGACGGAAAAGTCATTGGAAAAAAGTGTGCACCAACAGAAAGGGAAGCACGGACAGGTACTCCACATAAACCTACACGACGTCAAAATATTCCCGAGATAATACCGGACATCCGGGAACCCAGGGTAAGCACCAGCGCAGTTAACAGGACAAAAAAACGCAGTAACCGAGTCCACGCGGTAATTACCCGCCTGAGAGAAAACGCTGAGCTCTATGAAAGCTTCGAGGAACTGTCATTCGATAGGATTCAGCGACAAAGGACACTCGGACTGAGGCTTTTGCGGGCCTTCGTATAAGGCTTCCCAACCGAGATAGCACCCATAAACTAAGAGCCAAGGTGGACACTGGAGCAGAGGGCAACACTCTCCCCTTACGTACGTCCCGGAAGATGTTCTCAGAGCAAGTCGACTCGGTGGGGAAACCACTCCCCGGTGCAACTCGCAGTGAGCCAACTGTACTGACTGCGTACAATGGCTCCGGTATCACTCAGCATGGATCCGTACAGATACAGTGTGCCTACAAGGTGACATGGAAAACCCTAAAATTCTTTGTGGTGACCTCAGAGGGACCTATTATCATAGGACTACCTTCTCTCAGATACTTGGGATTGGTAACTCTGCACTGTGTCATTCAAAAGACTCCAACACGCATAAGCTCAGCAAAGGAACTAGTGAAAATGTATCCTGAACAGTTTGATCGGGTAGGCAACTTTGAGGGCGAATAAAGCAAGACAGCTACTCCGTAATCCATGCACCCCGCAAATGTCCTATCTACATGAGAGACGAAATCCAAGTCGAGCTAGAATAGATGGCGAAACAAGGCATCATCAGGGAGACAAATGAACCGACAGAATGGGTCAACAGCCTTGTGTATGTTCGCAAAAGCAATGGAAAACTGCGCCTCTGCCTGGATCCAAAAGATCTAAACAGAGCCATTATGCGATGTCACCACAAAACTCCCACAATGGAATAGCTTGCACACAAGCTCTCTGGTGCAAAGTACTTCTCAAAAGTGGATGCCAAAAATGGGTACTGGTCAGTCAAGCTAGACACCGAATCCCAGCTACTGACTACTTTCAACTCACCATTTGGAAGATTTTCCTTTCAGCGAATGCCTTTTGGTCTAGTGATGTCACAAGATGTCTTTATGCAAAAAATGGACATGATACTGGAAAAATGCCCTGACACTCTCGGGCTAGTCGACGACGTCATCATCTACGGCGAAACAAAGGTACAGCATGATGAGAGCTTGCACAACTTGATGAAAGTAGCACGAGCTGAAGGACTCGTTTTTAATAGTGAAAAATGTGCAGTCGACCAGAAGCAAATACACTTCTTCGGAGCGATGTACGACCAAAATGGAATAAGCCCTGACCCACACAAGGTGGATGAAATCAAGGAGTTACCCAGTCCAATGAATGTCACCGACCTACAAAAGGTGTTGGGCATAATCACCTACATGGCACCGTTCATCCCGCACCTGTCAGATCTCACAGCATCCCTGAGAGGTCTACTAAAGAATGATGCTGAATACAAGTGGACACAAAGTCATCAGATATCGATACAGCAAATTAAAGACATCATATGCAAATAAATGCTTTTAACATACTTTGACCCCACTAAACAGACTGTACTCCAGGTGGATGCATCAAACAAAGGCCTAGGCGCGGCTCTTCTACAGGAAGGAAGACCGATAGCTTTTGCGTCAAAATCGCTAACAGACACTGAACAACGGTACGCTAACATCGAACGTGCGCAATTAGCAGTTGTGTTTGGATGTGAGCGCTTCAGGACATACCTCTATGGATGCTTATTCCAGGTCGAAAGCGATCACAAACCACTGGAGATGATCAATCTGAAGACCCTGACTGCAGCTCCACCTCGTCTCCCAAGGATGCTACTGCGTATCCAGGGTTATGAGCTAACCATTGTGTATCGCCCCGGCCGGGAGATGGTCCTAGCCGACGGACTCTCAAGATTACCCAACAAGAAAGCAAAGGAAACAATCGACCACGACCTCAGGGTTGACTTCGTACAATTCTCAGCAGAGAAATTGACACTAATACATCAGGCAACAAATGCTGATGTCATCCTGTGTGAGCTGAGGGACTTGATTCTGCGAGGTTGGCCTGATACGAGCAGAGAGATTGGAACAAGAATGCGACCATACTGGCTCTACCGGGATGAGCTGGCCATCGGGAATGGAATCTTAACCAAGAGCAATCGTATTATCATACCCCAATCCATGCAAGCAGAGGTACTTCACAAGATCCACTATGGACATCAAGGGATCGAGAAGTGCAAACTAAGAGCTAAAAGCTTCGTATTCTGGCATAACATCAATAAGGACATAGACAGAGCAGTCCAACTATGTGATATATGCCAGGCAAACCAGAAATCACAGTGCGGAATCACTGATGTCACACGAGATCCTTGTGAGACCATGGCAGATAGTGGCCACAGACCTGTTCCATTTCAACGGGTCTGATTTCATGGTAGTGGTGGACTACTACTCCAAATATCCATTTATTCGGAAGTTAAGCAGTTTCTCTAGCCAGGAGGTCATAGGCCTAACCAAAAAATCTTCGGGGAACAAGGAATCCCAGAGAAGATCATCAATGACAATGGCCCACATTTCAGCTCCGTCCTCTTCGAGCAGTTCGCTTAGGAATGGGGTTTTGAGCATCACACATCACGCCCAGATACGCAATCGAACGGCTTGGCCGAGCGGTGTGTACAGGCAATCAAATCGGTGATGAAGAAAGCAACCTCAAGTGGGCGTGACCTGGACATGGTATTATTATGCCTTCGAACAACTCCTCTGGATCATACAGTCCCGTCCCCTGGTGAACTAATGTACAATAAAAAGTTGGTAGGGAACCTCCCCGTCAGATGTGCCAACCACATTCCACAAAGAGAGGAAGTCACAACTCGCCTCTACCAAAGGCAAGCGGAACAAAAGAGATACTACGACCAGCACACTAGAGATCTTCCCAATCTGCAGGTGGGACAGCATGTCCGAATACTGGAGAAGGACGCGGGCACATGGTCTCCCGCAGTTTTCACACAAGCATGCCTAGAACCCAGATCATACATGGTGCAGACCCCATCAGGAAAAGTAATCCGCAGAAATAGACTACATTTGAGGGAAGACTCATCTCGGGCCTCCATGAGACTCCAGGGTTACCCGCCTGACACCCCACAGGGTTCCCTTGGAAGGCTCACACCCAGAGTGGAAACATACCCCACAGAAAGCCTTCCCACCAGACGATCAAACACACAAAAAACACACAAACAACATGACAACCACATCCCACACACAACCACAGCACCTGACACAAATCAAGAGGATAGCACCACTCCTAATCACACATCTCGATCTGGCCGCACTGTCAGGCCACCTCAACGATGAACAATCAGTAAGGGTGATCCAACATTTGTTTGGAAAAGAGGGATGTGATGTTATTGATAATAACGTCCCCTTGGTGGAACTCTCCATTTGAGGAAGGACGAATAAAATGTACCCCCTCCCCCGGTAGTTCAATAAAGGATGCTTAAACGGTCACACGTAAAACCCACTACGTTGTATTGAGTTGTCTTTCAATTAACATGGAGATACCATAACAGTATGTATGGTGAGTGGAAGAGTTCAAGTAGTCAATATAGGTAAGGTCCGATAACAGTACCTTTTTTTTTATTGCCGCAATTCTGAGGTTGCTTTCAGTAGCTGTATGTCGAAAGTGTCTTATTTGGTAACTATAACATCTTCCTGGGAAGTCCTATCGGGGTCTTCCGATAGTCATTCCCTAATTTGATTTAGGTGTCTCCTATTAAAATAAAATATGATGTCTTCTTTTCTTCGACATCTATCTATAAGACAAGTGTAAAGTCGAACAGAATGAAGGAAGAAAGCGACCACGTGTTTGCGCGTGTTGTCTTACCTGCTGGGATGATCGCGGGGAGGGCGGAAATTAAATTAATGGCGGCTGTGGTTTTTTGTACGATTATTGAGCGATGACGTCAGGCCTCACGTGACTGTTTTTCTGACCACCGATTGGCTGATGATGAACACTTGGACAATAAAAGGAGTATGTTCAGAAGATCAAATGAGTGTGTATCAACTGCATCAGTGTGATTAGACGTCCGACGTGCGTGTGTTAATCAACTGCCGTAGTTGCGTAGTTGCGAAACGAATACAACAAGTCACCTCATCCTTAATAGTATTCAGCTCTTTTAAGATATCTTTTACTTGCAACTTTAGGGATTCCAGCTCTGGAACCATTAGTTCACTCTCTTTAACCTTCAACTGGTTCTTCAAATTATTTGACTTAATTCCTTTCAGTTCAGCATGAATTTGGTGTCCTTATCTGCTATAATTTCTGCAGATAATTTATTTTGAGTCCGTTTCATATGATTTTCAATTGTTGAAACAAATTCTGTGTTTCGTTTTTCTTACTCAGTCGTCAGATTTGTTATTTTCTGGCCAGAAAAGTTGCTTGTAAGCCCCGATACGTTTAACCGCTGCCAAAAGTCTGTGACAAATTAATTGTTGGGTTTTTGAAATACATTTTTAGTTTTTTTATAGTTCTTTTTAACGTTATGTCGCTAATAATTTCACCTTCGAATTTAATATTTTTCGCCAGTCACCGCTCTGGCTATTTTGTTTGTTCTTAGCATGATCGGTTTATCCAACCTTCTCCATGTCTGCATGTTGATAATAGACATGTCTGAAGCAGAATCTAATTGTAGCTTTATATTGTTATTTAGGATTGTAACCTGTACATATTTTCGTATAATTCTGCCGCCATGTTCGTTCGTTTTTGATGATTTAACTCAGTCCTTTTCCTCTATTCGTTCTGCAATGTGGATTGTTATGTCCGACTTTCTTACAAGTTAGAAAGATTTCAAAACGGTTTGGCCAATCCATTACTCAATCAAAACCTTTACAACGGAAACGGGCTAGGCGGTAATTTATCCTGTTTTTTATTCGGCTGGCTTGTTTTTGTAGAGGCGTGAAAATAATCACTCTCTTTGTTTTGAGTATTTGAAAGAGAGTTGACATGTGATTTCGGACGTATTTTTTAATGTGTACAATGCCTGACTCTTCAATGTCTTTAGAATCTTATTAAACACGTTCACATCTCTGGTAGTATTCAACTTATTTCGGTGATGTAAACTTTGACTCACTTTCTTGTTTAGAACTCTACGTCTGATTTCTGCGTTTCTGGTACGAAAGTCTTTGTACGAAAATTAACCGTTGAGAGTTATCAGCGCTAAGTTTAGCTAACTTCAAAATTTAACAGTATTTATTAATAGTTGACGCGAACGTCAAATAATCTACGTTTTCTGAAAAGTGGGGTAGGTGGCGAGTGAGCGATCCAAAATTCACATTCTTTCGCAAAAACAGACATGAAAAGACCTGTCGGCATTCCCTGGTAGGCGATCGGCATTAAAACAACCCAGATAATGCTTGGGAGTGGACATCTTCTAAGACTGAGCTGGACCATACCTAAAACCTAACTAAAACACAAACAATATTACAATAACATTTAATTCAGAGAAATTTATTTTTAATGTAAATCTAGCATCTGCAGTGTATTATGTTATTTTTGAATTCAGAAAAAAAAGTGTCATTTTAAATTATTATTATACCATCAAATGAGGCACTTCTATAGATCGGGTTCACGAGTCGAAATTTATTTTAGAAGAGTTCCAATGGTGTAAGGGCAGATAACTCTCTTTTTTTAGAACGCAATTTCTCCGAAAATGGAAAATATCCATTTTTAAACAAGAAGTCATGCAAATTCAATATTTGAGAAAATCAACAGTATATTGATAGAACATTTTTTGAAGAAAATAGAATTTGGGAAAATCAACAGAATATTTTTTTTCATTTCAAAACGAAAAGCCATCGGTTTTGGTTTAAAACATTTTTGATTTTTTTTTATAGTTTAAAAACTAAATTTATCTGTTTTGTTTTTTCTTTTGATTTTGTTTTTTTAAACGGGATAGAATTCAGAACAAGGCATTCACGTCGATTACGTCCATTGGTAAAAAAGTAGTATAGTATCCATATTTTGGGAGGCCCTGGGAGGCTCCGCGCATGCGTCAGATTTCATTCATAAAAGGTCGCAGCGAGCGACCCATGCCCAAACCAGCGCATGCGTATTGAGCGCACAATTCTAAACAGACGAAAACGTTTTTATTTTTAAGTAAATATGCTATAATAATAATAATAATAATAATACATTTTATGAATAATGTAAGTGTTTGGAATAAAACAAAAAAATATGCTGAATATAAAATTAAATACATTTGTTTAATTATATTTTGTTTTCTTTTACGATTTTCACAAATTGTTTTTTGGTTTAATGAATGTTTACATTGAAAAAAACCATTTTTATTAATTATGTAAGTGTTTGAAATAAATCAAAATGTCAGAATGAACAACCCCAAAAAGTATTAGAAAAATACGTTTATTTTAATTAAAAACTAAAATGCTTTCATCGTTTACACTTGAATTGTGCGCTCAACACGCATGCGCTAGCTCCAGCGTCTCACCACGACCTTCCATGAATGAAATCTGACGCATGCGCAGAGCCTCCCAAAATATGGATATTATACTACTTTTTTACACGTCCATTTCCGGAGAAGCTAGAAATTATGTACTTAAAAAAAAGAGAGTCATCCGCCCCTTACACCATTAGAACTCTTCTAAAATAAATTTCGACTTGTGTACCCGATCTATACAAGTGCCTTAAATTATTCAAATGTTGCGATAAATAATAATAATAATAATTTAAACCGTGATGGTGACCCAAATGTCAGCCGTTTCGAAATGGTTTATTTAAATTACTTCATCTTTAATTTTCTGCGAACCTGCTATTCCAGTCGCCATCTTGAATAACGCCCAAGCAAGAACAGCGGCACATTTTTTGTCAACACATCATATAATCCTATCTTTTTTTAAAGAAGATAAGTGATTTGAAAACAAAAAGTAAGTATTACTTAAATTTACTTGAATTGATGGTTCTTTATTACTAAAGGGCGCCTTTTGTTAATTATGTTTCCCTTTCTTTAGAAATCGATACCAAAAGGAGAAAAACTAACAAGATATTTATTTGAACAATTTTTGACTTGAAATCTTCCGAGAATTCATTTCAGGAATAAAAACAGCTTTTTAGTCTTTCAAATTCAGTGTTATGTTAAGTTAATGCAAACAGACATGCCGTGAAGATACATAGAAAATGTATGTTAAGTTAACGCAAACATACACCTCGTGAAGATACATAGAAAATGTATGTTACGTTAACGGAAACAAACATCCCATGAAGATGCATAGAACAATTGATGTTAAGTTAAACAAACAGACATCCGTGAAGTGTGGTGTAAATGAGGAAAAAAGAAGAGAAAACAAGAACGACCGACCGCGTTTTTGCGTGGCTTACCTCGTGTGAAGAAGAAGGAAACAAGAATGGCCGACTTGTTTCTTTAAATGCCTACAGGGTGACTACGAGGTATGCAAATGAGATGCTTCTGATTGGAAATGAAAGAGATAAAAGAGGAGTGATTGGGGGAGGAGTGAGGGGGAAGTTAGATTGCGAACAGAGAAGTTTGATCATAGGAGAAAAGTCGGATTCGTAGAGAGTGAAGAATAACGTTGCAGAAATTCGTTTCGGAGTGGATAGAAAGCGGAAGTACGGCCAGCAGTGTCACGTATACCAAAAGCTATTTCGGCAATTTGCTCGATGCGCCGAAATAGCTTTTGGTATACGTGACACTGCGGAGGCCCTGGATGGAGGACGGGTGCTGGGGTTGAAACTAAGGCGAGATGGAAAAGAAAGCCTTGTCTTCGAACGAGGGAGTGTAATACCCGAAGTCGGATCTGAGCTGACAAAGCGAGAACTCTTCTCAGTCTGCGGGAGGCTGGTCGGGCACTATCCTATCGCTGGCTGGCTCAGGATAGCATGTAGTTTTATTAAACGACTAGCAGGCACTGCTGGCTGGGAGGGCCGTGTAACGAAGGAGGTTATGAACATGCTGCAAGAAATCATTGCGAGGGCGAGGAATGAGGACTCAGTGAAAGGGGACTGGTACGTCAGCAGCGGAGATGCGGGTGTGATTTGGTGCGATGCCAGTAACCTGGCGTTGGGCGTCGTACTAGAGATGGGAGGCGTAACTGTGGAGGATGCGGCATGGCTGAGAAAAACCAACGACTTCTCCCATATCAATGTAGCAGAACTAGATGCCGTTATGAAAGGACTCAATCTGGCCCTGAAGTGGGGATTGAAAATAATTGAAATTAAAACCGATTCGGCAACGGCAGCATCGTGGATTCGGTCGGCAGTAATTGGCGATAAGAGAGTTAAGACCAAACGTGTTGCGGAAATGCTGATCAAGCGCAGACTCGGAGCGCTCGCCGATCTAATAGCGGAGTTCCAGTTAAGAGTATCTGTCGTGTTGGTCCCATCAGAAAAAAACAAGGCGGATTCGATGACACGCGTGAAGAAGGCCTGGCTGCAGGAGGGAAAGGAGGTCTCCTCGGTATGCTATGCAGGGGAAGAAGTCAAGGAGTCACACGAAATGCACCACTTTGGTCGGGAACGAACGTTATTCCTAGCCAGAGAGGTTTACCCGGAGACCACCGAGGAGGAGGTTAGGGAAGTGGTGGAGAACTGTCGAGAGTGCCAATCAATTGACCCTAGACCGTCCAGACACGAAACAGGACAGTTGCACGTTGCGGAGGACTGGAAGCGATTGGCTATTGATGTGACGCACTATCGCCACAAATTGTATCTCTCGATGGTCGACTGTGGACCGGGAAGGTTTGCCATCTGGAGAGAAATCAGGGCAGAAGCGGCATGGGCGATCGGAGGGGTCATCGAGGAGATATTTTTGGAGAGAGGGCCGGTTGAGGAACTCTTGATGGACAATGGGCCCGCTTTCCGATCTGAAGCCTTTAAAGGGGTATGCGATAAGTGGGGAGTAAGGCAATTTTTTAGAGCAGCCTATCGGCCGAGTGGCAACGGGATAGTGGAGAGGAATCATCGCACCATTAAAGCCACTGCGGAAAAAAGCAACGTATCACCCATAGAGGCGGTGTTTTGGTACAACATCTCGCCAAAAACCAAACAAGACGAGACAACTGTCCCTCATAGGGCCGTTTTCACATATAAGTGGCGGCACCCGTGCAACAAAACAGCAGGAATCGAGAGTGAGGAAGCCACTATCAAAGTAGGTGAAGAGGTGTGGGTGAAACCCCCTAATGCACAGTGTACCACTCGTTGGAAAAAAGGGGTCGTAACAGGATTGCGGTCGGAGAACAATGTGATGGTGAACGGCGTTCCCCGGCATATCCTAGACCTGCGTCGCATGACACTGCCGGTACGCAGTGAGGGCAGTAAAGAAGAGGAAATCGAGGGCCACCGAGAAGCAAATGATGCGACTCTACCTGACTTAGACCCACGTTGTAGTGAACCTGAAAATGTTAACCCCCAAGAAGTTGTTCCCCAGAGGCCTCGACGTGAGGGGAGGCGGCCTGCTTGGATGGAGGATTACGAAGTATCCTATTGATCTCGAAGATCAAGGAGGGCGTGTGGTGTAAATGAGGAAAAAAGAAGAGAAAACAAGAACGACCGACCGCGTTTTTGCGTGGCTTACCTCGTGTGAAGAAGAAGGAAACAAGAATGGCCGACTTGTTTCTTTAAATGCCTACAGGGTGACTACGAGGTATGCAAATGAGATGCTCCTGATTGGAAATGAAAGAGATAAAAGAGGAGTGATTGGGGGAGGAGTGAGGGGGAAGTTAGATTGCGAACAGAGAAGTTTGATCATAAGAGAAATGTCGGATTCGTAGAGAGTGAAGAATAACGTTGCAGAAATTCGTTTCGGAGTGGATAGAAAGCGGAAGTACGGCCAGCAGTGTCACGTATACCATCCGTGAAGATGCATAGAAAAATGTATGTTAAGTTAATGCAAACAGACATCCGTGAAGATGCATAGAAAAATGTATGTTAAGTTATGGCAAACAGACACCTCGTGAAGATGCATGAAAATGTATGTTAAGTTAACGCAAACAGACACCTCGTGAAGATGCATGAAAATGTATGTTAAGTTAACGCAAACAGACACCTCGTGAAGATGCATAGAAAAATGTATGTTAAGTTAACGCAAACAGACACCTTGTGAAGATGCATAGAAAATGTATGCTAAGTTAACGCAAACATACACCTCGTGAAGATGCATAGAAAATGTATGTTAAGTTAACGCAAACAGACACCTCGTGAAGATGCATAGAAAATGTATGTTAAGTTAACGCAAACAGACACCTCGTGAAGATGCATAGAAAATTGTATGTTAAGTTATTGCAAACAGACATCCGTGAAGATGCATAGAAAAATGTATGTTAAGTTAACGCAAACATACACCTCGTGAAGATGCATAGAAAATGTATGTTAAGTTAATGCAAACAGACATCCGTGAAGATGCATAGAAAAATGTGTGTGAAGTTAACAGGAACAGACATCCGTGAAGATGCATAGAAAATGGTATGTTAAGTTAATGCAAACAGATATCCGTGAAGATGCATAGAAAAATGTATGTTAAGTTAATGCAAACAGACACCTCGTGAAGATGCATAGAAAATTGTATGTTAACTTAATGCAAACAGACATCCGTGAAGATACATAGAAAATGTATGTTACGTTAATGCAAACAGACATCCGTGAAGATGCATAGAAAGATGTATGTTAAGTTAACGCAAACAGACACCTCGTGAAGATGCATAGAAAATTGTATGTTAAGTTAACGGGAACAGACATCCGTGAAGATGCATAGAAAAATGTATGTTAAGTTAATGCAAACAGACATCCGTGAAGATGCATAGAAAAATGTATGTTAAGTTAATGCAAACAGACATCCGTGAAGATGCATAGAAAATTGTATGTTAAGTTAATGCAAACAGACATCCGTGAAGATGCATAGAAAGATGTATGTTAAGTTAACGCAAACAGACACCTCGTGAAGATGCATAGAAAATGTATGTTAAGTTAACGGGAACAGACATCCGTGAAGATGCATAGAAAAATGTATGTTAAGTTAATGCAAACAGACACCTCGTGAAGATGCATAGAAAATTGTATGTTAAGTTAATGCGAACAGACATCCGTGAAGATGCATAGAAAAATGTATGTTAAGTTAATGCAAACAGACATCCGTGAAGATGCATAGGAAAATGTATGTTAAGTTAATGCAAACAGACATCCGTGAAGATGCATAGGAAAATGTATGTTAAGTTAATGCAAACAGACATCCGTGAAGATGCATAGGAAAATGTATGTTAAGTTAACGCAAACATACACGCCGTGAAGATGCATAGAAAATGTATGTTAAGTTAATGCAAACAGACACCTCGTGAAGATGCATAGAAAATGTATGTTAAGTTAATGCAAACAGACACCTCGTGAAGATGCATAGAAAATGTATGTTAAGTTAATGCAAACAGACACCTCGTGAAGATGCATAGAAAATTGTATGTTAAGTTAACGGAAACAAACATCCCATGAAGATGCATAGAACAATTGATGTTAAGTTAAACAAACAGACATCCGTGACGATGCATAGAAAAATGTATGTTAAGTTAACGCAAACAGACACCTCGTGAAGATGCATGAAAATGTATGCTAAGTGAACGCAAACATACACCTCATGAAGATGCATGGAAAATTTATGTTAAGTTAACGCAAACAGACACCTCGTGAGGATGCATAGAAAATGTATGTTTAGTTAATGCAAACAGACATCCGTGAAGATGCATAGAAAAATGTATGTTAAGTTAATGCAAACAGACATCCGTGAAGATGCATAGAAAAATGTATGTTAAGTTAACGCAAACAGACACCTCGTGAAGATGCATAGAAAAATGTATGTTAAGTTAACGCAAACAGACACCTTGTGATGATGCATAGAAAATGTATGTTAAGTTAACGCAAACATACACACCGTGAAGATGCATAGAAAATGTATGTTAAGTTAACGCAAACATACACGCCGTGAAGATGCATAGAAAATGTATGTTAAGTTAATGCAAACAGACACCTCGTGAAGATGCATAGAAAATGTATGTTAAGTTAATGCAAACAGACACCTCGTGAAGATGCATAGAAAATGTATGTTAAGTTAATGCAAACAGACACCTCGTGAAGATGCATAGAAAATGTATTTTAAGTTAACGCAAACAGACACCTCGTGAAGATGCATAGAAAATGTATGTTAAGTTAATGCAAACAGACACCTCGTGAAGATGCATAGAAAATTGTATGTTAAGTTAACGGAAACAAACATCCCATGAAGATGCATAGAACAATTGATGTTAAGTTAAACAAACAGACATCCCTGACGATGCATAGAAAAATGTATGTTAAGTTAACGTAAACAGACACCTCGTGAAGATGCATGAAAATGTATGCTAAGTGAACGCAAACATACACCTCATGAAGATGCATGGAAAATTTATGTTAAGTTAACGCAAACAGACACCTCGTGAGGATGCATAGAAAATGTATGTTTAGTTAATGCAAACAGACATCCGTGAAGATGCATAGAAAAATGTATGTTAAGTTAACGCAAACAGACACCTCGTGAAGATGCATAGAAAAATGTATGTTAAGTTAACGCAAACAGACACCTTGTGATGATGCATAGAAAATGTATGTTAAGTTAACGCAAACATACACACCGTGAAGATGCATAGAAAATATATGTTAAGTTAACGCAAACAGACACCTCGTGAAGATGCATAGAAAATGTATGTTAAGTTAATGCAAACAGACACCTCGTGAAGATTCATAGAAAATGTATGTTAAGTTAACGCAAACATACACGCCGTGAAGATGCATAGAAAATGTATGTTAAGTTAACGCAAACAGACACCTCGTGAAGATGCATAGAAAATGTATGTTAAGTTAATGCAAACAGACACCTCGTGAAGATTCATAGAAAATGTATGTTAAGTTAACGCAAACAGACACCTCGTGAAGATGCATAGAAAATGTATGTTAAGTTAACGCAAACAGACACCTCGTGAAGATGCATAGAAAATGTATGTTAAGTTAATGCAAACAGACACCTCGTGAAGATCCATAGAAAATGTATGTTAAGTTAACGCAAACATACACGCCGTGAAGATGCATAGAAAATGTATGTTAAGTTAACGCAAACAGACACCTCGTGAAGATGCATAGAAAATGTATGTTAAGTTAACGCAAACAGACACCTTGTGATGATGCATAGAAAATGTATGTTAAGTTAACGCAAACATACACACCGTGAAGATGCATAGAAAAAGACCTAAAATTAAAGAACAACCGAAATCTCGTAACACTTTCTTTCATGCTGTTTAAAAAGGTGCAGCGGCTTGAAGCCTTTCATTGTGAAAAATTAATTTCCGCATCTATATTTTGCATGTAAACAAAGATCCCCTTACTATTTCAAACATCACAGCAAATCAAGAAATTATTAATTTTAATAACATTTTTATAATTTACAATTTAAACAAAAATCCTTTTCTTATAAATGTAACTTTATTTTCAGCATTTATATCGACAGCTAACAACGAAAAAAGGTTAACAACCAAATAAGTAACAAATAACTGGTACCAAAGGCAAGACAAATTACTCTTCTACTAATCTAGTTTATTTGTGTTTTAACTTAGTTTAAAGCGTGTTTTTAGTTCGATTCGAAACTAGTGGCTCAACGCCATTCTAAAATTGAAAATAAAAAATCGCGCATTTTATCACGTGCCATCTCGACACTAGTTTTAAATCGAACTAAAAAAAAACGCTCAAATTTCTTTAATTTTTCATTTACTTATAAATGTAACTTACACTTACATTACTACTAGTGGAAAAAGGTGTTGTTGCCTATGCGCACCGGACCGCGCCCATCATGAATGAGGCCACAGCGCTGGGGAATGACGTCATGCTATAAAGTAACAAACGATATTTGTCAAACAGCCAGACTGTTTTTGACCTCTCCTTTCACTTAAAAAGTGATCAAAATTCAGGAAATCAACAAATTTTAATAAAATGTTCATAACGATCACGGAACACAATTAACTAATTACTTTATTATAAATCTTAGTACAAATGTATTATTTCGTGTGATTTGGGTAGGTTAGACAGCAAACATTAAATTAATACTTAATAATAAAATGGTGTTGTCATAAATATTTTAATTTTGAAAACATGAACATTTTTCTTTGAAAAATAGTTTGTCTGATGTAATATTCTTTCTTAAAATGAATTCATTCTTTCCGTTCCACATCGAATTAAAAGACTAGTCTCAGCAGTTATACTGCATCGAAATATCCTTCGTTTGTAAATACAAGAACAACAAACCGAAAAATCACTATTCTGAGGCTGTTTAATTCTTCAGATGAATTGTTCATCGATAATTTGAGAAGATTTGCTCTCATTTCAGAAAAAATAAACTTTTTTGCTTTTAAAAAACTTTTTAATTAAAAAAATCAAACATTTTTTCAAACATGAACAGAAAATACAACATGAAAAATCACAAATTCAGTAAAGTTCACAAAATCAATAATTTAAAATAATTAATTAATAGAACATTTATTAAAATGAATGTGTGTTTTTTATTGTTTTGTTTTGAATAATTTGATAAAAGTACTTTTCATTTCTGAAAACAATGTTTCTTAATTTTTTTTAACTTAAAAGTAAATCAAACATCAAGAGTAAATACAACATGAAAAATCACGCATTTAGTAAAGTTCCACAAAGTCAATAATTCAAAATAATCAATTAATAGAACATTTATTAAAATAAATTAAAATGTGTGGTTTTGTTTTGCAAAACGAACAGTTTATTTACAATATAGTAAACAATTGTCATAAGTTAAAACAGTCATGTTTTGGGGGCAGGGGTTCCAAATGGACAGTTGATTTATATAAATTGAATATCTCGCTTATTTTGTTGGATTGTCGCACACATTTTGAACGAAACTTATTAATTAGTCTAAAATTGTAGTTTTTATCCCGAAATAAAATTCTAATTTATTTATTAAAACATGAAATTCTAATTTTAATGCAATGCCTTAATTGTTGGAAGTGATCTTTCACACTTGATATCTATAATAAGGAAATACGTTTGAAAAATGACACACGTAAACAATAATTTCCAAGTGAATGGCTAATCCTATTGACCTTAATCTGCTTGCTCTGATTACAGATGGACACATGCACATTAAGCGTTTCGAGCATTTCCGGTCCTCATTGATAGTGGTTCTTACTCCTACTATCGATGACGTCATCAGAAATACTCCACTCAGTTGATAGGCCTTCTTTACGATGTCCGTGACCAAACACCAGTCAGTAGGTAAGCCTTGACGAACATTTTAGTTTTGCAGTTTTTTCATGAACTTAACCTTCATTCTTATTTTATTTAGATGGAAAGTTATTCCTACAATGTATGTAATAAGTTCAATGTTAAAAATAATAACCTATAATTCAATTAAACAAAATATAAACAAATTATGTTACTTATTATTTTATTCTTAATTGTTTTCAATATTTTATCGGTTAACGGGAATCATTTAAAAATCTTAGTATTGATGTTTTTTTCGAAATTTATTTGAACTATTTGAGACTTAACATCTGCCTAAAATGTTTTTTTTCAAAAATTAATTTAGATTCACATTAACAGTTAAAGGAAACGGAAAACTTATGGCAATGCCTAGAAAGAGACAAGTGACCTAAAATCCAATGTTTTTTTTTTCAAAAATTAATTTAGATTCACATTAACAGTTAAAGGAAATGGAAAACTTATGGCAATGCCTAGAAAGAGACAAGTGACCAAAAATCCAATGTTTTTTTTTTCAAAAATTAATTTAGATTCACATTAACAGTTAAAGGAAATGGAAAACTTATGGCAATGCATAGAAAGAGACAAGTGACCTAAAATCCAATGTTTTTTTTTTTCAAAAATTAATTTAGATTCACATTAACAGTTAAAGGAAACGGAAAACTTATGGCAATGCATAGAAAGAGACAAGTGACCAAAAATCCAATGTTTTTTTTTTCAAAAATTAATTTAGATTCACATTAACAGTTAAAGGAAATGGAAAACTTATGGCAATGCATAGAAAGAGACAAGTGACCTAAAATCCAATGTTTTTTTTTCAAAAATTAATTTAGATTCACATTAACAGTTAAAGGAAACGGAAAACTTATGGCAATGCATAGAAAGAGACAAGTGACCTAAAATCCAATGTTTTTTTTTTTTTAAATTAATTTAGATTCACATTAACAGTTAAAGGAAATGGAAAACTTATGGCAATGCCTAGAAAGAGACAAGTGACCTAAAATCCAATTTTTTTTTTTCAAAAATTAATTAAGATTCACATTAAGAGTTAAAGGAAATGGAAAACTTATGGCAATGCCTAGAAAGAGACAAGTGACCAAAAATCCAATGTTTTTTTTTTCAAAAATTAATTTAGATTCACATTAACAGTTAAAGGAAATGGAAAACTTATGGCAATGCCTAGAAAGAGACAAGTGACCTAAAATCCAATGTTTTTTTTTTCAAAAATTAATTTAGATTCACATTAACAGTTAAAGAAAATGGAAAACTTATGGCAATGCCTAGAAAAAGAGAAGTGACCTAAAATCCAATGTTTTTTTCAAAAATAAATTAAGATTCACATTAACAGTTAAAGAAAATGGAAAACTTATGACAATGCCTAGAAAGAGACAAGTGACCTAAAATCCAATGTTTTTTTTTTCAAAAATAAATTTAGATTCACATTAACAGTTAAAGGAAACGGAAAACTTATGGCAATGCCTAGAAAGAGACAAGTGACCTAAAATCCAATGTTTTTTTTTTCAAAAATTAATTTAGATTCACATTAACAGTTAAAGGAAATGGAAAACTTATGGCAATGCCTAGAAAGAGACAAGTGACCAAAAATCCAATGTTTTTTTTTTCAAAAATTAATTTAGATTCACATTAACAGTTAAAGGAAATGGAAAACTTATGGCAATGCATAGAAAGAGACAAGTGACCTAAAATCCAATGTTTTTTTTTTTCAAAAATTAATTTAGATTCACATTAACAGTTAAAGGAAACGGAAAACTTATGGCAATGCATAGAAAGAGACAAGTGACCAAAAATCCAATGTTTTTTTTTTCAAAAATTAATTTAGATTCACATTAACAGTTAAAGGAAATGGAAAACTTATGGCAATGCATAGAAAGAGACAAGTGACCTAAAATCCAATGTTTTTTTTTCAAAAATTAATTTAGATTCACATTAACAGTTAAAGGAAACGGAAAACTTATGGCAATGCATAGAAAGAGACAAGTGACCTAAAATCCAATGTTTTTTTTTTTTTAAATTAATTTAGATTCACATTAACAGTTAAAGGAAATGGAAAACTTATGGCAATGCCTAGAAAGAGACAAGTGACCTAAAATCCAATTTTTTTTTTTCAAAAATTAATTAAGATTCACATTAAGAGTTAAAGGAAATGGAAAACTTATGGCAATGCCTAGAAAGAGACAAGTGACCAAAAATCCAATGTTTTTTTTTTCAAAAATTAATTTAGATTCACATTAACAGTTAAAGGAAATGGAAAACTTATGGCAATGCCTAGAAAGAGACAAGTGACCTAAAATCCAATGTTTTTTTTTTCAAAAATTAATTTAGATTCACATTAACAGTTAAAGAAAATGGAAAACTTATGGCAATGCCTAGAAAAAGAGAAGTGACCTAAAATCCAATGTTTTTTTCAAAAATAAATTAAGATTCACATTAACAGTTAAAGAAAATGGAAAACTTATGACAATGCCTAGAAAGAGACAAGTGACCTAAAATCCAATGTTTTTTTTTTCAAAAATAAATTTAGATTCACATTAAGAGTTAAAGGAAATGGAAAACTTATGGCAATGCCTAGAAAGAGACAAGTGACCTAAAATCCAATGTTTTTTTTTCAAAAATAAATTTAGATTCACATTAAGAGTTAAAGGAAATGGAAAACTTATGGCAATGCCTAGAAAGAGACAAGTGACCTAAAATCCAATGTTTTTTTTTTTTTAAATTAATTTAGATTCACATTAACAGTTAAAGGAAATGGAAAACTTATGGCAATGCCTAGAAAGAGACAAGTGACCTAAAATCCAATGTTTTTTTTTTTCAAAAATTAATTTAGATTCACATTAACAGTTAAAGGAAATGGAAAACTTATGGCAATGCCTAGAAAGAGACAAGTGACCAAAAATCCAATGTTTTTTTTTTCAAAAATAAATTTAGATTCACATTAACAGTTAAAGGAAATGGAAAACTTATGGCAATGCCTAGAAAGAGACAAGTGACCTAAAATCCAATGTTTTTTTTTTTTTAAATTAATTTAGATTCACATTAAGAGTTAAAGGAAATGGAAAACTTATGGCAATGCCTAGAAAGAGACAAGTGACCTAAAATCCAATGTTTTTTTTTTTTAAATTAATTTAGATTCACATTAACAGTTAAAGGAAATGGAAAACTTATGGCAATGCCTAGAAAGAGACAAGTGACCAAAAATCCAATGTTTTTTTTTTCAAAAATAAATTTAGATTCACATTAACAGTTAAAGGAAATGGAAAACTTATGGCAATGCCTAGAAAGAGACAAGTGACCTAAAATCCAATGTTTTTTTTTTCAAAAATAAATTTAGATTCACATTAAGAGTTAAAGGAAATGGAAAACTTATGGCAATGCCTAGAAAGAGACAAGTGACCAAAAATCCAATGTTTTTTTTTTCAAAAATTAATTTAGATTCACATTAACAGTTAAAGGAAATGGAAAACTTATGGCAATGCATAGAAAGAGACAAGTGACCTAAAATCCAATTTTTTTTTTCAAAAATTAATTTAGATTCACATTAACAGTTAAAGGAAATGGAAAACTTATAACAATGCCTAGAAAGAGACAGAATGAAAAGTGTCATTACTGTGTCATTGAAGCATTGTATCATAAAATACTAATCACAGAATTAAAGGTGTCATTACTGTGTCATTGAAGCATTGTATCATAAAATACTAATCACAGAATGAAAAGTGTCATTACTGTGTAATTGAAGCATTGTATCATAAAATACTAATCACAGAATGAAAAGTGTCATTACTGTGTCCATAAAGCATTGTATCATAAAATACTAATTACAGAATGAAAAGTGTAATTACTGTGTCATTGAAGCATTGTTTCATAAAATACTAATCACTGAATGAAAAGTGTCATTACTGTGTCATTGAAGCATTGTATCATAAAATACTAATCACTGAATGAAAAGTTTCATTACTGTGTCATTGAAGCATTGTATCATAAAATACTAATCACAGAATGAAAAGTGTCATTACTGTGTCATTGAAGCATTGTGTCATAAAATACTAATCACAGAATGAAAAGTGTCATTACTGTGTCATTGAAGCATTGTATCATAAAATACTAATCACAGAATGAAAAGTGTCATTACTGTGTCATTGAAGCATTGCATCATAAAATACTAATCACAGGATGAAAAGTGTCATTACTGTGTCATTGAAGCATTGTATCATAAAATACTAATCACAGAATGAAAAGTGTCATTACTGTGTCATTGAAGCATTGTGTCATAAAATACTAATCACAGAATTAAAGGTGTCATTACTGCGTCATTGAAGCATTGTATCATAAAATACTAATCACAGAATGAAAAGTGTCATTACTGTGTCATTGAAGCATTGTATCATAAAATACTAATCACAGAATTAAAAGTGTCATTACTGTGTCCATGAAGCATTGTATCATAAAATACTAATCACAGAATGAAAAGTGTCATTACTGTGTCATTGAAGCATTGTGTCATAAAATACTAATCACAGAATGAAAAGTGTCATTACTGTGTCATTGAAGCATTGTATCATAAAATACTAATCACAGACTGAAAAGTGTCATTAATGTGTCATTGAAGCATTGTATCATAAAATACTAATCACAGAATGAAAAGTGTCATTACTGTGTCATCGAAGCATTGCATCATAAAATACTAATCACAGGATGAAAAGTGTCATTACTGTGTCATTGAAGCATTGTATCATAAAATACTAATCACAGAATGAAAAGTGTCATTACTGTGTCATTGAAGCATTGTATCATAAAATACTAATCACTGAATGAAAAGTGTCATTACTGTGTCATTGAAGCATTGTGTCATAAAATACTAATCACAGGATGAAAAGTGTCATTACTGTGTCATTGAAGCATTGTATCATAAAATACTAATCACAGAATGAAAAGTGTCATTACTGTGTCATTGAAGCATTGTATCATAAAATACTAATCACTGAATGAAAAGTGTCATTGCTGTGTCATTGAAGCATTGTATCATAAAATACTAATCACACAATAAAAAGTGCCATTACTGTGTCATTGAAGCATTGTATCATAAAATACTAATCACAGAATGAAAAGTGTCATTACTGTGTCATTGAAGCATTGTATCATAAAATACTAATCACAGACTGAAAAGTGTCATTACTGTGTCCATGAAGCATTGTATAATGAAATACTAGTCACAGGATGAAAAGTGTCATTACTGTGTCATTGAAGCATTGTACCATAAAATACTCATCACAGAATGAAAAGTGTCATTACTGTGTCATTGAAGCATTGTATCATAAAATACTAATCACAGAATAAAAAGTGTCATTACTGTGTCATTGAAGCATTGTATCATAAAATACTAATCACAGAATGAAAAGGGTTATTACTGTGTCATTGAAGCATTGTATCATAAAATACTAATCACAGAATGAAAAGTGTCATTACTGTGTCATTGAAGCATTTTGTCATAAAATACTAATCACAAGATGAAAAGTGTCATTACTGTGTCATTGAAGCATTGTACCATAAAATACTAATCACAGAATGAAAAGTGTCATTACTGTGTCATTGAAGCATTGTATCATAAAATACTAATCACTGAATGAAAAGTGTCATTACTGTGTCATTGAAGCATTGTATCATAAAATACTAATCACAGAATGAAAAGTGTCATTACTGTGTCATTGAAGCATTGTATCATAAAATACTAATCACAGAATGAAAAGTGTCATTACCGTGTCATTGAAGCATTGTATCATAAAATACTAATCACAGGATGAAAAGTGTCATTACTGTGTCATTGAAGCATTGTATCATAAAATACTTATCACAGAATGAAAAGTGTCATAACTGTGTCATTGAAGCATTGTATCATAAAATACTAATCACAGAATGAAAAGTGTCATTACTGTGTCATTGAAGCATTGTGTCATAAAATACTAATCACAGAATTAAAAGTGTCATTACTGTGTCATTGAAGTATTGTATCATAAAATACAAATCACAGAATGAAAAGTGTCATAACTGTGTCATTGAAGCATTGTATCATAAAATACTAATCACAGAATGAAAAGTGTCATTACTGTGTCATTGAAGCATTGTATCATAAAATACTAATCACAGAATAAAAAGTGTCATTACTGTGTCATTGAAGCATTGTGTCATAAAATACTAATCACAGAATGAAAAGTGTCATTACTGTGTCATTGAAGCATTGTATCATAAAATACTAATCACAGAATGAAAAGTGTCATTACTTTGTCCATGAAGCATTGTATCATAAAATACTAATCACAGACTGAAAAGTGTCATTACTGTGTCCATGAAGCATTGTATCATAAAATACTAATCACAGAATGAAAAGTGTCATTACTGTGTCATTGAAGCATTGTGTTATAAAATACTAATCACAAGATGAAAAGTGTCATTACTGTGTCATTGAAGCATTGTATCATAAAATGGTAATCACAGAATGAAAAGTGTCATTACTGTGTCCATGAAGCATTGTATCATAAAATACTAATCACAGAATTAAAGGTGTCATTACTGTGTCATTGAAGCATTGTATCATAAAATACTAATCACAGGATGAAAAGTGTCATTACTGTGTCATTGAAGCATTGTATCATAAAATACTAATCACAGAATGAAAAGTGTCATTACTGTGTCATTGGAGCATTGTATCATAAAATACTAATCACAGAATGAAAAGTGTCATTACTGTGTCATTGAAGCATTGTATCATAAAATACTAATCACAGAATGAAAAGTGTCATTACTGTGTCATTGAATCATTGTATCATAAAATGCTAATCACAGAATGAAAAGTGTCATTACTGTGTCATTGAAGCATTGTATCATAAAATACTAATTACAGAATGAAAAGTGTCATTACTGTGTCATTGAAGCATTGTATCATAAAATACTAATCACAGGATGAAAAGTGTCATTACTGTGTCATTGAAGCATTGTATCATAAAATACTAATCACAGAATTAAAGGTGTCATTACTGTGTCATTGAAGCATTGTATCATAAAATACTAATCCCAGAATGAAAAGTGTCATTACTGTGTCATTGAAGCATTGTATCATAAAATACTAATCACAGAATGAAAAGTGTCATTACTGTGTCATTGAAGCATTGTATCATAAAATACTAATCACAGAATTAAAAGTGTCATTACTGTGTCATTGAAGCATTGTATCATAAAATGCTAATCACAGAATGAAAAGTGTCATTACTGTGTCATTGAAGCATTGTATCATAAAATACTAATTACAGAATGAAAAGTGTCATTACTGTGTCATTGAAGCATTGTATCATAAAATACTAATCACAGAATGAAAAGTGTCATTACTGTGTCATTGAAGCATTGTATCATAAAATACTAATCACAGAATTAAAAGTGTCATTACTGTGTCATTGAAGCATTGTATCATAAAATACTAATCACAGAATTAAAAGTGTCATTACTGTGTCATTGAAGCATTGTATCATAAAATACTAATCACAGAATGAAAAGTGTCATTACTGTGTCATTGAAGCATTGTATCATAAAATACTAATCACAGAATGAAAAGTGTCATTACTGTGTCATTGGAGTATTGTATCATAAAATACTAATCACAGGAGGAAAAGTGTCATTACTGTGTCATTGAAGCATTGTATCATAAAATATTAATCACAGAATGAAAAGTGTCATTTCTGTTTCATTGAATCATTGTATCATAATAGTAGGCAAAATAGGTAATGTTCTTGTTTTGAGTAAGTCAGATTTTATTTTATATGTTGAGATGTTGCTATTCACAAATTCTCGTGGAATGAAAAACGACTTGACAACTCATCATATTTATGGAGAAGATAAGTTCCAATCGCTGAGAAATTAACATTTCTGCAGTCAAAAAATTGTAAAAGTTATATTACGTTGTTTAGATGGTCGCTGGCAAAGTTTGACGCACAATATTGTGTAGTGTTGTTTTAGTGTGACGTTGTTTCATACTGTTTAATTCTAACAAGTTGTTTTTACATAAAGAGGTTTTATAATACACATCTTAATCGGTGGGCCATCGGGCTAGAAGTGATCCTAGAGAATCTGGTCTGATTCTATTATTGACATTGGTTGATAAAGAGGATAAAAGAAGTCTTCTTCTTCATTTGTTCAGATTAGTTTCCTTCATCAATCAATGTTAATAATGAAAGAGGCTTTTACTTACATCCTTTCATCTACCCAATGTAAAGATCTGAAGGGAGATGAGATTAATTAAATACGTCGCAAATAAGAAAATAATATGACTTAATTTGTTAATTTTTCTTTACAAACTATCTTATAATGTTTATTTTTCTTTCTTTACAGATTATCCCGTGTGTAAACATTTTTAACAATTAAATCTAACTGAAACAAGAGGAAACTATTGAAGAGTGAAATATTTTGAAAGTTAAGTATTTATTTTCAACTTGATTGTATGATGAAATGGATTAAAAGAAAAACTGATTGACTTATTTGTAAACCTTCCAAATTTTACATCATGCTTTGCAATGCACACATGAACATAGGACAAAAAGAAATCATTCTGTTGAAATGCCTTTAAAACAAAGTTCGAATATCCATCTCCAGCAGAAAAAAAGGAAAGAAAATTTAAAATAAGAGAAAAGTAATATTTTTGTGAAAATATGTTTAACTATTTTTCTTATGAATTATACCTTGAAAAGTAACATTAAAATGCACACTGGTGCACATGTGAAATATGTCGGAAATCAATTGCATTAAAAATAATTTAAAGGAACATAATTGTTCACACACAGGAGATAAGCGATTCTCCTGTGAAGTGTGTGGAACATTATTTAGAGAGAGGTCAACATTGAGAAAGCATATGCGAATACACACAGGAGAAAAGCCATTTGCATGTGAAATATGTGGTAAATCATTTTCACAGAAAAGTAATTTGCACAAACATAATCAAATTCACACTGGAGATAAGCCATTTCCTTGTGAAGTGTGTGAGTTTTCCTATTCATCGAAGCAAGCTTTACAAGTTCATAGTAGAACACACACTGGACAGAAGCCATATTCATGTACTGAAAAGAAGCGATTTTCATGTGAAGTGTGTGGGAATTCCTTTACATCGAAGTCATACTTAAAAATTCATGGGAAAATGCACATAGGAGAGAAGCCATATTCTTGTGAAGTGTGTGGAACTTCCTATACACGACAGGCAGTCTTTAAAATTCACATGCGAACACACACTGGAGAGAAGCCATATGCTTGTGCTATATGTAATAAATCTTTTTCTGCCAAAAGTACTTTAAACAAACATAAGCGAACACATACTGGGTGGAAGCCGTTTTCTTGTGAAATATGTGGAAAGACATTTTTGCAGAATAGTAATTTAATCAGACACATCCGAATTCACACTGGAGAGAAGCCATTTTCTTGTGAAGTGTGTGAATTTGCCTTTTCTACGAACACACAATTAGTTAGACATATGAGAAAACATACTGGGGAGAAGCCATATTCGTGTAAAGTATGTGACAAATCGTTTTTTATAAAATTTAATTTGGCCGAGCACGTCCAAACACACACTGAATAGATCGGGATTTCGAATTACCTACAATACACTATCCTTTAGTGTTTTAGGTCTCTTTGTACAAAGGTTTGTCAGTATCACCTGATATGGGGATACTACCCCTACAACTAAACCGTGACCAAATATTCAAAATAACATAGTATTAAAACCCCCAATAAGATCCCCTCGACACGGCTATACACTGGCTCATACAAGGAATGCTGAACCTACTGTCTTTATATGAGTTAGTGAATCATTTACCCTCAACCGTTCGGGGATTCGCCTTCTTCCATAGTCTATAGTTTCACATACCTCTCACGTCCAACTTTTCATTTATTACATAAATTAAAAAACAAATCATATTACATAAATTAGGAAACAAAGTCATACATTCATATTGCATAAGTTCAGACACGGCAGAGGCATGACATACAACAAAAAAAGACGACTTTTTGAACAGGCTCCTGTCTACTGGTACATGCTTCCCATTCCAGAGAGAGGAAATCAACCTCGCCCCTCCATCGAAGAAGAAAAAAACAGGTGGAATTTTTAAGTCACCTCCTACAGAAAGAATTTGTACACACCTTTTACCAAGGATAAAAAACAAATCAGGAGGATTTTTTTCACCTCCCGAAAATTTACACCTCATATAAACGGGCATTCCATCATTTTGCTTTGTTCCCTTCCACTTAAAAAAAATCAGGAGGATTTTTCACCACCTCTCAACTCTTCTGGCCTTCCGCCATTTTTTTACCAACAAGAAAAAACATCGTCTTTATACAATTTTGCACGGACAAACATTAAACATTGTCTCTGCAACAACAAATGACATTTTTTTCCTAAAAATCCAATATCTGAGTTGTTTCTATCACCTTTTTTTAACAACTCATAAAATCATATTAATCAAAACAATAAAACCCACAACCTAAAGAAAACATAACGGTAATATATAACACGTGTGGCCCTCTTTTATCTTCTTTCTGATTGTCTTTCTTTTTTTTGAACACCTAAACAATATTAGTCAAGACAATCAGACCCATATCGAGAAGCAAATACAATTGTAACGTATAAGTCTCTTTTCTTTTTATTCTGATTGTCCCCATTTTCTTTCAAGTAAGGGTGTTTCTCTCTTTTTCTCTTCTGCACAATCACCTCCTTTATTCGTACGTTTCCCATTACCCGTATCATGATCTATCCCCGATCAGAAAATAACATCATAAAAACTCACAGTTTTCTTAATTATCCCAGCTACCACAATCTCCAACTGAGCTAACTTCATTTCTAACCAATTACACAATCACCAACTGAGCTAACTTCATTTCTAACCAATTACACAATCTCCAACTGAGCTAACTTCATTTCTAACCAATTACACAATCACCAACTGAGCTAACTTCATTTCTAACCAATTACACAATCTCCAACTGAGCTAACTTCATTTCTAACCAATTACACAATCTCCAACTGAGCTAACTTCATTTCTAACCAATTACACAATCACCAACTGAGCTAACTTCATTTCTAACCAATTACACAATCTCCAACTGAGCTAACTTCATTTCTAACCAATTACACAATCACCAACTGAGCTAACTTCATTTCTAACCAATTACACAATCACCAACTGAGCTAACTTCATTTCTAACCAATTACACAATCTCCAACTGAGCTAACTTCATTTCTAACCAATTACACAATCACCAACTGAGCTAACTTCATTTCTAACCAATTACACAATCTCCAACTGAGCTAACTTCATTTCTAACCAATTACACAATCTCCAACTGAGCTAACTTCATTTCTAACCAATTACACAATCACCAACTGAGCTAACTTCATTTCTAACCAATTACACAATCACCAACTGAGCTAACTTCATTTCTAACCAATTACACAATCTCCAACTGAGCTAACTTCATTTCTAACCAATTACACAATCACCAACTGAGCTAACTTCATTTCTAACCAATTACACAATCACCAACTGAGCTAACTTCATTTCTAACCAATTATACAATCTCCAACTGAGCTAACTTCATTTCTAACCAATTACACAATCACCAACTGAGCTAACTTAATTTCTAACCAATTACACAATCTCCAACTGAGCTAACTTCATTTCTAACCAATTAAACAATCTCCAACTGAGCTAACTTCATTTCTAACCAATTACACAATCACCAACTGAGCTAACTTCATTTCTAACCAATTACACAATCTCCAACTGAGCTAACTTCATTTCTAACCAATTACACAATCACCAACTGAGCTAACTTCATTTCTAACCAATTACACAATCTCCAACTGAGCTAACTTCATTTCTAACCAATTACACAATCACCAACTGAGCTAACTTCATTTCTAACCAATTACACAATCACCAACTGAGCTAACTTCATTTCTAACCAATTACACAATCTCCAACTGAGCTAACTTCATTTCTAACCAATTACACAATCTCCAACTGAGCTAACTTCATTTCTAACCAATTACACAATCTCCAACTGAGCTAACTTCATTTCTAACCAATTACACAATCACCAACTGAGCTAACTTCATTTCTAACCAATTACACAATCTCCAACTGAGCTAACTTCATTTCTAACCAATTACACAATCTCCAACTGAGCTAACTTCATTTCTAACCAATTACACAATCTCCAACTGAGCTAACTTCATTTCTAACCAATTACACAATCACCAACTGAGCTAACTTCATTTCTAACCAATTACACAATCACCAACTGAGCTAACTTCATTTCTAACCAATTACACAATCTCCAACTGAGCTAACTTCATTTCTAACCAATTACACAATCTCCAACTGAGCTAACTTCATTTCTAACCAATTACACAATCACCAACTGAGCTAACTTCATTTCTAACCAATTACACAATCACCAACTGAGCTAACTTCATTTCTAACCAATTACACAATCACCAACTGAGCTAACTTCATTTCTAACCAATTACACAATCACCAACTAAGCTAACTTCATTTCTAACCAATTACACAATCTCCAACTGAGCTAACTTCATTTCTAACCAATTAGACAATCTCCAACTGAGCTAACTTCATTTCTAACCAATTACACAATCTCCAACTGAGCTAACTTCATTTCTAACCAATTACACAATCTCCAACTGAGCTAACTTCATTTCTAACCAATTACACAATCTCCAACTGAGCTAACTTCATTTCTAACCAATTACACAATCTCCAACTGAGCTAACTTCATTTCTAACCAATTGCACAATCTCCAACTGAGCTAACTTCATTTCTAACCAATTACACAATCTCCAACTGAGCTAACTTCATTTCTAACCAATTACACAATCACCAACTGAGCTAACTTCATTTCTAACCAATTACACAATCACCAACTGAGCTAACTTCATTTCTAACCAATTACACAATCACCAACTGAGCTAACTTCATTTCTAACCAATTACACAATCACCAACTGAGCTAACTTCATTTCTAACCAATTACACAATCTCCAACTGAGCTAACTTCATTTCTAACCAATTACACAATCACCAACTGAGCTAACTTCATTTCTAACCAATTACACAATCTCCAACTGAGCTAACTTCATTTCTAACCAATTACACAATCTCCAACTGAGCTAACTTCATTTCTAACCAATTACACAATCACCAACTGAGCTAACTTCATTTCTAACCAATTACACAATCACCAACTGAGCTAACTTCATTTCTAACCAATTACACAATCTCCAACTGAGCTAACTTCATTTCTAACCAATTACACAATCACCAACTGAGCTAACTTCATTTCTAACCAATTACACAATCACCAACTGAGCTAACTTCATTTCTAACCAATTACACAATCTCCAACTGAGCTAACTTCATTTCTAACCAATTACACAATCACCAACTGAGCTAACTTAATTTCTAACCAATTACACAATCTCCAACTGAGCTAACTTCATTTCTAACCAATTAAACAATCTCCAACTGAGCTAACTTCATTTCTAACCAATTACACAATCACCAACTGAGCTAACTTCATTTCTAACCAATTACACAATCTCCAACTGAGCTAACTTCATTTCTAACCAATTACACAATCACCAACTGAGCTAACTTCATTTCTAACCAATTACACAATCTCCAACTGAGCTAACTTCATTTCTAACCAATTACACAATCACCAACTGAGCTAACTTCATTTCTAACCAATTACACAATCACCAACTGAGCTAACTTCATTTCTAACCAATTACACAATCTCCAACTGAGCTAACTTCATTTCTAACCAATTACACAATCACCAACTGAGCTAACTTCATTTCTAACCAATTACACAATCACCAACTGAGCTAACTTCATTTCTAACCAATTACACAATCTCCAACTGAGCTAACTTCATTTCTAACCAATTACACAATCACCAACTGAGCTAACTTAATTTCTAACCAATTACACAATCTCCAACTGAGCTAACTTCATTTCTAACCAATTAAACAATCTCCAACTGAGCTAACTTCATTTCTAACCAATTACACAATCACCAACTGAGCTAACTTCATTTCTAACCAATTACACAATCTCCAACTGAGCTAACTTCATTTCTAACCAATTACACAATCACCAACTGAGCTAACTTCATTTCTAACCAATTACACAATCTCCAACTGAGCTAACTTCATTTCTAACCAATTACACAATCACCAACTGAGCTAACTTCATTTCTAACCAATTACACAATCACCAACTGAGCTAACTTCATTTCTAACCAATTACACAATCTCCAACTGAGCTAACTTCATTTCTAACCAATTACACAATCTCCAACTGAGCTAACTTCATTTCTAACCAATTACACAATCTCCAACTGAGCTAACTTCATTTCTAACCAATTACACAATCACCAACTGAGCTAACTTCATTTCTAACCAATTACACAATCTCCAACTGAGCTAACTTCATTTCTAACCAATTACACAATCTCCAACTGAGCTAACTTCATTTCTAACCAATTACACAATCTCCAACTGAGCTAACTTCATTTCTAACCAATTACACAATCACCAACTGAGCTAACTTCATTTCTAACCAATTACACAATCACCAACTGAGCTAACTTCATTTCTAACCAATTACACAATCTCCAACTGAGCTAACTTCATTTCTAACCAATTACACAATCTCCAACTGAGCTAACTTCATTTCTAACCAATTACACAATCACCAACTGAGCTAACTTCATTTCTAACCAATTACACAATCACCAACTGAGCTAACTTCATTTCTAACCAATTACACAATCACCAACTGAGCTAACTTCATTTCTAACCAATTACACAATCACCAACTAAGCTAACTTCATTTCTAACCAATTACACAATCTCCAACTGAGCTAACTTCATTTCTAACCAATTAGACAATCTCCAACTGAGCTAACTTCATTTCTAACCAATTACACAATCTCCAACTGAGCTAACTTCATTTCTAACCAATTACACAATCTCCAACTGAGCTAACTTCATTTCTAACCAATTACACAATCTCCAACTGAGCTAACTTCATTTCTAACCAATTACACAATCTCCAACTGAGCTAACTTCATTTCTAACCAATTGCACAATCTCCAACTGAGCTAACTTCATTTCTAACCAATTACACAATCTCCAACTGAGCTAACTTCATTTCTAACCAATTACACAATCACCAACTGAGCTAACTTCATTTCTAACCAATTACACAATCACCAACTGAGCTAACTTCATTTCTAACCAATTACACAATCACCAACTGAGCTAACTTCATTTCTAACCAATTACACAATCACCAACTGAGCTAACTTCATTTCTAACCAATTACACAATCACCAACTAAGCTAACTTCATTTCTAACCAATTACACAATCTCCAACTGAGCTAACTTCATTTCTAACCAATTAGACAATCTCCAACTGAGCTAACTTCATTTCTAACCAATTACACAATCTCCAACTGAGCTAACTTCATTTCTAACCAATTACACAATCTCCAACTGAGCTAACTTCATTTCTAACCAATTACACAATCACCAACTGAGCTAACTTCATTTCTAACCAATTACACAATCTCCAACTGAGCTAACTTCATTTCTAACCAATTACACAATCACCAACTGAGCTAACTTCATTTCTAACCAATTACACAATCTCCAACTGAGCTAACTTCATTTCTAACCAATTACACAATCTCCAACTGAGCTAACTTCATTTCTAACCAATTACACAATCACCAACTGAGCTAACTTCATTTCTAACCAATTACACAATCACCAACTGAGCTAACTTCATTTCTAACCAATTACACAATCTCCAACTGAGCTAACTTCATTTCTAACCAATTACACAATCACCAACTGAGCTAACTTCATTTCTAACCAATTACACAATCTCCAACTGAGCTAACTTCATTTCTAACCAATTACACAATCACCAACTGAGCTAACTTCATTTCTAACCAATTACACAATCACCAACTGAGCTAACTTCATTTCTAACCAATTACACAATCTCCAACTGAGCTAACTTCATTTCTAACCAATTACACAATCACCAACTGAGCTAACTTCATTTCTAACCAATTACACAATCTCCAACTGAGCTAACTTCATTTCTAACCAATTACACAATCTCCAACTGAGCTAACTTCATTTCTAACCAATTACACAATCACCAACTGAGCTAACTTCATTTCTAACCAATTACACAATCACCAACTGAGCTAACTTAATTTCTAACCAATTACACAATCTCCAACTGAGCTAACTTCATTTCTAACCAATTACACAATCACCAACTGAGCTAACTTCATTTCTAACCAATTACACAATCACCAACTGAGCTAACTTCATTTCTAACCAATTACACAATCTCCAACTGAGCTAACTTCATTTCTAACCAATTACACAATCACCAACTGAGCTAACTTCATTTCTAACCAATTACACAATCTCCAACTGAGCTAACTTCATTTCTAACCAATTACACAATCACCAACTGAGCTAACTTCATTTCTAACCAATTACACAATCACCAACTGAGCTAACTTCATTTCTAACCAATTACACAATCTCCAACTGAGCTAACTTCATTTCTAACCAATTACACAATCACCAACTGAGCTAACTTCATTTCTAACCAATTACACAATCACCAACTGAGCTAACTTCATTTCTAACCAATTACACAATCTCCAACTGAGCTAACTTCATTTCTAACCAATTACACAATCACCAACTGAGCTAACTTCATTTCTAACCAATTACACAATCACCAACTGAGCTAACTTCATTTCTAACCAATTACACAATCTCCAACTGAGCTAACTTCATTTCTAACCAATTACACAATCACCAACTGAGCTAACTTCATTTCTAACCAATTACACAATCACCAACTGAGCTAACTTCATTTCTAACCAATTACACAATCTCCAACTGAGCTAACTTCATTTCTAACCAATTACACAATCACCAACTGAGCTAACTTCATTTCTAACCAATTACACAATCACCAACTGAGCTAACTTCATTTCTAACCAATTACACAATCTCCAACTGAGCTAACTTCATTTCTAACCAATTACACAATCTCCAACTGAGCTAACTTCATTTCTAACCAATTACACAATCTCCAACTGAGCTAACTTCATTTCTAACCAATTACACAATCACCAACTGAGCTAACTTCATTTCTAACCAATTACACAATCACCAACTGAGCTAACTTCATTTCTAACCAATTACACAATCTCCAACTGAGCTAACTTCATTTCTAACCAATTACACAATCACCAACTGAGCTAACTTCATTTCTAACCAATTACACAATCTCCAACTGAGCTAACTTCATTTCTAACCAATTACACAATCACCAACTGAGCTAACTTCATTTCTAACCAATTACACAATCACCAACTGAGCTAACTTCATTTCTAACCAATTACACAATCTCCAACTGAGCTAACTTCATTTCTAACCAATTACACAATCACCAACTGAGCTAACTTCATTTCTAACCAATTACACAATCACCAACTGAGCTAACTTCATTTCTAACCAATTACACAATCTCCAACTGAGCTAACTTCATTTCTAACCAATTACACAATCTCCAACTGAGCTAACTTCATTTCTAACCAATTACACAATCTCCAACTGAGCTAACTTCATTTCTAACCAATTACACAATCTCCAACTGAGCTAACTTCATTTCTAACCAATTACACAATCACCAACTGAGCTAACTTCATTTCTAACCAATTACACAATCTCCAACTGAGCTAACTTCATTTCTAACCAATTACACAATCTCCAACTGAGCTAACTTCATTTCTAACCAATTACACAATCACCAACTGAGCTAACTTCATTTCTAACCAATTACACAATCACCAACTGAGCTAACTTCATTTCTAACCAATTACACAATCACCAACTGAGCTAACTTCATTTCTAACCAATTACACAATCACCAACTAAGCTAACTTCATTTCTAACCAATTACACAATTTCCAACTGAGCTAACTTCATTTCTAACCAATTAGACAATCTCCAACTGAGCTAACTTCATTTCTAACCAATTACACAATCTCCAACTGAGCTAACTTCATTTCTAACCAATTACACAATCTCCAACTGAGCTAACTTCATTTCTAACCAATTACACAATCACCAACTGAGCTAACTTCATTTCTAACCAATTACACAATCTCCAACTGAGCTAACTTCATTTCTAACCAATTACACAATCTCCAACTGAGCTAACTTCATTTCTAACCAATTACACAATCACCAACTGAGCTAACTTCATTTCTAACCAATTACACAATCACCAACTGAGCTAACTTCATTTCTAACCAATTACACAATCTCCAACTGAGCTAACTTCATTTCTAACCAATTACACAATCACCAACTGAGCTAACTTCATTTCTAACCAATTACACAATCACCAACTTAGCTAACTTAATTTCTAACCAATTACACAATCACCAACTGAGCTAACTTCATTTCTAACCAATTACACAATCTCCAACTGAGCTAACTTCATTTCTAACCAATTACACAATCACCAACTGAGCTAACTTCATTTCTAACCAATTACACAATCACCAACTGAGCTAACTTCATTTCTAACCAATTACACAATCTCCAACTGAGCTAACTTCATTTCTAACCAATTACACAATCTCCAACTGAGCTAACTTCATTTCTAACCAATTACACAATCTCCAACTGAGCTAACTTCATTTCTAACCAATTACACAATCACCAACTGAGCTAACTTCATTTCTAACCAATTACACAATCACCAACTGAGCTAACTTCATTTCTAACCAATTACACAATCTCCAACTGAGCTAACTTCATTTCTAACCAATTACACAATCACCAACTGAGCTAACTTCATTTCTAACCAATTACACAATCTCCAACTGAGCTAACTTCATTTCTAACCAATTACACAATCACCAACTGAGCTAACTTCATTTCTAACCAATTACACAATCACCAACTGAGCTAACTTCATTTCTAACCAATTACACAATCTCCAACTGAGCTAACTTCATTTCTAACCAATTACACAATCACCAACTGAGCTAACTTCATTTCTAACCAATTACACAATCACCAACTGAGCTAACTTCATTTCTAACCAATTACACAATCTCCAACTGAGCTAACTTCATTTCTAACCAATTACACAATCTCCAACTGAGCTAACTTCATTTCTAACCAATTACACAATCTCCAACTGAGCTAACTTCATTTCTAACCAATTACACAATCTCCAACTGAGCTAACTTCATTTCTAACCAATTACACAATCACCAACTGAGCTAACTTCATTTCTAACCAATTACACAATCTCCAACTGAGCTAACTTCATTTCTAACCAATTACACAATCTCCAACTGAGCTAACTTCATTTCTAACCAATTACACAATCACCAACTGAGCTAACTTCATTTCTAACCAATTACACAATCACCAACTGAGCTAACTTCATTTCTAACCAATTACACAATCACCAACTGAGCTAACTTCATTTCTAACCAATTACACAATCACCAACTAAGCTAACTTCATTTCTAACCAATTACACAATCTCCAACTGAGCTAACTTCATTTCTAACCAATTAGACAATCTCCAACTGAGCTAACTTCATTTCTAACCAATTACACAATCTCCAACTGAGCTAACTTCATTTCTAACCAATTACACAATCTCCAACTGAGCTAACTTCATTTCTAACCAATTACACAATCACCAACTGAGCTAACTTCATTTCTAACCAATTACACAATCTCCAACTGAGCTAACTTCATTTCTAACCAATTACACAATCTCCAACTGAGCTAACTTCATTTCTAACCAATTACACAATCACCAACTGAGCTAACTTCATTTCTAACCAATTACACAATCACCAACTGAGCTAACTTCATTTCTAACCAATTACACAATCTCCAACTGAGCTAACTTCATTTCTAACCAATTACACAATCACCAACTGAGCTAACTTCATTTCTAACCAATTACACAATCACCAACTTAGCTAACTTAATTTCTAACCAATTACACAATCACCAACTGAGCTAACTTCATTTCTAACCAATTACACAATCTCCAACTGAGCTAACTTCATTTCTAACCAATTAGACAATCTCCAACTGAGCTAACTTCATTTCTAACCAATCTCCAATCATTAAACTTTCCCCTATTCTGCTTCGCATTCATCCACTTTTAGGATACTACCTCATACATTTCATCTCTACTTTCTATTCCTTTACACATGGTTCTCGGTTGTTCTCCGTCTGCTATTAAGTCACATAATCTATTGTGCATGCTGTACGAGGTGGGGGGCACAGTTCCCATACACAGTGTTTCAGAGGGTCACATCCCTATCTAATATTTAAATTCCCAGATACCTCTTTTCTCAGCATCTCACATGTCACGTGTTTCACCAAATCATCTGACCAAGTCAATGACTTCATTATTAATCTCTTTCTGTTAAATGTATCTTAACAACCACCTTTACATATACACGCGAAAACAATGGGCCTGCACCATAGTCGAAGAGATCGTGAGATTCCTTAACAAATCACTCAATACTTCTCTCATACGACCTGACATTCTCCTAGCAAATCAACTCTGTGTCCCTTTTCTCTTCTCTTTCATCATCCCTACCTTCCAAAACTTTTAGGCCAGCCATACCTTTACAGTGTTGATATTGTCTGTACCCATCAGAGGGTACAGCCAATATTAAACGGGCATTCATTAAAACCACTAAATCCAATACTGCCTATGGATATGCGATATGAGTAGCGACGTTTACTAATTTGCACATTGATTTTGAAACAAAAAAGAAAACATTTCATCAACTAAGTATAATTTGTTATAGCTTCCTTTTCCTTCTCAATTCAATGATTGTTTTATTTCTTGGACAAACATTTAGCATTTTGTGTTCAAATGCTTTTTCTTTAGAGAAACCAACTTGATTTTCAGCAAGTTGCTATCTTACTTTTAAATTGAAAGGGAGAAGGCGACTTGATTCCCATCCATATCTAAACAAAATATCTGCAATTCAATTTAAAACATTCAGGAAAAAAAATTGTAATAAACTTTTATTATATTAAGAAAAAAATTTTTTTATTTTTCATGTGCCCCCCCCCCCCCTCAACTACTGCCGTTTTCGGCCATCTCTCTTTCTCTCTCCGTCTCTTCTTATATTCTTTCTCTCTTTCCTCCCACTTCTCTCTCAGTCTTTTCAACGTCAGCCGCTCCTACCTTTTTAAAACCTAAAAAGTCATGCAATCTACTTAAATGGTAAAAGTATCCACCACGGAAGAATATGAAATCTATAAAAATGTGGATAACCTTAATCAAAGATACAATCGCTTTATTAAAGTTACAGTTTGTAAAATATAGGGAAAGGGGTAATTTGAATCCTCCCAAAACGAAGGTCCTTACTGGACTGAATACGTAAAATAAGGCACTTATGCAGAATAAGGACACAAGCGAATTTATCTTAGACGGATTCCAATAGTATACGGGGCAGACAACTCTCTTTGTTAAGTACGTGATTTTTCCGAAAATGAAAAATATGCATTTTTGAAGTAAGAAGTAATGCAAATTCAATTAATTAATAGAACATTTATCGAAGGAATAACAATTTGTAAAAAGCAACAATATATTGATAGAACGTTTATTGAAGAAAATAGACTTTGGGAAAATCAACAGTCATCACGTTTGATTTAAGACATTTTTTTTTTTTCATTTCAAAACGAATAGTCCTCTTGTTTGGATCAACAGATTTTTGTATAGTTTAAAAATTAAATTATTGAAGAAATTAAAATATTTTCCATTTTCGGAGAAATTAGTACTTAAAAAAGAGAGTTGTCTGCCACTTAAACTGAGTACTTCTAAAATAAATTCGCTCGTGTCCCTATTCCGCATAAGTTCCTAAAATAATATGTGATAAAAATGTGCCTAAAACTTTATTTATAGTTAAAAGAGTGACTCCCATCAACAACAGAGAAATTATGCAAATGTTTAAATGTTACAAGAAATCAAGAAAAAAACTAATTCATTTATTATAAACGGTTGTTATATATATATATATATATATATATATATATATATATATATATATATATATATATGTGTGTGTGTGTGTCACAGTTACCTCCTCCTTTCACACATAACTGCACCGGTTGGCCGTTAGGTGTCGCTTATTGAAAAGCGACACCAGAGTTATCTGCCCTTCTGATCATAAAAACCGGTGCAAACGAAAAATCACCCTCTTATTCATTCAATCCGCCTCGCAGAGACGGCCCCTCAGCACAGCTTGGACGCATCGCCGAGAACACCGACGAGGAACCTGGAAAAGCCTTTTCTTCTGCTACCGTCGTCTCACTCAAAGACTACTACCATCTTCACCTGAAGAAAACCCACGGGCAGCCCGGAGAACCATTACAATTTTCCTTTTCCTCAACCGGACACTATCTCACTCTCTGTTACCTATACTAAACGGTAGAGGTAACCCCTTGTTCAATAAACCCTCTTTTGTGTTTCCTGTTACTCAGTTGTTCATTCAATTCATTTTGTGCGATAAATGTAAGGAAGGGACAAAGTATCCCTTCCATAGGCGCGTTATATGAATAAACAATTTTTCAGATTAAAATAAAAATTACGAAAGAATTAAGTGGTTTTTGTTCTCGAATTTTCTTTTGGATCTCGAACAAGATATAAATGGTCGTTAATCTAAGCAACATGACATAAATGCATGTGTACTCCAAGGATCCCTCCTAGGACTTCTACTGTTCCTGATTTTCATAAATGACCTCCCTGATGTAATTGAGACTGAGATAGGAATATTTGCTGACGACACCACGCTCTACTCTGGTTATGTGGGTAAAACCGACGCGCACATATCTGAGACAATGGCTGAATATTAGAAAATGACCTCCAGGTAAAAAATTGATGGTAACTTTTAATGCCGCAAAGACAAAGCTACTTTCCTTCAATTACTACAAGAAACCTCTTCAACCACCGATTGTCATGGCAATAACACCCTACCTGAGAGTTCCTCATTCAAAATCCTCGGCCTAACTTTCACAGATAACATGAATTGGAATAAATACATTGCCAAAGCTGCTACAAAGAAGGTGGGCTCCCTCTACCGTGCTAGTAAATATCTCACACCTGACATTATCCTATATCTCTACAAAGCCACCATCCGCCTATTTATGGAGTATTGGTGCCAGATATGGGCTGGTGTATCATCCACTAGTCTCTCCCTCTTAGACAAGGTCCAAAAAATAGTCGCCAATTTAATAGGCCTCTCACTATCCACCAAGCTCCAGCTCCTATCCCACCGCCGCAATGTGTCTTCCTTGTGCCTGTTTTACAAGTACTTCAATGGACTGTGCTCTGATGAACTTACAAATTCACTAGACCAATCCAACCATCTGGCAAATCCCATCCATTCACTGTGGAGGTCCCCAGATGCTGAAGAGTTTCTACTCCAAAAGCTTCTTTCCTCGTGCTGCTGGAAACTGGAAGTCCCTCCCTGCTCCCTGTTTTCCTGACGGTTCTGACATGCAGAAATTTAATACTAAGGTAAACAGACATCTCGCTGCACAGCTCTTAATTTGGGTTGACCCCTTCTCCCCTAAAAAAACTCTTACCCTTTTTCTCAGTAGCCCCTTACGTCTACAGTGGCGGCCTGCCTTGTTTGGGGTGAACTATGTTAAAAAAAAAACATGCTAAAGAAACAACAATGATAAAAAAGATTGTACGAAATGATAATTTATTTATAAAAAAAACAGGTGCATAATATAATATTCTGGTTTTGAGTCAGATTTTATTTGATATCTTGAGATGTTGCTATTAACAAATTCTCATGGAATGAAAAACGACTTGAAAACTCATCATATTATATTTATGGAGAAGATAAGTTCCAATTCGTGAGAAATTAATATTTCTGCAGTCAAAAAAATAGTAAAATGTTGTAATTACGTCGTTGAGGTGGTCGCTGGCAAAGTTCGAAGCACAAAATATTGTTTAGTGTTGTTTTAGTGTCACGTTGTTTGATGCTGTTTAATTCTTACAAGTTTTTGCTGTATAAAGAGGTTTTATTGAACGATATAATACACGTCTTAATCGGTGGGCCCTCGGGCTAGAAGTGACCCTAAGAGTTCTCCGGTATTCGTATTCTAGGGGTTACATTAGGTTAGCGTAGAGAAATAGTTCCTATGATACTGTTACATCCCCCTTACCAAAATGAGAAAAGTAATTTTTCTGTTGCTTGCTAATTTGTTTTGTATTTTGTTGGTGTGTGTATTTCAAAGTTTGAAGCACATTATCTTTGTTTATACATATTTATGACGTGGGGATTAGAAAAGTATTCTCGAGTAATAATCGGATCCTCTGATGGAATTCATAATACGATATTTAGCAACGTGTTTTCACATGCAGCCTTGATGAACACCGGAAGAAGTTAAACTCCTCAACAGATTGCCGGACCTTTGTTATGTTATGTTATGTTATGAATGAAGCTACAAAAACAACAGAAATTACAACTGTTGATTTCTGGTAGCACCAATATTGCTTTAAATCAAAAGTCAATATTGCTTTAAATCAAATTTCAGACATGTTGTTATCCCGTGCGAACGCACGTGGGGCTTTCTCTCTAGTAATTCATAAAGTGTAATATATGAGACATGGATATAAATTACTGCTTACCGGTTCTGGGATATAATGCTTTAATCCAATACTAGTTGTTCCAAGAGATGCATAATAAAAGAGACAAGATGTATGTAGATTGGCAGAACACGAGTATGTGTTTGCTGTCTTTTATTTATCTTTCATACTGTGTTACACACTCTCTAGCACCAGTTTTCTAGATTGCCGGTGCCCAGGTCTGAATTCCCCTATTAATATTATAACAGTAGTGGGCTTTCTTTGAGGGCAATCAATAGGGAGATGCTCTATCTGTTCGCATGCCCAACAAACGGGTCTTCTCTCAGCTACAATAATCAGTAATTTTTCTTCACCAACCTGCATATAACATGCGTAAGAATTGAATTTGAGAAAGAGGTGGACCGTTGGATCTCAGAGGGGATTTTAAGACCATGGAAGGAGAAGGTGGAAGGCGTGTTGCCGTTAATGGCGGTTGTTCAGCCCACAAAGCAAACGGTTCGGCCAGTACTGGACTTCAGGGAACTGAACGTATACGTTGCGTGTCACACGGGAGCCGATGTGATGGACGTGTGCGGAGAGACCATGCGAGAGTGGAGGCAGATGCAGAAGGCTGCGGCGATTGTGGATTTAAAATCTGCATACCTACAGATCCACATTTCGCAGGAATTCTGTAAGTACCAGCTGGTCGGATACAAAGGCCAAACATACTGCCTAACTAGGTTAGGTTTTGGCCTGAATTCTGCACCAAAGATCATGGCAGCAATCCTCAAAACGGTGCTAAGCAAGGAGGATGCAGTCAGAAGAGCCACCAGTTCCTACATTGATGACATCATGGTGGATGAGACGGTAGCAACTGCAAAGGACGTAGTAGAGCACCTCAACGGCTTTGGGCTGGTCACAAAACGCCCGGCATCATTGGAGGGGGGAGCGGCGTTAGGGCTCCAACTAAGGAAGGACCAGATAGGAAGGTTAGTGTTCCGGAGGGGAAATGAAATCCCGGAGGTGTCTGAAAAAATGAGCAGGCGGGAACTCTTCTCGATATGCGGAAGACTGGTGGGCAATTACCCGATTGCAGGATGGCTACGGACTGCATGTAGTTACATCAAAAGGCGAACTAGTGGAGCGAAGTGGGAGGATGGAGTTGATAAAGAGACTGTGGACATTATGAGAGAGATTATTGAAGAGGTGAAGAGGGAGGTACCAGTGAGAGGTGTTTGGCACGTACCCAACAGTGCAGAAGGTGTTGTGTTGTGTGATGCAAGCAGTATAGCAGTGGGGGCTACCTTGGAGATAGGTGGTGTCATTACAGAAGATGCTGCTTGGTTGCGGAAGAAGGACGACGTGACTCACATAAATGTGGCGGAACTGGATGCGCTTATGAAGGGCATCAACTTAGCCTTGAAATGGGGGCTACAGAATGTTGAGGTGAGGACTGACTCGGCCACTGTGTTCTCTTGGGTCCAGTCCGAAGCTACAGGAGAAAGGAGGGTGAAGACGAAAGGCGCCGCCGAGATGCCCGTGAAGCGTCGATTGATGATGTTAAGGGAGCTGATTAGGGAATTTGATCTTCAACTCAGGATCAGTATCGTTCCCTCAGCGAAGAACAGAGCAGATGTGATGACAAGGGTGAGGAAGACCTGGCTAAAGGCACCGAATGAGGCGGCTGCTGCAATATGTGGCTTGGCTGAAGACACTCCGAAGGATTTGCATGACATGCATCATTTCAGAGTGGATAGAACCTTGTTCTTGGCCAGGAAGGTGGACCCCAGAATCACAAAGGAGGCCGTAAGGACAGTGGTTGAGAGATGCCAACGATGTCAATCATTCGACCCTGCGCCGAGTAGACACAAAGGTGGTGAGGTTCAGGTGGCAGAGAACTGGAGCAGGTTGGCGATAGACGTGACGCACTATCGACAGAGGCCGTACCTGTTAATGGTCGACTATGGACCTGGTAGAGTGGCCATTTAGAGGGAGATCAAGGCGGAAAACGCAGATGAGATTGCAACGGTCCTGGAAGAGGTGTTTTTGGAGAGGGGTCCAGTGACGGAAGTGCTAATAGACAATGGAACTGCCTTTCGCTCAGCAGCCCTGAAGAATGTGTTAGATAAGTGGGGAGTGCGGCGCTATTTCAGGGCTGCATATAGACCAGGCGGAAACGGAATTGTGGAGCGGCATCACAGGACCATCAAGGCTGTAGCTGAAAGGGGCCAGATTTCACCGCCAGAAGCTATCTTCTGGTATAATATGGCTCCAAAGTCAGGGCAAAAAGTGGAGTCAGTGCCGCAGAGGGCAGAGGGAAGTACGAGTGGCGGCATCCCCGAACTGCGCCCGTAGCCACGGAGGAAGGGGAGAAGCAAGCGTCTGTGCAAGTGGGAGAGGAAGTGTGGATCAAACCGCCTGACGCTCGCTGTACCACACGCTGGGGGAGAGGCATTGTGACACGTGTCCAGTCCCCGAACAATGTATCCATCAACGGCATCCCTCAACACATCATTGATGTGCGGCCGGCAGTGGTGTCATCAGAGGAAGAAGACAGCGACGTCGAGTCAAGTCGCGACGTTCACGAAGAGGCACCACGGAGATCGCAGCAAGAGAGACGCCCGCCATGTTGGTCGAGCGACTACGTGATGGGCTGACTAGTGATGATCGTGTAGATCAAGGGGTCGTGTGGTTAGCAAAGTTACCCCAGCCAGGAATGGATCCAGAAAGTGTGGTTTGAGTTGTCGCCCTTTGCAAATTGGCTGTTTGGAGAATTTGAAAGCTAAATGGCTCTGGTTGCCAGTCAATTTGCATAGGTGGGGCAAAAAGTAGTATATAAACGGTACTCTTTTCATTGAGCTGCAGAGCGGTAGGGAGAGCAGAGTGAGGCTGAAAGAGGAGACTGAAGTACAAAGAATTGGACGTTGAAAAAGATTAACCACTGTGGTTTGACACCAGATTTTTTTTATATATTTGTCTTCACGGATTGACCACAGAAACCATTAATTTCTAGAAATTGTCAGTAGCATATTCTGATTCCGTGTACAAAAATACACTCATATGGCATATTTAATTGCTTTATTTTGTTTTAATAAAGATATAAATTCTTGACTGAAAAAATTAGTGTAAAAAAAGTGATTAAACGCAGATGGTCTTAAAGAGGGAAAAATATCCAATCATGTGAGGAACAAAAAATAGTCATAACTTAATTATCTTTTGTAAGATTAAAAACAAAAGATTCTTCCTTAGATCATCAAGCACTTTCTATACATGCACTTACTGAGATATTTTTAGAAATTTAATTTTTACATGTGTATTGCTATTAGTTTACAATTATAAGTTAATGACATTCACAAATATCAACCTTTAACAAACTTTATTGTTAAATTTTAATGTTTGTAAAATTGTTCTTACATAAAAGTTTTATTTTTATTTTACAGTTTCTCCTTTTTATTAACAATATTCTATTGTTAAAAGTTAGCAGCTGCTAACTGGTGATCCTTGCCAAACATGTTTTTTATCGAATCAGTCTAGTCCCAATTTAGCTACACAAATATTAATTGTTTAGTGTGGGGCTTGGCAATCCCTAAAGACGCGACTGTCGTCTAAAATACCCGATCCAAAACCGTGAACCAAGACATCCCACAAATTCATCTTCCAAAAATGTATATTAAGTTATTTTCCCGCCAACAAAGTTTTTAGACCGAATTTAATAACTAAAAGCAGATAGAAAAAACATCAATAATTTGCTGTTTTTCTCTAATTTCTTTTTACCAAACGCAAACAACAGAAAAGGTAAATTAAAATTTTATTTAAAAAATCCAGGTTTACTAATGCATCGTTTAATTTTTTTTTTAAATTCTATAAATACTGAAATTTTCGTTAAAATTACGTAATACGTTAATTTTTTTAAGATGTTTTAAGTAGCAGGAATAACTCCCGTCGCAAAACAGATCTTTTAATGTACTTTTAACTGTTGGAGTTAAAGTTAGGGTAGGTAATAACAAAACTACGTATTTGCGACGGTGTTCAATGGCTCTGGTTGACAGTCAATTTGCATAGGTGGGGCAAAAAGTAGTATAAAAACTGTACTCTTTTCATTGAGCTGCTGAAGAGCAGTAGGGAGAGCAGAGTGAGGCTGACAGAAGAGACTGAAGTACAAAGAATTGTTCTTGAACTATTGATTACCGATTGGACGTTGAAAGAGATTAACCACTGTGGTTTGCCACCAGATTTTTTTTATTTGTCTTCACAAATTGACCACAATGGGCTTCCATGTACACTTGCACTCAATGTTTAGCATGCATATATAGGATCCAATCAGTAAGTAAACATGTGTTAGGACCTCTAAAACTGGGATAGACCGTCGCATTCCCTACCCGATCATTCCAGTGGCCAGTAACGATAAGCATTTCGCCCAAGGAAATATAATGAAGAGTTTTAACCTTTTCAGGCAAAGGGGATATGCCTTCAGGGCTGATAACTAGTGACGAAGCACCGAAAACACATTTACCAGGGTTAATCCTAACCTGGTATTTCTGAAACCGTTCGAACAAGTATGTCGTCTATGTAATTATAGACGAAGTCAAGAACTCGCACTACTTCGTCCATGAAGCTTTGAAAGGTACTAGCCGTGTTTCGCAAACGGAAAGGCATAGTCAAGAATTCAAACGCTCGAAAAGGGGTTGTGTAGTGTCGAAGATAACGTACCAACGTGATCGGTACGAGAGCAGGAAGCAGCAGCAGCAGCGACATAGCTAGGGACATATATAGAGAGATTACGACCGTTGATACACACATGTTGTTATAACCCTTGTTAAATAAAGATATGTTTACAACCACCACAATTGACTGTTGTTTATTACAAAACACCACAAACTGGCGACGACGATGAGATGAAATTCTACACAAAAAAAAAGCAAAGAAAGACATCTACAAAAAAAGTGCAAACAACGAACTTTTCTACGGAAAAAAAACACGAAAAAAGAGGTCACACGTGCTACAAGAGAGAAAGAAAAATATACTTTTTTTCTTCCAAAGGAAAAGTACAGAAAAAAACGAGAGATAAGTAATTCGTTTGTTATCACATTTATTGTCTTTAAATAACAATCCTTTTGTTATTCACATCTTATTGTCCTTTTAAACAACAATGTGGCAAAATTCGTCACATTGGGGGGGGGGGCTAAGCCCTCCACGTGCGTTAGATACGATCGGAGATCCAGAGTCTTTACATAAAAGATGGGTAAATTGGAAAACCGATCTGGAAATTTTCATACTAGCTTCAGGTGTCATAAATTCTGAGCAAAAAAGAGCTATCCTTTTGTTAACAGGAGGCGAGGGTCTGCGTGAAATTTGGACGAATTTCACGGACGAACAAAAAGCCGGACACGAGGCTAATAAAGAAAGAGTCGATGTATTCCGAACAGCTATAGAACTGTTTGACAAAACTTTCGCTCTAAAGGAAAATATCCCTAAAGCGCGTTCAAGATTTTGGGAGTCTGAACCAAACACGGAAGAAACCGTGAATAATTATATCACTCGCTTAAAGAGTTTGGCGAAGGTGTGCGGTTTCACTCCAGAACCGAACGAATTCGTCAGAGACAAGATCCTTCTTCACATAAAGGACGCGGAACTAAAAGCCAAATTATATGGTGAAAGCAACTTGACGTTGGATCGTCTCATCCAAATTATTGGGACGTACCACCACAAAGAGGCCCTAATTTTAGGATCTACTTGTACGTCTGATATAAATAGATTAAGCGACAGACAAAAACTTAAACCAAGCCACAACGTGTCATCTGCATGTTATAAGTGTGGGGGGAATGGACATTTTGCAAGAGATTGTGTTGGAAGCAAGCATCACAAGTGTGGAATCTGTGGGAAAAAGGGACATTTTGAAGTCTGTTGTTTCTACAAAAACAAACAAACAAAAACGCAGAATGGAAACGAACATGACAGAGCCCCAAAATACAGTCGTGGTGGACGAAAGCATTATCATAACAAAGGAATTCAACAGAGTGTAGGGGAAAGGGAAGATAACAAAACTGGTGGCGCTAATGGGTTTAATTTATTCAAAATATCAATGAGTGAAAATGTAATAAACCTCAAAGTCAGAAACACCACCATCCCTTTAGTGATAGACTCAGGAGCACAGCATAATACATTATCTGTAGAGGACTTCAAGAAAATAGAAAAAGAAGGACCCAAAATTAAGCTCCAGCCAGATTCTACTAAACTATACCCCTATGCTAGTGAAAAACCACTTCCCCTTCTAGGAAAGTGCATATTGAAGGTTGAAGTTCCTAGCACAAATCGCTACATAACAGTTCCATTTTTTGTCATACCACAGGCCCAAGCGTCACTTTTAAGTGGTAGAACTAGTAAAAGACTAGGACTTTTAAGTGTGGGCGTTAACGCCAACATCTTGAACTGCTCGGAACTGGATATATGGACAAGAATACTAAAAGAATTTCCAAAGGTTTTCAGTGGATTGGGAAAACTGAAAAACTACCAATTAAAATTCAAAATAAATCCAGAAATTATACCTGTCACTCAGCCAGTACGTCGGATACTATTCAAGCGGCGGCAATGTGTCCTAAACAAATTGCAAGAACTGGTTGATCTGGATGTAATTGAGAGGGTCAGGGAACCTTCTCAATGGGTGAATCCTTTAGTGACAGTGGAAAAAAGGCCCGAGGACAATGGAAAAAGCGATGTGAGGATATGTATCGACATGCGTAGAGCAAACGAAGCTCTCGTTCGAGAACGTCATCCAGTGCCCACGATTGAGGAAACTATACAAGAAATGGCTGGAGGCAAATATTTCTCAAAAGTAGATTTGAATATGGCCTACCATCAAATAGAGTTGCATCCAGACTCCAGGGAAATCACAACATTTGCTGCACCTGATGGGCTATACCGGTATAAAAGACTTATGTTTGGGGTAAACATGGCCTCAGAAAAATTTCAGCAAATCATAAGTCAGGTTATAGCTGGCTGCCCAGGAGCATACAACATGTCAGATGACATCATAGTAGTCGGGAAAACAGAAAGTGAGCACGACACTAGACTCGCCAAAGTTTTCCAACACCTAGCCGAACAAGGACTGACCGTCAATGAAAAGAAGTGCCAGATTAAAATGACATCTATAAGATACATGGGCCACATTCTGACACAAGACGGCTTGAAGGTCTCGGACGAAAAGGTGAAGGCTGTAGTTGATGCTCCTCCACCAAAAGATGCATCACAGATGAGGAGTTTCTTGGGACTGGCATAATTCTGTGCTAAGTTTGTGCCCCATTTTGCTAGTGTAACTGCACCACTTTGGGATCTTACAAGACTAGATTCTGATTGGAAATGGGAAGAAGATTAACAATATTCCTTTAACAAACTAAAGAAAGGGTTAATTGAAGCGCCAGTCATGGCATACTACAGTGTTGAGTTTCCAACTAGAATCACAACTGATGCTTCTCCCGTTGGCGTGGGTGCAATCATTGAACAGCAGCTAAACGGATACTGGAAACCAGTATACTATGCCAGTAGGAAGCTCACACCAACAGAGTCCCGATATTCTCAATTTGAAAGAGAAGCACTGGGAGTATTCTGGGCATGCAAAAAGTTCAGTCTGTACCTCATTGGATGTGACTTTCAGATCCTGACTGATCACAAAGCGCTGGTAAAGGTATTATCACCTTCCTCGAAGCCCCCTTCAGCAAGAGTGGAGAGATGGCTGTTGTTTCTACAACAGTTCACCTACAAAGTCATCCACATTCCTGGCCGAACCAATAAGGCGGACCTGCTGAGTCGACAGCCCGTTGAAAACCCAAACAAAACTGAGGAAAAGGAAACAATGGACTACATCTACAGTATCATTAAAGATACTGTACCTCAGGCACTGACTCCCTGTGGCGTGGAAAAAGCTTCAAAGGATGATGCTACGATCTCCAAACTTCGGCAAGCTATATCCGAAAATGACTGGACCCATTTCAAAGGTACTGCATTTCATGCAATCAAAGATGAACTCTGGATAGCAGGACAGATGGTCATCCGAGGGCGCAGGATCATAATCCCTGAGGCACTTCAGGGGCGGGTAGTTGTACTGGCTCATGAAGGACACCAAGGGATTGTGCGAACCAAAAATCGCCTACGGTCCAAAGTTTGGTGGCCAGAGATGGATAGAATGGCAGAAAAGCGAGTAAAAGCGTGTTACCCATGTCAAGTGGTTGGCAAAAATGCCCCTCCAGAAGAACTAGAGAGTACACCGCTGCCTGACCAACCCTGGACCTATGTAGCTGTTGACCTACTGAGTGTCTCCGAAGGGAACTACCTGCTGGCTGTTGTCGATTACTACTCAAGATGGCCAGAAGTTGCGCATATGAAAATAGCAAATGCCAAAAATGTAACGGGTGCACTAGAAATGATGTTCAATCATCATGGATATCCCAACTATCTGAGGAGTGACAACGGACAGCCATTCTCATCAAGAGAATTCAATGAGTATATGAATACTCACGGCATCACCCAGGTGAGAGGGATCCCGTATTGGCCACAGTCTAACGGCGAAGTGGAACGGTTCAACAGAACAATCCTAAAGGCAATTAAGATCGCCAAAGTCGAAGGGAAAGACTGGAGGACTGAACTAAGGAATTTTCTGTTCCAATACCGAACCACCCCTCACACAGTAACCGGAGTATCCCCAGCGAAGTTACTAATGAACCGCGAACTCCGAGGTAAGCTGCCAAGTATTGTAGGAGCGTCCACTGATTTTAGTGACGTACATGATAAGGATGCTCTACACAAACTAAAACGCAACATAGCTGCTGACCAGAGAAGAGGAGCCAGAGACCAACAGATCCAGAGAGGGGACACAGTATTGTGTAAAAATTTACACAGAACAAACAAGCTGGACGCTCGGTTCGAGTCTCAGCCCTATCAAGTTGTGGAAAAGAAGGGAAATGCTGTTCTAATACAACAACCCCAAGGCCAAGTGAGAATGAGAAACGCTGCCCATGTAAAAAAGGTACCCGGCGACATGCAGTATAGTCCTGACTACACCGACGTCCCTAAAGCAGTTTACTCTCCCCCTGATACAACCCACTGGCCCCCTACTTCTACAACAGATATCGAAGACACACATTTCAACCCAATCGATGCACTTCCCATCTCCAGTCCAGACCCTAAGGAAACTGCTCAAGAACCCCTAACACCGGCCCTAACTGCCCCTAGTGGTTCAATCCGAACACCTAGAGTAAGATCCACCCCAGTGTGGCAAGAAGACTTTATAGTGACATAAATTTATAAAAAAAAAGAGGGAAGATGTAGTGTCGAAGATCACGTACCAACGTGATCGGTACGAGAGCAGGAAGCAGCAGCAGCAGCGACATAGCTAGGAACATAGATAGAGAGATTACGACCGTTGATACACACATGTTGTTATAACTCTTGTTAAATTAAGATATGTTTACAACCACCACAATTGACTGTTGTTTATTACCAAACACCACAACATCCCATGCCACATAGACGCACCGAGAAGAACGCCAAAAGCCATGCGTGAAAAGATCAAGGCTGAACTAGACAAGATGGAGTCACAGAATGTCATTCGTCGTATTGAGGAGCCAACAGACTGGGTAAGCTCCCTTACATATGTAACCAAACGCGACAACACAATAAGGGTCTGCTTAGACCCAAGGGCACTAAACAAAGCCCTAATGCGGCCATATCATCAAATTCCAACAGTTGAGGAACTCAATCACCGGTTTGCAGGTGCAAAATACTTCTCAAAACTAGATGCTAAGGCAGGATACTGGTCTATAAAGCTTGACTAGGAAAGCCAGATCCTGACCACTTTTCAAACACTATTTGGAAGGTACTGCTTCCAAAGACTTCCATTTGGTTTAAACGTGAGCCAAGACATCTACAAGCTTGAGATGGACAGCATACTTGAGAAGTGCACAGGAGCATGCGGTATAGCGGATGATATTGTTGTATATGGCTCAACAGAACGCGAACATGACAACAACCTAAGACACCTCATGGAAGTCGCCACACAAGAGGGCCTCACAATGAATTCCAAGAAATGCGAGATAAAACGCCAGGAAATCTCCTTCTTCGGAAATATATACACCCATACTGGGATGAAACCTGCCCCAGCAAAGGTACGAGACCTACGGGAAATGCCAGAACCACGCAATGAAACAGAACTGCAACAGTTCTTAGGTGTAATGACATACCTATCCCGTTTTATTAAGGATTTCAGCTCAAAAACCACTGTTTTACGTGACTTACTTCACAAAGAGTCAGAATTCCAATGGGAGCCACACCACCAGACGGTTTTCAAAAACCTGAAGAGTGAAGTATCTGAAACATCCCTACTTCACTACTTTGACCCCAAGCCCCCAATCTACATGCACTGTGACGCAAGTCTTCATGGAATAGGCGCAGCGCTTCTACAACCAGACGCAGCTGGCAATTTAATGCCTGTCTTATACGCAAGCAAGAGTCTGACACAAACAGAACAAAGATACGCATGTATCGAGCGGGAACTACTGGCAATCGTGTTTGGCACACATAGATTCCACACATATTTATACGGTCATGGTTTCCAAATTATCACTGACCATAAACCTCTTGTCATGATCATTGACAAATCCCTCACCTCAGCTCCAGCTCGCCTACAACGAATGCTTATCCAGCTACAGGGATATAATTTCAGATTATCCTACAACAAGGGGTCCGAAAACATATTGGCTGATGGGTTATCACGCCTGCCATCACCTGGTAATTCGGACCCTATCGATCTGGATGTTCGAGTTGACACCATTCGTTTCTCTGCTGACCGCATTGAAAAACTGAGAGACTGCACAACAGCCGACCCTCTGCTTAACCAGCTAAGAGATACCATTGTCACGGGATGGCCTGAGACAATCAAGCAACTGCCTACCGATATCTGAGAATTCTGGAGCCTAAGAGATCAGCTATCAATTGATGACGGCCTTATCCTTAAAGGACAACAAATTGTCATTCCTCAGACCCTCCAAGAAGATATCCTAAAGCAACTCCACACTGCTCACTTAGGACAGGAGAAAACCAAACTCCTAGCCAAAGACACTGTCTATTGGAAAAATATAAACAAAGACATCGAGCAATTCACAAGCTCATGTAGCATCTGTCAACAACATCAGCCATCACAAATGTCAGAGCCTCTTCTGCAGCACGACATTCCAACAAAGCCATGGGACGTAGTTGGAACAGACTTGTTCGAGCTCCATGGACATCAATGGCTGATCATAGCAGACTACTACTCCAAGTACCTTGTCATCAAACAGTTACCTGCCCAATCACCAAGCAGTGTTATCGTAAAAATAACGCAACAAACCTTCGCGGAGTTTGGCATACCGTCAAAAGTTGTTAGTGACAACGGGCCGCACTTCTCAAGCGCCCTTTACCACGAATTTGCCACAGAATGGGGTTTCAACCATCAGACCACCTCACCTCGAAGACCACAGGGAAACGGTTTCATAGAGCGCCAGATAAGGACCATCAAGACCATCCTCAAAAAGGCCAAGCAATCTGGGACAACACCCGAAATTTCATTGTTGCACTGGCGCTGCACACCTATCTCAAACGCCATATCCAGCCCCGCACAGCTACTCATGGGTAGACGAATCCAATCCCCAATTGCAACAAAAATAGAAAACAACCACCAATATCAGGATCAAATATATGATGCTTTAAAACAAAGGCAACATAAGCAAAAGAAATATTTTGACCAGCATGCACTCAATGAAGACCTACCACCTTTATATCCTGGCCAGAGGGTAAGAAAAGGAAAAACGAAGCCGCCATTCTTTCTCTACGTGGAAACTAACATTCAAACAAACGAAAACAAAAAACGTAATTACGTGTGTGAAACAAATTACGGCTCCATTTTTTCCCCTTCTACCCACGTGTTGAAAATATATATATAAAAGAAAAGAAAACTACAAAACAGACAACACACCTATTTAACAAAAAATGATTGGACCATTGTGAACATTCATTCTTAATGAACACTTGATCTTTCGTTGTCTTAACAAAGTTGTCAATAAAACATAATTATATTGTATTGATAGATTTTATCTTTTTTTGATATTGTCTTTCTTTCTTGTTTTATTTTTTGCGGGAAGGGACGCTGTTACAACCAAGACGTAAGATTGGGGTTGTTTTGATGGGAAAGGTGGTTGGCGTTATTATCCAGATTTATTATTAGTGATCAAGTTTGGGGAGTTTTTTTACACCCTAAATAAACAAAGACAGTTTACTTCTTTTAAGAAAAAATCTTTATGGTTAAACGCTATCTGATTACAACAATGCACCTAAAATTGTTAATCATTTTTCGTTCAATTTATATGCGTATTTGATCTCCGATTTTAAATATAAAATAAGTGTTTTCCCCTGTGTTTTTAAGGGTTTACGTACGAACTACTAAACATAGCGACAAGATATACACACTACTTATCGAATTCATGTATACAGTTAATATATACACTCTCTAACTAACAAAACATGCACCTTAAGATACTCGCACATTTACGAAACACGGTTATCTGTTTTGAGTATATCACAAGACAATAATAACGTCATCCAGTGTGCACGTAGACAAACGGACAAGCAAACAAATTCACACAAGATCCGCAGAGTTTTAGTAGCATACTAGACCTAGTAGACAATCCGTGATCGTTTGGGTCTCCGTTCAGTTCGATAAAACGTCATAAATAATCCCCCCCCTCTCTCTGGTTTCATGGATATTAACATTTGTGACGGCATTAACTGGGTCTGTTACCTCCAATCAATATCAAGTGATGACGTAATAATTTAGTGATGGCATGCACTGGGCATTTCTCCAACTTCTGTTTTTATAGATGATGTTACAAAAGGATGAAGTCACCGACTCGTTTCAATGACCTCAAATGTTAACATCTGCAGAAACAAATTAAATTTTATGTTTAATTTGTAGCGAACGATAAGAAAACACGCACAAGTTTAATTCTGCCGTGCCTTGCTCTTAACGCTCTCTCTCTCTCTCTCTCTCTCTCTCTCTCTCTCTCTCTCTCTCTCTATCTATCTATCTATCTATCTATCTCTCTGACACGGACGTTCGAAACGAAAAGACTTCCACGCGGCCTCCTGCTATTTCGCTGGGTTCTTTTAACCTGACGAGATGTGAGATTCAAAACTAGAGACATGCGTAGCTATACTTATTCTATAGACACCCTGTAACAGTCACCAATAGGGATACTTTTGAATGCGTAATCACTGTCCCTGTGAGCTGGCTTGTCCAATCAAATCACAGGGTGCAGTAATATCGTTAGTTCCCTAAGGGACTACTTATGTCCCCTTAGGGTTCGAGGAAAAAGATGAGACGACCTCAGGGCACCAGCTGGGACACATCGCAGAAACCACCAGCGAGGAACGAGGAAACGCTCTCTCTCCTGCCGTCGCCTCACTCGAATACTACTACCATCTTCACCTGAAGAAACCCCACGGGCAGCCCTAAGAACTATTATATTCTTCCTCTTCCTCAGACGGACACCGTCCAACACTCTTCTACCTGTACCAAACGGCATAGGTTGTCACACTGTGTTTGCTCGTATTGAGTGGTTTATTAGTAGAGACAAATGAGAGACGCGTTTAAAAATATACATGGAAGACTTTATTGAAGTGCGCATGCGCGGTTGTTACAAAACTAGAGTTGGTCACAAAACGAAACGATAACATCGTTACATCCCCCCTTTACCAATATGAAGATTATGATATTGAGCATATTCAATATATAATAAAAAGGTAAGGGCTAATTCAGGGTAGACTGCCTGAATAGCTACAGCGAAGCAGGGGATTATTCTGCCCCATGAATTGCTTGCTATAATTCTCTAGAAAATGTTCACAAGTTCATTTTTGATGGTGGTCGTACCATCCTGCCACTGCGAGTGTATTGTTGGGAGTCTCTTTGTGAAGACTGAGTTGTACATACAGGTGGTTCTGCAAATGTTACATGCTTTGGCGTTTGTGGTGGGGTTGGCCTTATTGGAGCACTCGTAATATGCTGCCGGTTTCTCCGTAGCACATATTCGTTTGCAGTTTTTGAGGAGATATGATCGGGGACCGTCTGCTTGAGATACTACGGTTGCTAGGTCCCAGTTTCCGTGTGTAGGGTTTTGTGCTCTTACCCTCTGGCCAGGATATAAAGGTGGTAGGTCTTCATTGAGTGCATGCTGGTCAAAATATTTCTTTTGCTTATGTTGCTTTTGTTTAAAAGCATCATATATTTGATCCTGATCTTGGTGGTTGTTTTCTATTTTTGTTGCAATTGGGGATTGGATTCGTCTACCCATGAGTAGCTGTGCGGGGCTGGATATGGCGTTTGAGATAGGTGTGCAGCGCCAGTGCAACAATGCAATTTCGGGTGTTGTCCCAGATTGCTTGGCCTTTTTGAGGATGGTCTTGATGGTCCTTATCTGGCGCTCTATGAAACCGTTTCCCTGTGGTCTTCGAGGTGAGGTGGTCTGATGGTTGAAACCCCATTCTGTGGCAAATTCGTGGTAAAGGGCGCTTGAGAAGTGCGGCCCGTTGTCACTAACAACTTTTGACGGTATGCCAAACTCCGCGAAGGTTTGTTGCGTTATTTTTACGATAACACTGCTTGGTGATTGGGCAGGTAACTGTTTGATGACAAGGTACTTGGAGTAGTAGTCTGCTATGATCAGCCATTGATGTCCATGGAGCTCGAACAAGTCTGTTCCAACTACGTCCCATGGCTTTGTTGGAATGTCGTGCTGCAGAAGAGGCTCTGACATTTGTGATGGCTGATGTTGTTGACAGATGCTACATGAGCTTGTGAATTGCTCGGTGTCTCTGTTTATATTTTTCCAATAGACAGTGTCTTTGGCTAGGAGTTTGGTTTTCTCCTGTCCTAAGTGAGCAGTGTGGAGTTGCTTTAGGATATCTTCTTGGAGGGTCTGAGGAATGACAATTTTTTGTCCTTTAAGGATAAGGCCGTCATCAATTGATAGCTGATCTCTTAGGCTCCAGAATTCTCAGATATCGGTAGGCAGTTGCTTGATTGTCTTAGGCCATCCCGTGACAATGGTATATCTTAGCTGGTTAAGCAGAGGGTCGGCTGTTGTGCAGTCTCTCAGTTTTTCAATGCGGTCAGCAGAGAAACGAATGGTGTCAACTCGAACATCCAGATCGATAGGGTCCGAATTACCAGGTAATGGCAGGCGTGATAACCCATCAGCCAATATGTTTTCGCATCCCTTGTTGTAGGATAATCTGAAATTATATCCCTGTAGCTGGATAAGCATACGTTGTAGGCGAGCTGGAGCTGAAGTGAGAGGTTTGTCAATGATCATGACAAGAGGTTTATGGTCAGTTATAATTTGGAAACCATGACCGTATAAATATGTGTGGAATCTATGTGTGCCAAACACGATTGCCAGTAGTTCCCGCTCGATACATGCGTATCTTTGTTCTGTTTGTGTCAGACTCTTGCTTGCGTATAAGACAGGCATTAAATTGCCAGCTGCGTCTGGTTGTAGAAGCGCTGCGCCTATTCCATGAAGACTTGCGTCACAGTGCATGTAGATTGGGGGCTTGGGGTCAAAGTAGTGAAGTAGGGATGTTTCAGATACTTCGCTCTTCAGGTTTTTGAAAACCGTCTGGTGGTGTGGCTCCCATTGGAATTCTGACTCTTTGTGAAGTAAGTCACGTAAAACAGTGGTTTATGAGCTGAAATCCTTAATAAAACGGGATAGGTATGTCATTACACCTAAGAACTGTTGCAGTTCTGTTTCATTGCGTGGTTCTGGCATTTCCTGCAGGTCTCGTACCTTTGCTGGGTCAGGTTTCATCCCAGTATGGGTGTATATATTTCCGAAGAAGGAGATTTCCTGGCGTTTTATCTCGCATTTCTTGGAATTCATTGTGAGGCTCTCTTGTGTGGCGACTTCCATGGGGTGTCTTAGGTTGTTGTCATGTTCGCGTTCTGTTGAGCATTATACAACAATATCATCCGCTATACCGCATGCTCCTGTGCACTTCTCAAGTATTCTGTCCATCTCAAGCTTGTAGATGTCTTGGCTCACGTTTAAACCAAATGGAAGTCTTTGGAAGCAGTACCTTCCAAATGGTGTTTGAAAAGTGGTCAGGATCTTGCTTTCCTGGTCAAGCTTTATAGACCAGTATCCTGCCTTAGCATCTAGTTTTGAGAAGTATTTTGCACCATCAAACCGGTGATTGAGTTCCTCAACTGTTGGAATTTGATGATATGGCCGCATTAGGGCTTTGTTTAGTGCCCTTGGGTCTAAGCAGACCCTTATTGTGTTGTCGCGTTTGGTTACATATGTAAGGGAGCTTACCCAGTCTGTTGGCTCCTCAATACAACGAATGACATTCTGTGACTCCATCTTGTCTAGTTCAGCCTTGATCTTTTCACGCATGGCTTTTGGCGTTCTTCTCGGTGCGTCTATGTGGCATGGGATGTTAGGGTTGACAGTGAGCTTGTATGTTTTCTTGAACTCACTAATGCGATCGAATCTGTCGGGGTGTACACGCATCAGATCATCTATGCTGTTGATAGGTTGTTACTGAACGGATATGGCACAGTTCATTGTCACAACGGTTAATGCTACAGATGTTGGCAGGCCCAGTATAGCTGGTCCTGGAGTGTTGACCACATAAAATTGAGTGTTGAGCCATGAGGAGTCCTTGTATTTGCACCTGATGTTTGTGGTGCCATGGCATTTTATTTCAGTGTTGTTGTATGCTGTCAGTACGCATTCTGTTGGGTTTAGTGTTTCAGGTATTGGGTTTCCGTCTTCCTTTATGGCGAATATGCGTAAAGGTAGTGTGTTTGCTTGTGCACCTGTGTCTACCTTCAGTTTGAGGCTGTGCGTACCTGTGTGGTCTGTCAATATAACGTTGATATTGACAAATGCTTCATTTTGTGTTGTTTTTTGTTCATGCAGTGGATGTTCACTGTTAATAGTGCTGAATGTGAGGTGCTCCATCGCCGCATGTAGGTTTGTTGTGGCTCGGTCGTCATGTTCAGCAACGCTGTCGACTTTTCGGCCTGTTTCATGTTGTGTGTGCCTTGACTGCCTACGGCTTTTGTGCCAGGATTTTCCTTGTTTCCTGGGTCTGAAGCACAATTTGGCCCATTTTTCCGCAGGAACTGCATATGTCGTTCTTGGCAGGGCAATGCTCCTTGCCAAAACGATGGTCCCGTCCACAATTTTTACATAAGTTGCTGGTATTTCTGTTGCCTTCCTGGCGTTCGCGACCACCGCGATTTATGGTGTCTATCTGCGACAGGCCATGTAGTTGGTGTATTTTGTTTATATACACGGCTGAAGCCTCATATGTGCGTGCTAATTTCACAGCCTCTTATATTGTGTAGCCCTTCGGTTTGTTTAACAGGTCTTTTTGTAAGTCCGGCATGGGCGTGTTGGCTATCAGTATTTCTACTAAACGTTCGTTCATTTCATGGGCTGTGAAGTCGCATTTCTTCGCCTGTAAGCGACACCTGTTTAGAAATATGTCGGTCGTCTTGGTAGGCTTTTGTTCGTATCTACCGAGTTCGAGCCTACATATACGGTGGTTGGTTGCTTGTTCCAGCTGCTCCATAAATGCGTTGAAAATTTTGTCGGCGTCTCTCCGGTCTTCGCTTGACATAGACCAACTGTTGTATCTACGAATTCCTTCCTCGCCAGTTGCGAGTAGAACGATAGGCACTTTCTCTTCTTCTTTAGTTCCCTTCGCTGTGAAATAAAGTTCCAAACGTTGTTGGAATATCTTGAATGACTCTGCAATGTTAGGCGAAGAGTCCCAGTCAAGAATGGAAACTGGTATAGATATATTAGCCATAGTAGTAGTAGTGTTGTTATGTGTGTGCGAGAGTTCTGTTCCGAGCTTCGACGAGCGTGTGTGTGTGAAGTTTTACGAAGTTTTGGTTCGAAAAGAAAAAATATAATGTCTTACTTTTATCGTTGTTTTCTCTTATTTTTCTTTATATCCCACCGCTGCCACCATGTTACACTGTGTTTGCTCGTATTGAGTGGTTTATTAGTAGAGACAAACGAGAGACGCGTGTTGTTGGTTTTAAAAATATACATGGAAGACTTTATTCAAGTGCGCATGCGCGGTTGTTACAAAACTAGAGTTGGTCACAAAACGAAACGATAACATCGTTACATAGGTAACCTTGAGTTAATAAAACCCCTTTTTGTTATAGTTACAGAAATACTATTCGTTGTTCCGTTTCTTTACGAGAAACCCCTTAGGATAACCACTTTCATCTAATCATCACATTACAAATGGATACCCGATGCTAAAAGAAAAAACAACAGACCTTCTGATATACGAAACGTAAGGAAAAAACGAAGCGGAATATAAAAAAAAAAAATAAAAAATAACCGTCAAAGTTATTTCTGCGACGAAAAGTTTTTAAAACTCAACCCCACGGCGACAAGAAGAAAACAAAAAAAACTCCGTCGTTTAAAAAAAACAACAAAAAAAAAACAGTCACAAAGTGAGCAAGAAACGAAACTCCGCGTTTTTGTAAACAGAAAAGAAAAAAAAATTTCAACCTTGAGAGATTCGGAAACTTTTAATATTCTCTTTAGAAGGACAGTTATTTTTAACACCAAAAATAATAAGAAAAAAAACTACCGAAATCCCTTTTTTTCTCTCTCTCTCTTTCTCTCTATCACAGTAAAGCCCCCACGTAGCCAGGGGGGTGCCAGGGGGGGGGGGGCCTGCAATTACATTTGCACCCCCTGAAATTTGTGATCCAAAAAATATTATAAATATAAATACTCTTATATTTCCTAGTCAACTATACTTCTTCATTATGAACCAGTATTTACTTTTGTGTAATATATTTTACAGCAGGGCCGGATTAAGGGGCCACGGGGCTGGGGCCCTGGGCAACCAACCAAGAGAGGACCTCCCACCAATTTTTAACATAATTTCCGATTTCAAAAACGCTTCTTTGGATTTTATTTTGTTTAAAACTTAATTTTCCATTCCTGGTACTAATGATACCATACTAAATATTTACGGATTTTAAACTACCAGTTAAAATAAATCTATTGACCATAATAACATCTAAATATGATTTAAATTTATGTTACTGTGATGTTTTATTTTACTTGTTAGTCATAAGTAACGAACGATAACGCGAGGTATAGATTTACCATGTTTATTGTTTCAGCCATATTGGAGAACTACACCGATATTAATACAAGGGGGAGAGAACTCTTATTAATTGAAGAGTTCATCATGTCACATTCCTCTTCTCAGATAGATGTTTTCGATTTGTATTGATTTATTTATTTTGTCTTTTATTTATACATTATGTAGTCCTTGTACTTGAGGGGGGTTCGCCGTGTTCTTGTGGGTCGTTGGTTTGCCTCCACTGGTTGTCTTTGGTTGGCTGATGGAATTTCTCTGTCGTCGATATTAGATAGAGTGTCGATTTCTGATGAGTTTGTGTGTTGTTGGGGGAGTGATGTTATATTGTCCCAACTGGTATTTTGGGCGGATGCGTTGATAGCTGTTTGTCTCTGAGGGTTGTACAACTCTTGTAAGTGTCGTCTGTTGTGCCTCAGTAGCCTTCCATCTCCTTGCATCTTGACAATGTAGCTGCGTGGTTCTGTGCATCTGTCGACCACTGTCGCCGGTTGCCAGGTGTCATCCTCCTGTAGGACTGACACTTTTCCACCAATAGTTAATTCTGGGAGATCTCTTGCGCTCTTGTTATAATATTGTTGTTGTTTTTTGCTTTTGCTGCACAATCTTTGTCTGATCTCCTCATCCTTTGGGGTATATGAATTTAGCAAGGTTGGTATCCTTGTTCTTATTTTCCTATTGTATAGGATTTCTACCGGGGATGGTAACTGGCTGTCAAGTGGGGTTGATCGGAGGCATAGAAGGGCCATTTGACAATCCATTCTAGATTGTTTGGCTTTTGTGAATGTTCTTTTTACAGTTTGGACCATTCGTTCTATGAACCCGTTTGATTGTGGGTACCTGGGGCTTGATGTGATGTGAGTGAATTCCCACTCTGTGGCAAAATTGTGGAATTCGTTGGAGACAAAATATCTTGCATTGTCTGTGTATAGCCTTTCAGGTATGCCATGAACAGCGAATATTGCTTTGAAGTATTCTATGCAATTTAAGCTTGTTGTGCTTTTCAGCGTCTTGACAAAGGGCATTTTGCTATATTGATCAGCAATCAGTAGGAATTGTTGATTGTTAAAATCAAAAATATCTGCAGCAACATACTGAAACGGTCGTGTTGCATGTTCTTTGATAATCATAGTTTCCTTTTGATTTTTCCTTTGATATTCTCTGCAGATCTCGCATGTCCTTACTAGCTCCTCTATGTCCTTGGACATTCCTCTCCAGAATACACTATTTTGTGCCTTGAGTTGACATTTTTCGATGCCTTGGTGAGCATCGTGGATCCTCATTAATACCATCTGTTGCATACTTTTGGGTATGACTATGGATTGCCCCTTTGTGATCATACCATCTTGTACGGATAGGCATTCTTTCAGTGACCAATAATTTCTAATTATCTTAGGAGTATTTTTTACGTCATCTGGCCATCCATTTAGTATCATCTCTTTAAGTGTTCTGAGTTCGTCATCTGCTTCAGTTGCATTTTGTAGTTCGGTCTGTTTCTGAGCTGTAATGTCAACAGTGTGTATGTTTACATCAAGCTCGATTTCCTTACCTAATGTTGGTTGATTTCTTGACAAGTAGTCTGGGATACACATTTCTTTTCCTGGTTTATATTTTATCTGTGCATCGTACGGTTGCAATCTTAATAACATTCTTTGCAGTCGTGGGGGTGCCTGCGCTATATTCTTATTCTGAATGTTTTCTAGTGGCTTGTGGTCTGTTTCCACTATTATTTCTTTTCCATATATGTATGTGTGGAATCTCTCACATCCGAATACTACTGCTAGTAGTTCACGTTCTATATTTGCATAACGTGATTCCGTTTCAGTCAGACTCTTGCTCGCGAAGGCAACAACTTTGTTGTTGTTAATGAGTGTTGCACCCAGTCCTATCATGCTTGAATCTACTTGGATAGTTGTGTCTGCATTGGGATCAAAATATGCTAGACAGAGTTTTTCGTGGATGTGATCTTTTATCGTTCGGAACGTCTTGTCGTGCGTCTCGTTCCACTGATACTCTGCATCCTTTTTAAGTAGTGACCTCAGTGGCGCTGTTTTGGTGCTGAGATCTGGTATAAATGGGCTTAGGTATTGTATCATACCTAAGAATTGTTGGAGTTCTTCCTTGTTGGTTGGTGCTGGTTTCGATTTTATTTTATCGCATTTGTCGGGGTCTGGGTGAGATCCGTTCTCGTCCCAGATGAGACCATAAAATTTTATTTGTTTTTGCCTGATGGTGCATTTCTCTTTGTTGAAGACTAGACCATATTTTCGGGCAGTGTCCATTGTCTCTAACAGGTTTTGATCATGCTCCTGTATTGTTCTGCCATACACGCATATATCATCTGATATACCTATGGCTCCTTTGCATGGTTCCAATATTTGGTCCATTTTTTGTTGGAAAATGTCTTGCGACATCTTTAGGCCAAACGGACATCTCAAATATCTGTATCTCCCGAACGGAGTGTTGAAACAGGTGAGTAAGCTTGATTCCTCTTCAAGTTGTATTGCCCAGTAGCCATGTTTTGCATCCAGTTTCGAAAAGTGTTTGGCACCCGTCAATTTGTGTGAAATTTCTTCTAGTGTTGGCGTTTTATGGTGTGTCCTTATTATGTATTTATTTAACGGTTTGGGGTCTAGACAAATCCGTAGGTTTCCATTTTTCTTTCTGCTGCATGCGATGGCGTTGACCCATTCTGTGGGCTCTGTAACCTTTTTTATTACACCCAGGTGTTCCATTTTGTGTAAACTTTGTTTTAGTTCGTCTCTGAGGTGCACTGGGAATTTTCTTGGCGGTTGTACTACCGGTATTGCATCTTCGGTAAGATGTATTTTTTGAACGCCTTGGAATTTCCCTATCCCTTGGAATCTGTCAGGGTATTCCTCAGCGAGGTTTTCCATATTTTCAATTTGTTTTGGTGAGTGCCCTTTTGTTATGCTGCAGTTGACGGTTACTAAACCTAGTCGGATGCTTGGTCTTAGGCCCAGTATGGTTACATCGCTATCACACACGAAAAATTTTGCTCTGATAGTTGCAGAGTTTTTGTGTTTGATCTTTAAAATTATTGCTCCATAATGGTTTATCTTCGTACCATTCGCAGCCCACAAGGTAGTTAACTCTTGTTTTTTATGTCCATGAGTTAGTTCCCTTTGACCATTCGTTTGTTTATTTATTTTTCTGTCGCCATTTTGTGGATACATTTTTTTATAGATTCTAACAGGTAGAATATTTCCGTTTGCCCCTGTGTCGACCTTCATTTTTATTTTATGTTCGTTATTTTCTGTATCCTCACAGTCTATGTTCGCGAAAATTTCTTCACGGTCGTCGTTCTCTTCATTTATTGCGTATAGGTATAAATCGTCGTCTTGGTCTGTTTCGTTGTCTTCCTTTGACGTTGTATTTATTCTTTTTTTTTGGAAACTCTGCTTTTTGTATCCGTTTGGGGGGTTTTGTTTTTTAGCTTTATATGAGCTATTTTCTTGCCTTATTTTGTTTTTGCAAGAAGTATCTCTCGAGTCTCTCCGGCCTTGCATATTTGTTAGGCAGTATTCCTCGAAGTGGTGTAAACCGTTGCACCTTCTGCACGTTTTGTTGAAGGCGTAGCAGTCTTCTTTTCTTTTCCTGTGGTGTTTACCACATCTCGTGCAGGGTTTGTTTTTCACGGATACTTCGTGATACACCCCATTTCTCCCTTCGTTAGCGTCCTTGTATCGAGAGTTATCTTTTGTTGTGATTTCATATGCTCTAACGCTTTCTATGGCTGATTTGAGGGTTAGGTCTGGTTTTGCAATTAGGTTTCTTCTTTCCTCAGCGCTCCTGAGCCCTTTAATAATTTGTTCTAAGATGCGTTCGTCTTTATTATTTCCGAAGTCACATCTGTCGGCTTTAGTTTTGAGCTTGACTAGGTAGTCGTCCACTGTGTCTTCATTTTGTCGCATTGACGTGAATTCCAAACGTTCGACCCATTTGTTTGGTTTTTGAATCATGTGGGATTCGAATATTAAAAATATATTCTCGGAGTTTTCTTTCTGCTCATTTGTAAGCTGAGCATTTTTTTAAAGTTCACGACCTTTTGGTCCGGTGCTGAGCAAAATGTAGTTGTATTTCAACTTTTCTTCAACATTGTTGATTATGAAATACGAGGACATAAAATCCACCCATTCGCTGTATGCCTCGTGCTTGTTCTCGTTCGACCAGTCTAGAACGGGTAATGTTATATTTGAAGACGCCATTTTTTTTTTTTTTTTTTCGCGCTTCCTTTGTTTTTTCTCGTTTTAGAAAGAAGGAAATTCTTTTTTTTTTTCAATTTACTCACTGTGTGAGGTTATCTTGATTCTTTTCTGTGACTTCTCGTCCGTCTGGTTTCTTTTACCGCTGCCACCATGTGATGTTTTATTTTACTTGTTAGTCATAAGTAACGAACGATAACGCGAGGTATAGATTTACCATGTTTATTGTTTCAGCCATATTGGAGAACTACACCGATATTAATACAAGGGGGAGAGAACTCTTATTAATTGAAGAGTTCATCATGTCACAGTTACCTTGTAAAAAGAAAAAAAATTAAAATGTACGTTTTCTCAAACTCAAACATAACTTCGCTAGTTTCAGATCAAGTGATGAGGGAAACAAAGCCTCGATGCTTTTCACCTGTTTCCTGCTTGGTGAAAGAGATTGTCAGTGTATCTGTCTTTTTTTGTCAACTTACCAAATATATACTTTTAAATATTGTTAATTCACACTATTTAATATCATAAATTATCAATTTCATAATTATAATTCAAATGATGGAATAATAACACAAAATGAATTCACGTTGTTGTTCTGCCAGCTTCTTTTAAAGATATTTTTTTTAATTTATAAAAGAAAGTGTTGTCTTCATTCAAAAGATAGAAATGAATACTAGCAACCTAAATTATTTTCAAATGAAAGTGGGAATTAGTTTTAAAAATTATTTTTGTATTTTATCACGAATCTCAAATACGTTTTTTTCTTTTTGTTGTCAGTTGTAACTATTAATTAAAAAAATTGTGAATGTTATATTCAACATTTTTGAAATTAACATAGAAAAAAATCCCAGATTTCACCCGAGATGAAGTTGAAAGAAAAACAGCATTGATAGGGTATAAACCCCACGTACAAATAGAAGATTATAATAGAATTCTGTAGAGCTAGCAAGTAGCTACCTTATTTTACGAACTTTATGTTATTATTACTGTTTACTATGCTTTATGTGCTTTACTATGCTGATGTTGTTATTTACATGTACCTACCGAAATACACAACAATATATTTAGATTATATAAAAGAAATTGAAATTTTGTATCTACTTATTTATATTAATATATCAGTACACACACACTGAACCAAAACGTCACCCATATTAGAATATCAATATTAGTTCCCCCCCCCTTAAAAATGCTTTGCCCCCCCTAAAAATGCCTTGCCCCCCCCTAAAAATGTATTGCCCCCCCTAAGTTAGAAGTCTGGCTACGTGCCTGCAGTAAAGCCGTACTTCGCATCGAATAAACTTTTTCTGTCATAAAATATTTTTCTGTCTTTAACTGAACGAATTCTTGACAGAGAAATACTTCAGAATACCTTAAAATATAAAACTATTAACAAAAAACAACAACTTTTTTCCGAATTTAAAACAAGTTTCAAACAACTTTAGACTGTTAGACTTTTCGACGCCGCGACGTATACACCCTCAAAATGGCGCTGACCAATTCTTTTGACTTCAACCGAAGAAAGTGACTCAACAAACGAAGAAAGAAAGCATTCTTTTTGCCTTTAACAAAAATAAAAGACTCTTGTTTTTACGAATTATTTTTTTAAAAGGCCCCTTAAAAGAGTAAGTACATTAGTTTTTCCCCTTTTACACACAAATACATACACTCAAATATATCTATCCCCTCTGTCACAAAAAATAGATATATATACATACTTATTATTATTTTTTTAAACTTCTTGGCTTTCTACACTTACAAAAATTCCTCTTTCGTTTTTTCTCTCTGAAATGTGTGTCCATGACGATGTTTTCAATTTTTATTTAACTTAGATTTCTTGGTCTGGGGTCCCATTAAAAAAAATTAGTGTTTTACCTGCATTCGCCGGCGACGTTCGCGTCTGGTTTGCCCAAGTCGAGGCATATTACATGGCAGATAATGTCGTTGAGCAACGGCAATTGCTCATTTTATTTAGTGCATTCCCTGCGTCCTTAACACCAGTAGTCAAGGACTTAATAACAGATACTCCGCCTGGCGCTACATGTGACAGCATTAAGCGGGAGGTCCTACGACGCACATCGCTCTCAGCAGAAAAGCGTTTTCAAACGCTGGTCCACGACGAGCGTTTGGGCGATCGCAAGCCAAGTGAGCTGCTCCGCAGAATGAGAGAACTGGCGGAAGGAGAGGCATCCACTGATAGTACCCTCATAAAGCAGCTTTTCTTTTCTAGGCTGCCGCATGAGGTGAAGGCAATTCTGGCGCCTATGGTGGAGACGAGCTCTGTCGACGTAGTGGCTGCGCCGGCAGATAAAGTGATGGATTGTGTCATTCGACATAACCCCATTACCCACCGTCAGCCACAGGTTGAAGTCTCTTCTTTATCTGCTAACGCCGGAGACAGCAGTCGACAGGGCACATTGGCCATACTCCAGGCGATAGAGCGACTTGAGAGAAACATGCGAAAATTGAGCATGTCAAGACCTCAATCACCTAGACGTCGTAATCGTTCGTCGTCCCCACACCATCGCCACTCAAATAAGGCAGGAGTGTGTTACTTACCACAGTCGCTATGGCAACCAAGCACATAAGTGTAAACAACTTTGTTCGTTCCCTAACCAGGGAAACTAAATTCTGGGGACCCGAGCACGGCACGGTTTCCAGTAGGTTCTCATGATAACGGTGCATATTTCATTAGGGACTCAATATCCCAAGCACGTTGATTGGTTGATACTGGGGCCGCTTGCAGTAGTTCGCCACTGAAACTTCTAGCTTAAAAGCCACCAGTGTCGCCCATTTCACTGCAAGCCGTAAATAACTCCCCTATTCCCACGTACGGTCAAATTTCTCGTTCTTTGGACTTGGAATTGCGCAGAGACTTTACGTGGGTCTTCACAGACGCGGATTTACCCTACCCCATTCTGGGCGCGAACTTTCTGCACCACTTTAATCTATTCGTGGACATGCGCAGACGACGGCTGATAGATGCTAATACGAAACTTTCCGTACCGTGTTTTAAATCAAACACCCCATCTGTCAGCCCGGTATTCTTTATTGCCGCAACCGATGACCCATACCAGACCATACTCCACTCCTACCCTGAGTTAACGAACCTTAATTTTGTTGTGGGTAATCCAACTCACTCAACAAAACATTATATTGAGACCATGGGAGCTCCTGTGTTCTCACGCCCTCGTCGCTTACCTGCAGAGAAACTAAAAGCGGCGAAGACCGAATTTAACCATATGCTGCAACTGAGAATTATACGCTCCTCGTCCAGTCCTTTGCATATGGTCCCGAAGCACTCCGGAGATTGGCGTCCGACTGGAGATTATCGATAACTCAATGCCATGACGGTACCTGATCGTTACCCAATCCCACATATACAGGACTTTGCTTCGTCTCTGCACGGTTGTAAGACCTTCTCCAAACTGGACTTAGTAAAGGCTTACCATCAGATTCCACTGAATCCGTCCGATATACCCAAAACGGCGGTAACAACTCATTTTGGAGCGTTTGAATTCCTGACTATGCATTTCCGTTTGCGAAATGCGGCTAGTACCTTTCAACGTTTCATGGACGAAGTAGTGAGAGATCTTAACTTCGTCTATAATTACATAGACGACATACTTGTGGCAAGTGCCTCACCTGAGGAACATGTCACCCATCGACTACTGTTCGAACGGTTTCAGCAATACCAGGTGAGGATTAACTCTCGTAAATGTGTTTTCGGTGCTTCGTCACTAGTTTTCCTGGGCCACATTATCAGCCCCGAAGGCATATCTCCCTTGCCTAAAAAGGTTATAGCTATACAAGACCTTCAACCACCCACTTCACTTCGCCAACTAAGGCATTTCCTGGGTCTGTTAAATTATTACAGACGTTTTATCCCACACTGCGCAGATCTCTTGTCTCCTCTCTCCGACCTGTTACGTAACACGAAGAAAAACAAGCAGATTTCACTGAATGATGTTCAGCTGAAAACCTTTAATGAAGTGAAGCGACATCCTTGCTTGCACATCCTGTGTCCAATGCATAGTTTTCACTGGTCGTTGACGCATCGGGCACAGCTGTAGGTGCAGTGTTGCAACAGCAGCACCAAGGCCAACTGCAACCTCTCGAATACTTTTCGAGACAACTGAAACCGGCAGAACAACGTTACAGCACGTTTGACCGTGAACTACTGGCAATGTACCTCGCAGTGAAACACTTTCAGCATTCACTCGAGGGCCGTCAATTCGTGATTTACACTGATCACCGTCCACTTACATACGCACTGCGTGCTAAGCCGGACAAATATTCTCCTTGCGAAACTCGCCACTTAGGTTTTGTTTCGCAATTTACTAACGATATCCGACATATATCTGGTGAACAGAATGCGGCGGCAGATACCTTGTCCCGTCTTCCTAGCAATTCTCTGTCTTCACCTTCGGATATCGATCTACAACAGATGGCTTTAGACCAGCCATGTCTGGACACTCTGGATCTGTCGTCACCTGAGTTGGCAACTTGCAAATACCTGCCTGTGCCCACTTCGGACACGCAGATCATCTGTGACACTACGACAGATTCACCTCGCCCGCTTGTTCAATTGACTCATCGTAGGGTTGTTTTTGATACCCTTCACAACTTGGCACACCCCTAACTCAAAGCCACAGTGAAGCTGATTTCAGTTAGATTTTTCTGGCCAAATATGATGCGCGATATCACTGCCTGGACACGTTCCTGCGTATCCTACCAAAAGTCAAAGGTGCACAAGCATATCCGTGCACCCCTTGGAACATTCAGCACTCCAGACGCTCGATTAAGCCATGTTCATATTGATCTGGTTAGACCATAGACTGTCAGTCAGGGATTTACTTATCTCCTGACCTGCATAGATCGTGTTACATGGTGGCCTGAAGCCATTTACCTAAGTGACATTTCGGCTGAATCCATAGCGCGAGCCCTTATATCGGGCTGGATATCGCGCTATGGAGTCCCCTCAACTATTACCACCGACCGTGGTGGACAGTTCGAATCCCACCTATTCCAGGAACTTTCCAGGATTTTACGTACCTGTTCTACTTCTTGGCTGTCGCGCTGCGATCAAAGAGGACCTCGGATACTCTTCAGCCGAACTTGTCTATGGACTACCTCTATCATTGCCATGTCAGATGCTGACCCCGATAGATTTAACGGCAACAGATACAGCTCTATATATAAACAGACGTCGAGCTTACTTTAATGAGCTCCCACCGATGCACTCTAGGCAACAGACCATAAAATCTTCGGTCCCTAAAGACATTTCCTCGTGGACTAATTTTTTTGTGCGAAAAGACTCTGTGAAAGCCCCTCTTTCTCCTCCTTATTCTGGTCCTTATCGCGTGCTTTCACACACTGACAAAGAGCTTTTCTTTACACTGAAACACCTGAGCCCCATATTCCCCCTACTGTGTATCAGACAACTGCAAATACACAAAAGAAAATTATGTCACCACCACACGTAGTGGTCGACGAGTACATTGGCCCAAAAAACTGTCTTAAACTGTCTATATATAGAATGAGCCTTGTACTTTATTTTTCAAAACATACTTCTCACATTAAGGATCCACACTTCTCCAAAATTACATTTTTCAAAGAGAAGACAAACTCTTAAATAAAATATATATATATATATAGTTTTTCATTAATATACAAACATTTCCTGAAAATACTTCTTGCAGAAAAGACTTTTCCCTGCAAAGCAAAAAAAACAAAAAAACTTCTTAAACATTTGTTAAGTGACAAATTTTATATTTTAGTAATTTCCCAGCGCTACATTCCTTTTATTTCCTGTCGGCTTTCAGCCTAAGCAGGGGATTATGTAGCAGTCACCAAAAGGGACTACTTTTGAAGGCTTGTCCAATCAAATCACAGGCGCAGTAATATCGTTAGTTCCCTAAGGGACTACTTATGTCCCCTTAGGGTTCGAGGAAAAAGATGAGACAATCTCCGGGTATCAGCTTGGACACATCGCAGAGACCACCAGCGAGGAACGAGAAAACGCTCTCTCTCCTGCCGTCGCCTCACTCGAAGACTACTACCATTTTCACCTTAAGAAACACCACGGGCAGCCCTAAGAACTCTTATATTCTTCCTCTTCCTCAGACGGACGCCGTCGCGCTCTCTTCTACCTATACCAAACGGTATAGGTAACCTTGAGTTAATAAACCCCTTTTTGTTATAGTTACAGAAATACTATTCGTTGTTCCATTTCTTTATGAGAGGATAAAAGGATGACCCCTTTCATTCCTCACTTCTTTATCTTCTCCTTACAACTCCATATCGATTATTTATTTGCATATGTCACGTCTTAATAATTAACCCAAAATAACATACCATAATACCTTTTTTTTTCAATTCTTTATAGTACAACATCTTCTCTCGCACATCACACACTAAATAAATACAGTAGGCCCAGAAACACGCGCAAATAACGTAAATCCGTGAATAGATTTGTTGCCTCAAAGTTTTTAGCAGTTTCCTGTAGCATATTGTTTAAATATCAATGACATCTTAACTTTCTACTGATTGGTTCAAGCAAACTATTTCTTTTTTAGCTTGACTAATCAGTGGCCTTCTTTTAGGCGAATCTCGGATGGCTAGCATAATTATATAAACACTTGACCGCCATCAACCCTCTCTTTTTTTCTTTCTGTGGCACGAGACAACCCCTCTCTCTTTCCTTCTTTGGCACTGCCAAACACACGTCCCCCCTTTCTGGGGACGCAATAGACATTTTCCCAGGCCTTTGACCATGGGTTCCACTTCAACAAGACACCAAAATGGATACTGCCTCATACACGTGGACTTGCTATAACACACACATAATTGTTTACATATAATCTGACTTTCACACCGGTGTACGGACACACATACTTGCATACACACATGGACGCGTCCTGACACTGTAGCCGGTGTACAATCATTCAACAATATGAACAATTCTCTTTTTCCCACTGGGGAATTATAATCACGGGAAATTCCTAGCTTTTGCCTTCGTCAATACTTATGGACATAGTATACTATTTTTCTTTTTTGTCTAACGATGAAGACTGAATAATGTTGTTTTTAAATGTTAGAATGAGAGTTTGTCACTTCCATCCGACAAGTTCACAAAAGTTAGGTGTTTGTATAGTAACATGTGTTTTTGCATTGAAGCCACCAAATAAGCGTAAATAAGCCATTCTGCTTGCAAGTTGGTTGATTTCTTTAATAGTTCAGTTTCGTATGAAGTTAGCGAACATTTGGAATCCCAACGCTTTTGTATGAGCCGCATTTAATAAAAATCCTATGGAATGATTAGCGTTTCTTTTTGTCATATTGGCCTTCGTTGGACATAAATGATTATCATATTTGGAAGTTCTACTGAATTTATGAAGAAAATGTTAAATCAATGCTTATGATGAAAATATGAAAATTTGTGAAACAGCAAATTCTAATTATTAATCAGGCAACATCGTTTCCTCATAGTGTCCTATTCTTTAAATGCGTATGCCTTTAAAATGCCCGCCTCTCGCTCTACAGGACCAAGACAAATGAGGAACCATCACACCTTCACAAATGCGTGTCTGTTCTTTAATATCCTATTGAGTCACCATTTAGCAATGCCAAGAGGCACTCGAGGATAAGGATTAATTAGATTGTCAGTTGGATGATGAACAATACTATGAGAGGATTGAAAACGATGGAGTTAATATGCAAAGATTTGATTACTCAAGACGGCGGCTCAACAAGTATTTGTTGACATTGGACTTAAAGACGACCATGTTGTAGTCTGCAGGGAAGCAGTTCTGTGCATGTTTGTGTTTATCATATGAAAATGACATTCACTGGAAAATATAGGCGTTTTGCGATGTTAGACTTTGTAGCATTGTTAGAGAATTCACTAACATATATAAACGACAATGTGAAATTTTGGAATAGAATGTTGTCTGTGCATAAGCAATCAGAAGTAATAAATAGATGAATAAAGCGAAAGGTGAAGAATATTACTTGAGATAAAAATTCTCGATAACTACAGTAAATATGATTCTAATGTTATGCGGACTTGTTATTGTGTATGAATTAATATTTAAAGCTTTCGTTAAAACAAATCAAAGAACTTTCGTAAATTACTACAATTCTCAATGTTTATATGAAACAAAGACAAATATGATTTGTAAAATATCAGACAAAATTCTGATTTAATTTTCAAAATGGCGGTCTGTCAATCTCGATTGGAAAGTTTGTAAAATTTGAAAATCTTAAATAAAAATAACTAATTGTTTGTGTTAACTAAAACTTACAATTGTATTTACAATAGTTAACGAGGGTTGTTATTTCCAGAAGCTTCTGAGGAAGAGATTAAGAGTTACTTTAAGAAAAAGAGAGGGGTTTGAAAAGAAATGAAAGAAAATAAGAGAGGGGGAGAGCGAGAAAGGAGAAGAATGTTATGATCTATCTTATTCCATCACTGTATGGACTCTTCCTAGCTCTGTGAATAGAATCATTATGATCAATCAGTAGAAGGGAGAAGAGAAGCGTAGTGAGGAAGCATCATCTGTCAACCCATTACTTCTGTACTTTCTGATTATACAATTTTTTGTTACTTACCTTTCTATTCGTGTTATTTATGAATAGAATCATTATGAACAAGCAGTAGAAGTGAAAAGAGAAGTGTAGTGAGGAAGCAGCCTCTGTCAACCCATTACTTCTGTACTTTCTGATTATACAATTTTTGTTACCTTTCTATTCGTGTTATTTATGAATAGAATCATTATGATCAATCAATAGAAGTGAGAAGAGAAGCGTAGTGAGGAAGCAGCCTTTGTCAACCTATTTTTCTGTAATTTCTGTTAATACAATTTCTATTTTTTATTTCTTTTCAGCCACAACAAATAATAATGAGACAAAAAGAAGATGAAAAAAGAAAAAGAAAGTAGATTAGCAAAGTGTTTTTGGATAAAGTATATTTTAAACTGATTCAACAAAGGTAATATTTATTTTAAACACTTCTAAAGTTCTGATTAATTCTTTTCATAGATCATTATTAAAAAAATCCGCCCAATAATCAAAGAGAAAAGTGGACATATTTAATAGATTTGATTAACATAAAAAGCGATGGAAAAAATAGTGATTTTACATATTACTGTAGGGAAAGTGAGAGTATATTGAATCAAAAGAGAAACCATAAAGTGTGCAAGACAATTGCTGGATCCTTAGAAAATTACCTCCAGTCTGTAGTAGAATGGTGCCAAAAATCAACGAAGCTCCTCTCTATAAACGGCTACAAGAAATCTTTCTAGCCACCGAGTGTAATGGTTGATAGAACCCTTTTCGAAAGTCCAACATTGAAACTCCTTGGACTGACATTCTCAGGCAACATAAGCTGACATAAGTACATAGAAGATGCAGTCAAGTATGCTGCAAAAAATGTAGTCTCCATCTACCAGGCTAGAAAACTTCTTACATGTGCCAATATCATATATCTCTATAAAGCCATCATTCACCCGTGTATTTAGTATTGTTTAAACATCCAGGCTGAAAAATCAAACTTTAACCTCCATCTCTTGGACAGGATACAAAAATTTTTTTTCAATCTAATAGATCCTACATTGTCTGTCAAGCTTCATTCTCCATTGCATCGCACAAAGTTGCATCCCTCTGTTTGTTTTGCAAGTACTTTCAGGGAATGTGCTCCGACGAACTCACTGTATTGGTAGCCCCTCATTAAATATAAATACTCCCAACAACCCTGACTTGAAGCAAAATCACACCCCTTCACTGTAGAGGTCCCTACATGCCGGAATATTTTCTACTCTGATAGATTATTTCTTCGAAACGTTTGTCTTTTGCATTCCATCTTTGTTCCCCGTTTCTACAATCATACAAACGTGCAGAAATACTGTTTTTATACTCTTAACTAGATGCATTAAAACCCATTCGTATTGAATGCTTACTAGACACTATCCTCGGGTGCCTAAGGTCTATCTGTATAGGGGTTGTTAGGACCACCTGGTATGAGTATACTTTCGTTTACAAGTAAACCCCAACCAAATATTCAAAATAATATAGTATTCGAAGTCCAAATAAGATCCATTCAGTATAGCTACATACTGGCTTATATGAGGAATGTGCACCTTTTCCAAGTTCTGTTGTAACAGTACTAAGCTGGATATTCCACCAGACTATATGAATTCTTGTCCTAGAATCCCGCAAGACAGAGATCACAAGAAAGATATACTATGACATCGTTAACTGGTCGATATGGGAGAGGAAAATTAATGTTCACTTTTTTACTGACTCAATGTATCGTAATATAATAAGCGAAAACGTTTGAAAAGATATATCTGTTTTTTTATTTTATTGTACACTATTTTGGTAAAGTTTCCATTAATTCATAAATAAAAAGTGAAATGAATGCAATATTATTGTTTTGAAAGTAATTTTTTCCTCTATAATCCGTTGAATGGTAAAATAAAAACATTCTTAAAAAGTATTCATTTTTAACAGATTTAAATGAATTTAAACAATTTCATCATTTTGAAATATTGGTGTTTAAACATCTATTTTTGAAATAAGGTTCCCAATTTTTCAACATATTTTAATATGAGAAAACATTTACTGTTACCAATTGTAAAAAGCGACATCGACAGTGATTTCAAAATTTGTGATTTTAAATCGAACTTTGTTTTCTTCTTTGTATTAGCATCTGTTTGACAATGTCAAATATATGGGAGCATGTAACTTCATGGTTAAACACATAAGCTGCTTGACTTCACATCTTAGACAAACAGTATTTACACCAGCATGTGTTCATTGTTCAGGTTCTCAATAATTCTTTCAGTTACAAACGTGTTTCAAAACTAAAAAGTGCACCTTCTCTCGTCAGCTCTAATATTATAATGCATATCAAAGTATTGTGTGTGTAGTATATGCCGCTAAAATATGATTTACTTGGAAAGAAAGTGTAAGCTCTCAAGTATCAGGGGGCTCACACTCCATTTTTGTGTAACAGAACCAGCACTTGTTGAGTCCATTCATCTTTGGTTATTATGCCTTGATCTGGGACAGCCATTGATATCCTTTACTGATATATAGTTAAGATATCCTTATTTCTTTCCATGTCTTACATTAAAACTTCGTAATTAATTATCTTTGTATTTGGTTTTATTTTTTGTTTCAGTTCGAAGTTCTCAGAAATGAAATAGGGTGACTTCCTAGAGCTAACACTTTATCTTTGTATGAGATACAAAGATATTCGAATATTCCATTAAAGTCAAGTATATAAATTTCCCTCTCCCCAATTGACCAGGTAAATATGTTATATATCTTTTTATGGTCTCTTGGTTTTACCTTATTCCAGGACAAGAATTAATTTAGTCTGGTGGAATATCAAGTTTAGTGTTGTTAATAGAAGCAATATAATTGTTATCCCTAACAATGCGATTTTATTTGGGCTTCAGACAGTTATTTTAAATATTTAGTCAGAGTTTATTTGTAGGAGGAAGTATCCTAATGTCTTGACAAACCCTTGCACAGAGAGACCTTAGAAACTCGGTGTCTAGTAAGCATTCAAGTGCTCTCACTTTTATATGGACACAAATGTATTTGTAAATTTGATTTGTGGCTAACAGGTCTGCCATATACTTCACAAAAATCTAGTTTTTCACAACTATGTGTACACAAATTTGCTTTGTGGCTAACAAGAGTTCTGCATACTTCACTAGAATGTGGTTCTTCACCATAATGTGTACACATATGGCTTTGTAAATTTGCTTTCTGGAGAAAAGATTTGCTGCATACTATGCAAGAATGTGGTTTTTCACCAGTATGTGTACAAATATGGTTTTTTAACTTTGCTTTCTGGCTAAACCATTTGCCACATACTTCACAGGAATATGGTTTTTCCCCAGTATGTGTAAACATATGGCTTTGTAAATTGGCTTTCTGAATAAAAGATTTGCCACATACTTCACAAGAATGTGGTTTTTCACCAGTATGTGTATACATATGGCTTAGTAACTTTGCTTTCTGGCTAAAACATTTGTCACATAATTCACAAGAATGTGGTTTTTCACCAGTATGAGTAAACATATGCATTTGTAAATTCCTTTTAGTAATAAATTTTTTTCTGCATATTTCACAAGAATGTGGTTTCTCTCCAGTATGTGTACACATATGACTTTGTAAAGTTGCTTTATGGATGAAAGATTTTCCACATACTTCACAAGAGTGTGGTTTGTCACCAGTATGTGTACACATATGGATTTGTAAATTAACTTTATGGATAAAAGATTTGCCACATACTTCACAAGAATGTGGTTTTTCACCAGTATGTGTACACATATGGCTCTGTAGCTTGCCTTTCTGGCTAAATGATTTGCCGCATATTTCACAAGAATGTTGTTTTTCACCAGTATGTGTACACATATGACTTTTTAAAGTTGCTTGATGGATGAAAGATTTGCCGCATATGGTACAAGAATGTGGTCTTTCACCAGTATGTGTGCACATATGGCTTTGTAAAGTTGATTTCTGGTTAAAAGATTTGTTGCATACATCACAAGTATGTGGTTTTTCTCTATTGTGTTGACGTATATGTCTGTGCAAGTCTGATTTCCTTGAAAAAGAATTACCGCATACTTTACAAGAATGTGGTTTTTCTCCAGTGTGTTTAATCATATGGTACTTCAGATGTGTTTTCTGGGTAAAAGAAGAACCACATACTTCACACCAATGTGGTTTCTCTCCAGTGTGTATGAGCCTATGGCTCTGCAAACATGATTTAATTGAAAAGGAATTACCACACACTTCGCAAGAATATGGCTTTTCTCCAGTATGTGTACGAACATGAATTTTCAAGTATGATTTACTTGAAAATGAATTGCCACAAACTTCACAAGAATGTGGTTTTTCTCCAGTGTGTTTACTCATGCCTCTGCAAGTGTTCTTTACGGAAAAAAGAATTACTACATACTTTACAAGAATGTGGTTTTTCACCAGTATGTTTTAACATTTCTGCAAAACTGATTTCCATGGAAAAGTATCTCCACATATTTCACATGAATGTTGTTTTTCTCCAGTGTGTATACGTATATGTCTCTTCACATCAGATTTCCTTGAAAAAGACTTGCCACATACTTCACAAGAAGCTTTTTGTTCTCCATTATGTGTCATCATATTGTTCTTCTTTTTCGGTAAAATTACACCAACATAATTTACAGGAATGTGGTTTATCTCCAGTGTGTGTATGTATATGCCTTAATAAATTTGATTTACTTGAAAATATAAAACTACATACTTTCCAATATGTGTAATATGTGCAAATGTGCTTTCTGGATAAATTAGCTACCTACTTCATAAAAACTTGCTTCATCTACAGTGTGTATACTCATATGTTTGTCTAAATTAGTTGTCTATTTATGTTAATTTTCTTCCAAAAATATCATGCTAAGACTTACAAAGACTTAATTTTTCATTAGATACATCAGATTTTTATCACAATTCTCTCTTTTCAGAATTGAATTTCTCTTTCAGATTTTGTAACCAAAAGCAATTTACACATGGTAATTTCCAGATATCTCATGAACTGACATTTTGGTTAGTATATAATTCAAAATCTATAATAATAAATAAGGTATGTGTATCATTCTGCCTATTTAAAATATTCAGGTTATTCAATGTGTAAACTTGCAATTCCGTACATTTATGCCTTTTTAAATTCTTAAATCAGTGTTCACATTCACAAAATTAAAGATTGCTTATAATTCATCCTTATTCTTAGCTTTCGCGTTTAACAGTATTTTTTTAATTCCTTTGGTGTATTTTGGAGTCTCAATTTTATTACAAGAGTGTCAGAGTATAGTGTAGATGTCATGAGGCAGAAATGCTTATCCAGTATATTTTAACTAAATTTGACACAAACCACAATAGGATTTCTCTCCATCATATTGTGTCACTAATGTAAGACATGTAAATTTCACCAGAAAATGAAAATCCATTCAGATCCATTAATTGATTGGAAGGTTTTTTACTGGAGAATCTGCAATTATAAAATACAATATTTAATACATTTCAAGAAAGTATATGTTTTGTTTTTATATATGATTTGGAGTAAAAAAACATCACTTCATACATCCCCCTCCAATAAATTACACCGGCCCCAGCTAACACCACACAAAAATGAACCAAGGAACAGAATTTACAAGAAATACCATAAGCTCTCCCCTGTTCCTTCCCTCCAATGACAGAGGGGAAAATATATAAATAAAAATTTAAAATAAATTTTTAAAAAATGTTTTTTGAAGAAATGGTGCTGGCCAAAGCTGACACCAAACAAAATATATGTAGAGGGTCGAGGAGGATAAGACTGAGGAGGGACAGCACAAAACAGACCTGGACTAGAAGAGTAACGAGAATGTTGGGACCTTGGGGAGGCTTATGGCCACCCAAATCTCAGAAATCCTTACCAGCGATAAATCAATGGTAAGAAGCTATTGTAATACCTCAAGCTTATTTGCAGTGGTTATCAAAAATAGGTGAAGAATTCTGGAAATCTTAGGAGGCTTGTTCTCACTCAGACTCCAGGAAGTACCATTAATTGTTGTCGTTGAGCAATCAATAACGATGATCTGTGTGAGAACTCCTAGTGAGTACAAATAATAATAATGACGGAGGTTTCCTTTCAAAACAATCCCCAGATAAATGAGGTAATGCCTGGAAGGATGGACCCCATGAGTAAACAATACATACTGCACTCTGATATAATGCGGGAGGAAGGGCGCAGCCAGTACTGTTTAAATCTAAATGTTAAAATTGTTGTAGTAGTAGTAATAATAAACACGATGATTCATGTCTTTTCCCCCCCAAAAGATTAAGTAATGCAATGAAGGATTGCCTTCTGAGACCACACTCCACACTTATATAGAACAGAGTATAAACTTACTTTGATTAACCGTGTCAGAATTGCACCGTGAGATGTCATAAAGAAGGCAATGCCGCTTGAGACTGAACAGGAAATACTCCACTCTAATATAGAACATGAGGGGACAGTAGAGTTTAACTATAAATGTTTAACTAGTTGTTGTAGTAGTAGTAGTAATATTTATAATAACAGAGTTTTTTGTGTCCCCCGCCAAAAGAGGGACAAATATCTAAGATAAAAAAGAACATTTAAATATATTCGCTGCTGTTACACTCATTATGCTGGACAGATGTCATGCAATTACTGACAGCTGTATTCGAGGTCTGAGTCAATTTTATAGTTTAAGATCTGGGAAAGGGCGTATAGCCATTGAGATGAATTTTCTTTTTAATAGACTAAACTGTCTTATTCAGTTCAATTTTTATTCTGTTAAAACTAGTTTTTATATTTTATTTGTAGAAAGTTGATAGTTTATTTGTTGTGTAAAGTTGGTTTTAGCATAAAAAGTGTTTAAACTGTAAAAATATTTAGTGCACAAAAACAAAAAACACAGCAGATAATGATGAAACAATTGAATAAAAGTTTAAAATATATGTAAAGTAAAACATTTTGAGACAAAAAAACGTTTTCCTGTTACATAATATTGACTGAAATGGTCATTTTTAGTTATATAAAAGAGAGTCCATAAAAAGGTGCAAAATGAATTAAAAATCAAACTTGAAAATGAAAAATAATAGTTAGACATTTACAGTAAAAAATAGAATAACATACAACTATAAAAAATAGTTGGACATTTACAGTAAAAAATAGAATAACATACAACTATAAATAATAGTTAGACATTTACAGTAATAAATAGAATAACATACAACTATAAAAAATAGTTAGACATTTACAGTAATAAATAGAATAACATACAACTATAAAAAATAGTTAGACATTTACAGTAATAAATAGAATAACATACAACTATAAAAAATAGTTGGACATTTACAATAAAAATAGAATAACATACAACTATAAAAAATAGTTGGACATTTACAGTAATAAATAGAATAACATACAACTATAAAAAATAGTTGGACATTTACAGTAAAAAATAGAATAACATACAACTATAAAAAATAGTTAGACATTTACAGTAAAAAATAGAATAACATACAACTATAAAAAATAGTTGGACATTTACAGTAAAAAATAGAATAACATACAACTATAAAAAATAGTTAGACATTTACAGTAAAAAATAGAATAACATACAACTATAAAAAATAGTTAGACATTTACAGTAAAAAATAGAATAACATACAACTATAAAAAATAGTTGGACATTTACAGTAATAAATAGAATAACATACAACTATAAAAAATAGTTGGACATTTACAGTAAAAAATAGAATAACATACAACTATAAAAAATAGTTGGACATTTACAGTAAAAAATAGAATAACATACAACTATAAAAAATAGTTGGTGCTTAATTGGTAGTAATTTGACGATTTTACAATTAATTACTCAATGACAAAAATATTTTAAATTGCTGATGGATCTTTCATTTTTATCTAGTTTTATACATAAAAAATGATAAATTTTAAACCAGGACAATAAGTCAATCTTTATTTCTTGTCTTTTTGTAAAGGTTAACCAAAATCAGACCATAGAGTTTCATACGTGAAGTAAAAACAAAGAGAGATAATGTTATATCGACTGAAAATCTATGGGAATCAAGTTTTTCTGTTATTTATTCCAGAAATACAGGAAGTGGCCATTGATCTTAAACTGTATAAGTACCTTTAATATTAGAAAAAAATATTGTAAAAAGGAAATTCAGAAACTGTTTTTTGATGTCTGGATTATTACACATTTGTACTTCCGTATTTTGTAAGTAAAAGTGTAGATACTCCGTAATACTCGTAAAATTCGTAACTTTATCAAGAATACATATTTCTCTTCATTACTATTACATACATTAGAACCAACGATATTTTATATACAACAGAATAAATTCCAATATAAAGTGCTCCTTTTGGGGCGCGAGATTTTCCCCATGTTGAAACTCTGCCTTATATAAGAAAGTAAATAGGAACACACATACTTACATAAAAACCAACATTTTCCACACAACTTATAATAAAGTAATGTTTTCTGTTATGAATTTGGAATAGCATTGTCTTATCATTTTTAGTCTATATATGCAATAGTTTTGTCGATATTTACAGTATAATTAAAGTTATTAGGATTTTGGCAGAATTCTAATTTCACGAGATTGCAACACGGATTTAGGGTTAGTTGTAATCGCATTAGAAGGTAGAACGGTCCTGCCCCTCACCCAACAAAAAATTGATTTGACTATTTCTAATAGAAAAATTCCAATTGTGCTTCCACCCTTCCAAAATAAAATTCTCCCTGAAATTTAATGGGTAATTGTTAATGTTTTTGATGAACACCGCTTGTTAATTTCCGATTTCTATACCGGAAGCCCTCACCAAGAAGATTTCACTTCAATACACAAATTACCGAATATTTGCCGAGTAAGAAATTTAAAGGCAAAAAGGTACTGATATCGATCCTGACCCTGTTTTCGTGACGTTCGACTCGGAAGCATTCGGCTGTCCTATGCAAACGCCCGAGTGTTGACGAGTCGATTGTCGTCGTCCGCTGTGCTCAGCGCAAAAGAAAACATGGAACAATAAGCAAGTAAAAATAAATAATAAAATTAAAAGAATATGTCGTGATAATAGTAATTTTGGTACGTTTTTTTTTTTGTTTCTTCAAAAAAATTCATGAAATATGTTTAATTTTCATTGTTGTTGTTTCTTTAAAAAATTCCTTGTAAATATAACGTATCAAAATAAAAATACAGTATTCATTTTATAACAGTAACCTCGCTATGTTTTTGTAGTGACGGCATGGAAGGAGACAGTCGTAACACCAAGGCGCGAACCCACGCCCATTAAATTACGAGACTGAGAGGGTTGCATTATGTAAATTAGGTGTAGCAAGAAAGCTACATAAAAGGCAGTGTCTTTTGGATCGGTGCGAGTCGAGTAGAGAACGTCACGAAGATCGGATACGTTGGGAAAAGACGGAAGAAAAAGAAGGAAAAACGCGTTGCATGGTTAAAGGAACACAATTCACAGCATACTATTACAGTTTTATTTGTTTCCTTTTCTTTATTGTTTCTTTACTTTCTTGAAAATATAACTTAATATGTCGTGATAACAGTAATTAAACTTCATATGTCGTGATAACAGAAACTTAACTTCATATGTCGTGATAACAGAAACTTAACTTCATATGTCGTGATAATAGTAATTTAACTTCATATGTCGTGATAACAGTAATTTTGCAACGTTTTGCTTGTTTCCCCCCCCCCCTGTTGTTTCTTCCAAATAAATTCATGAAAATATGTTTAATTTTCTTTGTTGTTTCTTTAAATAATTCCTTACCCTAACAAAAAAAACAAGCAAAACATTATTATCATAGGACGCAGCAACGTATCAAAATTGTCGTCTAGTACAAATCGGTTCGTCAACTCTCGGGCGTTTGCGTTGGACAGCCGAACGATTCCGAGTCGAACGTCACGAAAACAGGGTTAGGATCAGCACCGGCAAAAATTAAGAAGACATAACTAATCGATTATTTAAAAATAAGAATAATCGTCAATAAAACATGTCTGTCAATGATTTAAACTTTGATTTAAAGTTATTTTTTAAACATTTAAATTCCTTACTGAGCAAAGATGAAAAATGTTAAGAAGACATAACTAGTCGATTATTTAATAATAATAATCGTTAATAAAACATGTCTGCCAACGATTAAAACGTTGGTTTAAACTTACTTTTTCAACACTTAAATTTCTTGCTGAGCAAAGATGAAAAAGGTTAACTTTGCCGCAAAGTTACTTTTTTGAAAACTTTAAAATTTAAATTATTATTTTATTTTACAACGAAAAATACAATTCAAACCAAAAATCAATTTCATCTAAAATAAAATGAAATCGGCGAGATATTTCAAAGGTCTTTATTCTACAATTGAACCACTAACAAAAACTTATTTCTATTTTTTTAGACTTACCTTAAAAATCAGCAGTTTCAAAGGGGAAAACAAAGAGAAAATAAAATAATTTTCTCTAAATTTATTGGTCCTTTTTTTTTCAATAAATCTTGACAATGTCTCATTTCTCGTTCAAATAAACGTAACACAAAGAAAAAAAAATGTCTCGTCATCACCGACCGGTGTAACACGTAACATTGTTCCTTGTGTAAAGAAGTTCAGCATTTTCTCATATTTACATCACAAGTTTTTTGTTGTTGATTTTTCCAAAATATAATTTTTCACGTTCAATTTCAGTTTATCTTCATCGAAAACTTGCGTTTTTGATTTGTGAGGTCTTTATTGTGGTATTTTTTAGATCATCTAGCCAATATTTTTTTCATTAGGAGTACAAACGAATATTTATAATTTCTCATTTATTCGTTCTTAACAAATAAACTTAACACAAAGAAAAAGAAACTGTCTCGTCATCACCAACCGGTCTAACATGTGATATTGTCCCTGTGTAAAGAAGTTCCGTATTTTCTCATAATAAAACGAAGACATTTTATGTTGTTTTTTTAATGTGATTCATTATAAACATGTTTAACAAAAAAAATGTTTTTCTTTCTTCTTTTTTAAACGATCATATCTGATAAAAAGTTTTGGGCACTTTTGCAGATTAGGCACGGACCGAAATTCATGTTTTCATTTTAGAAGAGCTAAATGGAAATATGTTGGTTTTTTTTAAATAAGAAGTAATGCAAATTCAATTAATTAATATAACCTTTAACAGAGAAATAACAACTTGTGAAAATCAACAGTATATTAACAGTGTCAGATTACGATGTATTTAGGAAGTAAAGAGAACACACGTGTAGGAGAAAGATAAGACATACTGGCCGAAGCGAGGCTTTATTCTGAGAGGCCGGAAACGGATGCAGATGCATGTCGGGATTAACTGGAAATGGGGGTTATAGTCCAATGAACATAGGTGGGGGCATAATGTAACACCCTCTCTTTTATGGATGAGGAGTGTCCTTACTCTAAGGAGTTACATTGTTTAGCCAGACTGCTATCAGTTTGTGTAGTCTTTGAGGTATGCTGGCTTCGTATTCCTCTGCCAGTGCGTGTGTGGGTCCTGACAGGGGATTCGCCTTAGAAAGACTCCTTAGCGTCGGTTGCTTGGTGTGGTGAGCGGATAATGGTGGAGGTTGTTGTGTCTTCTAATCGATCGATCTCCCAGAAGTTTGAGAAATAATGGACAGTTATGAAGTACTCCACCGTCTCACTTTTAAACAAATCAATGCCAACTTTCTGCCATGGCCGATCAGGTCTATTATGTGGCATCAAAGTTTCTTTCGGTTGCTCTGTGGCGAACTTGCATCAGGTTTTGCAAGTGGATATGTATTCCAGTATCTCCGATGACATTCCCGGCCAGAAAACACATTCCCTGGTGCGGCGTAGGATTCCATCTATGACAATGTGTGAGGAATGAATTGAGCGTTTGATGTCACTCTGGAGACTGAATGGAATGAGTACTCGGTCGCCCTTGAAGATAAGTCTATCTTGAACTGGCATCTCATCACGGGTGTGAATATATGGGTGCAGCACAGCAGGAAGGTCTATTTTCTCGGTTGGCCAATCCTGTACTATTGTCTTCCTGGGTTGGTCGCATTATGGCCGGGGTGGAAGTGTTTGTTTAATGGCGGGAGATTCAAAAGAAGAACAAAGGGTTTTTGGATTTTAACCACAGTCGCGAAGGATTTCGGACAAATGGTTTTGCGATAATGAATCCCCCAACCATAGGTAGTGTGATAGATGCCTTTATAACGGCATGACATCTCACTGTTAGTTTCCACCATCGGACCACGTGGGGATTAAATAAAACAGTTTAAGACAACCAAGATGAAGGAAGAAAACATTTAAACTTACCTTAAAGAAAGCGAAGGAATTAGGAAGCTATACACATATACGAATAGGCCTTTTATAATGGTTAATAAAAAGGAAAGGAATAACATTTTTATTAACAAAACAATTTATTTAATATTTGAAAGAGAGTGTAAGTTCATAATTGGAGCGTATGATGCGATGCGTGTTGAATGTCAGTTGGGTGGCAAATTTGTGAATGGTGAATGTGTGAAGGAAAAAGTTCGTTTGGATTACGAGAGATTCTTAAAGAAATGTTCCTTTGAATTCAAGATGCTTGAAGAAAAGGGATGTGAAGAAATGTTCATCAAATTGAAAGATTGTGAATAGAAAGATTACCTTTGTTTTCCTCCCTCCTCCACACAGCTCGTTCGAGCTGGTGAGGGGGGGAATCGCCGAGAGTTCTTTGTGTGCGTCCGCCCAGAACGCTGAAGGCAAAAAGAGGAAGAGGAAGAGACCGTCCCCTTCTTTATAGATCTAAGATCACGTACGGCCGAGCTGACCTGTCGGCCGCCCATTGGTCAGAAACCTCCGGCCACCGTGATTAGGCGAGATTTCGCGAGTTTCACCACCAGAGGCAAAGAAGGGTCAAACAAAGATAAGAAAGAAAGAAAGGGAGAGAGTAAGAGAGAGTAAGCCGAACGAACCTAGAAAGAAAAGGGGTAGCTAAACAGGCTAGCACTTTTCCTCAATGCCCGCTCGTCTCATCGATCTATTGATCTGCCACACATACCTCATCTTTATTCGTTGCTTTCCGGATCTGAGTCAGTCTTTCTGTTTTGTTATGGTTTTCGTAAGTAAATGAGGCAAGATGAGGTGTACTATCTCAGACCAAGATGGCTGACTCCCGGGTCTCGTTTATTCACGTTAGATCTTACATTGCAGGGGGAGGTAACTTCCATGGCCCAGGAAAATGTTATATTTGTGGTAGTAAGACTCTGAACGTACCGACACGTAGTTCAGCCACGAATGTAAAATGTGCACAAGTTGAAAACCCGATGAAAGGAAATCAACCCGTACTTCATAAATGAATACACATCCTATCACAAATTATAAACACTAGCAAATATATGCTCCCTCCGGTCGCATATTTTTGCTAGGCTGCCGCATCAGAAATGAAGGCTCACGCGTAAGCCAATGGAGCCCCAGTCATATTTCTGTGGTGGTTAGACATTGATTTTCTGTGTTTATGACCAAGAATATTTTAGTTGAAAATAAAGGAAAAAAAATTCGACCCTACCCCGATTTTGTTGTTCCCTCGCCCATAAATAGAAAGACCTGTATTTTAAATAGAAAGAAAACATTTTTTTTGTACCCCCCTCAATTTTTTTATATTACCAGTCATAGAAATATTTTTTAGTTGAGAAAAAAAAATTTTTTTGACTGCCTTCCCCCAATTTTTTTATCCTCCCCCCCCTATACATGTAAATATTTTTAATTAAAAAGGAAAAAAAACAAACCTAACCCTAACTGTAACGACGGGGTCAAAGTTAGCGTGGGTCCTAAAATGAAAAAGCACCAAAAAATCAAATACAGTGAACACAGTGTGGGGGGGGGTGTTTGTTTAATGACCTTTTTTTAATTAAACAATTTGATTCTACAATCAGTTGTATAGTTTTCCAGTACAATGTGTTAGTTTATTTTGTTGACATTAAAGAAAAAAAAATCACATCTTTTTTTTAATAAATAAAACATGGAATCATAAATTCTGTTGAGGTCGTGAAAAAATGATAATATTCGATATGAAAGTATTAAGAAATCAAATACAGTAAACACGAAAAGTTTTTTAATTCTCGGAAAGAAAAAGTTTACCTGAACTGTGTGTGTGGGGGGGCGGGGCGGGGCGTGCGCGCGCGCGTTTTTATATAGTAATTTTTAAATCAATTATTATTTTAATTAAACAATTTGATTTAATAAAGTTGTGTTTTAACACATAATGGCTAAGAATAAACAAACTTAGGACGGTTTTAAAAATGGAAAACTGAGCACGGTGTTTGCAAGCGTTGTTGTTTACATATTTAACGTGCCACATTAACGTCCACTGCTTAATCAGATCGCCATATTTAATTATCGGAGGGAGGGAGGACACCACTGATTAAACAGCCAATCGGCTGCTTACTCAGATCGCCATATTTAATTACCGGAGGGAGGGAGGACACCACTGATTAAACAGCCAATCGGCTGCTTAATCAGATCGCCATATTTAATTACCGGAGGGAGGGAGGACACCACTGATTAAACAGCCAATCGGCTGCTTAATCAGATCGCCATATTTAATTACCGGAGGGAGGGAGGGCACCACTGATTAAACTGCCAATCGGCTGCTTAATCAGATCGCCATATTTAATTACCGGAGGGAGGGAGGGCACCACTGATTAAACAGCCAATCGGCTGCTTACTCAGATCACCATATTTAATTACCGGAGGGAGGACACCACTGATTAAACAGCCAATCGGGTGCTTAATCAGATCGCCATATTTAATTACCGGAGGGAGGGAGGGCACCACTGATTAAACAGCCAATCGGCTGCTTAATCAGATCGCCATATTTAATTACCGGAGGGAGGGAGGACACCACTGATTAAACAGCCAATCGGCTGCTTAATCAGATCGCCATATTTAATTACCGGAGGGAGGGAGGACACCACTGATTAAACAGCCAATCGGCTGCTTAATCAGATCGCCATATTTAATTACCGGAGGGAGGGAGGACACCACTGATTAAACTGCCAATCGGCTGCTTAATCAGATCGCCATATTTAATTACCGGAGGGAGGGAGAACACCACTGATTAAACAGCCAATCGGCTGCTTACTCAGATCGCCATATTTAATTAAATGGTGGGAGGGAGGGCACCACTGATTAAACAGCCAATCAGCTGCTTAATCAGATCGCCATATTTAATTACCGGAGGGAGGGAGGACACCACTGATTAAACAGCCAATCCGCTGCTTACTCAGATCGCCATATTTAATTACCGGAGGGAGGGAGGACACCACTGATTAAACAGCCAATCGGCTGCTTAATCAGATCGCCATATTTAATTACCGGAGGGAGGGAGGACACCACTGATTAAACAGCCAATCGGCTGCTTAATCAGATCGCCATATTTAATTACCGGAGGGAGGGAGGGCACCACTGATTAAACTGCCAATCGGCTGCTTAATCAGATCGCCATATTTAATTACCGGAGGAAGGGAGGGCACCACTGATTAAACAGCCAATCGGCTGCTTACTCAGATCACCATATTTAATTACCGGAGGGAGGACACCACTGATTAAACAGCCAATCGGGTGCTTAATCAGATCGCCATATTTAATTACCGGAGGGAGGGAGGGCACCACTGATTAAACAGCCAATCGGCTGCTTAATCAGATCGCCATATTTAATTACCGGAGGGAGGGAGGACACCACTGATTAAACAGCCAATCGGCTGCTTAATCAGATCGCCATATTTAATTACCGGAGGGAGGGAGGACACCACTGATTAAACAGCCAATCGGCTACTTAATCAGATCGCCATATTTAATTACCGGAGGGAGGGAGGACACCACTGATTAAACTGCCAATCGGCTGCTTAATCAGATCGCCATATTTAATTACCGGAGGGAGGGAGAACACCACTGATTAAACAGCCAATCGGCTGCTTACTCAGATCGCCATATTTAATTAAATGGTGAGAGGGAGGGCACCACTGATTAAACAGCCAATCGGCTGCTTAATCAGATCGCCATATTTAATTACCGGAGGGAGGGAGGACACCACTGATTAAACAGCCAATTGGCTGCTAAATAAGATCGCCATATTTAATTACCGGAGGGAGGGAGGACACCCCTGATTAAACAGCCAATTGGCTGCTTAATCAGGTCGCCATATTTAATTACCGGAGGGAGGGAGGACACCCCTGATTAAACATCCAATTTGCTGCTTAATCAGATCGCCATATTTAATTACCGGAGGGAGGGAGGACATAACTTATTAAACAGCCAATCGGCTGCTAAATCAGATCGCCATATTTAATTACCGGAGGGAGGGAGGGAGGACACCCCTGATTAAACAGCCAATTGGCTGCTTAATCAGATCGCCATATTTAATTACCGGAGGGAGGGAGGACACTCCTGATTAAACAGTTAATTTGCTGCTTAATCAGATCGCCATATTTAATTACCGGAGGGAGGGAGGACACTCCTGATTAAACAGTTAATTTGCTGCTTAATCAGATCGCCATATTTAATTACCGGAGGGAGGGAGGACATAACTTATTAAACAGCCAATGACTTTGCAATTTTAACAGTACTCGCATTGAAATGGTTTAGAAAACACGCCGGTTATGATGAAAATGGGTTTAATTAATTGTATGAATAATATTTATTTATATAACCTTATCGGAAAATATTGTAAATACATATGTAAATTTGATAATAGCAGTTATAAGTTTATATTTGTAAATATGAATTTAATTGAAGGTTTAAATGAATGACTTATGTTAATGGCCACACCCATCTGGTGTCTGAACTACTTTTGGTGACAGTATATAAAGAATTTCAAAAAGATTAGTTTCAGTAAAATAGTCATACTGGAGTTTCGGCTTCAGACAGACAGACAGACAGATACATAAACTCCATTATTAATAGATATATATAAAGAACCAAAACAAAATTAACAGTACATAACAAGTATTTATTTATTTTAAAAGAAGAGACTGGTTTGTATTTATTCGGAGAAAGTCGATCCGAAATAAAAGTTCATTATAGCAAATATGAAGGCTTATAGCCTTATTGAAAATTAAAATAGGAAAGTTCTTTTTCCTGACACCAAAGCTATAATTGTGTCGAAACCAAATGTTATAATTGTTAAACTTATATTTCACACGTTCCTGCGCGAGTACGATGCTCTTTTGTGAAAAGACCGTAACGAGTTCAATTATATCAATTAAAAAGGATTCTAGCCGCTATGGAAATAAAATAGGAAAGTATTTTCCCCTTTCTTTTTCTTCTTCTGAACTCGAGGAAAATGAACAAGAAAACAGAACACAAACAAAACGAAAGTTGATTTAGGACAATTAAATATACGATTCTTTTTTGTTGTTGTTGTTTTTTTATTTGTCCTGATTTGTAAACACATACCTTTTTATTTTGTTTTGTTGACGACGAAGAGAAGGGTATTTTATAGAATTTTGGATCCTATGGCTTGCGGTTAACGAGCTGTTATTTTCTTTAGGGCCTGGAGATATACATAATCTCGACGCTGGAGAGGCTCTTTGATCTACTGATCGGTCGCAATCAAATTCTATTTGACGGGGTTTCCTTATGTGTCCGGCACACAGCCGTAATAAATGTCGCTGCATTTCTTCCGCGTTAGATTTCGAAATCTTATTTATTTATTTTTTGATTTGTGCACGGGAATAAATTTTCTGAATCTTCCTGCTCTGTGAGCGTTTGTCCGCTTTTAACGTCGGTTCGAGACCTTCTCCATGGCTTTGTGTGCGGGAATACATTTTCTGAATCTTTCTGCTTAGTGAGCGTTTGATTCTCTGAGGCGTCCGCTTTTAACGTCGGTTCGAGACCTTCTCCATGGCTTTGTGTGCGGGAATAATTTTTCTGAATCTTTCTGCTTGGTGAACGTTTGATTCTCTGAGGCGTCCGCCTTTAACGTCGGTTCGAGACCTTCTCCATGGCTTTGTGTGCGGGAATAAATTTTGGTGAACGTTTGATTCTTTGAGGCGTCTGCTTTTAACGTCGGTTCAAGACCTTCTCCAATGGCTTTGTTTGTGGGAATACATTTTCTGAATCTTATCGCTTGGTGAGCAATCGATTCTCGGAGGCGTCTGCTTTTAACGTCGGTTCAAGACCTTCTCCAATGGCTTTGTTTGTGGGAATACATTTTCTGAATCTTATCGCTTGGTGAGCAATCGATTCTCGGAGGCGTCTGCTTTTAACGTCGGTTCAAGACCTTCTCCATGGCTTTGTGTGCGGGAATACATTTTCTGAATCTTATTGCTTAGTGGGCAATTGATTCTCTCTCCACGGACCCCGAAACTCGACTCCTTTATTTGTTTTTCTTTTTTAACAGTCCGCTTTTAATGTTCGAAGCTCGGCCGAGGCCGTCTCCTATGAGACATCCTCTTTCGCCGGTGACAGCAGCTCGACTCCTGTGTCCTCCTCCTGATTTGATTTTGCCGCCCGTATATGACAACAGGATTCCCTCACCTGATTGGTTGAGTCTTTCGCCCACGCCAACGCGTCGGCTGATGTCGTCTGGCAAACATCCTGTCGACACAGTTTTTGACCAACTTTGCCGCCCCCACCGTCTTCTGTATTAGTAGGGGAACATGTGCCGACAACTTCCCCCACTCCCCCTTTCACGCTTTATGGGGCAAAATATGTAGATATTACAAAAACTAGTGACGAAGCACCGAAAGCACATTCACCAGGGTTAATCCTCACCTGGTATTGCTGAAACCGTTCGAGCAGTAGGCGGAAACGGGTGACATGTTCCTCAGGTGAGGCACTTGCCACAAGTATGTCGTCTATGTAATTATAGACGAAGTCAAGAACTCGCACTACTTCGTCCATGAAGCGTTGAAAGGTTCTAGCCGCGTTTCGCAAACGGAAAGGCATAGTCAGGAATTCAAACGCTCCCAAAAGAGTTGTTACCGCCGTTTTGGGTGTGTCGGCGGATTCAGTGGAATCTGATTGTAAGCCTTTACTAAGTCTAGTTTGGAGAAGATCTTACAACCGTGCAGAGACGAAGCAAAGTCCTGTATATGTGGGATTGGGTAACGATCAGGTACCGTCATGTCATTGAGTTGTCAATAGTCCCCAGTCGGATGCATATCTCCGAAGCGCTTCGGAACCATATGCAAAGGGGAACCCCAAGGACTGGACGAGAGGCGTATAATTCCCAGTTGCAGCATATGGTTAAATTCCGCCTTCGACGCTTTTAGTTTCTCTGCGGGTAAGCGACAAAGGCGTGAGAACACAGGAGCTCCTGTGGTCTCAATATAATGTTTTGTTGAATGACTCACAACAAAATTAAGGTTCGTCAACTCTGGGTAGGAGTGGAGTAGGGTCTGGTATGGGTCATCGGTTTAAAAAATTTTTTTTTTACATAGTTCACCCCAAACAAGGCAGGCCACCACTGTAGACGTAAGGGGCTACTGAGAAAAAGAAAATGGGAGAAGGTAGGGGGTGGTCAACCTAGATTGGGATCAGCGCAGCGAGGTGTCTGTTTACATTAGTTTTAAACTTCTGCATGTCTGTACTGTTGGGGAAACAGGGGGCAGGGAGGGAGTTCCAGAGGCAATCAGTATGAGGAAATAAGCTATTTGAGAAGAAGGCTCTCCGACATCTGGGGACCTCCACAGTGAATGAATGAGATTTAGTTGATTGTCGAGTTAGTCTAGTGAATTTACGTCGAGGAGGCACCAGAGTAGCCAATTCATCGGAGCATAATCCATTGAAGTATTTGTAAAACAAGCACAAGGATGCTACATTGCGGCGATGGGACAGAGGCTGGAGCTTGGCTGACAGTGAGGGACCTATTAGGTTGGCGATTCTTTTTTGGACCTTGTCAAGGAGGGAGAGACTAGTAGATGATGCACCAGCCCAGATGTGACAACAATACTCCATGCATGGGCGGATGGTGGCTTTGTAGAGATACAGGATAATGTCAGGTGTGAGGAGTTTACTAGCACGGTAGAGGGAGCCAACCTTCTTTGCGGCAGCCTTGGCAATGTCTTCAATGTATTTGTTCCAATTCATGTTACCTGTGAAGGTTAGGCCGAGGAGTTTGAACGATGAACTCTCAGGTAGGGTGTTATTTGCCATGACAATCGGTGGTTGAAAAGGTTCCTTGTAGTTATTGAAGAAAAGGAGTTTTGTCTTTGCGGCATTAAAAGTTACCAACCATTTATGACCCCAATCCACTACAGCCTGGAGGTCATTTTCTAAAGATTCAGCCATTGCATCGGATATAATTGCGTCGGTTTTGCCAACATGGCGAGAGTAAAGGGTGGTGTCATCAGCAAATAAACCAATCTCAGACTCTATGTCATCAGGGAGATCATTTATATAGATCAGGAACAACAAGGGTCCAAGGATAGAGCCCTGGGGTATACCAGCATTTATGTCATGCTGCTTAGATGAACGGCCATCGAGGACAACCTTGATTTTTCATTTGGCTATGAAGGATCTAATTGTATTAAGTAATTGCCCAGTAATACCGTATGATCGTATTTTCAGGAGGAGCCCTTTATGCCATACCTTGTCAAAGGCCTTGGATATATCAAGCGCTACTGCCCTAGCTTCACCTGCCTTGTCGAGTGTATGATACATGCGTTCAGAGATGACCGTTAGGATGTCTGCAGTAGATTGTGATTGTCTAAATCCATACTGGCGGTCAGAAAGAAGTTTAGCATTAACTAAGTGTCGTACTATTGCTAGATTGATTAAGGATTCAAAGATTTTAGTAAAGATCGGCAGCAGACTGATTGGGCGATAGTTTTGGGGATCGGTTCTATTTCCAGAATTCTTGTAGACTGGTACCACAGAGGCAATTTTCCAGCTATCGGGGAAGCAAGATTCAGCTAAACACTTATTGTAGAGTTTGAAGAGGACAGGGGCCAGTTCAGCAGAGCATTTCTTTATTACTATTGTGGGTATAAGATCAGGCCCACAAGCTTTGGAGGTGTCAAGGTTTTTTATGATGTCTCTAACCTGGGATGGGGTGATGACCAGGTTATCAAGTGTGGCTTCGGTCAGCAAATGGAATTCGGGGAGGGGGTGATTATCTGAGTCCAAAGTAGAGTTAGAAGCGAAGCGCTGGGCAAGTAGTTCAGCCTTATCAGTGGCCGTGCAAGCGACATCATTGTGGTTTGATAGTGGGGGAATCGTTGATTGACCATTATTCACTACACTATTGTAGATTTTCCAGAAATCACGAGTACCTAATTTCTGTGTCTGGATGCGTTTTTCTGTTAACTCATTAAACCTTCTCTTCGCTTCACCTATCACGGCCTTGCAATTATTTCTTGACTCTATAAATTTATTTCTATTAGTAGCTGACTTATATCGGCCGAATTTACGGAATGCTTGTTGTCTCTCAGAAATGGCAGCTGCACATTCCGAGGTGAACCATTGAGGAGAGTGAGTCTTGCTAAAGTATTTTCGCATGGGGACATAGGCTCCAATGCCTGCTTTGACCCATTCAGTTAATTCGTTTGCACACTGATTGGCAGGGAGTGAGAAGGTTTCCCTCCATGGGGCGTCACTGATGTGATCTCTGATTGACTCAAAATCATCCCGCTCGTTGTATCTTGTTGTTTTAAGCAACGGTTCATCAGCTTTTGGACGACTTCTTAGGGTGATATGTATCATTAGCAAAATGTGATCAGCATTCCCGAGTGGGCTATGAGCTTTCGTCACACAAGCCTCGGGCATTGAGGTCAAGAAAAGGTCTAGAAGTGAGGCTTGTTGGTCTATTCGATCGGGGATTAGGGTCGGAAAATCGACAGTCTGAGAGAGGGAGTGAGCTAAGGAGAAATTATACGTAGAGTTGCCGGCTGCGTCAGTAAGGCTGGAGAATCCCAACCAGTCACGGTGGTGGGCATTAAAATCACCAAATACATGTATGTGGGCATTCGAGTCAATTAAGAGTGCTCTATCTATGCTTACAGAGACAGAGTTTAACAGAGTACAGTCCTGGGTCGACGGGGAGCGGTATAAGAAATATAAGTAACTGATGCTGTGATGTAAAGTCAATCTAAAGCACATGTAGTCGTGGTCATCTGATTCAAACCTATGTTCTCTAGTCAGGGGGAGGGTGTTTCGAACATAAACTCATAGCCCGTGCATATGTTTGTCAGAATCTTTACGGTAGAGTGGGAGGTAGTCAGTCATGTCAAAGTGGTGAGAGGAGATTGAGGATTGGAGGTTAGTTTCACTTAGAGCTAGGATATCCGGGGAGTTTGTCAGAAGTAAGGATTCTACGTCGTTGATATTGGCTCTAACTCCCCGGATATTTGTGAATGCGAGCCTCAAGGGCGGAAGCGAAAGTGTTTTTTGTTGGGTGTCTGGTGTAGGTTTGCTTTTATTTTTTGTAATGACATGTTTATTTAGATTATAGAGTGGGTTGGTCAAGGTGGGTACTTGTTTGGTGCCAATAAGCTCACACAACCAGTTCATTAGTCTGAACCTGGTCTATGGGGGTTGTGGCCTCGGGAAAGCCCACCGGAGATAATTGCAGGGTCCCTTTCCATGCGCGACATGGCACGTACAACTACCCACGGTATTATGTAACTGATGATGGAGCAGCCGTTCTTGGCGCTACCCAAGAGTTTGGGCTCCTGTCCTGTCAGTCGGAAACAGCAGCCAGACAAGCTGTCTAACCTGTACCCTCAACCTGTTGGAACAAGAGAGACCCAGACTTGCCATGTAAGACTTAATGACGAAAAAATGTTTCCCCAAGTTGCCCAAATAGAGAGAAAGAGAACGGCGTTCATTGACCTAGTAAAAAAACAAGGCTAGGCACTGAGTGTTTAGAGGCGTCCCAGAACTGTTACCTCTGCGCCTGACTAATAGACAAAGAAGGAGTGCAATAGGCAGAACCTATCTTCTCCTTAAACAATTGTAGGTTTGCAAACCGGATATTTTGTTCGAGATTCCAACTCTAGGAAGGTTGTCGATCAGGACTAAGGAGGCATCCCTCCCCAACGGTTTACTGCCACGACGTAAGTAGCAAGGTTTTTTTGTCAGAGGTTTCCTTCTCTTAGATGGATAGCCTTACAAGGTCTAACGGGTCCAACACTCCGAGAAGGGTGAAAATATCCTGCGCCCGATTACTAGTCGGGTATTTCCTGTCCCCCGCAGGTATTAAGAAAAAAAATCCAATATTACGTATGTATATATATTTAATATGTAGATAGAATAAGTTTATTGTATACTATAAAGGGTACAGAGAGTTAAAGATAGGTTTCCCTCCTGCAAGTAGGTATAAATAAGAGGAATAAAAATCTAGTACTAAGGAACGGTCGAGGGAGTTAAGACAGTGAGGACATTTTAGACTTAGCTGTTTTTTTTCCTTTCTAAAAACCGGTCTGCAAGCTACATTTGAGTTTGGGATCTTCATCTCTCGACGGACGCTGATATAAATGGATCAACACGTGGCTTAATAAAACACAGTCAAGAGGGCTACAGTGGGGGTTTTGTCCTTTTTCTTAAACTACATTGATAGTGGATATCCCCGCCTTTTAATCGTCAAACGCATTGACCCCTCCAGAGAAAGAACTCGAAGAATTATTAGCATGGACATAAAAAAGAAAGAAAGACACATAAAGCGTCGTGGACAACAGAGAGAACAATATAGATTAAATAAATAAATTAAATAAAATAAACGAAAGAAAAAACCTGCGAAGAAAAAATTCTTTTACTAGACTTGGCAACGCAAAGATATTAGCAAGAACATAGAAAACAGGAAATAATGACAACAGGAAAGAAACGAAGAGTACCTGCGAAAAAAGAAAAAAAAGTATATTCTTTACCTAGATGTAGCAACGTAATTATATTAAGTATTAAGACAAGACAATGAGGAAATTTTAGACTTAGCTGGGTTTTTTTCCTTTCTAAAACCCGGTCTGCAAGCTACATTTGAGTTTGGGATCTTCATCTCTCGACGGACGCTGATATAAATGGATCAACACGTGGCTTAATAAAACACAGTCAAGAGGGCTACAGTGGGGTTTTTCCGTTTTCTTAAACTACATTGATAGTGGATATCCCCCCCCCTTTTAATCTTCAAACGCATTGACCCCTCCAGAGAAAGAACTCGAAGAATTATTAGCATGGACATAAAGAAGAAAGAAAGACACATAAAGCGTCGTGGACAACAGAGAGAACAATATAGATGAAATAAATAAATAAAATAAAATAAACCAAAAAAAAACCTGCGAAGAAAAAATTTTTTTACTAGACTTGGAAACGCAAAGATATTAGCAATAACATAGAAAACAGGAAATAATGACAACAGGAAAGAAACAAAGAGTACCTGCGAAAAAAGAAAAAAAAGTATATTCTTTACCTAGACGTAGCAACGTAATTATATGAAGTATTTAAGACAAGACAGTGAGGAAATTTTAGACTTAGCTGTTTTTTTTCCTTTCTAAAACCCGGCAATAAAGAATACCGGGATGACAGATGGGGTGTTTGATTTAAAACCCGGTACGGAAAGTTCTGTATTAGCATCTATCAGCCGTCGTCTGCGCATGTCCACTCATAGATTAAAGTGGTGCAGAAAGTCCGCGCCCAGAATGGTGTAGGGTAATTCCGCGACTGTAAAGACCCACGTAAAGTCTATGCGCAATTCCAAGTCCAATACACGAGAAATTTACGTGGGAATAGGGGAGTGATTTACGGCTTGCAGTTAAATGGGCGACACTGGTCGCTTTTTAGCTAGTAGTTTCAGTGGCCAAATACTGCAAGCGGCCCTGGTATCAACCAAGCAACGTGCTTGGGATATTGAGTCCCTAATGAAATATGCACGGTTGTCATGACAACCTAGTGGAGACCGTGCCGTGCTCGGGTCCCTAGAATTTAGTTTCCCTGGTAAGGGAACGAACAAGGTTGTTTACACTTATGTGCTTGGTTGCCATAGCGACTGTGGTAGTAACACAATCCTACCTTATTTGAGTGGCGATGGTGTGGGGACTACGAACGATTATGACGTCTAGGCGATTGAGGTCTAGAGATGCTTAATTTTCGCATGTTTCTCTCAAGTCGCTCTATTGCATGGAGTATGGCCAATGTGCCCCGTTGACTGCTGTCTCAGGCGTTAGCAGATAAAGCGCTCTTTTTTTTAATGGGACCCCAGCCCAAGAAATCTAAGTTAAATAAAAATTGAAAACATCGTCATGGACACACATTTCAGAGAGAAAAAACGAAAGTGGAATTGTGTAAGTGTAAAAAGCCAAGAAGTTAAAAAAAAATAATAAGTATGTATTTTTGTTTGTGACATGGATATCTTTGAAGTATGGATATCTTTGAGTATATGTATTTGTGTGTAAAAGGGAAAAAACTAATGTACTTACTCTTTTAAGGGGCCTTTAAAAAAATTATTCGTAAAAACAAGAGTCTTTTTTCTCTTTTTTTCTATTTCTAAAATGGAAAACAGAATGCTTTCTTTCTTCGTTTGTGGTGGCAGCGGTGGGATACGTCGCGGAGTCGCAGAGTCTGACCGTCTAAAGTTGTTTGAAACTTGTTTTAAATTCGGAAAAAAAGTATTTTTTTGTTAATAGTTTAATATTTGAACGTATTTTGAAGTATTTCTCTGTCAATAATTCGTTCAGTTAAAGACAGAAAAATATTTCATAAAAGGAAAAGTTTCTTCGATGCGAAATACGCCTTTACTGTGAGAGAGTGAAAGAGAGAGAGAAAAAAAGGGATTTCAGTAGTTTTTTTTCTTTTTTGGTGTTAAAAATAACTGTCTTTTTTAAGCTCTTAAAGAGAATTTAAAAAGTTTCCGAATCTCTCAAGGTTGAAATTTTTTCTTTTTCTGTTTACAAAAACGTGGAGTTTCGTGTCTTGCTCAATTTGTGACTGTTTTCTTTTGTTGTTTACAACGACGGACTTTTTTGTCGCCGTGGGGTGTAGTTTTAAAACATTTTCGTCGCAGAAATAACTTTTCGATCGTTTTTTTTGTTTGTTTTTTATATTCCGTTTTTTTTCCTTACGTTTCGTTTATCAGAAGGTCTGTTTTTTTCTTTTAGCGCCGGGTCACCATTTGTAAGTTAGGGGTTGAGGAGGTGAAAGGGGTTATCCTTTTAACTTCTCGTAAAGAAACGGAACAATGAAAAGTATTTATGTAAATATAACAAAAAGGGGTTTCATTAACTCAAGGTTACCTACACCGTTTGGTATAGGTAGAAGAGAGTGGGACAGTGTCCGTCTGAAGAAGAGGAAGAATATAAGAGTTCTTAGGGCCGCCCGTGCTTTTTTCAGGTGAAGATGGTAGTAGTCGTCAAGTGACAACGGCGGCGGGAAAGAGAGCGTTTCCTCGTTCCTCGCTGGTGCTCTCTGCGATGTGTCCAAGCTGGTGCCAGGAGATCGTCTGATCTTTTTCTTCAAACCCTAAGGAGACCTAAGTAGTCCCTAAGGGAACTAACGATATTACTGCGCCCTGTGATTTGATTGGACAAGCCAGCGCACAGGGACAGTGATTACGCATTCAAAAGTAGTCCCTATTGGTGACTGCTACAATGGCTCGTGAAGCGTAGGCGACAGGGTGCATTTTTGTGTCGCCCTGCTGTTGTAATAACACAGCTCCCAGCCCATAGGATGAAGCATTGGCAGAAACTACAATCTCATTTGAGGAACTATATAAGCATAGCACTGGTGCTGAACATAGTGCCTTCTTGATGGAGCTAAATGCTCCCTGTTGTGCACTGTTCCACATGAATGCGTATTTCCGGCTTAACAGGTCCCTTAATACCTTAGTCATGTCCGTCAGGTTTGGAATGAACTTTCCCATTTGATTCACCATCCCTAGGAATCGGCGGGTTTCGGTTCTGTCTGTTGGTGTTGGTAAGTTGAAAACACCAGCGACCCTTCCTGGATCTGGCCGTAGACCGTCGGCACTGAGTATATGCCCGTGAAATATCAGCGATGGTTTGGATATTTCGTTACATGAGTGTTAGTTAGAATGAGTGTGTATGTTCGAGCGTGAAAAAGTTTCGTTTGTCTCTTGGTGGCAATTGTAATATGTGTGTTTGTTTTATACGGGAGTTCTTGGTTCATTGTAGGAATTAAGGGATTGTACCTACTTTTTCAATTTCACTCCCTTCCCCGTGATTGAGAGGAGGGTGACAACGACCATCTTCTGTGTGTTGTCTGGAACTCGGAGGAAAAAAGAGAGAACGAGAAAAATCTGCTGCTGCTTTTATAAGGGGTCAAATCTCGCGTGGTCAAGCTGGAACAACAACGAAATTCGACGAAAAATTATTAGAACAAAAAAAGAAGCCGGAGAAAGACTTTTGGAACAAAGAAAAGAAACCAATCAAAAGATTGAAGTATTAATGCAGACAATATCGCATTGGGTCAAAATACATAGAACGAATATGCTTTTTCTCAGAATGCCGTTTGAAGGGCAATTGACAATTTCACATATTTAACAGACGAGGATAAATCATTCGCTTCATGTTTCAGAAGGTATGGGGATCTATACAAAATAGATTGTTGTTGTGTACAAGCGATTACAGTCGGAGGTATTCCCCTACATCGGGTCTGTTCATATAGAAATAAATGCTGTTCAGCTGACGTGGATTTTCGGTTAAAATTTTAACATAATTATTTAGCCCCAAAACTTCCTTATTCAACAAACGGTAGAAGTGCAAGGACTTAACAAGAAAAAAAACGAAGATTATTTGACGTTCGCGTCAACTATTGTTGAATATTTAAATCGCCAATGTTAAATATTTGGTTTATAATACGTTGTATGTCGGAATCTGGCGTAGTACAACAGCTCCTTTGTTGACCCAGCGAACGGCATTGCTTGCTAACGGGACGATATGTCGTTTCTCGATCCGGGCGACGTCGAGTGGTCTGGCCAGTCGGTCCCTGCTTCAATCTCTCGCTTTCGGCTGACACAACAGTAAACACAATTCGGGAATTATATTTCTTTTTCTTCTTTTTCTTTTTCTTCTTTCAATATCTGCACACAAGCTGCTATTGTTAGCAGCCGACCTGTCATCGCCCACTCTCTGCAGACGCTTTGTCGTTGTCACCATTTCGTGCCGGCGGTTTCTCTTTGTAACTGAAATCAATCTACACATAACAAAATATAACAAGCCTTCTCGTTTAGTTCCGAGCCATTTATTTCCATTTATTAGCTTGTCGACACCGAAGCAAGTTCTTTGAAACAGAGAGAGACAAGCTTACGCCAGTTAATTAACTAATTACTTAATCACTTGCAAGGGAAGGAAGATGGGGACATCGTCTGGCTGTCATTTTGGGGGATCTGTATTCCCCTATCTTATTTAATTGCTACATGGCTAAGACGGCTTGACTCGTCGGCTTCGCGTCAAGAACTGAAATCTCACTGCAGTTTTCTCACCGGGAAAATTGGGACGTCACGAAATCCTGTGATCAACCCACAGGTGCGACCCAACCCTCGACCTGTTGTCTCATCAACTGTCAACGCGAATCGTGATAAAACATCTCACCAAAGTTGCATGAGATGACTCCGTTACAAATCGCGCAAGTTAAGCGATCTCTCTGTACGTCCATCATCACATGCGTCCCATTATATAAGACTATTAATAAATACTGTTAAAATCTGAAACTACCTGAACTTAGCGCTGATAAGTTTCAATGGCTAATTTTCGTACAAAGACTTTCATACCAGAGACGCAGAAATCAGACGTAGAGTTTTAAAAAAGTACGAAAGTGAGCCAAATTATACATTATCGAAATAAGTTGAATTCTGCAAGAGATTTGAAAGTGTTTAACAAGATTCTAAACACAGTGAAGAGTCAGGCATTGCACACATGAGAAAAGTACGTCAGAAATCACGTGTCCACTCTCTTTCAAAAACTCAAAACAAAAAGAGGGATTATTTACACGCCTCTACAAAAACAAGCCAGCCAATAAAAAAACAGGATAAATTACCGCCTAGCTCATGTTTGAAGTATTATTGGGGAAAGAATAACAAAGGCTTGGATGAGGAGAGATTTTACGTAGGTTTATTTCGTGAGGTTATGGAGACGTTCAACCTTTAAGTAGTTCTTATGTGTTAGTACGCAGATGGTTAGTATATAATATATCACAAGAGAGTGATTATTTTTATGTATTATTGTCTGTTTTGTAATTGTCTTGTAGTGCTGGTATTTGTTGAGTAGTCATAGATTCTGTCTGAAATGTTTATGGTTATATAGAGTCCTTGAATCTGGCTGGCATATTTATGACTCGTCCAGATCTAGTGTGGGTTGAGTTTCTTTGTATATGGTCATCGTTTGGTTCAATTTCTCTATCATCGTCTGGGATGGTGGTTTGTTTCCTGCCGTCATTTGTATTAGGTTGGTCATTACATAGTACCGTCCTTGATGTTGGATCAGCAAAGTGTACTTTCTTTTTCACTGTCGGTATTGGTACAGCACGTCTTGTTCCAGAATGTAGCTCATTGGGTTACCATCCTTCTGGACAATGGTTCCAGGGTGCCACGTTTTGTCATTTTTGTTTATGATTGACACATGTTGGCCTGGATACAGTGGTTGTAGGTTTCTAGTGTATCTATTGAGATCGTGGTTTGTTTTCATTAATGTCGATCTTTCGTCTAGTTGTTGTCGGTGTTCTTCCTTTCCAGGCTCTACTCGGCTGGATAGTGTTGTTGTTATAGGCCGTCCGAATAGTAGCTCAGCTGGTGATGGTAATTTGCTGTCTATAGGTGTTGCTCTGATCTGCAGTAATGCTATTTGGATGTCATCTTTATCCTTAATGCATTTCTTGATTGTAGACTTAATGTGTCGCACATGTCTCTCAATGAATCCATTGCTTCTAGCATAGTGGGGTGAGCTAGTAACATGATGTGATAAATCTTTGGAAAGCTTCTCCTGTGTATTGTGGGCCGTTATCCGTCAAAGATCTAAACAGGAATCTGAAAACATGATGATTCTCAATACAAATTCTAAATTTTATACATATTGCCAGCAACACGATATTAGACTCGTAAATCAACTCGACAAACTAACACATTTTCAGCAACACAATATCAACTCGTCAAAAAACTCTTCAGATTCAAACATTTTCTTCCAGATAAAATAACGAAAAGATCGTAACTACAAAATTCCGTCAATTGGAGACGAAGAAATAAAATTAAAATGTCAAAAATCGTCTGCCCTACAAGCTACCAACCTTGACCTGCAATACGGTCATTCAGAACTCACAAAGTTCATATTTTGTCAATAAACGAAGCAGATCCATTATTTTACAATTCATCAAACGACGTTCATAAATTATTCCAGAAGGGAAATTATAAAACATGTTCGATGTTCATGTGACAATCGACCTAGGAATAGAAATGTTGTTAGAAATATCATCAGCAGTGAATATTGTTTTTTTGCGTATCGATTCTTGATCGGACGAAAACTTAAATCGGCAGGTTCTTTCAATCAATTAAAACGCAAGAAATATTAATTAATAAAATGCACGCGTACTATAATAATACAAATATGGCGGTTTTCTGTCGTATATACACAATTACAAAGGTTAAACAAGGAGGAATAAAGCAGACACGTGCAGACGATTATAAGACTTTATTGAGACTGACTCGTTTAGTAAATAGAGGGGCTTCTCCTGCTATGTACTTTTTAGTGAGTTGGTGGGAGGTTGTAGGAAATGGGAATTCTTAGAGATATAAAGGGGGGATAACCAGTTATCTGGCATCTCCGATTATTTAAAAGTTTTTTTTTCCTTTATTCTGTTCAAGCTGGAAGCCTAATATTTCTTCCTCGTATTGTTTAGTTTTGTGAATATTGTTGTGTTGTGTGTTACGTTCTTTGATTACTTTTCACTTTTTTTTATAAGTGACGTCTATTGATTGTGATTTTTATTTTAGACGAATTGTTCTTAATGCTAGCATTGCTAACTATGAGTACTGCTAACGTTTTAAGGCCTTTTTACTGTCGTTTTTATTGGGTTTTTTTTCTGCAAGTCCATTTGCTTGTGAAAAATTCGGACTTGTAGTATGTTTAAAATCGCATCATTTAACAAACTGCTACAACTTCAGCAAGTCTATTTACTTTTGAATAATTCGGACTCGTCGTGATATATTTAAACTCGAATTCTTTAGCAAACTGCTTAAACTTTGATGATCCATACTCTGGTCTATTGTAGCTAATTATTATCTGTGGAATACCCAGCCTGGCAAAAGTATATTTTATTTTGTTACTCACCGTGTGTGATTCACAATTTTCTAGTTTGTTGATATCCAAATATCTGATTGTGTAGTCTATAATTACTACATACGCCTTGTTGTACAGATGAAGTATATCTGTTGCTAGTTTAGTACATGATGTTTTTGGGGTATTTCATGGTGTATTATTGGTTCCAATAGTTGTTGGTTCTGATAGTCTATGAAATATGTGCATGTGGTTATCATTTCATTGATCTTATTGTTTATATTGCGCCAATATATAACTTTCTTTGCCCTAGCTATGCATTTTTATATCCCTAAATGTCCGGTGTGTATTTTTTGTAGGCCTTTTTTCTTGAAGAGTTTGGGACCACTATTCGTATGCCGTTTAGTGAATATTGTTTTTTTACGTATCGATTCTTGATCGGACGAAAACTAAAATCAGCAGGTTCTTTAAATCAATTAAAACGCAAGAAATATTAATTCACAAAATGCACGCGTACTATAATAATCCAAATTTGACGGTTTTCTGTCTGTTATATTAGACGTAAATACACAATTACAAAGGTTAAACAAGGAGGAATAAAGCAGACACGTGCAGACGATTATACGACTTTATTGAAACTGACTCGTTTAGTAGATAGGGGGCTTCTCCTGCGATGTACTTTTTAGTGAGGTGGTGGGAGGTGGTAGTAAATGGGAATACTAAGAGATATAAAGGGGGGATAACCAGTTATCTGGCATCTCCGATTATTTAAAAGTTTTTTTTCCTTTATTCTGTTCAAGCTGGAAGCCTAATATTTCTTCTTCGCATCGTTTGGTTTTGTGAATATTGTTGTGTTGTGTTGTGTGTTACGTTTGTTTGTTTTGTTCATTAAATATACTTTCATAATAGTCAATATGTGTTGTTTGATTGCTTTTCACTTTTTTTAATATGTACGTCTATTGATTGTGATTTTTATTTTAGAGGAATTGTTCTTATGCTAGCATTGCAAACTATGAGTACTGCTAACGTTTTAAGGCCTTTTTACTGTCGTTTTTATTGGGGTTTTTTGTGCAAGTCGATTTGCTTGTGAAAAATTCGGACTTGTAGTATGTTTTAAATCGCATGTAGCAGTTACCTCCTCCTTTCAAAACATAACTACACCGGTTTGACGGTAGGTGTCGCTTTTTCACCGACAGGTGGCACTGTAAAGCGACACCAGAGTTATCTGCCCTTCTGACTATAAAAACCGTTGCAAACAGAAAATCCATCTCTTCTTCACTGACCAGCCTTGGCAGAATAACGCTGGCACCCGCGCCCCGTTTCACTCGCTTTTTGGCCTCGATAGAACGACGCTGACACTAGCGTTCCGTTTCACTTTTCTCGTCTGGTCGATTGGCCTCGGCAGAACGACGCTAATACACTAGCGCTTCGTCTCACGCTTTTCTCTTGAACTGGTCTCAGCAAAACAACTACCAACACACGTTTCTTCCGTCAACACGTGGGCAAACAACGGTAAGAGTTCTCAACTCGTTTTCTTTGTGTACGGCTTTCAAAGACTTTCCTCTTGCCGGATTCATTTCTTCTGATACCTTTTTCAAGAACTGTTTTTCCATCGACACACATGCATACATCACACGCTTCATCATTCCACGTACACACACGTTCAATAAACCTTATTTGAACTACTTCATTTTGTTTATTAATTATTACTCTGTCTTTTGCATGCAACATTGCTTGATTTACTGAAATCGTCTATAATCGGGGGAACACGACCCTCGATCCGAACACGCATCATTTAACAAACTGCTACAACTTTGATGATCAATACTCTGGTCTATTGTAGCTTATCTTTTAGAGGAATGGTTCTTTATGCTATCATTGCCAATTATGGATTCTGGTAACTTTTAAAGGCCCTTTTTAGTATCTTTTTATGATTTGAATATTTATTTCTGCAAGTCTATTTACTTTTGGATAATTCGGACTCGTCGTGATATATTTAAACTCGAATTCTTTAGCAAACTGCTTAAACTTTAATGATCCATACTCTGGTCTATTGTAGCTAATTAATATCTGTGGAATACACAGCCTGGCAAAAGGATATCTTATTTTGTTACTCACTGTTTTCTAGTTTGTTGATAGCAAAATATCAGATTGAGTAGTCTATAATGACTACATGAAATATATTTGTTGCTAGTTTAGTACATGATGTTTTTGGGGTATTCCATGGTGTATTATTGGCTCCAATAGTTGTTGCTTCCGATAGTCTATGAAATATGTGCATATGGTTATCATTTCATTGATCTTATTGTTTATATTGCGCCAATATATAACTTTCTTTCCCCGAGCTATGCATTTTTATATCCCTAAATGTCCGGTGTGTATTTTTTGTAGGGCTTTTTTCTTGAAGAGTTTGGGACCACTATTCGTATGCCGTTTAGTACGTCCTTCCACGATGGAGATCTCACCACGAAGAGAAATGTCTAGCACAATTTAAGGTGGTACATCTTTATTGTTTTTTTTGTTGCTAATTTGATGTAGCATAGTCCATTATGAAATGTTGGGTCTTTTCTTATTTCTTCCATGTATATGTCAAGTCTGTGGTCACTCATCGGATTCTGTCTCAAAATGATATGGATATATTTTTCCATTTCTGTATCTGATATCTCTTGTGTAATATCCATTAGATATGTAGTAACTGTATCTGCAATTACTGACTCACGGGATGGGATATATTTCTGGAGTGCTGATAAGAATCTCTGTATTATTAGGGGTAGCTTTTCGTAATCGAATTTTAAAAATCTTCTTTAAGGGGTTATGATTATTTTCAATAAGGAGTCAAGAGAAAAGCTAAGTGATATAATAACAAATTATCTAACACTGCATCATTCTTTTCCTTTCAGTGACAACATATGTGCGCATGACACATTCTGACCAGACCCTTTGGGACAAAAAGCCATCTACATGAAACATACGAATGACGATATACTTTCACAAACTAATAAACATAGCGAGAGCATATATACCCTAACCCCTGAATGGATATACACTATATAACTGGAAAAATGATACACACATATCTATTTACACACACAAAGCTGAGCGAGAGGATATATACTCAATCACACTGAGGCCATATGAAGTTCACGGACATACTCTCTGAGAAAATAATACACATATTTATTTACACACACAATAAGCGTAGCGAGAGGATATACACACTACCACCCCAAAGTTATATGCACAGTTCACACATAGACTCTCTGACTGGGAAAAGAGGCACACTAATATACGCACATTAATGTGTATTCAAGTAATCCTTACAGAAAAACACTTTTTTAACAAAAAAATTATTGGACCCTGTGAACTCTCATTCTTAATGAACACTTATCTTTCGTTGTCTTAACAAAGTTGTCAATAAAACATAATTATTTTGTATTGATAGATTTTGTCTTTTTTTTATATTGTCTTTCTTTCTTGTTTTATTTTTGGCGGGAATGGTCGCTGTTACAACCAAGACGTAAGATTAGTGGTAGGTTTAAGGAGGTTGTTTTGATGGGAAAGGTGGTTGGCGTTATTATCCAGATTTATTATTAATGATCAAGTTAAGGGAGTTTTTAAAACCCCAAATAAACAAAGACAATTTATTTCTTTTAAGAAAAAATCTTTATGGGTAAACGCCATTCAATTATGACAATGGCACTAAAATGGTTTATCATTTTTCGTTTAATGTACATGCGTATTTGATCTCCGATTTTAAATATAAAATAAGTGTTTTTAAGGGTTTACGTACGAACTACTAAACATAGCGACAAGATATACACACTACATATCGAACTCATGTATACAGTTAATACAGTCACTCTCTAACAGAACATGCACCTTAATATACTCCACATTTACAAAACACGGTTATCTGTTTTGAGTATATCGCAAGACAATAATAACGTCATCCAGTGTGCACGTAGACAAACGGACAAGAAAAACAAATTCACACAAGATCCGCAGAGTTTTAGTAGCATACTAGACAATAGTAGACAATCCGTGATCGTTTGGGTCTCCGTTCAGTTCGATAAAACGTCATAAATAATCTCCCCTCCTCTCTGGTTTCATGGATATTAATATTTGTTACGGCAGTAACTGTGCCCGGTTACCTCCAATCAATATCAAGTGATGACGTAATAATTTAGTGATTGCATCCACTGGGCATTGCTCCCACTTCTGTTTTGATAGATGGTGTTTAAAAAGAATGAAGTCACCGATTCGTTTCAATGACCTCAAATGTTAACATCTGAAGAAACAAATAAAATTTTATGTTTAATTTGTAGAGCTGGGTTCTTTTAACCTGACGAGATGTGACATTCACAACTATGGACATGTGTAGCTTTACTTATTCTATGGACACTCCATATCGATTGTTTATTTGCATAGATATGTTACGTCTTAATAGGTAACCCAAAACAAAATATGATAATACCCTATTTTCTTCAATTCTTTATAGTACAACATCTTCATTCGAACATAATACACTATATAAATACAGTAGGCCCAGAAACACCCGCAAATAACGAAAATCCGTGAATAGATTTGATGCCACGAAGTTTTTAGCAGTTTCCTGTAGCACATTGTTTGAATATCAATAACTTCTTAGCTGCCTGGCGATTGGTTCAAGCAAACTACTTTTTCTTTAGCTTGACCAATCAGTGGCCTTCTTTTAGGCGAATCTCGGATGGCTAGCATAATTATATAAACATTCGACCGCCATCAACCCTATCTTTTTTCTTCTGTGGGACGATACGACACTTCTTTCTCTTTCCTTCTTTGGCACTGCCAAACACACGTCCCCCATTTCTGGTGCCGCAACAGACATTTTCCCAAGCCTTTGGCCCTGTGTTCAACTTTGACAAGACGCCTAAATGGCTTCTGTCTCACACACGTGAACTTGATATAACACACACACATCATTGCTTACATGTGAACTGACTTTCACACAGGTGTACAGAAACACATACTTGCATACACATGTGAACCCGTCATAACACTGTAGCAGGTGTCCAATCATTCAACAATATGAACAATTCTATTTCCGCCACTGGGGAATTATAATCCCGGGAAATTCCTAGATTTTGCCTTCGTCCATACTTATGGACCTACTGACATTTTTTTACCATATTGTTCACGTACTAAAAAATTTAATAACAACTTTATTCATAAAGTTGTTATTAAATGTTAGGATGAGATTTTGTCACTTCCATCCTACAAGTTCACAAAAGTTAGGATTTTGTTTAGAAACATGTGTTTTTGTATTAAAGCCACCAAATTAGCATAAATTAGCCATTTCTGCTTTCAAGTTGGCTGCTTGCTTTAATAGTTCAGTTTCGTATGAAGTCAGCGACAATTTGGAATCCCAACGCTTTTGTATGAGCCGCATATAATAAAAATCCTATGGAATGATTAGCGTTTCTTTTTGTCATATTGGCCTTCGTTGGACTTAAATGATTATCATATTTGGAAGTTCTACTGAATTTATGAAGAAAATGTTAAATCAATGCTTATGATAAAAATCCGAAAATTTGTGAAACCGCAAATTCTTATTATTAATCAGGCAACATCGTTTCTCATATTGTCCTATTCTTAAAATGTGTATGCCTTTAAAATGCCCGCCTCTCGCTCTACAGGACCGAGACAAATGGGGGACCATCACACCTTCACAAATGCGTGTCTGTTCTTTAATATCCTATTGAGTCACCATTTAGCAATGCCAAGAGGCACTCGAGGATAAGGATTAATTAGATTGTCAGTTGGATGATGAACAATACTATGAGAGGATTGAAAACGATGGAGTTAATATGCAAAGATTTGATTACTCAAGACGGCGGCTCAACAAGTATTTGTTGACATTGGACTTAAAGACGACCATGTTGTAGTCTGCAGGGAAGCCGTCCTGGGCATGTTTGTGTGTTTATCGTATGGAAATGACATTCACTGGAAAATAGAGGCGTTTTGCTATGTTAGACTTTGTAGCATTGTTAGAGAATTCACTAACATATATAAACGACAATGTGAAATTTTGAAACAGAATGTTGTCTGTGCATAAGCAATCAGAAGTAATAAATAGATGAATAAAGCGAAAGGTGAAGAATATTACTTGAGATAAATATTCTCGATAACTACAGTAAATATGATTCTAATGTTATGCGGACTTGTTATTGTGTATAAATTAATATTTAAAGCTTTCGTTAAAACAAATCAAAGAACTTTCGTAAATTACTACAATTTTCAATGTTTATATGAAACAAAGACACATATGATTAGTAAAAATATCAGACAAAATTCTGATTTAATTTTCAAAATGGCGGTCTGTCAATCTCGATTCGAAAGTTTGTAAAATTTGAAAATCTTAAATAAAAATAACTAATTGTTTGTGTTAACTAACACTTACAATCGTATTTACCATAGTTAACGAGGGTTGTTATTTTCATAAGCTTCTGAGAAAGAGACTAAGTGTTACTTTAATAAAAAGAGATGGTTTTGAAAAGAAATGAAAGAAAATAAGAGAGGGGGAGAGCGAGAAAGAAGAAGAATGTTATGGTGATCTACCCTATTCCATCACTGTATGGACTCTTCCTAGCTCTATGAATAGAGTAGTTATAAGCAATCAGATGTGAGAAGCGAAGTGAGGAAGCATCTTCTGTCAACCCATTACTTCTGTACTTTCTGATTATACAATTTTTTATTACTTTTCTATTCGTGTTATTCATAAATAGAATCATGATGAACAATCAGTAGAAGTGAGAAGAGAAGCGTAGTGAGGAAGCAGCCTTTGTTAACCTATTTGTTCTGTACTTTTTGTTGATACAATTTCTATTTGTTATTTCTTTTCGGCCGCAAAAAATAATGAGAAGAATGAGACAAAAAGAAGATGAAAAAAGAAAAGAAAGTAGATTAACAAAGTGTTTTTGGATAGAATATATTTTTAATTGATTCAGCAATGGTAACATTTATTTTAAACACTTTAAAAGTTCTGATTAATTCATTTCATAGATCATTAAAATAAATCCGCCAAAAGAGAAAAGTGGACACATTTAACAGATTAGATTAACATCAAAAGCGATGGATAATATAGAGATCTACATATTACTGTAGGAAATGTTAGGGTATATTGAATAAAAAGAGAAACCATCAAGTGTGCAAGACAATTGTTGGATCTTTAGAAAATTTCCCCCGACTAGAAGCAAAATAACACCCCTTCACTGTAGAGGTCCCTAAATAACGGAATATTTTACACTGTGATAGATTATTTCTTCGAAACGTTTGCCTTTTGAATTCCATCTTTGTTTCCCGTTTCTACACTCATAGAAACATTCATACTCTTAACTAGACGCATTTTAACCCATTCATATTGAATTCCTACTAGACACTATCCTCCAGTGCCTAACGTCTATCTTTATAGGGAGTTGTTAGGACAACCTGGTATAAGTATAATTTCGTTTATAAGTAAACCCCAACCAAATATTCAAAATAACAGAGTATTCGAAGCCCAAATAAGATCCATTCAGAATAGCTACATACTTGCTTATGAGGAATGGGCACCTTTTCCAAGTTCTGTTGTAACAGCACTAAGCTATATGAATACTTGGCCTAGAATCCCGCAAGACAAAGAGATCATGAGAAATATTTACTATGACATCGTTAACTGGTCGATACGGGAGAAGAAAATTAATGTTCACTTTTTTACTAACTCACTGTATTTTAATATGATATAAAGCGAAAACGTTTGAAAAGACATATCTGTTTTTATTTTATTGTACAATATTTTGGTAAAGTTTCCATTAATTCATAAATAAAAAGTGAAATAAATGCAATATCATTGTTTTGGAAGTAAATATCTCTTTTCCTCCATAATCTGTTGAATGGTAAAATAAAAACATTCTTGAATAGCATTCATTTTTAACAGATTTAAATGAATTTAAACAATTTGATCATTTTGAAATATTGGTGTTTAAACATCTATTTTTAGAATAAGGTTCCCAATCTTTCAACATATTTTAATGATAAAACATTTAGTGTTACCAATTGTAAAAGAGCGACATCGACAGTGATTTCATAATTTGTGATTTTAAATGGAAGTTTGTTTTCTTCTTTGTATTAACATCTGTTTGACAATGTCAAATATATGGGAGCACGTAACTTCATGGTTGAACACATCAGCTGCTTGACTTCACATCTTAGACAAACAGTATTTACACCAGCATGTGTTTACTGTTAAGGTTCTCAATAATTCTTTCAGTTAAAAACATGTTTCAAACCTAACACGCGAAACTTCTCTCTTCAGCTTTAATATTGTTATGCGTATTAAAGTCTTGCGTGTGGAGGTAAATGCCGCTAAAATATGATTTACTTGGAAAGAAAGTGTAAGCTCTCAAGTATCAGGGGGCTCACACTCCATTTTTGTGTAACAGAACCAGCACTTGTTGAGTCCATTCATCTTTGGTTATTATGCCTTGATCTGGGACAGCCATTGATATCCTTTACTGATATATAGTTGAGCTATCCTTATTTCTTTCCATGTCTTACATAAAATCTTCGTATTTAGTTATCTTTATATTTGGTTTTCTTTGTTGTTCCACTTCAACTAAATGAAGTTCTCAGAAATAAAATAGGGCGACTTCCTAGAGCTAATACTTTATCTTTATATGAGATACAAAGATATTCGAATATTCCATTAAAGTCAAAAAAATCTTTTTATGGTCTCTTGGTTTTCCCTATTCCAGGACAAGAATTAATCTAGTCTGGTGGAATATCCAGTTTAGTGCGGTTAATAGAAGCAACATAACTTGGAGGTGCACCATTCCTCGTATAAGTCAGTGTTGGTTATCCATAACAATGGGATATTATTTGGGCTTCGAACACTGTTATTTTAAATATTTAGCCACAGTTTATAACCCCAGTACAGAGAGACCTTAGAAACTCGAGGTGTCTAGTAAGCATTCAAGTGCTCTCACTTTTATATCGACACACATGTCTTTTTAAACTTCGTTTGTAGATGTAAGATTTGCTGCATACTGTGCAAGAATGTGGTTTTTCACCAGTATGTGTACACATATGCTGTTTTAACATTGCTTTCTGGATAAACGATTTGCCACATACTTCACAAGAATATGGTTTTTCCCCCATATGTGTAAACATATGACTCCGTAAACCGATATTTTGGATATAAGATTTGCTGCATATTTCACAAGAATATGGTTTTTCACCAGTATGTCTAAACATATGCTTTTTTAAATTACTTTTAGTAGTAAATTCTTTTCTGCATATTTCACAAGAATGTGGTTTCTCTCCAGTATGTGCAAACATATGGCATTTTAAAGATATTTTATGTATAAAAGATTTGCCACATACTTCACAAGAATGTGGTTTCTCTCCAGTATGTGCACACATATGGCTTTGTAAATCTGCTTTCTTGATAAAAGATTTGCCACATACTTCACAAGAATGTGGTTTGTAACCAGTATGTGTACACAGATGGATTCGTAAATTACTTTTAGTAATAAAGTATTTGCTGCAAATTTGACAAGAATGTGGTTTTTCTTGAGTATGTGTAAACATATGGCTTTGTAAATTTGCTTTCTGGTTAAAAGATTTGCCACATACTTCACAAGAATGTAGTTTTTCACCAGTATGTGTAAACATATGGCTTTTTAAATTTGCTTTCTGGTTAAAAGATTTGCCACATACTTCACAAGAATGTGGTTTGTCACCAGTATGTGTACGCACATGGCTTTGTAAATTTGCTTGATTGATAAAAGATTTTCCGCATACTTCACAAGAATGTGGTTTTTCACCAGTATGTGTACGCATATGGATTTTTAACTTTGATTTCTCGCTAAAACATTTGTTACAAACTTCACAAGGATGTGGTTTTTCACCAGTATGTGTATACATATGGATTTTTAACTTTGCTTTCTGGCTAAAACATTTGCCACAAACTTCACAAGGATGTGGTTTTTCACCAGCATTAGTAAACATATTGCTCTCTAGCTTATCTTTTTGGCTAAATGATTGGCCGCATACTTCACAAGAATGTTGTTTTTTTCTAGTATGTGTAAAGATATGACTTTTGAAATGTTTTCTGGATAAATGAAGAACCACATACGTCAGACAAATATGGTATCTCAACAGTGTGTATAAACATATGGCTCTGCAAACATGATTTACTTTAAAAATAATCACCACACACTTCACAAGAATATGGCTTTTCTCTGTGTAAGAACATGAATTTTGAAGTATGATTTACTTGAAGGTACATATGCCTTAATAAATTGGATTTACTTGAAAATGTAAAACTACATACTTCGCAATCATGTAGTTCATTTCCAATATGTGTACTTATAGCTCTGCAAATGTGCTTTCTGGATAAATTAGCTACCTACTTCATAAAAACTTGCTTCATCTCAAGTGTGTATACTCATATGTTTGTCAAAATTCGTTGTCTATTTATGTTAATTTACTTCCAAAAAGATCAGGCTAAGACTTACAATAACTTAATTTTGAATTAGATACATCAGATTTTTATCACAATTCTCTTCTTTTCAGAATTGAATTTCTCTTTCAGATTTTGTAACCAAAGTCAATTTACACATGAAAATTTCCAAATATCTCATGAACTGACATTTTGTTAGTATATCATTCAAAATCTATAATAATAAAAAGGATATGTGTATGTATCCTTCTGCCTATTAAAAAATATTCAGGTTATTTAACCGGTAGACTTGCAATTCCTTAGATTTATGCCTTTTTAACATTCTCATATCAGTGTTCACATCCACAAAATTAAAGAGTTTACATTGTTCATAATTCATTCCTATTTTTAGCTTTCACTGTTAACAGTATTTTTTCGATTCCTTTGATATATTTTGGAGTCTCAATTTTATTACAAGCGTGTCAGAGTATAGTGTAGATGACATGAGGCAGAAATGCTTATCCAGTATATTATAACTAAATTTGACACAAACCAGAATAGGATTTATCTCCATCAGATTTTGTAACCAATGTAAGACATGTAAATTTCACCAGAAAATGAAAATCCATTCAGATCCATTAATTGATTGGAAGGTTTTTTACTGGAGAATCTGCAATTATAAAAGACATTATTTAATACATTTCAAGAAAGTATATATTTTGTTTTTATATATGATTTGGAGTAAAAAACATCACTTCATACACCCTCCCCCCTCCAATCAATTACACTGGCACCAGCTAACACCACACAAAAATGAAGCAAGGAACAGAAATTACAAGAAATACCATAAGCTCTCCCCTGTCTCTTCTTCCATTCCCCCAATAAAATAGGGGAAAAATAAATAAATACAAATTTAAAATAAATTTCTTTTAAATGTTTCTTTTAAATTTGAAAAAATGGTCCCGGCCTATGCTGATACCAAACAAAATATATGTACAGAGTCGAGGACGATAATACCGAGGAGGGACAGCACAAAACAGACTTTGACTAGAAGAGTGCAGAGAATGCTGGAACCTTGGGGAGGCTTATTATCACCTTAATCTACCAGCGAGAAATTAATGGTAAGAAGCTATTGTAATACCTCAAGCTTATTTGTGGTGGTTATCAAAAATAGGGGAAGAATTCTGGAAATCTTAGGAGGCTTGTTGCCACTCAGACTCTAGGAAGTAGCATTAGTTGTTGTCGGTGAGCAATCACTGATGATGATCTGTGTGAGAACTCCTAGTGAGCACAAATAATAATGACGGGTGTTTCCTTTCAAAACAATCCTCTGACAAATGAGGTAATTCCTGGAACGATGCCCCCTGGGAGCTAACAAAACATACTGCACTCTGATATAGTGTGGGAGGAAGGGCGCGGTCAGTACTGTTAGAATTTAAATGTTAAAATTGTTGTTGTAGTAGTAATAATAATCACGATGATTCCTGTCTTTTTCCCCCCCAAACGATTAAGTAATGCAATGAGTTTCTTGTGTCCCCTGCCAAAAGAGGGACACATATCTGAGAATTGCCTCCTAAGAGCAAACAGAACATTCTTTATTCTGATATAGAACACAGACCTGATCCAATACTCTTTAATAAAATCAAATATATTAAACAACGTATTTCAAATCAAATATGAATTTACAATAGTTATGTTAAAAGGTCTTGTTAAATAGTTTGTTAAAAGGTCTTGTTAAATAAGTATTAAATTTACTTTCAAGGGAATTGAAACTCTTCTCATGATAAAAACAATACTATATATACCTGATAATTAAATAATAAATTAGCGACATTGAAAATTCTGATCTCTTATTTATGCTCGCTTTTTTACAAAAAAAGAGACTTAACAGAAGAGTAGATAATGCTTAGGATGATTGCCTCCTGAGACTTAACAGAAAATACTCCACTCAGATGTAGAGCAGGGGTCGCGGTCTGCGCCAAATAGATTTTTACTAAATAAAATATATTAAACAATGTATTTTAAATGAAATTATATGCATTTACAATGAATAGTCACGGTTGAAATTGTGTTAAATGTAAAACAAAAACTACTTATATATTGAATCTAGATGTATTTCAAAGGGAATTTAAACTCTTCTTATGATAAAAAACAATACTATATAGCCTTATAACGAAATAAGAAATAGCTTGATTTTAAAACTAAATATTGACAGTGAAAAGTCTCATCTCTCATCTATAATGTTTTTTTATAAAGATTCCAAAGATTTCCTCTTTCTTGTGTGTTTGATGTTCATAAAATTATTGTATTTTTATGAATACATTTTAGAAATGATATCAGTATTTCCATTTATGCAGAAATAAATATGTCGTCTATTTGAAAACTGTTCTGGGGTTTGAATATTATAAGTGAGAGTACATATTGTTGTACATGCCATCTATGCAGTATTTATACGAAAACAGAAAAATGAATTATCGAACCAGACAATGTTATTTACAATATAATAAATTTGACACATATTTTGAATTAAAAACATACTTTCTGAAGTAAATATTGATTTTAGAAGAGAGGTGCGTTTACATTCTGGCTGGCTTTACTATATATATAAGATGTTTCTGATTAAAATTAAATAAAGGAGGTCAAAATAAAGGTGCAATGGTAATTTTGTTGGAAAAGTGTTTCTTTCTTTCCTCATTAATATGTTCTATACTCTTATGCCAACTCTAATATATTAACATTTCTTTGAAACGATGACATTTCAATCAGGCTTCTGTCTTTTTACATGGCTTGATACACTTTGCTATTTGTTTTCCAATAAAAAGTAATTAATTGATTGGATATCTAAATTTCAACTACCACCATCTTTACAATGCAAAGAAAGGAATCATCTATCTCTACAATATCAGATGAGAAAAAACAAGGTGCTGGTCTTAGCTGCAATCCTGCAAAATCAGTTTCTTCTGTTTTGTTTTTTACTCAATTATTAAAGAATCCGTGGGTTATTATCAAATCACAATGAGTTTTTCAAATTAAAATGAAAATTGAAGAAAAAAGTATGTTTAACAATGGGTTTCGTTTTTCAATGTAAATTTAACATAAAATAGTTATTAGACAAAATAGACCAGTTTGCAAACAACTTTTGTAATATCAGACAAAGAGATCCTATAACATTAAACCTAAATAGTAAACTGAACACACTTTTATAAATCGAACAATTAACTTTTAGAAAAAAATGATATAACCATGTTGAACAGTGGCTTAAATTTTTCGATGTAAATATTACATAAAATAGTTATTAGACTAATAAACCTTTTTCTAAACCAATTTCCCTTCAGAAACTGTCGATAATCGTGATCAGAAATTAGTGATTTTGTCTGCATGATGCCTAAACTATGTTTACCGGTTCCTTCAATATTGTAGACCAACATGATCAGGTGTCACTTCATTTGGGAGAAACAAAATAAAGAAACTTTTAAATATCTTCGCTGCTGTTACACTCATTATGCTGGATATGTGTCATGCAATTGCTGCCAGCTGTATTCGAGGTCTGTGCAAATTATATAGTTTATTAAGATCTGGGAAAGTGCGCCATTCAGACGAAATTTCCTTTTAATAGACAAAACGTGGACAGTTTTCGGTTTATTACAATTAAGAAACCGTCTGATTCAGTTCAATTTCCGTTATTATTTTTACATTAAACATGTGTTAACTTTGTTTTAATTCTGTTAAAACTAGGTTTTGTATTTTATTTGTAGAATGTTCATAGTTTATTTGTTGTGTAAAGTTGGTTTTAGCATAAAAAGTGTTTAAACTGTAAAAATATTTAGTGCACAAAAACAAAAAAACACAGCAGATAATGATTAAACAATTGAATAAAAGTTTAAAATATATGTAAAGTAAAACATTTTGAGACAAAAAACGTTTTCCTGTTACATAATATTGACTGAAATGGTCATTTTTAGTTATATAAAAGAGAGTCCATAAAAAGGAGCAAAATGAATTAAAAATCAAACTTGAAAATGAAAAACAATAGTTAGACATTGACAGTAAAAAATGGAATAACATACAACTATAAAAAATAGTTAGACATTTACAGTAAAAAATAGAATAACATACAACTATAAAAAATAGTTGGACATTTACAGTAAAAAATAGAATAACATACAACTATAAAAACTAGTTAGACATTTACAGTACAAAATAGAATAACATACAACTATAAAAAATAGTTGGACATTTACAGTAAAAAATAAAATAACATACAACTATAAAAAATAGTTGGACATTTACAGTAAAAAATAGAATAACATACAACTATAAAAAATAGTTAGACATTTACAGTAATAAATAGAATAACATACAACTATAAAAAATAGTTAGACATTTACAGTACAAAATAGAATAACATACAACTATAAAAAATAGTTGGTGCTTAATTGGTAGAAATTTGATGATTTTACAATTATTTACTCAATGACAAAAATATTTAAAATTGTTGATGGACCTTTCATTTTTTGTTTGTAGTTTTATACAAAGAGCGTTCAATAAGTAATGCCCCTGACCCACTTCAAGTTGTCTGATCTTGATGACATTTTGCAGGTGTAATGATTTATATCTGTATGTGGTATGCTGCAAAAACAGCTCCAAACTAATTGTGGTTTCTGATGTACAGGTTTTTGAACTGAGTCAAGTGTGAAATGAAGCCAGTTGAGTGTCGCGCAGTGATCTGGTTTTTGTATTTGAAAGGATGCACACGAAAGGAGACTTTTGATGGAATGAAAGAAACTTATGGTGATGATGTTCCATCATATGACCTTGTAAAACGCTGGTATCGTGACTTCAAACATGGCCGGAATTCTGTGGAAACAGCTGCCAGACCTGGTCGTCCCTCTTCTGCCATTGATGAAGTATCTGTCCATCAAGTTCAGGCTGCCATTTTGGAAGAATGACATATTACTATTCGCCAGATAGCCCAAGAGGTAAAGATTACTAACGGGGCTGTGGAAAGTATCATTCATAACCATTTGCATATGCCCAAGGTGTCATCCAGAATGATTCCCAGGTTGCTCACACCTTTCCAGAAGCAATAATGCGTCGAGTGCTCGAGGATGAATTTGGAGATTTGCCAAGACGATGAGTCAAAGTTTTTCAAAAGATTGATTACACAGGATAAAACTTGGGTTAATCACTATGATCCAGAGACCAAAGCCCAGTCAATGCAGTGGAAGCACTTGGACCCACAATCTCCAAAGAAGGAACGGGTGCAGCCCTCCACTGGCAAGGTCATGGTCACAGTCTTCTGGGACCAGGACCGAGTAGTGATGATAGATTCCCTGGCACAGGGTAACACATTTACAGGAGCCTATTACGCTTCACTTTAGATGAAATTAAGAGAAGCTATCAAAATCAAGAGGCAGAGCAAGATCAGCAAAGGTATCCACCTCCTGGAGGACAACGCTCCGGTCCACAACTCGCATGTTACCAGATGAGAAGCATGGGTGTTTGGCTATGAAATCCTTCCCTATTCCCCTTACTCTCCTGACCTTGCATCCACTGACTTTCATCTCTTCCCAGCCATAAAGTTGTTTTTGAAGGCAGCCTTGATTTCTGAAGTCACGACGTGGTTGGAGGAACAACCTGGAGTGTTCTACAAAAACGGTGTCCAGAGCTGCAGCAAACGAGGCGAGAAATGCATAATTATGGGTGGTTCCTATGTAGAGAAAGACTAATAACTGTGCCAAGTTTCATTAATCTACTACTATGTGAAATGGCTTAAGAGTGTTAACAAACTTGATTTTATAACTAACCCTAAATCCGTGTTGCATAGGCTTAAGTCTATGCAACACGGATTTAAGGTTAATTGTAATCGCATAAGAAAAGTAGAATGGTCCTGCCACCCCACCCAAGAAAAAATTGATTTGATTATTTCTAATAGAAAAATTCCAATTGTGCTTCCACCCTTCGTAAATAAATTCTACCTGAAATATAATGGGTAATTGTTAATGTTTTTGATGAACACCGCTTGTTTATTTCCGATTTCTATACCGGAAGCCGTCACCAAGTAGATTTTTCACTTTAATACAAAAATTACCAAAATAAATCTTTGCCCAGTAAGAAATTTAAAGGCAAAAATTAAGAAGACATAACTAGTCGATTATTTAATAATAATAATCATTAATAAAACGTTGGTTTAAACTTACTTTTCCAACAGTTAAATTTGTTGCTGAGACAAAATTAAAAAGGTTAACTTTGCCTTAAAGTTACTTTTTTGAAAACTTTAAAATTTAAATTGTTATTTTATTTCACAACTCAAGATACAATTTAAGACCAAAAATCAATTTCATCTAAAATAAGTAAGTATCTATTCACAGCCGACTGCGAGACAATAATAAATGTTTAACGATGATAAATGTATATTGAAGTAGATAGATATTTATTCCATCGTATTTAATCGCTGTAAAAATACTTTTGTTTTCTTTTTAACAGTTTTCGTTTTTGTGTTTGTTCTTCACTTTTAGCGTGTTTTTTTTTTCATTTTCATTGACTATAGTAAAATATTCCCAAATAATTGTTTTTCCCAAAGTTTTTCAATGTATTCATACGTAATCGCCTTAAAGAGTAGAATCTAATTTCTTTTTTTGGGGGGGGAGGGGGTCTTATCTACAAATTTACCAACTTTACCTTAAATTATTTAAAACTAAAATATTCAAATTATTCTGTAAAGTTCTGATACGATTAAAAAAAAAAAGTAAACTGCAGAATGTATTGTTTATTTATGTAAATATTACCCACTCTCGTTAGCATATTTTCGGTTTACATTTCATAGAGAACGTCTTTGCTTCATCACCGCTAAGAAAACAATACGATACTAATAGAGACAAAAACATGAAAACATTTGGGAGTTAACAACTTCAATATAGTCAATTTTTCTTTATAATATATCATTTTTAATTTGGCCCTACTTGGCCTTTTTTTTCTAAAAGTGTGGCTTCGATTTTAAATTTGTCCTTTTTTCCTAAAGAAAATTGGCTTTAAACATTTATTTAACAGAAGCGGTTGCGAATATCAACGGCCCCAAAATAAAATGAAATCGGCGAGATATTTCAAAGGTCTTTATTCTACAATTGAACCACTAACAAAAACTTATTTCTATATTTTTAGACTTACCTTTAAAAATCACCAGTTTCAAAGGGGAAAAAAAAAAGAAAAGAAAATAATTTTCTTTCAATTTATTTGTCCTTTTTTTTTCAATAAATCTTGACAATGTCTCATTTCTCGTTCAAATAAACGTAACACAAAGAAAAAAAAATGTCTCGTCATCACCGACCGGTGTAACACGTAACATTGTTCCTTGTGTACAGAAGTTCATCATTTTCACATATTTGCATCACAAGTTTTTTGTTGTTACAAAGATGAAAAATATTAATAAGAAATAACTAGTCGATTTGTAGAAGTTGGAATATTCGGACTACTGTTCTCATCTTGCGTGTTTTTATCTGTGCCGATTTCCAGTGGGAAGTACCGGCACGAGAGGGGGGGTGCTAACCTTAACAGGAAAACATGAAAACGACTTAATCCAACAACGGCAACTGACGAAGCAGAGAAAAAGAAGGAAAACGCCTTACCTTGATATGGTTGCAACAGATTGCCGATGTTGCGACCTCGCACTGTGTATTCCTGTGCTAGGTCAGGTAGTTGTAGAAGTAAATTTCGGGAAATTATAGATCGTTAAAGATCTGAATAAGAGAGATCTTAGCCAAGGAAAACAACACTTGCCTAAGAACAAAGCCGGCAAAGAAGGGAAGAAAAAGTAGAAAAATTAACACCCGTAACGTGTGCACCAGCCTGTATTTATGGCAGACAAGTGACACGTGACGTTGATCATGGAATAAAAACAACTGCAAGCAAGGCACTCGCTTCTTGGTCTCAAGTCACTCCGTCAGTGGCCGTTGAAAGGTGAGTGCCCCTAACTTTTTCTGACACACTCCCATCTCAAAAAAAAAAAAAAATAAATAAATAAATAAATAAATAAATAAATAAATAAATAAATATTAATCACTATAATCAGGCCAGAGAGGTTGACTAGTTAGTCGTCTCTCTGGTCCAGGCAATTCGGACAATACCAACCTTCCTCGACTGGTGGAGGTTGACACATATCCACGCAATGAAAATGGTACCAATAATCACATTGGTCACAACACACCATGGCACTACCATCGTCTGGTTGGTTACAACCAGGACAAATCCAAATGCGACAGCTGTCGTCAGCTGGAAAATCATCTCCTAAATGAGTGGATGGATGGTCATCAGGTTCAACAGAGCAATCCTGATTCCGCGGCAGTGAAGCAGGACAATTAACATGCTCCTCGATAGATAATTCCAAGGGATGGAGGTGTTTTAGAGAATGAGTCTGCAAAGATCCATCTCCTCGCTTGATTTGAGCCGATCTAATCAGTCCATCATCTCCTGGGTAAAGACATGTGACTCTACCCAAGACCCAAAATGGTCTAGACTTATTGGGCACCTTAACTATTACAATCTCCCCAACACTGACTCCAGATGCAGCTTTGCTCGGTTGCTTTTGAGCATGTTCCCTTAGACTCAACAAGTAGTCCTGGTACCAAATCCTTCTGAACCTCTCTAATGTTTCATCTCTTGCAGTCAAGGAGTCCAACAGTTGTCTTCTGGAGGGAGGTTCAACCTGGTAGATGCTCCAATTGTTCAGTCTTAATATTATTCTGGGGTTGACTGTCGGGTGCAAAAAATGGTTAGGCGTTATGATCTCCAAACCTGGATCCGCCGAGCCTCTGTAGGTCAACGGTCGGTCATTGATAGCATTCTGTACATCAGAGAGGATGGTCAAGAGATTGAAATAAGTGTAGCTGGCGCGACCAATCAATTTATATAGACAGGATTTTATAGTCTTAATCAGTCGCTCCCAAACACCTCCACACCAGGGAGAGTGTAGAGGTATTTTAATGTGCTGAATTACACAATTCCCCAAACTCTCCTTAAATTCACTGGATGAGAATGCGTCATGAATTATGTTACATCCTGCAACAAAGGACTTGGCATTGTCACTGTACACATGTGACGGTATGCCATAAGTGTTGGTGAATCTGATGAACGCCATCAAAAAGGAGTGGGCCGTCATGTCCTCGACCAGTTCCAAATGTACTGCCCGCACCTCCAAACATGTGAACACGAGAATGTACATCTTCGTCCTTTCTCCACCGCTCAGAACCCACAGATGACCCGTAAAATCCATTCCTGTATGTAAGAAAGGTTTCACCATATTGACTCGATGCTTGGGTAAATCGGTCATTCTTGGGTAGGTGAAGGGTACAGTGTTAAATTTTTGGCACAGGGCACAACCCGATAAAACCCTTTTTACAGCCTGTCTACCTTGGGGTATCCAATACCCACACATTCTTACCTTATTTAATGTTGTTGAAACACCAAGGTGTTTACAATGCTTGTGACAGTCCAATATGATGAGGCTGGTCAACGGGTGGTCCTTGGCTATCAGGATAGGATTGATAACTTCATACTCATACACTGACACTTTACCAATCCTTCCCCCTGAACGAATCACTCCATCCTTGTCCAAAAACAGATCCAATTTGCCCACCCTCAGTGGAACTGCCCTTCCAGAAGGTTTCTTCAAGTACTCCAATTCTTCCAAGAAGGACTGCTTCTGCATTATCTTTATTAGGTGGGTTCGAGCCGCCGTTATAGGATCCACTTCATTCTCCCTCAAATTATTAACGAACCTAAACACATAGGCCGTAACATTCACAAGTTTTGACAATTCTGAATACCTTCCAAACGGGACAATAGGTTCGTTCAGATCACTCGCTGCCGTGCAATATACGGAGGAGACAATTCTTCTACTTGCAGGACTTAAGCAGTTTAAGGCATTCTCAGGCCAAACAGTCGGTTCTTCCTTCACCCAAGACGGTCCTGAAGTCCAGAATTCTAATTTTGCCGTCAGTTTAGCAGTGGACAATCCTCTGGTTATCAAATCAGCAGGATTCTGTCCTGTAGGTACGTATTTGTATTGAATGGATATCTTAAATTCGGATGTCAATTCAGCCTCTAATTGAGCAATGTCCTTTAATCGGTTTTTGGCAAAGGTATTTTTGTTGTTGGTTTGCTTGGTTAATAACCAAGACAGAACAACCTGTGCATCCCCAGCAACATACACATTTTTAATAGGCACTCCAGAATATGCCTTCAACAAGGTTGGAAGACACTTGATAGCCAAAAACACTGCCAATAGCTCCAGGGTAGGCAAGGTCTTCGATTTAAGTGGTGCTACCTTGGCCTTGGAAAAAATTAAAGAAGAAAGACCCTTCTGAGTGGCATAGGCTGCAAATCCATATGCCCCCTTAGAGGCATCGCAGAATAAAAATAAATTGGTCTCCACACCCTCGCGTAAGGTTTGTCTTTTAAAATTAATGGAGCCAAGGTCAGACAATTCCTTGGAAAGGGATGCCCATCGAGACTGTAATTCCTTGGGTATAATCTCATCCCAACCCACCCCCATCTTCCACAACTCGCTGATGAAAATCCGAGCTTGTATCGTGACTGGTAGGCATAAGGAAAGAGGATCAAACACTTTGGAGGCATCAGACAATATACGTCTCTTGGTTTCCCTTCCAGGGTCACATTTATGGTAGGCGATGCTGATAGTATCGGCTTGGGGGTTATAACGATACCCCAAGACCTTTTCCCAAGGGCACTTGTGATCTGCAAGCCTGCCTTTTTCTTCCATCAATTTTTGTAATTTAGCATTATTAGAGTTGCATGACTGAAGTTCGAAACCTCCTCTCTGGAGTCTCTCCACCGCCTGTGAATACAGGGTTATTAACTCATTTGTAGAGTTGCTAGTTTTTATAAGGTTGTCCACATAAAAGTGCGATAGCAGCATCTCGGAGCAACTATCCAATGGAAAGCGGCTAGCATGATACTTTAGTACACAATTCAGGATAAATGGACTAGCATTAAATCCGAATAAAATTGTTGTGTACCGGTAGCACTTTAATTGGTCACCCTTTTTCAGAAAAAAGCAAAATTTGTTTTTGTCCGAATCACATGCCAAGCGAATCATCAGAAATGCCTTTCTGATGTCCGCCAGAAGGACATACTTATTTGTCCTGAAACGTAGTGTCAGATTTAGCATGTCTTCTGTCAAATTAACCCCAGGATAGGCTGCGTCATTGAGGGAAACAAAACTCCCAGTCTTGAAAGAACAGTTGAAGACCGGTCGGATTTTGGTCGTGCTGGTGTCCTCGTTTTTAAAAACTGGTCTATGAGGGACCCACACATAGTCCTTATATCTTTCAGGTGGGCATTCTAAGGGTTCAATTATTCCCTCATTCTCCTGGTCCTCAAACACCTTTACATATTCCTGGTAGAGGTTTCTCTTCTCTAAATTTCCCACTACCCTGTCCAAAACCTTGAGGGCTACATGATGATTTGATTGGACACGCCGTATTTTGTCTTCATGCCATGGCAGTTTCACCAGGTAATGACCATCCTGGAACACAATATTACGCATGAATTCCTCCACCTTCTGATGATCATAATCTGAGATCGTTTCCGTGTCAGGGAGGCCTAGAGACTCCAAGCTGAACATCCACTCCAATCCCCTATCCACTGAACTCTCCTCAAACACATCCGCAAAAGGATCCAAATAGGAAGGTGCAGGATTCATAATGCTGTGCACGAGGGAATTGGGGCATGAATGACCCCTGATCGTCCGATCATAGTCCCGAACATGGACAATTGTGTTGATGGGACTGATCTGTTCATCATATAGGAAATGATTAGTGTTTCCAACAGGGATAATTCCTGCAGGAGTCTGCCATGCAATGCCGTTCATACATCTTACGACCCTGACAGGGTGCATATATTGAATCAAATCCACTCCCATGAGACCCCACAACTGAACACAGCCACCTCCCGTCTCTGCTGCCAATTCATACCTTTCTTTGAGGTTTTGCCAGACCAATGCTAAGTCAGACACCTTATGGGAAAGATTTAATTTCTCATCAATGAGAATGGGCAGCTGGGGGGAAATTCCCGGGAACAACTCCACTATGGCCGTCACCTGCTTGAACTTCCGGCGTCTCCTCCCCACAAAGGTCACAACCTCCATAGCCACCTCCTCCGTGCTCTTGGGGTCACACTTCAGATGATCCAATACTTCCCTTGAGAAATATGATCTTTGACTGCCAGAATCAACTAGGCAATTAAAAGACACAGAGTATTTACCCCTTTTGATAGTGATCTTTACCATGGGGAGAATATTCTGTGCGTCTCCCATCCCAGTGCTGACACTGGTGCTTGTTTGGGTTTTCTCTGGTTTAACACGAGGACACATAGAGGAGTGGTGCCTCCGAGATCTGCAAACCTCGCAAGGATATCTGAATCCTTTAACACCAGGACAGGATTCACCATCATGGCCTGTGACTGTGCAAAATTCGCATATCCCGAGTTGTCCGCAACGCATCAGGCGCTCATCATAAGAAGGATAAATCCCGCAATTGAGGCTGTTATGCCCATTCCTAGCACAAAAATTGCAATACTGTATGTCTGCAACGTCAAGATCTGCATGAAAAGTTTCCAAGCCTGATCCCTTGGTCACATCCTTTGTCCAATTAGGAACCCTACCCTTAATTCGTACACTAGAGTTCATTCGAGGTTTCAAAGCTGGACGAACCCGAAGTAATGCTTTTATGACATCCTTACTACCTTGTAAAATACAACCTAAGCTAGGATAGGGACTGTTTGATACCCTAACAAGCTCAGCCCTTATCTCCCCAGGAATTCCCTCAAACAAAATATGTGCCACCAAGGCTCCACTTCCCGAACCCTCAAACAAAAAATCATATCCGTAATCATTATCCAGTTCCCCCAGCTCATAATGAACCTGGGCAAGATATTCCTTTATCTGTTGGTAGGACTCATCAACTTTGGGCGTGAAATTTAAGATTCTCTTGAAGATCTCTTCTCGAATCGCTTCCTTGTCCCAATATTCCCCTTTTAAAATGTTGACAGCCACATGGTAGTTCCGGTCACTTTCCGATAGATGATGGATCAAATGGAAAGGCCGACCCACAACATAAGCCTTGAGGCATATTAATCGTTCCTTGTCTGTAGTTAGTCCAGCCGTACAAAATTCAAACCGCGTCAAAAAGTCACGGAGGGCAAATTTATTGGCCTTATCGAGTCCATTAAAGGTCGGACATGTTATCTTAGGCCTAGCCAACTCGATCCCAGCTGGTGGCACAGCATGAGATGGAGTTGACGTCATTACCGGGGTGATGACATCAAGACAAGGCAATGAGGCATCCAGTTCTGACAATGCTTTATTTATATTCGTTCTATATAAAAAGCTGTCTTTCAATCGTTCTCTCACTTCTAATTGTGAGGAACTCTCAGTTATAGCCTTATCCAGTCGTAAAAGTTCCTGTAACCACTGGAGAATGTCACATTTGTGGAGCTCAAACACACTTCTCTCAAGAGGTTGAAGAGAACTGAGATTCTCAAGCGTCAGATCTACCAAAGTTCTCGTTACTCTCTGTTCATCCAATAGTGAAGGATGTTGTTTAGACTCCATGTGGTAAAGAGCAGTGATTCAGGGATAAAAGAGATTCACTAGTACATTAAACACTATTCTGTTGCAAAGTGTGCCGATTTCCAGTGGGAAGTACCGGCACGAGAGGGGGGGGGGTGCTAACCTTAACAGGAAAACATGAAAACGACTTAATCCAACAACGGCAACTGACGAAGCAGAGAAAAAGAAGGAAAACGCCTTACCTTGATATGGTTGCAACAGATTGCCGATGTTGCGACCTCGCACTGTGTATTCCTGTGCTAGATCAGGTAGTTGTAGAAGTAAATTTCGGGAAATTATAGATCGTTAAAGATCTGAATAAGAGAGATCTTAGCCAAGGAAAACAACACTTGCCTAAGAACAAAGCCGGCAAAGAAGGGAAGAAAAAGTAGAAAAATTAACACCCGTAACGTGTGCACCAGCCTGTATTTATGGCAGACAAGTGACACGTGACGTTGATCATGGAATAAAAACAACTGCAAGCAAGGCACTCGCTTCTTGGTCTCAAGTCACTCCGTCAGTGGCCGTTGAAAGGTGAGTGCCCCTAACTTTTTCTGACACATCACAACGTTTCGGTCGATGTAACTTCCGACCTTCTTCAGGTGTACTTTGTCAAACTCGGGAATCTACTTTTTCAACACTTAAATTCCTTATTTAACGAAGATAAACACGATTAAGAAGACATAAATAGTGGATTATTTAATAATAATAATAATAATAATAATAATAATAATAATAATAATAATAATCGTCAATAAAACATGTCTGCCATAGATTAAAACGTTGGTTTAAAGTTACTTTTACGATACTTAAATTCCTTACGTAGTAAAGATTAAAAAGATTTAGAAAACAAAACTAGTCAATTTTTTAAATAATGATAATAATTGTCAATAAAACATGTCTGTTAATGATTTAAACTTTGATTTAAAGTTACTTTTTCAAGATTTAAATTCCTTACTTAGCAAAGATGAAAAATGTTAAGACATGGTGCTTGTTCAGTGTTTCGTGCAGAAGGAAAAATTATGTATGCGTGTAAACAATATTATGTACTTACTCAGTGGTATTTTATTGTTCAATGTTGAAAAAAGTAGAAAAAATTAGAACTTTAATTATAAGTATTTTACCATTTTCCGTATCGTAGCAGTCACTTCGATGAGTATGGATCTTGTTTCGTTGGACACAAGTCAAGGGCAGATAATTTGCAAGGGCAGAAATTGTGGAAAGATACCAAGTTACAATTTTATTAGGTTTACTTTATTTACTTTCATATTAAATATACTCATTACAATAAATTATGTTTTTATCAATGTAGTTGTTTTTTGTTTTTTAATAAATGCAGATTATCTGCCCATGCAAATAATTTGCCCTTGACTTGTGTCATCGAAGTGACTTGTACGATACGGAAAAATATTTGTAAAAAAAGTTCTAGTGGCTAATTTTTCCTACTTTTTCAAACTTGAACAAGAAAATACCACTGAGTAGGTACATAATATTGTTTACTTTTTCAACTCTTAAATTCCTTACTGAGTAAAGATGAAAAATGTTAAGACATAACTAGTCGATTATTTAATAATAATAATCGTTAATAAAACATGTCTGCCAACGATTAAAACGTTGGTTTAAAGTTACTTTTTCAACACTTAAATTTCTTGCTAAGCAAAGGTGAAAAAGGTTAACTTTGCCTTAAAGTTACTTTTTTGAAAACTTTAAAATTTAAATTATTTTATTTTACAACGAAAAATACAATTTAAGAACAAAAATCAATTTCATCTAAAACGAAATCGGCGAGATATTTCAAAGGCCTTTATTCTACAATTGAACCACTAACAAAAACTTATTTCTATATTTTTAGACTTACCTTAAAAATCAGCAGTTTAAAAGGGGAAAACAAAGAGAAAATAAAATAATTTTCTCTAAATTTATTTGTCCTTTTTTTTTCAATAAATCTTGACAATGTGTCATTTCTCGTTCAAATAAACGTAACACAAAGAAAAAGAAAATGTCTCGTCATCACTGACCGGTGTAAAACGTAACATTGTTCCTTGTGTAAAGAAGTTCAGCATTGTCTCATATTTACATCACAAGTTTTTTGTTGTTGATTTTTTCAAAATGTAATTTTTCACGTTCAATTTCAGTGTATCTTCATCGAAAACTTGCGTTTTGATTTGTGAGATCTTTATTGTGTTATTTTCTAGATCATCAAGCGAATATTTTTTTCATTAGGAGCACAAACGAATATTTACAATTTCTCATTTCTTCGTTCTTAACAAATAGTACCGTAATGTACGAGTCGATAGTCTCACCTGGTTCTTGGTCTCTTTTGTTGAAAAAGTATCGCTCATAGGCCTCATTTGCCTGTCCTATGAAGTGTTGGTCGAATTTGGCTATCATCGTATCGACGTTGTTACGTAAACACGAGTTATCTCCCGTTGACTTAGTGACTCCCACCGTCACTCTTGACTGCTACCTCCCACTACGTGTATTAGTGGTAAACTGCTATGTATTCGGTGTAAATAAATTGCTCGTTACGTTCACACGTGTGTCTCGCCTCTGTTAATGAATGCTTCACTAACAAGTTACTAACTTGGCTTTATTTAATACTCACCTGTATCAACGCATAATATAACATGGTGTCAGAATAAAACATCGAACCGTCAACACTCACAGCCGTATATCAATATTTTCAACAAAAAAAAAAAAAAAAGAAAGAAAAAAGAAAAATGGAATTTTTACCACATCCAAAAGAATTAAATTTCTCTTCGGATAATCTCGGACAGGAATGGGAAACTTGGAAAAACCAATTTCAATTGTTCCTGCAAGCTACAGAGTCGGACAAGAAACCGGACAAGGTGAAAACTTCAATATTGCTGACCTGTATAGGAACCGAGGGAAGGAAAATATATTATACGTTTAACTTTGAAAATGACGAAGAGAAGCTAAACTTGAAAAAAGTTATAGAAAAATTTGACGCGCACTTCCAACCAAGAAAAAACCTGACGTTTCTCACATATCAATTTCTCACGTGCAAACAGAAAGAAACACAGAGATTTGATGAGTACGTCACAGAACTACGACAAAAGGCAAACAAATGTGAATTCGGTGACCTCACTGAAAGACTAATAAAAGACATTCTAATTTGTGGCGTTAATGACAACATGTTGAGAGAAAGAATGCTCAGAGAACCTTCACTGGATTTACAAAAGGCGATACAAGCAGGTCTGAGTGCTGAAGAAACAAAGAGACACTCCAAGATAATGGCTACATGCGAAACAGAAAATATCTCAACAATTCGCAATCCAAAGAAAAACAGGCTGTCGTCCAAAGTCATGTTCAAACGTGAAGACAAAAAGCCCGCGAAAACACAACAATGGATTGAGACATACACCTACTGCGCTGGGTCACATCAGAAAGGAAACTGTCCAGCATACAATAAAAACTGCACAAATTGCGGCAAAAAAGGACACTTAGCTCGAATATGTCGAACGAAAAAGAAGAAACTATATAATGTCGGACACTCACACAATTCAGACCACGTGGAGCAAAATCAGTTTAACATGGACGCCATATTGAAAAAAAATGTAGACGCACTACAAACTGACAAATGGAAAGTAAAGATTCGAGGCAACGAAACACTCATCAATTTCAAAATCGATACAGATGCTGAAGTAAATGTATTACCAGCAAAAATATATAGAACTATTGAACCAAAGCCAAAATTAAATAAAACGTCTATAAAATTAACCGCCTACAACTGTACGCAAATTCCCACGATAGGGAGCTGTGTTATACAATTACAAAATAAAAATATAAAAGTAAGTTCGCATTTCATTGTGGCAAACACAAATGCAAACGCAGTAATCGGCGCAGAAACAGCGGAAGAACTAGGACTGATAAAAAGAACTTATGAAATAAACAAGACGGACATAGAAGCATTAAAAGAAAAATATAAAGATTGCTATGGTGACATCGGAAAATTACCAGTCACACATCATATAACAATAACTCCGGACATAAAACCCGTCATAAATCCTCCAAGGAACATACCGTTTGGGATGAAACCAAAATTAAAAAAGGAGTTAGAAAAAATGACAAAAATGGAAATAATAAAACCCGTTGAAGAACCGACAGATTGGGTAAATTCTCTGGTAATAGTGGAGAAACCGAACGGAAAATTAAGACTATGTTTGGACCCTAGAGACCTAAACAAGGCCATAAAAAGAGAACACTACAAATTACCCACCGCCGAAGAAATATTTGCAGAAATGGAAAATCCAAAATATTTCACGAAATTAGACGCTTCAAATAGATATTGGCAAATACCCGTTGATGAAGAAAGCTCTAAGCTATTAACATTTAATTCGTCATTTGGTCGTTATTCGTTCACGCGCCTGCCATATGGAATACATAGTGCCTCTGAAATTTTTCAAGCACAAGTTGCAAAAATAATAGACGGCATACCTGGAACGAAGAACTCACAGGACGACATAATAATATGGTCAGAAACATTAGAGGACCATATAAAAACATTAGACAAAGTATTCAGTCAACTACGCAAAGTTGGATTAAAATTAAACAAAAATAAATGTGAATTTGCAACAAAGCAATTAACATATTTAGGTCATTTGATCACTGATGAAGGAATAAAACCAGACCCTTCTAAAATAAAGGCAATAACACACATGCCTCTACCCGAAAATAAAAAAAGATATCCAACGATTTTTGGGAATGACCAACTACCTGTGCAAGTTCATACCAGAGTACTCAGAGGTAACTACACCGTTGAGAGTACTGCTACACAACGATACGCTGTGTTCATTTGATAAACCTCAAATAGAGGCTATAGAAAAACTAAAACGGATAATAACTAGCCTACCAGTTTTAAAATTTCATGATCCCAGCAAAGAAATTAAAATCAACACCGATGCCAGAAAACATGGATTGGGTGCAGTGTTACAACAGAAACATGAAAAATGGTTACCCGTGTCATACGCGTCACGATCGACAACCTCAGCAGAACAAAATTACTGCCCGATAGAATTGGAAACGCTCAGCATAGTGTTCGCCTGCAACAAATTCCACCAATATATCTATGGAAGAAAATTTCTCATAGAAAATGATCACAAACCATTAAGGCAAATTTTTAAAAAATCCATTACAAAAAGCCCTCCGAGAATACAAAGATTCATACTCGCGCTTCAGAAATACGAATTCGAAGTAATATACATTCCAGGGCGAGAATCCGTAATTGCTGATGCATTATCACGTGCATACATATCAGACAGCGAACAAGAAATATCGGATACAGAAATTGACAAATATATCCATACCATTATAAAACAATATCCAATGAGCGACCAAAAACTCAACATATACCGTGAGGAGACTGGGAAAGACCCAACACTAAAAATGCTCATGAAATATGCGACATCAACTTGGCCAGAAAAAATGGACGTGCCACCCACAATAGCACCATATATGCCAGTCCGCGATTACATATCGGTTGTGAAAGGACTAGTATTGAAAGGTACACGAATAGTGGTCCCAACCTCCCTAAGGAAGGAAGCCCTACAAAAAATCCACACTGGACATTTGAACATAGAAAAGTGCATTACAAGAGCAAAAGAGGTCGTATATTGGCCTAACATTAACAATCAAATAAAAGAAATGGTTAGCACATGCACACATTGTCTAGATCACAGAAACCGACAACCGTCAGAATCACTAATACACCATTAAATACCCGTAACACCATGGACCAAAGTTGCGACAGACGTATTTTACTTATATAGTAAAGCATATGTAGTGATAATAGACTACACGACTAGATATTTCGATATAACAGACGTCATCTTTGTTTTCGCTGAGGGCATATTAAAACCCATTGTGGATATTGAGGGCGTCTGGTCCGACTGCGTCTAGGGACAACGCTATTTGGTACTGTTTATCCTGGTCTGCTAGTTTACTGATAATACAGTAGTTATTCCAAATGTGTTTGCATAATTTCCAAACTTCAACGGGGTTTGTTTTAGCATCAACGGCTGGGCGGTATTATGGTTGTTCGAAAACTTTCCGCCATCTATTGCGTTTACTATGGAAGAGCTTTGATTAATTAAAGGTTTTTAGCACATATATTATTGAGATAAATATTGCTATTCGGATCACAGATCATTCTAAGGGAAATATTATTAAGGAATAATAATTGGGTTTTACTTAGCGATTTCTGACCTATTTGCGTTACGTACAGAATGTGAAATATAAGATTATTGATCCACGTGGTAACAAAAATTAACTCAACAAACAAAGGGAAGAAAGAAAACATTATTATTACTATACTTAAACGAACGAAGGAAAAGCAAATAAAAAGACAATAGTAGCATTTACTAAAAGTAACATTTAGCGTAAAATCATTCATATAAAAAAAATATTTTTAATAATAAAACTTGAGTTCGTTAAATGAGTGTTTGCTAGAATGCGTGTGTATGTTCTAGCGTGAAAAAGTTTCGTTTGTCTCTTGGTGGTAATTATTATATATGTGTTTGTTTTGGACGGAAGTTCTTTCTTCATGGTAGGAATTAAAGGAGTGTACCCACTTTTTTACTTGCGACCCCTTCTCATCGTTCAATGGGAGGGTGACAACAACGATCTTCTGCGTGTTGTCTGGAATGCGGCAAAGAAAAGAGAGAACGGGGTACAATCTTCTGCTGCTTTTATAAGGGGTCAAATCTCGCGTGGTCAAGCTTGAACAACAACAAAAATCTGGCGAAAAACTAGTAGAACCAATAAAAGCCAAAGAAAGACTTTTAGAACAAAAAATAAGCCGACAAAAGGCTACAAAGAACAGAAGAAAGAATCTGGAACAAAAAAAAAAGAAACCAATCTAAAGATTCAGTTTCTTACATATTGCAATATGTAGTTACTAGTCTCGTCAGTTTTGGTGGCTTCCTCCAACTCCCTTAGACGTTTTTCTGTGACGGGTAAGGATTCTATTATGGCGTGGACGAATGTAGTCGCTTCCTCTTCCAGATCCTTGTCCTGTTTAGTAGGGCCATTACTGAATATTGCTCTGTATATAGTTCCTTGCCAGGAACGTAGCGAATGGTGTATCCATACGTACCCGAAATCTCTGTATCCTTGTCGGAAGATCGCTGAGGTCCTTGCTACCTAGCAAGGGCACCAGTGGCTTGTGGTCGGTTTCCAATGTGAAGTGTAGTTTGACTAGGTAGTCAGAGAAGCGTTCACACGCCCATGTTGTCGCCAGGGGCTCCTTTTCTATTTGGGCGTAACGAGTTTCGGTCTCTGACATGGCTCGTGAAGCGTAGGCGACAGGGTGCATTTTTGTGTCGCCCTGTCGTTGTAATAACACTGCTCCAAGCCCATATGATGAAGCATCGGCAGAAACTACAATCTCATTTGAGGGACTATATAAGCATAGCACTGGTGCTGAACACAGTGCCTTCTTGATGGAGCTAAATACTCCCTGTTGTGCACTGTCCCACATGAATGCGTATTTCCGGCTTAACAAGTCCCTTAATGGCTTAGTCATGTCCGCCAGGTTTGGAATGAATTTTCTCATTTGATTCACCATCCCTAGGAATCGGCGGGTTTCCGTTCTGTCTGTTGGTGTTGGGAAATTGAAAACACCAGCGACCCTTCCTGGATCTGGCCGTAGACCCTCAGCACTGAGTATATGCCCGTGAAATGTCAGCGATGGTTTGGATATTTCGTTACATGAGTGTTAGTTAGAATGAGTGTGTATGTTCGAGCGTGAAAAAGTTTCGTTTGTCTCTTGATGGCAATTGTAATATGTGTGTTTGTTTTGGACGGGAGTTTTTTGTTCATGGTAAGAATTAAGGGACTGTACCTTCGTTTTTAATTTCACTCCCTTCCCCGTGATTGAGAGGAGGGTGACAACGACGATCTTCTGTGTGTTGTCTGGAACTCGGAAGAAAAAAGAGAGAACGAGACAATCTGCTGCTGCTTTTATAAGGGGTCAAATCTCGCGTGGTCAAGCTGGAACAACAACGAAATTCGACGAAAAACTATTAGAACAAAAAAAGAAGCCGAAGAAAGACTTTTGGAATAAAGAAAATAAACCAATCAAAGGATTGAAGTATTAATGCAGACAATATCGCATGGGGTCAAACTACGTAGAACGAATATGCTTTTTCTCAGAATGCCGTTTGAAGGGCAATTTACAATTTCACTTAGGCGAGGATAAATCATTCGCTTCATGCTTCATTAGGTATGAATGTCTATACAAAATAGATTGCCTAAATTTGTCAGGCTCTTAAAAATCGCCTAGTGCTCCGAAATTTTGGGATCTCCGAACATATTAAATTCATGAACTTTATTTTACCACGAAAAGCTTGCGACTTTACTTTTTCTGAAGCGGTTAAAATTTAACAGAATTATTTAGCCCCATCACTTCCTTGTTCCACAAACGGTGGAAGTGCATGCACTTAACGAGAAAAGAAAACGAACATTATTTGACGTCTGCATCAAATATTAATAAATACTGTTAAAATCTGAAACTCGCTGATAACTTTCAACGGTTAATTTTCATACAAAGACTTTCGTACCAGATACGCAGAAATCAGACGTAGAGTTCTAAACAAGAAAGTGAGCCAACGTTTACATTACCGAAATAAGTTGAATACTGCCAGAGATTTGAAAGTATTTAACAAGATTCTAAACACATTGAAGAGTTGCGACTTGTACACATGAGAGATGTACGTCCGAGATCACATGTCAACTCTCTCTCAACAACTCAAAACAAAAAGAGTGATTATTTTCACGCCTCTACAAAAACAAGCCAAACAGAATAAATAACTGCCTAGCCCCTGTTTCCGTTGCAAAGCTTTTGATTGTGGAATGGTTAGCCATACCGTTAAAAAATATGACTAACTTGTAATAAAGTCGGATATAAGAGTTCACATTAAAGAACGAATAGAGGAGAAAACTTGAGTTAAATCATCAAAAACGAACGAACATGGCGGCAGAATTATACGAAAATATGTACAGGTTACAATCCTAAATAACAATGTAAAGCTACAATTTGATTCTGGTTCAGACATGTCGATTAACAACATGCATACATGGAGAAGTTTAGATAAACCGACCATCCTAAGAACCAACAAAATAGCCAGAGCGGTGACTGGTGAAAAAGTTAAATTCGAGGGTGAAATTATTACCGACATTACCTTAAAATGAACTACCAAAAAAACTAAAAATGTTCGTATTACAAAATACCAACAATTTATTTGGCACAGACTTTTTTCAGCGGTTTAGCCTTTTGGGGCTACCAACCAAGATTTTTGGTTAAAAAATAACAAATCTGACGATCGAGTAGGAAAACTGGATGAAGGTATTTGTTTCACCCATCCATAATCGTATAAAATAGACTCAAAATAAATTGTCTGCAGAAATTAAAGCAGATAAGGACATAAACTTCACGCTGAACACTAAACTGATCGCAATTAAGTCAAATTCTTTGGAAAATAAGTTGAAGGTTAAAGAGACACCATTTTAAATAGAAACGCAAGTGAAAAAATTAATGGACAAGAAAATTTCGTCAATAGGACGCCGTTTTCTTTTTACCACGTGGGAATAAAAAATATTCATGCATTTTACTTTAAATAAATTACAATCCGAATAAAAAGAAAACCTTGACGCTTGAACAAGCGGTTCAACTCTGGAATCAAATCGGAATTATCATCCGATAACTAGCCCAGCAAAACACTAAATCTGCACTGATAAACAGGCATCTTGTAGCAGTTACCTTCTCTTTTCAAACATAGCTGCACCGGTTGGCCGTTAGGTGTCGCTTTTTCACCAGAGTTATCTGCCCTTCGGATTATAAAAACCGGTTGCAAACGGAAAATCATTCTCTTCTTTACTCAACCTTTATCAACACAAGACGCGACAACCACATCTTCCCGAACATTCATAAAACGCCCAACATTTCCGGACATCACTGGGAAGAAATCACACCAGTTCAAAACGAGTATAACTGCACAAGCACGACTAAATACTCAACAACTGGACGTTCGTTGATCAGCAAGAGGACACATCAACTTGAACAACCAAATCTTCCCGAACATTCATCAAGCACCAAGCATTCCCGCTGACAACACTATGGAAGAAATCGCACTTGTTCAAAAACGAGTACACTTACACAAGCACGACTAAATACTCAACATCTGGACGTTCGTTGATCAACTGGAGGACTAATCAACTTGAACGATGCGCACCAACACCAGTACAGACCCACTTGTACCTGGACCTGCTAACTCACTTGTAGAAATTTGCGCATCTGATTTTGACCATAGTGTACCACCTATCTCAACAACTAGATGTTTGTTCATCAGCTCCACAATACGGACTAATTAACATGAACAACATCAACAACTGCACAGACCCACATGTGCTCACTCATCAACACCACAGACCCACTTGTGCTCATTCATCAACAACCGCACAGACCCACTTGTGCTCACTCATAAACAACACCACAGACCCACTTGTGCTCATTCATCAACAACCGCACAGACCCACTTGTGCTCACTCATCAACAACACCACAGACCCACTTGTGCTCATTCATCAACAACCGCACAGACCCACTTGTGCTCACTCATCAACAACACAACAGACCCACTTGTGCTCATTCATCAACAACCGCACATACCCACTTGTGCTCACACATCAACAACCGCGCAGACCCACCTGCGCTCGCTCATCATCTTCAACCAACCGTGCAAATTCATGTGCACCACAGACCTTACCAACAATACCGACCACTTACACACTTGTCTTTGACCACAATGCACCACTGATCTTGATAAGTCAACGTTCGTTCATCAGCTCCGCATCACGCAGACTAATCAACATGAACAACGCCACCAACAAGTGCAAATTCGCTTGCACTCAACATTTTTCGACCGCAGTATCACTTGCGCTCAAACTTGATGCAGACCCAATTACATGCAAACAACACGCATATCCACATGCGTTACAAACACTCAATTCCGCAGACGCACTTGCGATCAATCATTCAATACAGATGCAGAAACAGAAATAAGTAGCGTGCACACTACTTTTTCTAATCTTCAACAGCAAAACAGACATACACACAAAGAATGCTTCTCATCTACGACAACTACATATTGAATAATATTTTCAATATTTTTCAATCTGGGGGGGGAGTCCTTGTAGCAGTTACCTCCTCCTTTCAAACATAACTGCACCGGTTGGCCGTTAGGTGTCGCTTTTTCATCGACAGGTGGTACTGAAAAGCGACACCAGAGTTATCTGCCCTTCGGATTATAAAAACCGGTTGCAAACGGAAAATCATTCTCTTCTTTACTCAACCGGCCCCGGCAGAACGACGCTGACACTAGCTCTTCGTCTCACCTCTTTTCTCTTCAACTGGCCTCGGCATAACAACTACCAACACACGTTTCCTCTGTCAACACGTGGTCAAACAACGGTAAGAGTTCTCAACTCATTTTCTTTGTGTACGGCTTTCAAAGACTTTCCCACGCCAGATACATTTCTTCTTATACCTTTTCAAGAACTGTTTTTCCATCGACACACATGCATACATCACACACTTCATCAGTCAATGTACACACACGTTTAATAAACGTTATTTGAACTACCTCATCTTGTTTGTTAATTATTACTCTGTCTTTTGCATGCAACATTGCTTGATTTAACGTACACGTTTATAATCGGGGGACACGACCCTCGATCTGAACAATCTGAAAACATGATGATTCTTAATACAAATTCTAAATTTTATACATATTGCAAACAACACGATATAAGACTCGTCAAATCGACTCGAGAAACTAACAAATTGTCAGCAACACAATATCAACTCGTCAAAAAACTCTTCGGATTCAAACCAGGCTTCCAGATAAAATAACGAAAAGATCTTAACTATAAATTCCCTCAATTGGAGACGAAGAAATAAAATTAAAATTTCAAAAATCGTCTGTCCTACAAGCTACACACCTTGATCCGCAATACGGTCATTCAGAACTCACTAAGTTCATATTTTGTCAATAAACGAATCATATTCAAATTTAAGAAATCGTCAAACGACGTTCATAAATTATTCCAGAAGGGAAATTATGAAACATCTTCGATGTTCATGTGACAATCGACCTAGGAATAGAAATGTTGTTAGAAATATCAGCAGCAGTGAATATTGTTTTTTTACGTATCGATTCTTGATCGGACTAAAACTAAAATCAGCAGTTTCTTTCGATCAATGAAAAAGTGCAAGAAATATTAATTAACAAAATGCGCGCGTAATATAATAATCCAAATTTGACGGTTTTCTGTCTGTTATATTAGACGTAAATACACAATTACAAAGGTTAAACAAGAAGGAATAAAGCAGACACCTGCAGACGATTATAAGACTTTATTGAAACTGACTCGTTTAGTAGATAGAGGTGTTCTCCTGCCATGTACTTTTTAGTGAGGTGGTGGGAGGTTGTAGTCAAGGTGAATGGTTAGAGATATAAGGGGGAGATTACCAATTTCTAACATCTCCGATTATTTAAAAGTTTTTTTTTCATTTATTCTCTGTATCAAGCTGGAAGCCTAATACTTCTTCCTCGCATTGTTTGGTTTTGTGAATATTGTTGTTGTGTTGTGTGTTTCGTTTGTTTTGTTCATTAAATATACTTTCATAATAGTCAATATGTGTTCTTTGATTGCTTTTCACTTTTTTTATAAGTGACGTCTATTGATTGTGATTTTTATTTTAAACGAATTGTTCCTAATGCTAGCATTGCTAAGTATGGGTCCTGCTGACCTTTTAAGGCCTTTTTACTGTCGTTTTTATTGTTTGTATATTTCTTTCTGCTTGTGAAAAATTCGGAATTGTTGCAAACTGTTTAAACTTTGATGATCCATACTCTGGTATATTGTAGCTAATTAATATCTGTGGAATCCCCAGCCTGGCAAAAGTATATTTGATTTTGTTACTCACCGTTTTCTAGTTTGTGGATAACAACATATCTGATTGTGTAGTCTATAATTACTACATACGCCTTGTTATACATATGATGAAATATATTTGTTGCTAGTTTAGTACATGATGTTTTTGGGGTATTTCATGGTGTATTATTGGTTCCAATGGTTGTTGGTTCTGATAGTCTATGAAATATGTGCATATGGTTATCATTTCATTGATCTTATTGTTTATATTGCGCCAATATATAACTTTCTTTCCCCTAGCTATGCATTTTTATATCCGTAAATGTCATGTGTAGATTTTTTGTAGGGATTATTTCTTGAAGAGTTTGGGACCACTATTCGTATGCCGTTTAGTACTAGTCCTTTCACGACAGAGATCTAATTACGAAGAGACATGTCTAGCACAATTTAGAGTGGCACATCTGTATTGTTTTTTTGCTAATTTGATGTTGCATACTGTATTAGCATCTGTAATGTTGGGTCTTTTCTTATTTCTTCCATGTATATGTCAAGTCTGTGGTCACTCATCGGATTCTGTCTCAAAATGATATGGATATATTTTCAATAAGGAGTCAATAGAAAAGGGAACCCATTATCTAACATTGCATAATTCTTTTTCTTTCAATGACAACATATGTGCGTATGACATATTCTGGCCAAACCCTGTAGGGCCAAAAGCTATCTACATGAAACACACGCGTGACGATATACTTTCACAAACTAATAAACGTAGTGAGATCATATATACCCAACCCCCAGAATGCTTATACACTATTCACCGATACACTTTCTAACTGGAAAAATAATACACACATATTTATTTACACACACAATAAGCATAGCGAGAGGATATATACTCTAACACTCTGAAACTATATGCACAGTTCACGGATAGACTTTCTGACTGGGAAAAGAGGCACACTAATATACGCATATTAATATGTGTATTCAAGTACTACTTACAGAAAAACACCTATGAAACAAAACATTCTTGGACTCTGAGAACATTCATTCTTAATGAACACTTGATCTTTCGTTGTTTTAACAAAGTTGTCAATAAAACATAATTATTTTGTATTGATAGATTTTGTCTTTTCGATATTGTCTTTCTTGTTTTATTTTTTGCGCGATGGGACGCTGTTACAACCTAGACGTAAGATTAGTGTTAGGTTTAAGGGAGTTGTTTTCATGGGAAAGGTGGTTGGCGTTATTATCCAGATTTATTATTAGTGATCAAAGTTAAGGGAGTTTTTAAACCCCAAATAAACAAAGACAATTTATTTCATTAAAGAAATAATATGTATGGTTAAACGTTATCCGATTATAACAATGACACTAAAATGGTTTATCATTTTGCGTTCAATTTATATGCGTATTTGATCTCCGATTTTAAATATAAAATAAGTGTTTTTTTTTCATGAGTTTCTAAAGGTTTACGTACGAACTACTAAACATAGCGACAAGATATACACACTACTTATCCAACTCATGTATACAGTTACTCTCTAACAAAACATGCACCTTAATATACTCGCACATTTACGAAACACAGTTATCTGTTTCATGAACGGGGACACTGGGGGCAGGGGGTTCCAGCCCCCTCATTTTGACTTAGCCCCCCCCCACTTTACGGTCATCAAAAATTAAGTTGATATGCATGTGTGTAACCGCCCTCCCCGTATTTTAGGAGAAGCCCCTTCCCACATTTATAAGTGTCCCGCCGGCCCTTTGCTTGGGTATATCACTAGACAATAATAACGCCATCCTGTGTGCACGTAAACAAACGGACAAGCAAAGAAATTCACACAAGATCCGCAGAGTTTTAGTAGCATACTTGACCTAGTAGACAATCCGTGATCGTTTGGGTCTCCGTTCAGTTCGATAAAACGTCATAAATAATCTATACCCCCCTCTCTCGGGTTTCATGGATATTAACATTTGTGACGGCATTAACTGTGCCCGGTTACCTCCAATAAATATCAAGTGATGACGTAATAATTTAGTGATGGCATCCACTGTGCATTGCTCCCACTTCTGTTTTTATAGATGATGTTACAAAATAATGAAGCCACCGACTCGTTTCAATGACCTCAAATGTTAACATCTGAAGAAACAAATTAAAGTTTGTTTAATTTGTAGCGAACGATAAGAAAACAAGCACAAGTTTAATTCTGCCGTGCCTTGCTCTAAACGCTCTCTCTCTCTCTCTCTCTCTCTCTCTAACACGGACGCTCGAAACGAAAAGACTTCCACGTGGCCTTCTGCTATTTCGCTGGGTTCGTTCAACCTGACGAGATGTGACATTCACAACTAGGGACATGCGTAGCTTTACTTATTCTATGGACACTCCATATCGATTATTTATTTGCATAGATATGTCACGTCTTAATAATTAACCCAAAACAAAATACCATAATACCCTATTTTCTTAAATTCTTTATAGTACATCTTCTCTCGCACATCACACACTAAATGCATTAGGCCCAGAAACACCTGAAAATAACGAAAATCCGCGAATAGATTTGATGCCTCAAAGTTTTTAGCAGTTTCCTGTAGCATATTGTTTAAATATCAATGATTTCTTAGTTGCCTGCTGATTCCTTCAAGCGAACCACTTTTTCTGTAGCTTGACTAATCAGTGGCCTTCTTTCAGGTGAATCTCTGATGGCTAGCATAATTATATAAACACTTGACACCCATCAACCCTCTCTTTTTTCTTCTGTGGAGCGAGACGACACTTCTCTCTCTTTCCTTCTGTGGCATTGCCAAACACACGCCCCCTCTTTCTGGGGACGCAACCGACATTTTACCAGACCAACTTCAACAAGACACAAAAATGGCTACTGCCTCATACACGTGGACTTGTTATAACACACACACATAATTGTTTACATGTAGACTGAATTTCACACAGGTGTACAGACACACTTCCTTGCATACACATATGAACGCGTCATGACACTGTAGCCGGTGTCCAATCATTCAACAATATGAACAATTCTATTTGGCGTAAATTAGCCATTTCTGCTTACAAGTTAGCTGATTTCTTTAATATTTCAGTTTCGTATGAAGTCAGCGACAATTTGGAATACCAACACTTTTGTATGAGTCGCATTTAATAAAAATCCTATGGAATGATTAGCGTTTCTTTTTGTAATATTGGCCTTCGTTGGACTTAAATGATTATCATATTTGGAAGTTCTACTGAATTTATGAAGAAAATGTTAAATCAATGCTTATGATGAAAATCTGCAAATTTGTGAAACCGCAAATTCTTATTATTAATCAGGCTACATCGTTTCTCATATTGTCCTATTCTTTAAATTCGTATGCCTTTAAAAGTCCCGCCTCTCACTCTACAGAACCCAGACAAATGGGGGACCATCACACCTTCACAAATGCGTGTCTGTTCTTTAATATCCTATTGAGTCACCATTTAGCAATGCCAAGAGGCACTCGAGAATAAGGATTAATTAGATTGTCAGTTGGATGATGAACAATACTATGAGAGGATTGAAAACGATGGAGTTAATATGCAAAGATATGATTACTCAAGACGGCGGCTCAACAAGTATTTGTTGACATTGGACTTAAAGACGACCATGTTGTAGTCTGCAGGTAAGCAGTCCTGTGCATGTTTGTGTGTTTATCGTATAGAAATGACATTCACTGGAAAATAGAGGCGTTTTGCTGTGTTAGACTTTGTAGCAATGTGAGAGAATTCACTAACATATATAAACGACGATGTGAAATTTTAAAACAGAATGTTGTCTGTGCATAAGCAATCAGAAGTAATAAATAGATGAATAAAGCGAAAGGTCAAGAATATTACTTGAGATAAATATTCTCGATAACTACAGTAAATATGATTCTAATGTTATGCGAACTTGTTATTGTGTATGAATTAATATTTAAAGCTTTCGTTAAAACAAATCAAAGAACTTTCGTAAATTACTACAATTTTCAATGTTTATATGAAACAAAGACAAATATGATTAGTAAAAATATCAGACAAAATTCTGATTTAATTTTCAAAATGGCGGTCTGTCAATCTCGATTCGAAAGTTTGTAAAATTTGAAAATCTTAAATAAAAATAACTAATTGTTTGTGTTAGCTAAAACTTAAAATATTTATTTTTGTACACGATAATATGATTTTTAAACATAAAATTACAATCGTATTTACCATAGTTAACGAGGGTAGTTATTTTCAGAAGCTTCCGAGGAAAAGATTAGTGTTACTTTAATAAAAAGAGAGGGTTTTTAAAAGAAATGATAGAAAATAAGAGAGGGGAGAGCGAGAAAGAAGAAGAATGTTATTGTGATCTACCCTATTCCATCACTGTAGGGACTCTTTCTAGCTCTATGAATAGAGTAGTTATAAGCAATCAGATGTGAGAAGCGAAGCATCTTCTGTCAACCCATTACTTCTGTACTTTCTGATTATACAATTTTTTGTTACTTTTCTATTCGTGTTATTCATAAATAGAATCATGATGAACAATCAGTAGAAGTGAGAAGAGAAGCGTAGTGAGGAAGCAGCCTTTGTTAACCTATTTGTTCTGTACTTTCTGTTGATACAATTTCTATTTGTTATTTCTTTTCGGCCACAAAAAATAATGAGAAGAATGAGACAAAAAGAAGATGAAAAAAGAAAAGAAAGTAGATTAACAAAGTGTTTTTGGATAGAATATATTTTTAATTGATTCAACAATGGTAACATTTATTTTAAACACTTCTAAAGTTCTGATTAATTCATTTCATAGATCAGTAAAATAAATCTGCCCAAAGAGAAAAGTGAACACATTTAAAAGATTAGATTAACATAAAAGCGATGGATAATATAGAGATCTACATATTACTGTAGGGAAAGTGAGGGTATATTGAATAAAAAGAGAAACCATCAAGCGTGCAAGACAATTGTTGGATCCTTAGAAAATTTCCCCCGACTAGAAGCAAAATAACATCCCTTCACTGTAGAGGTCCCTAAATAACGGAATATTTTACACTGTGATAGATTATTTCTTCGAAACGTTTGCCTTTTGAATTCCATCTTTGTTTCCCGTTTCTACAATCATAGAAACATTCATACTCTAAACTAGACGCATTTTAACCCATTCATATTGAATTCCTACTAGACACTATCCTCCAGTGCCTAAGGTCTATCTTTATAGGGAGTTGTTAGGACAACCTGGTATAAGTATAATTTCGTTTATAAGTAAACCCCAACCAAATATTCAAAATAACAGAGTATTCGAAGCCCAAATAAGATCCATTCAGTATAGCTACATACTTGCTTATGAGGAATGGGCACCTTTTCCAAGTTCTGTTGTAACAGTACTAAGCTATATGAATACTTGTCCTAGAATCCCGCAAGACAAAGAGATCATGAGAAAGATATACTATGACATCGTTAACTGGTCGATACGGGAGAAGAAAATTAATGTTCACTTTTTTACTAACTCACTGTATTTTAATATGATATAAAGCGAACACGTTTGAAAAGACATATCTGTTTTTATTTTATTGTACAATATTTTGGTAAAGTTTCCATTAATTCATAAATAAAAAGTGAAATAAATGCAATATTATTGTTTTGAAAGTAAATATCTCTTTTCCTCCATAATCTGTTGAATGGTAAAATAAAAACATTCTTGAATAGCATTCATTTTTAACAAATTTAAATAAATTTAAACAATTTGATCATTTTGAAATATTGGTGATTAAACATCAATTTTTGAATAAGGTTCCCAATTTATCAACATATTTTAATGATAAAACATTTAGTATTACGAATTGTAAAAGAGCGACATCGACAGTGATTTCATAATTTGTGATTTTAAATGGAAGTTTGTTTTCTTCTTTGTATTAACATCTGTTTGACAATGTCAAATATATGGGAGCATGTAACTTCATGGTTGAACACATAAGCTGCTTGACTTCACATCTTAGACAAACAGTATTTACACCAGCATGTGTTTACTGTTAAGGTTCTCAATAATTCTTTCAGTTAAAAACATGTTTCAAACCTACACGCGAAACTTCTCTCTTCAGCTTTAATATTGTTATGCGTATTAAAGTCTTGCGTGTGGAGGTAAATGCCGCTAAAATATGATTTACTTGGAAAGAAAGTGTAAGCTCTCAAGTATCAGGGGGCTCACACTCCATTTTTGTGTAACAGAACCAGCACTTGTTGAGTCCATTCATCTTTGGTTATTATGCCTTGATCTGGGACAGCCATTGATATCCTTTACTGATATATAGTTGAGCTATCCTTATTTCTTTCCATGTATTACATAAAATCTTCGTATTTAGTTATCTTTATATTAGGTTTTCTTTGTTGTTCCACTTCAACTAAATGAAGTTCTCAGAAATGAAATAGGGCGACTTCCTAGAGCTAATACTTTATCTTTATATGAGATACAAAGATATTCGAATATTCCATTAAAGTAAAAAAAATCTTTTTATGGTCTCTTGGTTTTCCCTATTCCAAGACAAGAATTAATCTAGTCTGGTGGAATATCCAGTTTAGTGCGGTTAATAGAAGCAACATAACTTGGAGGTGCACCATTCCTCGTATAAGTCAGTGTTGGTTATCCATAACAATGGGATATTATTTGGGCTTCGAACACTGTTATTTTAAATATTTAGCCACAGTTTATAACCCCAGTACAGAGAGACCTTAGAAACTCGAGGTGTCTAGTAAGCATTCAAGTGCTCTCACTTTTATATCGACACACATGTCTTTTTAAACTTCGTTTGTAGATGTAAGATTTGCTGCATACTGTGCAAGAATGTGGTTTTTCACCAGTATGTGTACACATATGGTGTTTTAACATTGCTTTCTGGATAAACGATTTGCCACATACTTCACAAGAATATGGTTTTTCCCCCATATGTGTAAACATATGACTCCGTAAACCGATATTTTGGATATAAGATTTGCTGCATATTTCACAAGAATATGGTTTTTCACCAGTATGTCTAAACATATGCTTTTTTAAATTACTTTTAGTAGTAAATTCTTTTCTGCATATTTCACAAGAATGTGGTTTCTCTCCAGTATGTGCAAACATATGGCTTTTTAAAGATTCTTTATGTATAAAAGATTTGCCACATACTTCACAAGAATGTGGTTTCTCTCCAGTATGTGCACACATATGGCTTTGTAAATTTTCTTTCTTGATAAAAGATTTGCCACATACTTCACAAGAATGTGGTTTGTAACCAGTATGTGTACACAGATGGATTCGTAAATTACTTTTAGTAATAAAGTACTTGCTGCAAATTTGACAAATATGTGGTTTTTCTCGAGTATGTGTACACATATGGCTTTGTAAATATGATTTCTGTATATAGGATTTGCCACATACTTCACAAGAATGTGGTTTTTCACCAGTATGTGTAAACATATGGCTTTTTAAATTTGCTTTCTGGTTAAAAGATTTGCCACATACTTCACAAGAATGTGGTTTGTCACCAGTATGTGTACGCACATGGATTTTTAAATTTGCTTGATTGATAAAAGATTTTCCGCATACTTCACAAGAATGTGGTTTTTCACCAGTATGTGTACGCATATGGATTTTTAACTTTGATTTCTCGCTAAAACATTTGCCACAAACTTCACAAGGATGTTGTTTTTCACCAGTATGTGTATACATATGGATTTTTAACTTTGCTTTCTGGCTAAAACATTTGCCACAAACTTCACAAGGATGTGGTTTTTCACCAGTATGAGTAAACATATTGCTCTCTAGCTTTCCTTTTTGGCTAAATGATTGGCCGCATACTTCACAAGAATGTTGTTTTTCTCTAGTATGTGTTAAGATATGACTTTTGAAATGTTTTCTGGATAAATGAAGAACCACATACGTCAGACAAATATGGTATCTCAACAGTGTGTATAAACATATGGCTCTGCAAACATGATTTACTTTAAAAATAATCACCACACACTTCACAAGAATATAGCTTTTCTCTGTGTAAGAACATGAATTTTGAAGTATGATTTACTTGAAGGTACATATGCCTTAATAAATTGGATTTACTTGAAAATGTAAAACTACATACTTCGCAATCATGTAGTTCATTTCCAATATGTGTACTTATAGCTCTGCAAATGTGCTTTCTGGATAAATTAGCTACCTACTTCATAAAAACTTGCTTCATCTCAAGTGTGTATACTCATATGTTTGTCAAAATTCGTTGTCTATTTATGTTAATTTACTTCCAAAAAGATCAGGCTAAGACTTACAATAACTTAATTTTGAATTAGATACATCAGATTTTTATCACAATTCTCTTCTTTTCAGAATTGAATTTCTCTTTCAGATTTTGTAACCAAAGTCAATTTACACATGAAAATTTCCAAATATCTCATGAACTGACATTTTGCTTAGTATATCATTCAAAATCTATAATAATAAAAAGGATATGTGTATGTATCCTTCTGCCTATTAAAAAATATTCAGGTTATTCAACCGGTAGACTTGCAATTCCTTAGATTTATGCCTTTTTAACATTCTCATATCAGTGTTCACATCAACAAAATTAAAGAGTTTACCTTGTTCATAATTCATTCCTATTTTCAGTTTTCGCTGTTAACAGTATTTTTTCGATTCCTTTGATATATTTTGGAGTCTCAATTTTATTACAAGCATGTCAGAGTATAGTGTAGATGACATGAGGCAGAAATGCTTATCCAGTATATTTTAACTAAATTTGACACAAACCACAATAGGATTTATCTCCATCAGATTTTGTAACCAATGTAAGACATGTAAATTTCACCAGAAAATGAAAATCCATTCAGATCCATTAATTGATTGGAAGGTTTTTTACTGGAGAATCTGCAATTATAAAAGACATTATTTAATACATTTCAAGAAAGTTTATGTTTTGTTTTTATATATGATTCGGAGTAAAAAACATCACTTCATGCACCCTCCCCCTCCAATAAATTACACTGACCCCAGCTAACACCACACAAAAATGAAGCAAGGAACAGAAATTACAAGAAATACCATAAGCTCTCCCCTGTCTCTTCTTCCATTCCCCCAATAAAATAGGGGAAAAATAAATAAATACAAATTTAAAATAAATTTCTTTTAAATGTTTCTTTTAAATTTGAAAAAATGGTCCCGGCCTATGCTGATACCAAACAAAATATATGTACAGAGTCGAGGACGATAATACCGAGGAGGGACAGCACAAAACAGACTTTGACTAGAAGAGTGCAGAGAATGCTGGAACCTTGGGGAGGCTTATTATCACCTTAATCTACCAGCGAGAAATTAATGGTAAGAAGCTATTGTAATACCTCAAGCTTATTTGCGGTGGTTATCAAAAATAGGGGAAGAATTCTGGAAATCTTAGGAGGCTTGTTGCCACTCAGACTCTAGGAAGTAGCATTAGTTGTTGTCGGTGAGTAATCACTGATGATGATCTGTGTGAGAACTCCTAGTGAGTACAAATAATAATGACGGGTGTTTCCTTTCAAAACAATCCTCTGACAAATGAGGTAATTCCTGGAACGATGCCCCCTGGGAGCTAACAAAACATACTGCACTCTGATATAGTGTGGGAGGAAGGGCGCGGTCAGTACTGTTGAAATCTAAATGTTAAAATTGTTGTTGTAGTAGTAATAATAATCACGATTTTTCCTGTCTTTTACCTTCCAAACGATTAAGTAATGCAATGAGTTTCTTGTGTCCCCCGCCAAAAGAGGGACAAATATCTGAGGATTGCCTCCTAAGATCAAACAGAACATTCTTTATTCTGATATAGAACACAGAACTGATCCAATACTCTTTAATAAAATCAAATATATTAAACAACGTATTTCAAATCAAATATGAATTTACAATAGTTATGGTTGAGATTTTGTTAAAAGGTGTTGTTAAATATGTATTAAATTTACTTTCAAGGGAATTGAAACTCTTCTCATGATAAAAACAATACTATATATACCTGATAATTAAATAATAAATTAGCGACATTGAAAATTCTGATCTCTTATTTATGCTCGCTTTTTTACAAAAAAAGAGACTTAACAGAAGAGTAGATAATGCTTAGGATGATTGCCTCCTGAGACTTAACAGAAAATACTCCACTCAGATGTAGAGCAGGGGTCGCGGTCTGCGCCAAATAGATTTTTACTAAATAAAATATATTAAACAATGTATTTTAAATAAAATTCAGACGAAATTTCCTTTTAATAGACAAAACGTGGACAGTTTTCGGTTTATTACAATTAAGAAACCGTCTGATTCAGTTCAATTTTCGTTATTATTTTTACATAAAACATGTGTTAACTTTGTTTTAATTCTGTTAAAACTAGTTTTTGTATTTTATTTGTAGAATGTTACTAGTTTATTGGTTGTGTAAAGTTTGTTTTAGCATAAAAAGTGTTTAAACTGTAAAAATATTTAGTGCACAAAAACAAAAAAACACAGCAGATAATGATGAAACCATTGAATAAAAGTTTAAAATATATGTAAAGTAAAACATTTTGAGACAAAAAACGTTTTCCTGTTACATAATATTGACTGAAATGGTCATTTTTAGTTATATAAAAGAGAGTCCATAAAAAGGAGCAAAATGAATTAAAAATCAAACTTGAAAATGAAAAACAATAGTTAGCCATTGACAGTAAAAAATAGAATAACATACAACTATAAAAAATAGTTAGCCATTGACAGTAAAAAATGGAATAACATACAACTATAAAAAATAGTTAGCCATTGACAGTAAAAAATGGAATAACATACAACTATAAAAAATAGTTAGCCATTGACAGTAAAAAATGGAATAACATACAACTATAAAAAATAGTTAGCCATTGACAGTAAAAAATAGAATAACATACAACTATAAAAAATAGTTGGTGCTTTATTGGTAGTAATTTGATGATTTAACAATTATTTACTCAATGACAGACATATTTAAAATTGTTGATGGATCTTTCATTTTTTGTTTGTAGTTTTATACAAAGGGCGTTCAATAAGTAATGCCCCTGACCCACTTCAAGTTGTCTGATCTTGATGACATTTTGCAGGTGTAATGATTTATATCTGTATGTGGTATGCTGCAAAAACAGCTCCAAACTAATTGTGGTTTCGGATGTACAGGTTTTTGAACTGAGTCAGGTGTGAAATGAAGTCAGTTGAGTGTCGCGCAGTGATCTGGTTTTTGTATTTGAAAGGATGCACACGAAAGGAGACTTTTGATGGAATGAAAGAAACTTATGGTAATGATGCCCCATCATATGACCTTGTAAAACGCTGGTATCGTGACTTCAAACATGGCCGGAATTCTGTGGAAACAGCTGCCAGACCTGGTCGTTGCTCTTCTGCCATTGATGAAGTATCTGTCCATCAAGTTCAGGCTGCCATTTTGGAAGAATGACATATTACTATTCGCCAGATAGCCAAAGAGGTAAAGATTACTAACGGGGCTGTGGAAAGTATCATTCATAACCATTTGCATATGCACAAGGTGTCATCCAGAATGATTCCCAGGTTGCTCACACCTTTCCAGAAGCAAGAATGCGTCGAGTGCTCGAGGATGAATTTTGAGATTTGCCAAGACGATGAGTCAAAGTTTTTCAAAAGATTGATTACACAGGATAAAACTTGGGTTAATCACTATGATCCAGAGACCAAAGCCCAGTCAATGCAGTGGAAGCACTTGGACCCACCATCTCCAAAGAAGGAACGGGTGCAGCCCTCCACTGGCAAGGTCATGGTCACAGTCTTCTGGGACCAGGACCGAGTAGTGATGATAGATTCCCTGGCACAGGGTAACACAATTACAGGAGCCTATTACGCTTCACTTTAGATGAAATTAAGAGAAGCTATCAAAATCAAGAGGCAGAGCAAGATCAGCAAAGGTATCCACCTCCTGGAGGACAACGCTCCGGTCCACAACTCGCATGTCACCAGATGAGAAGCATGGGTGTTTGGCTATGAAATCCTTCCCTATTCCCCTTACTCTCCTGACCTTGCATCCACTGACTTTCATCTCTTCCCAGCCATAAAGTTGTTTTTGAAGGCAGCCTTGATTTCTGAAGTCACGACGTGGTTGGAGGAACAACCTGGAGTGTTCTACAAAAACGGTGTCCAGAGCTGCAGCAAACGAGGCGAGAAATGCATAATTATGGGTGATTCCTATGTAGAGAAAGACTAATAACTGTGCCAAGTTTCATTAATCTACTACTATGTGAAATGGCTTAAGAGTGTTAACAAACTTGATTTTATAACTAACCCTAAATCCGTGTTGCATAGGCTTAAGTCTATGCAACACGGATTTAAGGTTAATTGTAATCGCATAAGAAAAGTAGAATGGTCCTGCCACCCCACCCAAGAAAAAATTGATTTGATTATTTCTAATAGAAAAATTCCAATTGTGCTTCCACCCTTCGTAAATAAATTCTACCTGAAATATAATGGGTAATTGTTAATATTTTTGATGAACACCGCTTGTTTATTTCCGATTTCTATACCGGAAGCCGTCACCAAGTAGATTTTTCACTTTAATACAAAAATTACCAAAATAAATCTTTGCCCAGTAAGAAATTTAAAAACAAACATTAAGAAGACATAACTAGTCGATTATTTAAAAATAATAATCATTAATAAAACGTTGGTTTAAACTTACTTTTCCAACACTTAAATTTGTTGCTGAGACAAAATTAAAAAGGTTAACTTTGCCTTAAAGTTACTTTTTTGAAAAATTTAAAATTTAAATTATTATTTTATTTCACGACTCAAAATACAATTTAAGACCAAAAATCAATTTCATCTAAAATAAGGAAGTATCTATTCACAGCCGACTGCGAGACAATAATAAATGTTTAACGATGATAAATGTATATTGAAGTAGATAGATATTTATTCCATCGTATTTAATCGCTGTAAAAATACTTTTTGTTTTCTTTTTAACAGTTTTCGTTTTTGTGTTTGTTCTTCACTTTTAGCGTGTTTTTTTTTTAATTTTCATTGACTATAGTAAAATATTCCCAAATAATTGTTTTTTCCCAAAGTTTTTCAATGTATTCATACGTAATCGCCTAAAAGAGTAGAATCTAATTTCTTTTTTTTGGGGGGGGGGGTCTTATCTACAAATTTACCAACTTTACCTTAAATTATTTAAAACTAAAATATTCAAATTATTCTGTAAAGTTCTGATACGATTTTTTAAAAAAAGTAAACTGCAGAATGTATTGTTTATTTATGTAAATATTACCCACTCTCGTTAGCATATTTTCGGTTTACATTTCATAGAGAACGTCTTTGCTTCATCACCGCTAAGAAAACAATACGATACTAATAGAGACAAAAACATGAAAACATTTGGGAGTTAACAACTTCAATATAGTCAATTTTTCTTTATAATATATCATTTTTAATTTGGCCCTACTTGGCCTTTTTTTTCTAAAAGTGTGGCTTCGATTTTAAATTTGTCCTTTTTTCCTAAAGAAAATTGGCTTTAAACATTTATTTAACAGAAGCGGTTGCGAATATCAACGGCCCCAAAATAAAATGAAATCGGCGAGATATTTCAAAGGTCTTTATTCTACAATTGAACCACTAACAAAAACTTATTTCTATATTTTTAGACTTACCTTTAAAAATCACCAGTTTCAAAGGGGAAAAAAAAAAGAAAAGAAAATAATTTTCTTTCAATTTATTTGTCCTTTTTTTTTCAATAAATCTTGACAATGTCTCATTTCTCGTTCAAATAAACGTAACACAAAGAAAAAAAAAATGTCTCGTCATCACCGACCGGTGTAACACGTAACATTGTTCCCTATGTAAATAAGTTCAGCATTTTCTCATATTTGCATCACAAGTTTTTTGTTGTTACAAAGATGAAAAATATTAATAAGAAATAACTAGTCGATTTGTAGAAGTTGGAATATTCGGACTACTGTTCTCATCTTGCGTGTTTTTATCACAACGTTTCGGTCGATGTAACTTCCGACCTTCTTCAGGTGTACTTTGTTAAACTCGGGAATCTACTTTTTCAACACTTAAATTCCTTATTTAACGAAGATAAACACGATTAAGAAGACATAAATAGTGGATTATTTAATAATAATAATAATAATAATAATAATAATCGTCAATAAAACATGTCTGCCATAGATTAAAACGTTGGTTTAAAGTTACTTTTACGATACTTAAATTCCTTACGTAGCAAAGATTAAAAAGATTTAGAAAACAAAACTAGTCAATTTTTTAATAATGATAATAATTGTTAATAAAACATGTCTGTTAATGATTTAAACTTTGATTTAAAGTTACTTTTTCAAGATTTAAATTCCTTACTTAGCAAAGATGAAAAATGTTAAGACATGGTGCTTGTTCAGTGTTTCGTGCAGAAGGAAAAATTATTTATGTGTGTAAACAATATTATGTACTTACTCAGTGGTATTTTATTGTTCAATGTTGAAAAAAGTAGAAAAAATTAGCCACTAGAACTTTAATTATAAATATTTTTCCATTTTCCGTATCGTAGCAGTCACTTCGATGAGTATGCATCTTGTTTCGTTGGACACAAGTCAAGGGCAGATTATTTGCAAGGGCAGAAATTGTGGAAAGATACCCAGTTACAATTTAATTAGGTTTACTTTATTTACTTTCATATTAAATATACTCATTACAATAAATTATGTTTTTATCAATGTAGTTGTTTTTTGTTTTTTAATAAATGCAGATTATCTGCACATGCAAATAATTTGCCCTTGATTTGAATTTCGGAAAATGGAAAAATATTTGTAATTAAAGTTCTGGTGGCTAATTTTTCCTACTTTTTCAAACTTGAACAAGAAAATACCACTGAGTAGGTACATAATATTGTTTACTTTTTCAACTCTTAAATTCCTTACTGAGTAAAGATGAAAAATGTTAAGACATAACTAGTCGATTATTTAATAATAATAATCGTTAATAAAACATGTCTGCCAACGATTAAAACGTTGGTTTAAAGTTACTTTTTCAACACTTAAATTTCTTGCTAAGCAAAGGTGAAAAAGGTTAACTTTGCCTTAAAGTTACTTTTTTGAAAACTTTAAAATTTAAATTATTTTATTTTACAACGAAAAATACAATTTAAGAACAAAAATCAATTTCATCTAAAACGAAATCGGCGAGATATTTAAACGCCTTTATTCTACAATTGAACCACTAACAAAAACTTATTTCTATATTTTTAGACTTACCTTAAAAATCAGCAGTTTCAAAGGGGAAAACAAAGAGAAAATAAAATAATTTTCTCTCAATTTATTTGTCCTTTTTTTTCAATAAATCTGTACAATGTGTCATTTCTCGTTCAAATAAACGTAACACAAAGAAAAAGAAAATGTCTCGCCATAACCGACCGGTGTAACACGTAACATTGTTCCCTGTGTAAAGAAATTCAGCATTTTCTCATATTTACATCACAAGTTTTTTGTTGTTGATTTTTTCAAAATATAATTTTTCACGTTCAATTTCAGTGTATCTTCATCGAAAACTTGCGTTTTGATTTGTGAGATCTTTATTTTGTTATTTTCTAGATCATCAAGCCAATATTTTTTTTATTAGGAGCACAAACGAATATTTACAATTTCTCATTTCTTCGTTCTTAACAAATAGTACCGTAATGTACGAGTCGATAGTCTCACCTAGTTCTTGGTCTCTTTTGTTGAAAAAGTATCGCTCATAGGCCTCATTTGCCTGTCCTATGAAGTGTTGGTCGAATTTGGCTATCATCGTATCGACGTTGTTACGTAAACACGAGTTATCTCCCGTTGACTTAGTGACTCCCACCGTCACTCTTGACGGCAACTTCCCACTACGTGTATTAGTGGTAAACTGCTATGTATTCAGTGTAAATAAATTCCTCGTTACGTTCACACGTGTGTCTCGCCTCTGTTAATGAATGCTTCACTAACAAGTTACTAACTTGGCTTTATTTAATACTCACCTGTATCAACGCATAATATAAAATGGTGTCAGAATAAAACATCGAACCGTCAACACTCACAGCCGTATATCAATATTTTCAACAAAAAAAAAAAAAAAAAAAGAAAGAAAAAAGAAAAATGGAATTTTTACCACATCCAAAAGAATTAAATTTCTCTTCGGATAATCTCGGACAGGAATGGGAAACTTGGAAAAAACAATTTCTATTGTTCCTGCAAGCTACAGAGTCGGACAAGAAACCGGGGAATGTGAAAACTTCAATATTGCTGACCTGTATAGGAACCGAGGGAAGGAAAATATATTATACGTTTAACTTTGAAAATGACGAAGTGAAGCTAAACTTGAAAAAAGTTATAGAAAAATTTGACGCGCACTTCCAACCAAGAAAAAACCTGACGTTTCTCACATATCAATTTCTCACGTGCAAACAGAAAGAAACACAGAGATTTGATGAGTACGTCACAGAACTACGACAAAAGGCAAACAAATGTGAATTCGGTGACCTCACTGAAAGACTAATAAAAGACATTCTAATTTGTGGCGTTAATGACAACATGTTGAGAGAAAGAATGCTCAGAGAACCTTCACTAGATTTACAAAAGGCGATACAAGCAGGCCTGAGTGCTGAAGAAACAAAGAGACACTCCAAGATAATGGCTACATGCGAAACAGAAAATATCTCAACAATTCGCAATCCAAAGAAAAACAGGCTGTCGTCCAAAGTCATGTTCAAACGTGAAGACAAAAAGCCCGCGAAAACACAACAATGGATTGAGACATACACCTACTGCGCTGGGTCACATCAGAAAGGAAACTGTCCAGCATACAATAAAAACTGCACAAATTGCGGCAAAAAAGTACACTTCGCTCGAATATGTCGAACGAAAAAGAAGAAACTATATAATGTCGGACACTCACACAATTCAGACCACGTGGAGCAAAATCAGTTTAACATGGACGCCATATTGAAAAAAAAATGTAGACGCACTACAAACTGACAAATGGAAAGTAAAGATTCGAGGCAACGAAACACTCATCAATTTCAAAATCGATACAGATGCTGAAGTAAATGTATTACCAGCAAAAATATATAGAACTATTGAACCAAAGCCAAAATTAAATAAAACGTCTATAAAATTAACCGCCTACAACTGTACGCAAATTCCCACGATAGGGAGCTGTGTTATACAATTACAAAATAAAAATATAAAAGTAAGTTCGCATTTCATTGTGGCAAACACAAATGCAAACGCAGTAATCGGCGCAGAAACAGCGGAAGAACTAGGACTGATAAAAAGAACTTATGAAATAAACAAGACGGACATAGAAGCATTAAAAGAAAAATATAAAGATTGCTATGGTGACATCGGAAAATTACCAGTCACACATCATATAACAATAACTCCGGACATAAAACCCGTCATAAATCCTCCAAGGAACATACCGTTTGGGATGAAACCAAAATTAAAAAAGGAGTTAGAAAAAATGACAAAAATGGGAATAATAAAACCCGTTGAAGAACCGACAGATTGGGTAAATTCTCTGGTAATAGTGGAGAAACCGAACGGAAAATTAAGACTAGGTTTGGACCCTAGAGACCTAAACAAGGCCATAAAAAGAGAACACTACAAATTACCCACCGCCGAAGAAATATTTGCAGAAATGGAAAATCCAAAATATTTCACGAAATTAGACGCTTCAAATGGATATTGGCAAATACCCGTTGATGAAGAAAGCTCTAAGCTATTAACATTTAATTCGTCATTTGGTCGTTATTCGTTCACGCGCCTGCCATACGGAATACATAGTGCCTCTGAAATTTTTCAAGCACAAGTTGCAAAAATAATAGAAGGCATACCTGGAACGAAGAACTCACAGGATGACATAATAATATGGTCAGAAACATTAGAGGACCATATAAAAACATTAGACAAAGTATTCAGTCAACTACGCAAAGCTGGATTAAAATTAAACAAAAATAAATGTGAATTTGCAACAAAGCAATTAACATATTTAGGTCATTTAATCACTGATGAAGGAATAAAACCAGACCCTTCTAAAATAAAGGCAATAACACACATGCCTCTACCCGAAAATAAAAAAGATATCCAACGATTTTTGGGGATGATCAACTACCTGTGCAAGTTCATACCAGAGTACTCAGAGATAACTACACCGTTGAGAGTACTGCTACACAACGATACGCTGTGGTCATTTGATAAACCTCAAATAGAGGCTATAGAAAAACTAAAACGGATAATAACTAGCCTACCAATTTTAAAATTTTATGATCCCAGCAAAGAAATTAAAATCACCACCGATGCCAGTAAACATGGATTGGGTGCAGTGTTACAACAGAAACATGATGAAAAATGGTTACCCGTGTCATACGCGTCACGATCAACAACCTCAGCAGAACAAAATTACTGCCCGATAGAATTGGAAACGCTCAGCATAGTGTTCGCCTGCAACAAATTCCACCAATATATCTATGGAAGAAAATTTCTCATAGAAAACGATCACAAACCATTAAGGCAAATTTTTAAAAAATCCATTACAAAAAGCCCTCCGAGAATACAAAGATTCATACTCGCGCTTCAGAAATACGAATTCGAAGTAATATACATTCCAGGGCGAGAATCCGTAATTGCTGATGCATTATCACGTGCATACATATCAGACAGCGAACAAGAAATATCGGATACAGAAATGGACAAATATATCCATACCATTATAAAACAATATCCAATGAGCGACCAAAAACTCAACATATACCGTGAAGAGACTGGGAAAGACCCAACACTAAAAATGCTCATGAAATATGCGACATCAACTTGGCCAGAAAAAATGGAAGTGCCACCCACAATAGCACCATATATGCCAGTCCGCGATGACATATCGGTTGTAAAAGGACTAGTATTGAAAGGTACACGAATAGTGGTCCCAACCTCCCTAAGGAAGGAAGCCCTTGTCGGGGCCCGACACGCCGCGACGTCTGTTTACATTTGAAAAAGACGCCATCTTAAAACAACGTAAACAGCAGCAGCAGTCGCGTTTCCTTTGTTTGGCACTCCCTCGGAGAAAAACAGCAGCAGCTTCAAATCGCCATTTTTTGTTCACTGTGACTCAGCAAAAACACGGCAAGTGAAGATATCCCTTATTTCTCCCCTATAGGAATACAAATGCGTTTCCCGACTGTACCGAAAAACCCACTAATACATCCACAACACCGGTCGGCAATGTAATACAACGAAAGATCTTTTCGATATTTATTTATCGAAATTAATCTCTTTCACAAGACCAACGAAAGTGGCTTGGCACATGCTACATGAAATCTCACGTTTTCGACTGAAAAAAAGTTAACTCGACCAGGGGGTCAGGAGACCCCCACGTCGGCATGTTCCGAACTCCTGCATCTGCAGTTCTGAGTTCCTGCTCTCCAGCAGTCCGAACGTCGACAGCAGCCGCAACTCCAGCGTCGACAGCAGCCGCAACTCCAGCAGCAGCAAAGATACAAACAGCCCTTTTCAGGGCTATGAATGCGTACTCTCTTTGCTGTCTGCATCTCCAGTTCCTGCTCCAGCTCTCTCCTGCACCTGCTCCTGCATCCAGAGTTTCTTGCACCAGCACTCTCCTGCTCCTGCATCCTGCAGTCCAGAGTTCCTGCACCAGCACTTTCCTGCTCCAGCATCCTGCAGTCCAGAGTTCCTGCTCCAGCACTCTCCTGCTCCAGCATCCTGCAGTCCAGAGTTCCTGCACCAGCACTTTCCTGCTCCAGCATCCTGCAGTCCAGAGTTCCTGCACCAGCACTCTCCTGCTCCAGCATCCTGCAGTCCAGAGTTCCTGCACCAGCACTCTCCTGCTCCAGCATCCTGCAGTCCAGAGTTCCTGCATCAGCACTCTCCTGCTCCAACTGCTCCAGCACCCCGCAGTCCTGAGCTCCTGCACCACTCCTGATCCAACGACACCACGCCGGACGTTCCAGTCTGCTGCCTCCAGAGACGCCACTCCAGTCTCTCCCTGATCCAGTGACACCATCTCATTTCACTTGATATTACCATATGGTAAATAAACATCCTTCTGTAAACTGAACACCAGTTGTTTGTCATCTCTTCTTTGCCATTTGGCCGTTACGTGCCCGTGTCCACCTTTTCTTAGTTGTTGGGGCCGATCGATCACACCGGTCGGTCGGTCCCGCAACAAGTGGTGACCCCGACGTGATATGTGGACACGGGCAGCGGCTGGTAGAGAAGATGACATTGACCAAACCTCACCAACCACGATTTTGGACATCTCAAGGAACTCAGCCAAACGCGAACAACAACACCAAGCCTCATGACTTAATACTGGTTGTAAAAAGTCAGGCTCAGCAGGCATCAACATCACCCTTCAAGGCCTACCAACCCTCTTCAACACAAGATGCAACAACCGCGCAGACCCACGTGCGCTCATTCCCGGACATCACTGACAACACTATGGAAGAAATCACACCAGTTCAAAACGAGTACACCTGCACAAGCACGACTAAAACACTCAACAACTGGACGTTCGTTGACCAACAGGAGGACACATCAACTTGAACAACCACATCTTCCCAGACATTCATCAAGCACCAAGCATTCCCGGACATCACCGACAACACTATGGAAGAAATCGCACCAGTTCAAAACGAGTACACTTGCACAAGCACGACTAAAATACTCAACAAACTGGACGTTCGTTTGTCTACAGGAGGACACATCAACTCGAACGACGCACACCAACACCAGTACAGACCCACTTGTATCTGGACCTGCTAACTCACTTGCAGACATTTGTGCATTTGATTTTGACCATAGTGCACCACCAAATCATGACGACCAGATGTTCGTTCATCAGCTCCACGACACGGACTAATTCACATGAACAACAACTGCGCAGACCCACTTGCGCTCGTCACCAACAACCGGACTTTGACCATAGTGTACCACCAAATTATGACGACTAGATGTTCGTTCATCAGCTCCACGACACGGACTAATTCACATGAACAACAACTGCGCAGACCCACTTGCGCTCATTCATCACCTCACTCAACCACCGCGCAGACCCACTTGCGCTCACTCATCAGCAACCGCGCAGACCCCACATGCGCTCATTCATCACCTCACTCAACCACCGCGCAGACCCACTTGCGCTCACTCGTCAACAACCGCGCAGACCCACTTGCGCTCATTCATCACCTCACTCAACCACCGCGCAGACCCACTTGCGCTCACTCATCAGCAACCGCGCAGACCCCACATGCGCTCATTCATCACCTCACTCAACCACCGCGCAGACCCACTTGCGCTCACTCGTCAACAACCGCGCAGACCCACTTGCGCTCATTCATCACCTCACTCAACCACCGCGCAGACCCACTTGCGCTCACTCATCAGCAACCGCGCAGACCCCACATGCGCTCACTCGTCAAAAAACCGCGCAGACCCACTTGCGCTCACTCGTCAACAACTGCGCAGACCTCACATGCGCTCACTCATCAGCAACCGCGCAGACCCACTTGCGCTCAGTTGTCAACAACTGCGCAGACCCACTTGCGCTCACTCATCACCTTCAACCAACTGTGCAAATTCATGTGCACCACAGACCTTACCAACATACCGAACTTTTATACACTTGTCTTTGACCACAACGCACCGCTGATCTTGACAATTGAACGTTCGTTTCATCAGCTCCGCATCACGCAGACTAATCAACATGAACAACGTCACCCAGATTCGCTCGCACTCAACAATTCTTCGACACAGCAGATCCACTTGCACTGTCGATGCTTGACCACAGCGCAGACACACATGAATCCTTCAATTGTGACCATCCTTGCAGGTACATTTCATATACCTCTACAACTCTTCACCACAATGTTTTCCTTGATTTTTAATTGATAATGATCAATTATCCAGGGAAGGGGCCTTGTCGGGGCCCGACACGCCGCGACGTCTGTTTACATTTGAAAAAGACGCCATCTTAAAACAACGTAAACAGCAGCAGCAGTCGCGTTTCCTTTGTTTGGCACTCCCTCGGAGAAAAACAGCAGCAGCTTCAAATCGCCATTTTTTGTTCACTGTGACTCAGCAAAAACACGGCAAGTGAAGATATCCCTTATTTCTCCCCTATAGGAATACAAATGCGTTTCCCGACTGTACCGAAAAACCCACTAATACATCCACAACACCGGTCGGCAATGTAATACAACGAAAGATCTTTTCGATATTTATTTATCGAAATTAATCTCTTTCACAAGACCAACGAAAGTGGCTTGGCACATGCTACATGAAATCTCACGTTTTCGACTGAAAAAAAGTTAACTCGACCAGGGGGTCAGGAGACCCCCACGTCGGCATGTTCCGAACTCCTGCATCTGCAGTTCTGAGTTCCTGCTCTCCAGCAGTCCGAACGTCGACAGCAGCCGCAACTCCAGCGTCGACAGCAGCCGCAACTCCAGCAGCAGCAAAGATACAAACAGCCCTTTTCAGGGCTATGAATGCGTACTCTCTTTGCTGTCTGCATCTCCAGTTCCTGCTCCAGCTCTCTCCTGCACCTGCTCCTGCATCCAGAGTTTCTTGCACCAGCACTCTCCTGCTCCTGCAGTCCAGAGTTCCTGCGCCAGCACTCTCCTGCTCCAGCATCCTGCAGTCCAGAGTTCCTGCACCAGCACTTTCCTGCTCCAGCATCCTGCAGTCCAGAGTTCCTGCTCCAGCACTCTCCTGCTCCAGCATCCTGCAGTCCAGAGTTCCTGCACCAGCACTTTCCTGCTCCAGCATCCTGCAGTCCAGAGTTCCTGCACCAGCACTCTCCTGCTCCAGCATCCTGCAGTCCAGAGTTCCTGCACCAGCACTCTCCTGCTCCAGCATCCTGCAGTCCAGAGTTCCTGCATCAGCACTCTCCTGCTCCAACTGCTCCAGCACCCCGCAGTCCTGAGCTCCTGCACCACTCCTGATCCAACGACACCACGCCGGACGTTCCAGTCTGCTGCCTCCAGAGACGCCACTCCAGTCTCTCCCTGATCCAGTGACACCATCTCATTTCACTTGATATTACCATATGGTAAATAAACATCCTTCTGTAAACTGAACACCAGTTGTTTGTCATCTCTTCTTTGCCATTTTGCCGTTACTTGCCCGTGTCCGCTTTTTCTTAGTTGTTGGGGCCGATCGATCACACCGGTCGGTCGGTCCCGCAACACCCTACAAAAAATCCACACTGGACATTTGGGCATAGAAAAGTGCATTACAAGAGCAAAAGAGGTCGTATATTGGCCTAACATAAACAATCAAATAAAAGAAATGGTTAGCACATGCACACATTGTCTAGATCACAGAAACCGACAACCGTCAGAATCACTAATACACCATGAAATACCCGTAACACCATGGACCAAAGTTGCGACAGACGTATTTTACTTATATAGTAAAGCATATGTAGTGATAATAGACTACACGACTAGATATTTCGATATCCACAAACTTGATGACTGCAAATCAAGTACGGTGATCAATAAAATAAAAAACACCTTCGCAAAATTTGGCATTCCACAAATAGTGATTAGTGACAATGGACCCGAGTACCGATCATCAGAATTTAGACAATTTGCTAAAGATTGGGATTTCAGGCATATCACGACAAGTCCGAACTATCCACAGTCGAATGGCTTAGTAGAAAGAAACATTCAAACAATTAAAAGAACATTAAAGAAATCGTTTGAAAGTAGACAAGACCCATACCTAGCAATGTTAGCGTTACGGACTTCACCATTAAAAGATAAATCCCCGTCACCAGCCCAACAGTTGATGAAAAGAACGCTAAGGACAAATCTTCCAAATATCATGCATAACAAAACAATGAAAAAGCATGAAATAAATAAAATTCCAGAGAGCTACCAGAACTAAATAAAGACGATACTGTCCGTATTCTTTCACAAGAAAAATGGAACCGAAAAGGTAAGGTTGTGAAAAAATTAAAAGAGCCTCGTTCATATCTAATAAAAACAGAACAAGGAAATTATGTACGGCGCAACAGACGTCATATTTTAAAAACAAAAGAAAATCAAAAGTACAAAATCGAACACGACTATGAAAACATAATAAACCAAGAAAATAGTCGAAAACAAGTCGTATCAAAAACGGGCTCGGAAAACAAAATAATACCAAACTCTACAAAGAAAGGGAGACCAATTAAGTGTCCAGCCCGATACAGAGACTAAATGAGAAAACTCTAAAAAATAAAAATACTTTTATTTTTTCAGTTAAAACAAAGAAATAAAAAACGGAGATGTTACGTAAAGACGAGAGTTATCTCCCGTTGACTTAAGTGACTCCCACCGTCACTCTTGACGGCAACCTCTCACTACTTGTATTAGTAGTAAACGGCTATGTAATCAGTGTAAATAAATTCTTGTTATGTTCGCACGTGTCTCGACTCTGTTAATGAATGCTTCAATAACAAGTTACTAATATGGCTTTATTTATTACTCACCTGTATCAACGCATAATATAAAATTATGTTTTTGGGTATTTCATGGTGTATTATTGGTTCCAATGGTTGTTGCTTCCGATAGTCTATGAAATATGTGCATGTGGTTATCATTTCATTGATCTTATTATTTATATTGCGCCAATATATAACTTTCTTTCCCCTAGCTATGCATTTTTATATACCTAATTGGCATGTGTAGATTTTTTGTATGGATTATTTCTTGAAGAGTTTGGGACCACTATTCGTATGCCGTTTAGTACTAGTCCTTTCACGACGGAGATCTAATCACGAAGAGACATGTCTAGCACAATTTAGAGTGGCACATCTGTATTGTTTTTTTGCTAATTTGATGTTGCATACTGTATTAGCATCTGTAATGTTGGGTCTTTTCTTATTTCTTCCATGTATATGTCAAGTCTGTGGTCGCTCATCGGATTCTGTCTCAAAATGATATGGATATAGTTTCAATAAGGAGTCAATAGAAAAAGGAACCCATTATCTAACACTGCATAATTCTTTTTCTTTCAATGACAACATATGTGCGTATGACATATTCTGGCCAAACCCTGTAGGGCCAAAAGCTATCTACATGAAACACACGCGTGACGATATACTTTCACAAACTAATAAACGTAGTTAGATCATATATACCCAACCCCCAGAATACGTATACACTATTCACGGATACACTTTCTAACTGGAAAAATAATACACACATATTTATTTACACACACAATAAGCACAGCGAGAAGATATATACTCTAACACTCTGAAACTATATGCACAGTTCACGGATAGACTTTCTGACTGGGAAAAGAGGCAAACTAATATACGCATATTAATATGTGTATTCAAGTACTCCTTACAGAAAAACACCTATGAAACAAAACATTCTTGGACTCTGAGAACATTCATTCTTAATGAACACTTGATCTTTCGTTGTTTTAACAAAGTTGTCAATAAAACATAATTATTTTGTATTGATAGATTTTGTCTTTTCGATATTGTCTTTCTTGTTTTATTTTTTGCGCGATGGGACGCTGTTACAACCTAGACGTAAGATTAGTGTTAGGTTTAAGGGAGTTGTTTTTATGGGAAAGGTGGTTGGCGTTATTATCCAGATTTATTATTAGTGATCAAAGTTAAGGGAGTTTTTTAAACCCCAAATAAACAAAGACAATTTATTTCATTAAAGAAATAATATGTATGGTTAAACGTTATCCGATTATAACAATGACACTAAAATGGTTTATCATTTTGCGTTCAATTTATATGCGTATTTGATCTCCGATTTTAAATATAAAATAAGTGGTTTTTTTTCATGAGTTTCTAAAGGTTTACGTACGAACTACTAAACATAGCGACAAGATATACACACTACTTATCCAACTCATGTATACAGTTACTCTCTAACAAAACATGCACCTTAATATACTCGCACATTTACGAAACACAGTTATCTGTTTCATGAACGGGGACACTGGGGGCAGGGGGTTCCAGCCCCCTCATTTTGACTTAGCCCCCCCCCCACTTTACGGTCATCAAAAATTAAGTTGATATGCATGTGTGTAACCGCCCCCCCCATATTTTAGGAGAAGCCCCTCCCCCACATTTATAAGTGTCCCGCCGGCCCTGTGCTTGGGTATATCACTAGACAATAATAACGCCATCCTGTGTGCACGTTAACAAACGGACAAGCAAAGAAATTCACACAAGATCCACAGAGTTTTAGTAGCATACTTGACCTAGTAGACAATCCGTGATCGTTTGGGTCTCCGTTCAGTTCGATAAAACGTCATAAATAATCTCTACCCCCCTCTCTCTGGTTTCATGGATATTAAACTTTGTGACGGCATTAACTGTGCCCGGTTACCTCCAATAAATATCAAGTGATGACGTAATAATTTAGTGATGGTATCCACTGGGCATTGCTCCCACTTCTGTTTTTATAGATGATGTTACAAAATAATGAAGCCACCGACTCGTTTCAATGACCTCAAATGTTAACATCTGAAGAAACAAATTAAAGTTTGTTTAATTTGTAGCGAACGATAAGAAAACACGCACAAGTTTAATTCTGCCGTGCCTTGCTCTAAACGCTCTCTCTCTCTCTCTCTCTCTCTCTCTCTTTCTCTCTAACACGGACGCTCGAAACGAAAAGACTTCCACGCGGCCTCCTGCTATTTCGCTGGGTTCGTTCAACCTGACGAGATGTGACATTCACAACTAGGGACATGCGTAGCTTTACTTATTCTATGGACACTCCATATCGATTATTTATTTGCATAGATATGTCACGTCTTAATAATTAACCCAAAACAAAATACCATAATACCCTATTTTCTTAAATTCTTTATAGTACATCTTCTCTCGCACATCACACACTAAATACAGTAGGCCCAGAAACAACCGCAAATAACAAAATTCCGCGAATAGATTTGATGCCTCAAAGTTTTTAGCCGTTTCTTGTAGCATATTGTTAAACTATCAATAACTTCTTAGTTGCCTGCTGATTGGTTCAAGCAAACAACTTTTTCTTTAGCTTGACTAATCAGTGGCCTTCTTTCAATTGAATCTCTGATGGCTAGCATAATTATATAAACACTTGACCGCCATCAACCCTCTCTTTTTTCTTCTGTGGCACGAGACGACACTTCTCTCTCTTTCCTTCTGTGGCATTGCGAAACACACGCCCCCTCTTTCTGGGGACGCAACCGACATTTTACTAGACCAACTTCAACAAGACACAAAAATGGCTACTGCCTCATACACGTGGACTTGTTATAACACACACACACATAATTGTTTACATGTAAACTGACTTTCACACAGGTGTACAGACACACTTCCTTGCATACACATATGAACGCGTCATGACACTGTAGCCGGTGTCCAATCATTCAACAATATGAACAATTCTATTTGGCGTAAATTAGCCATTTCTGCTTACAAGTTAGCTGATTTCTTTAATAGTTCAGTTTCGTATAAAGTTAGCGAACATTTGGAATACCAACGCTTTTGTATGAGCCGCATTTAAAAAAAATCCTATGGAATGATTAGCGTTTCTTTTTGTCATATTGGCCTTCGTTGGACTTAAATGATTATCATATTTGGAAGTTCTACTGAATTTATGAAGAAAATGTTAAATCAATGCTTATGATGAAAATCCGCAAAATTGTGAAACCGCAAATTCTTCTTATTAATCAGGCTACATTGTTACTCATATTGTCCTATTCTTTAAATTCGTATGCCTTTAAAATGCCCGCCTCTCGCTCTACAGAACCCAGACAAATGGGGGACCATCACACCTTCACAAATGCGTGTCTGTTCTTTAATATCCTATTGAGTCACCATTTAGCAATGCCAAGAGGCACTCAAGGATAAGGATTAATTAGATTGTCAGTTGGATGATGAACAATACTATGAGAGGATTGAAAACGATGGAGTTAATATGCAAAGATATGATTACTCAAGACGGCGGCTCAACAAGTATTTGTTGACATTGGACTTAAAGACGACCATGCTGTAGCCTGCAGGGAAGCAGTCCTGTGCATGTTTGTGTGTTTATCGTATAGAAATGACATTCACTGGAAAATAGAGGCGTTTTGCTGTGTTAGACTTTGTAGCATTGTTAGAGAATTCACTAACATATATAAACGACAATGTGAAATTTTGAAACAGAATGTTGTCTGTGCATAAGCAATCAGAAGTAATAAATAGATGAATAAAGCGAAAGGTGAAGAATATTACTTGAGATAAATATTCTCGATAACTACAGTAAATATGATTCTAATGTTATGCGGACTTGTTATTGTGTATAAATTAATATTTAAAGCTTTCGTTAAAACAAATCAAAGAACTTTCGTAAATTACTACAATATTCAATGTTTATATGAAACAAAGACAAATATGATTAGTAAAAATATCAGACAAAATTCTGATGTAATTTTCAAAATGGCGGTCTGTCAAACTCGATTCGAAAGTTTGTAAAATTTGAAAATCTTAAATAAAAATAACTAATTGTTTGTGTTAGCTAAAACTTAAAATATTTATTTTTGTACATGATAATAGGATTTTTAAACATAAAATTACAATCGTATTTACCATAGTTAACGAGGGTTGTTATTTCCAGAAGCTTCCGAGGGAGAGATTAGTGTTACTTTAATAAAAAAGAGAGGGTTTTTAAAAGAAATGATAGAAAATAAGAGAGGGGAGAGCGAGAAAGAAGAAGAATGTTATGGTGATCTACCCTATTTCATCACTGTATGGACTCTTCCTAGCTCTATGAATAAAGTCGTTATAACCAATCGGGAGATGTGAGAAGCGAAGTGAGGAAGCATCTTCTGTCAACCCATTACTTCTGTACTTTCTGATTATACAATTTTTTGTTACTTTTCTATTCGTGTTATTCATGAATAGAATCATTATGAACAATCAGTAGAAGTGAGAAGAGAAGCGTAGTGAGGAAGCAGCCTTTGTTAACCTATTTGTTCTGTACTTTCTGTTAATACAATTTCTATTTGTTATTTCTTTTCAGCCACAAAAAATAATGAGAAAGAGACAAAAAGAAGATGAAAAAAGAAAAGAAAGTAGATTAACAAAGTGTTCTTGGATAGAATATATTTTTAACTGATTCAACAATGGTAACATTTATTTTAAACACTTCTAAAGTTTTAATTAATTCATTTCATAGATCACTAAAATAAATCCGCCAAAAGAGAAAAGTGAACACATTTAATAGATTAGATTAACATAAAAAGCGATGGATAATATAGAGATCTACATATTACTGTAGGAAATGTTAGGGTATATTGAAAAAAAAGAGAAACCATCAAGCGTGCAAGACAATTGCTGGATCCTTAGAAAATTTCCTTCGAGTAGAAGCAAAATAACACCCCTTCACTGTAGAGGTCCCTAAATAACGGAATATTTTACACTGTGATAGATTATTTCTTCGAAACGTTTGCCTTTTGAATTCCATCTTTGTTTCCCATTTCTACAATCATACAATCATTCATACTCTTAACTAGACGCATTTTAACCCATTCATATTGAATTCCTACTACTCCAGTGCCTAAGGTCTATCTTTATAGGGAGTTGTTAGGACAACCTGGTATAAGTATAATTTCGTTTATAAGTAAACCCCAACCAAATATTCAAAATAACAGAGTATTCGAAGCCCAAATAAGATCCATTCAGTATAGCTACATACTTGCTTATGAGGAATGGGCACCTTTTCCAAGTTCTGTTGTAACAGTACTAAGCTGGATATTCCACTAGACTATATGAATACTTGTCCTAGAATCCCGGAAGACAAAGAGATCATGAGAAAGATATACTATGACATCGTTAACTGGTCGATACGGGAGAAGAAAATTAATGTTCACTTTTTTACTTACTCACTGTATTTTAATATGATATAAAGCGAAAACGTTTGAAAAGACATATCTGTTTTTATTTTATTGTACAATATTTTGGTAAAGTTTCCATTAATTCATAAATAAAAAGTGAAATAAATGCAATATTATTGTTTTGAAAGTAAATATCTCTTTTCCTCCATAATCTGTTGAATGGTAAAATAAAAACATTCTTGAATAGCATTCATTTTTAACAGATTTAAATGAATTTAAACAATTTGATCATTTTGAAATATTGGTGTTTAAACATCTATTTTTAGAATAAGGTTCCCAATCTTTCAACATATTTTAATGATAAAACATTTAGTGTTACGAATTGTAAAAGAGCGACATCGACTGATTTCATAATTTGTGATTTTAAATGGAAGTTTGTTTTCTTCTTTGTATAAGCATCTGTTTACAATGTCAAATATATGAGAGCGCGTAACTTCATGGTTGAACACATCAGCTGCTTAACTTCACATCTTAGACAAACAGTATTTACACCAGCATGTGTTCACTGTTCAGGTTCTCAATAATTCTTTCAGTTAAAAACATGTTTCAAACCTAAAATGTGAACCTTCTCTCGTCAGCCCTAACCTAATATAATTATGCATATTAAAGTCTTGCGTGTGTAGGTAAATGCCGCTAAAATATGATTTACTTGCAAGGAAAGTGTAAGCTCTCAAGTATCAGGGGGCTCACACTCCATTTTTGTGTGACAGAACCAGCACTTGTTGAGTCCATTCATCTTTGGTTATTATGCCTTGATCTGGGACAGCCATTGATATCCTTTACTGATATATAGTTGAGCTATCCTTATTTCTTTCCATGTCTTACATTAAAACTTCGTATTTAGTTACCTTTATATTTTATTTTATTTTTTGTCCCACTTCAACTAAATGAAGTTCTCAGAAATAAAATACGGGCGACCTCCTAGAGCTAACACTTTATCTTTATATGAGATAGAAATATATTCGAATATTCCATTAAAGTCAAAAAAATATTTTTTTATTAATCTAGTCTGGTGGAATATCTAGTTTACTGCGGTTAATAGAAGCCACATAACTTGGAGGTGCACTATTCCTCGTATAAGTCAGTGTTGGTTATCCATAACAATGGGATATTATTTGGGCTTCGAACACTGTTATTTTAAATATTTAGCCACAGTTTATAACCCCAGTACAGAGAGACCTTAGAAACTCGAGGTGTCTAGTAAGCATTCAAGTGCTCTCACTTTTATATGGACACACATGTCTTTTTAAACTTGATATGTGGATGTAAGATTTGCTGCATACTGTGCAAGAATGTGGTTTTTCACCAGTATGTGTACACATATGGCGTTTTAACATTGCTTTCTGGATAAACGATTTGCCACATACTTCACAAGAATATGGTTTTTCCCCCATATGTGTAAACATATGACTCTGTAAACCGTGTTTCCGGATAAAAGATTTGCTGCATACTTCACAAGAATATGGTTTTTCACCAGTATGTGTAAACATATGCTTTGTTAAATTACTTTTAGTAATAAATTCTTTTCTGCATATTTCACAAGAATGTGGTTTCTCTCCAGTATGTGCACACATATGGCTTTGTAAAGTTGATTTATGTATAAAAGATTTGCCACATACTTCACAAGAATGTGGTTTCTCTCCAGTATGTGCACACATATGGCTTTGTAAATTTGCTTTATGTATAAAAGATTTGCCACATACTTCACAAGAATGTGGTTTGTAACCAGTATGTGTACACAGATGGATTCGTAAATTACTTTTAGTAATAAAGTATTTGCTGCAAATTTGACAAGAATGTGGTTTTTCTCGAGTATGTGTACGCACATGGCTTTGTAAATATGATTTCTGTATATAGGATTTGCCACATACTTCACAAGAATGTTGTTTTTCACCAGTATGTGTAAACATATGGCTTTGTAAATTTACTTTCTGGATAAAAGATTTGCCACATACTTCACAAGAATGTGGTTTGTCCCCAGTATGTGTACGCACATGGATTTGTAAATTTGCTTGATTGATAAAAGATTTTCCGCATACTTCACAAGGATGTGGTTTTTCACCAGTATGTGTACGCATATGGATTTTTAACTTTGATTTCTCGATAAAACATTTGCCACAAACTTCACAAGGATGTGGTTTTTCACCAGTATGTGTACACATATGGATTTTTAACTTTGCTTTTTGGCTAAAACATTTGCCACAAACTTCACAAGGATGTGGTTTTTCACCAGTATGAGTAAACATATGGCTCTCTAGCTTTCCGTTTTGGCTAAATGATTTGCCGCATACTTCACAAGAATGTTGTTTTTCTCTAGTATGTGTAAACATATGTCGTATGAAATGTTTTCTGGATAAATGTAGAACCACATACTTCAGACAAATGTGGTATCTCAACAGTGTGTATAAACATATGGCTCTGCAAACATGATTTACTTTAAAAATAATCACCACACACTTCACAAGAATATGGCTTTTCTCCGTGTAAGAACATGAATTTTGAAGTATGATTTACTTGAAGGTACATATGCCTTAATAAATTGGATTTACTTGAAAATGTAAAACTACATACTTCGCAATCACGTAGTTCATTTCCAATATGTGTACTTATAGCTCTGAAAATGTGCTTTCTGGATAAATTAGCTACCTACTTCATAAAAACTTGCTTCATCTCAAGTGTGTATACTCATATGTTTGTCTAAATTCGTTGTCTATTTATGTTAATTTACTTCCAAAAAGATCAGGCTAAGACTTACAAAGACTTAATTTTGAATTAGATACATCAGATTTTTATCACAATTCTCTCCTTTCAGAATAGAATTTCTCTTTCATATTTTGTAACCAAAAGCAATTTACACATGGAAATTTCCAGATATCTCATGAACTGACATTTTGGTTAGTATATAATTCAAAATCTATAATAATAAATAAGATATGCGTATCATTCTGCCTATTTAAAATATTCAGGTTATTCAATGTGTAAACTTGCAATTCCGTACATTTATGCTTTTTTAAATTCTTATATCAGTGTTCACATTAACAAAATTAAAGTTTGCTTATAATTCATTCCTATTTTCAGCTTTCGTTGTTAACAGAATTTTTTAGATTCCTTTGGTGTATTTTGGGGTCTCAATTTTATTACAAGAGTGTCAGAGTATAGTGTAGATGTCATGAGGCAGACATGCTTATCCAGTATATTTTAACTAAATTTGACACAAACCAGAATAGGATTTATCTCCATCAGATTTAGTAACCAATGTAACACATGTAAATTTCACCAGAAAATGAAAATCCATTCAGATCCATTAATTGATTGGAAGATTTTTTCACTGGAGAATCTGCAATAATAAAAGACATTATTTAATACATTTCAAGAAAGTATATGTTTTGTTTTTATATATGATTTGGAGTAAAAAACATAACTTCCTACACCTCCCCCCTCCAATAAATTACACTGGCCCCAGCTAACACCACACAAAAATGAAGCAAGGAACAGAATTTACAAGAAATACCATAAGCTCTCCCCTGTCTATTTCCCCATTCCCCCCAATAAAAGAGGGGAAAAATAAATAAATACAAATTTAAAATAAATTTCTTTTAAATGTTTCTTTTAAATTTGAAAAAATGGTGCCGGCCTAGGCTGACACCAAACAAAATATATGTACAGCGTCGAGGACGATAATACCGAGGAGGGACAGCACAAAACAGACTTTGACTAGAACAGTGCAGAGAATGCTGGGACCTTGGGGAGGCTTATTCCCATCCAAATCTCAGAGACCCTTACCAGCAAGAAATCAATGGTAAGAAGCTATTGCTATATCGCAAGATTATTTGCTGTGGTTATCGAAAATAGGTGAAGAATTCTTGAAAATCTAAGGAGGCTTGTTGCCACTCAGACTCTAGGAAGTACCATTAGTTGTTGTCGGTGAGCAATCACTGATAATGATCTGTGTGAGAACTTCTAGTGAGTACAAATAATAATGACGGGTGTTTCCTTTCAAAACAATCCTCTGACAAATGAGGTAATTCCTGGAACGATGCCCCCTGTGAGCTAACAAAATATACTGCCCTCTGATATAGTGTTGGAGGAAGGGCGCGGTCAGTACTGTTTAAATCTAAATGTTAAAATTGTTGTTGTAGTAGTAATAATAATCACGATGATTCCTGTCTTTTACCCCCCAAAAGAGTAAGTAATGCAATGAAGCATGGCCGTCTGAGACCACACTCCACACTCATAAATAATAGATTATTAACTTACTTTGATTAACCGTGTCAGAATTGCACCGTGAGATGTGATAAAGAAGGCTATGCCTCTTGAGACTGAACAGGAAATACTCCACTCTAATATAGAACATGAGGGGACAGTAGAGTTTAAATATAAATATATAAATAAATATCTGAGTATTGCCTCCTAAGACAAAACAGAACATTCTTATATAGAGCCAATACTCTTTAATAAAAGCAAATTTATTAAACAACATATTTCAAATATGAATTTACAATAGTTATGGTTGAGATTTTTCTTAGAAAGTTTTATTAAATAAGTATTAAATTTACTTTACAGGGAATTGAAACTCTTCTCATGATAAAAACAATACTATATACGTCTGATAATGAAATAATAAATTAGTAACAGTGGAAAGTCTCTACTCTCATCTATAATGGGTTTTTTATAAAGATTCCAAAGAGTTCCTCTTTCTTGTGTGTTTTATGTAAATAAAATGATTGTATTTTTTATGAATACCTTTTAGAAATGATATCAGTATTTCCATTTATGCAGAAATAAATATGTTGTCTATTTGAAAACTGTTCTGGGGTTTGAATATCATAAGTGAGATTACATATTGTTGTACATGCCACCTATGCAGTATTTATACAAAAACAGAAAAATGAATATTCGAACCAGATAATTTTATTTTCAATATAATAAATTTGACATATTTTGAATTAAAAACATAGTTTATGAGGTAAATATTGATTTTAGAAGAGCATTCACATTTTGGCTAGCTGTACTGTATATATTAGATGTTTCTGATTAAAATTAAATAAAAGAGGTCAAAATAAAAATGCTTTTTTATGAAGATTCCAAAGACTTCCTGTTTCTTTGCTACTCGTGTTTGATGTTCATAAAATTATTGTATTTTTTATGAATACATTTTAGAAATGATATCAGTATTTCCATTTTCTGCAGAAATAAATATGTCGTCTATTTGAAAACTGTTCTGATGTTTGAATATCATAAGTGAGATTATATATGATTGTACATGCCACCTACGCAGTATATATACAAAAACAGAAAAATTAATTTTCGAACCAGATAATTTTATTTTGATAATATTACATTTGACATATATTTTGAATTCAAAACATACTTTATGAAGTAAATACTGATTTTAGAAGAGAAGGACGTTTACAATTTCGCTGGCTTTACTATATATATAAGATGTTTCTGATGAAAATTAAATAAAAGAGGTCAAAATAAAGAGGTAATATTATTATTGGTGGAAAAGTGTTTCTTTCTTTCCTCATTTATATGTTCTATACGCTTATGCCAACTCTAATATATTAACATTTCTTTCAAACGATGACATTCCAATTTACATGTCTTGATACACTTTGCTATTTGTTTTCCAATAAAATTAATTAATTGATTGCATATCTAAATTTCAACTCCCACCATCCATAAAATGAAAAGAAAGGAATCATCTATTCTCTACAATATCAAGCAAATCTAGTAACACAATGTAGACATTTTTAAAGGGACAAATGTTGTGACATAAGTGACGTTTAACTGTAATCGCCCCAAGTAGTCTTAGCTTGTAAACATCAGTGACTGATTGTAACCAAAGAATGACAAAGAATATTAAACTGAGGACACCTCTACACTTTCAGCTGACAAACAACTCGATTATTTCTAGAAGATGAAAAATAGGTCATGCCAGATGAGAAAAAACAAGGTGCTATTCTTAATTGAAATCCTGCAAAATCAGTGTATTCTGTTATTTTTTTTACTCAATTATCAAAGAATCCGTGGGTTATAATCAAATCACAATGAGTTTTTCAAATTTAAATGAAAATTGAAAAAAAACTATGTTTAACAATGGGTTTCGTTTTTCAATGTAAATTTAACATAAAATAGTTATTAGACAAAATAGACCAGTTTGCAAACAACTTTTGTAATATCAGATAACTTTTGTAATATCAGACAAAAACACAGTCGCTAATGATTAAACCATTGAATTAAAGTTAAAAATATAGTAAAGTTAAATATTTTGAGACAAAAAGCGTTTTCCTCTGTTACATAATAATATTGGCTGAAATGGTCATTTTTAAGAGTAATAAATAGAATAAACTACAACTCGAAAAAATAGTTGGTGCTTATTTTGTAGAAATTTGATGATTTTACAATTATTTACTCAATGACAAACATATTTAAAATTGCTGATGAAGCTTCCATTTTTTGTTTGTAGTTTTATATGAGGGGCGTTCAATAAGTAATTCCCATGACCCACTTCCAGTTGTCTGATCTTGATTAAATATTGCATGAGTAATGATTTATATCTGTATGAGTTATGTTGCAAAAAACAGCTCCAAACTAATTGTGGTTTCTGATTTACAGGTGTTTGAACTGAGTCAGGTGTGAAATGGAGCCAGTTGAGTGTTTTTGTATTTGAAAGGACGCACACCAAAGGACACTTTTGATGAAATGAAAAAAAACGGTGGTGATGATGCCCCATCAGATGACCTTGTAAAACGCTGGCATTGTGAATTCAAACATGGCCGGAAGTCTGTGGAAACAGCTGCCAGACCTGGTCGTCCCTCTTCTGCCATTGATGAGGCATCTGTCCATCAAGTTCCGACTGCCCTTTTGGAAGAATGACACATTCGTCAAATAGCCCAAGAGGTAAAGATTAGTAAAGAGGCTGCGAAAAGTATCATTCATAACTATTTGCATATGCACAAGGTGTCATCTAGAATGATTCTGAGGTTGCTCACACCTTTCCAGGAGCAAGAATGCGTCGAGTGGTCGAGGATAAATTTGGAGATTTGCTAAGAAGATTAGTCAAAGTTTTTCAAAAGACTGATTTCACAGGATGAAACTTGGGTTCATCACTATGATCCAGAGACCAAATCCCAGTTAATGCAGTGGAAGCATTTGGACCCATCATCTCCAAAGAAAGAAAGGGTGCAACCCTCTGCTGGCAAGGTCATTCTCACAGTCTTCTGGGACCAGGACTGAGTAGTGATAACAGCTTTCCTGACAAAGGGTATCACAATTACAGTAGCCTATTATGCTTTACTTTTGATGAAATTAAGAGAAGCTATCAAAATCAAGAAGTGGGGCAAGATCAGCAAAGGTATCGTCCTCCTGCAGGACAATGCTCAGGTCCACAACTCGCATGCCGCCAGATCAGAAGCGCGTGGCTATGAAATCCTCCCCCATCCCCCTTACTCTCCTGACCTTGCACCTTCTGACTTTGATCTCTTCCCAGCTATGAAGTTGTTTTTGAAAGGAAAGCGTTTCCCAGATGATGCAGCCTTGATTTCTGAAGTTACGATGTGTTAGAGGACCAACCTGGGGTGTTCTACAAAAACGGTGATCAGAGCTGCAGCAAACGATGGGAGAAATGCATAACTCTGGGTGGTTCCTATGTACAAAAAGACTAATAACTGTGCAAAGTTTCATTAATATACTGCTATGGGAAATAGCTCAGGGGCATTACTTATTGAACGCCCCTCATACGTATAAAAATAAGAAATTTTAAACCAGGACAATAAGTCAATTTTTATATCTTGTCTTTTGTATACGTTAACCCAAATCAGACTATGGTGTCCCATACGTGAAGTAAAAATTAGGAGAGATAATGTTATACTGACTGCAAATCTATGTGAATAAAGTTTTTTGTTACTTTTTCCAGAAATAAAGGAAGTGGTCATTGATCTTTAACTGTATAAGTACCTTTGATATTGGAAAAAAATATTGTAAAAATGAAATTCAGAATTGGCAGAATTCTAATTTCAAGAGTTTGTAAACATTTCCTTAAGAGTGTTAACAAAATTGATTTTACAACTAACCCTAAATCCGTGTTGCATAGGCAGATTTAGGTTTAGTTGTAATCGCATAAAAATGTAGAACGGTCCGGCCTCCGCCCCACCGAACAAAAAAATTTAATTTGCCTATTTCTAATAGAAAATTTCCAATTGTGCTTCCATCCTTCGGAAATAAATTCTACCTGAAATATAATGGGTAATTATTAATGTTTTTGATGAACACCGCTTGTTAATTTCCGATTTCTCTACCGGAAGCCATCACCAAGTAGATTTTTTACTTTAATACAAAAATTACCGAAATAAATCTTTGCCGAGTAAGAAATATAAAGGCAAAAATTAAGAAGACATAACTAATCGATTATTTAAAAAAAATAATAATCGTCAATAAAACATGTCTGCCAATGATTAAAACTTTGATTTAAAGTTACTTTTTCAACATTTAAATTCCTTACTGAGCAAAGATGAAAAATGTTAAGACATAACTAGTCGATTATTTAATAATAATAATCGTTAATAAAACGTTGGTTTCTACTTATATTTTCAACACTTAAATTTCTTGCTGAGCAAAGATGAAAAAGGTAACTTTGCCTTAAAATTACTTATTTTAAAACTTTAAAATTTAAATTATTATTTTACTTCACAACTAAAAATACAATTTAAGACCAAAAATCAATTTCATCTAAAATAAGGAAGTATCTATAGATTCTAAAATGTTATTCACAGTCTGCTGCCAGACGATAATAAATGTTTACAGATGCAGCTTCCGGCTGCCAGACCATAATAAATGTTTAAAAAGGCAGCTTCCGGCTGCCAGACCATAATAAACGTTTGAAGATGCCGCTTCCGGCTGCCAGACCATCATAAATGTTTAAAGATGCAGCTTCCGGCTGCCAGACCATCATAAATGTTTAAAGATGCAGCTTCCGGCTGCCAGACCAAAATAAATGTTTAAAGATGCAGCTTCCTGCTGCCATACCATAATAACTGTTTAAAGATGCAGCTTCCGACTGCCAGACCAAAATAAATGTTTAAAGATGCAGCTTCCGGCTGCCAGACCATAATAACTGTTTAAAGACGCAGCTTCCGGCTGCCAGACAATAATAAATGTTTAAAGATGCAGCTTCCGGCTGCCAGACCATAATAAATGTTTAAAGATGCAGCTTCCGGCTGCCAGACCATAATAAATGTTTAAAGATGATAAATGTATATTGAAGTAGATAGATATTTATCCCATCGTCTTTAATCGCTGTAAAAATACTTTTTGTTTTCTTTTTAACAGTTTTCGTTTGTGTGTTTGTTCTTCACTTTTAGCGTGTTTGTTTTCATTTTCATTTCCCAAATAATTGTTTTTACAAAAGTTTTTCAATGTATTCACACGTAATCGCCTAAAAGAGTAGAATCTAAATTCTTTTTTTGTGGGGGGGGGGGGATCTTATCTACAAATTTACCAACTATACCTTAAATTATTTAAAACTGAAACATTCAAATTATTCTGTAAAGTCCTGATACGATCTTTTAAAATATGTAAACTGTAGAATGTATTGTGTTTATTTATGTAACTATTATCCCCTCTCGGAAGCATATTTTCGGTTTCAATTTCATAGAGAACGTCTTTGCTTCATCACCGCTAAGAAAACAATACGATACTAATAGAGACAAAATCATGCAAACATTTGGGAGTTAACAACTTCAATATAGTCAATTTTTCTTTATAATATATAATTTTGGATATTTTTAACAATAGCCCAACAACGAAAACGCTGAAAAAACAAATATACAACAAATAAAAGTTACCGTAGCCGATAAAACTGAATTTCCAAGTTAACTGTGACAGTTATTAATGATTAAAATCCGTTAAAAGTGCTATTTTCTATAAGTTGATAGTTTTAGCGTACGTGAAGTGGAAAAAAAATAGTAATGGCCGCTTCGATAGAAAACACCGAATCCAGAACGAGACTTCAGCCTCGTTCTGGAACAACAAAAAAACGCCGCTTTGATTATGAGTCCCGGTAAAAAAAAACACACACACGTGACACCGATAGCAAAAACTAATGACGCCATTTGTTTTTTTTAAATAAGAAGACATTAAATTTTTTTTTTTTTTCATGTCTAATAAAAACCCATTTACCATACGTAAACATACAAACAAATGGAATAGAAAACTAGGAAAATCTCCGGTCTCTACGTACGTTGCATTTATTTGTTGCATATTCATTTTTTTGACTACGTTCTACAACTTTTTTTCAACCCGACTCGCGAGCTGTAGGGCTATTGTAAAACATTCCCATAATTTTTAATTTAGCTCTTTCTTGGCTTTTTTTCTTCTAAGAGTGTGGCTTCGATTTTCAATTTGGCCTTTTTTCCTAAACAATTTAGCTTTAAACATTTATTATTGTCTGACAGCAGCGGCTGCGAATATCAACGGCCCTAAAATAAAATGAAATCGGCGAGATATTTCAAAGGCCTTTATTCTACAATTGAACCACTAACAAAAACTTATTTCTATATTTTTAGACTTACCTTTAAAAATCAGCAGTTTCAAAGGGGAAAACAAAGAGAAAATAAAATAATTTTCTCTAAATTTATTTGTCCTTTTTTTTCAATAAATCTTGACAATGTCTCATTTCTCGTTCAAATAAACGTAACACAAAGAAAAAGAAAATGTCTCGTCATCACCGACCGGTGTAACACGTAACATTGTTCCTTGTGTAAAGAAGTTCAGCATTTTCTCATATTTGCATCACAAGTTTTTTGTTGTTGATTATTTCTAAAATATAATTTTTCACGTTCAATTTCAGTTTAACTTCATCAAAAACCTGCGTTTTTGATTTGTGAGGTCTTTATTGTGTTATTTTTTATATCATCAAGCCAATATATTTTTCATTAGGAGAACAAACGAATATTTACAATTTCTCATTTCTTCGTTCTTAACAAATAAACTTAACACAAAGAAAAATAAACTGTCTCGTCATCACCAACCGGTCTAACATGTGATATTGTCCCTGTGTAAAGAAGTTCCGTATTTTCTCATATTTTTGTTTGTTTGAGAAGAAAAATATTTATGAATAAAACGAAGACATTTTTTTAAATGTGATTCATTGTTAACATGTTTTAAAAAATCTTGTTTTTCTTTCTTCTGTTTTAAACGGTCATTTCTTCATATCTGATGAAATGTTTTGGACACTTCTGCAGATTAGGGACGGACCGAAATTTATTTATTTTCATTTTAGAAGAGCTCCAATAGTGTAAAGAGGCTGACAATTCTCCTTTTGTTTCACTTTTAAGCGCGTCATTTCTCCGAAAATGGAAAATAGGATTAAAAAAAAAAAAAAGAAGTAATGCAAATTCAATTGATAGAAAAAGAAATAGATAGCGGAAAAATTAAAATTTGTGGAAATCAACAGAATATTTATAGAACATTTATTGAGGAAAATCAAGTTTGGGAAAATGAACAGTATATTTATAGAACATTTATTGAGGAAAATCAAGTTTGGGAAAATGAACAGTATATTTATAGAACATTTATTGAGGAAAATCAAGTTTGGGAAAATGAACAGTATATTTATAGAACATTTATTGAGGAAAATCAAGTTTGGGAAAATGAACAGTATATTTATAGAACATTTATTGAGGAAAATCAAGTTTGGGAAAATGAACAGTATATTTATAGAACATTTATTAAGGAAAATCAAGTTTGGGAAAATGAACAGTATATTTATAGAACATTTATTGAGGAAAATCAAGTTTGGGAAAATGAACAGTATATTTATAGAACATTTATTGAGGAAAATCAAGTTTGGGAAAATGAACAGTATATTTATAGAACATTTATTGAGGAAAATCAAGTTTGGGAAAATGAACAGTATATTTATAGAACATTTATTGAGGAAAATCAAGTTTGGGAAAATGAACAGTATATTTATAGAACATTTATTGAGGAAAATCAAGTTTGGGAAAATGAACAGTATATTTATAGAACATTTATTGAGGAAAATCAAGTTTGGGAAAATGAACAGTATATTTATAGAACATTTATTGAGGAAAATCAAGTTTGGGAAAATGAACAGTATATTTATAGAACATTTATTGAGGAAAATCAAGTTTGGGAAAATGAACAGTATATTTATAGAACATTTATTGAGGAAAATCAAGTTTGAGAAAATGAACAGTATATTTATAGAACATTTATTGAGGAAAATCAAGTTTGAGAAAATGAACAGTATATTTATAGAACATTTATTGAGGAAAATCAAGTTTGGGAAAATGAACAGTATATTTATAGAAGATTTATTGAGGAAAATCAAGTTTGGGAAAATGAACAGTATATTTATAGAAGATTTATTGAGGAAAATCAAGTTTGGGAAAATGAACAGTATATTTATAGAACATTTATTGAGGAAAATCAAGTTTGGGAAAATGAACAGTATATTTATAGAACATTTATTGAGGAAAATCAAGTTTGGGAAAATGAACAGTATATTTATAGAACATTTATTGAGGAAAATCAAGTTTGGGAAAATCAACAGTATTTTTATAGAACATTTATTGAGGAAAATCAAGTTTGGGAAAATCAACAGTATATTTATAGAACATTTATTGAGGAAAATCAAGTTTGGGAAAATGAACAGTATATTTATAGAACATTTATTGAGGAAAATCAAGTTTGGGAAAATCAACAGTATTTTTATAGAACATTTATTGAGGAAAATCAAGTTTGGGAAAATCAACAGTATATTTATAGAACATTTATTGAGGAAAATCAAGTTTGGGAAAATCAACAGTATTTTTATAGAACATTTATTGAGGAAAATCAAGTTTGGGAAAATCAACAGTATATTTATAGAACATTTATTGAGGAAAATCAAGTTTAGGAAAATCAACAGTATTTTTATAGAACATTTATTGAGGAAAATCAAGTTTGGGAAAATGAACAGTATATTTATAGAACATTTATTGAGGAAAATCAAGTTTGGGAAAATCAACAGTATTTTTATAGAACATTTATTGAGGAAAATCAAGTTTGGGAAAATCAACAGTATATTTATAGAACATTTATTGAGGAAAATCAAGTTTGGGAAAATGAACAGTATATTTATAGAACATTTATTGAGGAAAATCAAGTTTGGGAAAATGAACAGTATATTTATAGAACATTTATTGAGGAAAATCAAGTTTGGGAAAATGAACAGTATATTTATAGAACATTTATTGAGGAAAATCAAGTTTGGGAAAATGAACAGTATATTTATAGAACATTTATTGAGGAAAATCAAGTTTGGGAAAATGAACAGTATATTTATAGAACATTTATTAAGGAAAATCAAGTTTGGGAAAATGAACAGTATATTTATAGAACATTTATTGAGGAAAATCAAGTTTGGGAAAATGAACAGTATATTTATAGAACATTTATTGAGGAAAATCAAGTTTGGGAAAATGAACAGTATATTTATAGAACATTTATTGAGGAAAATCAAGTTTGGGAAAATGAACAGTATATTTATAGAACATTTATTGAGGAAAATCAAGTTTGGGAAAATGAACAGTATATTTATAGAACATTTATTGAGGAAAATCAAGTTTGGGAAAATGAACAGTATATTTATAGAACATTTATTGAGGAAAATCAAGTTTGAGAAAATGAACAGTATATTTATAGAACATTTATTGAGGAAAATCAAGTTTGAGAAAATGAACAGTATATTTATAGAACATTTATTGAGGAAAATCAAGTTTGGGAAAATGAACAGTATATTTATAGAAGATTTATTGAGGAAAATCAAGTTTGGGAAAATGAACAGTATATTTATAGAAGATTTATTGAGGAAAATCAAGTTTGGGAAAATGAACAGTATATTTATAGAACATTTATTGAGGAAAATCAAGTTTGGGAAAATGAACAGTATATTTATAGAACATTTATTGAGGAAAATCAAGTTTGGGAAAATGAACAGTATATTTATAGAACATTTATTGAGGAAAATCAAGTTTGGGAAAATCAACAGTATTTTTATAGAACATTTATTGAGGAAAATCAAGTTTGGGAAAATCAACAGTATATTTATAGAACATTTATTGAGGAAAATCAAGTTTGGGAAAATGAACAGTATATTTATAGAACATTTATTGAGGAAAATCAAGTTTGGGAAAATCAACAGTATTTTTATAGAACATTTATTGAGGAAAATCAAGTTTGGGAAAATCAACAGTATATTTATAGAACATTTATTGAGGAAAATCAAGTTTGGGAAAATCAACAGTATTTTTATAGAACATTTATTGAGGAAAATCAAGTTTGGGAAAATCAACAGTATATTTATAGAACATTTATTGAGGAAAATCAAGTTTAGGAAAATCAACAGTATTTTTATAGAACATTTATTGAGGAAAATCAAGTTTGGGAAAATGAACAGTATATTTATAGAACATTTATTGAGGAAAATCAAGTTTGGGAAAATCAACAGTATTTTTATAGAACATTTATTGAGGAAAATCAAGTTTGGGAAAATCAACAGTATATTTATAGAACATTTATTGAGGAAAATCAAGTTTGGGAAAATGAACAGTATATTTATAGAACATTTATTGAGGAAAATCAAGTTTGGGAAAATGAACAGTATTTTTATAGAACATTTATTGAGGAAAATCAAGTTTGGGAAAATGAACAGTATATTTATAGAACATTTATTGAGGAAAATCAAGTTTGGGAAAATCAACAGTATTTTTATAGAACATTTATTGAGGAAAATCAAGTTTGGGAAAATCAACAGTATATTTATAGAACATTTATTGAGGAAAATCAAGTTTGGGAAAATGAACAGTATATTTATAGAACATTTATTGAGGAAAATCAAGTTTGGGAAAATGAACAGTATATTTATAGAACATTTATTGAGGAAAATCAAGTTTGGGAAAATCAACAGTATATTTATAGAACATTTATTGAGGAAAATCAAGTTTGGGAAAATGAACAGTATATTTATAGAACATTTATTGAGGAAAATCAAGTTTGGGAAAATCAACAGTATTTTTATAGAACATTTATTGAGGAAAATAAAGTTTGGGAAAATCAACAGTATATTTATAGAACATTTATTGAGGAAAATCAAGTTTGGGAAAATCAACAGTATTTTTATAGAACATTTATTGAGGAAAATCAAGTTTGGGAAAATCAACAGTATATTTAAAGAACATTTATTGAGGAAAATCAAGTTTCGGAAAATCAACAGTATTTTTATAGAACATTTATTGAGGAAAATCAAGTTTGGGAAAATCAACAGAATATTTATAGAACATTTATTGAGGAAAATCAAGTTTGGGAAAATCAACAGTATTGTTATAGAACATTTATTGAGGAAAATCAAGTTTGGGAAAATCAACAGTATATTTATAGAACATTTATTGAGGAAAATCAAGTTTGGGAAAATGAACAGTATATTTATAGAACATTTATTGAGGAAAATCAAGTTTGGGAAAATGAACAGTATATTTATAGAACATTTATTGAGGAAAATCAAGTTTGGGAAAATGAACAGTATATTTATAGAACATTTATTGAGGAAAATCAAGTTTGGGAAAATGAACAGTATATTTATAGAACATTTATTGAGGAAAATCAAGTTTGGGAAAATGAACAGTATATTTATAGAACATTTATTGAGGAAAATCAAGTTTGGGAAAATCAACAGTATATTTATAGAACATTTATTGAGGAAAATCAAGTTTGGGAAAATGAACAGTATATTTATAGAACATTTATTGAGGAAAATCAAGTTTGGGAAAATGAACAGTATATTTATAGAACATTTATTGAGGAAAATCAAGTTTGGGAAAATCAACAGTATTGTTATAGAACATTTATTGAGGAAAATCAAGTTTGGGAAAATGAACAGTATATTTATAGAACATTTATTTAGGAAAATCAAGTTTGGGAAAATGAACAGTATATTTATAGAACATTTATTGAGGAAAATCAAGTTTGGGAAAATCAACAGTATATTTATAGAACATTTATTGAGGAAAATCAAGTTTGGGAAAATCAACAGTATATTTATAGAACATTTATTGAGGAAAATCAAGTTTGGGAACATGAACAGTATATTTATAGAACATTTATTGAGGAAAATCAAGTTTGGGAAAATGAACAGTATATTTATAGAACATTTATTGAGGAAAATCAAGTTTGGGAAAATGAACAGTATATTTATAGAACATTTATTGAGGAAAATCAAGTTTGGGAAAATGAACAGTATTTTTATAGAACATTTATTGAGGAAAATCAAGTTTGGGAAAATGAACAGTATATTTATAGAACATTTATTGAGGAAAATCAAGTTTGGGAAAATCAACAGTATTTTTATAGAACATTTATTGAGGAAAATCAAGTTTGGGAAAATCAACAGTATATTTATAGAACATTTATTGAGGAAAATCAAGTTTGGGAAAATGAACAGTATATTTATAGAACATTTATTGAGGAAAATCAAGTTTGGGAAAATGAACAGTATATTTATAGAACATTTATTGAGGAAAATCAAGTTTGGGAAAATCAACAGTATATTTATAGAACATTTATTGAGGAAAATCAAGTTTGGGAAAATGAACAGTATATTTATAGAACATTTATTGAGGAAAATCAAGTTTGGGAAAATCAACAGTATTTTTATAGAACATTTATTGAGGAAAATAAAGTTTGGGAAAATCAACAGTATATTTAAAGAACATTTATTGAGGAAAATCAAGTTTCGGAAAATAAACAGTATTTTTATAGAACATTTATTGAGGAAAATCAAGTTTGGGAAAATCAACAGAATATTTATAGAACATTTATTGAGGAAAATCAAGTTTGGGAAAATCAACAGTATTGTTATAGAACATTTATTGAGGAAAATCAAGTTTGGGAAAATCAACAGTATATTTATAGAACATTTATTGAGGAAAATCAAGTTTGGGAAAATGAACAGTATATTTATAGAACATTTATTGAGGAAAATCAAGTTTGGGAAAATGAACAGTATATTTATAGAACATTTATTGAGGAAAATCAAGTTTGGGAAAATGAACAGTATATTTATAGAACATTTATTGAGGAAAATCAAGTTTGGGAAAATGAACAGTATATTTATAGAACATTTATTGAGGAAAATCAAGTTTGGGAAAATGAACAGTATATTTATAGAACATTTATTGAGGAAAATCAAGTTTGGGAAAATGAACAGTATATTTATAGAACATTTATTGAGGAAAATCAAGTTTGGGAAAATCAACAGTATATTTATAGAACATTTATTGAGGAAAATCAAGTTTGGGAACATGAACAGTATATTTATAGAACATTTATTGAGGAAAATCAAGTTTGGGAAAATGAACAGTATATTTATAGAACATTTATTGAGGAAAATCAAGTTTGGGAAAATGAACAGTATATTTATAGAACATTTATTGAGGAAAATCAAGTTTGGGAAAATGAACAGTATATTTATAGAACATTTATTGAGGAAAATCAAGTTTGGGAAAATGAACAGTATATTTATAGAACATTTATTGAGGAAAATCAAGTTTGGGAAAATGAACAGTATATTTATAGAACATTTATTGAGGAAAATCAAGTTTGGGAAAATGAACAGTATATTTATAGAACATTTATTAAGGAAAATCAAGTTTGGGAAAATGAACAGTATATTTATAGAACATTTATTGAGGAAAATTAAGTTTGGGAAAATGAACAGTATATTTATAGAACATTTATTGAGGAAAATCAAGTTTGGGAAAATGAACAGTATATTTATAGAACATGTATTGAGGAAAATCAAGTTTGGGAAAATGAACAGTATATTTATAGAACATTTATTGAGGAAAATCAAGTTTGGGAAAATGAACAGTATATTTATAGAACATTTATTGAGGAAAATCAAGTTGGGGAAAATGAACAGTATATTTATAGAACATTTATTGAGGAAAATCAAGTTTGGGAAAATGAAAAGTATATTTATAGAACATTTATTGAGGAAAATCAAGTTTGGGAAAATGAACAGTATATTTATAGAACATTTATTGAGGAAAATCAAGTTTGGGAAAATGAACAGTATATTTATAGAACATTTATTGAGGAAAATCAAGTTTGGGAAAATGAACAGTATATTTATAGAACATTTATTGAGGAAAATCAAGTTTGGGAAAATGAACAGTATATTTATAGAACATTTATTGAGGAAAATCAAGTTTGGGAAAATCAACAGTATATTTATAGAACATTTATTGAGGAAAATCAAGTTTGGGAAAATGAACAGTATATTTATAGAACATTTATTGAGGAAAATCAAGTTTGGGAAAATGAACAGTATATTTATAGAACATTTATTGAGGAAAATCAAGTTTGGGAAAATCAACAGTATATTTATAGAACATTTATTGAGGAAAATCAAGTTTGGGAAAATCAACAGTATATTTATAGAACATTTATTGAGGAAAATCAAGTTTGGGAACATGAACAGTATATTTATAGAACATTTATTGAGGAAAATCAAGTTTGGGAAAATGAACAGTATATTTATAGAACATTTATTGAGGAAAATCAAGTTTGGGAAAATGAACAGTATATTTATAGAACATTTATTGAGGAAAATCAAGTTTGGGAAAATGAACAGTATATTTATAGAACATTTATTGAGGAAAATCAAGTTTGGGAAAATGAACAGTATATTTATAAAACATTTATTGAGGAAAATCAAGTTTGGGAAAATGAACAGTATATTTATAGAACATTTATTGAGGAAAATCAAGTTTGGGAAAATGAACAGTATATTTATAGAACATTTATTGAGGAAAATCAAGTTTGGGAAAATGAACAGTATATTTATAGAACATTTATTGAGGAAAATTAAGTTTGGGAAAATGAACAGTATATTTATAGAACATTTATTGAGGAAAATCAAGTTTGGGAAAATGAACAGTATATTTATAGAACATTTATTGAGGAAAATCAAGTTTGGGAAAATGAACAGTATATTTATAGAACATTTATTGAGGAAAATCAAGTTTGGGAAAATGAACAGTATATTTATAGAACATTTATTGAGGAAAATCAAGTTTGGGAAAATGAACAGTATATTTATAGAACATTTATTGAGGAAAATCAAGTTTGGGAAAATGAACAGTATATTTATAGAACATTTATTGAGGAAAATCAAGTTTGGGAAAATGAACAGTATATTTATAGAACATTTATTGAGGAAAATCAAGTTTGGGAAAATGAACAGTATATTTATAGAACATTTATTGAGGAAAATCAAGTTTGGGAAAATCAACAGTATATTTATAGAACATTTATTGAGGAAAATCAAGTTTGGGAAAATCAACAGTATATTTATAGAACATTTATTGAGGAAAATCAAGTTTGGGAAAATGAACAGTATATTTATAGAACATTTATTGAGGAAAATCAAGTTTGGGAAAATGAACAGTATATTTATAGAACATTTATTGAGGAAAATCAAGTTTGGGAAAATGAACAGTATATTTATAGAACATTTATTGAGGAAAATCAAGTTTGGGAAAATCAACAGTATATTTATAGAACATTTATTGAGGAAAATCAAGTTTGGGAAAATGAACAGTATATTTATAGAACATTTATTGAGGAAAATCAAGTTTGGGAAAATGAACAGTATATTTATAGAACATTTATTGAGGAAAATCAAGTTTGGGAAAATGAACAGTATATTTATAGAACATTTATTGAGGAAAATCAAGTTTGGGAAAATGAACAGTATATTTATAGAACATTTATTGAGGAAAATCAAGTTTGGGAAAATGAACAGTATATTTATAGAACATTTATTGAGGAAAATCAAGTTTGGGAAAATGAACAGTATATTTATAGAACATTTATTGAGGAAAATCAAGTTTGGGAAAATGAACAGTATATTTATAGAACATTTATTGAGGAAAATCAAGTTTGGGAAAATCAACAGTATATTTATAGAACATTTATTGAGGAAAATCAAGTTTGGGAAAATGAACAGTATATTTATAGAACATTTATTGAGGAAAATCAAGTTTGGGAAAATGAACAGTATATTTATAGAACATTTATTGAGGAAAATCAAGTTTGGGAAAATGAACAGTATATTTATAGAACATTTATTGAGGAAAATCAAGTTTGGGAAAATGAACAGTATATTTATAGAACATTTATTGAGGAAAATCAAGTTTGGGAAAATGAACAGTATATTTATAGAACATTTATTGAGGAAAATCAAGTTTGGGAAAATGAACAGTATATTTATAGAACATTTATTGAGGAAAATCAAGTTTGGGAAAATGAACAGTATATTTATAGAACATTTATTGAGGAAAATCAAGTTTGGGAAAATGAACAGTATATTTATAGAACATTTATTGAGGAAAATCAAGTTTGGGAAAATGAACAGTATATTTATAGAACATTTATTGAGGAAAATCAAGTTTGGGAAAATGAACAGTATATTTATAGAACATTTATTGAGGAAAATCAAGTTTGGGAAAATGAACAGTATATTTATAGAACATTTATTGAGGAAAATCAAGTTTGGGAAAATGAACAGTATATTTATAGAACATTTATTGAGGAAAATCAAGTTTGGGAAAATCAACAGTATATTTATAGAACATTTATTGAGGAAAATCAAGTTTGGGAAAATGAACAGTATATTTATAGAACATTTATTGAGGAAAATCAAGTTTGGGAAAATGAACAGTATATTTATAGAACATTTATTGAGGAAAATCAAGTTTGGGAAAATGAACAGTATATTTATAGAACATTTATTGAGGAAAATCAAGTTTGGGAAAATGAACAGTATATTTATAGAACATTTATTGAGGAAAATCAAGTTTGGGAAAATGAACAGTATATTTATAGAACATTTATTGAGGAAAATCAAGTTTGGGAAAATGAACAGTATATTTATAGAACATTTATTGAGGAAAATCAAGTTTGGGAAAATCAACAGTATATTTATAGAACATTTATTGAGGAAAATCAAGTTTGGGAAAATGAACAGTATATTTATAGAACATTTATTGAAGAAAATCAAATTTGGGAAAACAAACATTGTATATATTTTTTTAATTTACAACAAACAGTTTAAAAATTTAAATTAGCACAATGTTTCGCTTGCTTTTTTTTTTAAACTGCTTACAATTCTGAAATTTGTTCAAAAAGACTCTGTAGGGGTTAGTGGGAAAAAAGAAAGTTACACTCTTGGAGCTCTTCTAAAATGAAAACAAATAAATTTCGGCCCGTCCCTTATCTTCAGAATTGGTTCTTCGACAGGGATGATAACTCAGAAGTTTTCAAACTTTTTTAATTCCTCGTTGACTCGAAGAATCATCGATACTTGTATACGTCCGGCTTTTTTTTGCTTTTTTTTGCTTTGCAAGAAGTATTTTCAGGAAATGTTTGTATATTAAAAAAAAACATATATTTTTTTTATTTAAGAGTTTGTCTTCTCTTTGAAAAAAGTAATTTTGGAGAAGTGTGGATCCTTAATGTGAGAAGTATGTTTTGAAAATTAGAGTACAAGGCTCATTCTATATATAGACAGTTTTTTGGGCCAATGTACTCGTCGACCACTACGTGTGGTGGTGACATAATTTTCTTTAGAGGTTTCTAAAAGTAAATGTGTATTTGCAGTTGTCTGATGCACAGTAGAGGGAATATGGTGTAGGGAACATGAACATGAAGAGGGCTTACTTGCGAAACGTCCTCGGGTTTGCTTGTCCTGTGCGCTGCGAGTGAAAGAAAGAAAGAAGGAAAGAAATCCAACATGGCGTCTCTGAATGTTTATTACATACAGTTCACGCAAAATCTCGCAAAGTCTCGCTGCACGTATGGAAATTAGGTGTGACTGGATATTATAAAAAGCGAGTCTCGTACCGTCTGAGAGAAACGGAGCGTGCGAAGCGAGTGCACGTGTCGAGCAGTAAGAGCTGCTTTGGAGGTTGACAGTGACTTGCGACCTTCGTTATTATTTCAAGCTATTTCGGCGATGGACAAGTTCGACTTGAGGTTAATACCCGAGTTCGACGGCTCCCCCTCCGGACCCTCTGTAGTCGAGTGGTGGGAGAAAGCCGAGCGCGTCTGCAGACTTTGCAATATAAAGGATCCTGCACTGGTCATCCCGCTGAGGCTGACCAAAGGAGCATATTCGGTGTATCAGCAGCTCGGAGACGAACCAGGCCTGGAGGAAATTAGGCAGGCGCTATACGCAGCCTTTGCTGTGGACCCTTTCGTCGCCTGGAGGCAGTTCACCGAACGGCGGCTTGGGCTAGATGAGACTGTGGACGTCTACCTGGCCGATTTGAGGAAGCTAGCCGCGCCGTTTGGTGGAACAAGCGAGCGAATACTGGGATGCGCTTTTCTGACTGGACTCCCAGACGGCGCCAGCAGACTGCTGCGAGCATCGTCCAGACTCAGTGAGATTGGGCTTGACGAGTTGTTGGCCAGAGCCCGAAACATTTTGAAAGAGGACACAGAGCCGGTTTCGGCAGCTGCGGAAGCGTCTTCACCACCAACAGAAGACGTGAGATGCTACAAATGTGGCGGGCCGAATCATTTTTCAAAAGACTGCCGTAGCCGAAGCGGTGCAAAGGACGCGCCAGATCGAGGAACGTTAAAACGCGTGCGTTGTTACCGGTGCAACAAGCTGGGTCACGTGGCAAGAGGTTGTCCGGGAAACGGGCAAGGGGAGTAAGCTATAGCGCCAGTCTTCTCCCCAGATCGTCGCCAAATAAGGCGCTACCCACAGTGAGCGTGCGCGTAAACGGGCGTGAGCGCTTCGCGCTCGTAGACACCGGGTGCACGCAGACCCTCGTGCGCAAAGCATGCTGTGACGTATGGGATAAGGAAAGGATCCCGGTATTGACGGTTGGCGGTGGCTCGATTGCCTCTTGTGGCGTTAGCATCATTCGCGCAGGTGTCGGCGATGGGCCTACAGTAACCGCACGAGCCTTGGTTATAAACGGTGACCTGCTCGGTTACGACCTACTCCTGGGAATGGACGTCATCAAGGAATTGGGAGGTGTACGCATTGATGGTGAGGGTAGGGCACATTTTGCAAAAGCGGGCCTTGCTCTGAGTGCAGCTATGAAGCTGGAACAGCCTGATTTTTGTGCTGAATTCGACCAGCGCACAAAGTCCTGGACAGCATCCTGGAAGTGGTCGGAGGAGCAGCCACCCGAGAAATTATGCAATAAGGTGCCAGAATACAAAATTCCCCCCGGAGCTCGTGCAGAATACGACAAGGAACTACAAACTTGAATTAGTAATGGATGGCTAGTTCCGTATTCAGAGAAGGAATTGGGTCCTCCAAAGTGCCTGATCCCGTTAATGGCGGTTATCCAACAGAATAAGCAGAAGATGAGGCCGGTGCTCGACTATCGAACATTGAATGAGCACGTGGACCCTTTTACAGCTCGCGCGGACGTATGCACTGAAAAGTTGAGGGAATGGCGGCAAGTGGGATCTAATGTATCTGTACTGGATCTTCACAAAGCATACCTTCAAGTGCGTGTACACAAATCACTATGGCCCTATCAAACGGTGCTCATCAAGGGGAAAAGGTATTGCCTAACCCGCATGGGATTTGGACTTAATGTTGCGCCATCAATTATGCAACTGATTGTTGACACCATTCTGACTAAAGATGAGCGCATTCAGCGGGCAACGTCTGCATATATTGATGACGTGTACGTGGACGAGGAAATTGTATCTGCGGCGCGCGTGAGGGAGCATCTCTACAACTTTGGCCTTCTCAGCAAGGAACCGGAAAGGCTACGAGATGGCGCACGGGTACTTGGTTTGCAGGTCTGGGAGGAAGATGACGTTCTGTATTGGAAACGAGGAAATGAAACCCCGGACATGCCTTGTATTGTTACGCGACGAAACGTGTTTTCCTTGTGCGGAAAGTTAGTTGGACACCTTCCTGTCGGCGGCTGGCTTCGTGTTGCGGTGGCATTTATTAAGCGAAGAGCCTCCGACGTCACCACTGGATGGGATGACGAAACTCATGACGTCCCTCTCAATACAATGCTCAAAGAAGTCCTCACCAGGGTGCACAAGGAAGACCCAACGCGAGGCAGATGGTGCGTCGACAGCCAGAACCTTAGTGTGTGGGTTGATGCAAGCTCTCTCGCCATTGGTGTATCGGTGGTCCATGATGGAATGGTGGTGGAAGACGCTTGCTGGTTACGCCCAGAAAAGGACTCCCAGCACATAAACCTGGCAGAACTTGATGCGGTTATCAAGGGGATAAACTTGGCAATCCTTTGGAAGACGACCACCCTGCGACTATTCACGGATTCTGCTTGCGTCCATAAGTGGATTTCAGATACTCTCACCGGGAGGGCCAGAATACGAACCCACGCCACGAGCGAGATGCTCATCCGACGGCGGCTCGACACGATCATGAAGCTGGTGAACGAATATGCGCTGTCAATAGAGGTGTCCCTGGTCAAATCCAGCCTGAACAAAGCAGATTGTTTGACGAGAGTACCTCAAAGATGGCTTGATGCTGTAGCAGTTACCTCCTCCTTTCAAAACATAACTACACCGGTTGGCCGTTAGGTGGCGCTTTTTCACCTACAGGTGGCGCTGTAAAGCAACACCAGAGTTATCTGCCCTTCTGACTATAAAAACCCGGTGCAAAACGGAAATTCTCTCTCTTCCTCACCGACCAGCCTCGGCAGACAGACGCTGACACTAGCGTTCCGTTTCTCTCTTCTCTGGTCGACATGAACGACGCTAATACATTAGCGTTTCGCATCACGCTTTTCTCATGAACTGGTCTCAGCATAACAACTACCAACACACGTTTCTTCCGTCAACACGTGGGCAAACAACGGTAAGAGTTCTCAACTCATTTTCTTTGTGTACGGCTTTTCAAAGACTTTTCCTACGCCGGATTCATTTCTTCTCATACCTTTTTCAAGAACTGTTTTTCCATCGACACACATGCATACACCACACACTTCATCATTTCACGTACACACACGTTCAATAAACGTTGTTTGAACTACTTCATTTTGTTTATTAATTATTACTCTGTCTTTTGCATGCAACATTGCTTGATTCAACTTTGCACGTCTATAGTCCGGGAACATCACCCTCCCGGTCCCGAACATTGGTGACCCAACGTGCAAGCTTTGTTGTATGGGGCAAGGTAATTAATTTCGTACAAAAACAAAAAAAAAATATATCATTTCTCGTTTTTTCTTTCGTGGTGAAACGAATTACGCATCCATCTTTTTCCTTTTTTTTCTACCCACGTGGTAGAAATATACAAACAAACAAAAAAAAAGAAGCCATTTTTCCTGGCCACGCGGAAATACCCAAACAAAGATAAACCAAAAACATTTCTCGGCTTTCTCCGAGTATAAAACAAGTTACAATTTCATTTTTTCTTCTTCTCTTTCTTCACCCACGTGTCGGAAAATTATATACAAAGAAAAAGACAAACTTTTGCCAATCCTTTTTTTTCTTTTTCGACGAACAAAATGGACCTTACAAGACGCCACTTCCTTTGTTTTGAACACGTGGAGATAAAAAGAAAACAAAAGAAAACAAACGCTCACGCTGCCCATCTTTTTCGTGACCACGTGTTGATAAAAAAAATTCAAAAATGCCGTCATCTTTTTCCGGACCACGTGTTGATAAAAAACTTCAAAAATGCCGCCACCCCTTGCCATGACCACGTGTTGATAAAAAAAATTCAAAATAATGCCGCCATCTTTTTCACGTGGAAATGAAAATTCAAACAAAAAAAAAATACGAATTTATTTTCTGTTTCAACAACAAGCAAAAAAGGAAGCTGCCATCTTTTTCCCTAACCACGTGGAAATGAAAATTCAAAAAAAAAAAGAAGGAAAATACGAATTTTTTTTTTCTTTCTTTTCAACAACAAAGGAAAGAGAAGCCACCATTCTTTCTCTACGTGGAAACGAACATTCAAACAAACTAAAACGAAAACAAAAAAACGTCATCCCGTGTGTGAAACAAATTACGGCTCTATTTTTTTTCTTTTCTTTTTCCTTTCTACCCACGTGTTGGAAATATATATATAAAGGAAAAGAAAACTACAAAACGACCAACACATGACGACAAACACGAACAACATCACCCTTCAAGGCCTAACAACAATCTTCAACACAAGATGAACAACCACATTTTCCCGGACATTCATCAAGCACCAAACATTTCCGGACATCACTGACGACACTATGGAAGAAATCACACCAGTTCAAAATGAGTACAACTACACAAGCACGACTAAATACTCAACAACTGGACGTTCGTTGATCAACTGGGGGACACATCAACTCGAACAACGCACCAACACCAGTACAGACCCACTTGTACCTGGACCTGCTAACTCACTTGCAGACATTTGTGCATCTGATTTTGACCATAGTGTACCACCAATCTCAACAACTAGATGTTTGTTCATCAGCTCCACAACACGGACTAATTAACATGAACAACATCAACAACTGCACAGATTCACTTGTGCTCATTCATCAACAATTGCACAGATTCACTTGTGCTCGCTCATTAACACCGCACAGACCCACTTGTGCTTATTCATCAACACCTGCACAGACTCACTTGTGCTCATTCATCAACATCGCACAGACTCACTTGTGCTCATTCATCAACAACTGCACAGATTCACTTGTGCTCATTCATCAACAACTGCACAGATTCACTTGTGCTCATTCATCAACAACTGCACAGACTCACTTGTGCTCACTCATCAATACCGCACAGATTCACTTGTGCTCACTCATCAACAACCGCGCAGACCCAAGCACCAAACATTCCCGGACAACACTGACAATTCAACGTTCGTTCATCAGCTCTGCATCACGCAGACTAATCAACATGAACAACGCCACCAACAAGTGCAAATTCGCTTGCACTCAACATTTTTCGACCGCAAACTCACTTGCGCTTCAAACTTGATGCAGACCCAATTGCATGCAAACAACACGCAGATACACATGCGTTACAAACACTCAATTCCGCAGACGCACTTGCGATCAATCATTCAATACAGATGCAGAAACAGAAATAAGTAGCGTGCACACTACTTTTTCTAATCTTCAACAGCAAAACAGACATACCCACAAAGAATGCTTCTCATCTACAACTGTACATATTGAATAATATTTCAATATTTTTCAATCTGGGGGGAGTCCTTGTAGCAGTTACCTCCTCCTTTCAAAACATAACTACACCGGTAGGCCGTTAGGTGGCGCTTTTTCACCGACAGGTGGCGCTGTAAAGCGACACCAGAGTTATCTGCCCTTCTGACTATAAAAACCCGGTGCAAAACGGAAATTCTCTCTCTTCCTCACCGACCAGCCTCGGCAGACAGACGCTGACACTAGCGTTCCGTTTCTCTCTTCTCTGGTCGACATGAACGACGCTAATACATTAGCGTTTCGCATCACGCTTTTCTCATGAACTGGTCTCAGCATAACAACTACCAACACACGTTTCTTCCGTCAACACGTGGGCAAACAACGGTAAGAGTTCTCAACTCATTTTCTTTGTGTACGGCTTTTCAAAGACTTTTTCTACGCCGGATTCATTTCTTCTCATACCTTTTTCAAGAACTGTTTTTCCATCGACACACATGCATACACCACACACTTCATCATTTCACGTACACACACGTTCAATAAACGTTGTTTGAACTACTTCATTTTGTTTATTAATTATTACTCTGCCTTTGCATGCAAACATTGCTTGATTCAACTTTGCACGTTTATAATCGGGGGAACACGACCCTCGATCCGAACAATGCCATAAGAAAGACTATTGAACCCATGCAGCCCGCCTGCGCCGCTTCCATGAGCCCCGTTCGATCTAATACCATCAAAGAAGTCCACCAACAAACCGGGCACCCTGGGGTCAAGCGGACCCTATATTTCGCTAAGTTGGTTGAACCAGGAGGGAAAAGGCAGACGTCAGGAAAGTGGTCAAAGATTGTATAGCATGCCAATCCATTGATCCAGCACCCGTTCGCTGGGAGAAAGGAAAGCTGGTAGTGGAAAGCCATTGGAACCGGCTGGCGATGGATATTACTCACCACAACGGTGAGGATTTCTTGACTCTCATTGATTGCGGTCCATCCAGGTTTGCGATATGGCGCATGCTGCGCCGGCAGGATGCAGCCAGCATCATCCGTCAGTTAAACAATATTTTTCTTGAACGTGGCCCCCCAACGGAGATATTAACCGACAATGGCGCTGCATTCACTAGTGAGCAGTTCAGAAAGTTTGCTGATGGCTGGGGAGTACACCTGAGGTTTCGATGCGCCCACGTACCGAGTGGAAATAGGGTCATCGAGCGGAATCACAGAACCGTCAAAACCATTGCGGCCAGGACGGGCTGCACGGTATTTGAGGCAGTCTACCTGTATAACGTAACCCCAAAGGATAATGTTTCACCCTCTACAGCGCCGGCTGACACCTTGCACAGGTATCACGTCAGGGTGAAAGGCATAGAGACTAACCCGCTGCCCGAACTGGAAGTAACCAAAGAGAAACTGAAAAAAGGGGATGTCGTCTGGATTAAGAACCCGCGCGGCAAGTGTACGACGAAATACGGAGTTGGACGCGTCACCGAGGTAATCAGCCCACAGGCGGTGCGAGTCGACGGTATGCCCCGTCACATTAGGGACCTACGGTTAGCAACGCAATCATCACTGAACGACAAGAGCGAGTCGGAGTCAGAGAGCAGTGAGGCATCGCTCTGGCTTGCAGCAGCCCCATCGGACAGTGACTCGGATATCAGCAGTATCCCAGCGGACGCGATGTTTCTCGACCCTCAGACCGCGGACGAGAGCACAAGCGAAGATGAGGCTTGCGTTGTCCCCCTCCGAAGAAGCAACCGGCGAAGGCGATCTAGGCCTCCCTGCCATCTCTGTGATCATGAGATCAGGGGGGAGTGTAGGGAACATGAACATGAAGAGGGCTTACTTGCGAAACGTCCCCGGGTTTGCTTGTCCTGTGCGCTGCGAGTGAAAGAAAGAAAGAAGGAAAGAAATCCAACATGGCGTCCCTGAATGTTTATTACATACAGTTCACGCAAAATCTCGCAAAGTCTCGCTGCACGTATGGAAATTAGGTGTGACTGGATATTATAAAAAGCGAGTCTCGTACCGTCTGAGAGAAACGGAGCGTACGAAGCGAGTGCACGTGTCGAGCAGTAAGAGCTGCTTTGGAGGTTAACAGTGACTTGCGACCTTCGTTATTACTTATTATTACTTATTTTATTACTCAGGTGTTTCTGCGTTAAGAAAAGCTCTTTTCACCCTGTCGATGGATACAGTATCTTTTTTGCAACCAATGTCAAGGGTGAAAAGTTTGTCAGTGCGTGAAAGCACGCAGTAAGGACTAGAATAAGGAGGAGTAAGAGGGGCTTCCACAGAGTCTTTTCGAACAAAAACATGAGTCCACAAGGAAATGTCTTTAGGGACCGAAGAGTTAATTGTCTGTTGCCTAGGGTGCATAGGTGGGAGCTCATTAAAGTAAGCTCGCAGTCTGTTTATATACAGAGCTGTATCTGTGTCCGTTAAATTTATCAGGGTCAGCATCTGACCCGGAAACGATAGAGGTAGTTGTTGTGATATCCGTATACATTGATTGATGTCGATTAGACGAAAATACAAGGAGGCTGAAGTGAAACACGTTTATTTACTTGGGTGTACAAACCGGAACTGCTGACGGTGAGCCCGAAACCGGAAGAGAGGATATGGGAAGGGAGTGGGAAGAGGGCTAGCTAGATTTCTATTGCTGATACTACAACATCCCCTTCTATATTAAAGGAGAAGTACGTTGGGCTGTGATGGGCTGGAGAGGTTGCGGGGTGGGGGAGATAGTTCATTTTGTTCTGTTACAGGTCGAGCCGCTGGGTGGGTTTGCTCGTCCTGTTCTACCTACGTAGTTTGGCAGGTGTTGATGGAACTGGTGGATGTGTGCTTGAGATGGTTGATGGTTGACCACTGGCTGGCCGTGGTCCCTGTGCTGGGATAGTGCTGTGAGGGTAAGGGACTCGGTGTGTGCCACAACAAGTTTTCCGTTGGTGCTGGCATTTCGTGTTGTCCGCCTTTGCCTTTGTTGGCCTTAATAACTGCCGGTTTCTGCGATGGATTCCACCGTTGGCGAATTTTACTACATATGACCTTGGCTCTGCTGCGATCTGCACAATCTTTCCAGGTTCCCAGAGTCTGGTTCTTTTGTCCTGAACATAAACCTGTTGGCCGGTATGTAACTGTGTGTGTTGATGGCTATTCTTTCGGTCATACCACTTTTTTGTTTCTTCTTTGCTCTTCTCCAACTCTAGCTTTGTTTGTTCATCCCCTAATTGTTGTTTCGACACTAGTGGGGTCCTCATGGGTCTTCCATTCAGTAGTTCTGCTGGGGATTTGATTTGAGCTGATAGCGGTGTGGCCCTGTACGCCATCATTGCTAGGTGGGTGTCTGTGTTCGTTTCTCGTGCTTTCAACAACAACTTTTTACAGACGCCCACCATCCTTTCTGCGAACCCGTTTGACTGGGGGTGGAGTGGTGACGAGGTAGTGTGCCTAAAGTTGTACGATTTGGCAAAATCTTCAAACTCTGCACTGGAATACTGGGGCCCATTGTCACTGAATACTGCCTCCGGGACACCTCGTTCTTCGAACAGGAGCTTCATTTGTCGGATTACTGCAGCTGATGTCGTCGAGTGGAGACGCCGTATGAAAGGGCTGCGGCTGTAATGGTCCCCCACCAGTAAAAATTCCTTATCTTCCATGGTAAAGATGTCGGTACTGACATACTGCCATGGGTAAGAAGGGGTCTCGTGCTGGAGTAGTGTTTCTGATGGGAGACTGGGTTGGTACTTCTGACATGTGGAGCAGTCTCTAATTAGTTCCTCTATGTCTTTGTTGATACCGATCCAGAACACTGCTGTTCGGGCCAGTAAGCGGGTTTTCTCTATCCCTTGGTGGGATGAATGTAGTTGTTGTAGGATGTCTGGTTGAAGTGAGCGAGGTATGATGATTTTGTTGCCTTTAAGGAGTACTCCATCTTGGAGGCCAATTTCGTCCCTATAATTCCAAAAAGCTTGTACGTGAGAGTGGCAGCAGGATCGATTTTCTGGCCATCCAGACATAACTGTGCTGGTGAGCTGTTTTGATACTGGGTCTTTGGGTGTTCTGCCTTGATCTCTAGCAAGCGAGTTGGGGATGCGTTCAGGTGTGCGTTAAGTAGATGTATGTTGATGTCTACATCCCTGATTGGTTCCCCTGGGATTGGTGACACCCTAGACATGCAGTCGGCTATGGGAATGGATTTTCCTGGATTGTATTTAACTGTGAAATCATAGCCTTGGATTTTAAGTAACATTCTCGCTAACCTTGGTGGTGCATTAGCAAGATTCTTTAGGGCTATTGATTCTAGCGGTTTGTGATCAGTTATTATTGTCACTGCTTGGCCCCATACATAGTGATGGAACTTTTCCAGCCCAAAAACCACTGCTAGCATTTCGCGTTCTATGTTCGAGTACCTTGTCTCAGGCCCCGGCAGGGTTTTGCTTGCTAGAGCGACCGGCATTCCATTTTGGATGAGGGCTGCACCCAGTCCAGCTGATGATGCATCAACCTCTATATTTATTGGCGCTTTTGGATCAAAATATTTAAGCGCAATTGCTTTCCCTACTTCGTCTTTTATGCTGTTAAAAGCCATCTGTTCCTGTTCAGTCCAGATTAATTGAGTTTTTGTTGACAGAAGATCTCGGAGTGGCTTGGTCAGCATTGCCAGTTGTGGCGAGAATTTGTTTAAATAATTTGCTAGCCCAAGAAAGCTTGCTAATTGTTTTTCGTCTTTTGGTGGTTTCATTTGGACGATCGCCTCTGTCTTCTTTGGGTCTGGTTTTATTCCATCCCTTGATATAATGTGGCCAAAAAAAGAGGTTTCTTGCGTGCGGACCACTAATTTATCCGGGTTGAATTTGCAGTTCTTAGACCGAGCTCTTTCTAGGAGTTTGTTGAGTGCTATGTCATGATCGCTGCCATCCTCCTCAAATCCAACGATAACGGTGTCGTCCGATATTGAGAGGACATTTTTAATGTCCCCAAAGGTCTCAAACATGGCCCGCTGAAATTCGTCTTGCGCACTCTTGACTCCCATTGGGGAGCGCTTAAACATATAGCGTCCCTCAGGAGTGATGGATGTTGTAAGTTCTCTTGATTTTTTGTCCAGCTTCATGTTCCAGTAACCTGATTTCACATCCACTATTGAGAACCATTTTGCTCCATGAAGTCTGGAGATGATTTCCTCAAATGTTGGTGTAACAAAGTGTGGCCGCAACACTGCCCTGTTTAAGTCCTTAGGGTCCAGGCATAGTCTGACAGATCCATTGGCTTTTGTGACGCATACAAAAGAGTTGACCCAGGCTGTCGGTTTTGTTACAGGGGTTATTATATCTTGAGCTACAAGGGAGTCTAACTCTGCTTTGAATTTCTCTTTCAAGGCTATTGGTACCCGACGGGGTGGGTGTATTACTGGGGGTACTGACGGGTCAATCTTGATGCTGTACTCCCCTGGCAAGCAGCGAATGCCTTCGAATATGTCAGCAAATTCCTTGAGTATCCGTTCTCTTTCTTTCGTATCTCCTTCTGGTTTTGATTGTACTGCCGCGGGTAAAGTGGTGTGGTCTTGTTTTGGTATATTGGTCCCTATTGTAAAATTGAGGGTCACTAGTCCTAGTTTCCTAGATGTCTGGAGGCCAAGTAGCGCGGGTCCATCACTTCTTACTACATGGAAGTTGGTACTTGTGAACTTGTCACCATATCTGACTCCTAGGTGACATACGCCCACTTGGTCGATTTGAACACCCCCAAAGGCTAATAGTCGGATAGGAGTGTCTTGAAGGTGTACATGCTTGAGTTTTTTGAAGTATTCCCAAGGGATAAGGTTGCTCATAGCGCCTGTGTCCACCTTTGCATTTATTTTTATTTGGGATCTGTTGTTCCCTATTCTTAATTCCGCATATGCCTCTCTAGCATCTGTTGGAGTATGCGATTTTGCTGATATGGTATGGAAATATGCCTCTTTTGGCAAGTCGTCGTCTTTTTCGTCGCTGTGTGCTGTTATGTTGTGAGCGTTTCTATATCTTGGGGGTTTTGCCGATCTTGGAGGTCTATCGTGCTTATTAATGGAGTCTTTTGTGTCTCTGGTGCGGCAAACAACTGCAAAATGCCCTGTCCTCCGGCACTTCCCACAGGTTTTTCCTTTTGCTGGGCATTCACCTCTGTAATGGCCTTTTCCACAGAAGTAACATTTATTATAGTACTCCTCCCCCGTCTTTATTGCGTGGGCATCTTCTGTTCTTTCCTCGGGGATCTTTGGTTCTCTATGTGTGTTTTGTATTGCCTCCACCTGCTTCAGTGTTGCCTCTTCTGTCTCTGCAGCATGTAGCGCTTCTGCGATGCTGAGATTCTTTCTTTCTTTGAGTAATGCCTTTTGTGTGGACTTTATGTTCAGTCCAAAAATAAAAAGGTCGACCAGAAGGGTTTTCTCGACGGGGAGATCGTACTCGCACTGTTTTATTATTTGCCTTAGTCTCTTCAAGAATCCGTGGGCTGCTTCATCAGGTTGTTGCCGGCACTGTAGGAGCTGGTATCTCGCGACGCGGAAGTTTGACCTCGGCTCTATATATGCGCGAAATTTCTTGATGTAGTGTTCTACATTGCACGCTTCACCTGCCTCAAATTCAAATGTGTCACTCAACTCTTGGCCTTCTATTCCCGACCATAGCAACAGATAATTCACTTTCACGTCTTCACTTGCATCTTTGAGAGGTCCGTTAAAGTGCAACATAACCTGTCGAGCGAATCTGTCGAAATCTTTTGGTAAATTGGCACTCTGCCAATCCATAGACGGGGGAGGTAATTGACAGGCCATTGTTGATAAAGTGAATTAGTACACGTAGAAGAAATGAAAAAGAATACGTATTATTATTATTTTTATTTTATTTATTTTTTTTTTTTGTGTAACTTGAGTTATTAGCGTACGGTATTTGTATATAAATTATTTTGTTGTTGTTGTTGTTGTTGATTTAGAAAAATAACAATAACAATATGGATATGAATAGCGAATCGCCTACCTTCACAGGGTCTTGTTCTGGCGTTTTTCGACAGCGTTTCTCTGTTTGCTTGTTTTTTTTTTTGTTTTTTTTTTGGTATTATGTCCGTGACTTTGTAGATTCACTTTACACCGTGACTTACTTGTTTTGAGTTCCTCTTTTACCGTCTCCACGTGTAGACTGCTGACCCGTTCCTCTTTTTTTTTTTGTTTATCTTCTCTATTTTTTTCTCTGTTGTTGTTCGACTTTTCTACGATAACTGTAGATGTCTATAACTTATTTGCAACCACTTCTGACACCATGTTGCGATATCCGTATACATTGATTGATGTCGATTAGACGAAAATACAAGGAGGCTGAAGTGAAACACGTTTATTTACTTGGGTGTACAAACCGGAACTGCTGACGGTGAGCCCGAAACCGGAAGAGGGGATATGGAAAGGGAGTGGGAGGAGGGCTAGCTAGATTTCTATTGCTGATACTACAACAGTAGTCCATAGACAAATTACGCTGTAGAGTATCCGAGGTCCTCTTTGATCGCGGCGCGACAACCAAGATGAATAACAGGTACGTACTCGCTCCATCGCTACTGGTCAGGATAAGCACGCAACGCGGATTTCAATTGGTGATGGAAGCGTTCTATCATCCCATTGGAAGCTGGATGATAGCTGTTCATACGGGTACGTTTAATCCCTAAAATCCTGGAAAGTTTCTGGAATAGGTGGGATTCAACCTGTCCACCACGGTCGGTGGTAATAGTTGAGGGGAATTCATAGCGCGATATCCAGCCCGATATAAGGGCTCGCACTACGGATGCAGCCGAAATGTCACTTACAGGGATGGCATCAAGCCACCGTGTAACACGATCTATGCAGGTCAGGAGATAAGTAAATCCCTGACTGACAGGCCATGGTCCAACCAGATCAATACGAAGATTGCTGAACCGAGCGTCTGGAGTGCTGAATGTTCCAAGGGGTGCACGGATATGCTTGTGCACCTTTGACTTTTGGCAGCATACGCAGGAACGTGTCCAGCCAGTGATATCACGCCTCACATTTGGCCAGAAAAATCTAGCTGAAATCAGCTTCACTGTAGCTTTAAGTCCGGGGTGTGCCAAGTTGTGAAGGGGATCAAAAACAACCCTACGATGAGTCAGTGGAACAAAAGGGCGAGGTGAATCTGTTGAAGTGTCACAGATTATCTGCGTGTCCGAAGTGGGTACAGGCAGGTATTTGAATTTGCAAGTTGCTAACTCAGGTGACGACAGATCCAGAGTGTCCAGACGTGGCTGGTCTAAAGCCATATGTTGGAGATCGATATCCGAAGGTGAAGACATAGAATTTATAGAAAGGCGGGACAAGGCGACTGCCTTCGCATTCTGTTCACCATATATATGTCAGATATCGTTAGTAAATTGCGAAACAAAATCCAAGTGGCGAGTTTCGCGAGGAGAATATTTGTTCGGCTTAGCACACAGTGCGTATGTAAGTGGACGGCGATCAGTGTAGATCACGAATTGACGGCCCTCGAGTGAATGCTGAAAGTGTTTCACTGCGAGGTACATTGCCAGTAGTTCACGGCCAAACGTGCTGTAACGTTGTTCTGCCGGTTTCAGTTGTCTCGAAAAGTATTCGAGAGGTTGCAGTTGGCCTTGGTGCTGCTGTTGCAACACTACACCTACAGCTGTGCCCGAGGTATCAACGACCAGTGAAAACTGGGCATCGGAAACAGGATGTGCAAGCAAGGATGTTGTCGCTAGTTTCTGCTACACTTCATTGAAGGTTTTCAGCAGAATATCATTCAGTGAAATCTGCTCGTTTTTCTTCTTCCTGCTACGTAACAGGTCGGAAAGAGGAGACAAGAGATCCGCGCCGTGTGGGATAAAACGTATGTAATAATTTAACAGACCCACAAAGTGCCTTAGTTGGCGAAGTGAAGTGGGTGGTTGAAGGTCTTGTAGAGCTTTAACCTTTTCAGGCAAGGGAGATATGCCTTCAGGGCTGATAATATGGCCCAGGACAACTAGCAATGAAGCACCGAAAACACATTTACCCGGGTTAATCCTCACCTGGTATTGCTGAAACCGTTTGAACGGTAGGCGGAGATAGGTGACATGTTTCCTCAGGTGATACACTTGCCACAAGTATGTCGTCTATGTTATTATAGACGAAGTCAAGATCTCGCACTACTTCGTCCATGAAGCGTTGAAAGGTACTAGCCGCGTTTCGCAAACGGAAAGGCATAGTCAGGAATTCAAACGCTCCAAAAGGAGTTGTTACCGCTGTTTTGGGTATATCGGCCGGATTCAGTGGAATCTGATGGTAAGCCTTTACTAAGTCCAGTTTGGAGAAGGTCTAACAACCGTGCAGAGACGAAGCAAAGTCCTGTATATGTGGGATTGGGTAACGATCAAGTACCGTCATGGCATTGAGTTGTCGATAGTCCCCACTCGGACGCCAATCCTCGGAGCGCTTTGGAGCCATATGCAAAGGTGAACCCAAGGACTGGACGAGGGGCGTATAATTCCCAGTTGCAGCATATGGTTAAATTCCGTCTTCGCCGCTTTTAGTTTATCTGCAGGTAAGCGACGAGGGCGTGAGAACACAGGAGCTCCTGTGGTCTCAATATAATGTTTTGTTGAGTGAGTTGGATTACTCACAACAAAATTAATATTCGTTAACTCTGGGTAGGAGTGGAGTAGGGTCTAGTATCGGTCCTCGGTTGCCGCAATAAAGAATACCTCGCTGACAGATGGGGTGTTGGATTTAAAACCTGGTACGGAAAGTTCCGTATTTGCATCTATCAGCAGTCGTCTGCGCATGTCCACTAATAGATTAAAGTGGCGCAGAAAGTCCGCGCCCAGAATGGGGTAGGGTAAATCCGCGACTGTAAAGACCCACGTAAAGTCTCTGCGCAATTCCAAGTCCAAAGAACGAGAAATTTGACCGTTGTTGGAATAGGGGAGTGATTTACGGCTTGCAGTGAAATGGGCGACACTAGTGGCTTTTTAGCTAGTAGTTTCAGTGGCCAAACACTGCAAGCGGACCCAGTATCAACCAAGCAACGTGCTTGGGATATTGAGTACCTAATGAAATATGCACGGTTATCATGAGAACCTAGTGGAGACCGTGCCGTGCTCAGGTCCCCAGAATTTAGTTTCCCTTGTTAGGGAACGAACAAGGTTGTTTACACTTATGTGCTTGGTTGCCATAGCGACTGTGGTAGTAACACAATACTGGCTTCTTTGAGTGGCGATGGTGTGGGGACGACGAACGATTACGACGTCTAGGCGATTGAGATCTAGACATGCTTAATTTTCGCATGTTTCTCTCAAGTCGCTCTATCACCTGGAGTATGTCGCCGGCGAATGCAGGTAAGACGCTCATTGTTTTTTTATGGGACCCCAGACCAAGAAATCTAAGTTAAATAAAAATTGAAAACATCGTCATGGACACACATTTCAGAGAGAAAAAACGAAAGAGGAATTGCGTAAGTGTAGAAAGCCAAGAAGTTACAAAAAATAATAAATATGTATTTTTTGTCACAGAGGGGATAGATATCTTTGAGTGTATGTATTTGTGTGTAAAAGAGAAAAAACTAATGTACTTACTCTTTTATGGGGCCTTTAAAAAATTATTCGTAAAAACAAGTCTTTTTTTCTTTTTTTGTGTTTCAGGCAAAAAGAATGCTTTCTTTCTTCGGTTGAAGTCAAAAGAATTAGTCAGCGCCATTTTGGAGGGTGTATACGTCGCGGCGTCGAAAGGTCTGACCGTCTAAAGTTGTTTGAAACTCGTTTTAAATTCGGAAAAATGTTTTTTTGTCAATAGTTTCATATTTTAAGGTATTTTGAAGTATTTCTCTGTCAAGAATTCGTTCAGTTAAAGACAGAAAACTATTTTATTAAACGCCTTTACCGTGATAGAGAGAAAGAGAGAGTGAAAAGAAAGGGATTTCGGTAGGTTTTTTTCTTTTTTGGTGTTAAAGATAACTGTCCTTTTTTTTAAAGCTTTTAAAGATAATTTTAAAAGTTTCCGAATCTCTCAAGGTTAAAATTTTTCTTTTGCTATTTACATAAACGCGGAATTTCGTGCCTTGCTCAATTTGTGACTGTTTTCTTTTTTTTTTTTAAACGATAAAGTTTTTTTGTCGCCATGGGGTTGAGTTTTAAAACCTTTCCGTCGCAGAAATAACTTTTCGATGTTTTTTTTTGTTTGTTTTTTTATATTCCGTTTTTTACTTACGTTTCGTATATCAGAAGGTCTGTTTTTTTTCTTTTAGCGTCGGGTCACCATTTGTAAGGAGATTATGAGTGGGTGAAAGGGGTGATCCTTTTATCTTCTCGTAAAGAAACGGAACAACGAAAAGTATTTTTGTAACTATAACAAATAGGGGTTTTATTAACTCAAGGTTATCTATACCGTTTGGTATAGGTAGAAGAGAGTTGGAGGGTGTCCGTCTGAGGAAGAGGAAGAATATAAGAGTTCTTAAGGCCGCCCGTGATTTTCCTCAGGTGAAAGTTGGTAGTAGTCGTCAAGTGGCGACGGCGGCAGGAGAGGTAAGCGTTTCCTCGTTCCTCGCTGAAGCTCTCTGCGATGTGTCCAAGCTGGTACCAGGAGGTCGTCTTATCTTTTTCCTCGAACCCTAAGGGGACATAAGTAGTCCCTTAGGGAACTAACGATATTACTGCGCCCTGTGATTTGATTGGACAAGCCAGCTCACAGGGATAGTGATTACGCATTCAAAAGTAGTCCCTATTGGTGACTGCTACAGTACGAGGTGTTATGGTTGTGTCCACTTGTAGGTGTACTTGACCGGGCAGTGACCCAAGTACACCGTTAAAAACGTCCGAGTACTCTGTCATCAGTCGCTTACAGACTGGCTTTGAGTGAACGTTTGCGATGTTGTCATAATGTACTGTTATTAAGTCCATCTGTTCACTAGCCCGTTTTCCTAGCAATGGAGTTACCTCCTCTTTAACCACCGTGAACTCAACAGAGCAGTTTTTCGTGTTTTGGGTGTTGCTCAATGCAATCCTGCATTTGCTAAGCGGTACAAGTTCGATTGTATTCCAAATCTGTAATTCTTTAGATGCTGGTTGTAAACTCTACATCGCGTACGTATTTTAGTGGAATTGCATTAACAATAGCAGCACAGTCGACTTGAAATTTAACCTCTTTATGGTCTAGCGTCATTCTAGAATAACTGGTTCTATTGTTTTCTCGCCTTCTGTCGTGGAGTTTACGCTTAGTACGTAGTCCATATCGTTAGAAAAGTCGGACACTATTTGAATTAACTTGTTTCTTTGTTTAGACGGTCTTAGTCTCTCCCCGTGCCGTTTCTCCGGACATTTCAGCGTAAAGTGGGTCTTTTCAACTGCAAAAGTTGTATTTCTGGCCCCATGCAGGACATGCTCCTTTTCTTTTGCCACAGAAATCGTAATCTGTTATTCCGTACTTTTGGTTCTCTTTTTCATAAGCCGGGCCTTGGACTTTGTAAATCGGTCATAGGTCTCATTTGCTTGTCCTTTGAAGTGGTAGTCGAATTTGGCTATCATCGTATCCATGGACGGCGGCACCAGGGGGGGGGGCTCAATCCCTCCACACACACACTTTTTTCTTGCCCCCCCCACTTTACGGTCATCAATAATGAAGTTATATATGCATGTGTTTAACCGCCCCCCACACTTTTTAGGAGAGCCCCACCCACCCACTTTTATAACTGTCCCGCCGGTCCTGGACTATAGACGTCATCTTTGTTTTCGCTGAGGGCAAATTGAAACCCATTGTGGATAGTGAGGGCGTCTGGTCCGACAGCGTGTACGGACAACGCTATTTGGTACTGTTTATCCTGGTCTGCTAGTTTACTGATAATACAGTAGTTATTCCAAATCTGTTTGCATAATTTCAAAACTTCAGCGGGGTTTGTTTTAGCATAAACGGCTTGGCGGCATTATGGTTGTTCGAAAACCTTCCGCCATCTATTTTCGCACGATGGTTGTTTTGTAGTAGTAGTAGTAGTAATAGTAGTAGCACTACTGTTATGGACTTCAACTTGAGGAGTATCTGGACATACAGACAAACAGACAGACAACTGCCCTTTATATAATAGAAGAAGACGGCTTGGCGGCATTATAGTTGTTCGAAAACTTTCCGCCATCTATTTTCGTACGATGGTTGTTTTGTAGTAGTAGTAGTAGTAGTAGTAGTAGTAGTAGTAGTAGTAGTAGTAGCACTACTGTTATGGACTTCAACTTGTCGCTTGGGAAGAGTTATAAAACTTTACCCGTTGCTCGTTCCGACGATAACTTTGTATATTTCGACATTTGAGACGTGTTTTACATCCTCGCTGCCACTATCTTACAGTATGATGTATTAAAAAGTCAAGAGAACACAAGTGTATGAGTGAGAAAAAGCATACTCGCGAGAGTCAGGTGTTATTCAGACATAGAACGAAGCTTATAGTGCATGCCAGGAGTAGACAAAGAAAGATAGAGGAGGTTGTTTTGTCCAACATACATGGGTAGGGAGAATAATGCAAAACTCTCTGACAAAAAAGAAAGGGAAGTCTTGTAGAAACATATTGGCTCAAGTCTCCTGTCAATCAGCGATCGACACGTCAGGAGACTAGAGCGAGATTTCTGATTCCTATAAAAGGAACAAAAAAGGTTCGTCTCTTTTCTGTTTCTCTCTCTCTCTCTCCTCACTTTTCATCCAACCAACCTACGAAGCAGACAAGGAGGACGCCCCCCCGGCTCGGTCGAGGGGTGGGGTCGGTGGTAAAAACAAAATCTATATAATATTTTAATTTCTCGGACGAAAAAATAACCTACATTCAAATGCACACATTATCTTTGGCACACACTTTCTATGGCTAATGCACAAACAGAACAAGGAACACTCATTAAAAACTAACTCTTGAATTCCAGGCACTTGTAGTCTTACTGACAACTGGGCATTAAATACTTTTTTGTTGTTGAACGGACCTTCTTACTGCGGGGAAGAACTGAGTCCGGGCCACCGCCACCGCTCGATTCTGGCTCAAGATCATCAATTCCGCCACACTCTTCTGGAAAACACCAATGACAATGACAATGGGCGCGCAGTCTTTTGTTTCGGGTGCTCCTTCGAAGAAGGAGCGGTTGAACTTCTTCTTCCACAGAAGCGCTCCCACTAGACGAGTCGAAATTTGCTAGTATGCCACCGACATCCGAGGGATTGTCTGGCGAACCTGACCTGAAGTAGACCGGCCTCTCACTATTCTCAGAATCTTCCTCTTCCTCGTCGGAGAAAGGGGCGATCCGACATAAGGGCGTAGATCTATGACGTGACGAGGTACTCCATCAATTCGCACCGACTGCTCACTGATGACATCGGTTACGCGTCCAGTTCCATATTTAGTTGTACACCTGCTGTGTGGGGTCTTAACCAGATTAATGTGCCTCGCATCATTGGTCGGACGCAGCCAACAAGCATCTTCCACAATGTTTCCATTCACTTCCAATGCCACTCCTGTAGTAATGGAACATGCGTCAACCCAGACTTTCATCTTGTTTCCATCAACGCACCAGTTTCCCCTAACTGGGTCTGATTCCCACACTCTTGCAGTTGTTTCCGACAGCATCTGACAGAGAGATGCATCTTTGGTCGCATCGTCCAATCCTTTGGTTAGCGAACTTGCTTGACGCTTGATGAACGCAGTAGCAACCCTAAGCCAGCCGCACACTGGGAAGTGCTCAACCAATTTCCCACACAAGGAAAATACACGTCGACGTGTCATTACATGCAGCATTTCTGGAATCTGACCACCTCGATCCATTTGAGAGAGTTACTCTCTTCCAGACCTGCAGATCCAGAACCTTAGTTCCATCTCTCAATCGCTCTGGATCTTTGCAGACCAGTCCGTACTTTAGGAAGGCTGCCGCACACGAACCACAGAGACCAGTCGTTCGTTGATGAAGATATCGTCGACATAAGCTGACGTGGCATTTTTTATTTTCTCATCTTGAGACATTATCGCAGCAATCACAGACTTCATAATTAGCGGCACTGTAGCAGTTACCTCCTCCTTTCACACATAACTGCACAGGTTGGCCGTTAGGTGTCGCTTATTCACCGACAGGTGGTGCTGAACAGCGACACCAGAGTTATCTGCCCTTCTGAGTATAAAAACCGGTGCAAACGAAAAATCACCCTCTTTTCATTCAACAGCCTCGCATAGACGTCCCCTTGGACGCACCAGCTGGGACGCATCGTCGAAAACACCGACGAGGGACCCAGAAAAGCTCTTTCTTCTGCTACCGTCGCCTCTCTATATTATATTTTTCCTCTTCCTCAACCGGACACCGTCCAACTTTCTCTTCTACCTATACCAAACGGTATAGGTATCCTTGAGTCAATGAACCCCCTTTTGGTTACAGTTACATAAATATTTTTCGTTGCTCCGTTTCTTTACGAGAAGATAAAAGGATAACCCCTTCCATCCTTCTCATCACCCCCTTACAAATGGTGACTCCGACGCTAAAAGAAAAAAACATGATATACGAGACGTAAGGAAAAAACGGAATATAAAAACAGACAAAAAAAATAGCGAAAAGTTATTTCTGCGACGAAAGGGTTTTAAAACTCAACTCCACGGCAAAAAAAAACAAACTCCGTCGTTTAAAAAAAAAAGGACAGTTATTTTAACACCAAAAAAGAAAACCAACTACCGGAATCCCTTTTTTTCTCTCCCTCTTTCTCTCTATCACAGTAAAGGCGTACTTCGCATCGAATAAACCTTTTCTTTTATAAAATATTTGTTCTGTCTTTAACTGAGCGAATTCTTGACAGAGAAATACTTCAAAATACCTTGAAATATGAAACTATTAAAAAAAAAATTTTTTTCCGAATTTAAAACAAGTTTCAAACAACTTTAGACGGCCAGACTCTTCGACACCGCGAAGTATCAAACATCCAAAATGGCGCTGACCAATTCGTTTGACTTCAACCGAAGAAAGTACTCAACAAAAGAAGAAAGAAAGCCTTCTTTTTGCCTTTAACAAAAAAAAAGACTCTTGTTTTTACGAATAATTTTTTTAAATGGCCCCGCAAAAGAGTAAGTACATTAGTTTTTTTCCCTTTTACACACAAATACATACACTCAAATATATCTATCCCTTCTTTCACACACACAAAAATACATATTATTATTTTTTAAAACTTCTTGACTTTCTACACACTTACAAAATTCCTCTTTCGTTTTTTCTCATTTGAATGTGTGTCAATAACAATGTTTTTCCCCCACTTTATTGACTGTAGATTTTATTTTGGTCTGTTGTCCATATGTATATAATGGATGCAATTACCGTAACTACTATGTTACAGACTGAGGCTACCTGTCTCCTATAATGGATGTTACACATCCATTAATTAATAGTGAACGCCATAGACAGCCTCACCAATGAGGTGAAAAAAATGAGCAGGCTGGAGCCGAAGCTGCACATACGCCGACTCCAAACCACCTCCTCATCTCCATGCTCCCCTCGTCGCAGCCGCCATTCTAACAAGCGATCTCTGTGTTACTACCACAGGCGTTTTTACACTCATGCACGGCGGTGCAAAAGCCCCTGTTCATTTATGAACCAGAGAAATTAAATTCTGGGGACCCGAGCACGGCACGGTCTCCATTAGGTTCTCATGATCACCGTGCATATTTCATCAGGGACTCAATATCCCAAGCACGTTGCTTGGTTGATACTGAGGCCGCTTGCAATATTTAGCCACTGAAAATACTAGCTAAAAAGCCACCAGTGTCGCCCATTTCACTGCAAGCCGTAAATCACTCCCTTATTCCCACGTACGGTCAAATTTCTCGTTTATTGGACTTGGAATTGCGCAGAGACTTAACGTGGGTCTTTACAGTTGCAGATTTACCCTACCCCATTCTTGGCTCGGACTTTCTGCACCACTTTAATCTATTAGTGGACATGCGCAGACGACGGCTGATAGATGCAAATACGGAACTTTCCGTACCGGGTTTTAAAACAAACACCCCATCTGTCAGTCCGGTATCTTTATGGCCGCAACATAGGACCCATACCAGACCATACTCCACTCCTACCCAAAGTTAACGAACCTTAATTTTGTTGTGAGTAATCCAACTCACTCAACAAAACATTATATTGAGACCACAGGAGCTCCTGTGTTCTCACGCCCTCGTCGCTTACCTGCAGAGAAACTAAAAGCGACAAAGGCGGAATTTAACCATATGCTGCAACTGGGAATTATACGCCCCTCGTCCAGTCCATGGGCTTTTCCTTTGCATATGGTCCCGAAGCGTTCCGCTGATTGGCAACCGACTTCAAACTGGACTTAGTAAAGGCTTACCAACAGATTCCACTGAATCCGGCCGATATACCCAAAACAGCGATAACAATTCCTTTTGGAGCGTTTGAATTCCTCACTATGCCTTTCGGTTTGCGAAACGCGGCTAGTACCTTTCAACGCTTCATGGACGAAGTAGTGCGAGATCTTGACCTCGTCTATAATTACATAGACGACATACTTGTGGCAAGTGCCTCACCTGAGGAACATGTAACTCATCTCCGCCTACTGTTCGAACGGTTTCAGCAATACCAGGTGAGGATTAACCCGGGTAAATGTGTTTTCGGTGCTTCGTCACTTGTTTTCCTGGGCCACATTATCGGCCCCGAAGGCATATCTCCCTTGCCTGAAAAGGTTAAAGCTCTACAAGACCTTCAACCACCCACTTCACTTCGCCAACTAAGGCACTTTGTGGGTCTGTTAAATTATTACATACGTTTTATCCCACACTGCGCGGATCTCTTGTCTCCTCTTTCACACCTGTTACGTAACAGGAAGAAGAAAAACGAGCAGATTTCACTGAATGATGTTCAGCTGAATACATTCAATGAAGTGAAGCAGAAACATCCTTGCTTGCACATCCTGTTTCCGATGCCCAGTTTTCACTGGTCGTTGACGCATCGGGCACAGCTGAACGTGCTTAAGCAGCACAAAGGCCAACTGCAACCTCTCAGAAACTTTCCGAGACAACTGAAACCGGTAGAACAACGTTACAGCACGTTTGGCCGTGAACTACTGGCAATGTACCTCGCAGTGAAACACTTTCAGCATTCACTCGAGGGCCGTCAATTCGTGATCTACACTGATCACCGTCCACTTACATACGCAGTGCGTGCTAAGCCGGAAGAATATTCTCCTCGCGAAACTCGCCACTTTGATTTTGTTTCGCAATTTACTAATGATATCCGACATATTTGTGATGAACAAAATACTGTGGCAGATGCCTTGCCCGGCCTTCCTATAAATTCTCTGCCTTCACCTTCGGATATCGATCTCCAACATATGGCTTTAGACCAGCCACGTCTGGACACTCTGGATCTGTCGTCACCTGAGTTAGCAACTTGCAAATTCAAATACCTGCCTGTGCCCACTTCGGACACGCAGATCATCTGTGACACTTCAACAGATTCACTGACTCATCGTAGGGTTATTTTTGATACCCTTCACAACTTGGCACACCCCAGACTTAAAGCCATAGGGAAGCTGATTTCAGCTAGATTTTTCTGGACCAATATGAGGCGTGATATCACTGCCTGGACACAATCCTGCGTATCCTGCTAAAAGTCAAAGGTGCACAAGCATATCCGTGCACCCCTTGGAACATTCAGCACTCCAGACGCTCGGTTCAGCCATGTTCATATTGATCTGGTTGGACCATGGCCTGTCAGTCAGGGATTTACTTATCTCCTGACCTGCATAGATCGTGTTACACGGTGGCTTGATGCCATCCCTGTGGGTGACATTTCGGCTGAATCCGTAGCGCGAGGCTCTTATATCGGGATGGATATCGCGCTATGGAGTCCCCTCAACTATTACCACCGACCGTGGTTGACAGTTTAAATCCCACCTATTCCAGGAACTTTCCATGATTTTAGGGATTAAACGTACCCGTACGACCAGCTATCATCCAGCTTCCAATGGGATGATAGAAGGCTTCCATCGCCAATACAAAGCCACGTTGCGCGCTTATCCTGACCAGTAGCGATGGAGCAAGTACGTACCTTTTGTCCTTCTTGGCTGTCGCATCACGATCAAAGAGGACCTCGGATACTCTTCAGCCGAACTTGTCTATGGACTACCACTATCGTTGCCGGGTCAGATGCTGACCCTGATAGATTTAACGCAACAGATACAGCTCCCTTTAATGAGCTCCCACCTATGCACCCTAGGCAACAGACCATTAAATCTAAGGTCCCCAAAGACATTTCCTCGTCGACTCATGTTTTTGTGCGAAAAGACTCTGTGAAAGCCCCTCTTACTCATCCTTATTCTAGTCCTTATCGCGTGCTTGCATGCACTGACAAACTTTTCACCCTTGACATTGTGGCAAAAAAGTCACCATATTCATCGACAGGGTGAAACCTGAGCTCCATATTCCCCCAACTGTGCATCAGACAACTGCAAATACACATTTACTTTTAGAAACCCCTAAAGAAAATTATGTCACCACCACACGTAGTGGTCGACGAGTACATTGGCCCCAAAACTGTCTAAAACTGTCTATATATAGAATGAGCTTTGTACTCTATTTTTCAAAACATACTTCTCACATTAAGGATCCACACTTCTCCAAAATTACTTTTTTCAAAGAGAAGACAAACTCTTTAATAAATGTTTTTTTTTCATTAATATACAAACATTTCCTTTAAATACTTCTTGCAGAAAAGACTTTTCCCTACAAAGCAAAAAAAAAGAGAAAAACTTTTAAAGATTTGTTAATTGACAAATTTTATATTTTTGTTATTTTGCACTGCTACACTTCCTTTTATTTCCTGTCAGCTTTTAGCCTAAGCAGGGGGTTATGTAGCAGTCACCATTAGGGACTACTTTTGAACGCGTAATCACTGCCTCTGTGAGCTGGCTTGTCCAATCAAATCACAGGGAGCAGTAATATCGTTAGTTCACTAAGGGACTACTTATGTCCCCTTAGGGTTCGAGGAAAAAGATCAGACGACCAGCTGGCACCAGCTTGGATACATCGCAGAGAGCACCACCGAGGAACAGGAAACGCTCTCTCTCCACCGCCGTCGGCTCACTCGAAGACTACTACCATCTTACACTGAAGAAACCCCACGGGCAGCCCTAAGAACTCTTATATTCGTCCTCTTCCTCAGACGGACACTGTCCCACTCTCTTCTACCTATACCAAACGGTAGAGGTAACTTTGAGTTAATAAAACCTTTTTTTGTTATAGTTACAGAAATACTTTTCGTTGTTCCGTTTCTTTACGAGAAGATAAAAGATAACCCCTTTCATCATCTCATCATCACCTTACAAATTCACTAACATATATAAATGACGATGTGAAATTTTGAAACAGAATGTTGTCTGTGCATAAGCAATCAGAAGTAATAAATAGATGAATAAAGCGAAAGGTGAAGAATATTACTTGATATAAGAATTCTCGATAACTACAGTAAATATGTTTTTAATGTTATGTAGACTTGTTATTGTGTATAAATTAATATTTAAAACTTTCGTTAAAACAAATCAAAGAGCTTTCGTAAATTACTACAATTTTCAATGTTTATATGAAACAAAGACAAATATTAGTAAAAATAGCAGACAAAATTCTGATTTAATTTTCAAAATGGCGATCTGTCAATCTCGATTCGAAAGTTTGTAAAATTTGAAAATCTTAAATAAAAATAACTAAGTGTTTTTGTTAACTAAAACTTAAAATATTTATTTTTGTACACGATAATAGGATTTTTAAACATAAAATTACAATCGTAGTTATAATAGTTAACGAGCGTTGTTATGTCAAGAAGCTTCTGGGGAAGAGATTAAGTGTTACTTCAAGAAAAAAGAGAGGGGTTTAAAAGAAATGATAGTAAATAAGAGAGGGGGAGAGAGAGAGAAAGAAGAATATTATGGTGATCTACCCTATTCCATCACTGTTCCTAGCTCTATGAATAGAGTCGTTATAAGCAAATCAGGAGATGTGAGAAGCGAAGTGAGGAAACATCTTCTGTCAACCCATTACTTCTGTACTTTCTTATTATACAATGTTTTGTTACCTTTCTATTCGTGTTATTTATGAATAGAATCATGATGAACAATCAGTAGAAGTGAAAAGAGAAGTGTAGTGAGGAAGCAGCCTTTGTTAACCTATTTGTTCTGTACTTTCTGTTAATACAATTTCTATTTGTTATTTCTTTTCAGCCACAACAAATAATAAGAAGAATGAGACAAAAAGAAGATGAAAAAAGAAAAAGAAAGTAGATTAACAAAGTGGTTTTGGATAGAATATATTTTAAACTGATTCAACAATGGTAATATTTATTTTAAACGCTTCTAAAGTTCGGATTAATTCTTTTCATAGATCATCATTAAAAAAAATCCGCCCAATAATCAAAGAGATAAGTGGACACATTTAAAAGATTAGATTAACATAAAAGCGATGGTAAAAATAGAGAGCTTACATATTACTGTAGGAAAAGTTAGGGTATATTGAATCAAAAGAGAAACCATAAAGCGTGCAAGACAAGTGCTAAATCCTTAGAAAATTACCTCCAGTCTGTAGTAGAATGGTGCCAAAAATTAGACGAAGCTCCTCTCTATAAACGGCTACAAGAAGTCTTTCTAACCACCGAGTGTCATGGCCGATAGAACTCTTCTCGTAAGTCCAACGCTAAAACTCCTTGGACTGACATTCTCAGGCAACATAAGCTTGAATAAGTACATAGAAGATGCTGTTAAGTCTGCTGCAAAGAAGGTAGTCTCCCTCTACCAGGCTAAAAAACTTCTTACATGTGCCATTATCATATATCTCTATTAAGCCATCATTCACCTGTGTATTTAGTATTGTTTAAACATCCGGGCTGATAAATCAAACATTAACCTCCATCTCTTGGACAGGGTAAAAAAGAATCTTCAATCTAATAGATCCTACATTGTCTGTCAAGCTCCGCCCTCCATTGCATCGCCACAAAGTTGCACCCCTTTGTATGTTTTTCAAGTACTTTCACGGAATGTACTCCAACTAATTCACTGTATTTGTAGCCCCTCATTAAATGTAAATCCTCCCAACAACCCCGACTTTAAGCAAAATCACACCCCTTCACTGTAGAGGTTCCTACATAGCGGAATATTTTCTACTCTGATAGATTATTTCTTCGAAACGTTTCTACAATCATACAAACATGCAAAAATACTGTTTTTATACTCTTAACTAGATGCATTTTAACCCATTCGTATTGAATGCCTACTAGACACTATCCTCCAGTGCCTAAGGTCTATCTGTATAGGAGGTTGTTAGAACAACCTGGTATGAGTATACTTTCGTTTACAAGTAAAGCCCAACCAAATATTCAAAATAATATAGTATTCGAAGCCCAAATAAGATCCATTCGGTATAGCTGCATACTGGCTTATATGAGGAATGGGGCACCTTTTCCAAGTCCTGTTGTTTTTGGTAACAGTACTAAGCTGGATACTCCACCAGACTATATGAACTCTTGTCCTAGAATCCCGCAAGACAAAGAGATCATGAGAAAGATATACTGCTACATTGTCAACTGGTCGATACGGGAGAGGAAAATTAATGTTCACTTTTTACCAACTCAACATATTTTAATATGATATACAGCGAACACGTTTGAAAAGACATATCTGTTTTTTTATTTTATTGTACAATATTTTATTAAAGTTTCCGTTAATACCAAAAAAAAGTGAAATAAATGCAATATTATTGTTTTGAAAGTAATTTTTCCTCCATAATCCGTTGAATGGTAAAATAAAAACATTCTTGAATAGTATTCATTTGTAACAGATTTAAATGAATTTAAACAATTTTATCATTTTGAAATATTGGTGTTTAAACATCTATTTTTGAAATATTGGTGTTTAAACATCTATTTTTGAAATATTGGTGTTTAAACATCTATTTTTGAAATTACCTTCCCAATTTTTCAACATATTTTAATGATAAAACATTTAGTGTTACCAATTGTAAAAGAGCTACATCGACAATGATTTCATAATTTGTGATTTTAAATGGAAGTTTTTTTTCTTCTTTGTATTAGCATCTGTTTGACAATGTCAAATATATGGGAGCACGTAACTTCATGGTTGAACACATAAGCTGCTTGACTTCACATCTTAGACAAACAGTATTTACACCAGCATGTGTTTACTGTTAAGGTTCTCAATAATTCTTTCAGTTAAAAACATGTTTCAAACCTAACATGTGAACCTTCTCTCTTCAGCCCTAATATTATTATGCATATTAAAGTCTTGCGTGTGTATGTATATGCCGCTAAAATATAATTTACTTGGAAGGAAAGTGTAAGCTCTCAAGTATCAGGGGGCTCACACTCAATTTTTGTGTAACAGAACCAGCACTTGTTGAGTCCATTCATCTTTGGTTATTATGCCTTGATCTGGGACAGCCATTGATATCCTTTACTGATATATAGTTGAGCTATCCTTATTTCTTTCCATGTCTTACATTAAAACTTCGTATTTAGTTATCTTTATATTTGGTTTTCTTTTGTTCCATTTTACTTTAGTCGAAGTTCTCATAAATTAAATAGGGTGACTTCCTAGAGCTAACATTTTATCTGCATATGAGATACAAAGATATTCGAATATTCCATTAAAGTTAAGTATATTAATTTCACTCTCCTTAACTGATCAGATCAGTATGTTATAATAAATCTTTTTATGGTCTCTTGGTTTTCCCATATTTCAGGACCAGAATTAATTTAGTCTGGTGGAATATCAAGTTTAGTGTTGTTAATAGAAGCAACATAACTGTTATCCCTAACAATGCGATCTTATTTGGGCTTCAGACACTAGGTTATTTTAAATATTTAGTCAGAGTTTACTAGTAGGAGGAAGTATCCTGATGTCTTGACAAACCCCAGTACAGAGAGACCTTAGAAACTCGAGGTGTCTAGTAAGCATTCAAGTGCTCTCAATTTATATGGACACAAATGTCTTTGTAAATTTGATTTGTGGCTAAAAGATTTGACACATACTTCACAAGAATGTGGTTATTCACCATAATGTGTACACATATGGCTTTGTAAATTGGCTTTCTGGATAAAAGATTGGCTGCATACTGTGCAAGAATGTGGTTTTTCACCAGTATGTGTACACATATGGTTTTGTAAATATTTCATAATCATATTTGATGATGTGTGATGTATTTACTATACCTCTAGTTGGTGTATGTTGCCTTGCGTTGTTTCTATACTCGATGTTCAATCTTTTTCAGATGGTCGAGAGGAGATAGCTACACATACCATTGTATCAAATTGTGTAGTAGCTGCCTCAGCAGATCTTTACAATTGGATTTCAGGTGGATCACACTATTTGTGGAAAAACCCGCCTCATTGTCAATTGATCCAGTCTACAAAACCAGCTTTCCAGAAAATATTTGTACATTCTTCCAGTTTTTACTGTGAGAAGTCTTACATTATTACTGTAGATTTTTTGGAGAAAATTTCTGAAACATGCTTATTTGATGTTTAGTCTAATTAGAAAGACAGAATGGTTGGAAATTTTTGCCCAGTTATATAGTTATGAATTTATAACATGATTTCATAGTAAAGGAAGCCCCACAGGCTTTGCAAGAATATGGCTTCTCTAGTTTTTCAATTTGTAGCTAGGTTACCTCTTTCTTGGTCTTGAAAAGATATCTAAGTGTATATTTCAAGATCTTCCCTACTTATCATTGAAGAATAATATATCTCCCAAATGGACCACTTAACTGGGTTAGTTATTTTTTCTTGGTGTTGCAAAGTTTTCAGACCAGCATTGAATTTATACAGTTGAGTATCTAACTTATTTGTGTTAGCATCTATTAGAGATACAGAACTATTACTTTTCTGGTGTGTGCCAGTGTGTATCGATGCAGATGCGATCTTATTTAAGCTTCGGATAGTATGTTACTTTATTAATTTTTCACTAGGGTTTGTTTTTAATCGGAAGTATCTTCATGTGAAGATGTTATAACACGTGAGCATAGTGTGTATTAAGATATATTTATTTAAATTCGCCTTCGAAAATAATTTAATGCATATTTCACAAGAATATGGTTTCTTGATGCTGCTTTTTCTCATGTGTTTTAAAAGTTGACATCTGTTTCAAGAAAGGCCTACACATCTCACAAAGAAAATGGATCCTCGCCAGTATGAGTTTTGATATGTTGATTTAAATTCTTTTTCACAGAAAACGATTTGCTGCATATTTTACATGGATATGGCTTCTTGCCAGTGTGTATTCCCATGTGAGTTTTTAAGGTTGATTTCCGTGCAAAGGATCTCCCACACACTTCGCAAGAATATGGTTTATCTCCAGTATGGCTTTGAATATGTTGAGTGACATTTGTTTTATCCGAAAATAATTTACCACATATTTTACAAGAATATGGCTTCTCTCCAGTGTGTGTTCGGATATGAATTACCACGTTTGACTTTTTCGTAAACGAAGCACCACACACTTCACAAGAATACAGCTTTTCTCCAGTATGAGTTTGGGAGTGTTCATTTAAACTCGATTTCCATGAAAAGGATTTACCACATATCTCACAAGCATATGGCTTCTCTCCAGTGTGTGTTCGGTTATGAATTATCATGGCTGACTTCGTCCTAAAAGAAGCCCCACACACTTCACACGAATATGGCTTCTCCCCAGTATGAGTTTGGATATGTCGATGTAAGTTTCCTTTCAACGAAAATGATTCACCACATATTTCACAGACATATGGTTTCTCTCGTGTGTGTATTCTCATATGTCTTTTAAGAAATGATTTGTGTGTAAAAGAAGTTCCACACACCTCACAAGAATATGGCTTCTCTCCAGTGTGTTTTCGGATATGCTGATTAAAACTACTCTTCTTCAAAAATGTTCTTCCACATATCTCACAAAAATATTCTTCCTTTTTAATCTGTGCTCCCATATTAGGCTGTAAATTTGACATTGTAACATAATATAAGTTCGTTCTTATTCGAAAATCAGATGTTTTTCACACTAGGATATTTCATGTATCAGTTCATCATATTGTTTGTCTTTAGTTTTAATTTATATTTATTTTTTTCAGAAAGTAGTGCCTATGTGGTCACAAGATATTTGATATGTACACATTATATTGAAATGAGTAAATTGGGAAAATCTACAGAACTTGTCTTTCGTATATTATTAAAATTGAATTACATCTAAAATTTTCGAAATCTGTCAGGTGTTGATGTTTCTCATTGTCCTGTTTCCTTGTAAATAAAACGTATTTTTAACTTGAGTATCTGTAAAATCAAGAAGAAAAATTCCATTATGATATACACTTTTCACAGGTAAAACTATTATATAAATTGATGTATAAAACTTTATTTCATGCAGAATTTCATTTTATTTCGTTTAGAAAATGTTATGCAGACATTGCTAATTAATTTCAGCAATAAAATGATCTATTATTATATTTTATATTTAAAATAAATTGTACATCAATGAATGATAACTGATTGTTTCATTTCAAAATATAGTTTAATTACTTCCTTTCTCTCACAAATATATATATGAAGAAAAATGTATGATAAATCATAAAATGAAATGCTGTGAAAGACAGGGTGTGTGAAAACAACAAACGGAAAAAATAATTAAATACAGGAATACGTCATCAACAAACGAGAGAGTTTACCGGTTTCGTTCGGATCAACAACGTTTTAAGAAAAAGTGAAGATTTCTAATTCATAATAGTTTTGTCGCGTTAGTTTCTTACATCTTGTCAATAAAAAAGTGTGTCCCATATTTAAAAATCCCATTAATTGGTTTGAAAGTCTCAATTAAGTCACACTTTCTTCTAGTTTAACCTAAGGTTTTACAACCAATGTTTATAAGATCAATTATTTGTTTTATTAGAGAAGAATAGAAACTTGTCTGACCAAAAACGAAGAACAAGATGTTATTGGCATGTGTTTAACTATTTAAAAAAAGAAACAATTAGACGCATGCAGCAGAGACTTAAAAATAAGAAATATATATAAAGATGCATGCGTGTATGTGTATATCTTCTATATAATAAAGATGTAGTTCCTCTGTTTTATTTTTCACGAATCTTATATATATACATATATATTAGCTGTCTCGATCCAGAGTTGCACAACTGTTTTTCAAATTTCATTAGTTTCGCTCATTGCATGTTGGCTATCCTCTTAATTTATTTCTTGCAATTAAATATTTACATGTTTGAAAATATAATTAAATGTAGAAAATGTTATTTTGAAGACTGATCTTTCAAAAAATCAATCGGACATTTTATTAAGTTTTACCATTTAAACCCCTTCAATACTTTCGTTGTTTTAACTTGTAGCAGTCACATATTATGATGTGCGATTTTCTCTTCATGTAAGTCAGTTAAGTAAAAGAGGATTACCTGCAAATTCTAACAAGCACTCTAAAGCAAGCCAAATAGGCAAATGATGTCCATGTCAGTAGCGTAGCAGTCCAAAGTATAAAACAGCGCCAGCCTCCAAGACCAGTATTTACCATCATATAAGTATTGAAAAAGTATCTGTAATCAAAGAATGAGTTGCAAAACTATGTAGTGTGATATTCTATGCCCACAAGAAACCCATTGTTGACCTGAACATTTCTGCCTCATGTGGATTAAATGGCCAGGATCTTAGAAACATGGAAGCATCATGTTAAACAAAAATTGGACAATCAGCGAATTAACGTAAAAAGTCTAAACTGCTGAAATAAGAAAAAGTAGCATCACCTCAGCCTACAAACCACATCCCACACCACTTGTGATACCAGAACTGCAAATATCATCTAGGAAACCAATGATTTTAATTGGAGACTTACACAGCCATAGTACATAATGTAAACAATTTTGCGGATGAAGATGCAGTGAAAATATCTAATCGGCTCATTCTGATCCACGATGCTAAGTAGCCAAGTCCCTTTGTATACAAACGATTTAAATCAGGGTACAATCCCGATAATCTTTTTGTCAGTCAGAACATCAGCGGACTGATCAAGAAACTGGTACATGAACCACTGCCTAAAACACAAATCCACTTCGTGCCATTACACTCAATGCTGCAATCACCCCAGCCACAGTTTCATTTCAAAGGATATTAAACTTTGAGAAAGCGAACTGGCCTGGCTCCAAGAAAATCTTTAAATGACCCTAAAAACTATGACAGCTTCACCACTTTTGTGCGGTAAGCAGTCTGAAAGAATATTCTACGAGGATATCACATTTAATGCCAAAAGAGAGAACACACCTTTATGAATCTGACCTGCTGAAAGTACCATCGAAATAAGTGAGTAACTTGCCCCCTTCATATCAGAAGGGAGCAAGGTTGGCCCGAGTTTCTGCATGATCCAGGTCTGACAAATCCATAACCATCCAACTCTTGAATCTCACTCAACAAATCGAAGAGGGGTTTTAGAGAAAATTGGTAACATTAGCAGTTTTTGTTAGTTTGTTTGCTGCAGGACATTGTGAACGATCGCCTCCTCCTGAAAAAATGCTGGAGCTGACGAAAGACCAGGCACACAGACCTACTCGAAGCAATTTTGATAGACAAGCACTTTTATTTTAATCTAAACAACAAAGTCGTTGACACCAACAAAATAACAGCTTAGATCAAGGTAGTGTGATGGCTATATTACTGTATAACATCTAAACAAATAATCAACCTATGGAGAAGAACAAGAGAGTTCGATTGAAGTAGAAGAAACAAATCCCAACCATAAACTCTACTGCGATATCAATTACCTGCATGCAAACCCTGCAAAGACTCGTCTGCTGATTCTATCTCAGGAACCGTGAAGCCAACTGACCAAACGACGTCACATGGTATGGAATACAAAGTGAGAACGACATCAACACTGACTACCTTGGCATAACCGTGGACCGCAACCTCTCATTCAAGGAACATATAAAAAAGACAAAAATGAAAGGCAGCTCTTAGAACAACATCGGACAAAAACTCATCAAGTCCATAAGCAACAGTACACACTTTAAATGCACTGACTTGTCTCTGTGCTCTGCCTCTGTGGAGTAGGTGTGTCCTAGGATAGATTAATGCCAATAAATTAAATGTAGAGTTGAACATCCTCTGATTTTTGTTAACTGGTTGTGTGAAGCCTCCAACCTGAATAACCTGCATCTCCTCACTGGCACTGCCCCTGCAGATGTTAGATGAGAAGTTGCCAGCCAAGTAGAGATCATAAAGGCTACTAACGATTAACGCCATTTCATGTATGGATGTGAACCTACAGCCTAACAACTGAAACAAAGGCGAAGTGTCCTCAGCCATGTCGAGCCCTAACAACAGAGTTCAGAAATAACCGAATACAGCTGTGAACTAGAGGAGTGGAGAATGGCATCCCTTTCATGACATGGGGATTCCTCCTTCTGAGGATTTTTCTCTTTAATTTTGCACTAGAGACGAAAACCACTCGATTATCTTATCATCAACCCTTTCTATGTTTTGGATATAAAAACCGTAAACTCTCAACAGCATGTGGACCAGATCTTATCCCTGCTATATTAATAAAGAAACGCACTGCTGATGCTGAGCTTACCACTGTCCTATCCAAACTCTATAACAAATGTCTTGTAGAATCTTGCTTTCCTGATCGGTCGGAAACTGCTTCTGACGCACCAATTGTCAAGAAATCTGATGAAAGAATTGGGCCGAAAAATTATCTCCCCATCCCCCCCTTCGTCAGAAAAATCTTTGAATCATTGAGCAATTTAGCAATAGTTGCCCAACTTGAAAATGATAAACTTCTATATGACCAAAAGTCTGGATTTAGACCATCCTGTTTTACTGTAGATATCCTAACGGTAATCTTCAAACTTAGATACTGAACACTGGATAGGTAAGGTGAAACTAGGAGTGTAGAAAGAGATATCTTCAAGGCCTTTGACGAGGTTTGGCAGAAAGACATTCATGAAAATCAACTTGAATGGTACAACAATTTGATATATTCAGATCTTTCTGAACTAAAAGAAAGATAAATGACCGAACAGTGAATACACACTAGAAGTCACTACTTGGACCTATATTATCCATGAACTACATAAGCCACGTCCCTGATGCAATTGCGTTTGAGATGGGTGTATCTGCTGATGAGACCACACTATTACTGGCAGAGGGATAATCGAATGCCCACACAAGTAAGACAATGGCTGAATCTTTAGAAAATGACGTCCAGTCTATAGCAGAATGGGGGGAATATGGATGGTCACATTTAATGCTACAAACACAAAAGTCCTTTACTTTAACAACTATAAAACGCTTGTCCAACCAAAGATTGTCATGGCCGATATCCCCCTTCAGAAAGGTCCTCAGCCTGACATTCTTAGGCAACAGGAAGTGAAATAAGTACACAGAAAATACTGCTATGTCTGCAACAAAAAGTGTTGGCCCCTTCTACTGGGCTAGATAACTTACCACACCTGTTTGGATCCTATATCTCTATAAAGCCACCATTTACCCGTGCGTAGAGTATTGTTGCCAGCTCTTGGCTGGTGCCAAAAAATAGCCTCTCCCAAGGATAAAGAATTATTAACCTACTATATCCCACACTGGCTATCAAGTTTAGCCCCTGTCACATCGCCACAGTTTTACATACCTGTGCTTTTTTTACAAGTACTTTCATCAGATGTGCTTTTTTTACAAGTACTTTCATCAGATGTTCTCTACTGAATGTAATGCACTTGTAGCCATTCAACGTAAATACATCCGACCCATCGGACTAGCAGCAAAATTACAACTCTTCTCTGTAGATGTCGCTAGATGCCGGAAGATTTTAGACACTAATAGCTTCTTTTCTTAGACCGCTTCCCTTTGGTATTCACTCCTTGCTCTCTGTTTCCTTGAACGCGTCAACATGTAAGAATGTATATGTAATGTGAACAAACATCTTACTGCCCACCTCCCCATCCAGATTGCCCCCTAAAAATCTGGCTCCTATTACAGTAGCCCTTCATACTTCAGTTGCAATAGGCCTTTTTGTTTAGAGTGAAATAAAGTACAAAACTCAAATAAAGATCGAAAATGTACAAGTTCTGAGGAATCAAAACTCTTTTCAGAAAAAGAAAACATGATGCAACGCTTTTTTTAATATGTACGCTTCTCTGTACACCAAATATTATTGTGTTTGGAAAAATGTTGCTTAGTATTCTCATTAATATCTACTAAACTCTGTTTAAAATAAAAGATAAATTAATTCTCAAATAAAATAAAATATTTTTGGACATTTTAATTTCTTTAATGATATATTTGTATTGCCCTTTCTCTGATTTAAATTAATGAAATAGGAACAAATCATATTCGAGTCAGGCGAAATTTTAAAATTTTACGATCGGCTGAGAAATCGTAACAGTATTATGTCTTTTGAAAATTGTCCGTGAATAAAACGTTGAGTACAAAAATAATTTCCCCAAAAAATAGTTTTTACAAAAAAAACATTTTGAAAGAACATGAATCTAAAAGTACAAGAAATGTGATAATAGAATTATTAGACATGTAAGTCGATGCACGTAAAAATGGTTACATTAAAATGATGTTGGTTTAATTGTTCTAAAATGTAAATACAGTTCGTTTTTACTTATGTTTTTTTTACTTACGCTGCATCATGTTTTTTTACTTACGTTGCATCATGTTTTTTGCTTACGTTGCATCATGTTTTTACATGATGCAGCGTAAGGAAAAAGCATGATGCAGCGTAAGTAAAAAAACATGATGCAGCGTAAGTAAAAAAACATGATGCAGCGTAAGTAAAAAAACATGATGCAACGTAAGTAAAAAAACATGATGCAGCGTAAGTAAAAAACATGATGCAACGTAAGTAAAAAACATGATGCAACGTAAGTAAAAAACATGATGCAGCGTAAGTAAAAAAACATGATGCAAGGTAAATAAAAAAAACATGATGCAGCGTAAGTAAAAAACATGATGCAACGTAAGTAAAAAACATGATGCAGCATAAGTAAAAAAACATGATGCAATGTAAGTAAAAAACATTATGCAACGTAAGTAAAAAATATGATGAAACGTAAGTAAAAAACATGATGCAACGTAAGTAAAAAAAATGATGCAACGTAGGTAAAAAAACATGATGCAACGTAAGTAAAAAACATGATGCAACGTAAACAAAAAAACATGATGCAGCTGAAGTAAAAAACATGATGCAACGCAAGTAAAAAACATGATGTAACATAAGTAAAAAAACATTATGCAACATAAGTAAAAAACATGATGCAGCATAAGTAAATAAAACATGATGTAACGTAAGTAAAAAACATGATGCAACATAAGTAAAAAAAACATGATGCAGCGTGAGTAAAAAACATGCTGCAACGAAAGTAAAAAACATGATGCAGTGTAAGTAAAAAAACATGATGCAACGTAAGTAAAAAAACATGATGCAACGTAAGTAAAAAAACATGATGCAACGTAAGTAAAAAACATGATACAACGTAAATAAAAAACATGATGCAACGTATGTAAAAAAAAACATTATGCAACGTAAGTAAAAAACATGATGCAACGTAAATAAAAAACATGATGCAACGTAAGTAAAAAACATGATGCAACGTAAATAAAAAAACATAGTGCAGCGTAAGTAAAAAACATGATGCAACGTAAGTAAAAAACATGATGCAACGTAAGTAAAAAAACATTATGCAACGTAAGTAAAAAAAACATGATGGAGCGTAAGTAAAAAAACATGATGCAACGTAAGTAAAAAACATGATGCAACGTAAGTAAAAAACATGATGCAATGTAAATAAAAAAACATGATGCAGCGTAAGTAAAAAACATGATGCAATGTAAGTAAAAAACATGATGCAACATAAGTAAAAAAACATGATGCAGCATAAGTAAAAAAACATGATGTAACGTAAGTAAAATACATGATGCAACATAAGTAAAAAAACTTGATGCAACATAAGTAAAAAACATGATGCAGCGTAAGTAAAAAAAATGCTGCAACGAAAGTAAAAAACATGATGCAACGTAAGTAAAAAAAACATGATGCAACGTAAGTAAAAAACATGATGCATTGTAAATAAAAAACATGATGCAACGTATGTAAAAAAACATGATGCAACGTAAGTAAAAAAACATGATGCAACGTAAGTAAAAAAACATGATGCAACGTAAATAAAAAACATGATGCAACGTAAGTAAAAAACATGATGCAACGTAAGTAATAAAGATCATGCAACGTAAGTAAAAAAAACATGATGCAACGTAAGTAAAAAAAACATGATGCAGCGTAAGTAAAAAACATGATGCAACGTAAATAAAAAAACATGATGCAACGTAAGTAAAAAACATGATGCAACGTAAATAAAAAAACATGATGCAACGTAAGTAAAAAAACATGAAATAACGTAAATAAAAACGTGATGCAGCGTAAGTAAAAAACATGATGCAACGTAAATAAAAAAAACATGATGCAACGTAAGTAAAAAAACATGATCTAACGTAAGTAAAAAACATGATGCAACGTAAATAAAAAACATGATGCAACGTAAGTAAAAAAACATGATGCAACGTAAATAAAAAAACATGATGCAGCATAAGTAAAAAACATGATGCAACGTAAGTAAAAAAACATGATGCAGCGTAAGTAAAAAAACATGATGCAACATAAGTAAAAAAACATGATACAACATAAGTAAAAAACATGATGCAGCGTAAGTAAAAAAACATGCTGCAATGAAAGTAAAAAACATGATGCAGCGTCAGTAAAAAAACATGATGCAACGTAAGTAAAAAAACATGATGCAACGTAAGTAAAAAAACATGATGCAACGTAAGTACAAAACATGATGCAACGTAAATAAAAAACATGATGCAACGTATGTAAAAAAAACATTATGCAACGTAAGTAAAAATCATGATGCAACGTAAATAAAAAAACATGATGCAACGTAAGTAAAAAAACATGATGCAACGTAAATAAAAAAACATGATGCAGCGTGAGTAAAAAACATGATGCAACGTAAGTAAAAAACATGATGCAACGTAAGTAAAAAACATGATGCAACGTAAGTAAAAAAACATGATGCAACGTAAGTAAAAAAAACATGATGCAGCGTAAGTAAAAAAACATGATGCAACGTAAGTAAAAAACATGATGCAACGTAAGTAAAAAACATGATGCAATGTAAATAAAAAAACATGATGCAGCGTAAGTAAAAAACATGATGCAATGTAAGTAAAAAACATGATGCAACATAAGCAAAAAAACATGATGCAGCATAAGTAAAAAAAACATGATGTAACGTAAGTAAAAAACATGATGCAACATAAGTAAAAGAATTTGATGCAACATAAGTAAAAAACATGATGCAGCGTAAGTAAAAAACATGATGCAACGTAAGTAAAAAACATGATGCAACGTAAGTAAAAAAACATGATGCAACGTAAGTAAAAAAAACATGATGCAGCGTAAGTAAAAAAACATGATGCAACGTAAGTAAAAAACATGATGCAACGTAAGTAAAAAACATGATGCAATGTAAATAAAAAAACATGATGCAGCGTAAGTAAAAAACATGATGCAATGTAAGTAAAAAACATGATGCAACATAAGCAAAAAAACATGATGCAGCATAAGTAAAAAAAACATGATGTAACGTAAGTAAAAAACATGATGCAACATAAGTAAAAAAAACTTGATGCAACATAAGTAAAAAACATGATGCAGCGTAAGTAAAAAACATGCTGCAACGAAAGTAAAAAACATGATGCAACGTAAGTAAAAAACATGATGCATTGTAAATAAAAAACATGATGCAACGTAAGTAAAAAAACATGATGCAACCTTAATAAAAAAAACATGATGCAACGTAAGTAAAAAAACATGATGCAACGTAAATAAAAAACATGATGCAGCGTAAGTAAAAAACATACTGCAACGTAAGTAATAAAGATCATGCAACGTAAGTAAAAAAAACATGATGCAACGTAAGTAAAAAAAACATGATGCAGCGTAAGTAAAAAACATGATGCAACGTAAATAAAAAAACATGATGCAACGTAAGTAAAAAACATGATGCAACGTAAATAAAAAAACATGATGCAACGTAAGTTAAAAAACATGATGTAACGTAAATAAAAAACGTGATGCAGCGTAAGTAAAAAACATGATGCAACGTAAATAAAAAACATGATGCAACGTAAGTAAAAAAACATGATCCAACGTAAGTAAAAAACATGATGCAACGTAAATAAAAAACATGATGCAACGTAAGTAAAAAAACATGATGCAACGTAAATAAAAAAAACATGATGCGGAGTAAGTAAAAAAACATGATGCAGCGTAAGTTAAAAAAACATAAGTAAAAACGAACTGTATTTACATTTTAGAACAATTAAACCAACATAATTTTAACATGATGCAACGTAAGTAAAAAAACATGATGCAACGTAAGTAAAAAACATGATGCAACGTAAGTAAAAAACATGATGCAATGTAAATAAAAAAACATGATGCAGCGTAAGTAAAAAACATGATGAAATGTAAGTAAAAAACATGATGCAACATAAGTAAAAAAACATGATGCAGCATAAGTAAAAAAAACATGATGTAACGTAAGTAAAAAACATGATGCAACATAAGTAAAAAAAACTTGATGCAACATAAGTAAAAAACATGATGCAGCGTAAGTAAAAAACATGCTGCAACGAAAGTAAAAAACATGATGCTACGTAAGTAAAAAACATGATGCATTGTAAATAAAAAACATGATGCAACGTATGTAAAAAAACATGATGCAACGTAAGTAAAAAAACATGATGCAACCTAAATAAAAAACATGATGCAACGTAAGTAAAAAAACATGATGCAACGTAAATAAAAAAACATGATGCAGCGTAAGTAAAAAACATGCTGCAACGTAAGTAATAAAGATCATGCAACGTAAGTAAAAAAACATGATGCAACGTAAGTAAAAAAAACATGATGCAGCGTAAGTAAAAAACATGATGCAACGTAAATAAAAAAACATGATGCAACGTAAGTAAAAAACATGATGCAACGTAAATAAAAAAACATGATGCAACGTAAGTAAAAAAACATGATGTAACGTAAATAAAAAACGTGATGCAGCGTAAGTAAAAAACATGATGCAACGTAAATAAAAAACATGATGCAACGTAAGTAAAAAAACATGATCCAACGTAAGTAAAAAACATGATGCAACGTAAATAAAAAACATGATGCAACGTAAGTAAAAAAACATGATGCAACGTAAATAAAAAAAACATGATGCAGCGTAAGTAAAAAAACATGATGCAGCGTAAGTTAAAAAAACATAAGTAAAAACGAACTGTATTTACATTTTAGAACAATTAAACCAACATAATTTTAACGTAGCCATTTTTACGTGCATCGACTTACATGTTTAATAATTCTATTATCACATTTCTTGTACTTTTAGATTCATGTATTTTAAAAATGTTTTTTTCGTAAAAACTACTTTTTGGGGAAATCATTTTTGTACTCAACGTTTTATTCACGGACAATTTACAAAAGACACAAAATGTTACGATTTCTCAGCCGATCGTACAAGTTTAAAATTTCGCCTGACTCGAATATGATTTGTTCCTATTTCATTAATTTAAATCAGAGGAAGGGCAATACAAATATATCGTTAAAGAAAGTAAAATGTCCTAAAATATTTTATTTTATTTGAGAATTTATCTTATCTTTTATTTTAAACAGAGTTTAGTAGATATTAATGAGAAAACTAAGCAACATTTTTCCAAACACAATAATATTGGGTGCTTGTACAGAAAAGCGTACATATGAAAAGCGTTGAAAATCGAATTTCCAATTAAATTAACCGGAAATCTCTTTGAAATACTTATGTATCAAGCAAAAATAGCAAAACTACCGAATAGAATTGTAAAATAAAAATAAAAACCCGTTATATTGTTTAATCGGGTTCGGCCATTGATTCGAGCGAAAAACACGAAATTTGGAGGGGGAGATAACCAAGTCTGTCACATTAACAAGTAATAAATTAATGGCATTCACCAAAATACGATGAAACTGATTTTTATTTCTAATTAAAATTTGACTCGATAATTTTTATCCTACATTTTGGTGAGAATACTTACTTAAGTCCGCTGCGTAAGGATATACTAGTTTTTTTCTGTGGTAATTTAATACGGACGCTCCTCTGTACAATCACGTTATGTAAGGCTATAGAAGTAATATTGGCCATCGTTTTAAAAGTCAGCTAAAATTAATAAAGTGAAAAGAATAACATTGGGAATCGATTGAAACATTAATTTAAATAAATTGAACGTAAATAACGGATCTTTTTTTGGATTAAAGCATAAAATATATTAATGTTTTCATTGCTATTTTCGAGGAGGTTTATCTCATTAGTTTATGAATCCGTTTAGTTTATGAAAAAAGAAAAAAAACAACAACAAATTGATGTAATTAATACTTACTCTTCGTTAAATCCGGTTACGCGTTAGAAAGAATAAAATGACGACTATATGATTTGTAAATTGAAAATCTTATGACAAGACGTCTTGCTGAAATGAAATATCGTTCTGATGTTTGAAAGTGTGTCCTTTTACACCGGAAATAGATTTTGAATTATCTCCCCTTTTTTTATTCGCTCTTCATTATTCATATTTCTCTCTCCTCAGCGAAAAGTTTTAATTGTTTGAAAAAAAAGAGTACAACTGAACTATCTCTAAAGTAATACAATATGATCACTTCACGTCTGTAGGTTTGTGTGTTTCTCGTCTCTACGTGACTTACATATTATGGCGAACCTTTACTTTAGGGTGAAAAACTCATAGCCCTTTAAAAATTTAATATTTTTGGGAAATGTTTCAGCCGAGGACTTTTGGAACCATAGTGAATCATATTCTATAAAATAATAATTTTTTTGAATCATTTAGATTTAAGAGGATGGATCACTTTTCTATATAAATCTAACGTAAATTAACCACCCACTTCTTGGCCAAGTTCAGGGTAAAAAAAGCTCATAGCAGTGTCTTAAATTTATATTTGTGGAAAAAAAATTATGCCAGAGATGAAGTTACGACATCCTTCACAATTCCACGGATAAAGGGAAGAGTGTCGGAGCAACCATTGAAGCAGAAGATACCGAACCAATACGAAACAGTGAAGAAATAACAAACTGCCCATTTCAAGCCTAAAAAAACACATCCTACGAAATTTTACAATTTCCACGCGCAATGCAAAATCAATGGCCGATTCCCAAAATGTAAAAACATGTTGACCCCCCCCCTCTTCACTTAAAAATTCACTAAAATTCAGGAAATCAACCAATTTTAATGAAATTTTCAATATTTATTAAGCAACAATCACGGAATACAATAAAACCATTATTTGTTTTTAAATCTCAGTGAAAATGTATTATTTTTTTAAACAAATACACCTTTACTAAAGTTATATTTTTATATATTAATAAAAAAATGCATTATTTGTTTTTGTTTTTATGAAAATAAAGCATTGTAGATGTTAACAATAAAAAAATTAAAAAATTTTTTTTTATATATTACGAAGAAGACCCTTAAATACCGTGTTTACAAAATCACTATAACTCGAAGAAAAATATTGAATAAAGCATTGTTTAATCAACATTTTCACCCAAAAAATAATATAATTGCAAAAAATATTTCATGTGATTTTAATTATTAGAATTTCTGGAAAAATAAAAAATGCGACATAATTATATTTCCCTTTCATACATGAACGTGGCATCATCAGCGCAAGACATTTTTTTATAATCTTGAAAATAAACCAAAAATTGACAAATTTGAGACTCAGGAACTTAAAGAAAAAAATAATTTTTAAAATTGGATAATTTCTACTAATGATGAACTTTCATTGATATGGTAGTTCTGTAATAATCAGCAACCACTCATTTACACCGCCCTCAAAAATTTATTTTTAGAGATTCAACAATTTCGTTAATTTTACAATTCATCGTCAATTATTTAGAAAAGATTTGTATTTGGTTTGTCTTTTTTTAATTAATAAATATTTAAGAAGTTAAAAACAATTATTTATCATTAAATGAAGAGAATTAAAACATGACATTTTCTTTCAAAATTGAATTCTGTTTATCAATAAATAACTGTTTTACCTTTTTTTTTCAATGAATAAATTGTCAGTGTAGTCATTGACTTTAATTTACTTTTTCACACTTAAAATAAAAAAAACACATTATTTAAAAAAGAATCAATGTAATGTATCGTTACGACACGTTAAGAATACATCGAGTAACTAATATTTTACATAATGTAAAATTGATAAAATTGACGCAGTTCGTAACGTAAAAATAATTTTTAACATTTAAAAAAACTTTTATTTAAAATTCTAAGAAAAAAAAATTGGTAAATAGACGTCATCAATAATTTCAGAGTATTACTAAATTAAAAACTAATACCAAGTTAAATATGAACCTTTTTAGTTAAAAATAAGATAAGATAATTGCGTACACTCACACATATTTTAATTAAATAAGCATTTCCTATTTTATTATAACAAAATAAGGGTACTTAAATTTGTTTATAACCTTAAAAAGAATAAAGAATTTAATGGATAATAATTTTTCAACTTCTATAAACTATTACAAAACCATTTTATATATAAAGTTAAAAATGATAAATTATGACATTTTTGTCTTCCATATATTTTGCATAGCGATAGTCAATTGGTAAACATTAAATTAGCTGGATATAGATATCCCTGCCAGTATTATCATTGCGTGCCTGTAATAATAGCAGTCATAAGCATAGAGATCTGTTTCCTTTCGTTGAGAGTACACATGTAGTAAGGGTGTTTCGTCCCACAATGATCAATCAAACAGGGCGTTGTAATTTCGATTGGATCTTTTATGATCTCCATCCGAATACCTTTATGGGCGTGCAGAGCCGTCAGAGGGCTTCCAGGAAGCCACGAAGAAAGACTTATACACTCTCTCCTGCCACTCTTCGACTAGACACTCTAAGCACTACTATCGTCATTTGAACATATACTGCTCTAAGATAAGACGGTAAGCAGCCGACATTTATTAAATTTCATTCCTTTCAATTTACTGCTATAACATCTGGCAACATACACTCCACTGTGTATGACATGTAAATACATTTTTATAAATTATTATTTATAGAATTGTCTAATTTTCAGATTATTATAGGAGATAGTCTTAGAATGCTCCCATAATAATCTGTAAACCTCCTATATAGGATTAGGGTTCAGGTTAGGGTTAGTAAACCCATCGATGATTTTCTTATGGGAATCGTTCCAGACAAGGCACGAAGCCACTTGATGTAAGGGCCTAAAAAAAATACTACTTCAAGGTAAAAAACTAGCAAAAGTGTTAGATAGATAGATTCAGAAAAAGAAAACAGCAATTCTTCTTCTTCTTTTTTTGTCAGAAACATCGCTCATGGAATGTGAGGACTAAAGGACAAAATAATGTAAGCGAGAGTTACAAGGCTGCCAACGGTTTACTTTCTACTCTTTCGGAAGGTAATTTTCTCATAGTGTCAGAGGTGTAATATGCAAATAAACAATGACGAACCATGAGCGACGGTGTACTTACGGTGTATTAAGTGTGTCCACTATTTACTTTAAGGTTCCAGTTTTCTGTGCAGTTTTATGGTGTGACTACGAACGGAAACGAAATTCTATCCTGTAATAAATAATTATGTTGTCGCCGGATACTCAGACTTAAGGATTATATGTAATAGTCTATCATGTTTCTACAGGAAGATACGCTCTTTACTCCTGTTCAATTAGTAACCATTATCTATGTGAATTCTTATTGTCTAATAATAACTTCCATTAAATGGTGTAGTGCGGTTGTTACAGTCATAGATTGTGAGCTTGACCTCCCACGTTCCAATCCCTGCCTCAGACTACTGCATCCCTTTCGCTAATAATTTTAGAAAACGTATGAATACATATATACTCCCTCAAGATATGGATTAAATTATTAAATTCGGCAGGTAAATTTCCAGAATCTCATGCAATTTTGTTAGGAAGTACGCATGTCAGTGTTTCATCTGATATATTGTTTTTTCAAAGTCGGCATGGCTGTTAGAGTCGAAAACAGTGATTAAATATTTTACTGTATTTGGATGTGTATCCATACGTTCAAGTTTAAAATATTCATACAGAATATTCAGTTTGTTTCGTTTAATACCGTGACATGAGTTGACAAGACCAGTATACCTGTAATAAAATGTTATTAAACGTAACATTCCCTGATTTTGTTATTCGTCACTTGAAGATAAATACATATAAGCGGGGACTGATTAGTATATGAAACTCCATACATTTCGTCATAAAAAATTAAAGCAAGGTATTGAATATAATAATCGTTTAGTAAGGTTTCCTGCAGCAAGCGGAAAAAATGTTTAATACTAAATCGAGATTGTTTGGCCACGTTAAGCATTCCAGGCTAAGCCAAATATGTGTTGAAGACATAATACCGGTGGAAAGATAGACAAAAGAAAAGATGGATACACAATGGTTGTGAATGGATGAACATGAACATAAAGAAAGTGAACACCTTGGCTCAAGATCGCAAGTCTTGAAGGACACTCAGCCATGTTAGTGCGTATTCTGCAGCTAGCAGTAACAAATGTTTAATACTAAATAATTATTATAAACACTAGTAAGGTAGAATTACAATATTGAAATTGAAACTTCAATAAGAAATTAGTATTTAGTAATCTTCTCTTGTTTCTTTAAGGCACTGACTTAAACATGGATAGCTTCTCCCTCTTCTCTCATATCCCTATTTCAGATGTATCTCTAAATATTGCATAATCATATTTGATGATGTGTGATGTATTTACTATACCTCTAGTTGGTATACGTTGCCTTACGTTGTTTCTATACTCGATGGTCAATCTTTTTCAATTGGTCGAGAGGAGATAGCTACACATACCATTGTATCAAATTGTGTAGTAGCTGCCTCATCAGATCTTTACAATTGGATTTCAGGTGGATCACACTATTTGTGGAAAAACTTGCCTTGTTGTCATTTGATCCAGTTTACAAAACCATCTTTCCAGAAAATATTTGTACATTCTTCAAGTTTTTTTACTGTGAGAAGTCTTATATTATTATCGTAGATTCGTTGGAGAAAATTTCTGAAACATGCTTATTTGATGTTTAGTCTAATTAGTAAGACAGAATGGTTGGAAATGTTTGCCCAGTCATGAACTTATAACATTTCATAATACAGGCTTTGCAAGAATATGGCTTCTATAGTTTTTCAATTTGTAGCTAGGTTACCTCTTTCTTGCTCTTGAAAAGATATCTAAGTGTAAATTTCAAGATCTTCCCTAGTTATCAAACCATTAGATAGTAAATCATTGAATAATAATATATCTCCCAAATGGACCACTTAACTTCGTTAGTTATTTTTTCTTGGTGTTGCAAAGTTTTCAGACCAGCATTGAATTTATACAGTTTAGTATCTAACTTATTTGTGATAGCATCTATTAGAGATACAGAACTATTACTTTTCTGGTGTGTGCCAGTGTGTATCAATGCAGATGCGATCTTATTTAAGCTTCGGATAGTATGTTACTTTATTAATTTTTCGCTAGGGTTTGTTTTTAATCAGAAGTATCTTCATGTGAAGATGTTATAACACGTGAGCATAGTGTGTATTAAGATATATTTATTTAAATTCGCCTTCAAAAATAATTTAATGCATATATAGAATATGGTTTCTTGATGCTGTCTTTTCTCATGTGTTTTAAAAGTTGACATCTGTTTCAAGAAAGGCCTACACATTTCACAAAGAAAATGGATCCTCGCCAGTATGAGTTTTGATATGTTGATTTAAATTTCTTTTCACCGAAAACGATTTACTGCATATTTTACATGGATATGGCTTCTTGCCAGTGTGTATTCCCATGTGAGTTTTTAAGGTGGATTTCCGTGCAAAGGATCTCCCACACACTTCGCAAGAAAATGGCTTATCTCCAGTATGACTTTGAATATGTTGAGTAACATTCCTTTTGTCCGAAAATAATTTACCACATATTTTACAAGAATATGGCTTCTCTCCAGTGTGAGTTCGGATATGAATTACCACGTTTGACTTTTTCGTAAACGAAGCACCACACACTTCACAAGAATATGGCTTTTCTCCAGTATGAGTTTGGAAGTGTTCATTTAAACTCCCTTTCCATGAAAATGATTTACCACATATTTCACAAGCATATGGCTTCTCTCCAGTGTGTGTTCGGTTATGAATTATCATGGCTGACTTCGTCCTAAAGGAAGCCCCACACACTTCACAAGAATATGGTTTCTCCCCAGTGTGTGTTCGATTATGGATAATCATGTCTGCTTTCATCGTAAACGAAGCTCCACATTCTTCACAGGAATATGGCTTCTCTCCAGTGTGAGTTTGAATATGTCGATTTAAGTTTCCTTTCAACGAAAATGATTCACCACATATTTCACAGGCATATGGTTTCTCTCGTGTGTGTATTCTGATATGTCTTTTAAGAAATGATTTGTGTGTAAAAGAAGTTCGACACACCTCACAAGAATATGGCTTCTCTCCAGTGTGTTTTCGGATATGCTGATTAAAACTACTCTTCTGCAAAAATGTTCTTCCACATATCTCACAAAAATATACTTCCTTTTTAATCTGTGCTCCCATATTAAGCTGTAAATTTGACATTGTAAGATAATATAAGTTCGTTCTTATTCGAAAATCAGATGTTTTTCACACTAGGAGATTTCATGTATCAGTTCATCATATTGTTTGTTTTTAGTTTTAATTAATATTTATTTTTTCAGAAAGTAGTGCCTTTGTGGTCACAAGATATTTTATATGTACACATTATATGGAAATGAGTAAATTGGGAAAATCTACTGAACTTGTCTTTAAGTATATTATTAAAATTGAATTACATCTAAAATTTTCGAAATCTGTCAGGTGTTGATGTTTCTCATTGTCCTGTTTCCTTCTAAATAACATGTATTTTTTAACTTGAGTATCTGTAAAATCAAGAAGAAAAATTCCATTATGATATACACTTTTTCACAGGTAATACTATTATATAAATTGATGAATAAAACTTTATTTCATGCAGAATTTCATTTTATTTATTGTAGAAAATGTTATGCAGACATTGCTAATTAATTTTAGCAATAAAATGATATATCATTATATTTTATATTTAAAATAAATTATACACCAATGAATGATAACTGATTGTTTCATTTCAAAGTACAGTTTAATTACTTCCTTTCTCTCACACATATATATATATGAGGAAAAATGCATGATAAATCATAAAATGAAATGCCGTGTAAGACAGGGTGTGTGAAAATAACAAACGAAAAAAAATAATTAAATACAGGAATACGTCATCAACACACGAGAGATTTTACCGGTTTAGTTTGGATCAACGTCTTCAGAAAAAGTGAAGATTTCTAATTTATAATAGTTTTACCGAGTTAGTCTTTTAAACCTTTCTTGTCAATAAAATGTGTGTCCCATATTTAAAAATCCCATTAATTGGTTTGAAAGTATCAATTAAGTCACACTTTCTTCTAGTTTAACCTAAGCTTTTACAACCAATGTTTATAAGATCCATTGTTTTATTAGAGAAGAATAGAAACTTGTCTGACCAAAATACATAGAACAAGATGTTATTGGCATGTTTTTAATAATTTAAAAACAAAAAAGAATTAGACGCATGCAACAGAGACGTTATAATAGGAAGAGAGAGATGTATGCATGGATGTGTATATCTTCTATACAATAAAGATGTAGTTCCTCTGTTTTATTTTTCACAAATGTTATATATATACATATATATATATATATATATATATATATATATATATATATATATATATATAAGCTGCATTGATCCAGAGTTGCACAGGTGTTTTTCAAATTTAATTACTGTTTCACTCATTGCATCTTGATTTTCCGCTTAATTAATTTCTTGCAATAAAATATTTACATGTTTGGAAATATAATTACATGAAGAAAATGTTATTTTGAAGATCGATTTTGCAAAAAATCAATCGGACATTTTATTAAGTTTTACCATTTAAACCCATTCAATACTTTCGTTGTTTTAACTTGTAGCAGTCACATATTATGATGTGCGATTTTCTCTTCATGTAAGTCAGTCAAGTAAAAAAGGATTACCTGCCAATTCTACCAAGCACTATAAAGCAAGTCGAATAGGCAAGTGATGTCCATGAGCTCAACAAATGTCAGTAGCATAGCAGTCCAAAGTATAAAAAAGGCCAACGCCAGCCTCCAAGACCAGTATTTACCATCATATAAGTATTGAAAAACTATCTGTAACAAAAGAACTAGTTGCAAAACTATGCAGTGTGATATTCTATGCCCACAAGAAACCTATTGTTGAACTGAACACTATTGGCTCATGTGGATTGAATGGCTAGGATCATAGAAATACTATATGAGAAACATGGAAGCATCATGCTAAACAAAAATTGGACATAAAAAGGATGGAAATAACATCAAAGTCTAAACCGCTGAAATAAGAGAAAGTAGCATCACCTCAGCCTACAAACTACATCCCACACCACTTGTTATACCAGAAATGCAAATATCATCTGGGAAACCAATGATTTTAATTGGAGACTCACACAGCCATAGTACCTAATGTAAACAATTTTGCGGATTAAGATGCAGTGAAAATATCTAATCAGCTTATTCTGATCCCCGATGCTAAGTAGCCAAGTCCCTTTGTATACGAACGATTTAAATCAGGGTACAATCCCGATAATCTTTTTGTCAGTCAGAACATCAGCGGACTGATCAAGAAGCTGGTACATGAGCCACTGCCTAAAACACAAACCCACCTCGTGACATCACAGTCAATGCTGCAATCACCCCAGCCACAGTTTCATTTCAAAGGATATTCAACTTTGAGAAAGCGAACTGGCCTGGCTCCAAGAAAATCTTTTTTTAGGGTCATTTACCCTAAAAACTATGACAGCTTCACCAGGTTTGTGCGGTAAGCAGTCTGAAAGAATATTCTAAGAGGATGTCACATTTAATGCCAAGAGAGAACAAACAGAATCTGACCTGAAATCAATAAGTGAGTAACTCATAACCTTCATATCAGAAGGGAGCAATCAGAAATGGCAAAATCTGTTCGCAAGAACTAGTATCATGAAAAATATCAAAAGGGAATTTTGTCTAATTTGAAAAATCAGCAAAGATTGATGAACTCCAGCATAACCGCCACCCAATTTGCAACTCCCTTCCTTCTCACTAGGAAGTGCACCACAAGACAGCAAATACCAAATGTAGACTGACTTAATATTCTCAAAGTACCGGGCTGATTGAGACGGTCTTACTTAAGGCGCTCTATGTCAACATCCCTGCTCTTAAGGATGGTAAAGCCACTGGCCTAGATTATATTTTTACAGAGATCAAGCCTTTAGATCTCTGACATGATAATATATCCTTGAACCAATGGACGACTGCATGCTGACAAGAAAAATCCCAAAGATCTCGAGAAAACCAAAATCATCGCTTTTCTTAAACCTGGCAAAGATTTAGTGCATGCAAAGAGTTTTTGCCTAATCTCTCTGATATGCCACCCATTTAAGCTGTTTCCACAACTAATACTCAACAGGTTGGCCAAAGTTTCTGCACGATCCAGATCTGACAAATCCATAACCATCCAACTCTTGAATCTCACTCACCAAATCGAAGAGGGGTTTTAGAGAAAATTGGTAACATTAGCAGTTTTTGTTAGTTTGTTTGCTGCAGGACATTGTGAACGATCGCCTCCTCCTGAAAAAATGTTGGAGCTGACGAAAGACCAGGCACACAGACCTCATCGAAGCCATTTTGATAGACAAGCACTTTTATATTAATCTAAACAACAAAGTCGTTGACACCAACAAAATAACAGCTTAGATCAAGGTAGTGTGATGGCTATATTACTGTATAACATCTAAACAAATAATCAACCTATGGAGAAGAACAAGAGAGTTCGATTGAAGTAGAAGAAACAAACCCCAACCCTAAACTCTACTGCGATATCAATTACCTGCATGCAAACCCTGCAAAGACTTGTCTGCTGATTCTATCTCAGGAACCGTGAAGCCAACTGACGTCACATGGTATGGAATACAAAGTGAGAACGACATCAACACTGTCTACCTTGGCATAACCGTGGACCGCAACCTCTCATTCAAGGAACATATAAAAAAGACAAAAATGAAAGGCAGCTCTTAGAACAACATCGGACAAAAACTCATCAAGTCCATAAGCAACAGTACACACCTTAAATGCACTGCCTTGTCTTTGTGCTCTGCCTCTGTGGAGTAGGTGTGTCCTGGGAGAGATCAATGCCAATAAATGAGATGTAGAGTTGAACATCCCCTGATTTTTGTTAACTGGTTGTGTGAAGCCTACCAAGCTGAATAACCTGCATCTCCTCACTGGCACTGCCCCTGCAGATGTTAGACGAGAAGTTGCCAGCCGAGTAGAGATCATAAAAGCTACTAACGATTAACACCATTTCATGTATGGATGTGAACCTACAGCCTAACAACTGAAACTAAGGCGAAGTTTCCTCAGCCATGTCGAGCCCAGAAATAACCGAATACAGCTGTGAACTAGAGGAGTGGAGAATGACATCCCTTTCATGACATGGAGATTCCTCCTTCTGCAGATTTTATTCCTGGTCCGGAAGAACCTTGGGTACAATAGAAAACAATCAACAGTGTGAGATGGGGCTACAAAACCAACTAGCCAATCTGCAAAGGAGAACATTGCTTTTTCTCTCTTCTACTTTTAAAGCAGTGCAGATAGAAAGATCATGCAAAAGAACAAACAAAAAGTGGGAAAATGTTGTCTGATCACATGCTTCAAATATACGCAAGATCAGGCCTACATGTGATCTCGTTTAACGTTACCTATATTTTCTCTTTCCGTCCCTGTTAATGAAGCACTGTACCATAATCGACTACATCTCCGAGCACCTAAATCATGCATTTACCGATTTTACTATCCACTACAATGATTGGCTAGGTTTCTCAGGCACCACATACGCAGCTGTTAATAGCACATGTTGCTTCTCAATTGCCGATTTTATGACACAAACCGTTACGGTCGTGACAGGGTTGCCAGATCGTGAAGATGAACTAGCCTCAATTCTCGACCTATTCTTGACAACATGGCCCGAGGCATGTGGAACAGATTTCCATAGCTGACTCGGAAAAGCTGATCACCTCGTAATCATGGTTGATATAAGCCCCTGAACACAAAGAGAAGCGCCGTTACTCAAAACAAGATATTACCAACATTTGAGTAAAACTCTTTCTCTCCCTGCTGAACAGTGTGCAGAGTAGGTAGCTTGACGTGTCAGATTAAGCATGAAAGCAGAAATTTCATAGCAAGCCTCACTCTCCTAAATAATTCACTTCGACCTGTGCAACTTCTATTGCACATAGGAACTAAACATTTCACCGTTTCAACTGCCATAAGTCATCCCAAAATATTCAAAAATGCAAAGCAAGAGTATAACAGCCTCAGCAAGGAGTAGGTATACTGACACGACTAGAGATAGCATTGCATCATAGAAATTAGTTACTCGCAATTTCTAGAAAATCTTTAATAGTGTAGTTAACAATGGTAATCAACAATTCCCCACTAGCCAACTACCATGGAGTCGCTTCCACGACTATGGACATGGCTAAAGTGCTTGCCCAGCAGTTTACCCTAAACTCCACCTTGTACACCGCAGAATACTTTTCTTTAATTTTGCACTAGAGACGAAAACCACTAGATTATCTTATCATCAACCCTTTCTATGTTTTGGATATAAAAACCGTAAACTCTCAACAGCATGTTGACCAGATCTTATCCCTGCTATATTAATAAAGAAACGCACTGCTGATGCTGAGCTTACCACTGTCCTATCCAAACTCTATAACAAATGTCTTGTAGAATCTTGCTTTCCTGATCGGTCGGAAACTGCTTCTGACGCACCAATTGTCAAGAAATCTGATGAAAGAATTGGGCCGAAAAATTATCTCCCCATCCCCCCCCCCTTTCTTCGGAAAAATCTTTAAATCATTGAGCAATCTAGCAATAGTTGCCCACTTTGAAAATGATAAACTTCTATATGACCAAAAGTGTGGATTTAGACCATCCTGTTTTACTGTAGATACCCTAACGGTAATCTCCAAACATAGATACTGAACACTGGATAGGTAAGGTGAAACTAGGAGTGTAGAAAGAGATATCTTCAAGGCCTTTGACAAGGTTTGGCAGAAAGACATTCATGAAAATCAACTTGAATGGTACAACAATTTGATATATTCAGATCTTTCTGAACTAAAAGAAAGATAAATGGCCGAACACTGAAAGCACACTAGAAGTCACTACTTGGACCTATATTATCCATGAACTACATAAGCGACGTCCCTGATGTAATTGCGTTTGAGAGAGGTATATCTGCTGATGAGACCACACTATTACTGGCAGAAGGATAATCGAATGCCCACACAAGTAAGACAATGACTGAAATGAAACCATTATTTGATTAATTAAATCTCAGTGAAAATGTATTATTTTTTTAAACAAAATACACCTTTACTAAAGTTATATTTTTATATATTAATTTAAAAAATGCATTATTTTTTTTGTTTTAATGAAAATAAAGCATTGTATATGTTAACAATGAAAACAATTTTTTAATATTTTTTATATATTACGAAAAAGAGCCTTAAATGCCGTGTTAACAACATCACTATAATTCGAAGAAAAATTAATTTTTTGAATTAGCGATATTATTATTGTATAAAGCATTGTTTAATCAATATTTTCACCAAAAAATAACATAATTGCAAAAAATATTTCATGTGATTTTAATGATTAGAATTTCTGGAAAAATAAAAAATGCGACATAATTATTTCCTTTTCATACATGAACGTGGCATTATCAGCACAAGACATTTTTTTTTATAATCTTGAAAATAAACCAAAAATTTACAAATTTGAAACTCAGGAACTTAACTAAAAAAATAATTTTTGAAATTGGATAATTTCTACTAACGATGAACTTGGATTGGTATGGTAGCCCCGTTCTGTAATAAACAGGTGGGATTAGCCTTCCAGCAACAACTCACGTTGATTGATATGGTAGCTCCGTTCTGTAATAACCAGCAACCACTCATTTACACCGCCCTCAAAAATTTATTTTTAGAGATTCAACAATTTCGTTAATTTTACAATTCATCGTCAATTATTCAGAAAAGATTTGTATTTGGTTTGTCTTTTTTTAATTAATAAATATTTAAGAAGTTAAAAATAATTATTTATCAATAAATGAAGAGAATTCAAACATGACATTTTTTTCAAAATTGAATTCTGTTTATTAATAAATAACTGTTTTAACTTTTTTTCAATGAATAAATTGTCAGTGTAGTCATTGACTTTAATTTACTTTTTCACACTTAAAATAAAAAAACAAACACTTTATTTAAAAAAGAATCAATGTAATGTATCGTTACGACACGTTAAGAATACATCGAGTAACTAAAGTTTTAAATAATGTAAAATTGATAAAATTGACGCAGTTCGTAACGTAAAAATAATTTTTAACATTTAAAAAAAGTTTTATTTAAAATTCTAAGAAAAAAAAATTGGTAAATAGACGTCATCAATAATTTCAGAGTATTACTAAATTAAAAACTAATACCAAGTTAAATATGAACCTTTTTAGTTAAAAATAAGATAAGATAATTGCGTACACTCACACATATTTTAATTAAATAAGCATTTCCTATTTTATTATAACAAAATAAGGGTACTTAAATTTGTTTATAACCTTAAAAAGAATAAAGAATTTAATGGATAATAATTTTTCAACTTCTATAAACTATTACAAAACCATTTTATATATAAAGTTAAAAATGATAAATTATGACATTTTTGTCTTCCATATATTTTGCATAGCGATAGTCAATTGGTAAACATTAAATTAGCTGGATATAGATATCCCTGCCAGTATTATCATTGCGTGCCTGTAATAATAGCAGTCATAAGCATAGAGATCTGTTTCCTTTCGTTGAGAGTACACATGTAGTAAGGGTGTTTCGTCCCACAATGATCAATCAAACAACAGGGCGTTGTAATTTCGATTGGATCTTTTATGATCTCCATCCGATGACCTTTATGGGCGTGCAGAGCCGTCAGAGGGCTTCCAGGAAGCCGCGAAGAAAGACTTATACACTCTCTCCTGCCATTCTTCGACTAGACACTCTAAGCACTACTATCGTCATTTGAACATATACTGCTCTAAGATAAGACGGTAAGCAGCCGACATTTATTAAATTTCATTCCTTTCAATTTACTGCTATAACATCTGGCAACATACACTCCACTGTGTATGACATGTAAATACATTTTTATAAATTATTATTTATAGAATTGTCTTATTTTCAGATTATTATAGGAGATAGTCTTAGAATGCTCCTATAATAATCTGTAAACCTCCTATATAGGATTAGGGTTCAGGTTAGGGTTAGTAAACCCATCGTTTTATATAGGATTAGGGTTCAGGTTAGGGTTAGTAAACCCATCGATGATTTTCTTATGGGAATCGTTCCAGACAAGGCACGAAGCCACTTGATGTAAGAGGCTAAAAAAAAATACTACTTCAAGGTAAAAAACTAGCAAAAGTGTTAGATAGATAGATTCAGAAAAAGAAAACAGCAATTCTTCTTCTTCTTTTTTTGTCAGAAACATCGCTCATGGAATGTGAGGACTAAAGGACAAAATAATGTAAGCGTGAGTTACTTTCTACTCTTTCGGAAGGTAATTTTCTCATAGTGTCAGAGGTGTAATATGCAAATAAACAATGACGAACCATGAGCGACGGTGTACTTACGGTGTATCAAGTGTGTCCACTATTTACTTTAAGGTTCCAGTTTTCTGTGCAGTTTTATGGTGTGACTACGAACGGAAACGAAATTCTATCCTGTAATAAATAATTATGTTGTCGCCGGATACTCAGACTTAACGATTATATGTAATAGTCTATCATGTTTCTACAGGAAGATACGCTCTTTACTCCTGTTCAATTAGTAACCATTATCTATGTGAATCCTTATTGTCTAATAATAACTTCCATTAAATGGTGTAGTGTGGTTGTTACAGTCATAGATTGTGAGCTTGACCTCTCACGTTCCAATCCCTGCCTCAGACTACTGCATCCCTTTCGCTAATAATTTTAGAAAACGTATGAATCCATATATACTCCCTCAAGATATGGATTAAATTATAGGGTAGACTAGACTTTTACGCCTTTGTTTATTAAATATTCGCCCAGTAATTCCATATGAATTAATTTTTATAATAACTTCTTCATGCCAAGCTTTATAAAAGGCTTTGGCTATATGTAGTGCCACCGCCCTAGCTTCCCCTACCTTGTTTAGTGTATGGTATATGCGTTCAGAGATGACCATTTGGAAATCCACAGTAGATCGTGCTTGCTTAAATCGATACTGTGGTCAGAAAGAAGTTTAGAATTAACTAGGTTCCGAACTATCGCTAGAGCAAGGATTGGAAGAAGACTGATATGGCGATAATTCTGAGGATTAGATCTATCTCCAGAGTTCTGGAAGACTTGTACCACTAAGGCAATATTCCAGCTATCAGGGAAGCAAGATTATTTTCCTTGCTATAATAATAAAAAATACTATGCTGAGTAGTGCTCTGTCCTCTCCAAACTCTATAAGAAATGCTTTCTAGAATCTCCTGCAATTTCCCGTGTCGGTGTTTCATCTGATATATTGTTTTTTCAAAGTCGGCATTGCTGTTAGGGTCGAAAACAGTGATTAAATATTTACTGTATTTCGATGTGTATCCATACGTAAAAGTTTGAAATATTCATACAGAATATTCAGTTTATTTCGTTTAATACCGTGAAATGAGTTGACAAGACCAGTATACCTGTAATAACATTTTATTAAACGTAACATTCCCAGATGTTGTTATTTGTCACTTGAAGATAAATACATATAAGCAGGGGCTGATTAATATGACACTCAATACATTTCGGCACACAAATTAAAGGAAGGTATGTAATATAATAATCGTTTAGTAACGTTTCCTGTGGAGAAAAGAAATAACGCTGTCTGTAGTAAGAGAAAAAGAATCTGATGCTCTACCAACTGGTAATCCACAGTTCAACAAAAGTGCTTTAGCTCCACAACTTTCTATTCCAACTGGCAATCCACAGTTCAACAAAAGTGCTTTAGCTCCACAACTTTCTATTCCAACTGGCAATCTACAGTTCAACAAAAGTGCTTTAGCTCCACAACTTTCTATTCCAACTGGCAATCCACAGTTCAACAAAAGTGCTTTAGCTCCACAACTTTCTATTCCAACTGACAATACAGTTCAACAAAAGTGCTTTAGCTCAACAACTTTCTATTCCAACTGAGAATCCAGTTACACAAAAGTTCTTTAGCTCCACAACTTTCTATTCCAACTGGCAATCCACAGTTCAACAAAAGTGCTTTAGCTCCACAACTTTCTATTCCAACTGGCAATCCACAGTTCAACAAAAGTGCTTTAGCTCCACAACTTTCTATTCCAACTGGCAATCCACAGTTCAACAAAAGTGCTTTAGCTCCACAACTTTCTATTCCAACTGACAATCCAGTTCAACAAAAGTGCTTTAGCTCCACAACTTTCTATTCCAACTGGCAATCCACAGTTCAACAAAAGTGCTTTAGCTCCACAACTTTCTATTCCAACTGACAATCCACAGTTCAACAAAAGTGCTTTAGCTCCACAACTTTCTATTCCAACTGACAATCCAGTTCAACTAAAGTGCTTTAGCTCCACAACTTTCTATTCCAACTGGCAATCCACAGTTCAACAAAAGTGCTTTAGCTCCACAACTTTCTATTCCAACTGGCAATCCACAGTTCAACAAAAGGGCTTTAGCTCCACAACTTTCTATTCCAACTGGCAATCCACAGTTCAACAAAAGTGCTTTAGCTCCACAACTTTCTATTCCAACTGGCAATCCACAGTTCAACAAAAGTGCTTTAGCTCCACAACTTTCTATTCCAACTGACAATCCAGTTCAACAAAAGTGCTTTAGCTCCACAACTTTCTATTCCAACTGGCAATCCACAGTCTAACAAAAGTGCTTTAGCTCCACAACTTTCTATTCCAACTGACAATCCACAGTTCAACAAAAGTGCTTTAGCTCCACAACTTTCTATTCCAACTGACAATCCAGTTCAACAAAAGTGCTTTAGCTCCACAACTTTCTATTCCAACTGGCAATCCACAGTTCAACAAAAGTGCTTTAGCTCCACAACTTTCTATTCCAACTGGCAATCCACAGTTCAACAAAAGTGCTTTAGCTCCACAACTTTCTAATCCAACTGGCAATCCACAGTTCAACAAAAGTGCTTTAGCTCCACAACTTTCTATTCCAACTGACAATCCACAGTTCAACAAAAGTGCTTTAGCTCCACAACTTTCTATTCCAACTGGCAATCCACAGTTCAACAAAAGTGCTTTAGCTCCACAACTTTCTATTCCAACTGGCAATCCACAGTTCAACAAAAGTGCTTTAGCTCCACAACTTTCTATTCCAACTGACAATCCACAGTTCAACAAAAGTGCTTTAGCTCCACAACTTTCTATTCCAACTGGCAATCCACAGTTCAACAAAAGTGCTTTAGCTCCACAACTTTCTATTCCAACTGACAATCCAGTTCAACAAAAGTGCTTTAGCTCCACAACTTTCTATTCCAACTGGCAATCCACAGTTCAACAAAAGTGCTTTAGCTCCACAACTTTCTATTCCAACTGGCAATCCACAGTTCAACAAAAGTGCTTTAGCTCCACAACTTTCTATTCCAACTGACAATACAGTTCAACAAAAGTGCTTTAGCTCCACAACTTTCTATTCCAACTGCGAATCCAGTTACACAAAAGTTCTTTAGCTCCACAACTTTCTATTCCAACTGGCAATCCACAGTTACACAAAAGTCCTTTAGCTCCACAACTTTCTATTCCAACTGGCAATCCACAGTTCAACAAAAGTGCTTTAGCTCCACAACTTTCTATTCCAACTGGCAATCCACAGTTCAACAAAAGTGCTTTAGCTCCACAACTTTCTATTCCAACTGACAATCCAGTTCAACAAAAGTGCTTTAGCTCCACAACTTTCTATTCCAACTGGCAATCCACAGTTCAACAAAAGTGCTTTAGCTCCACAACTTTCTATTCCAACTGGCAATCCACAGTTCAACAAAAGTGCTTTAGCTCCACAACTTTCTATTCCAACTGACAATCCACAGTTCAACAAAAGTGCTTTAGCTCCACAACTTTCTATTCCAACTGACAATCCAGTTCAACTAAAGTGCTTTAGCTCCACAACTTTCTATTCCAACTGGCAATCCACAGTTCAACAAAAGTGCTTTAGCTCCACAACTTTCTATTCCAACTGGCAATCCACAGTTCAACAAAAGTGCTTTAGCTCCACAACTTTCTATTCCAACTGGCAATCCACAGTTCAACAAAAGTGCTTTAGCTCCACAACTTTCTATTCCAACTGGCAATCCACAGTTCAACAAAAGTGCTTTAGCTCCACAACTTTCTATTCCAACTGACAATCCAGTTCAACAAAAGTGCTTTAGCTCCACAACTTTCTATTCCAACTGGCAATCCACAGTCTAACAAAAGTGCTTTAGCTCCACAACTTTCTATTCCAACTGACAATCCACAGTTCAACAAAAGTGCTTTAGCTCCACAACTTTCTATTCCAACTGACAATCCAGTTCAACAAAAGTGCTTTAGCTCCACAACTTTCTATTCCAACTGGCAATCCACAGTTCAACAAAAGTGCTTTAGCTCCACAACTTTCTATTCCAACTGGCAATCCACAGTTCAACAAAAGTGCTTTAGCTCCACAACTTTCTAATCCAACTGGCAATCCACAGTTCAACAAAAGTGCTTTAGCTCCACAACTTTCTATTCCAACTGACAATCCACAGTTCAACAAAAGTGCTTTAGCTCCACAACTTTCTATTCCAACTGACAATCCAGTTCAACAAAAGTGCTTTAGCTCCACAACTTTCTATTCCAACTGGCAATCCACAGTTCAACAAAAGTGCTTTAGCTCCACAACTTTCTATTCTAACTGGCAATCCACAGTTCAACAAAAGTGCTTTAGCTCCACAACTTTCTAATCCAACTGGCAATCAACAGTTCAACAAAAGTGCTTTAGCTCCACAACTTTCTATTCCAACTGGCAATCCACAGTTCAACAAAAGTGCTTTAGCTCCACAACTTTCTATTCCAACTGACAATCCAGTTCAACAAAAGTGCTTTAGCTCCACAACTTTCTATTCCAACTGGCAATCCACAGTTCAACAAAAGTGCTTTAGCTCCACAACTTTCTATTCCAACTGGCAATCCACAGTTCAACAAAAGGGCTTTAGCTCCACAACTTTCTATTCCAACTGACAATACAGTTCAACAAAAGTGCTTTAGCTCAACAACTTTCTATTCCAACTGAGAATCCAGTTACACAAAAGTTCTTTAGCTCCACAACTTTCTATTCCAACTGGCAATCCACAGTTCAACAAAAGTGCTTTAGCTCCACAACTTTCTATTCCAACTGGCAATCCACAGTTCAACAAAAGTGCTTTAGCTCCACAACTTTCTATTCCAACTGGCAATCCACAGTTCAACAAAAGTGCTTTAGCTCCACAACTTTCTATTCCAACTGACAATCCAGTTCAACAAAAGTGCTTTAGCTCCACAACTTTCTATTCCAACTGGCAATCCACAGTTCAACAAAAGTGCTTTAGCTCCACAACTTTCTATTCCAACTGACAATCCACAGTTCAACAAAAGTGCTTTAGCTCCACAACTTTCTATTCCAACTGACAATCCAGTTCAACTAAAGTGCTTTAGCTCCACAACTTTCTATTCCAACTGGCAATCCACAGTTCAACAAAAGTGCTTTAGCTCCACAACTTTCTATTCCAACTGACAATCCAGTTCAACAAAAGTGCTTTAGCTCCACAACTTTCTATTCCAACTGGCAATCCACAGTCTAACAAAAGTGCTTTAGCTCCACAACTTTCTATTCCAACTGACAATCCACAGTTCAACAAAAGTGCTTTAGCTCCACAACTTTCTATTCCAACTGACAATCCAGTTCAACAAAAGTGCTTTAGCTCCACAACTTTCTATTCCAACTGGCAATCCACAGTTCAACAAAAGTGCTTTAGCTCCACAACTTTCTATTCCAACTGGCAATCCACAGTTCAACAAAAGTGCTTTAGCTCCACAACTTTCTAATCCAACTGGCAATCCACAGTTCAACAAAAGTGCTTTAGCTCCACAACTTTCTATTCCAACTGACAATCCACAGTTCAACAAAAGTGCTTTAGCTCCACAACTTTCTATTCCAACTGGCAATCCACAGTTCAACAAAAGTGCTTTAGCTCCACAACTTTCTATTCTAACTGGCAATCCACAGTTCAACAAAAGTGCTTTAGCTCCACAACTTTCTATTCCAACTGACAATCCACAGTTCAACAAAAGTGCTTTAGCTCCACAACTTTCTATTCCAACTGGCAATCCACAGTTCAACAAAAGTGCTTTAGCTCCACAACTTTCTATTCCAACTGACAATCCAGTTCAACAAAAGTGCTTTAGCTCCACAACTTTCTATTCCAACTGGCAATCCACAGTTCAACAAAAGTGCTTTAGCTCCACAACTTTCTATTCCAACTGGCAATCCACAGTTCAACAAAAGTGCTTTAGCTCCACAACTTTCTATTCCAACTGACAATACAGTTCAACAAAAGTGCTTTAGCTCCACAACTTTCTATTCCAACTGCGAATCCAGTTACACAAAAGTTCTTTAGCTCCACAACTTTCTATTCCAACTGGCAATCCACAGTTACACAAAAGTCCTTTAGCTCCACAACTTTCTATTCCAACTGGCAATCCACAGTTCAACAAAAGTGCTTTAGCTCCACAACTTTCTATTCCAACTGGCAATCCACAGTTCAACAAAAGTGCTTTAGCTCCACAACTTTCTATTCCAACTGACAATCCAGTTCAACAAAAGTGCTTTAGCTCCACAACTTTCTATTCCAACTGGCAATCCACAGTTCAACAAAAGTGCTTTAGCTCCACAACTTTCTATTCCAACTGGCAATCCACAGTTCAACAAAAGTGCTTTAGCTCCACAACTTTCTATTCCAACTGACAATCCACAGTTCAACAAAAGTGCTTTAGCTCCACAACTTTCTATTCCAACTGACAATCCAGTTCAACTAAAGTGCTTTAGCTCCACAACTTTCTATTCCAACTGGCAATCCACAGTTCAACAAAAGTGCTTTAGCTCCACAACTTTCTATTCCAACTGGCAATCCACAGTTCAACAAAAGTGCTTTAGCTCCACAACTTTCTATTCCAACTGGCAATCCACAGTTCAACAAAAGTGCTTTAGCTCCACAACTTTCTATTCCAACTGGCAATCCACAGTTCAACAAAAGTGCTTTAGCTCCACAACTTTCTATTCCAACTGACAATCCAGTTCAACAAAAGTGCTTTAGCTCCACAACTTTCTATTCCAACTGGCAATCCACAGTCTAACAAAAGTGCTTTAGCTCCACAACTTTCTATTCCAACTGACAATCCACAGTTCAACAAAAGTGCTTTAGCTCCACAACTTTCTATTCCAACTGACAATCCAGTTCAACAAAAGTGCTTTAGCTCCACAACTTTCTATTCCAACTGGCAATCCACAGTTCAACAAAAGTGCTTTAGCTCCACAACTTTCTATTCCAACTGGCAATCCACAGTTCAACAAAAGTGCTTTAGCTCCACAACTTTCTAATCCAACTGGCAATCCACAGTTCAACAAAAGTGCTTTAGCTCCACAACTTTCTATTCCAACTGACAATCCACAGTTCAACAAAAGTGCTTTAGCTCCACAACTTTCTATTCCAACTGACAATCCAGTTCAACAAAAGTGCTTTAGCTCCACAACTTTCTATTCCAACTGGCAATCCACAGTTCAACAAAAGTGCTTTAGCTCCACAACTTTCTATTCTAACTGGCAATCCACAGTTCAACAAAAGTGCTTTAGCTCCACAACTTTCTAATCCAACTGGCAATCCACAGTTCAACAAAAGTGCTTTAGCTCCACAACTTTCTATTCCAACTGGCAATCCACAGTTCAACAAAAGTGCTTTAGCTCCACAACTTTCTATTCCAACTGACAATCCAGTTCAACAAAAGTGCTTTAGCTCCACAACTTTCTATTCCAACTGGCAATCCACAGTTCAACAAAAGTGCTTTAGCTCCACAACTTTCTATTCCAACTGGCAATCCACAGTTCAACAAAAGTGCTTTAGCTCCACAACTTTCTATTCCAACTGACAATACAGTTCAACAAAAGTGCTTTAGCTCAACAACTTTCTATTCCAACTGCGAATCCAGTTACACAAAAGTTCTTTAGCTCCACAACTTTCTATTCCAACTGGCAATCCACAGTTCAACAAAAGTGCTTTAGCTCCACAACTTTCTATTCCAACTGGCAATCCACAGTTCAACAAAAGTGCTTTAGCTCCACAACTTTCTATTCCAACTGGCAATCCACAGTTCAACAAAAGTGCTTTAGCTCCACAACTTTCTATTCCAACTGACAATCCAGTTCAACAAAAGTGCTTTAGCTCCACAACTTTCTATTCCAACTGGCAATCCACAGTTCAACAAAAGTGCTTTAGCTCCACAACTTTCTATTCCAACTGGCAATCCACAGTTCAACAAAAGTGCTTTAGCTCCACAACTTTCTAATTCAACTGCCATCCACAGTTCAACAAAAGTGCTTTAGCTCCACAACTTACTATTCCAACTGGCAATCCACAGTTCAACAAAAGTGCTTTAGCTCCACAACTTTCTATTCCAACTGACAATCCAGTTCAACAAAAGTGCTTTAGCTCCACAACTTTCTATTCCAACTGGCAATCCACAGTTCAACAAAAGTGCTTTAGCTCCACAACTTTCTATTCCAACTGGCAATCCACAGTTCAACAAAAGTGCTTTAGCTCCACAACTTTCTATTCCAACTGACAATACAGTTCAACAAAAGTGCTTTAGCTCAACAACTTTCTATTCCAACTGAGAATCCAGTTACACAAAAGTTCTTTAGCTCCACAACTTTCTATTCCAACTGGCAATCCACAGTTCAACAAAAGTGCTTTAGCTCCACAACTTTCTATTCCAACTGGCAATCCACAGTTCAACAAAAGTGCTTTAGCTCCACAACTTTCTATTCCAACTGGCAATCCACAGTTCAACAAAAGTGCTTTAGCTCCACAACTTTCTATTCCAACTGACAATCCAGTTCAACAAAAGTGCTTTAGCTCCACAACTTTCTATTCCAACTGGCAATCCACAGTTCAACAAAAGTGCTTTAGCTCCACAAATTTCTATTCCAACTGACAATCCACAGTTCAACAAAAGTGCTTTAGCTCCACAACTTTCTATTCCAACTGACAATCCAGTTCAACAAAAGTGCTTTAGCTCCACAACTTTCTATTCCAACTGGCAATCCACAGTTCAACAAAAGTGCTTTAGCTCCACAACTTTCTATTCCAACTGGCAATCCACAGTTCAACAAAAGTGCTTTAGCTCCACAACTTTCTATTCCAACTGGCAATCCACAGTTCAACAAAAGTGCTTTAGCTCCACAACTTTCTATTCCAACTGGCAATCCACAGTTCAACAAAAGTGCTTTAGCTCCACAACTTTCTATTCCAACTGACAATCCAGTTCAACAAAAGTGCTTTAGCTCCACAACTTTCTATTCCAACTGGCAATCCACAGTCTAACAAAAGTGTTTTAGCTCCACAACTTTCTATTCCAACTGACAATCCACAGTTCAACAAAAGTGCTTTAGCTCCACAACTTTCTATTCCAACTGACAATCCAGTTCAACAAAAGTGCTTTAGCTCCACAACTTTCTATTCCAACTGGCAATCCACAGTTCAACAAAAGTGCTTTAGCTCCACAACTTTCTATTCCAACTGGCAATCCACAGTTCAACAAAAGTGCTTTAGCTCCACAACTTTCTAATCCAACTGGCAATCCACAGTTCAACAAAAGTGCTTTAGCTCCACAACTTTCTATTCCAACTGGCAATCCACAGTTCAACAAAAGTGCTTTAGCTCCACAACTTTCTATTCCAACTGACAATCCAGTTCAACAAAAGTGCTTTAGCTCCACAACTTTCTATTCCAACTGGCAATCCACAGTTCAACAAAAGTGCTTTAGCTCCACAACTTTCTATTCCAACTGGCAATCCACAGTTCAACAAAAGTGCTTTAGCTCCACAACTTTCTAATCCAACTGGCAATCCACAGTTCAACAAAAGTGCTTTAGCTCCACAACTTTCTATTCCAACTGGCAATCCACAGTTCAACAAAAGTGCTTTAGCTCCACAACTTTCTATTCCAACTGACAATCCAGTTCAACAAAAGTGCTTTAGCTCCACAACTTTCTATTCCAACTGGCAATCCACAGTTCAACAAAAGTTCTTTAGCTCCACAACTTTCTATTCCAACTGGCAATCTACAGTTCAACAAAAGTGCTTTAGCTCCACAACTTTCTATTCCAACTGACAATACAGTTCAACAAAAGTGCTTTAGCTCAACAACTTTCTATTCCAACTGAGAATCCAGTTACACAAAAGTTCTTTAGCTCCACAACTTTCTATTCCAACTGGCAATCCACAGTTAAACAAAAGTGCTTTAGCTCCACAACTTTCTATTCCAACTGGCAATCCACAGTTCAACAAAAGTGCTTTAGCTCCACAACTTTCTATTCCAACTGGCAATCCACAGTTCAACAAAAGTGCTTTAGCTCCACAACTTTCTATTCCAACTGACAATCCACAGTTCAACAAAAGTGCTTTAGCTCCACAACTTTCTATTCCAACTGACAATCCAGTTCAACAAAAGTGCTTTAGCTCCACAACTTTCTATTCCAACTGGCAATCCACAGTTCAACAAAAGTGCTTTAGCTCCACAACTTTCTATTCCAACTGGCAATCCACAGTTCAACAAAAGTGCTTTAGCTCCACAACTTTCTATTCCAACTGGCAATCCACAGTTCAACAAAAGTGCTTTAGCTCCACAACTTTCTATTCCAACTGGCAATCCACAGTTCAACAAAAGTGCTTTAGCTCCACAACTTTCTATTCCAACTGACAATCCAGTTCAACAAAAGTGCTTTAGCTCCACAACTTTCTATTCCAACTGGCAATCCACAGTCTAACAAAAGTGTTTTAGCTCCACAACTTTCTATTCCAACTGACAATCCACAGTTCAACAAAAGTGCTTTAGCTCCACAACTTTCTATTCCAACTGACAATCCAGTTCAACAAAAGTGCTTTAGCTCCACAACTTTCTATTCCAACTGGCAATCCACAGTTCAACAAAAGTGCTTTAGCTCCACAACTTTCTATTCCAACTGGCAATCCACAGTTCAACAAAAGTGCTTTAGCTCCACAACTTTCTAATCCAACTGGCAATCCACAGTTCAACAAAAGTGCTTTAGCTCCACAACTTTCTATTCCAACTGGCAATCCACAGTTCAACAAAAGTGCTTTAGCTCCACAACTTTCTATTCCAACTGACAATCCAGTTCAACAAAAGTGCTTTAGCTCCACAACTTTCTATTCCAACTGGCAATCCACAGTTCAACAAAAGTGCTTTAGCTCCACAACTTTCTATTCCAACTGGCAATCCACAGTTCAACAAAAGTGCTTTAGCTCCACAACTTTCTAATCCAACTGGCAATCCACAGTTCAACAAAAGTGCTTTAGCTCCACAACTTTCTATTCCAACTGGCAATCCACAGTTCAACAAAAGTGCTTTAGCTCCACAACTTTCTATTCCAACTGACAATCCAGTTCAACAAAAGTGCTTTAGCTCCACAACTTTTTATTCCAACTGGCAATCCACAGTTCAACAAAAGTTCTTTAGCTCCACAACTTTCTATTCCAACTGGCAATCTACAGTTCAACAAAAGTGCTTTAGCTCCACAACTTTCTATTCCAACTGACAATACAGTTCAACAAAAGTGCTTTAGCTCAACAACTTTCTATTCCAACTGAGAATCCAGTTACACAAAAGTTCTTTAGCTCCACAACTTTCTATTCCAACTGGCAATCCACAGTTAAACAAAAGTGCTTTAGCTCCACAACTTTCTATTCCAACTGGCAATCCACAGTTCAACAAAAGTGCTTTAGCTCCACAACTTTCTATTCCAACTGGCAATCCACAGTTCAACAAAAGTGCTTTAGCTCCACAACTTTCTATTCCAACTGACAATCCACAGTTCAACAAAAGTGCTTTAGCTCCACAACTTTCTATTCCAACTGACAATCCAGTTCAACAAAAGTGCTTTAGCTCCACAACTTTCTATTCCAACTGGCAATCCACAGTTCAACAAAAGTGCTTTAGCTCCACAACTTTCTATTCCAACTGGCAATCCACAGTTCAACAAAAGTGCTTTAGCTCCACAACTTTCTATTCCAACTGGCAATCCACAGTTCAACAAAAGTGCTTTAGCTCCACAACTTTCTATTCCAACTGGCAATCCACAGTTCAACAAAAGTGCTTTAGCTCCACAACTTTCTATTCCAACTGGCAATCCACAGTTCAACAAAAGTGCTTTAGCTCCACAACTTTTGTTGAACTGGATTGTCAGTTGAAATAGAAAGTTGTGGAGCTAAAGCAACATCTTCATCCTCCTGGGCGGGGGGTTCTTCTGCAGTATAGGTACCGGGGGGGCGCTTCTACAGTATAGGACCCAAGGGCTTCTGCAGTATAGGAACCAGGGGTGCTTCTACAATATAAGACCCGGATGCTGTTGCAGAATAGGGACGATGGGTGCTTATGCGGTATAGGGACCAGGGCTGCTTCTACAGTATAGGGACCAGGGGTGCGTCTACAGTATAGGACCCAGCACCGGGGGTGCTTCTACAATATAGGACCCGGGAGCTTCTGCCGAATAGGGACCATGGGTTCTTATGCAGTATAGGGACCAGGGGTACTTCTACAGTATAGGGACCAGGGGTGCTTCTACAGTATAGCCACCGGGGCGCTTCTACAGTATAGGACCCAGCACCGGGGTGGGATGGGGGGTCTTCGTCAATTTAGGACCCAGAGGCTTCGGCGTTGTCCGGGATAAAAGTGCTAAATGTCCTTGATAGAGCTACTGTAGTGTTTCTCTTCGGACTATTGTGCAGATGAAAAGGAGGGGGGATCGGTAAGAGTGATTTTAGTAGTGCTCTGGAGGCCGTCTTGATTTTCTAAATACTCGGCGTTGTCCGGGAGAAAAGTGCTCAATATCCTATTTTGCTTGCGGAGAGGAGGATGGAGAGCCCCGGGCAACGCCGGGTACCCCTGCTAGTATTCTATAAAATAATAATTTTTTTTAATCATTTAGATTTTAGAGGGTGGATCACTTTTCTATATAAATCTAACGTAAATTAACCACCCAATTCTTGACCAAGTTCAGGGTAAAAAAGCTCATAGCAGTGTCTAAAATTTATATTTGTGGAAAAAAAATTATGCCACGGATAAAGAGAAGAGTGTCGGAGCAACCATTGAAGCAGAAGATACCGAACCAATACGAAACAGTGAAGAAATAACAAACTGACCATTTCAAGCCTAAAAAAACACATCCTACGAAATTTTCAGATTTCCACGCGCAATGCAAAAGAATAGGTACTTACAAAATCAATGGCCGATTCCCAAAATGTAAAAACATTTTGACCCCCCCCCCTCTTCACTTAAAAATTTACTAAAATTCAGGAAATCAACCAATTTTAATGAAATTTTCAATATTTGTTAATCAACAATCACGGAATACAATGAAACCATTATTTGATTAATTAAATCTCAGTGAAAATGTATTATTTTTTTAAACAAAATACACCTTTACTAAAGTTATATTTTTATATATTAATTTAAAAAATGCATTATTTTTTTTGTTTTAATGAAAATAAAGCATTGTATATGTTAACAATGAAAACAATTTTGTAATATTTTTTATATATTACGAAAAAGACCCTTAAATGCCGTGTTAACAACATCACTATAATTCGAAGAAAAATTAATTTTTTGAATTAGCGATATTATTATTGTATAAAGCATTGTTTAATCAATATTTTCACCAAAAAATAACATAATTGCAAAAAATATTTCATGTGATTTTAATGATTAGAATTTCTGGAAAAATAAAAAATGCGACATAATTATTTCCTTTTCATACATGAACGTGGCATTATCAGCACAAGACATTTTTTTTATAATCTTGAAAATAAACCAAAAATTTACAAATTTGAAACTCAGGAACTTAACTAAAAAAATAATTTTTGAAATTGGATAATTTCTACTAATGATGAACTTTGATTGATATGGTAGCTCCGTTCTGTAATAATCAGCAACCACTCATTTACACCGCCCTCAAAAATTTATTTTTAGAGATTCAACAATTTCGTTAATTTTACAATTCATCGTCAATTATTCAGAAAAGATTTGTATTTGGTTTATCTTTTTTTCATTAATAAATATTTAAGAAGTTAAAAATAATTATTTATCAATAAATGAAGAGAATTCAAACATGACATTTTTTTTCAAAATTGAAAACTGTTTATTAATAAATAACTGTTTTAACTTTTTTTTCAATGAATAAATTGTCAGTGTAGTCATTGACTTTAATTTACTTTTTTTACACTTAAAAAAAACAAAAAAACACTTTATTTAAAAAAGAATCAATGTAATGTATCGTTACGACACGTTAAGAATACATCGAGTAACTAAAGTTTTAAATAATGTAAAATTGATAAAATTGACGCAGTTCGTAACGTAAAAATAATTTTTAACATTTTAAAAAAGTTTTATTTAAAATTCTAAGAAAAAAAAATTGGTAAATAGACGTCATCAATAATTTCAGAGTATTACTAAATTAAAAACTAATACCAAGTTGAATATGAACCTTTTTAGTTAAAAATAAGATAAGATAATTGCGTACACTCACAAATATTTTAATTATATAAGCATTTCCTTTTTTATTATAACAAAATAAGGGTACTTAAATTTGTTTATAACCTTAAAAAGAATAAAGAAATTAATGGATAATAATTTTTCAACTTCTATAAACTATTACAAAACCCTTTTATATATAAAGTTAAAAATGATAAATTATGACATTTTTGTCTTCCATATATTTTGCATAGCGATAGTCAATTAGTAAACATTAAATTAGCTGGATATAGATATCCCTGCCAGTATTATCATTGCGTGCCTGTAATAATAGCAGTCATAAGCATAGAGATCTGTTTCCTTTCGTTGAGAGTAAACATGTAGTAAGGGTGTTTCGTCCCACAATGATCAATCAAACAACAGGGCGTTGTAATTTCGATTGGATCTTTTATGATCTCCATCCGAAGACCTTTATGGGTGTGCAGAGCCGTCAGAGGGCTTCCAGGAAGCCGCGAAGAAAGACTTATACACTCTCTCCTGCCACTCTTCGACTAGACACTCTAAGGCTGCCAACGGTTTACTTTCTACTCTTTCGGAAGGTAATTTTCTCATAGTGTCAGAGGTGTAATATGCAAATAAACAATGACGAACCATGAGCGACGGTGTACTTACGGTGGATCAAGTGTGTCCACTATTTACTTTAAGGTTCCAGTTTTCTGTGCAGTTTTATGGTGTGACTACGAACGGAAACGAAATTCTATCCTGTAATAAATAATTATGTTGTCGCCGGATACTCAGACTTAAGGATTATATGTAATAGTCTATCATGTTTCTACAGGAAGATACGCTCTTTACTCCTGTTCAATTAGTAACCATTATCTATGTGAATTCTTATTGTCTAATAATAACTTCCATTAAATGGTGTAGTGCGGTTGTTACAGTCATAGATTGTGAGCTTGACCTCCCACGTTCCAATCCCTGCCTCAGACTACTGCATCCCTTTCGCTAATAATTTTAGAAAACGTATGAATACATATATACTCCCTCAAGATATGGATTAAATTATTAAATTCGGCAGGTAAATTTCCAGAATCTCCTGCAATTTTGTTAGGAAGTACGCATGTCAGTGTTTCATCTGATATATTGTTTTTTCAAAGTCGGCATGGCTGTTAGAGTCGAAAACAGTGATTAAATATTTTACTGTATTTGGATGTGTATCCATACGTTCAAGTTTAAAATATTCATACAGAATATTCAGTTTGTTTCGTTTAATACCGTGAAATGAGTTGACAAGACCAGTATACCTGTAATAAAATGTTATTAAACGTAACATTCCCTGATTTTGTTATTCGTCACTTGAAGATAAATGCATATAAGCGGGGGCTGATTAGTATATGAAACTCCATACATTTCGTCATAAAAAATTAAAGGAAGGTATTGAATATAATAATCGTTTAGTAAGGTTTCCTGCAGCTAGCGGAAAAAATGTTTAATACTAAATCGAGATTGTTTGGCCACGTTAAGCATTCCAGGCTAAGCCAAATATGTGTTGAAGACATAATACCGGTGGAAAGATAGACAAAAGAAAAGATGGATACACAATGGTTGTGAATGGACGAACATGAACATAAAGAAAGTGAACACCTTGGCTCAAGATCGCAAGTCTTGAAGGACACTCAGCCATGTTAGTGCGTATTCTGCAGCTAGCAGTAACAAATGTTTAATACTAAATAATAATTATAAACACTAGTAAGGTAGAATTACAATATTGAAATTGAAACTTCAATAAGAAATTAGTATTTAGTTATCTTCTCTTGTTTCTTTAAGGCACTGACTTAAACATGGATAGCTTCTCCCTCTTCTCTCATATCCCTATTTCAGATGTATCTCTAAATATTGCATAATCATATTTGATGATGTGTGATGTATTTACTATACCTCTAGTTGGTATACGTTGCCTTACGTTGTTTCTATACTCGATGGTCAATCTTTTTCAATTGGTCGAGAGGAGATAGCTACACATACCATTGTATCAAATTGTGTAGTAGCTGCCTCATCAGATCTTTACAATTGGATTTCAGGTGGATCACACTATTTGTGGAAAAACTTGCCTTGTTGTCATTTGATCCAGTTTACAAAACCATCTTTCCAGAAAATATTTGTACATTCTTCAAGTTTTTTTACTGTGAGAAGTCTTATATTATTATCGTAGATTCGTTGGAGAAAATTTCTGAAACATGCTTATTTGATGTTTAGTCTAATTAGTAAGACAGAATGGTTGGAAATGTTTGCCCAGTCATGAACTTATAACATTTCATAATACAGGCTTTGCAAGAATATGGCTTCTATAGTTTTTCAATTTGTAGCTAGGTTACCTCTTTCTTGGTCTTGAAAAGATATCTAAGTGTATATTTCAAGATCTTCCCTAGTTATCAAACCATTAGATAGTAAATCATTGAAGAATAATATATCTCCCAAATGGACCACTTAACTTCGTTAGTTATTTTTTCTTGGTGTTGCAAAGTTTTCAGACCAGCATTGAATTTATACAGTTTAGTATCTAACTTATTTGTGATAGCATCTATTAGAGATACAGAACTATTACTTTTCTGGTGTGTGCCAGTGTGTATCAATGCAGATGCGATCTTATTTAAGCTTCGGATAGTATGTTACTTTATTAATTTTTCGCTAGGGTTTGTTTTTAATCAGAAGTATCTTCATGTGAAGATGTTATAACACGTGAGCATAGTGTGTATTAAGATATATTTATTTAAATTCGCCTTCAAAAATAATTTAATGCATATATAGAATATGGTTTCTTGATGCTGTCTTTTCTCATGTGTTTTAAAAGTTGACATCTGTTTCAAGAAAGGCCTACACATTTCACAAAGAAAATGGATCCTCGCCAGTAGGAGTTTTGATATGTTGATTTAAATTTCTTTTCACCGAAAACGATTTACTGCATATTTTACATGGATATGGCTTCTTGCCAGTGTGTATTCCCATGTGAGTTTTTAAGGTGGATTTCCGTGCAAAGGATCTCCCACACACTTCGCAAGAAAATGGCTTATCTCCAGTATGACTTTGAATATGTTGAGTAACATTCCTTTTGTCCGAAAATAATTTACCACATATTTTACAAGAATATGGCTTCTCTCCAGTGTGAGTTCGGATATGAATTACCACGTTTGACTTTTTCGTAAACGAAGCACCACACACTTCACAAGAATATGGCTTTTCTCCAGTATGAGTTTGGAAGTGTTCATTTAAACTCCCTTTCCATGAAAATGATTTACCACATATTTCACAAGCATATGGCTTCTCTCCAGTGTGTGTTCGGTTATGAATTATCATGGCTGACTTCGTCCTAAAGGAAGCCCCACACACTTCACAAGAATATGGTTTCTCCCCAGTGTGTGTTCGATTATGGATCATCATGTCTGCTTTCATCGTAAACGAAGCTCCACATTCTTCACAGGAATATGGCTTCTCTCCAGTGTGAGTTTGAATATGTCGATTTAAGTTTCCTTTCAACGAAAATGATTCACCACATATTTCACAGGCATATGGTTTCTCTCGTGTGTGTATTCTGATATGTCTTTTAAGAAATGATTTGTGTGTAAAAGAAGTTCCACACACCTCACAAGAATATGGCTTCTCTCCAGTGTGTTTTCGGATATGCTGATTAAAACTACTCTTCTGCAAAAATGTTCTTCCACATATCTCACAAAAATATACTTCCTTTTTAATCTGTGCTCCCATATTAAGCTGTAAATTTGACATTGTAAGATAATATAAGTTCGTTCTTATTCGAAAATCAGATGTTTTTAACACTAGGAGATTTCATGTATCAGTTCATCATATTGTTTGTTTTTAGTTTTAATTCATATTTATTTTTTCAGAAAGTAGTGCCTTTGTGGTCACAAGATATTTTATATGTACACATTATATGGAAATGAGTAAATTGGGAAAATCTACTGAACTTGTCTTTAAGTATATTATTAAAATTGAATTACATCTAAAATTTTCGAAATCTGTCAGGTGTTGATGTTTCTCATTGTCCTGTTTCCTTCTAAATAACATGTATTTTTAAACTTGAGTATCTGTAAAATCAAGAAGAAAAATTCCATTATGATATACACTTTTTCACAGGTAATACTATTATATAAATTGATGAATAAAACTTTATTTCATGCAGAATTTCATTTTATTTATTGTAGAAAATGTTATGCAGACATTGCTAATTAATTTTAGCAATAAAATGATATATCATTATATTTTATATTTAAAATAAATTATACACCAATGAATGATAACTGATTGTTTCATTTCAAAGTACAGTTTAATTACTTCCTTTCTCTCACACATATATATATATGAGGAAAAATGCATGATAAATCATAAAATGAAATGCCGTGTAAGACAGGGTGTGTGAAAATAACAAACGAAAAAAAATAATTAAATACAGGAATACGTCATCAACACACGAGAGATTTTACCGGTTTAGTTTGGATCAACGTCTTCAGAAAAAGTGAAGATTTCTAATTTATAATAGTTTTACCGAGTTAGTCTTTTAAACCTTTCTTGTCAATAAAATGTGTGTCCCATATTTAAAAATCCCATTAATTGGTCTGAAAGTATCAATTAAGTCACACTTTCTTCTAGTTTAACCTAAGCTTTTACAACCAATGTTTATAAGATCCATTGTTTTATTAGAGAAGAATAGAAACTTGTCTGACCAAAATACATAGAACAAGATGTTATTGGCATGTTTTTAATCATTTAAAAACAAAAAAGAATTAGACGCATGCAACAGAGACGTTATAATAGGAAGAGAGAGATGTATGCATGGATGTGTATATCTTCTATACAATAAAGATGTAGTTCCTCTGTTTTATTTTTCACAAATGTTATATATATACATATATATATATATATATATATATATATAAGCTGTCTTGATCCAGAGTTGCACAGGTGTTTTTCAAATTTAATTACTGTTTCACTCATTGCATCTTGATTTTCCGCTTAATTAATTTCTTGCAATAAAATATTTACATGTTTGGAAATATAATTACATGAAGAAAATGTTATTTTGAAGATCGATTTTGCAAAAAATCAATCGGACATTTTATTAAGTTTTACCATTTAAACCCCTTCAATACTTTCGTTGTTTTAACTTGTAGCAGTCACATATTATGATGTGCGATTTTCTCTTCATGTAAGTCAGTCAAGTAAAAAAGGATTACCTGCCAATTCTACCAAGCACTATAAAGCAAGTCGAATAGGCAAGTGATGTCCATGAGCTCAACAAATGTCAGTAGCATAGCAGTCCAAAGTATAAAAAAGGCCAACGCCAGCCTCCAAGACCAGTATTTACCATCATATAAGTATTGAAAAACTATCTGTAACAAAAGAACTAGTTGCAAAACTATGCAGTGTGATATTCTATGCCCACAAGAAACCTATTGTTGAACTGAACACTATTGGCTCATGTGGATTGAATGGCTAGGATCATAGAAATACTATATGAGAAACATGGAAGCATCATGCTAAACAAAAATTGGACATAAAAAGGATGGAAATAACATCAAAGTCTAAACCGCTGAAATAAGAGAAAGTAGCATCACCTCAGCCTACAAACTACATCCCACACCACTTGTTATACCAGAAATGCAAATATCATCTGGGAAACCAATGATTTTAATTGGAGACTCACACAGCCATAGTACCTAATGTAAACAATTTTGCGGATTAAGATGCAGTGAAAATATCTAATCAGCTTATTCTGATCCCCGATGCTAAGTAGCCAAGTCCCTTTGTATACGAACGATTTAAATCAGGGTACAATCCCGATAATCTTTTTGTCAGTCAGAACATCAGCGGACTGATCAAGAAGCTGGTACATGAGCCACTGCCTAAAACACAAACCCACCTCGTGACATCACAGTCAATGCTGCAATCACCCCAGCCACAGTTTCATTTCAAAGGATATTCAACTTTGAGAAAGCGAACTGGCCTGGCTCCAAGAAAATCTTTAAATGACCCTAAAAACTATGACAGCTTCACCAGGTTTGTGCGGTAAGCAGTCTGAAAGAATATTCTAAGAGGATGTCACATTTAATGCCAAGAGAGAACAAACAGAATCTGACCTGAAATCAATAAGTGAGTAACTCATAACCTTCATATCAGAAGGGAGCAATCAGAAATGGCAAAATCTGTTCGCAAGAACTAGTATCATGAAAAATATCAAAAGGGAATTTTGTCTAATTTGAAAAATCAGCAAAGATTGATGAACTCCAGCATAACCGCCACCCAATTTGCAACTCCCTTCCTTCTCACTAGGAAGTGCACCACAAGACAGCAAATACCAAATGTAGACTGACTTAATATTCTCAAAGTACCGGGCTGATTGAGACGGTCTTACTTAAGGCGCTCTATGTCAACATCCCTGCTCTTAAGGATGGTAAAGCCACTGGCCTAGATTATATTTTTACAGAGATCAAGCCTTTAGATCTCTGACATGATAATATATCCTTGAACCAATGGACGACTGCATGCTGACAAGAAAAATCCCAAAGATCTCGAGAAAACCAAAATCATCGCTTTTCTTAAACCTGGCAAAGATTTAGTGCATGCAAAGAGTTTTTGCCTAATCTCTCTGATATGCCACCCATTTAAGCTGTTTCCACAACTAATACTCAACAGGTTGGCCCAAGTTTCTGCATGATCCAGATCTGACAAATCCATAACCATCCAACTCTTGAATCTTACTCACCAAATCGAAGAGGGGTTTTAGAGAAAATTGGTAACATTAGCAGTTTTTGTTAGTTTGTTTGCTGCAGGACATTGTGAACGATCGCCTCTTCCTGAAAAAATGTTGGAGCTGACGAAAGACCAGGCACACAGACCTCATCGAAGCCATTTTGATAGACAAGCACTTTTATATTAATCTAAACAACAAAGTCGTTGACACCAACAAAATAACAGCTTAGATCAAGGTAGTGTGATGGCTATATTACTGTATAACATCTAAACAAATAATCAACCTATGGAGAAGAACAAGAGAGTTCGATTGAAGTAGAAGAAACAAACCCCAACCCTAAACTCTACTGCGATATCAATTACCTGCATGCAAACCCTGCAAAGACTTGTCTGCTGATTCTATCTCAGGAACCGTGAAGCCAACTGACGTCACATGGTATGGAATACAAAGTGAGAACGACATCAACACTGTCTACCTTGGCATAACCGTGGACCGCAACCTCTCATTCAAGGAACATATAAAAAAGACAAAAATGAAAGGCAGCTCTTAGAACAACATCGGACAAAAACTCATCAAGTCCATAAGCAACAGTACACACCTTAAATGCACTGCCTTGTCTTTGTGCTCTGCCTCTGTGGAGTAGGTGTGTCCTGGGAGAGATCAATGCCAATAAATGAGATGTAGAGTTGAACATCCCCTGATTTTTGTTAACTGGTTGTGTGAAGCCTACCAAGCTGAATAACCTGCATCTCCTCACTGGCACTGCCCCTGCAGATGTTAGACGAGAAGTTGCCAGCCGAGTAGAGATCATAAAAGCTACTAACGATTAACACCATTTCATGTATGGATGTGAACCTACAGCCTAACAACTGAAACTAAGGCGAAGTTTCCTCAGCCATGTCGAGCCCCAGCAACAGAGTTCAGAAATAACCGAATACAGCTGTGAACTAGAGGAGTGGAGAATGACATCCCTTTCATGACATGGGGATTCCTCCTTCTGCAGATTTTATTCCTGGTCCGGAAGAACCTTGGGTACAATAGAAAACAATCAACAGTGTGAGATGGGGCTACAAAACCAACTAGCCAATCTGCAAAGGAGAACATTGCTTTTTCTCTCTTCTACTTTTAAAGCAGTGCAGATAGAAAGATCATGCAAAAGAACAAACAAAAAGTGGGAAAATGTTGTCTGATCACATGCTTCAAATATACGCAAGATCAGGCCTACATGTGATCTCGTTTAACGTTACCTATATTTTCTCTTTCCGTCCCTGTTAATGAAGCACTGTACCATAATCGACTACATCTCCGAGCACCTAAATCATGCATTTACCGATTTTACTATCCACTACAATGATTGGCTAGGTTTCTCAGGCACCACATACGCAGCTGTTAATAGCACATGTTGCTTCTCAATTGCCGATTTTATGACACAAACCGTTACGGTCGTGACAGGGTTGCCAGATCGTGAAGATGAACTAGCCTCAATTCTCGACCTATTCTTGACAACATGGCCCGAGGCATGTGGAACAGATTTCCATAGCTGACTCGGAAAAGCTGATCACCTCGTAATCATGGTTGATATAAGCCCCTGAACACAAAGAGAAGCGCCGTTACTCAAAACAAGATATTACCAACATTTGAGTAAAACTCTTTCTCTCCCTGCTGAACAGTGTGCAGAGTAGGTAGCTTGACGTGTCAGATTAAGCATGAAAGCAGAAATTTCATAGCAAGCCTCACTCTCCTAAATAATTCACTTCGACCTGTGCAACTTCTATTGCACATAGGAACTAAACATTTCACCGTTTCAACTGCCATAAGTCATCCCAAAATATTCAAAAATGCAAAGCAAGAGTATAACAGCCTCAGCAAGGAGTAGGTATACTGACACGACTAGAGATAGCATTGCATCATAGAAATTAGTTACTCGCAATTTCTAGAAAATCTTTAATAGTGTAGTTAACAATGGTAATCAACAATTCCCCACTAGCCAACTACCATGGAGTCGCTTCCACGACTTTGGACATGGCTAAAGTGCTTGCCCAGCAGTTTACCCTAAACTCCACCTTGTACACCGCAGAATACTTTTCTTTAATTTTGCACTAGAGACGAAAACCACTAGATTATCTTATCATCAACCCTTTCTATGTTTTGGATATAAAAACCGTAAACTCTCAACAGCATGTGGACTAGATCTTATCCCTGCTATATTAATAAAGAAACGCACTGCTGATGCTGAGCTTACCACTGTCCTATCCAAACTCTATAACAAATGTCTTGTAGAATCTTGCTTTCCTGATCGGTCGGAAACTGCTTCTGACGCACCAATTGTCAAGAAATCTGATGAAAGAATTGGGCCGAAAAATTATCTCCCCATCCCCCCCCCCTTTCTTCGGAAAAATCTTTAAATCATTGAGCAATCTAGCAATAGTTGCCCACTTTGAAAATGATAAACTTCTATATGACCAAAAGTGTGGATTTAGACCATCCTGTTTTACTGTAGATATCCTAACGGTAATCACTAAACATAGATACTGAACACTGGATAGGTAAGGTGAAACTAGGAGTGTAGAAAGAGATATCTTCAAGGCCTTTGACGAGGTTTGGCAGAAAGACATTCATGAAAATCAACTTGAATGGTACAACAATTTAATATATTCAGATCTTTCTGAACTAAAAGAAAGATAAATGGCCGAACACTGAAAGCACACTAGAAGTCACTACTTGGACCTATATTATCCATGAACTACATAAGCGACGTCCCTGATGTAATTGCGTTTGAGAGAGGTATATCTGCTGATGAGACCACACTATTACTGGCAGAAGGATAATCGAATGCCCACACAAGTGAGACAATGACTGAATCCTTAGAAAATGACGTCCAGTCTATAGCAGAATGGGGGGAATATGGATGGTCACATTTAATGCTACAAACACAAAGGTCCTTTACTTTAACAACTATAAAACGCTTGTCCAACCAAAGATTGTCATGGCCGATATCCCCCTTCAGAAAGGTCCTCAGCCTGACATTCTTAGGCAACAGGAAGTGAAATAAGTACACAGAAAATACTGCTATGTCTGCAACAAAAAGTGTTGCCCCTTCTACTTGGCTAGATAACTTACCACACCTGTTTGGATCCTATATCTCTATAAAGCCACCATTTACCCGTGCGTGGAGTATTGTTGCCAGCTCTTGGCTGGTGCCAAAAAATAGCCTCTCCCAAGGATAAAGAATTATTAACCTACTATATCCCACACTGGCTATCAAGTTTAGCCCCTGTCACATCGCCACAGTTTTACATACCTGTGCTTTTTTTACAAGTCCTTTCATCAGATGTGCTTTTTTTACAAGTCCTTTCATCAGATGTGCTTTTTTTACAAGTCCTTTCATCAGATGTGCTTTTTTTACAAGTCCTTTCATCAGATGTGCTTTTTTTACAAGTACTTTCATCAGATGTGCTTTTTTTACAAGTCCTTTCATCAGATGTGCTTTTTTTACAAGTCTTTTCATCAGATGTGCTCTACTGAATTTAATGCACTTGTAGCCATTCAACGTAAATACATCCGACCCATCGGACTAGCAGCAAAATTACAACTCTTCTCTGTAGATGTCGCTAGATGCCGGAAGATTTTAGACACTAATAGCTTCTTTTCTTAGACCGCTTCCCTTTGGTATTCACTCCTTGCTCTCTGTTTCCTTGAACGCGTCAACATGTAAGAATGTATATGTAATGTGAACAAACATCTTACTGCCCACCTCCCCATCCAGATTGCCCCCTAAAAATCCGGCTCCTATTACAGTAGCCCTTTATGCTTCAGTTGCAATATGCTTTTTTGTTCCGAGTGAAATAAAGTACAAAACTCAAAAAAAGATATAATATGTACAAGTTCTGAGGAATCAAAACTCTTTTCAGAAAAAGAAAACATAGTGCAATGTAGGTAAAAAACATGATGCAACGTTAAGTAAAAAAAACATGATGCAACGTAGGTAAAAAACATGATGCAACGTAGGTAAAAAAAACATGATGCAACGTAAGTAAAAATATGATGCAACGAAAGTAAAAAAAACATGATGCAACGTAAGTAAAAAAAACATGAAACGTAAGTAAAAAAACATGATGAAACGTAAGTAAAAAACATGATGCAACGTAAAAAAAACATGATGCAACGTAAGTAAAAAACATGATGCAACGTAAATAAAAACAAATGATGCAACGTAAGTAAAAAAACATGATGCAACGTAAGTAAAAAAACATGATGCAACGTAAGTAAAAAACATGATGCAGCGTAAATAAAAACAAATGATGCAACGTAAGTAAAAAAAACATGATGCAACGTAAGTAAAAAACATGATGCAAGGTAGGTAAAAAACACATAATGCAACGTAAGTAAAAACATGATGCAACGTAAATAAAAAAACATGATGCAACGAAAGTAAAAAAACATGATGCAACGTAAGTAAAAAAAACATGATGCAACGTAAGTAAAAAAAACATGATGCAACGTAAGTAAAAAAAACATGATGCAACGTAAGTAAAAAAAACATGATGCAACGTAAGTAAAAAAAACATGATGCAACGTAAGTAAAAAAACATGATGAAACGTAAGTAAAAAAACATGATGAAACGTAAGTAAAAAACATAATGCAACGTAAATAAAAAACATGATGCAACGTAAAAAAAAACATGATGCAACGTAAGTAAAAAACATGATGCAACGTAAGTAAAAAACATGATGCAACGTAAAAAAAAACATGATGCAACGTAAGTAAAAAACATGATGCAACGTAAGTAAAAAACATGATGCAACGTAAGTAAAAAAAAACATAAGTAAAAACGAACTGTATTTACATTTTAGAACAATTAAACCAACATCATTTCAACGTAGCCATTTTTACGTGCATCGACTTACATGTCTAATAATTCTATTATCACATTTCATGTATTTTCAAAATGTTTTTTTCGTAAAAACTACTTTTTGGGGAAATAATTTTTGTACTCAACGTTTTATTCACGGACAATTTACAAAAGACACAAAATGTTACGATTTCTCAGCCGCTCGTACAATTTTAAAATTTCGCCTGACTCGAATATGATTTGTTCCTATTTCATTAATTTAAATCAGGGGAAGTGCAATACAAATTTATCATTAAAGAAATTTAAATGTCCTAAAATATTTTATTTGAGAATTTATTTTATCTTTTATTTTAAACAGAGTTTAGTAGATATTAATGAGAAAACTAAGCAACATTTTTCCAAACACAATAATATTGGGTGCTTGTACAGAAAAGCGTACATATGAAAAGCGTTGAAAATCGAATTTCCAATTAAATTAATCGGAAATCTCTTTGAAATACTTATGTATCAAGCAAAAATAGCAAAACTACCGAATAGAATTGTAATAAAAAAAATACAAACTCCTTATATTGTTTAATCGGGTTCGGCCATTGATTCGAGCGAAAAACACGAAATTCGGAGGGGGGGGGATTACCAAGTATGTCATATTAACAAGTAATAAATGTCGGGATTATAAATCCCTATGTAAGAAAAGATCCACTTCAAATGTCAATACCCTAATAGGGGCCGAGGCAGCAGTTGGGGGTGGGTTGCAAAAGGAATTGCTCCCTTAGCGACCCAACCAATAGGTCCGGTAACAATATGTAATGGGGCAGAGAACGATCCAGTGTCTGGTCTATAGTGAGTCGAATTCTGTACTAATTCTGGTCTCCTCCAAGCTCTGGAACACAATAACACTTCAGCTCTCATCAACTGAACCTGTTCACTCTGAACACAACAACACAACTGAGAGGTAGAACCTCTTTTTATAGGTTTCTAACAACCTGCCACCCCAATCTAAACACATATAAGTATCACCTCTTATTTCCTGCTCTTGTTGGCTTTTCCCCACCCCACTTGAAGGTCGGCAACAGCCACGGTATGTAGCACTTTCTTTTTTTTTTCTTACATAAATTAATGGCATTCACCAAAATACGATGAAACTGATTTTTATTTTTAATTAAAATTTGACTCGATAATTTTTCCTACATTTTGGTGAGAATACTTACTTAAGTCCGCTGCGTAAGGATATACTAGTTTTTTTTCTGTGGTAATTTAATACGGACGCTCCTCTGTACAATCACGTTGTGTTTGGCTATAGAAGTAATATTGGCCATCGTTTTAAAAGTCAGCTAAAATTAATAAAGTGAAAAAAATAACATTGGGAATCGATTGAAACATTAATTTAAATAAATTGAACGTAAATAACGGATGTTTTTTTTTATTAAAGCATAATATATTAATGTTTTCATTGCTATTTTCGAGGAAGGTTTATTTCATTAGTTTATGAATCCGTTTAGTTTATAAAAAAAGTAAAAAAACAACAACAAATTTATGTAATTAATACTTACTCTTCGTTAAATCCGGTTACGCGTTAGAAAGAATAAAATAACGACTATATGATTTGTAAATTGAAAATCTTATGACAAGACGTCTTGCTGAAATGAAATATCGTTCTGATGTTTGAAAGTGTGTCCTTTTACACCGGAAATAGATTTTGCATTATCTCCCCTTTATTTATTCGCTCTTCATTATTCATATTTCTCTCTCCTCAGCGAAAAGTTTTAATTGTTTGAAAGAAAAGAGTACAACTGAACAATCTCTAAAGTAATACAATATGATCACTTCACGTCTGTAGGTTTGTGTGTTTCTCGTCTCTACGTGACTTACATATTATGGCGAACCTTTACTTTAGGGTGAAAAACTCATAGCACTTTAAAAATTTAATATTTTTGGGAAATGTTTCAGCCGAGGACTTTTGGAACCATAGTGAATCATATTCTATAAAATAATAATTTTTTTTAATCATTTAGATTTAAGAGGATGGGTCACTTTTCTATATAAATCTAACGTAAATTAACCACCCACTTCTTGGCCAAGTTCAGGGTAAAAAAAGCTCATAGCAGTGTCTAAAATTTATATTTGTGGAAAATAAATTATGCCAGAGATGAAGTTACGACATCCTTCACAATTCCACGGATAAAGGGAAGAGTGTCGGAGCAACCATTGAAGCAGAAGATACCGAACCAATACGAAACAGTGAAGAAATAACAAACTGACCATTTCAAGCCTAAAAAAACACATCCTACGAAATTTTCAAATTTCCACGCGCAATGCAAAATACTAGGTACGTGCAAAATCAATGGCCGATTCCCAAAATGTAAAAACATTTTGACCCCCCCCTCTTCACTTAAAAATTCACTAAAATTCAGGAAATCAACCAATTTTAATGAAATTTTCAATATTTATTAAGCAACAATCACGGAATACAATAAAACCATTATTTGTTTTTAAATCTCAGTGAAAATGTATTCTTTTTTTAAACAAATACACCTTTACTAAAGTTATATTTTTATATATTAATAAAAAAATGCATTATTTGTTTTTGTTTTTATGAAAATAAAGCATTGTAGATGTTAACAATAACAAAATTTTTTAAATATTTTTTATATATTACGAAGAAGACCCTTAAATACCGTGTTTACAAAATCACTATAACTCGAAGAAAAATATTGAATAAAGCATTGTTTAATCAACATTTTCACCCAAAAAATAATATAATTGCAAAAAATATTTCATGTGATTTTAATTATTAGAATTTCTGGAAAAATAAAAAATGCGACATAATTATATTTCCCTTTCATACATGAACGTGGCATCATCAGCGCAAGACATTTTTTTTATAATCTTGAAAATAAACCAAAAATTGACAAATTTGAGACTCAGGAACTTAAAGAAAAAAATAATTTTTAAAATTGGATAATTTCTACTAATGATGAACTTTCATTGATATGGTAGTTCTGTAATAATCAGCAACCACTCATTTACACCGCCCTCAAAAATTTATTTTTAGAGATTCAACAATTTCGTTAATTTCACAATTCATCGTCAATTATTTAGAAAAGATTTGTATTTGGTTTGTCTTTTTTTAATTAATAAATATTTAAGAAGTTAAAAATAATTATTTATCAATAAATGAAGAGAATTAAAACATGACATTTTCTTTCAAAATTGAATTCTGTTTATCAATAAATAACTGTTTTACCTTTTTTTTTCAATGAATAAATTGTCAGTGTAGTCATTGACTTTAATTTACTTTTTCACACTTAAAATAAAAAAACACATTATTTAAAAAAGAATCAATGTAATGTATCGTTACGACACGTTAAGAATACATCGAGTAACGAATATTTTACATAATGTAAAATTGATAAAATTGACGCAGTTCGTAACGTAAAAATAATTTGTAACATTTAAAAAAACTTTTATTTAAAATTCTAAGAAAAAAAAATTGGTAAATAGACGTCATCAATAATTTCAGAGTATTACTAAATTAAAAACTAATACCAAGTTAAATATGAACCTTTTTAGTTAAAAATAAGATAAGATAATTGCGTACACTCACACATATTTTAATTAAATAAGCATTTCCTATTTTATTATAACAAAATAAGGGTACTTAAATTTGTTTATAACCTTAAAAAGAATAAAGAATTTAATGGATAATAATTTTTCAACTTCTATAAACTATTACAAAACCATTTTATATATAAAGTTAAAAATGATGAATTATGACATTTTTGTCTTCCATATATTTTGCATAGCGATAGTCAATTGGTAAACATTAAATTAGCTGGATATAGATATCCCTGCCAGTATTATCATTGCGTGCCTGTAATAATTGCAGTCATAAGCATAGAGATCTGTTTCCTTTCGTTGAGAGTACACATGTATAAGGGTGTTTCGTCCCACAATGATCAATCAAACAGGGCGTTGTAATTTCGATTGGATCTTTTATGATCTCCATCTGAAGACCTTTATGGGCGTGCAGAGCCGTCAGAGGGCTTCCAGGAAGCCACGAAGAAAGACTTATACACTCTCTCCTGCCATTCTTCGACTAGACACTCTAAGCACTACTATCGTCATTTGAACATATACTGCTCTAAGATAAGACGGTAAGCAGCCGACATTTATTAAATTTCATTCCTTTCAATTTACTGCTATAACATCTGGCAACATACACTCCACTGTGTATGACATGTAAATACATTTTTATAAATTATTATTTATAGAATTGTCTTATTTTCAGATTATTATAGGAGATAGTCTTAGAATGCTCCTATAATAATCTGTAAACCGCCTATATAGGATTAGGGTTCAGGTTAGGGTTAGTAAACCCATCGATGATTTTCTTATGGGAATCGTTCCAGACAAGGCACGAAGCCACTTGATGTAAGGGGCTAAAAAAAAAATACTACTTCAAGGTAAAAAACTAGCAAAAGTGTTAGATAGATAGATTCAGAAAAAGAAAACAGCAATTCTTCTTCTTTTTTTGTCAGAAACATCGCTCATGGAATGTGAGGACTAAAGGACAAAATAATGTAAGCGAGAGTTACAAGGCTGCCAACGGTTTACTTTCTACTCTTTCGGAAGGTAATTTTCTCATAGTGTCAGAGGTGTAATATGCAAATAAACAATGACGAACCATGAGCGACGGTGTACTTACGGTGGATCAAGTGTGTCCACTATTTACTTTAAGGTTCCAGTTTTCTGTGCAGTTTTATGGTGTGACTACGAACGGAAACGAAATTCTATCCTGTAATAAATAATTATGTTGTCGCCGGATACTCAGACTTAAGGATTATATGTAATAGTCTATCATGTTTCTACAGGAAGATACGCTCTTTACTCCTGTTCAATTAGTAACCATTATCTATGTGAATTCTTATTGTCTAATAATAACTTCCATTAAATGGTGTAGTGCGGTTGTTACAGTCATAGATTGTGAGCTTGACCTCTCACGTTCCAATCCCTGCCTCAGACTACTGCATCCCTTTCGCTAATAATTTTAGAAAACGTATGAATCCATAGATACTCCCTCAAGATATGGATTAAATTATAGGGTAGACTAGACTTTTACGCCTTTGTTTATTAAATATTCGCCCAGTAATTCCATATGAATTAATTTTTATAATAACTTCTTCATGCCAGACTTTATAAAAGGCTTTGGCTATATGTAGTGTCACCGCCCTAGCTTCACCTGCCTTGTCCAGTGTATGGTATATGCGTTCAGAGATGACCATTTGGAAATCCACAGTAGATCGTGCTTGCTTAAATCGATACTGTGGTCAGAAAGAAGTTTAGCATTGACTAGGTTCCGGACTATCGCTAGAGCAAGGATTGGAAGAAGACTGATATGGCGATAATTCTGAGGATTAGATCTATCTCCAGAGTTCTGGAAGACTTGTACCACAGAGGGAATATTCCAGCTATCAGGGAAGCAAGATTCTTTTTCTTGCTATAATAATAAAAAATACTACGCTGAGTAGTGCTCTGTCCTCTCCAGACTCTATAACAAATGCTTTCCAGAATCTCCTGCAATTTTGTTAGAAAGTGCGCATGTCAGTGTTTCATCTGATATATTGTTTTTTCAAAGTCGGCATGGCTGTTAGGGTCGAAAACAGTGATTAAATATTTTACTGTATTTGGATGTGTATCCATACGTTCAAGTTTAAAATATTCATACAGAATATTCAGTTTGTTTCGTTTAATACCGTGACATGAGTTGACAAGACCAGTATACCTGTAATAAAATGTTATTAAACGTAACATTCCCTGATTTTGTTATTCGTCACTTGAAGATAAATACATATAAGAAGGGGCTGATAAGTATATGACACTCCATATATTTCGTCACGAAAAATTAAAGGAAGTAACGTTTCCTGTGGAGAAAACAATAACGCTGTCTGTAGTAAGAGAAAAGAATCTGATGCTCTACCAACTGGCAATCCACAGTTCAACAAAAGTGCTTTAGCTCCACAACTTTCAATTCAAACTGACAATCCACACTTCAATAAATTTAAAAACACCGATCTCTAAAGGGGGGGGGGTAACTCGAGTTAACAACGAAACCACAGTGTCGATTGGAAACATTTAAATAGTAGAATGGAAAGTAATAATGAAACTGATTATCGGAAACTGTTTCCCATTAAAAGATTCTCACGGGTTCAATAGGTAAAGTAAGAGTACATATGAAATAGGGAGTGAAGAGGGATTGTTTTCATGAAAAATAAAAAAAATCATCACGATTATATAAGAAACTGATTGATAGTATACGGTTTTCCTTCACTATGTTTCTTTAAAGTTTGACTTTATTTTAAAAATATTTCATAACTGTTACAGGAATATGTATTTTCCATTGTCAAGATATATTAGACTTCAAGATTACTTGAATTCAAAACAGTTTTACATGCTTCATTTAGTATAGCTTCTCAGTGTGAACATACATAAACTTTTCTTGAAGATTTTCTCTGAATATTTAAAAAGAATATGATTTATTTTATTGACGTTTTAATATGTAAGTGTACAGTAGATTATCTGGAAAAACTAATTGGAAAATATGGTCTCTTCATTGTCTATTTGTACGTGCTTGGTCGGTCAACTTAGATCTTAAAAGGAAGTCTGACACATTTCATGAGAACTTCTCTCAGATATTCAGATATGTTTAGTTAAATACCCTCTCACCGAAAATGATTTTCAACATAATTCATAATTTTAATCTTCTTTTATTGCTGAAGATGTCAGCAGAAAATCTACTTTTGAATTTGTATTTTCATTTTTAATAATTTAACTTGATTTGCAAACTCAAATTGATTCAAACAATTTAACCTGAGTCCAATCGATGACCCAATGAGTCATATTTTTTAGTTAATTTATCTAATTTAAATACATAATTTTATATAGAATTAAAATTTATGGATGCAAATTATTTTTTAGCTATATTTGTTAGAGACTAATAAGTAATATAATATAAAGTCTCGAGATTGTTTGGCCACGTTAAGCATTCCAGTGTATAGCTAAGCAAACTATGTGTTGAGGACATAATACAAGTAAACCGGTCGAAAGATAGACAAAAATAAAGATGGATAGACAATGGTTGTGAATGGACGAACATGAACATAAATAAAGTGAACACCTTGGCCCAAGATCGCAAGTCTTGAAGGACACTCAGCCATGTTAGTGCGTAGTCTGCAGCTAGCAGAATAAAATGTTTAATACTATAATTATAAACACTAGTAAGGTAGAATTACAATATTGAAATTGAAACTTCAATAAGAAATTAGTATTTAGTTTTCTTCTCTTGTTTCCTTAAGGCACTGACTTAAACATGGATAGCTTCTCCCTCTTTTCTTCTATCACTATGCCAGATGTATCTCTAAATATTTCATAATCATATTTTATGATGTGTGATGTATTTACTATACTTCTGGTTGGTGTACGTTGCCTTGTGTTGTTTCTATACTCGATGGTCAATCTTTTTCAGATGGTCGAGAGGAGATAGCTACGCATACCATTGTATTAAATTGTGTAGTAGCTGCCTCAGCAGATCTTTACAATTGGATTTCAGATGGATCACACTATTTGTGGAAAAACCTGCCTAGTTGTCATTTGATCCAGTCTACAAAAAATTTCCAGAAAATATTTGTACATTCTTCCAGTTTTTTACTGTGAGAAATCTTATACTATTATCGTAGATTCTTTGGAGAAAATTTCTGAAACATGCTTATTTGATGTTTAGTCTAATTAGTAGGACAGAATGGTTGGAAATTTTTGCCCAGTCATGAACTTATAACATTTCATAATACAGGCTTTGCAAGAATATGGCTTCTATAGTTTTTCAATTTTTAGCTAGGTTACCTCTTTCTTGGTCTTGAAAAGATACCTAAGTGTATATTTCAAGATCTTCCCTAGTTATCAAACCATTAGATAGTAAATCATTGAAGAATAATATATCTCCTAAATGGACAACTAAACTGGGTTAGTTATTTTTTCTTGGTGTTGCAAAGTTTTCAGACCAGCATTGAATTTATACAGTTGAGTATCTAACTTATTTGTGTTAGCATCTATTAGAGATACAGAACTATTACTTTTCTGGTGTGTGCCAGTGTGTATCAATTCAGATGCGATCTTCTTTAAGCTTTGGATAGTATGTTACTTTATTAATTTTTCGCTAGGGTTTGTTTTTAATCGGAAGTATCTTCATGTGAAGATGTTATAACACGTGAGCATAGTGTGTATTAAGATATATTTATTTAAATTCGCCTTCGAAAATAATTTAATTCATATATAGAATGTGGTTTCTTGATGCTGTCTTTTCTCATGTGTTTTAAAAGTTGACATCTGTTTCAAGAAAGGCCTACACACTTGACAAATAAAATGGATCCACGCCAGTATGAGTTTTGATATGTTGATTTAAATTTCTTTTCACCGAAAACGATTTGCTGCATATTTTACATGGATATGGCTTCTTGCCAGTGTGTATTCCCATGTGAATTTTTAAGGTTGATTTCCGTGCAAAGGATCTCCCACACACTCCGCAAGAATATGGCTTATCTCCAGTATGACTTTGAATATGTCGAGTGACATGCCTTTTATCCGAAAATAATTTACCACATATTTCACAAGCATATGGCTTCTCTCCAGTGTGTGTTCGGTTATGAATTATCATGGCTGGCTTTGTCGTAAAGGAAGCCCCACACACTTCACAAGAATATGGCTTCTCCCCAGTGTGTGTTCGGTTATGAATTACTATGGATGCCTTCATTGTAAACGAAGCTCCACATTCTTCACAAGAATATGGCTTCTCTCCAGTATGAGTTTGAATATGTCGATTTAAGTTTCCTTTCAACGAAAATGATTCACCACATATTTCACAAGCATGTGGTTTCTCTCGTGTGTGTATTCTCATATGTCTTTTAAGAAATGATTTGTGTTTAAAAGAATTTCCACATACCTCACAAGAATATGGCTTCTCTCCAGTGTGTTTTCAGATATGGCTACTCTTCTGCAAAAATGTTCTTCCACATATCTCACAAAAATATTCTTTCTTTTTAATCTGTGCTCCCATATTAGGCTGTAAATTGGACATTGTAACATAATATAAGTTCGTTCTTATTCGAAAATCAGATGTTTTTCACACTAGGAGATTTCATGTATCAGTTCATCATATTGTTTGTCTTTAGTTTTAATTCATATTTATTTTTTTCAGAAAGTAGTGCCTATGTGGTCACAAGATATTTGATATGTACACATTATATTGAAATGAGTAAATTGGGAAAATCTACAGATGAATAAATCAGAACGTGTCTTTAAGTATATTATTAAAATTGAATTACATCTAAAATTTTCGAAATCTGTCAGGTGTTGATGTTTCTCATTGCCCTGTTTCCTTGTAAATAAAACGTATTTTTAACTTGAGTATCTGTAAAATCAAGAGGAAAAATTCCATTATGATATACACTTTTTCACAGGTAATACTATTATATAAATTGATGAATAAAACTTTATTTCATGCAGAATTTCATTTTATTTCTTGTAGAACATGTTATGCAGACATTACTAATTAATTTTAGCAATAAAATGATATATTATATTTTATATTTAAAATAAATTATTCACCAATGAATGATAACTGATTGTTTCATTTCAAAATATAGTTTAATTACTTCCTTTCTCTCACAAATATATATATGAGGAAAAATGTATGATGAATCATAAAATGAAATGCTGTGAAAGACAGGGTGTGTGAAAACAACAAACGGAAAAAATAATTAAATACAGGAATACGTCATCAACAAATGAGAGAGTTTACCGGTTTCGTTCGGATCAACAATGTCTTCAGAAAAAGTGAAGATTTCTAATTCATAATAGTTTTGTCGAGTTAGTTTCTTACATCTTGTCAATAAAAAAGTGTGTCCCATATTTAAAAATCCCATTAATTGGTTTGAAAGTCTCAATTAAGTCACACTTTCTTCTAGTTTAACCTAAGGTTTTACAACCAATGTTTATAAGATCAATTATTTGTTTTATTAGAGAAGAATAGAAACTTGTCTGACCAAAAACGAAGAACAAGATGTTATTGGCATGTGTTTAACTATTTAAAAAAAGAAACAATTAGACGCATGCAGCAGAGACTTAAAAATAAGAAATATATATAAAGATGCATGCGTGTATGTGTATATCTTCTATATAATAAAGATGTAGTTCCTCTGTTTTATTTTTCACGAATCTTATATATATACATATATATTAGCTGTCTCGATCCAGAGTTGCACAGGTGTTTTTCAAATTTCATTAGTTTCGCTCATTGCATTTTGGCTATCCTCTTAATTAATTTCTTGCAATTAAATATTTACATGTTTGAAAATATAATTAAATGAAGAAAATGTTATTTTGAAGACTGATTTTTCAAAAAATCAATCGGACATTTTATTAAGTTTTACCATTTAAACCCATTCAATACTTTCGTTGTTTTAACTTGTAGCAGTCACATATTATGATGTGCGATTTTCTCTTCATGTAAGTCAGTCAAGTAACACAGGATTACCTGCCAATTCTAACAAGCACTCTAAAGCAAGCGCAATAGGCAAATGATGTCCATGTCAGTAGCATAGCAGTCCAAAGTATAAAACAGCGCCAGCCTCCAAGACCAGTATTTACCATCATATAAGTATTGAAAAAGTATCTGTAATCAAAGAATGAGTTGCAAAACTATGTAGTGTGATATTCTATGCCCAATAGAAACCCATTGTTTACCTGAACATCCCTGCCTCATGTGGATTAAATGGCCAGGATCTTAGAAACATGGAAACATCATGTTAAACAAAAATTGGACAATCAGCGAATTAACGTAAAAAGTCTAAACCGCTGAAATAAGAGAAAGTAGCATCACCTCAGCCTACAAACGACATCCCACACCACTTGTGATACCAGAACTGCAAATATCATCTAGGAAACCAATGATTTTAATTGGAGACTTACACAGCCATAGTACATAATGTAAACAATTTTGCAGATGAAGATGCAGTGAAAATATCTAATCGGCTCATTCTGATCCACGATGCTAAGTAGCCAAGTCCCTTTGTATACAAACGATTTAAATCAGGGTACAATCCCGATAATCTTTTTGTCAGTCAGAACATCAGCGGACTGATCAAGAAACTGGTACATGAACCACTGCCTAAAACACAAATCCACTTCGCGCCATTACAGTCAATGCTGCAATCACCCCAGCCACAGTTTCATTTCAAAGGATATTCAACTTTGAGAAAGCGAACTGGCCTGGCTCCAAGAAAATCTTTAAATGACCCTAAAAACTGACAGCTTCACCACTTTTGTGCGGTAAGCAGTCTGAAAGAATATTCTACGAGGATATCACATTTAATGCCAAAAGAGAGAACACACCTTTATGAATCTGACCTGCTGAAAGTACCATCGAAATAAGTGAGTAACTCGCCCCCTTCATATCAGAAGGGAGCAAGGTTAGCCCGAGTTTCTGCATGATCCAGGTCTGACAAATCCATAACCATCAAACTCTTGAATCTCACTCACCAAATCGAAGAGGGGTTTTAGAGAAAATTGGTAACATTAGCAGTTTTTGTTAGTTTGTTTGCTGCAGGACATTGTGAACGATCGCCTCCTCCTGAAAAAATGCTGGAGCTGACGAAAGACCAGGCACACAGACCTACTCGAAGCAATTTTGATAGACAAGCACTTTTATTTTAATCTAAACAACAAAGTCGTTGACACCAACAAAATAACAGCTTAGATCAAGGTAGTGTGATGGCTATATTACTGTATAACATCTAAACAAATAATCAACCTATGGAGAAGAACAAGAGAGTTCGATTGAAGTAGAAGAAACAAATCCCAACCATAAACTCTACTGCGATATCAATTACCTGCATGCAAACCCTGCAAAGACTCGTCTGCTGATTCTATCTCAGGAACCGTGAAGCCAACTGACCAAACGACGTCACATGGTATGGAATACAAAGTGAGAACGACATCAACACTGACTACCTTGGCATAACCGTGGACCGCAACCTCTCATTCAAGGAACATATAAAAAAGACAAAAATGAAAGGCAGCTCTTAGAACAACATCGGACAAAAACTCATCAAGTCCATAAGATCAGTACACACTTTAAATGCACTGACTTGTCTCTGTGCTCTGCCTCTGTGGAGTAGGTGTGTCCTAGGATAGATTAATGCCAATAAATTAAATGTAGAGTTGAACATCCTCTGATTTTTGTTAACTGGTTGTGTGAAGCCTCCAACCTGAATAACCTGCATCTCCTCACTGGCACTGCCCCTGCAGATGTTAGATGAGAAGTTGCCAGCCAAGTAGAGATCATAAAGGCTACTAACGATTAACGCCATTTCATGTATGGATGTGAACCTACAGCCTAACAACTGAAACAAAGGCGAAGTGTCCTCAGCCATGTCGAGCCCTAACAACAGAGTTCAGAAATAACCGAATACAGCTGTGAACTAGAGGAGTGGAGAATGGCATCCCTTTCATGACATAGGGATTCCTCCTTCTGAGGATTTTTCTCTTTAATTTTGCACTAGAGACGAAAACCACTCGATTATCTTATCATCAACCCTTTCTATGTTTTGGATATAAAAACCGTAAACTCTCAACAGCATGTGGACCAGATCTTATCCCTGCTATATTAATAAAGAAACGCACTGCTGATGCTGAGCTTACCACTGTCCTATCCAAACTCTATAACAAATGTCTTGTAGAATCTTGCTTTCCTGATCGGTCGGAAACTGCTTCTGACGCACCAATTGTCAAGAAATCTGATGAAAGAATTGGGCCGAAAAATTATCTCCCCATCCCCCCCTTCGTCAGAAAAATCTTTGAATCATTGAGCAATTTAGCAATAGTTGCCCACCTTGAAAATGATAAACTTCTATATGACCAAAAGTCTGGATTTAGACCATCCTGTTTTACTGTAGATATCCTAACGGTAATCTTCAAACTTAGATACTGAACACTGGATAGGTAAGGTGAAACTAGGAGTGTAGAAAGAGATATCTTCAAGGCCTTTGACAAGGTTTGGCAGAAAGACATTCATGAAAATCAACTTGAATGGTACAACAATTTGATATATTCAGATCTTTCTGAACTAAAAGAAAGATAAATGACCGAACAGTGAATACACACTAGAAGTCACTACTTGGACCTATATTATCCATGAACTACATAAGCCACGTCCCTGATGCAATTGCGTTTGAGATGGGTGTATCTGCTGATGAGACCACACTATTACTGGCAGAGGGATAATCGAATGCCCACACAAGTAAGACAATGACTGAATCCTTAGAAAATGACGTCCAGTCTATAGCAGAATGGGGGGAATATGGATGGTCACATTTAATGCTACAAACACAAAGGTCCTTTACTTCAACAACTATAAAACGCTTGTCCAACCAAAGATTGTCATGGCCGATATCCCCCTTCAGAAAGGTCCTCAGCCTGACATTCTTAGGCAACAGGAAGTGAAATAAGTACACAGAAAATACTGCTATGTCTGCAACAAAAAGTGTTGGCCCCTTCTACTGGGCTAGATAACTTACCACACCTGTTTGGATCCTATATCTCTATAAAGTCACCATTTACCCGTGCATGGAGTATTGTTGCCAGCTCTTGGCTGGTGCCAAAAAATAGCCTCTCCCAAGGATAAAGAATTATTAACCTACTATATCCCACACTGGCTATCAAGTTTAGCCCCTGTCACATCGCCACAGTTTTACATACCTGTGCTTTTTTTACAAGTCCTTTCATCAGATGTGCTCTACTGAATTTAATGCACTTGTAGCCATTCAACGTAAATACATCCGACCCATCGGACTAGCAGCAAAATTACAACTCTTCTCTGTAGATGTCGCTAGATGCCGGAAGATTTTAGACACTAATAGCTTCTTTTCTTAGACCGCTTCCCTTTGGTATTCACTCCTTGCTCTCTGTTTCCCTGAACGCGTCAACACGTAAGAATGTATATGTAATGTGAACAAACATCTTACTGCCCACCTCCCCATCCAGATTGCCCCCTAAAAATCTGGCTCCTATTACAGTAGCCCTTCATACTTCAGTTGCAATAGGCCTTTTTGTTTAGAGTGAAATAAAGTACAAAACTCAAATAAAGATCGAAAATGTACAAGTTCTGAGGAATCAAAACTCTTTTCAGAAAAAGAAAACATGATGCAACGCTTTTTTTAATATGTACGCTTCTCTGTACACCAAATATTATTGTGTTTGGAAAAATGTTGCTTAGTATTCTCATTAATATCTACTAAACTCTGTTTAAAATAAAAGATAAATTAATTCTCAAATAAAATAAAATATTTTTGGACATTTTAATTTCTTTAATGATATATTTGTATTGCCCTTTCTCTGATTTAAATTAATGAAATAGGAACAATTCATATTCGAGTCAGGCGAAATTTTAAAATTTTACGATCGGCTGAGAAATCGTAACAGTATTATGTCTTTTGTAAATTGTCCGTGAATAAAACGTTGAGTACAAAAATGATTTCCCAAAAAAATAGTTTTTACAAAAAAAACATTTTGAAAGAACATGAATCTAAAAGTACAAGAAATGTGATAATAGAATTATTAAACATGTAAGTCGATGCACGTAAAAATGGTTACATTAAAATGATGTTGGTTTAATTGTTCTAAAATGTAAATACAGTTCGTTTTTACTTATGTTTTTTTTACTTACGCTGCATCATGTTTTTTTACTTACGTTGCATCATGTTTTTTGCTTACGTTGCATCATGTTTTTACATGATGCAGCGTAAGAAAAAAGCATGATGCAGCGTAAGTAAAAAAACATGATGCAACGTAAGTAAAAAAACATGATGCAGCGTAAGTAAAAAAACATGATGCAACGTAAGTAAAAAAACATGATGCAGCGTAAGTAAAAAAACATGATGCAAGGTAAATAAAAAAAACATGATGCAGCGTAAGTAAAAAACATGATGCAACGTAAGTAAAAAACATGATGCAGCATAAGTAAAAAAAACATGATGCAATGTAAGTAAAAAACATTATGCAACGTAAGTAAAAAATATGATGCAACGTAAGTAAAAAACATGATGCAACGTAAGTAAAAAACATGATGCAACGTAGGTAAAAAAACATGATGCAACGTAAGTAAAAAACATGATGCAACGTAAATAAAAAAACATGATGCAGCTGAAGTAAAAAACATGATGCAACGCAAGTAAAAAACATGATGTAACATAAGTAAAAAAACATTATGCAACATAAGTAAAAAAACATGATACAACATAAGTAAAAAAACATGATGCAGCATAAGTAAATAAAACATGATGTAACGTAAGTAAAAAACATGATGCAACATAAGTAAAAAAAACATGATGCAGCGTAAGTAAAAAACATGCTGCAACGAAAGTAAAAAACATGATGCAGTGTAAGTAAAAAAACATGATGCAACGTAAGTAAAAAAACATGATGCAACGTAAGTAAAAAAACATGATGCAACGTAAGTAAAAAACATGATACAACGTAAATAAAAAACATGATGCAACGTATGTAAAAAAAACATTATGCAACGTAAGTAAAAAACATGATGCAACGTAAATAAAAAACATGATGCAACGTAAGTAAAAAACATGATGCAACGTAAGTAAAAAACATGATGCAACGTTAATAAAAAAACATGATGCAGCGTAAGTAAAAAACATGATGCAACGTAAGTAAAAAACATGATGCAACGTAAGTAAAAAAACATTATGCAACTTAAGTAAAAAAAACATGATGGAGCGTAAGTAAAAAAACATGATGCAACGTAAGTAAAAAACATGATGCAACGTAAGTAAAAAACATGATGCAATGTAAATAAAAAAACATGATGCAGCGTAAGTAAAAAACATGATGCAATGTAAGTAAAAAACGTGATGCAACATAAGTAAAAAAACATGATGCAGCATAAGTAAAAAAAACATGATGTAACGTAAGTAAAAAACATGATGCAACATAAGTAAAAAAACTTGATGCAACATAAGTAAAAAACATGATGCAGCGTAAGTAAAAAAAATGCGGCAACGAAAGTAAAAAACATGATGCAACGTAAGTAAAAAAACATGATGCAACGTAAGTAAAAAACATGATGCATTGTAAATAAAAAACATGATGCAACGTATGTAAAAAAAACATGATGCAACGTAAGTAAAAAAACATGATGCAACATAAATAAAAAACATGATGCAACGTAAGTAAAAAACATGATGCAACGTAAGTAATAAAGATCATGCAACGTAAGTAAAAAAAACATGATGCAACGTAAGTAAAAAAAACATGATGCAGCGTAAGTAAAAAACATGATGCAACGTAAATAAAAAAACATGATGCAACGTAAGTAAATAACATGATGCAACGTAAATAAAAAAACATGATGCAACGTAAGTAAAAAAACATGAAATAACGTAAATAAAAACGTGATGCAGCGTAAGTAAAAAACATGATGCAACGTAAATAAAAAAAAACATGATGCAACGTAAGTAAAAAAACATGATCCAACGTAAGTAAAAAACATGATGCAACGTAAATAAAAAACATGATGCAACGTAAGTAAAAAAACATGATGCAACGTAAATAAAAAAACATGATGCAGCATAAGTAAAAAACATGATGCAACGTAAGTAAAAAAACATGATGCAGCGTAAGTAAAAAAACATGATGCAACATAAGTAAAAAAACATGATACAACATAAGTAAAAAACATGATGCAGCGTAAGTAAAAAAACATGCTGCAATGAAAGTAAAAAACATGATGCAGCGTCAGTAAAAAAACATGCAACGTAAGTAAAAAAACATGATGCAACGTAAGTAAAAAAACATGATGCAACGTAAATAAAAAACATGATGCAACGTATGTAAAAAAAACATTATGCAACGTAAGTAAAAATCATGATGCAACGTAAATAAAAAAACATGATGCAACGTAAGTAAAAAAACATGATGCAACGTAAATAAAAAAACATGATGCAGCGTAAGTAAAAAACATGATGCAACATAAGTAAAAAACATGATGCAACGTAAGTAAAAAAACATGATGCAACGTAAGTAAAAAAAACATGATGCAGCGTAAGTAAAAAAACATGATGCAACGTAAGTAAAAAACATGATGCAACATAAGTAAAAAACATGATGCAATGTAAATAAAAAAACATGATGCAGCGTAAGTAAAAAACATGATGCAATGTAAGTAAACAACATGATGCAACATAAGTAAAAAAACATGATGCAGCATAAGTAAAAAAAACATGATGTAACGTAAGTAAAAAACATGATGCAACATAAGTAAAAGAATTTGATGCAACATAAGTAAAAAACATGATGCAGCGTAAGTAAAAAACATGCTGCAACGAAAGTAAAAAACATGATGCAACGTAAGTAAAAAACATGATGCATTGTAAATAAAAAAAATGATGCAACGTATGTAAAAAAACATGATGCAACGTAAGTAAAAAAACATGATGCAACCTAAATAAAAAACATGATGCAACGTAAGTAAAAAAACATGATGCAACGTAAATAAAAAAACATGATGCAGCGTAAGTAAAAAACATGCTGCAACGTAAGTAATAAAGATCATGCAACGTAAGTAAAAAAACCTGATGCAACTTAAGTAAAAAAAACATGATGCAGCGTAAGTAAAAAACATGATGCAACGTAAATAAAAAAACATGATGCAACGTAAGTAAAAAACATGATGCAACGTAAATAAAAAAACATGATGCAACGTAAGTAAAAAAACATGATGTAACGTAAATAAAAAACGTGATGCAACGTAAGTAATAAAGATCATGCAACGTAAGTAAAAAAAACATGATGCAACGTAAGTAAAAAAAACATGATGCAGCGTAAGTAAAAAACATGATGCAACGTAAATAAAAAAACATGATGCAACGTAAGTAAATAACATGATGCAACGTAAATAAAAAAACATGATGCAACGTAAGTAAAAAAACATGAAATAACGTAAATAAAAACGTGATGCAGCGTAAGTAAAAAACATGATGCAACGTAAATAAAAAAAAACATGATGCAACGTAAGTAAAAAAACATGATCCAACGTAAGTAAAAAACATGATGCAACGTAAATAAAAAACATGATGCAACGTAAGTAAAAAAACATGATGCAACGTAAATAAAAAAACATGATGCAGCATAAGTAAAAAACATGATGCAACGTAAGTAAAAAAACATGATGCAGCGTAAGTAAAAAAACATGATGCAACATAAGTAAAAAAACATGATACAACATAAGTAAAAAACATGATGCAGCGTAAGTAAAAAAACATGCTGCAATGAAAGTAAAAAACATGATGCAGCGTCAGTAAAAAAACATGATGCAACGTAAGTAAAAAAACATGATGCAACGTAAGTAAAAAAACATGATGCAACGTAAATAAAAAACATGATGCAACGTATGTAAAAAAAACATTATGCAACGTAAGTAAAAATCATGATGCAACGTAAATAAAAAAACATGATGCAACGTAAGTAAAAAAACATGATGCAACGTAAATAAAAAAACATGATGCAGCGTAAGTAAAAAACATGATGCAACATAAGTAAAAAACATGATGCAACGTAAGTAAAAAAACATGATGCAACGTAAGTAAAAAAAACATGATGCAGCGTAAGTAAAAAAACATGATGCAACGTAAGTAAAAAACATGATGCAACATAAGTAAAAAACATGATGCAATGTAAATAAAAAAACATGATGCAGCGTAAGTAAAAAACATGATGCAATGTAAGTAAAAAACATGATGCAACATAAGTAAAAAAACATGATGCAGTATAAGTAAAAAAAACATGATGTAACGTAAGTAAAAAACATGATGCAACATAAGTAAAAAAATTTGATGCAACATAAGTAAAAAACATGATGCAGCGTAAGTAAAAAACATGCTGCAACGAAAGTAAAAAACATGATGCAACGTAAGTAAAAAACATGATGCATTGTAAATAAAAAACATGATGCAACGTATGTAAAAAAACATGATGCAACGTAAGTAAAAAAACATGATGCAACCTAAATAAAAAACATGATGCAACGTAAGTAAAAAAATATGATGCAACGTAAATAAAAAAACATGATGCAGCGTAAGTAAAAAACATGCTGCAACGTAAGTAATAAAGATCATGCAACGTAAGTAAAAAAACCTGATGCAACTTAAGTAAAAAAAACATGATGCAGCGTAAGTAAAAAACATGATGCAACGTAAATAAAAAAACATGATGCAACGTAAGTAAAAAACATGATGCAACGTAAATAAAAAAACATGATGCAACGTAAGTAAAAAAACATGATGTAACGTAAATAAAAAACGTGATGCAGCGTAAGTAAAAAACATGATGCAACGTAAATAAAAAACATGATGCAACGTAAGTAAAAAAACATGATGCAACGTAAATAAAAAAAACATGATGCAGCGTAAGTAAAAAAACATGATGCAGCGTAAGTTAAAAAAACATAAGTAAAAACGAACTGTATTTACATTTTAGAACAATTAAACCAACATAATTTTAACGTAGCCATTTTTACGTGCATCGACTTACATGTTTAATAATTCTATTATCACATTTCTTGTACTTTTAGATTCATGTATTTTCAAAATGTTTTTTTCGTAAAAACTACTTTTTGGGGAAATCATTTTTGTACTCAACGTTTTATTCACGGACAATTTACAAAAGACACAAAATGTTACGATTTCTCAGCCGATCGTACAAGTTTAAAATTTCGCCTGACTCGAATATGATTTGTTCCTATTTCATTAATTTAAATCAGAGGAAGGGCAATACAAATATATCGTTAAAGAAAGTAAAATGTCCTAAAATATTTTATTTTATTTGAGAATTTATCTTATCTTTTATTTTAAACAGAGTTTAGTAGATATTAATGAGAAAACTAAGCAACATTTTTCCAAACACAATAATATTGGGTGCTTGTACAGAAAAGCGTACATATGAAAAGCGTTGAAAATCGAATTTCCAATTAAATTAACCGGAAATCTCTTTGAAATACTTATGTATCAAGCAAAAATAGCAAAACTACCGAATAGAATTGTAATATAAAAAGAAAAACCCGTTATATTGTTTAATCGGGTTCGGCCATTGATTCGAGCGAAAAACACGAAATTTGGAGGGGGAGATAACCAAGTCTGTCACATTAACAAGTAATAAATTAATGGCATTCACCAAAATACGATGAAACTGATTTTTATTTCTAATTAAAATTTGACTCGATAATTTTTATCCTACATTTTGGTGAGAATACTTACTTAAGTCCGCTGCGTAAGGATATACTAGTTTTTTTCTGTGGTAATTTAATACGGACGCTCCTCTGTACAATCACGTTGTGTTTGGCTATAGAAGTAATATTGGCCATCGTTTTAAAAGTCAGCTAAAATTAATAAAGTAGAAAAAAATAACATTGGGAATCGATTGAAACATTAATTTAAATAAATTGAACGTAAATAACGGATCTTTTTTTTGGATTAAAGCATAAAATATATTAATGTTTTCATTGCTATTTTCGAGGAAGGTTTATCTCATTAGTTTATGAATCCGTTTAGTTTATAAAAAAAGAAAAAAAACAACAACAAATTGATGTAATTAATACTTACTCTTCGTTAAATCCGGTTACGCGTTAGAAAGAATAAAATAACGACTATATGATTTGTAAATTGAAAATCTTATGACAAGACGTCTTGCTGAAATGAAATATCGTTCTGATGTTTGAAAGTGTGTCCTTTTACACCGGAAATAGATTTTGCATTATCTCCCCTTTTTTTATTCGCTCTTCATTTTTCATATTTCTCTCTCCTCAGCGAAAAGTTTTAATTGTTTGAAAAAAAAGAGTACAACTGAACAATCTCTAAAGTAATACAATATGATCACTTCACGTCTGTAGGTTTGTGTGTTTCTCGTCTCTACGTGACTTACATATTATGGCGAACCTTTACTTTAGGGTGAAAAACTCATAGCACTTTAAACATTTAATATTTTGGGGAAATGTTTCAGCCGAGGACTTTTGGAACCATAGTGAATCATATTCTATAAAATAATAATTTTTTTTAATCATTTAGATTTAAGAGGATGGATCACTTTTCTATATAAATCTAACGTAAATTAACCACCCACTTCTTGGCCAAGTTCAGGGTAAAAAAGCTCATAGCAGTGTCTAAAATTTATATTTGTGGAAAAAAAATTATGCCAGAGATGAAGTTACGACATCCTTCACAATTCCACGGATAAAAGGAAGAGTGTCGGAGCAACCATTGAAGCAGAAGATACCGAACCAATACGAAACAGTGAAGAAATAACAAACTGACCATTTCAAGCCTAAAAAAACACATCCTACGAAATTTTTCAAATTTCCACGCGCAATGCAAAATACTAGGTACGTGCAAAATCAATGGCCGATTCCCAAAATGTAAAAACATTTTGACCCCCCCCCCCCTCTTCACTTAAAAATTCACTAAAATTCAGGAAATCAACCAATTTTAATGAAATTTTCAATATTTATTAAGCAACAATCACGGAATACAATAAAACCATTATTTGTTTTTAAATCTCAGTGAAAATGTATTCTTTTTTTAAACAAATACACCTTTACTAAAGTTATATTTTTATATATTAATAAAAAAATGCATTATTTGTTTTTGTTTTTATGAAAATAAAGCATTGTAGATGTTAACAATAAAAAAAATTAAAAAATATTTTTTATATATTACGAAGAAGACCCTTAAATACCGTGTTTACAAAATCACTATAACTCGAAGAAAAATATTGAATAAAGCATTGTTTAATCAACATTTTCACCCAAAAAATAATATAATTGCAAAAAATATTTCATGTGATTTTAATTATTAGAATTTCTGGAAAAATAAAAAATGCGACATAATTATATTTCCCTTTCATACATGAACGTGGCATCATCAGCGCAAGACATTTTTTTTATAATCTTGAAAATAAACCAAAAATTGACAAATTTGAGACTCAGGAACTTAAAGAAAAAAATAATTTTTAAAATTGGATAATTTCTACTAATGATGAACTTTCATTGATATGGTAGTTCTGTAATAATCAGCAACCACTCATTTACACCGCCCTCAAAAATTTATTTTTAGAGATTCAACAATTTCGTTAATTTCACAATTCATCGTCAATTATTTAGAAAAGATTTGTATTTGGTTTGTCTTTTTTTAATTAATAAATATTTTAGAAGTTAAAAATAATTATTTATCAATAAATGAAGAGAATTAAAACATGACATTTTCTTTCAAAATTGAATTCTGTTTATCAATAAATAACTGTTTTACCTTTTTTTTTCAATGAATAAATTGTCAGTGTAGTCATTGACTTTAATTTACTTTTTCACACTTAAAATAAAAAAAACACATTATTTAAAAAAGAATCAATGTAATTTATCGTTACGACACGTTAAGAATACATCGAGTAACTAATATTTTACATAATGTAAAATTGATAAAATTGACGCAGTTCGTAACGTAAAAATAATTTTTAACATTTAAAAAAACTTTTATTTAAAATTCTAAGAAAAAAAAATTGGTAAATAGACGTCATCAATAATTTCAGAGTATTACTAAATTAAAAACTAATACCAAGTTAAATATGAACCTTTTTAGTTAAAAATAAGATAAGATAATTGCGTACACTCACAAATATTTTAATTAAATAAGCATTTCCTATTTTATTATAACAAAATAAGGGTACTTAAATTTGTTTATAACCTTAAAAAGAATAAAGAATTTAATGGATAATAATTTTTCAACTTCTATAAACTATTACAAAACCATTTTATATATAAAGTTAAAAATGATAAATTATGACATTTTTGTCTTCCATATATTTTGCATAGCGATAGTCAATTGGTAAACATTAAATTAGCTGGATATAGATATCCCTGCCAGTATTATCATTGCGTGCCTGTAATAATAGCAGTCATAAGCATAGAGATCTGTTTCCTTTCGTTGAGAGTACACATGTAGTAAGGGTGTTTCGTCCCACAATGATCAATCAAACAGGGCGTTGTAATTTCGATTGGATCTTTATAATCTCCATCCGAAGACCTTTATGGGTGTGCAGAGCCGTCAGAGGGCTTCCAGGAAGCCACGAAGAAAGACTTATACACTCTCTCCTGTCACTCTTCGACTAGACACTCTAAGCACTACTATCGTCATTTGAACATATACTGCTCTAAGATAAGACGGTAAGCAGCCGACATTTATTAAATTTCATTCCTTTCAATTTACTGCTATAACATCTGGCAACATACACTCCACTGTGTATGACATGTAAATACATTTTTATAAATTACTAGCGGGGCTACCCGGCGTTGCTCGGGGTCATAAAAACATATAATTGAAGAAAAATCGTGTGTGTAACATCTTTATATACAAACTTCTATTTCTCCCCCCCCCCCCTTTCTCTATAGCCGTCTCTTTATCTTTCTACCTTTCTCTTCCCTGGTCACCCCATTTCAGCGCTACTTTCTAATTTTGCCTTTTGCGAAAGCTGTTTCTTCCCCACCATTTCTCCTACGTTGGCCAGGGCAATAGTATATCATATTTCTATAAAAAGTAACACCTCTATCTGCGCCTTCTATATAAGAACTTATCTCCGCCCCGGTGTTCATACTATATACGTATCTATCATCAGTCCAGTGCGCATACTACATACGTACCTATCGCCGCCCCAGTGCACATACTATATATGTACCTATCGCCGCCCCAGTGCAGATACTATTTAAGTACCTATCGCCGCCTCGGTGCGAATGCTAAATAGTACCTATCGCCGTCCCGGTGTGCATGCTACATAAGTACCTATCGCTGCCCTAGTGCGAATAATTAATATGTACATATTGCCGCTTTGGTGCGAATGCTAAATACGTACCTATCGCCGCTTTGGTGCGAATGCTAAATACGTACCTATCGCCGGCCCGGTGCGAATGCTAAATACGTACCTATAGCCGCCCCGGTGCGAATGCGAAATACATACCTTTCGCCGTTCCGGTGCATGTGCTATATACGTACCTATCGCCGCCCCGGTGCACGTGCTATATACGTCGATATCGCCGCCCCGGTGCGCATGCTATATATGTACTGACTGCCACCGCAGAGCGCATGCTATGTACGTACTTATTGCTGCCCATGTGTACATGTTATATACGTAGCTATCGCCACCCCTAAATTCTGAATACGTACCTATAGCCGCCCCGGTGTGGAAGCTAAATAGGTACTAATTGCTGCCCCGGTGCGAATGCTAAATACATACCTATCGCCGCCCCGGTGTGAATTCTAAATACGTACCTATCACCGCCTCGGTGTGAATTCTAAATACGTACCTATCGCTGCCCCGGGTCGGAAGCTAAATACGTACATATCGCCACCCTGGTGCAGATGCTAAATACATACCTATCGCCGCCCCGGTGTGAATGCTAAATACATACCTATCGCCACCCTGGTGTGAATGCTAAATACGTACCTATCGCCGCCCCGGTGTGAATGCTAAATACATACCTATCGCCGCCCCGGTGTGAATGCTAAATACATACCTATCGCCGCCCCGGTGTGAATGCTAAATACGTACCTATCGCCGCCCCGGTGTGAATTTTAAATATGTACCTTTCGCCGCCCCGGTGCGCGTGCTATATACGTACCTATCAGCGCCCTGGTGCACGTGCTATATATGAACCGATCGCTGCCCCAGTGCACATGCTAAATACATGCCTATCACCGCCCCGGTGCACATACTATATACATACTTATTGCCGCCGATGTGCACATGCTATATACGTACTTATCGCCACCGCTGAATGCTAAATAAGTACCTATCTCCGCCCAGGGGTGAATGCTAAATACGTACATATTGCTGCCCCGGTGTGCATACACCATATGTACCTATCACTGCCCCAGTGTGAATACTAAATATGTGCATATCGCCGCCCCTGTGCGAATGCTGAATACGTACCTATCGCAACCCCAGGGCGAATGCTAAATACGTAACTATCGCCACCCCTATACACTACTATATACGTACCTATGCCACCCCAGGGCACATACTATATATAAACCTATCGCCGGCCTGGTGCGCATAATATATTCGTACCTATCGCGGCTCTGGTGTGCATACTACATACTTACCTATCTCTGCAAGGGTGCACATACTATATATGTACCTATCTCCAGCCCAGTTCGCACACGTAAGAACTCATATTAGTGCACCCCTGTCGTGTTTGAAAAACAAAATAGTGTTCATTCATGTATTGTCACTATCATAAATATAAATAATTTTAGTTAAAAACAGAAAAAAAGAAATGTTTTTGCCTCCCCCCACGAACATTTTTTTCCATCCTCCCACATACTTAGAAATATTTTTAATTTAAAAGAAATAAAAAAGAAAAGAAAATTTTTTGACCCGCCCCAAAAATTTTATGTTCCCCCCATACATAGAAATATTTTTAGTTTAAAAAAAGAAAAAAAAAATTTTTTTAGCTCCCCCGCCCCGAAAATTTTTTTTTTCATCCTGCCCCATACATATAAATATTGTCAATGAAAAAGATAAAAGAAAAGGAAAAAAATGTTGCCCCCCACCCCAATTTTTTTTTACACTCCCGGTGCGCATGCTATATTCGTACTTATGGCATCCCATGTGCACATGCTATATACGTTCCTATCGCCACCGCTGAATGCTAAATACGTACCTATAGTCTCCTCGGTGCGAATGCTAAATAGGTACCTATCGCCGCCCCGGTGCGAATGGTAAATACGTTTATATCGCCGCTAAAAATTTCCACGACCACCAATCTCTCCAGGCCCCCCAACTTTTTTTTACTCTCGCCCAACCCTGAGTAATATTTTTAGTTCCAAAAATAAAAAAATAAAAAAATTTGGCCCGACCCCTAAAAAGTTTGTCCTGACCTCTAAACATTTCCCCGAGCCCCCAATCTCTTCAGAACGCCCCCAACTTTTTTATTATTCTCTCCCAATCTTAAGAAATATTGTTAGTTAAAAAAATAAAAAAACAAAAAAAATTTGGCTCGACCTATAAAAAGTTTGTCCTGACCCCTAAAAATTTCCCCGACCCCCCCAATCTCTCCAGCCCCCCCCCCCACAGTTTTTTTACTCTCGCCCACCCTGAGTAATATTTTTGTTCAAAAAATAAAAAAATTTGGCCCGACCACTTAAAAGTTTGTCCTGACCCCTGAAAATTTCTCCGACCCCCCAATCTCTCCAGCCCCCATCAATTTCTTTTACTCTCCCAAACATGAGAAATATTTTGAGTTCAAAGAAAAAAAAAAAATTTGGCCTGACCCCTAAAATTTTCCCCGACCCCCTAATCTCTCCAGCCCCCCCCCCCCTCCAACTTTTTTTCACTCTTCCCCTGAGGAATATTTTAAGTTCAAAAAAAGAAAAAAAAAATTTGGCCGGACCCCTAAAGAATTTGGCCTGACCCTTAAATTTTCCCCGACCCCCTAATCTCTCCAGTCCCCCCCACCAACTTTTTTTTTCAGTGTCCCACAACCCTGAGAAATATTTTAAGTTAAAAAAAAATAAAATAAAAAATTTGGCCTGACCCCTAAAAAATTTGTCCTGACCCCTAAAATTTAATTGTGTTTTTAAACGTGAGTTAACGCACTTCCTTAGCTATCCTCTAACAAATAAATTTCATTAAAAAACATTAATTGGTTTATGAACTTGAGGTATTACGTAATTAAATTACAATATGACTCAGCAATTTCAAATTACTATAAAATATAATGAAAAATAAATGAAAATTCCCCCCCCCCCCTCGATGAAATATTCCCCATGGACCCCTAAGGGCTGGGTTAATAGATTCGAGAATACTCTCATCATCTTACTCTGTGAATTTTACATAAGAATACACTTTTATATGTTATGTATATATTCTCTAACCTTGTTTTAAACACCTTAATTGTGTGTTTTAAACGTGAGTTAACGCACTTCCTTAGCTACCCTCTAAAAAATAAATTTCATTAAAAAACATTAATTGGTTTATGAACTTGAGGTATTACGTAATTAAATTACAATATGACTCAGCAATTTCAAATTACTATAAAATATAATGAAAAATAAATGAAAAGCCCCCTCCCCCCCGATGAAATATTCCCCATGGACCCCTAAGGGCTGGGTTAATAGATTCGAGAATACTCTCATCATCTTACTCTGTGAATTTTACATAAGAATACACTTTTATATGGTATGTATATATTCTCTAACCTTGTTTTAAACACCTTAATTTTGTTTTTAAACGTGAGTTAACGCACTTCCTTAGCTACCCTCTAAAAAATAAATTTCATTAAAAAACATTAATTGGTTTATGAACTTGAGGTATTACGTAATTAAATTACAATATGACTCAGCAATTTCAAATTACTATAAAATATAATGAAAAATAAATGAAAATTCCCCCCCCTCGATGAAATATTCCCCATGGACCCCTAAGGGCTGGGTTAATAGATTCGAGAATACTCTCATCATCTTACTCTGTGAATTTTACATAAGAATACACTTTTATATGTTATGTATATATTCTCTAACCTTGTTTTAAACACCTTAATTGTGTGTTTTAAACGTGAGTTAACGCACTTCCTTAGCTACCCTCTAAAAAATAAATTTCATTAAAAAACATTAATTGGTTTATGAACTTGAGGTATTACGTAATTAAATTACAATATGACTCAGCAATTTCAAATTACTATAAAATATAATGAAAAATAAATGAAAAGCCCCCTCCCCCCCGATGAAATATTCCCCATGGACCCCTAAGGGCTGGGTTAATAGATTCGAGAATACTCTCATCATCTTACTCTGTCAATTTTACATAAGAATACACTTTTATATGGTATGTATATATTCTCTAACCTTGTTTTAAACACCTTAATTTTGTTTTTAAACGTGAGTTAACGCACTTCCTTAGCTACCCTCTAAAAAATAAATTTCATTAAAAAACATTAATTGGTTTATGAACTTGAGGTATTACGTAATTAAATTACAATATGACTCAGCAATTTCAAATTACTATAAAATATAATGAAAAATAAATGAAAAGCCCCCCCCCCCCCCCGATGAAATATTCCCCATGGACCCCTAAGGGCTGGGTTAATAGATTCGAGAATACTCTCATCATCTTACTCTGTGAATTTTACATAAGAATACACTTTTATATGGTATGTATATATTCTCTAACCTTGTTTTAAACACCTTAATTGTGTGTTTTAAACGTGAGTTAACGCACTTCCTTAGCTACCCTCTAAAAATAAATTTCATTAAAAAACATTAATTGATTTATGAACTTGAGGTATTACGTAATTAAATATGACTCAGCAATTTCAAATTACTATAAAATATCATCAAAAATAAATGAAAAGCCCCCCCCCCCCGATGAAATATAAATGCACATTGGTCTTTATTATAGATAAATATAAATGCACATTGGTCTTTATTATAGATACAAATAAATGCACATTGGTCTTTATTATAGATACAAATAAATGCACATTGGTCTTTATTATAGATACAATTAAATGCACATTGGTCTTTATTATAGATTTTCTTAATATCCCCCCCCCCAAGAAAAAAATTGGCCTGAGGCGCTCACACCGGCGAATGCCGTCACCCCCTCCCAATTTGGCATGAAAGGAGGAGGTAATGCCTATCATGATAACGGAAGGCAGGGGGAGGAATATTAGCGTCTATTAAAAGGTTGTAGTGTGAGTGAATTTCTTCCTGACACTTTGCATTATTTTTCAAATTATCTGCCACTCTCTGACGTCATGATGACCTGATATAACCGGACACAATTTAGAGCAAGACCGGGTACATCCGGCAAGGGATTATGGGACAGGTGCGGATGTGATTGAGCAACCCTTGTTTCACTACACACACTTAACATAGGATTCCTATGTTGTTATTAATGCATCCGGACAGAAGTTATTGGATGATCTGATACAACCGGACACAATTTAGGGCAAGACCGGGTACATCCTGCAAGGGATTATGGGATGTTTACAGTGACTCTGCATTTTTATCGGATTAGTACACAAATACATTAGAGTAATTTACTCCTCTCCAGGAGTTAGGCACAAGGCCAGTTTTTATCCTACTCCCACCAGTAAGATGTGACCCAAGCTCGGGTCGGAAAGTGGGGGTTGAAAAGCCAGCGCCCGAGAGGTGAAATACATTAGATTATTTCGAATATGTTAAAAAAATGGCCTATAAAAGCTATGTTGAATTAGAGAAAAACGGCCTAGAGGAGTCTAAAAAATGTTGTTGATATTTAAAACTCATGTAATAATTTGTTAAATAGTATTGTACAATGTTTGTTGAAAGAAAATCATAGTTATTATTACTTGTTAATTTATTAAAGTAATTTGAACAGTGTATAGTGGATAGGCTGCTGTACTGCAGTAGATTTGTTATAAATAATCCAGTAAATCGCATCAAACTTTTTAAGCTTTGTCGGCCTTTTGGCTAAGATCAAAGTGTAGTATCTGTTCTCGGCATTTTTGCCTTGAGATCAAAGTGTATTATCTAGTCCTATCCGATAGGTGTCGATCTTTAACTCTCGAATCAAAAATCAGATTATCATTTTATTTTTTAATCCCTTTTCCTTTGGTGCACTTCCTCTCCCCTAAAGTACGGCTGATCGCGCCCACCGGCGAATGCCGACATTCCTCCTCCCAAAATTCGGCCTGAATGCCGACGCTCCCACTCCCCAAATTTCGCCTGAGGCGCTCATACCGGCGAATGCCGACATTCCCCCTCCCCAAATTTGGCCTGAGGCGCCCGAATGCCGACACTCCCCCTCCCCCAAATTTGGCCTGAGGCGCCCGAATGCCGACACTCCCCCTCCCCCAAATTTGGCCTGAGGCGCTCATACCAGCGGATGCCGACATTCCCCTTCCTCAGATTTGGCCTGAGGCGCCCCACCGCCGAATGCCGACACTCCCTCTCCCCAGATTTAGCCTGTGGCACTCACATCGGTGAATGCCGACATTTCCCCCCCCCTATTTGGCCTGAAAGGAGGAGGTAATGCCTGGAAGTATTATATCAGGATAACAGAACGGCCATAGTGAGGAAGGGAGGGGGGAAGGAATATTAGCGTCTATTAATAATTAAGAAAGAAAGTGTGGGAGTGAGAGGGGAAGAAGAAAGAAAGAAAAAAAATGGTTGTAGTGTGAGTGAATTTCTACCCGCCACTCCCTTACTCTGACGTCATATCTAGTTTATCGTGACTTTGCATTATTTTTCTTCTCAAATTAGTATAAATAACGTTGAAAAATGGAGTTAAAAGCCACCCCCCATTGGAGAAAAGTGCTCAGTCGACCCCGGAAGAGTCAATTTTTTTTTCCGGTTCCGAGATATTAGACGCGCCTGGGCTGGCCGGTCGGAATGATGTCACCCGTGTGACCGTTTGTTGGGTACTTTCGGAGGAGAAGCTTTACATACATACATACATACATACATACAGACAGGTGGGATTTATATAATAGATTATTTATAGAATTGTCTTATTTTCAGATTATTATAGGAGATAGTCTTAGAATGCTCCTATAATAATCTGTAAACCTCCTATATAGGATTAGGGTTCAGGTTAGGGTTAGTAAACCCATCGATGATTTTCTTATGGGAATCGTTCCAGACAAGGCACGAAGCCACTTGATGTAAGGGGCTAAAAAAAAATACTACTTCAAGGTAAAAAACTAGCAAAAGTGTTAGATAGATAGATTCAGAAAAAGAAAACAGCAATTCTTCTTCTTTTTTTGTCAGAAACATCGCTCATGGAATGTGACGACTAAAGGACAAAATAATGTAAGCGTGAGTTACAAGGCTGCCAACGGTTTACTTTCTACTCTTTCGGAAGGTAATTTTCTCATAGTGTCAGAGGTGTAATATGCAAATAAACAATGACGAACCATGAGCGACGGTGTACTTACGGTGGATCAAGTGTGTCCACTATTTACTTTAAGGTTCCAGTTTTCTGTGCAGTTTTATGGTGTGACTACGAACGGAAACGAAATTCTATCCTGTAATAAATAATTATGTTGTCGCCGGATACTCAGACTTAACGATTATATGTAATAGTCTATCATGTTTCTACAGGAAGATACGCTCTTTACTCCTGTTCAATTAGTAACCATTATCTATGTGAATCCTTATTGTCTAATAATAACTTCCATTAAATGGTGTAGTGCGGTTGTTACAGTCATAGATTGTGAGCTTGACCTCTCACGTTCCAATCCCTGCCTCAGACTACTGCATCCCTTTCGCTAATAATTTTAGAAAACGTATGAATCCATATATACTCCCTCAAGATATGGATTAAATTATAGGGTAGACTAGACTTTTACGCCTTTGTTTATTAAATATTCGCCCAGTAATTCCATATGAATTAATTTTTATAATAACTTCTTCATGCCAAGCTTTATAAAAGGCTTTGGCTATATGTAGTGCCACCGCCCTAGCTTCCCCTACCTTGTTTAGTGTATGGTATATGCGTTCAGAGATGACCATTTGGAAATCCACAGTAGATCGTGCTTGCTTAAATCGATACTGTGGTCAGAAAGAAGTTTAGAGCTAACTAGGTTCCGAACTATCGCTAGAGCAAAGATTGGGAGAAAACTTATATGGCGATAATTCTGAGAATTAGTTCTATCTCCAGAGTTCTGGAAGACTTGTACCACAGAGGCAATATTCCAGCTATCAGGGAAGCAAGATTATTTTCCTTGCTATAATAATAAAAAATACTATGCTGAGTAGTGCTCTGTCCTCTCCAAACTCTATAAGAAATGCTTTCTAGAATCTCCTGCAATTTCCAGTGTCGGTGTTTCATCTGATATATTGTTTTTTCAAAGTAGGCATTGCTGTTAGGGTCGAAAACAGTGATTAAATATTTACTGTATTTCGATGTGTATCCATACGTTAAAGTTTGAAATATTCATACAGAATATTCAGTTTATTTCGTTTAATACCGTGAAATGAGTTGACAAGACCAGTATACCTGTAATAACATTTTATTAAACGTAACATTCCCAGATGTTGTTATTTGTCACTTGAAGACAAATACATATAAGCAGGGGCTGATTAATATGACACTCAATACATTTCGGCACACAAATTAAAGAAAGGTATGTAATATAATAATCGTTTAGTAACGTTTCCTGTAGAGAAAAGAAATAACGCTGTCTGTAGTAAGAGAAAAAGAATCTGATGCTCTACCAACTGGTAATCCACAGTTCAACAAAAGTGCTTTAGCTCCACAACTTTCTATTCCAACTGGCAATCCACAGTTCAACAAAAGTGCTTTAGCTCCACAACTTTCTATTCCAACTGGCAATCCACAGTTCAACAAAAGTGCTTTAGCTCCACAACTTTCTATTCCAACTGGCAATCCACAGTTCAACAAAAGTGCTTTAGCTCCACAACTTTCTATTCCAACTGGCAATCCACAGTTCAACAAAAGTGCTTTAGCTCCACAACTTTCTATTTCAACTGGCAATCCACAGTTCAACAAAAGTGCTTTAGCTCCACAACTTTCTATTCCAACTGACAATCCAGTTCAACAAAAGTGCTTTAGCTCCACAACTTTCTATTCCAACTGGCAATCCACAGTTCAACAAAAGTGCTTTAGCTCCACAACTTTCTATTCCAACTGGCAATCCACAGTTCAACAAAAGTGCTTTAGCTCCACAACTTTCTATTTCAACTGGCAATCCACAGTTCAACAAAAGTGCTTTAGCTCCACAACTTTCTATTCCAACTGACAATCCAGTTCAACAAAAGTGCTTTAGCTCCACAACTTTCTATTCCAACTGGCAATCCACAGTTCAACAAAAGTGCTTTAGCTCCACAACTTTCTATTCCAACTGACAATACAGTTCAACAAAAGTGCTTTAGCTCCACAACTTTCTATTCCAACTGACAATCCAGTTCAACAAAAGTGCTTTAGCTCCACAACTTTCTATTCCAACTGGCAATCCACAGTTCAACAAAAGTGCTTTAGCTCCACAACTTTCTATTCCAACTGGCAATCCACAGTTCAACAAAAGTGCTTTAGCTCCACAACTTTCTAATCCAACTGGCAATCCACAGTTCAACAAAAGTGCTTTAGCTCCACAACTTTCTATTCCAACTGGCAATCCACAGTTCAACAAAAGTGCTTTAGCTCCACAACTTTCTATTCCAACTGACAATCCAGTTCAACAAAAGTGCTTTAGCTCCACAACTTTCTATTCCAACTGGCAATCCACAGTTCAACAAAAGTGCTTTAGCTCCACAACTTTCTATTCCAACTGGCAATCCACAGTTCAACAAAAGTGCTTTAGCTCCACAACTTTCTATTCCAACTGACAATACAGTTCAACAAAAGTGCTTTAGCTCAACAACTTTCTATTCCAACTGAGAATCCAGTTACACAAAAGTTCTTTAGCTCCACAACTTTCTATTCCAACTGGCAATCCACAGTTCAACAAAAGTGCTTTAGCTCCACAACTTTCTATTCCAACTGACAATCCACAGTTCAACAAAAGTGCTTTAGCTCCACAACTTTCTATTCCAACTGGCAATCCACAGTTCAACAAAAGTGCTTTAGCTCCACAACTTTCTATTCCAACTGACAATCCAGTTCAACAAAGGTGCTTTAGCTCCACCACTTTCTATTCCAACTGGCAATCCACAGTTCAACAAAAGTGCTTTAGCTCCACAACTTTCTATTCCAACTGACAATCCACAGTTCAACAAAAGTGCTTTAGCTCCACAACTTTCTATTCCAACTGACAATCCAGTTCAACAAAAGTGCTTTAGCTCCACAACTTTCTATTCCAACTGGCAATCCACAGTTCAACAAAAGTGCTTTAGCTCCACAACTTTCTATTCCAACTGGCAATCCACAGTTCAACAAAAGTGCTTTAGCTCCACAACTTTCTATTCCAACTGGCAATCCACAGTTCAACAAAAGTGCTTTAGCTCCACAACTTTCTATTCCAACTGGCAATCCACAGTTCAACAAAAGTGCTTTAGCTCCACAACTTTCTATTCCAACTGACAATCCAGTTCAACAAAAGTGCTTTAGCTCCACAACTTTCTATTCCAACTGGCAATCCACAGTCTAACAAAAGTGCTTTAGCTCCACAACTTTCTATTCCAACTGACAATCCACAGTTCAACAAAAGTGCTTTAGCTCCACAACTTTCTATTCCAACTGACAATCGAGTTCAACAAAAGTGCTTTAGCTCCACAACTTTCTATTCCAACTGGCAATCCACAGTTCAACAAAAGTGCTTTAGCTCCACAACTTTCTATTCCAACTGGCAATCCACAGTTCAACAAAAGTGCTTTAGCTCCACAACTTTCTAATCCAACTGGCAATCCACAGTTCAACAAAAGTGCTTTAGCTCCACAACTTTCTATTCCAACTGGCAATCCACAGTTCAACAAAAGTGCTTTAGCTCCACAACTTTCTATTCCAACTGACAATCCAGTTCAACAAAAGTGCTTTAGCTCCACAACTTTCTATTCCAACTGGCAATCCACAGTTCAACAAAAGTGCTTTAGCTCCACAACTTTCTATTCTAACTGGCAATCCACAGTTCAACAAAAGTGCTTTAGCTCCACAACTTTCTAATCCAACTGGCAATCCACAGTTCAACAAAAGTGCTTTAGCTCCACAACTTTCTATTCCAACTGGCAATCCACAGTTCAACAAAAGTGCTTTAGCTCCACAACTTTCTATTCCAACTGACAATCCAGTTCAACAAAAGTGCTTTAGCTCCACAACTTTCTATTCCAACTGGCAATCCACAGTTCAACAAAAGTGCTTTAGCTCCACAACTTTCTATTCCAACTGGCAATCCACAGTTCAACAAAAGTGCTTTAGCTCCACAACTTTCTATTCCAACTGACAATACAGTTCAACAAAAGTGCTTTAGCTCAACAACTTTCTATTCCAACTGAGAATCCAGTTACACAAAAGTTCTTTAGCTCCACAACTTTCTATTCCAACTGGCAATCCACAGTTCAACAAAAGTGCTTTAGCTCCACAACTTTCTATTCCAACTGGCAATCCACAGTTAAACAAAAGTGCTTTAGCTCCACAACTTTCTATTCCAACTGGCAATCCACAGTTCAACAAAAGTGCTTTAGCTCCACAACTTTCTATTCCAACTGACAATCCAGTTCAACAAAAGTGCTTTAGCTCCACAACTTTCTATTCCAACTGGCAATCCACAGTTCAACAAAAGTGCTTTAGCTCCACAACTTTCTATTCCAACTGGCAATCCACAGTTCAACAAAAGTGCTTTAGCTCCACAACTTTCTAATTCAACTGGCAATCCACAGTTCAACAAAAGTGCTTTAGCTCCACAACTTTCTATTCCAACTGGCAATCCACAGTTCAACAAAAGTGCTTTAGCTCCACAACTTTCTATTCCAACTGACAATCCAGTTCAACAAAAGTGCTTTAGCTCCACAACTTTCTATTCAAACTGGCAATCCACAGTTCAACAAAAGTGCTTTAGCTCCACAACTTTCTATTCCAACTGGCAATCCACAGTTCAACAAAAGTGCTTTAGCTCCACAACTTTCTATTCCAACTGGCAATCCACAGTTCAACAAAAGTGCTTTAGCTCCACAACTTTCTAATCCAACTGGCAATCCACAGTTCAACAAAAGTGCTTTAGCTCCACAACTTTCTAATCCAACTGGCAATCCACAGTTCAACAAAAGTGCTTTAGCTCCACAACTTTCTATTCCAACTGGCAATCCACAGTTCAACAAAAGTGCTTTAGCTCCACAACTTTCTATTCCAACTGACAATCCAGTTCAACAAAAGTGCTTTAGCTCCACAACTTTCGATTCCAACTGGCAATCCACAGTTCAACAAAAGTGCTTTAGCTCCACAACTTTCTATTCCAACTGGCAATCTACAGTTCAACAAAAGTGCTTTAGCTCCACAACTTTCTATTCCAACTGACAATACAGTTCAACAAAAGTGCTTTAGCTCAACAACTTTCTATTCCAACTGAGAATCCAGTTACACAAAAGTTCTTTAGCTCCACAACTTTCTATTCCAACTGGCAATCCACAGTTAAACAAAAGTGCTTTAGCTCCACAACTTTCTATTCCAACTGGCAATCCACAGTTCAACAAAAGTGCTTTAGCTCCACAACTTTCTATTCCAACTGGCAATCCACAGTTCAACAAAAGTGCTTTAGCTCCACAACTTTCTATTCCAACTGACAATCCAGTTCAACAAAAGTGCTTTAGCTCCACAACTTTCTATTCCAACTGGCAATCCACAGTTCAACAAAAGTGCTTTAGCTCCACAACTTTCTATTCCAACTGACAATCCACAGTTCAACAAAAGTGCTTTAGCTCCACAACTTTCTATTCCAACTGACAATCCAGTTCAACAAAAGTGCTTTAGCTCCACAACCTTCTATTCCAACTGGCAATCCACAGTTCAACAAAAGTGCTTTAGCTCCACAACTTTCTATTCCAACTGGCAATCCACAGTTCAACAAAAGTGCTTTAGCTCCACAACTTTCTATTCCAACTGACAATACAGTTCAACAAAAGTGCTTTAGCTCAACAACTTTCTATTCCAACTGGCAATCCACAGTTCAACAAAAGTGCTTTAGCTCCACAACTTTCTATTCCAACTGGCAATCCACAGTTCAACAAAAGTGCTTTAGCTCCACAACTTTCTATTCCAACTGGCAATCCACAGTTCAACAAAAGTGCTTTAGCTCCACAACTTTCTATTCCAACTGGCAATCCACAGTTCAACAAAAGTGCTTTAGCTCCACAACTTTCTATTCCAACTGACAATCCAGTTCAACAAAAGTGCTTTAGCTCCACAACTTTCTATTCCAACTGGCAATCCACAGTTCAACAAAAGTGCTTTAGCTCCACAACTTTCTATTCCAACTGACAATCCACAGTTCAACAAAAGTGCTTTAGCTCCACAACTTTCTATTCCAACTGACAATCCAGTTCAACAAAAGTGCTTTAGCTCCACAACTTTCTATTCCAACTGGCAATCCACAGTTCAACAAAAGTGCTTTAGCTCCACAACTTTCTATTCCAACTGGCAATCCACAGTTCAACAAAAGTGCTTTAGCTCCACAACTTTCTATTCCAACTGGTAATCCACAGTTCAACAAAAGTGCTTTAGCTCCACAACTTTCTATTCCAACTGGCAATCCACAGTTCAACAAAAGTGCTTTAGCTCCACAACTTTCTATTCCAACTGACAATCCAGTTCAACAAAAGTGCTTTAGCTCCACAACTTTCTATTCCAACTGGCTATCCACAGTCTAACAAAAGTGCTTTAGCTCCACAACTTTCTATTCCAACTGACAATCCACAGTTCAACAAAAGTGCTTTAGCTCCACAACTTTCTATTCCACTTGACAATCCAGTTCAACAAAAGTGCTTTAGCTCCACAACTTTCTATTCCAACTGGCAATCCACAGTTCAACAAAAGTGCTTTAGCTCCACAACTTTCTATTCCAACTGGCAATCCACAGTTCAACAAAAGTGCTTTAGCTCCACAACTTTCTATTCCAACTGGCAATCCACAGTTCAACAAAAGTGCTTTAGCTCCACAACTTTCTATTCCAACTGGCAATCCACAGTTCAACAAAAGTGCTTTAGCTCCACAACTTTTGTTGAACTGGATTGTCAGTTGAAATAGAAAGTTGTGGAGCTAAAGCAACATCTTCATCCTCCTGGGCGGGGGGTTCTTCTGCAGTATAGGTACCGGGGGGGGGGGGCGCTTCTACAGTATAGGACCCAAGGGCTTCTGCAGTATAGGAACCAGGGGTGCTTCTACAATATAAGACCCGGATGCTTTTGCAGAATAGGGACGATGGGTGCTTATGCGGTATAGGGACCAGGGCTGCTTCTACAGTATAGGGACCAGGGGTGCGTCTACAGTATAGGACCCAGCACCGGGGGTGCTTCTACAATATAGGACCCGGGAGCTTCTGCCGAATAGGGACCATGGGTTCTTATGCAGTATAGGGACCAGGGGTACTTCTACAGTATAGGGACCAGGGGTGCTTCTACAGTATAGCCACCGGGGCGCTTCTACAGTATAAGACCCAGCACCGGGGTGGGATGGGGGGTCTTCGTCAATTTAGGACCCAGAGGCTTCGGCGTTGTCCGGGATAAAAGTGCTAAATGTCCTTGATAGAGCTACTGTAGTGTTTCTCTTCGGACTATTGTGCAGATGAAAAGGAGGGGGGATCGGTAAGAGTGATTTTAGTAGTGCTCTGGAGGCCGTCTTGATTTTCTAAATACTCGGCGTTGTCCGGGAGAAAAGTGCTCAATATCCTATTTTGCTTGCGGAGAGGAGGAGGGAGAGCCCCGGGCAACGCCGGGTACCCCTGCTAGTATTCTATAAAATAATAATTTTTTTTAATCATTTAGATTTTAGAGGGTGGATCACTTTTCTATATAAATCTAACGTAAATTAACCACCCAATTCTTGACCAAGTTCAGGGTAAAAAAGCTCATAGCAGTGTCTAAAATTTATATTTGTGGAAAAAAAATCATGCCACGGATAAAGAGAAGAGTGTCGGAGCAACCATTGAAGCAGAAGATACCGAACCAATACGAAACAGTGAAGAAATAACAAACTGACCATTTCAAGCCTAAAAAAAACACATCCTACGAAATTTTCAAATTTCCACGCGCAATGCAAAAGAATAGGTACTTACAAAATCAATGGCCGATTCCCAAAATGTAAAAACATTTTGACCCCCCCCCCTCTTCACTTAAAAATTTACTAAAATTCAGGAAATCAACCAATTTTAATGAAATTTTCAATATTTGTTAATCAACAATCACGGAATACAATGAAACCATTATTTGATTAATTAAATCTCAGTGAAAATGTATTATTTTTTAAAACAAAATACACCTTTACTAAAGTTATATTTTTATATATTAATTTAAAAAATGCATTATTTTTTTTGTTTTAATGAAAATAAAGCATTGTATATGTTAACAATGAAAACAATTTTGTAATATTTTTTATATATTACGAAAAAGACTATTAAATGCCGTGTTAACAACATCACTATAATTCGAAGAAAAATTAATTTTTTGAATTAGCGATATTATTATTGTATAAAGCATTGTTTAATCAATATTTTCACCAAAAAATAACATAATTGCAAAAAATATTTCATGTGATTTTAATGATTAGAATTTCTGGAAAAATAAAAAATGCGACATAATTATTTCCTTTTCATACATGAACGTGGCATTATCAGCACAAGACATTTTTTTTATAATCTTGAAAATAAACCAAAAATTTACAAATTTGAAACTCAGGAACTTAACTAAAAAAAGAATTTTTGAAATTGGATAATTTCTACTAATGATGAACTTTGATTGATATGGTAGCTCCGTTCTGTAATAATCAGCAACCACTCATTTACACCGCCCTCAAAAATTTATTTTTAGAGATTCAACAATTTCGTTAATTTTACAATTCATCGTCAATTATTCAGAAAAGATTTGTATTTGGTTTATCTTTTTTTCATTAATAAATATTTAAGAAGTTAAAAATAATTATTTATCAATAAATGAAGAGAATTCAAACATGACATTTTTTTTCAAAATTGAAAACTGTTTATTAATAAATAACTGTTTTAACTTTTTTTTCAATGAATAAATTGTCAGTGTAGTCATTGACTTTAATTTACTTTTTTTACACTTAAAATAAAAAAAAAACACTTTATTTAAAAAAGAATCAATGTAATGTATCGTTACGACACGTTAAGAATACATCGAGTAACTAAAGTTTTAAATAATGTAAAATTGATAAAATTGACGCAGTTCGTAACGTAAAAATAATTTTTAACATTTTAAAAAAGTTTTATTTAAAATTCTAAGAAAAAAAAATTGGTAAATAGACGTCATCAATAATTTCAGAGTATTACTAAATTAAAAACTAATACCAAGTTGAATATGAACCTTTTTAGTTAAAAATAAGATAAGATAATTGCGTACACTCACAAATATTTTAATTAAATAAGCATTTCCTTTTTTATTATAACAAAATAAGGGTACTTAAATTTGTTTATAACCTTAAAAAGAATAAAGAAATTAATGGATAATAATTTTTCAACTTCTATAAACTATTACAAAACCCTTTTATATATAAAGTTAAAAATGATAAATTATGACATTTTTGTCTTCCATATATTTTGCATAGCGATAGTCAATTAGTAAACATTAAATTAGCTGGATATAGATATCCCTGCCAGTATTATCATTGCGTGCCTGTAATAATAGCAGTCATAAGCATAGAGATCTGTTTCCTTTCGTTGAGAGTACACATGTAGTAAGGGTGTTTCGTCCCACAATGATCAATCAAACAACAGGGCGTTGTAATTTCGATTGGATCTTTTATGATCTCCATCCGAAGACCTTTATGGGCGTGCAGAGCCGTCAGAGGGCTTCCAGGAAGCCACGAAGAAAGACTTATACACTCTCTCCTGCCACTCTTCGACTAGACACTCTTAGCACTACTATCGTCACTTGAATATATACTGCTCTAAGATAAGACGGTAAGCAGCCGACATTTATTAAATTTCATTCCTTTCAATTTACTGCTATAACATCTGGCAACATACACTCCACTGTGTATGACATGTAAATACATTTTTATAAATTATTATTTATAGAATTGTCTTATTTTCAGATTATTATAGGAGATAGTCTTAGAATGCTCCTATAATAATCTGTAAACCTCCTATATAGGATTAGGGTTCAGGTTAGGGTTAGTAAACCCATCGATGATTTTCTTATGGGAATCGTTCCAGACAAGGCACGAAGCCACTTGATGTAAGGGCCTAAAAAATACTACTTCAAGGTAAAAAACTAGCAAAAGTGTTAGATAGATAGATTCAGAAAAAGAAAACAGCAATTCTTCTTCTTTTTTTGTCAGAAACATCGCTCATGGAATGTGACGACTAAAGGACAAAATAATGTAAGCGTGAGTTACAAGGCTGCCAACGGTTTACTTTCTACTCTTTCGGAAGGTAATTTTCTCATAGTGTCAGAGGTGTAATATGCAAATAAACAATGACGAACCATGAGCGACGGTGTACTTACGGTGGATCAAGTGTGTCCACTATTTACTTTAAGGTTCCAGTTTTCTGTGCAGTTTTATGGTGTGACTACGAACGGAAACGAAATTCTATCCTGTAATAAATAATTATGTTGTCGCCGGATACTCAGACTTAAGGATTATATGTAATAGTCTATCATGTTTCTACAGGAAGATACGCTCTTTACTCCTGTTCAATTAGTAACCATTATCTATGTGAATTCTTATTGTCTAATAATAACTTCCATTAAATGGTGTAGTGCGGTTGTTACAGTCATAGATTGTGAGCTTGACCTCCCACGTTCCAATCCCTGCCTCAGACTACTGCATCCCTTTCGCTAATAATTTTAGAAAACGTATGAATACATATATACTCCCTCAAGATATGGATTAAATTATTAAATTCGGCAGGTAAATTTCCAGAATCTCCTGCAATTTTGTTAGGAAGTACGCATGTCAGTGTTTCATCTGATATATTGTTTTTTCAAAGTCGGCATGGCTGTTAGAGTTGAAAACAGTGATTAAATATTTTACTGTATTTGGATGTGTATCCATACGTTCAAGTTTAAAATATTCATACAGAATATTCAGTTTGTTTCGTTTAATACCGTGAAATGAGTTGACAAGACCAGTATACCTGTAATAAAATGTTATTAAACGTAACATTCCCTGATTTTGTTATTCGTCACTTGAAGATAAATACATATAAGCGGGGGCTGATTAGTATATGAAACTCCATACATTTCGTCATAAAAAATTAAAGGAAGGTATTGAATAAAATAATCGTTTAGTAAGGTTTCCTGCAGCTAGCGGAAAAAATGTTTAATACTAAATCGAGATTGTTTGGCCACGTTAAGCATTCCAGGCTAAGCCAAATATGTGTTGAAGACATAATACCGGTGGAAAGATAGACAAAAGAAAAGATTGATACACAATGGTTGTGAATGGACGAACATGAACATAAAGAAAGTGAACACCTTGGCTCAAGATCGCAAGTCTTGAAGGACACTCAGCCATGTTAGTGCGTATTCTGCAGCTAGCAGTAACAAATGTTTAATACTAAATAATAATTATAAACACTAGTAAGGTAGAATTACAATATTGAAATTGAAACTTCAATAAGAAATGAGTATTTAGTTATCTTCTCTTGTTTCTTTAAGGTACTGACTTAAACATGGATAGCTTCTCCCTCTTCTCTCATATCCCTATGTCAGATGTATCTCTAAATATTGCATAATCATATTTGATGATGTGTGATGTATTTACTATACCTCTAGTTGGTATACGTTGCCTTACGTTGTTTCTATACCCGATGGTCAATCTTTTTCAATTGGTCGAGAGGAGATAGCTACACATACCATTGTATCAAATTGTGTAGTAGCTGCCTCATCAGATCTTTACAATTGGATTTCAGGTGGATCACACTATTTGTGGAAAAACTTGCCTTGTTGTCATTTGATCCAGTTTACAAAACCATCTTTCCAGAAAATATTTGTACATTCTTCAAGTTTTTTTACTGTGAGAAGTCTTATATTATTATCGTAGATTCGTTGGAGAAAATTTCTGAAACATGCTTATTTGATGTTTAGTCTAATTAGTAAGACAGAATGGTTGGAAATGTTTGCCCAGTCATGAACTTATAACATTTCATAATACAGGCTTTGCAAGAATATGGCTTCTCTAGTTTTTCAATTTGTAGCTAGGTTACCTCTTTCTTGGTCTTGAAAAGATATCTAAGTGTATATTTCAAGATCTTCCCTAGTTATCAAACCATTAGATAGTAAATCATTGAAGAATAATATATCTCCCAAATGGACCACTTAACTTCGTTAGTTATTTTTTCTTGGTGTTGCAAAGTTTTCAGACCAGCATTGAATTTATACAGTTGAGTATCTAACTTATTTGTGATAGCATCTATTAGAGATACAGAACTATTACTTTTCTGGTGTGTGCCAGTGTGTATCAATGCAGATGCGATCTTATTTAAGCTTCGGATAGTATGTTACTTTATTAATTTTTCACTAGGGTTTGTTTTTAATCAGAAGTATCTTCATGTGAAGATGTTATAACACGTGAGCATAGTGTGTATTAAGATATATTTATTTAAATTCGCCTTCAAAAATAATTTAATGCATATATAGAATATGGTTTCTTGATGCTGTCTTTTCTCATGTGTTTTAAAAGTTGACATCTGTTTCAAGAAAGGCCTACACATTTCACAAAGAAAATGGATCCTCGCCAGTATGAGTTTTGATATGTTGATTTAAATTTCTTTTAACCGAAAACGATTTACTGCATATTTTACATGGATACGGCTTCTTGCCAGTGTGTATTCCCATGTGAGTTTTTAAGGTGGATTTCCGTGCAAAGGATCTCCCACACACTTCGCAAGAAAATGGCTTATCTCCAGTATGACTTTGAATATGTTGAGTAACATTCCTTTTGTCCGAAAATAATTTACCACATATTTTACAAGAATATGGCTTCTCTCCAGTGTGAGTTCGGATATGAATTACTACGTTTGACTTTTTCGTAAACGAAGCACCACACACTTCACAAGAATATGGCTTTTCTCCAGTATGAGTTTGGAAGTGTTCATTTAAACTCCCTTTCCATGAAAATGATTTACCACATATTTCACAAGCATATGGCTTCTCTCCAGTGTGTGTTCGGTTATGAATTATCATGGCTGACTTCGTCCTAAAGGAAGCCCCACACACTTCACAAGAATATGGTTTCTCCCCAGTGTGTGTTCGATTATGGATTATCATGTCTGCTTTCATCGTAAACGAAGCTCCACATTCTTCACAGGAATATGGCTTCTCTCCAGTGTGAGTTTGGATATGTCGATTTAAGTTTCCTTTCAACGAAAATGATTCACCACATATTTCACAGGCATATGGTTTCTCTCGTGTGTGTATTCTGATATGTCTTTTAAGAAATGATTTGTGTGTAAAAGAAGTTCCACACACCTCACAAGAATATGGCTTCTCTCCAGTGTGTTTTCGGATATGCTGATTAAAACTACTCTTCTGCAAAAATGTTCTTCCACATATCTCACAAAAATATACTTCCTTTTTAATCTGTGCTCCCATATTAAGCTGTAAATTTGACATTGTAAGATAATATAAGTTCGTTCTTATTCGAAAATCAGATGTTTTTCACACTAGGATATTTCATGTATCAGTTCATCATATTGTTTGTTTTTAGTTTCAATTTATATTTACTTTTTCAGAATGTAGTGCCTTTGTGGTCACAAGATATTTTATATGTACACATTATATGGAAATGAGTAAATTGGGAAAATCTACAGAACTTGTCTTTAAGTATATTATTAAAATTGAATTACATCTAAAATTTTCGAAATCTGTCAGGTGTTGATGTCTCTCATTGTCCTGTTTCCTTCTAAATAACATGTATTTTTTAACTTGAGTATCTGTAAAATCAAGAAGAAAAATTCCATTATGATATACACTTTTCACAGGTAATACTATTATATAAATTGATGAATAAAACTTTATTTCATGCAGAATTTTATTTTATTTATTGTAGAAAATGTTATGCAGACATTGCTAATTAATTTTAGCAATAAAATGATATATCATTATATTTTATATTTAAAATAAATTATACACCAATGAATGATAACTGATTGTTTCATTTCAAAGTACAGTATAATTACTTCCTTTCTCTCACACATATATATATATGAGGAAAAATGCATGATAAATCATAAAATGAAATGCCGTGTAAGACAGGGTGTGTGAAAATAACAAATGAAAAAAAATAATTAAATACAGGAATACGTCATCAACACACGAGAGATTTTACCGGTTTAGTTTGGATCAACGTCTTCAGAAAAAAGTGAAGATTTTTAATTTATAATAGTTTTACCGAGTTAGTCTTTTAAACCTTTCTTGTCAATAAAATGTGTGTCCCATATTTAAAAATCCCATTAATTGGTTTGAAAGTATCAATCAAGTCACACTTTCTTCTAGTTTAACCTAAACTTTTACAAACCAATGTTTATAAGATCCATTGTTTTATTAGAGAAGAATAGAAACTTGTCTGACCAAAATACGTAGAACAAGATGTTATTGGCATGTGTTTAACTATTTTAAAAAAGAAAGAATTAGACGCATGCAACAGAGACGTTATAATAGGAAGAGAGAGACGTATGCATGGATGTGTATATCTTCTATACAATAAAGATGTAGTTCCTCTGTTTCATTTTTCACAAATGTTATATATATACATATATATAAGCTGTCTTGATCCAGAGTTGCACAGGTGTTTTTCAAATTTAATTACTGTTTCACTCATTGCATCTTGATTTTCCGCTTAATTAATTTCTTGCAATAAAATATTTACATGTTTGGAAATATAATTAAATGAAGAAAATGTTATTTTGAAGATCGATTTTGCAAAAAAATCAATCGGACATTTTATTAAGTTTTACCATTTAAACCAATTCAATACTTTCGTTGTTTTAACTTGTAGCAGTCACATATTATGATGTGCGATTTTCTCTTCATGTAAGTCAGTCAAGTAAAAAAGGATTACCTGCCAATTCTACCAAGCACTATAAAGCAAGTCGAATAGGCAAGTGATGTCCATGAGCTCAACAAATGTCAGTAGCATAGCAGTCCAAAGTATAAAAAAGGCCAACGCAAGCCTCCAAGACCAGTATTTACCATCATATAAGTATTGAAAAACTATCTGTAACAAAAGAACTAGTTGCTAAACTATGCAGTGTGATATTCAATGTTCACAAGAAACCCATTGTTGAACTGAACACTATTGGCTCATGTGGATTGAATGGCTAGGATCATAGAAATACTATATGAGAAACATGGAAACATCATGCTAAACAAAAATTGGACATAAAAAAAGATGGAAATAACATCAAAGTCTAAACCGCTGAAATAAGAGAAAGTCGCATCACCTCAGCCTACAAACTACATCCCACACAACTTGTGATACCAGAAATGCAAATATCATCTGGGAAACCAATGATTTTAATTGGAGACTCACACAGCCATAGTACCTAATGTAAACAATTTTGCGGATTAAGATGCAGTGAAAATATCTAATCAGCTTATTCTGATCCCCGATGCTAAGTAGCCAAGTCCCTTTGTATACGAACGATTTAAATCAGGGTACAATCCCGATAATCTTTTTGTCAGTCAGAACATCAGCGGACTGATCAAGAAGCTGGTACATGAGCCACTGCCTAAAACACAAACCCACCTCGTGACATCACAGTCAATGCTGCAATCACCCCAGCCACAGTTTCATTTCAAAGGATATTCAACTTTGAGAAAGCGAACTGGCCTGGCTCCAAGAAAATCTTTAGATGACCCTAAAAACTATGACAGCTTCACCAGGTTTGTGCGGTAAGCGGTCTGAAAGAATATTCTAAGAGGATGTCACATTTAATACCAAGAGAGAACAAACAGAATCTGACCTGAAATCAATAAGTGAGTAACTCATAACCTTCATATCAGAAGGGAGCAATCAGAAATGGCAAAATCTGTTCGCAAGAACTAGTATCATGAAAAATATCAAAAGAGAATTTTGTCTAATTTGAAAAATCAGCAAAGATTGATGAACTCCAGCATAACCGCCACCCAATTTGCAACTCCCTTCCTTCTCACTAGGAAGTGCACCACAAGACAGCAAATACCAAATGTAGACTGACTTAATATTCTCAAAGTACCGGGCTGATTGAGACGGTCTTACTGTGTTATAAATTGTGAAAACATTGGATTACCTGGCAAACGGTCTCGATGCGCGCTCTGCAGGGCTGGACCGCCCAAAGAGCGGCAAGATGGCGTCCTAGGCTTAATATCGCCAGGTAATCCCGTGAAATCTCGTGTTCTCTCGCGGAGACGAGAGTCCAGTTTGATATAAAAACGGGTCGCTGGAGGCAAGACGGCAGAAGGCTGAGAGCGTAGTCTACGAGGGACGACGTGGAAAGAAGAAGAGAAAGAAGAAGAGAAAGAAGAAGAGAAAGAAGAAGAAGAGAAAGAAGAAGAAGAAGAAGAAGAGAAAGAAGAAGAAGAGAAAGAGGAAGAAGAAGAGAAAGAAGAAGATAACGAAGTAGAGAAAGAAGAGGTGGAAGATTAATTTTTTCTGCTACAAGCTATTTCGGCATTGTTATGGAAAAATTCGACATCAGATTGATTCCGGAATTCGACGGCTCTCCTGCTGGTCCATCGGTGGTCGAATGGCTGGAGAAGGCCGAGCGTGTTTGCCGGTTGTGCAAAATTAAAGACCCAGCTATGGTCATCCCATTGAGACTCACTAAGGGGGCTTACGCCGTGTACCAGCAGCTCAGTAATGATGCGACCATGGAGCAGATTGCACAGGCACTGCACGGGGCATTTGGTGCAGATCCTTTTGTTGCCTGGAGGCAATTTTCCGAACGCCGGCTTGGGCCGGGGGAGACAGTGGACGTCTACATGGCCGACTTGAAAAAGCTTGCTGCTCCCTTCGGCGGTGCGAGTGACCGCATATTGGCATGCGCCTTTTTGTCTGGACTTCCGGACGATGCAAGCCGACTGCTGCGAGCATCATTGAGACTCACAGAGATTGAATTGGTGGAGTTGTTGGCGAGAGCACGAAACATCTTAATGGACGATCGAGAACTGGTCTCTGCAGCGGTTGACACCTTGGACTAGCCAGCAGAGGGCCTACGATGCTATACATGTGGTGGCCCCAACCACTTCTCCAGAGACTGCAGAGGCGGCACAAGGCGCACCCCAAATTATGGAGCACGAAAAGTAATACGGTGTTACCAATGCAATAAGCCAGGCCACATAGCACGGAATTGTCCGGGAAACGGGCAAGGAGAGGACGCCGCAGCGCTAGCACCCTCCCCAAAGCGGCATTGAACAAAGCGCTTCCTGCAGTGACAGTTCAAGTTGATGGGTGTAAACGTTCAGCGCTGGTTGACACCGGCTGTACCCAAACCCTCCTTCGAAAGGAATGTTGCACCACATGGAAGAAACGACAGATCCCCGTCCTGACTGTCGGCAAAGGCTCATTAGTGTGTTGTGGATCCAGTGTTGTTCATATCAGCATTGACAATGGCCCCCCGGTGGCTGTGACGGTGTTGGTGGTCGATGGGGAGCTGCTCGGATATGACCTTCTCCTTGGAATGGACACTATTACACAGCTAGGCGGAATTACTGTAAACAGCGTCGGTGATGTGAGATTCCCTCGACCAGACAAACAAATGTGTGCAGCAATCACTCTTGACGAACCCGATTTCCACGCAGAATATGACAAGGGCACAAACACATGGACAGCGTCCTGGAAGTGGGCAGGCGACCAGCCACCAGTGTCTTTGCGGAATCGGCTGACAGAGTATCCCCCTCCTGCATGGCTTAGGGGGCAGTACGAGGCAGAACTTCAAGTGTGGCTGGATAACGGCTGGTTAATTCCATACCCAGAGGATGAGCTCGGGCCCCCGCGGGGGCTAATTCCCCTGATGGCTATCAGACAAGAGAACAAGCAGAAAGTTCGACCTGTTCTTGATTACCGGGAACTCAATGAACACGTTGACCCGTACACTTCGGGGGCTGACGTTTGTGCTCATAAACTGCGAGAGTGGCGACGGCAGGGTGCGGAAGCGGCCATACTGGACTTGCGAAGAGCTTACCTACAAATACGTGTTGAGAAATCGCTGTGGCCATTCCAGACGGTGGTAATCAAAGGAACTCGCTATTGCTTGACCAGGCTGGGGTTCGGCTTGAATGTAGCCCCGGGCATCATGACGGCGATCATGCGGGCGATCCGGCGTCAGGATAAAGCTGTGCAACAGGCGACATCGTCTTATATAGACGACATTTTTGTCAATGAGAGCCTGCTGTCTGCCCAGGCGGTCAAAGAACACTTTGAGCACTTCGGGTTGTCGTGCAAGGAACCGGAGCGGCTGCAGGATGGGGCGAAAGTGCTCGGGCTGCAGGTGAGCGGAAGTGCAGATGGCCTCCAATGGGGAAGGGGCGGTGAAATCCCGGAAATCCCATCTACCATCACACGTCGGAGCACGTTTTCCGTGTGTGGAAAACTGGTGGGTCACTTCCCTGTGTGTGGGTGGCTCCGAGTGGCTGTGGCGGCTATAAAGCGACGGGCAACTTCTTTGTCAACAGGATGGGACGATGAGGTGCGTGATCCTTCCCTGCGAAGCATGCTGGTGGAAGCTGTGGCCAGAGTGACCAATGATGACCCTGTACGAGGGAGCTGGTGCGTCGATGGGAGTGAGTTTACAGTTTGGGTGGACGCCAGCTCACTTGCCCTTGGCGTTGCTCTGGCAGTCAACGGAAGTATAGTAGAAGATGCCTGCTGGCTCCGGCCAGAGAATGACGCTAAGCACATAAACCTAGCTGAACTCGATGCTACACTGAAAGGAGTCAATCTAGCGCTTCAGTGGCAGGCTAGCGTCCTCCACGTTATCACGGATTCCACGTGTGTGCATCGGTGGATGACCGATGCCTTGAACGGAAAAGCACGGCTGACAACGAAGGCATCGGCCGAAATGTTAATCCGGAGGCGGCTTGCTACCCTAACCGAAACCATCAATGAATACAACTTGGTCATAGATGTGACACTGGTGCAGTCCTGTTTGAATCGAGCGGATCGATTGACCAGAGTGCCTCGCCGTTGGCTGGACCTGCAGAAAGAAGTGAACGAACCAGCACCTGTAAATTGTGCTGCGGTGGGACGTAGACTCAGCCCAGAGCGTATCGCTGATGTCCATTGCCAAAGCGGGCACCCTGGTGTAAACCGAACCTTTTACTTCGCCAGGTTGGTTGACCCCTCTGTGTCACGGAGGGCTGTGAAATCTGTTGTGAGAAGTTGCAACACCTGCTAATCGATCGACCCAGCACCTGTCCGGTGGAAGAAGGGCACACTCGGTGTGAAGTATAACTGGGATAGGATTGCGATGGACATAACTCACTACAACGGGGGGAATTTCTTGACCCTTATTGACTGCGGACCGTCCCGATTTGCATTGTGGCGGTCCCTTCGCCGGCAGGATACGGCTGCCATTGTCCATGAGTTGGAAAGTGTGTTCCTTGAGCGTGGCCCTCCTTCTGAGATATTGACCGACAATGGCCCCGCTTTTGTTAGTGCACCGTTCAAACAGTTTGTAGATGGCTGGGGTGTCCGTCTGCGTTTTCGGTGTGCCCATGTGCCCAGTGGGAACGGAATTATTGAGCGCAACCATAGGACTATCAAGACCATCGCAGCGCGGAAGGGGTGTACGGTGGCTGAAGCAGTCTATTGGTATAACGTCACCCCTAAGGACGATACTTCACCCTCCACCGCGCCAGCTAATGCGCTACATACATACCATGTCAGGGCGAGAGGTTTGGAGAGCAGCTTACTGCCCGAACCAGAACCTCCACAGGAGAAAATGAAAAAAGGAGATGTCGTTTGGGTTAAAAAAACCCGAGGCCAGTGCACGACTCGTTACGGAACCGGTCGTGTCACTGAAGTGATCAGCCCGCAGGCGGTGCGAGTTGATGGAGTACCCCGTCACATTAAAGACTTAAGATCGGTATTCCAAACGCAGCTGCCATTTAACGAGGATAATGACATTGAATCCGTGACCAGCGAACCATCATTCTGGTTCATGACGGCTTCATCGCGCAGCGACACTGAGAGTGATAGCCTTGAATGTACTGACCCTCCTACTGCTGATGAAAGCCCGGACAGTGATGCTGCGATGCGCAGCCTCAGGTTCGCTGACCTTCCTGCCACGGAAGACAGCACGGATGACGATGAGGCCCCGAATCCCCCTCCCCGAAGAAGCACTCGAAGAAAAAGGACACGGCCTCCCTGCTCTTTCTGTGATAATGAGATCAGGGGGGAGTGTGTTATAAATTGTGAAAACATGGGATTACCTGGCAAACGGTCTCGATGCGCGCTCTGCAGGGCTGGACCGCCCAAAGAGCGGCAAGATGGCGTCCTAGGCTTAATATCGCCAGGTAATCCCGTGAAATCTCGTGTTCTCTCGCGGAGACGAGAGTCCAGTTTGATATAAAAACGGGTCGCTGGAGGCAAGACGGCAGAAGGCTGAGAGCGTAGTCTACGAGGGACGACGTGGAAAGAAGAAGAGAAAGAAGAAGAGAAAGAAGAAGAAGAGAAAGAAGAAGAAGAGGAAGAAGAAGAGAAAGAAGAAGAAGAGAAAGAGGAAGAAGAAGAGAAAGAAGAAGATAACGAAGTAGAGAAAGAAAGGGTGGAAGATTAATTTTTTTTAAGGCGCTCTATGTCAACATACCTGCTCTTAAGGATGGTACAGCCACTGGCCTAGATTTTATTTTTACAGAGATCAAGCCTTTAGATCTCTGACATGATAATATATCCTTGAACCAATGGACGACTGCATGCTGACAAGAAACATCCCAAAGATCTCGAGAAAACCAAAATCATCGCTTTTCTTAAACCTGGCAAAGATTTAGTGCATGCAAAGAGTTTTTGCCTAATCTCTCTGATATGCCACCCATTTAAGCTGTTTCCACAACTAATACTCAACAGGTTGGCCCAAGTTTCTGCATGATCCAGATCTGACAAATCCATAACCATCCAACTCTTGAATCTCACTCACCAAATCGAAGAGGGGTTTTAGAGAAAATTGGTAACATTAGCAGTTTTTGTTAGTTTGTTTGCTGCAGGACATTGTGAACGATCGCCTCCTCCTGAAAAAATGCTGGAGCTGACGAAAGACCAGGCACACAGACCTACTCGAAGCAATTTTGATAGACAAGCACTTTTATTTTAATCTAAACAACAAAGTCGTTGACACCAACAAAATAACAGCTTAGATCAAGGTAGTGTGCTGGCTATATTACTGTATAACATCTAAACAAATAATCAACCTATGGAGAAGAACAAGAGAGTTCGATTGAAGTAGAAGAAACAAATCCCAACCATAAACTCTACTGCGATATCAATTATCTGCATGCAAACCCTGCAAAGACTCGTCTGCTGATTCTATCTCAGGAACTGTGAAGCCAACTGACCAAACGACGTCACATGGTATGGAATACAAAGTGAGAACGACATCAACACTGTCTACCTTGGCATAACCGTGGACCGCAACCTCTCATTCAAGGAACATATAAAAAAGACAAAAATGAAAGGCAGCTCTTAGAACAACATCCGACAAAAACTCATCAAGTCCATAAGCAACAGTACACACTTTAAATGCACTGACTTGTCTCTGTAGAGTAGGTGTGTCCTGGGAGAGATCAATGCCAATAAATTAAATGTAGAGTTAACACCATTTCATGTATGGATGTGAACCTACAGCCTAACAACTGAAACTAAGGCGAAGTTTCCTCAGCCATGTCGAGCCCCAGCAACAGAGTTCAGAAAGAACCGAATTCAGCTGTGAACTAGAGGAGTGGAGAATGGCATCCCTTTCATGACATGGGGATTCCTCCTTCTGCAGATTTTATTCCTGGTCCGGAAGAACCTTGGGTACAATAGAAAACAATCAACAGTGTGAGATGGGGCTACAAAACCAACTAGCCAATCTGCAAAGGAGAACATTGCTTTTTCTCTCTTCTACTTTTAAAGCAGTGCAGATAGAAAGATCATGCAAAAGAACAAACAAAAAGTGGGAAAATGTTGTCTGATCACATGCTTCAAATATACGCAAGATCAGGCCTACATGTGATCTCGTTTAACGTTACCTATATTTTCTCTTTCCGTCCCTGTTAATGAAGCACTGTACCATAATCGACTACATCTCCGAGCACCTAAATCATGCATTTACCGATTTTACTATCCACTACAATGATTGGCTAGGTTTCTCAGGCACCACATACGCAGCTGTTAATAGCACATGTTGCTTCTCAATTGCCGATTTTATGACACAAACCGTTACGGTCGTGACAGGGTTGCCAGATCGTGAAGATGAACTAGCCTCAATTCTCGACCTATTCTTGACAACATGGCCCGAGGCATGTGGAACAGATTTCCATAGCTGACTCGGAAAAGCTGATCAACTCGTAATCATGGTTGATATAAGCCCCTGAACACAAAGAGAAGCGCCGTTACTCAAAACAAGATATTACCAACATTTGAGTAAAACTCTTTCTCTCCCTGCTGAACAGTGTGCAGAGTAGGTAGCTTGACGTGTCAGATTAAGCATGAAAGCAGAAATTTCATAGCAAGCCTCACTCTCCTAAATAATTCACTTCGACCTGTGCAGCTGCTATTGCACATTAGAACTAAACATTTCACCGTTTCAACTGCCATAAGTCATCCCAAAATATTCAAAAATGCAAAGCAAGAGTATAACAGCCTCAGCAAGGAGTAGGTATACTGACACGACTAGAGATAGCATTGCATCATAGAAATTAGTTACTCGCAATTTCTAGAAAATCTTTAATAGTGTAGTTAACAATGGTAATCAACAATTCCCCTACTAGCCAACTACCATGGAGTCGCTTCCACGACTATGGACATGGCTAAAGTGCTTGCCCAGCAGTTTACCCTAAACTCCACCTTGTACACCGCAGAATACTTTCTCTTTAATTTTGCACTAGAGACGAAAACCACTCGATTATCTTATCATCAACCCTTTCTATGTTTTGGATATAAAAACCGTAAACTCTCAACAGCATGTGGACCAGATCTTATCCCTGCTATATTAATAAAGAAACGCACTGCTGATGCTGAGCTTACCACTGTCCTATCCAACCTCTATAACAAATGTCTTGTAGAATCTTGCTTTCCTGATCGGTCGGAAACTGCTTCTGACGCACCAATTGTCAAGAAATCTGATGAAAGAATTGGGCCGAAAAATTATCTCCCCCCCCTTTCTTCGGAAAAATCTTTGAATCATTGAGCAATCTAGCAATAGTTGCCCACCTTGAAAATGATAAACTTCTATGTGACCAAAAGTCTGGATTTAGACCATCCTGTTTTACTGTAGATATCCTAACGGTAATCACTAAACATAGATACTGAACACTGGATAGGTAAGGTGAAACTAGGAGTGTAGAAAGAGATATCTTCAAGGCCTTTGACAAGGTTTGGCAGAAAGACATTCATGAAAATCAACTTGAATGGTACAACAATTTAATATATTCAGATCTTTCTGAACTAAAAGAAAGATAAATGGCCGAACACTGAAAGCACACTAGAAGTCACTACTTGGACCTATATTATCCATGAACTACATAAGCCATGTCCCTGATGCAATTGCGTTTGAGATGGGTGTATCTGCTGATGAGACCACACTATTACTGGCAGAGTGATAATCGAATGCCCACACAAGTAAGACAATGACTGAATCCTTAGTAAATGACGTCCAGTCTATAGCAGAATGGGGGGAATATGGATGGTCACATTTAATGCTACAAACACAAAGGTCCTTTACTTCAACAACTATAAAACGCTTGTCCAACCAAATATTGTCATGGCCGATATCCCCCTTCAGAAAGGTCCTCAGCCTGACATTCTTAGGCAACAGGAAGTGAAATAAGTACACAGAAAATACTGCTATGTCTGCAACAAAAAGTGTTGGCCCCTTCTACTGGGCTAGATAACTTACCACACCTGTTTGGATCCTATATCTCTATAAAGTCACCATTTACCCGTGCGTGGAGTATTGTTGCCAGCTCTTGGCTGGTGCCAAAAAATAGCCTCTCCCAAGGATAAAGAATTATTAACCTACTTTCATCAGATGTGCTTTTTTTACAAGTCCTTTCATCAGATGTGCTTTTTTTACAAGTCCTTTCATCAGATGTGCTCTACTGAATTTAATGCACTTGTAGCCATTCAACGTAAATACATCCGACCCATCGGACTAGCAGCAAAATTACAACTCTTCTCTGTAGATGTCGCTAGATGCCGGAAGATTTTAGACACTAATAGCTTCTTTTCTTAGACCGCTTCCCTTTGGTATTCACTCCTTGCTCTCTGTTTCCCTGAACGCGTCAACACGTAAGAATGTATATGTAATGTGAACAAACATCTTACTGCCCACCTCCCCATCCAGATTGCCCCCTAAAAATCTGGCTCCTATTACAGTAGCCCTTTATGCTTCAGTTGCAATATGCTTTTTTGTTCTGAGTGAAATAAAGTACAAAACTCAAAAAAAGATATAATATGTACAAGTTCTGAGGAATCAAAACTATTTTCAGAAAAAGAAAACATAGTGCAATGTAGGTAAAAAACATGATGCAACGTTAAGTAAAAAACATGATGAAACGTAAGTAAAAAAAACATGATGCAACGTTAAGTAAAAAACATGATGAAACGTTAAGTAAAAACATGATGCAACGTTAAGTAAACCACATGATGCAACGTTAGTAAAAAAAACATGATGAAACGTAGGTAAAAAAACATGATGAAACGTAAATAAAAAACATGATGCAACGTAAATAAAAAAACATGATGCAACGTAAGTAAAAAACATGATGCAACGTAAATAAAAACAAATGATGCAACGTAAGTAAAAAAAACATGATGCAACGTAAGTAAAAAACATGATGCAACGTAAATAAAAACAAATGATGCAACGTAAGTAAAAAAACATGATGCAACGTAAGTAAAAAACATGATGCAACGTAGGTAAAAAAAACATGATGCAACGTAAGTAAAAACATGATGCAACGTAAGTAAAAAAAACATGATGCAACGTAAGTAAAAAACATGATGCAACGTAAATAAAAACAAATGATGCAACGTAAGTAAAAAAACATGATGCAACGTAAGTAAAAAACATGATGCAACGTAGGTAAAAAAAACATGATGCAACGTAAGTAAAAACATGATGCAACGAAAGTAAAAAAAAACATGATGCGACGTAAGTAAAAAAAACATGATGCAACGTAAGTAAAAAAAAACATGATGCAACGTAAGTAAAAAAACATGATGAAACGTAAGTAAAAAAACATGATGAAACGTAAGTAAAAAACATAATGCAACGTAAATAAAAAAACATGATGCAACGTAAAAAAACATGATGCAACGTAAGTAAAAAACATGATGCAACGTAAGTAAAAAACATGATGCAACGTAAATAAATACAAATGATGCAACGTAAGTAAAAAAAACATGATGCAACGTAAGTAAAAAACATGATGCAACGTAAGTAAAAAAAAACATAAGTAAAAACGAACTGTATTTACATTTTAGAACAATTAAACCAACATCATTTCAACGTAGCCATTTTTACGTGCATCGACTTACATGTCTAATAATTCTATTATCACATTTCATGTATTTTCAAAATGTTTTTTTCGTAAAAACTACTTTTTGGGGAAATAATTTTTGTACTCAACCTTTTATTCACGGACAATTTACAAAAGTCACTGTTACGATTTCTCAGCCGCTCGTACAATTTTAAAATTTCGCCTGACTCGAATATGATTTGTTCCTATTTCATTAATTTAAATCAGAGGAAGTGCAATACAAATTTATCATTAAAGAAATTTAAATGTCCTAAAATATTTTATTTGAGAATTTATCTTATCTTTTATTTTAAACAGAGTTTAGTAGATATTAATGAGAAAACTAAGCAACATTTTTCCAAACACAATAATATTGGGTGCTTGTACAGAAAAGCGTACATATGAAAAGCGTTGAAAATCGAATTTCCAATTAAATTAACCGGAAATCTCTTTGAAATACTTATGTATCAAGCAAAAATAGCAAAACTACCGAATAGAATTGTAATATAAAAAGAAAAACCCGTTATATTGTTTAATCGGGTTTGCCCATTGATTCGAGCGAAAAACACGAAATTTGGAGGGGGGGATAACTAAGTCTGTCACATTAACAAGTAATAAATTAATGGCATTCACCAAAATACGATGAAACTGATTTTTATTTCTAATTAAAATTTGACTCGATAATTTTTCCTACATTTTGGTGAGAATACTTACTTAAGTCCGCTGCGTAAGTATATACTAGTTTTTTTCTGTGGTAATTTAATACGGACGCTCCTCTGTACAATCACGTTGTGTAAGGCTATAGAAGTAATATTGGCCATCGTTTTAAAAGTCAGCTAAAATTAATAAAGTGAAAAGAATAACATTGGGAATCGATTGAAACATTAATCTAAATAAATTGAACGTAAATAAAGGATCTTTTTTTTGGATTAAAGCATAAAATATATTAATGTTTTCATTGCTATTTTCGAGGAAGGTTTATCTCATTAGTTTATGAATCCGTTTAGTTTATAAAAAAAGAAAAAAACAACAACAAATTGATGTAATTAATACTTACTCTTCGTTAAATCCGGTTACGCGTTAGAAAGAATAAAATAACGACTATATGATTTGTAAATTAAAAATCTTATGACAAGACGTCTTGCTGAAATGAAATATCGTTCTGATGTTTGAAAGTGTGTCCTTTTACACCGGAAATAGATTTTGCATTATCTCCCCTTTTTTTATTCGCTCTTCATTTTTCATATTTCTCTCTCCTCAGCGAAAAGTTTTAATTGTTTGAAAAAAAAGAGTACAACTGAACAATCTCTAAAGTAATACAATATGATCACTTCACGTCTGTAGGTTTGTGTGTTTCTCGTCTCTACGTGACTTACATATTATGGCGAACCTTTACTTTAGGGTGAAAAACTCATAGCACTTTAAACATTTAATATTTTGGGGAAATGTTTCAGCCGAGGACTTTTGGAACCATAGTGAATCATATTCTATAAAATAATAATTTTTTTTAATCATTTAGATTTTAGACGGTGGATCACTTTTCTATATAAATCTAACGTAAATTAACCACCCACTTCTTGGCCAAGTTCAGGGTAAAAAAAGCTCATAGCAGTGTCTAAAATTTATATTTGTGGAAAAAAAATTATGCCAGAGATGAAGTTACGACATCCTTCACAATTCCACGGATAAAGGGAAGAGTGTCGGAGCAACCATTGAAGCAGAAGATACCGAACCAATACGAAACAGTGAAGAAATAACAAACTGACCATTTCAAGCCTAAAAAAACACATCCTACGAAATTTTCAAATTTCCACGCGCAATGCAAAATACTAGGTACGTGCAAAATCAATGGCCGATTCCCAAAATGTAAAAACATTTTGACCCCCCCCCCTCTTCACTTAAAAATTCACTAAAATTCAGGAAATCAACAAATTTTAATGAAATTTTCAATATTTATTAAGCAACAATCACGGAATACAATAAAACCATTATTTGTTTTTAAATCTCAGTGAAACTGTATTCTTTTTTTAAACAAATACACCTTTACTAAAGTTATATTTTTATATATTAATAAAAAAATGCATTATTTGTTTTTGTTTTTTTATGAAAATAAAGCATTGTAGATGTTAACAATAAAAACATTTTTAAAATATTTTTTATATATTACGAAGAAGACCCTTAAATACCGTGTTTACAAAATCACTATAACTCGAAGAAAAATATTGAATAAAGCATTGTTTAATCAACATTTTCACCCAAAAAATAATATAATTGCAAAAAATATTTCATGTGATTTTAATTATTAGAATTTCTGGAAAAATAAAAAATGCGACATAATTATATTTCCCTTTCATACATGAACGTGGCATCATCAGCGCAAGACATTTTTTTTATAATCTTGAAAATAAACCAAAAATTGACAAATTTGAGACTCAGGAACTTAAAGAAAAAAATAATTTTTAAAATTGGATAATTTCTACTAATGATGAACTTTCATTGATATGGTAGTTCTGTAATAATCAGCAACCACTCATTTACACCGCCCTCAAAAATTTATTTTTAGAGATTCAACAATTTCGTTAATTTCACAATTCATCGTCAATTATTTAGAAAAGATTTGTATTTGGTTTGTCTTTTTTTAATTAATAAATATTTAAGAAGTTAAAAACAATTATTTATCAATAAATGAAGAGAATTAAAACATGACATTTTCTTTCAAAATTGAATTCTGTTTATCAATAAATAACTGTTTTACCTTTTTTTTTCAATGAATAAATTGTCAGTGTAGTCATTGACTTTAATTTACTTTTTCACACTTAAAATAAAAAAAACACATTATTTAAAAAAGAATCAATGTAATGTATCGTTACGACACGTTAAGAATACATCGAGTAACTAATATTTTACATAATGTAAAATTGATAAAATTGACGCAGTTCGTAACGTAAAAATAATTTTTAACATTTAAAAAAACTTTTATTTAAAATTCTAAGAAAAAAAATTGGTAAATAGACGTCATCAATAATTTCAGAGTATTACTAAATTAAAAACTAATACCAAGTTAAATATGAACCTTTTTAGTTAAAAATAAGATAAGATAATTGCGTACACTCACACATATTTTAATTAAATAAGCATTTCCTATTTTATTATAACAAAATAAGGGTACTTAAATTTCTTTATAACCTTAAAATGAATAAAGAATTTAATGGATAATAATTTTTCAACTTCTATAAACTATTACAAAACCATTTTATATATAAAGTTAAAAATGATAAATTATGACATTTTTGTCTTCCATATATTTTGCATAGAGATAGTCAATTGGTAAACATTAAATTAGCTGGATATAGATATCCCTGCCAGTATTATCATTGCGTGCCTGTAATAATAGCAGTCATAAGCATAGAGATCTGTTTCCTTTCGTTGAGAGTACACATGTAGTAAGGGTGTTTCGTCCCACAATGATCAATCAAACAACAGGGCGTTGTAATTTCGATTGGATCTTTTATGATCTCCATCCGAAGACCTTTATGGGTGTGCAGAGCCGTCAGAGGGCTTCCAGGAGGCCGCGAAGAAAGACTTATACACTCTCTCCTGCCACTCTTCGACTAGACACTCTAAGCACTACTATCGTCACTTGAACATATACTGCTCTAAGATAAGACGGTAAGCAGCCGACATTTATTAAATTTCATTCCTTTCAATTTACTGCTATAACATCTGGCAACATACACTCCACTGTGTATGACATGTAAATACATTTTTATAAATTATTATTTATAGAATTGTCTTATTTTCAGATTATTATAGGAGATAGTCTTAGAATGCTCCTATAATAATCTGTAAACCTCCTATATAGGATTAGGGTTCAGGTTAGGGTTAGTAAACCCATCGATTTATATAGGATTAGGGTTCAGGTTAGAGTTAGTAAACCCATCGTTTTATATAGGATTAGGGTTCAGGTTAGGGTTAGTAAACCCATCGATTATTTTCTTATGGGAATCGTTCCAGACAAGGCACGAAGCCACTTGATGTAAGGGGCTAAAAAAAAAAATACTTCAAGGTAAAAAACTAGCAAAAGTGTTAGATAGATAGATTCACAAAAAGAAAACAGCAATTCTTCTTTTTTTGTCAGAAACATCGCTCATGGAATGTGACGACTAAAGGACAAAATAATGTAAGCGTGAGTTACAAGGCTGCCAACGGTTTACTTTCTACTCTTTCGGAAGGTAATTTTCTCATGGTGTCAGAGGTGTAATATGCAAATAAACAATGACGAACCATGAGCGACGGTGTACTTACGGTGGATCAAGTGTGTCCACTATTTACTTTAAGGTTCCAGTTTTCTGTGCAGTTTTATGGTGTGACTACGAACGGAAACGAAATTCTATCCTGTAATAAATAATTATGTTGTCGCCGGATACTCAGACTTAACGATTATATGTAATAGTCTATCATGTTTCTACAGGAAGATACGCTCTTTACTCCTGTTCAATGAGTAACCATTATCTATGTGAATTCTTATTGTCTAATAATAACTTCCAGTAAATGGTGTAGTGCGGTTGTTACAGTCATAGATTGTGAGCTTGACCTCTCACGTTCCAATCCCTGCCTCAGACTACTGCATCCCTTTCGCTAATAATTTTAGAAAACGTATGAATCCATAGATACTCCCTCAAGATATGGATTAAATTATAGGGTAGACTAGACTTTTACGCCTTTGTTTATTAAATATTCGCCCAGTAATTCCATATGAATTAATTTTTATAATAACTTCTTCATGCCAGACTTTATAAAAGGCTTTGGCTATATATAGTGCCACCGCCCTAGCTTCACCTGCCTTGTTCAGTGTATGGTATATGCGTTCAGAGATGACCATTTGGAAATCCACAGTAGATCGTGCTTGCTTAAATCGATACTGTGGTCAGAAAGAAGTTTAGCATTGACTAGGTTCCGGACTATCGCTAGAGCAAGGATTGGAAGAAGACTGATATGGCGATAATTCTGAGGATTAGATCTATCTCCAGAGTTCTGGAAGATTTGTACCACAGAGGCAATATTCCAGCTATCAGGGAAGCAAGATTCTTTTTCTTGCTATAATAATAAAAAATACTACGCTGAGTAGTGCTCTGTCCTCTCCAGACTCTATAACAAATGCTTTCCAGAATCTCCTGCAATTTTGTTAGGAAGTGCGCATGTCAGTGTTTCATCTGATATATTGTTTTTTCAAAGTCGGCATGGCTGTTAGGGTTGAAAACAGTGATTGAATATTTTACTGTATTTGGATGTGTATCCATACGTTCAAGTTTAAAATATTCATACAGAATATTCAGTTTGTTTCGTTTAATACCGTGACATGAGTTGACAAGACCAGTATACCTGTAATAAAATGTTATTAAACGTAACATTCCCTGATTTTGTTATTCGTCACTTGAAGATAAATACATATAAGAAGGGGCTGATAAGTATATGACACTCCATATATTTCGTCACGAAAAATTAAAGGAAGTAACGTTTCCTGTGGAGAAAACAATAACGCTGTCTGTAGTAAGAGAAAAGAATCTGATGCTCTACCAACTGGCAATCCACAGTTCAACAAAAGTGCTTTAGCTCCACAACTTTCAATTCAAACTGACAATCCACACTTCAATAAATTTAAAAACACCGATCTCTAAAGGGGGGGGGGGTAACCACTGGCGTAGCTAGGGGGGGGGGGCGAGGGGGGGCGGGCCGCCCCGGGCGGCACACCTGAGGGGGCGGCATTTTGAGAGGGTAAAAATAGAAAGTAGAGAAAAAAATTTAAAAAAACAAAAGTTAACAAAAAATATGAAATTTTATACTAAATCCGATCATCTGAGAGAGCGAGGGAGAAATATTTTAACAACAATTAGCAGCCTTTGGGCTGATATCACAGTGTAGTATCTGTTCTAATGATACACTTCTCCTTTTCTGTCGTCGGTCAGTATGGGAAAATCGTTCATGACTGAGAATTTTTATTTTTGTTCCTATCCAGAGTGCCCCTTTTTGTGGAGCTGGATTTTCCCCACATTAAAAACCGGCCTTGTGTCTAACTCTGCCCTCGTGGAGAGGCAAGTAAATGGGAACAATCGGCAGTCGTTGCCAAACCGACCTCAGCTCTAATTGTACACAAGATCTAATTTTAAACAAGACCATTGCTATATTCGCTTACGGCCGTTTGCCATTTTCGGCTCTCATTATGCTCAACATTATGGGAGCATTATAATAAATACGTATTTATTTTATAACTATATATGTGCATATATACATATATATGTGCATATACACATATATTTATACATACATATACATATATACATACATACGTGCATATATACATATATACATATATACACACATACACATATATAAATACGCATATATACATACATATATATGTATATATATATATATATATATATATATGGCTGGTTTTAATTCTTGAACAAAATTTCCATTAATTGAGAATAAATTGCTTTAATTCATTTCAATCACTAAGTTTAAAAAATGCAAGCATTAATTATTTCTGGAGATATACTCAGTGACCGGCTGACCTAACAGGATAGGGCCAAGCCTAGGCTTCGGCCAAGCACCAAAAAAACAAAATGACTTCAGAAAGATTTCATACTTAAAGGGGAACTTTCATATAAATCTTTATCGAATAGGTGCGAAAAGAAAGTTGGATATTTGGGTGTATATACACCGACATCAAAGAGGAAATAACATTAGATGCGAAAGTTTGAATTCATTAATTTTATTACTGTCCAAACGTTTGTTTTTGTAGCATACTTTTTATAACTCCTTGTAAACTTTACAATTGCTAGCTGGGGGATCGGAAAAAATCACCCCGGGCAACCCCCACCATCTACTTAAAACAAAAGGAAAACAGATAAAATCTCAAATGAATAAAAAATATTAAAAATCAGTTTTCATATTTTAATTTTAATTTAATTGAATTTAGGAAAATTAGATACCGTAGAACTAATTTTCGCAAGGTATGAAAATTAAGAATAATGTTAACTTAATAATAATGGACCAGTTTTCCTACCTAGCAAAAAATTTTCCATGGACGAATTATCCATGGGCGAATTATCCATGGACGAATTTTCCGGGCACCCAAATGCCGGGGGGGGGGGGCGGCGGCAAATTTTACTACCGCCCCGGGCGGCAAAAGGTCTAGCTACGCCACTGGGGGTAACTCGAGTTAACAACGAAACCACAGTGTCGATTGGAAACATTTAAATAGTAGAATGGAAAGTAATAATGAAACTGATTATCTGAAACTGTTTCCCATTAAAAGTTCAATAGGTAAAGTAAGAGTACATATGAAATAGGGAGTGAAAAGGGATTGTTTTCAGGAAAAATCAAAAAAAATCATCACGATTATATAAGAAACTGATTGATAGTATACGGTTTTCCTTCAGTATGTTTCTTTAAAGTTTGACTTTATTTTAAAAATATTTCATAACTTTTACAGGAATATGTATTTTCCATTGTCAAGATATATTATACTTCAAGGTTACTTGAATTCAAAACAGTTTTACATGCTTCACTTAGTATAGCTTCTCAGTGTGAACACACATAAACCTTTCTTTAAGATTTTCTCTGAACCACATATTTAAAAAGAATATTTAAAAAGAATCTGATTTATTTTATTGACGTTTTAATATGTAAGTGTACAGTAGATTATCTGGAAAAACTAATTGGAAAATATGTTCTCTTCATTGTCTATTTGTACGTGCTTGGTCGGTCAACTTAGATCTTAAAAGGAAGTCTGACACATTTCATGAGAACTTCTCTCAGATATTCAGATATGTTTAGTTAAATACCCTCTCACCGAAAATGATTTTCAACATAATTCATAATTTTTATCTTCTTTTATTGCTGAAGATGTCAGCAGAAAATCTACTTTTGAATTTGTATTTTCATTTTTAATAATTTATCTTGATTTGCAAACTCAAATTGATTCAAACAATTTAACCGGAGTCCAATCGATGACCCAATGAGTCATATTTTTTAGTTAATTTATCTAATTTAAATACATAATTTTATATAGAATTAAAATTTATGGATGCAAATTATTTTTTAGCTATATTTGTTAGAGACTAATAAGTAATATAATATAAAGTCTCGAGATTGTTTGGCCACGTTAAGCATTCCAGTGTATAGCTAAGCAAACTATGTGTTGAGGACATAATACAAGTAAACCGGTCGAAAGATAGACAAAAGAAAAGATGGATAGACAATGGTTGTGAATGGACGAACATGAACATAAAGAAAGTGAACACCTTGGCCCAAGATCGCAAGTTTTGAAGGACACTCAGCCATGTTAGTGCGTAGTCTGCAGCTAGCAGAATAAAATGTTTAATACTATAATTATAAACACTAGTAAGGTAGAATTACAATATTGAAATTGAAACTTCAATAAGAAATTAGTATTTAGTTTTCTTCTCTGGTTTCTTTAAGGCACTGACTTAAACATGGATAGCTTCTCCCTCTTTTCTTCTATCACTATGCCAGATGTATCTCTAAATATTTCATAATCATATTTTATGATGTGTGATGTATTTACTATACTTCTGGTTGGTGTACGTTGCCTTGTGTTGTTTCTATACTCGATGGTCAATCTTTTTCAGATGGTCGAGAGGAGATAGCTACGCATACCATTGTATTAAATTGTGTAGTAGCTCCCTCAGCAGATCTTTACAATTGGATTTCAGATGGATCACACTATTTGTGGAAAAACCTGCCTAGTTGTCATTTGATCCAGTCTACAAAAAATTTCCAGAAAATATTTGTACATTCTTCCAGTTTTTTACTGTGAGAAATCTTATACTATTATCGTAGATTCTTTGGAGAAAATTTCTGAAACATGCTTATTTGATGTTTAGTCTAATTAGTAGGACAGAATGGTTGGAAATTTTTGCCCAGTCATGAACTTATAACATTTCATAATACAGGCTTTGCAAGAATATGGCTTCTATAGTTTTTCAATTTGTGCTAGGTTACCTCTTTCTTCGTCTTGAAAAGATATCTAAGTGTATATTTCAAGATCTTCCCTACTTATCAAACCATTAGATAGTAAATCATTGAAGAATAATATATCTCCCAAATGGACAACTAAACTGGGTTAGTTATTTTTTCTTGGTGTTGCAAAGTTTTCAGACCAGCATTGAATTTATACAGTTGAGTATCTAACTTATTTGTGTTAGCATCTATTAGAGATACAGAACTATTACTTTTCTGGTGTGTGCCAGTGTGTATCAATGCAGATGCGATCTTATTTAAGCTTCGGATAGTATGTTACTTTATTAATTTTTCGCTAGGGTTTGTTTTTAATCAGAAGTATCTTCATGTGAAGATGTTATAACACGTGAGCATAGTGTGTATTAAGATATATTTATTTAAATTCGCCTTCGAAAATAATTTAATTCATATATAGAATATGGTTTCTTGATGCTGCCTTTTCTCATGTGTTTTAAAAGTTGACATCTGTTTCAAGAAAGGCCTACACACTTGACAAAGAAAATGGATCCTCGCCAGTATGAGTTTTGATATGTTGATTTAAATTTCTTTTCACCGAAAACGATTTGCTGCATATTTTACATGGATATGGCTTCTTGCCAGTGTGTATTCCCATGTGAATTTTTAAGGTTGATTTCCGTGCAAAGGATCTCCCACACACTCCGCAAGAATATGGCTTATCTCCAGTATGACTTTGAATATGTCGAGTGACATGCCTTTTATCCGAAAATAATTTACCACATATTTCACAAGCATATGGCTTCTCTCCAGTGTGTGTTCGGTTATGAATTATCATGGCTGGCTTTGTCGTAAAGGAAGCCCCACACACTTCACAAGAATATGGCTTCTCCCCAGTGTGTGTTCGGTTATGAATTATCATGGCTGCCTTCATTGTAAACGAAGCTCCACATTCTTCACAAGAATATGGCTTCTCTCCAGTATGAGTTTGAATATGTCGATTTAAGTTTCCTTTCAACGAAAATGATTCACCACATATTTCACAAGCATGTGGTTTCTCTCGTGTGTGTATTCTCATATGTCTTTTAAGAAATGATTTGTGTTTAAAAGAATTTCCACATACCTCACAAGAATATGGCTTCTCTCCAGTGTGTTTTCGGATATGGCTACTCTTCTGCAAAAATGTTCTTCCACATATATCACAAAAATATTCTTTCTTTTTAATCTGTGCTCCCATATTAGGCTGTAAATTGGACATTGTAACATAATATAAGTTCGTTCTTATTCGAAAATCAGATGTTTTTCACACTAGGAGATTTCATGTATCAGTTCATCATATTGTTTGTCTTTAGTTTTAATTCATATTTATTTTTTTCAGAAAGTAGTGCCTATGTGGTCACAAGATATTTGATATGTACACATTATATTGAAATGAGTAAATTGGGAAAATCTACAGATGAATAAATCAGAACGTGTCTTTAAGTATATTATTAAAATTGAATTACATCTAAAATTTTCGAAATCTGTCAGGTGTTGATGTTTCTCATTGCCCTGTTTCCTTGTAAATAAAACGTATTTTTAACTTGAGTATCTGTAAAATCAAGAGGAAAAATTCCATTATGATATACACTTTTTCACAGGTAATACTATTATATAAATTGATGAATAAAACTTTATTTCATGCAGAATTTCATTTTATTTATTGTAGAAAATGTTATGCAGACATTGCTAATTAATTTTAGCAATAAAATGATATATTATTATATTTTATATTTAAAATAAATTATACACCAATGAATGATAACTGATTGTTTCATTTCAAAGTACAGTTTAATTACTTCCTTTCTCTCACACATATATATATATGAGGAAAAATGCATGAGAAATCATAAAATGAAATGCCCTGTAAGACAGGGTGTGTGAAAATAACAAACGAAAAAAAAATAATTAAATACAGGAATACGTCATCAACACACGAGAGATTTTACCGGTTTAGTTTGGATCAATGTCTTCAGAAAAAGTGAAGATTTTTAATTTATAATAGTTTTACCGAGTTAGTCTTTTAAACCTTTCTTGTCAATAAAATGTGTGTCCCATATTTAAAAATCCCATTAATTGGTTTGAAAGTATCAATTAAGTCACACTTTCTTCTAGTTTAACCTAAGCTTTTACAACCAATGTTTATAAGATCCATTGTTTTATTAGAGAAGAATAGAAACTTGTCTGACCAAAATACGTAGAACAAGATGTTATTGGCATGTTTTTAATAATTTAAAAACAAGAAAGAATTAGACGCATGCAACAGAGACGTTATAATAGGAAGAGAGAGATGTATGCATGGATGTGTATATCTTCTATACAATAAAGATGTAGTTCCTCTGTTTTATTTTTCACAAATGTTATATATATATATATATATATATATATATATATATATAAGCTGTCTTGATCCAGAGTTGCACAGGTGTTTTTCAAATTTAATTACTGTTTCACTCATTGCATCTTGATTTTCCGCTTAATTAATTTCTTGCAATAAAATATTTACATGTTTGGAAATATAATTAAATGAAGAAAATGTTATTTTGAAGATCGATTTTGCAAAAAATCAATCGGACATTTTATTAAGTTTTACCATTTAAACCCATTCAATACTTTCGTTGTTTTAACTTGTAGCAGTCACATATTATGATGTGCGATTTTCTCTTCATGTAAGTCAGTCAAGTAAAAAAGGATTACCTGCCAATTCTACCAAGCACTATAAAGCAAGTCGAATAGGCAAGTGATGTCCATGAGCTCAACAAATGTCAGTAGCATAGCAGTCCAAAGTATAAAAAAGGCCAACGCCAGCCTCCAAGACCAGTATTTACCATCATATAAGTATTGAAAAACTATCTGTAACAAAAGAACTAGTTGCAAAACTATGCAGTGTGATATTCTATGCCCACAAGAAACCTATTGTTGAACTGAACACCATTGGCTCATGTGGATTGAATGGCTAGGATTATAGAAATACTATATGAGAAACATGGAAGCATTATGCTAAACAAAAATTGGACATAAAAAAGGATGGAAATAACATCAAAGTCTAAACCGCTGAAATAAGAGAAAGTAGCATCACCTCAGCCTACAAACTACATCCCACACCACTTGTTATACCAGAAATGCAAATTACTTCCTTTCTCTCACAAATATATATATGAGGAAAAATGTATGATGAATCATAAAATGAAATGCTGTGAAAGACAGGGTGTGTGAAAACAACAAACGGAACAAAATAATTAAATACAGGAATACGTCATCAACAAATGAGAGAGTTTACATGTTTCGTTCGGATCAACAATGTCTTCAGAAAAAGTGAAGATTTCTAATTCATAATAGTTTTGTCGAGTTAGTTTCTTACATCTTGTCAATAAAAAAGTGTGTCCCATATTTAAAAATCCCATTAATTTGTTTGAAAGTCTCAATAAAGTCACACTTTCTTCTAGTTTAACCTAAGGTTTTACAACCAATGTTTATAAGATCAATTATTTGTTTTATTAGAGAAGAATAGAAACTTGTCTGACCAAAAACGAAGAACAAAATGTTATTGGCATGTGTTTAACTATTTAAAAAAAGAAACAATTAGACGCATGCAGCAGAGACTTAAAAATAAGAAATATATATAAAGATGCATGCGTGTATGTGTATATCTTCTATATAATAAAGATGTAGTTCCTCTGTTTTATTTTTCACGAATCTTATATATATACATATATATTAGCTGTCTCGATCCAGAGTTGCACAGGTGTTTTTCAAATTTCATTAGTTTCGCTCATTGTATTTTTGCAATCCTCTTAATTAATTTCTTGCAATTAAATATTTACATGTTTGAAAATATAATTAAATGAAGAAAATGTTATTTTGAAGACTGATTTTTCAAAAAATCAATCGGACATTTTATTAAGTTTTACCATTTAAACCCCTTCAATACTTTCGTTGTTTTAACTTGTAGCAGTCACATATTATGATGTGCGATTTTCTCTTCATGTAAGTCAGTCAAGTAACACAGGATTACCTGCCAATTCTACCAAGCACTATAAAGCAAGTCGAATAAGCCAGTGATGTCCATGAGCTCAATAGATGTCAGTAGCGTAGCAGTTCAAAGTATAAAAAAGGCCAGCGCCAGCCTCCAAGACCAGTATTTACCATCATATAAGTATTGAAAAACTATCTGTAACAAAAGAACTAGTTGCTAAACTATGCAGTGTGATATTCAATGTTCACAAGAAACCCATTGTTGAACTGAACACCATTGGCTCATGTGGATTGAATGGCCAGGATCATAGAAATACTATATGAGAAACATGGAAGCATCATGCTAAACAAAAATTGGACATAAAAAAGGATGGAAATAACATCAAAGTCTAAACCGCTAAAATAAAAGAAAGTCGCATCACCTCAGCCTACAAACCACATCCCACACAACTTATGATACCAGAAATGCAAATATCATCTAGGAAACCAATGATTTTAATTGGAGACTTACACAGCCATAGTACCTAATGTAAACAATTTTGCGGATTAAGATGCAGTGAAAATATCTAATCAGCTTATTCTGATCCACGATGTAAAGTAGCCAAGTCCCTTTGTATACGAACGATTCAAATCAGGGTATAATCCCGATAATCTTTTTGTCAGTCAGAACATCAGTGGACTGATCAAGAAGCTGGTACATGAGCCACTGCCTAAAACACAAACCCACCTCGTGACATCACAGTCAATGCTGCAATCACCCCAGCCACAGTTTCATTTCAAAGGATATTCAACTTTGAGAAAGCGAACTGGCCTGGCTCCAAGAAAATCTTTAGATGACCCTAAAAACTATGACAGCTTAACCAGGTTTGTGCGGTAAGCAGTCTGAAAGAATATTCTAAGAGGATGTCACATTTAATGCCAAGAGAGAACAAACAGCTTCATGAATCTGACCTGCTTGCTGAAAGTACCATCGAAATAAGTGAGTAACTCATGACCTTCATATCAGAAGGTCGCAATCAGAAATGGCAAAATCTGTTCGCAAGAACTAGTATCATGAAAAATATCAAAAGGGAATTTTGTCTAATTTGAAAAATCAGCAAAGATTGATAAACTCCAGCATAACCGCCACCCAATTTGCAACTCCCTTCCTTCTCACTAGGAAGTGCACCACAAGACAGCAAATACCAAATGTAGACTGACTTAATATTCTCAAAGTACCGGGCTGATTGAGACGGTCTTACTTAAGGCGCTCTATGTCAACATCCCTGCTCTTAAGGATGGTAAAGCCACTGGCCTAGATTATATTTTTACAGAGGAGATCAAGCACTTTAGGTCTCTGACATGATAATTTATCCTTGAACCAATGGACGACTGCATGCTGACAAGAAACATCCCAAAGATCTCGAGAAAACCAAAATCATCGCTTTTCTTAAACCTGGAAAAGATTTAGTGCATGCAAAGAGTTTTTGCCTAATCTCTCTGATATGCCACCCATTTAAGCTGTTTCAACAACTAATACTCAACAGGTTGGCCCGAGTTTCTGCATGATCCAGATCTGACAAATCCATAACCATCCAACTCTTGAATCTCACTCACCAAATCGAAGAGGGGTTTTAGAGAAAATTGGTAACATTAGCAGTTTTTGTTAGTTTGTTTGCTGCAGGACATTGTGAACGATCGCCTCCTCCTGAAAAAATGCTGGAGCTGACGAAAGACCAGGCACACAGACCTCATCGAAGCCATTTTGATAGACAAGCACTTTTATTTTAATCTAAACAACAAAGTCGTTGACACCAACAAAATAACAGCTTAGATCAAGGTAGTGTGATGGCTATATTACTGTATAACATCTAAACAAATAATCAACCTATGGAGAAGAACAAGAGAGTTCGATTGAAGTAGAAGAAACAAATCCCAACCCTAAACTCTACTGCGATATCAATTACCTGCATGCAAACCCTGCAAAGACTCGTCTGCTGATTCTATCTCAGGAACCGTGAAGCCAACTGACGTCACATGGTATGGAATACAAAGTGAGAACGACATCAACACTGTCTAACTTGGCATAACCATGGACCGCAACCTCTCATTCAAGGAATATATAAAAAAAGACAAAAATGAAAGGCAGCTCTTAGAACAACATCGGACAAAAACTCATCAAGTCCATAAGCAACAGTACACACCTTAAATGCACTGCCTTGTCTTTGTGCTCTGCCTCTGTGGAGTAGGTGTGTCCAGGGAGAGATCAATGCCAATAAATGAGATGTAGAGTTGAACATCCCCTGATTTTTGTTAACTGGTTGTGTGAAGCCTACCAAGCTGAATAACCTGCATCTCCTCACTGGCACTGCCCCTGCAGATGTTAGACGAGAAGTTGCCAGCCGAGTAGAGATCATAAAGGCTACTAACGATTAACGCCATTTCATGTATGGATGTGAACCTACAGCCTAAAAACTGAAACAAAGGCGAAGTTTCCTCAACCATGTCGAGCCCTAACAACAGAGTTCAGAAATAACCGAATACAGCTGTGAACTAGAGGAGTGGAAAATGGCATCCCTTTCATGACATGGGGATTCCTCCTTCTGAGGATTTTTCTCTTTAATTTTGCACTAGAGACGAAAACCACTCGATTATCTTATCATCAACCCTTTCTATGTTTTGGATATAAAAACCGTAAACTCTCAACAGCATGTGGACCAGATCTTATCCCTGCTATATTAATAAAGAAACGCACTGCTGATGCTGAGCTTACCACTGTCCTATCCAAACTCTATAACAAATGTCTTGTAGAATCTTGCTTTCCTGATCGGTCGGAAACTGCTTCTGACGCACCAATTGTCAAGAAATCTGATGAAGGAATTGGGCCGAAAAATTATCTTCCCATTCCCCCCTTCTTCGGAAAAATCTTTGAATCATTGAGCAATCAAGCAATAGTTGCCCACTTTGAAAATTATAAACTTCTATATTACAAACAGTGTGGATTTAGACCATCCCGTTTTACTGTAGATATCCTAACGGTAATCTCCAAACATAGATATTGAACACTGGATAGGTAAGGTGAAACTAGGAGTGTATAAAGAGATATCTTCAAGGCCTTTGACGAGGTTTGGCAGAAAGACATTCATGAAAATCAACTTGAATGGTACAACAATTTGATATATTCAGATCTTTCTTAACTAAAAGAAAGATAAATGGCCGAACACTGAAAACACACTAGAAGTCACTACTTGGACCTATATTATCCATGAACTACATAAGCCATGTCCCTGATGCAATTGCGTTTGAGATGGGTGTATCTGCTGATGAGACCACACTATTACTGGTAGAGGGATAATCGAATGCCCACACAAGTAAGACAATGGCTGAATCTTTAGAAAATGACGTCCAGTCTATAGCAGAATGGGGGGAATATGGATGGTCACATTTAATGCTACAAACACAAAGGTCCTTTACTTTAACAACTATAAAACGCTTGTCCAACCAGAGATTGTCATGGCCGATATCCCCCTTCAGAAAGGTCCTCAGCCTGACATTCTTAGGCAACAGGAAGTGAAATAAGTACACAGAAAATACTGCTATGTCTGCAACAAAAAGTGTTGACCCCTTCTACTTGGCTAGATAACTTACCACACCTGTTTGGATCCTATATCTCTATAAAGTCACCATTTACCCGTGCGTGGAGTATTGTTGCCATCTCTTGGCTGGTGCCAAAAAATAGCCTCTCCCAAGGATAAAGAATTATTAACCTACTATATCCCACACTGGCTATCAAGTTTAGCCCCTGTCACATCGCCACAGTTTTACATACCTGTGCTTTTTGTACAAGTCCTTTCATCAGATGTGCTTTTTTTACAAGTCCTTTCATCAGATGTGCTTTTTTTACAAGTCCTTTCATCAGATGTGCTCTACTGAATGTAATGCACTTGTAGCCATTCAACGTAAATACATCCGACCCATCGGACTAGCAGCAAAATTACAACTCTTCTCTGTAGATGTCGCTAGATGCCGGAAGATTTTAGACACTAATAGCTTCTTTTCTTAGACCGCTTCCCTTTGGTATTCACTCCTTGCTCTCTGTTTCCTTGAACGCGTCAACATGTAAGAATGTATATGTAATGTAAACAAACATCTTACTGCCCACCTCCCCATCCAGATTGCCCCCTAAAAATCCGGCTCCTATTACAGTAGTCCTTTATGCTTCAGTTGCAATATGCTTTTTTGTTCCGAGTGAAATAAAGTACAAAACTCAAAAAAAGATATAATATGTACAAGTTTTGAGGAATCAAAACTCTTTTCAGAAAAAGAAAACATAGTGCAACGTTGGTAAAAAACATGATGCAACGTTAAGTAAAAAACATGATGCAACGTTAAGTAAATAACATGATGCAACGTTAAGTAAAATACATGATGCAACGTTAAGTAAACCACATGATGCAACGTAGGTAAAAAAAACTAGATGCAACGTAGGTAAAAAAACATGATGCAACGTAGGTAAAAAACATGATGCAACGTTAAGTAAAAAAACATGATGCGACGTAAATAAAAAAACATGATGCAACGTAAGTAAAAAACATGAGGCAACGTAAGTAAAAAAAACATGATGCATGTAAGTAAAAAACATGATGCAACGTAAGTAAAAAACATGATGCAACGTAAATAAAAAAACATGATGCAACGTAAGTAAAAAAACATGATGCAACGTAAATAAAAAAACATGATGCAGCGTAAGTAAAAACATGATGCAACGTAAGTAAAAAAACATGATGCAACGTAAATAAAAAACATGATGCAACGTAAATAAAAAAACATGATGCAACGTAAATAAAAAACATGATGCAACGTAAATAAAAAACATGATGCAACGTAAGTAAAAAACATGATGCAACGTAAGTAAAAAAACATGATGCAACGTAAATAAAAAACATGATGCAACGTAAATAAAAAAACATGATGCAACGTAAGTAAAAAAACATGATGCAACGTAAATAAAAAAACATGATGCAACGTTGTAGTGCTGAAGATCACGTACCAACGTGATCGGTACGAGAGCAGGAAGCAGCAGCAGCAGCAGCGACATAGCTAGGGACATAGATTGAGAGATTACCACCGTTGATACACACATGTTGTTATAACCCTTGTTAAATAAAGATATGTTTACAACCACCACAATTGACTGTTGTTTATTACCAAACCCCACAAACTGGCGACGAGGATGAGATGAAATTCTACACAAAAAAAAAGCAAAGAAAGACATCTACAAAAAAAAAGTGCAAACAACGAATTTTCTACGAAAAAAAACACGAAAAAAGAGGTCACACGTGCTACAAGAGAGAAAGAAAAATATACTTTTTTTCTTCCAAAGGAAAAGTACAGAAAAAAAACGAGAGATAAGTAATTCGTTTGTTATCACATTTATTGTCTTTAAATAACAATCCTTTTGTTATTCACATCTTATTGTCCTTTTAAACAACAATATGGCAAAATTCGTCACATTGGGGGGGGGGATAAGCCCTCCACGTGCGTTAGATACGATCGGAGATCCAGAGTCTTTACATAAAAGATGGGTAAATTAGAAAACCGATCTGGAAATTTTCATACTAGCTTCAGGTGTCATAAATTCTGAGCAAAAAACAGCTATCCTTTTGTTAACAGGAGGCGAGGGTCTGCGTTAAATTTGGACGAATTTCACGGACGAACAAAAAGCCGGACACGAGGCTAATAAAGAAAGAGTCGATGTATTCCGAACAGCTATAGAACTGTTTGACAAAACTTTCGCTCTAAAGGAAAATATCCCTAAAGCGCATTCAAGATTTTGGGAGTCTGAACCAAACACGGGAGAAACCGTGAATAATTATATCACTCGCTTAAAGAGTTTGGCGAAGGTGTGCGGTTTCACTCCAGAACCGAACGAATTCGTCAGAGACAAGATCCTTCTTCACATAAAGGACGCGGAACTAAAAGCCAAATTATATGGTGAAAGCAACTTGACGTTGGATCGTCTCATCCAAATTATTGGGACGTACCACCACAAAGAGGCCCTAATTTTAGGATCTACTTGTACGTCTGATATAAATAGATTAAGCGACAGACAAAAACCTAAACCAAGCCACAATGTGTCATCTGCATGTTATAAGTGTGGGGGGAATGGACATTTTGCAAGAGATTGTGTTAGAAGCAAGCATCACAAGTGTGGAATCTGTGGGAAAAAGGGACATTTTGAAGTCTGTTGTTTCTACAAAAACAAACAAACAAAAACGCAGAATAGAAACGAACATGACAGAGCCCCAAAATACAGTCGTGGTGGACGAAAGCATTATCATAACAAAGGAATTCAACAGAGTGTAGGGGAAAGGGAAGATAACAAAACTGGTGGCGCTAATGGGTTTAATTTATTCAAAATATCAATGAGTGAAAATGTAATAAACCTCACAGTCAGAAACACCACCATCCCTTTAGTGATAGACTCAGGAGCACAGCATAATACATTATCTGTAGAGGACTTCAAGAAAATAGAAAAAGAAGGACCCAAAATTAAGCTCCAGCCAGATTCTACTAAACTATACCCCTATGCTAGTGAAAAACCACTTCCCCTTCTAGGAAAGTGCATATTGAAGGTTGAAGTTCCTAGCACAAATCGCTACATAACAGTTCCATTTTTTGTCATACCACAGGCCCAAGCGTCACTTTTAAGTGGTAGAACTAGTAAAAGACTAGGACTTTTAAGTGTGGGCGTTAACGCCAACATCTTGAACTGCTCGGAACTGGATATATGGACAAGAATACTAAAAGAATTTCCAAAGGTTTTCAGTGGATTGGGAAAACTGAAAAACTACCAATTAAAATTCAAAATAAATCCAGAAATTATACCTGTCACTCAGCCAGTACGTCGGATACCATTCAAGCGGCGGCAATGTGTCCTAAACAAATTGCAAGAACTGGTTGATCTGGATGTAATTGAGAGGGTCAGGGAACCTTCTCAATGGGTGAATCCTTTAGTGACAGTGGAAAAAAGGCCCGAGGACAATGGAAAAAGCGATGTGAGGATATGTATCGACATGCGTAGAGCAAACGAAGCTATCGTTCGAGAACGTCATCCAGTGCCCACGATTGAGGAAACTATACAAGAAATGGCTGGAGGCAAATATTTATCAAAAGTAGATTTGAATATGGCCTACCATCAAATAGAGTTGCATCCAGACTCCAGAGAAATCACAACATTTGCTGCACCTGATGGGCTATACCGGTATAAAAGACTTATGTTTGGGGTAAACATGGCCTCAGAAAAATTTCAGCAAATCATAAGTCAGGTTATAGCTGGCTGCCCAGGAGCATACAACATGTCAGATGACATCATAGTAGTCGGGAAAACAGAAAGTGAGCACGACACTAGACTCGCCAAAGTTTTCCAACACCTAGCCGAACAAGGACTGACCGTCAATGGAAAGAAGTGCCAGATTAAAATGACATCTATAAGATACATGGGCCACATTCTGACACAAGACGGCTTGAAGGTCTCGGACGAAAAGGTGAAGGCTGTAGTTGATGCTCCTCCACCAAAAGATGCATCACAGATGAGGAGTTTCTTGGGACTGGCCCAATTCTGTGCTAAGTTTGTGCCCCATTTTGCTAGTGTAACTGCACCACTTTGGGATCTTACAAGACTAGATTCTGATTGGAAATGGGAAGAAGAGGAACAATATTCCTTTAACAAACTAAAGAAAGGGTTAATTGAAGCGCCAGTCATGGCATACTACAGTGTTGAGTTGCCAACTAGAATCACAACTGATGCTTCTCCCGTTGGCGTGGGTGCAATCATTGAACAACAGCAGCTAAACGGATACTGGAAACCAGTATACTATGCCAGTAGGAAGCTCACACCAACAGAGTCCCGATATTCTCAATTTGAAAGAGAAGCATTGGGAGTATTCTGGGCATGCAAAAAGTTCAGTCTGTACCTCATTGGATGTGACTTTCAGATCCTGACTGATCACAAAGCGCTGGTAAAGGTACTATCACCTTCCTCGAAGCCCCCTTCAGCAAGAGTGGAGAGATGGCTGTTGTTTCTACAACAGTTCACCTACAAAGTCATCCACATTCCTGGCCGAACCAATAAGGCGGACCTGCTGAGTCGACAGCCCGTTGAAAACCCAGACAAAACTGAGGAAAAGGAAACAATGGACTACATCTACAGTATCATTAAAGATACTGTACCTCAGGCACTGACTCCCTGTGAAGTGGAAAAAGCTTCAAAGGATGATGCTACGATCTCCAAACTTCGGCAAGCTATATCCGAAAATGACTGGACCCATTTCAAAGGTACTGCATTTCATGCAATCAAAGATGAACTCTGGATAGCAGGACAGATGGTCATCCGAGGACGCAGGATCATAATCCCTGAGGCACTTCAGGGGCGGGTAGTTGTACTGGCTCATGAAGGACACCAAGGGATTGTGCGAACCAAAAATCGCCTACGGTCCAAAGTTTGGTGGCCAGAGATGGATAGAATGGCAGAAAAGCGAGTAAAAGCATGTTACCCATGTCAAGTGGTTGGCAAAAATGCCCCTCCAGAAGAACTAGAGAGTACACCGCTGCCTGACCAACCCTGGACCTATGTAGCTGTTGACCTACTGAGTGTCTCCGAAGGGAACTACCTGCTGGCTGTTGTCGACTACTACTCAAGATGGCCAGAAGTTGCGCATAATAAAATAGCAAATGCCAAAAATGTAACGGGTGCACTAGAAATGATGTTCAACCATCATGGATATCCCAACTATCTGAGGAGTGACAACGGACAGCCATTCTCATCAAGAGAATTCAATGAGTATATGAATACTCACGGCATCACCCAGGTGAGAGGGATCCCGTATTGGCCACAGTCCAACGGCGAAGTGGAACGGTTCAACAGAACAATCCTAAAGGCAATTAAGATCGCCAAAGTCAAAGGGAAAGACTGGAGGACTGAACTAAGGAATTTTCTGTTCCAATACCGAACCACCCCTCACACAGTAACCGGAGTATCCCCAGCGAAGTTACTAATGAACCGCGAACTCCGAGGTAAGCTGCCAAGTATTGTAGGAGCGTCCACTGATTTTAGTGACGTACATGATAAGGATGCTCTACACAAACTAAAACGCAACATAGCTGCTGACCAGAGAAGAGGAGCCAGAGACCAACAGATCCAGAGAGGGGACACAGTATTGTGTAAAAATTTACACAGAACAAACAAGCTGGACGCTCGGTTCGAGTCTCAGCCCTATCAAGTTGTGGAAAAGAAGGGAAATGCTGTTCTAATACAACAACCCCAAGGCCAAGTGAGAATGAGAAACGCTGCCTATGTAAAAAAGGTACCCGGCGACATGCAGTATAGTCCTGACTACACCGACGTCCCTAAAGCAGTTTACTCTCCCCCTGATACAACCCACTGGCCCCCTACTTCTACAACAGATATCGAAGACACACACCTCAACCCAATCGATGCACTTCCCATCTCCAGTCCAGACCCTAAGGAAACTGCTCAAGAACCCCTAACACCGGCCCTAACTGCCCCTAGTGGTTCAATCAGAACACCTAGAGTAAGATCCACCCCAGTGTGGCAAGAAGACTTTATAGTGACATAAATTTATAAAAAAAAGAGGGAAGATGTAGTGTCGAAGATCACGTACCAACGTGATCGGTACGAGAGCAGGAAGCAGCAGCAGCAGCGACATAGCTAGGGACATAGATAGAGAGATTACGACCGTTGATACACACATGTTGTTATAACCCTTGTTAAATAAAGATATGTTTACAACCACCACAATTGACTGTTGTTTATTACCAAACACCACAAACGTAAATAAAAAAAACATGATGCAACGTAAGTAAAAAACATGATTCAACGTAAATAAAAAAACATGATGCAACGTAAGTAAAAAAACATGATGCAACGTAAATAAAAAAACATGATGCAACGTAAGTAAAAAAACATGATGCAACGTAAGTAAAAAAACATGATGCAACGTAAATAAAAAAACATGATGCAACGTAAGTAAATAAACATGATGCAACGTAAATAAAAAAACATGATGCAACGTAAGTAAAAAAACATGATGCAACGTAAATAAAAAAAACATAAGTAAAAACGAACTGTATTTACATTTTAGAACAATTAAACCAACATCATTTCAACGTAGCCATTTTTACGTGCATCGACTTACATGTCTAATAATTCTATTATCACATTTCTTGTACTTTTAGATTCATGTATTTTCAAAATGTTTTTTTCGTAAAAACTATTTTTTTGGGAAATAATGTTTGTACTCAACGTTTTATTCACGGACAATTTACAAAAGACACAAAATGTTACGATTTCTCAGCCGATCGTACAAGTTTAAAATTTCGTTTGACTCGAATATGATTTGTTCCTATTTCATTAATTTAAATCAGAGGAAGGGCAATACAAATATATCATTAAAGAAATTAAAATGTCCTAAAATATTTTATTTTATTTGAGAATTTATCTTATCTTTTATTTTAAACAGAGTTTAGTAGATATTAATGAGAAAACTAAGAAACATTTTTCCAAACACAATAATATTGGGTGCTTGTACAGAGAAGCGTACATATTTAAAAAAGCTGGAAATCGCAGTTCCCATTAAATTAACCGGAAAACTCTTTGATGTACTTATGTATCAAGCAAAAATAGGTTTGTACACCCAAAATTAGCAAAACTACCGACTAGAATTGTAATAAAAAATAAAAGTTCGTTTAATCGGGTTTGGCCATTGATTCGAGCGAAAACACGAAATTCGGGGGGGGAGGAGGATGACCAAGTCTGTCATATCAACAAGTAATAAATCAATGGCATTCACCAAAATACGATGAAACTGATTTTTATTTCTAATTAAAATTCTACTCGATCATTTTTCCTACTTTTTGGTGAGAATACTTATTTAAATCTGCTTCGTAAGTATATAATATTTTTTTGTGGTATTGATAATTTAATACGGACGCTTCTCGGTACAAACACCTAATATTGCCTTTTGTAAGGCTATAGAAGTAATATTGGGCATCGCTTTAAAAGTCAGCTAAAATTAATAAAAATGAAAAGAATAACTTTGGGAATCGATTGAAACATTAATTAAAATAAATTGAACATAAATAACCTTTAAATAACGGATCGTTTTTTTTATTTTTATTAAAGCATAAAATATATTAATGTTTTCATTGCTATTTTCGAGGAAGGTTTATCTCATTAGTTTATGAATCCGTTTAGTTTATAAAAAAAGAAAAAAACAACAACAAATTGATGTAATTAATACTTACTCTTCGTTAAATCCGGTTACGCGTTAGAAAGAATAAAATAACGACTATATGATTTGTAAATTGAAAATCTTATGACAAGACGTCTTGCTGAAATGAAATATCGTTCTGATGTTTGAAAGTGTGTCCTTTTACACCGGAAATAGATTTTGCATTATCTCCCCTTTTTTTATTCGCTCTTCATTTTTCATATTTCTCTGTCCTCAGCGAAAAGTTTTAATTGTTTGAAAAAAAAGAGTACAACTGAACAATCTCTAAAGTAATACAATATGATCACTTCACGTCTGTAGGTTTGTGTGTTTCTCGTCTCTACGTGACTTACATATTATGGCGAACCTTTATTTTAGGGTGAAAAACTAGGACGTGCAAAATCAATGGCCGATTCCCAAAATCTAAAAACATTTTGAACCCCCGTTCACTTAAATAAATCAACCAATTTTAATCAAATGTTCAATAGTTATTAATCAACAATCACGGAATATAATGAAACCATTATTATTTTTTTTAAATTTTAGTGAAAATGTATTTTTTAAAAACAAAATACACCTTTACTAAAGTTATATTTTTATATATTAATAAAAAAAGGCATTAATTTTTTTTGTTTTTTTATGAAAATAAAGCATTGTAGATGTTAACAATTAAACACAATTTAAAAAAATATATTTATATATTACGAAAAAGGCCCCTAAATACCGTGTTAACAAAACCACTATAACTCGAAGAAAAATACATTTTTTGAATTAGCGATATTATTATTGAATAATGCATTGCTTAATCAATATTTTCACCAAATACATCATATAATTGCAAAAAATATTTCATGTGATTTTAATGATTAGAGATTCTGGGAAAATAAAAAATGCGACATAATTATATTTCCCTTTCATACATGAACGTGTTATCATCAGCGCAAGAAATTCTTTTTATAATCTTGAAAATAAACCAAAAATTGACAAATTTCAGACCCAGGAACTTAACGAAAAAAAGAATTTTAAAAATTGGATAATTTCTACTAACGATGAACTTGGATTGGTATGGTAGCCCCGTTCTGTAATAAACAGGTGGGATTAGCCTTCCAGCAACAACTCACTTTTACATCGCCATCAAAATTTGTTTTTAGAGATTCAACAATTTCGTTAATTTAACAATTCATCGTCAATTATTTCGAAAAATTTGTATTTGTTTTGTCTTTTTTTCATTAATAAATATTTAAAAAGTTAAAAACAATTATTTATTAATAAATAAAGAGAATTCCAACATGACATTTTCTTTCAAAATTGAATTCTGTTTATTAATAAATAACTGTTTTAACTTTTTTTTTCAATGAATAAATTGTCAGTGTAGTCATTGACTTTAATTTACTTTTTCACACTTAAAATTTAAAAAATACACTTTATTTTAAAAAGAATCAATGTAATTTATCGTTACGACATGTTAAGAATAAATCGAGTAACTAAAGCTTTTAATAATATAAAAAAAATGATAAAATTGACGCAGTTCGTAACGTAAAAATAATTTTTAACATTTAAAAAAAGTTTTATTTCAAATGCTAAGGAAAAACATTAGTAAACAGACGTCATCAATAATTTTAGAGTATTACTAAATTAAAAACTAATACCAAGTTAAATATGAACCTTTTTAGTTATAAATAAAATAAGATCTTATTTGCGTACATTCACAAATATTTTAATTAAATAAGCATTTCCTTTTTTTATTATAACAAAATAAGGTACTTAAATGTGTTTATAACCTTAAAAAGAATAAAGAAATTAATGGATAATAATTTTTCAACTTTTATAAACTATTACAAAACCATTTTTATATATCAAGTTAAAAATGATAAATTATGATATTTTTGTCTTCCATATATTTTGCATAGCGATAGTCAATTGGTAAACAAAGTCGTTTACCGTTTAACGGGTGCCGGATTTTACTAATTTATGACTTGTAGCAGTTACCTCCTCCTTTCAAAACATAACTACACCGGTTGGCCGTTAGGTGCCGCTTTTTCACCGACAGGTGGCGCTGTAAAGCGACACCAGAGTTATCTGCCCTTCGGACTATAAAACCAGGTGCAAACGGAAATTCTTCCTCTTCTTCACCAGCCTCGACAGAAGTATGCTGACACTAGCGTTCCGTTTCACTCTTCTCTTCTGGTCAATTGGTCTCGGTAGAACGACGCTAATACACTCGCGTTTCGCATCACGCTTTTCTCTTGAACTGGTCTCAGCAAAACAACTACCAACACACGTTTCTTCCGTCAGCGCGTGGTCAAACAACGGTAAGAGTTCTCAACTCATTTTCTTTGTGTACGGCTTTCAAAGACTTTCCCTACGCCGGATTCATTTCTTCTTATACCTTTTCAAGAACTGTTTTTCCATCGACACACATGCATACATCACACACTTCATCATTCCACGTACACACACGTTCAATAAACGTTATTTGAACTACTTCATTTTGTTTGTTAATTATTACTCTGTCTTTTGCATGCAACATTGCTTGATTCAACTTTGCACGTTTATAGCCTGGGAACATCACCCCTCTCGATCCTAACAGACTTTTGGGGGCATAACTTTGCTAATTTTTAGTAAAACGTGGGAATTTATTTTTTTTAAATTCAGTATCTTATGACTTTAATTTAATAATTATCTTTGAAATAGTTCCCCAAAAAATTATATTTATCTTTCAAGGGATTTTTACAAGTAATTTTTTCAAAGTTCAAAATTCACTGAATTTTTGGGGTTTTAGCCGCCGTGATTACATATTTCATCATAATTTATTTTTCACACGTAAATATGCAGTTTTTTTCATTTAGAGATTAAGTTTAGGCTTTTATCTTTCAAACACAATCAAAGTTCACACGGAAACTAATGAAATAATTAATGATAATCGCTTTTTAATAAAGAGACCGCCATTTTGCACGTACCTACCTTTAACTTTTGTCGCGGTACTCGTTCACCGCAACTAATGTTTACAACCATACACCTCTTTCAAAGGCACACATCTATAAGAGACCCAGAAAAACTTTGCCCCAGTACGTTTCCACTCAAGGCATCAGCAGCAGTCGTGGTAAATTCCAACTCTTCCTTTAGTCGTTTTTTTCCTTCTCTGTTTTACCATCGCCCACACGGTTTCTGACAAGTCATAGACATGCCGAAAGATTGGCTTTTCATGGTCGCTCTTTGACAGAGGAGGTTTTTTTTTCATTTTGCACGTACCAATTAAAAACTCATAGAACTTTAAAGAATTTATATTTTTGGAAAATTTTTCAGCCGAGGACTTTTAGAACCATAGTGAATCATATTCTATAAAAAATTTTTTAATTTTTTTATCATTTAGATTTTAGAGGGTGGGTCACTTTCCTATATAAATCTAACGTAAATTGACCACCCACTTCTTGGTCAAGTTCAGGGTAAAAAGCTCATAGCAGTGTCTAAAAATGATATTTTCGTAAAAAAAAAATTATGCCAGAGATGAAGTTTTTGACATCCTTCACAATTTCACGGATAAAGAGAAAGGTGTCGGAGCAATCATCAGAAGATACCAAACCAATACGAAACAGTGAAGAAACAACAAACTGACCAGTTCAAGCCTAAAAAACACATCCTACGAAATTTTCAAATTTCCACGCGCAATGCAAAATACGGACGAAAACTTAGACTTTTACCATGCTAGGCTAAGAACTTAAGCATGTACATGTGACTTTCCAGCTACAGGTCGGGAAATCGGGAAATACTGACCCAGATACTACAAGACGGTTCGGCCTCTCAGGTTAGAAGAAGGGTCTTAAGAGACAAAACTATCAGCAAGCAAATAATAGACGATGAACTGCTACATCCGAAAATGGCCCTCACAATTCAGTGTGACGTCAGCTCAGAAGGACTTAGCGCAGCATTACTACAACAAGGCAAGCCAGTGGCATATGCAAACAAAGCGCTGATTGATACCGAGCAGAGATACGCTCAAATCGAAAAGGAAACGGTGGCGATTGTGTTCTCACTAGAAAAATTCCACCAATACATTAGAAGAATTCCACCAATACATTAGAAGAATTCCACCAATACATTAGAAAAATTCCACCAATACATTAGAAAAATTCCACCAATACATTAGAAAAATTCCACCAATACATTAGAAGAATTCCACCAATACATTAGAAAAATTCCACCAATACATTAGAAAAATTCCACCAATACATTAGAAAAATTCCACCAATACATTAGAAGAATTCCACCAATACATTAGAAGAATTCCACCAATACATTAGAAAAATTCCACCAATACATTAGAAAAATTCCACCAATACATTAGAAAAATTCCACCAATACATTAGAAGAATTCCACCAATACATTAGAAAAATTCCACCAATACATTAGAAAAATTCACCCAATACATTAGAAAAATTCCACCAATACATTAGAAAAATTCCACCAATACATTTGTGTGGCAGACGAACAGAGATACACACAGATCATAAACCACTGGAGGCCATAGTGTAACAAAAACTTGCAAAAGCCCCAAAACAATTACAAGGAATGTTATTACGGACTCAGAAGTATGACATCGACATCGTGTACCTCAAAGGAAAACACATGTATATCGCAGACATGCTATCGCGGTCATACATGACAACCGAAAAGAACCATCAAGCCGAATTCGAGCTTGTCAACATGGTTAGCTTTCTACCCATCTGGGATGAAAGACTGACTCAGATCCGGAAAGCAACGAATCAAGACGAGGTATGCGACCAACTCAAGAAGACAATAATACAGGGTTGACCAACCGAGAAAATGGACCTTCCTGCTGTGCTGCACCCATATTGTCACACCCGTGATGAGATGTCAGTTCAATATGGACTTATCTTCAAGGGCGACCAAGTACTCATTCAACTCAGTCTCTGGAATGACATCAAGCTGGCATAGATGGATGCCTACGCCGCGCTAGAGAATGTGTTTTCTGGCCAGGAATGCCATCGGAGATACGTGAATACACCTCCACTTGTAGCAGTCACCAATAGGGACTACTTTTGAATGCGTAATCACTGTCTCTGTGAGCTGGCTTGTCCAATCAAATCACAGAGCGCAGTAATTTCGTTAGTTCCCTAAGGGACTACTTATGTTCTCTTAGGGTTCGAGGAAAAAGAGACGACCTCCTGGCACCATCTTGGACACATCGCAGAGAGCACCAGCTAGGAACGAGGAAACGCTCTCTCTCCTGCCCCCGTCGTCACTTGACGGCTACTACCATCTTCACCTGAAGAAATCACGGGCGACCCTAAGAACTCTTATATTCTTCCTCTTCCTCAGACCGACACTGTACCACTCTCTTCTACCTATACCAAACGGTATAGGTAACCTTGAGTTAATAAAACCCCTTTTTGTTATAGTTACAGAAATACTTTTCGTTGTTCCGTTTCTTTACGAGAAGATAAAAGGATAACCATTTCTTTTCATCATCCCCTTACACACTTACGAAACCTGCTGCAAGTTCGCCACAGAGCAACCGAAAGAAACCTTAATGCCACATGATATACTTGATCGGCCATGGCAGAAAGTTGGCATTGATTTGTTTAAAAGTAAGACTGTGGAGTACCTCGTAACTGTCGATTATTTCTCAAACGTTTGGGAGATAAATCGATTAGAAGACACAAAAACCTTCACCATCATCTGCAAGTTGAAGGCACGCTTTGCGAGATATGGGATTCCCTGCCAGGTTATCTCCGACACAGTTCACCTCATCAGATCTTAAACACTTCTCGGCGAAAATGAGAGTTGAACATCCCATGGCTAGCCCCGGAAATCAGCAAGCTAACGGAAAGACAGAATCCGCTGTGAAAAGTGCAAAACGCCCCATGCGGAAGAACAAAGACACTGGCACCGACCCGTTCCTGATACTACTCGACTTCTGGAATACCCCTACACAACACATGGGAAGCAGCCCCTCTCAGCGCCTGCTGAATGGCCGCACATGCTCACTTCTGTCCATGAGCAGCAACCTGCTGAAACCCAGGTCTACAAACCAGGGTGGGAAGGATAAAATGCTCATCGAGCGTAAGCAATGCTTTCAGGCAGAGTACTACAATTGTCGTACACACAACCTACCGGCACTGACCCAAAGCCAGGTCGTCAAGATGCGCCCATACAAGAAAGGTGACAGAGTATGGGAAAAGAGCGTTGTGAACCAACGCCTAGATAAAGGTTCCTACATGGTCGAGACACCCAGCAGAAGCTACCGACGCAACAGGCGTCACCTGCAAAGATCCCCAGAACCACCACAAATGACAGGACGCACACCCACTCGTCAGCTAGAACAACCACAGACAGCGATGCGGTACACACCAAATATTAATTCCCCCTCTACCCCATCGACAGGACCCAATACACTTGCTCACCACACCAAGCAACCAACGCTAACGAATCTTTCCAAGGCGAATCCCCTGTCAGGACCGACACACGCACTGGCAGAGGAATCCGAAGGCCAGCATACATCAAAGACTACACGAACTGATAGCAGTTCTGGCTAAACAATGTAACTCCATAGAGTAAGGACACTGCTCATCTATAAAAGAGAGGATGTTACATTATCTACGTTGGACCATACCTCCCTCTTTTCCTTGCCTACTCCCGGAATGCATAAGCATCCGTTTCCTGTCTCCCTCGGAATAAAGCCTGGGTACAGCCAGTATGTCTTATCTCACTCCTACACTTGAGTTCTCTTCTTCTTAAATACATTGTAATGTAACATGAACTTACCCACACACGTGTTGCAGACCCTGAACGACAACAACGAAAGCAACAGGCGCCTAAACGCAGTCAGTAAAAGTCTCAACAACTCCAACAGCGGATACAGACAAAATAACAGTCGCCACTTTACTGCGAGACCCCGATCACGAGGAAGACAAGATAAAGATGGCGGACAGGCTTGACACTACTGCGAACATTCGGCAACACAGGTAACGTGTCCCGTCAAGAGGCAGGAGTGTCAGAACTGCCGTAAAACACCCACTTCGCTCAAGTTTGCAATTCGGAACCGGTTTACAAACAAAAAGTGTAGTATGTATGAACATCAAAACAACGTTGTCAAGTTTAAACTCGGCGAATATGACACACGAACTAACGAGATGAATTTATACAAAGACAAACAGAATCTCAAATAAAACTGAAAGAATAAGAACTATCGCATCGAAATACAATCAAAGCACTGAAATTGAAATTGAAAAAACGATGAAGACATGACCAATTTATAAACTTCATGTGTTCAAAGCCAAATATATTGAATCCAAATTCGAACAAATTGTGAAGGCTTTACGAGACCAACTCGAGTTGAAACGTGAATTGGAAATCCATGAAATTGAAGGGGAAAAGAAGAGCCAACTAAACACTTTGATGAAGAATCACGAGAAAAAGTTCAGTGACATCAGGAATTACTACTATGATATTACGCTCGTCAACTTCGGTTTGATTAACGGTCTCAAGAAGCAGGTTGATATGAAGAAAAACGAAGAGCAACTGGCAAATGAAATGGCTCATTTTACAACCGATAACAACATATTAGTCGAACCTCTCCAATATGCCCGAAGAATGCAGCAGCCAATCATGGATGACCAATACATGAACGCCCTCGTTGCTTCACACAAAAAAAGTTTTGCCAGCATTTTACACACACATGCAAAACACAAAAATGTCCCATAAAGACAGTTCATCTTAAAATGGACCTACCCGAGCTCATTCTTTCATAAATGTTGCAACAAATAATCTTTTTGTCTTTGCTTCAATTATTTTAATCATCAGATCAAATATAAAATGCTGAAAATTATGAGAAAGCGCACAATCATAACAAAGTGAAGGAACTGATGCATTTCTAGAAAAATAAGAAAATTGAGTTCTGCTCAGTTATCAAGTATCTTTTTCTTTATTAATGAATCAACACCATTCAAGGCTAAATGGGTTTTCAGCTTTATTTAGCAACAGAATCATATTATAGGCAATCCTCCCGAAGGCGCACATCATGCAATTAGAGATTCAGATAGAGATACATGATTTCTCCCACAGACTCAATGTCTTTGCATTTTATAGAAATGCATAAGTTAATTCGGTTCTTGTTGCTTAAAAGTACGAAAAAAAATGTTTTTGTCTTTTCCTGAGAGAGAGTTAATAAAGGGGCAGTAACTCTATTCAACTGTTATTATTACATCGAAAGCAATTAACTAAAAATGAATTATTAATAAATGAACGTAAAAGAATAAAGGGTGCTTATGCTGATTAGCGGCCTATGAAAAAATTATTTTTATATAAAAACAATAATATATACTAATTAAGCATTATATTCTTACTCACTGTACGAAAAGTAGAAAAAATATCCACTAGAACTTTAATTACAAGTATTTTTCCATTCTGCGTATCATAACAGCGACTCGTTCACTAAGACTCCATCTTGTTTTTTTAAGAAGATTTGGATTATCTGCCCTTCAAATCTTCTTACAAAAACAAGATGGACGCTTACTGAACGAATCGCTGTTATGATACACAGAATGGAAAAATACTTGTAATTAGAGTTCTAGTGGATAATTTTTTCTACTTTTTCGTACAGTGAGTAAGAATATAACGCTTGTGCCAGTTGACACAGTTAAGATTCGAATAAAAATTGTTGTTTGGGATAAATACAATTTAGGCGCGCAGAGTGAATATAATTGTATTGGCGCGTGACAAATAAAAAATAACGCCCACGCAAATTCCGATGTGGCCTTATATATTAAATCAACTCAAAACGAGCGGACGTAGTTGGGAGCACACCACGTGATATTTCTGTCCAATGAGATTTCTCCAAAGACATATTTTTCTAAACTTTTCTCCTTAAGCTCGCTGGAGCCTATCCAAATAGTATTTAAGCACACACAAACATCAAACTTTCTCTTTCAACTGACTTTTCATCCGGAGGTTACACGCATCTTACTATCACTCTTCCATTTCACCCTTTCGCGCGCTTCATACAATTTCACAGGCGAACATTACCTATTGCCTCTTTTAACATTTTATAACACATGAGCATTTCAACAAAACAAAAAACATTCTTCTTTTTACTTACCCTGAAACTAAAGAAAGGACTTATGAACTCATTACTAAAAGAAATATATTCTATTTGTTAATAGTTTATTTCGGTAAATAAACTTCCGTTGATTTTGCATGTAAATCTTCTTATTATTATTTTTATTTGTGGAGGAAGTTATCACCAAAAAAAGGTATGACGACCCCCACAAGTTGGTGACCACGACTTAGAATTGCATGCACAACGGAATCTCCTTATAAGCTACACGCGGTTTCCTAACATACTGGCGATATCATGCGTGCGGTAACACTCAAAGGAAGAAAAAAGACGATGCGAATTTCAAGGGATGATACAAGCCGTCAGACGAAGCGTGGATCTCAGTACAATGTAGCAACAAATTAGCGAGTTAGGCCGGTAGTCGCTATTAAGTCGAAATTAAAAAAATCAACCGACAGTTTAAAGGCTTTAAAATCATTTTCAAACGAAAAAAAGAAAAATGGAAGCTCCCAGCGTTGAAACACCCTGTGACATGATGAACTCTTCAATTAATAAGAGTTCTCTCCCCCTTGTATTAATATCGGGGTAGTTCTCCAATATGGCTGAAACAATAAACATGGTAAATCTATACCTCGTGTTATCGTTCGTTACTTATGACTAACAAGTAAAGTAAAACACCACATGGTGGCAGCGGTAAAAGAAACCAGACGGACGAGAAGTCACAGAAAAGAATCAAGATAACCTCACACAGTGAGTAAATTGAAAAAAAAAAGAATTTCCTTCTTTCTAAAACGAGAAAAAACAAAGGAAGCGCGAAAAAAAAAAAAAAATGGCGTCTTCAAATATAACATTACCCGTTCTAGACTGGTCGAACGAGAACAAGCACGAGGCATACAGCGAATGGGTGGATTTTATGTCCTCGTATTTCATAATCAACAATGTTGAAGAAAAGTTGAAATACAACTACATTTTGCTCAGCACCGGACCAAAAGGTCGTGAACTTTAAAAAAATGCTCAGCTTACAAATGAGCAGAAAGAAAACTCCGAGAATATATTTTTAATATTCGAATCCCACATGATTCAAAAACCAAACAAATGGGTCGAACGTTTGGAATTCACGTCAATGCGACAAAATGAAGACACAGTGGACGACTACTTAGTCAAGCTCAAAACTAAAGCCGACAGATGTGACTTCGGAAATAATAAAGACGAACGCATCTTAGAACAAATTATTAAAGGGCTCAGGAGCGCTGAGGAAAGAAGAAACCTAATTGCAAAACCAGACCTAACCCTCAAATCAGCCATAGAAAGCGTTAGAGCATATGAAATCACAACAAAAGATAACTCTCGATACAAGGACGCTAACGAAGGGAGAAATGGGGTGTATCACGAAGTATTCGCGAAAAACAAACCCTGCACGAGATGTGGTAAACACCACAGGAAAAGGAAAGAAGACTGCTACGCCTTCAACAAAACGTGCAGAAGGTGCAACGGTTTACACCACTTCGAGGAATACTGCCTAACAAATATGCAAGGCCGGAGAGACTCGAGAGATACTTCTTGCAAAAACAAAATAAGGCAAGAAAATAGCTCATATAAAGCTAAAAAACAAAACCCCCCAAACGGATACAAAAAGCAGAGTTTCCAAAAAAAAAGAATAAATGCAACGTCAAAGGAAGACAACGAAACAGACCAAGACGACGATTTATACCTATACGCAATAAATGCAGAGAACGACAACCGTGAAGAAATTTTCGCGAACATAGACTGTGAGGATACAGAAAATAACGAACATAAAATAAAAATGAAGGTCGACACAGGGGCAAACGGAAATATTCTACCTGTTAGAATCTATAAAAAAATGTATCCACAAAATGGCGACAGAAAAATAAATAAACAAACGAATGGTCAAAGGGAACTAACTCATGGACATAAAAAACAAGAGTTAACTACCTCGTGGGCTGCGAATGGTACGAAGATAAACCATTATGGAGCAATAATTTTAAAGATCAAACACAAAAACTCTGCAACTATCAGAGCAAGATTTTTCGTGTGTGATAGCGATGTAACCATACTGGGCCTAAGACCAAGCATCCGACTAGGTTTAGTAACCGTCAACTGCAGCATAACAAAAGGGCACTCACCAAAACAAATTGAAAATATGGAAAACCTCGCTGAGGAATACCCTGACAGATTCCAAGGGATAGGGAAATTCCAAGGCGTTCAAAAAATACATCTTACCGAAGATGCAATACCGGTAGTACAACCGCCAAGAAAGTTCCCAGTGCACCTCAGAGACGAACTAAAACAAGAATTACACAAAATGGAACACCTGGGTGTAATAAAAAAGGTTACAGAGCCCACAGAATGGGTCAACGCCATCGCATGCAGCAGAAAGAAAAATGGAAACCTACGGATTTGTCTAGACCCCAAACCGTAAAACAAATACATAATAAGGACACACCATAAAACGCCAACACTAGAAGAAATTTCACACAACTTGACGGGTGCCAAACACTTTTCGAAACTGGATGCAAAACATGGCTACTGGGCAATACAACTTGAAGAGGAATCAAGCTTACTCACCTGTTTCAACACTCCGTTCGGGAGATACAGATATTTGAGATGTCCGTTTGGCCTAAAGATGTCGCAAGACATTTTCCAAAAAAAAATGGACCAAATATTGGAACCATGCAAAGGAGCCATAGGTATATCAGATGATATATGCGTGTATGGCAGAACAATACAGGAGCATGATCAAAACCTGTTAGAGACAATGGACACTGCCCGAAAATATGGTCTAGTCTTCAACAAAGAGAAATGCACCATCAGGCAAAAACAAATAAAATTCTATGGTCTCATCTGGGACGAGAACGGATCTCACCCAGACCCCGACAAATGCGATAAAATAAAATCGAAACCAGCACCAACCAACAAGGAAGAACTCCAACAATTCTTAGGTATGATACAATACCTAAGCCCATTTATACCAGATCTCAGCACCAAAACAGCGGCACTGAGGTCACTACTTAAAAAGGATGCAGAGTATCAGTGGAACGAGACGCACGACAAGACGTTCCGAACGATAAAAGATCACATCCACGAAAAACTCTGTCTAGCATATTTTGATCCCAATGCAGACACAACTATCCAAGTAGATTCAAGCATGATAGGACTGGGTGCAACACTCATTAACAACAACAAAGTTGTTGCCTTCGCGAGCAAGAGTCTGACCGAAACGGAATCACGTTATGCAAATATAGAACGTGAACTACTAGCAGTAGTATTCGGATGTGAGAGATTCCACACATACATATATGGAAAAGAAATAATAGTGGAAACAGACCACAAGCCACTAGAAAACATTCAGAATAAGAATATAGCGCAGGCACCCCCACGACTGCAAAGAATGTTGTTAAGATTGCAACCGTACGATGCACAGATAAAATATAAACCAGGAAAAGAAATGTGTATCCCAGACTACTTGTCAAGAAATCAACCAACATTAGGTAAGGAAATCGAGCTTGATGTAAACATACACACTATTGACATTACAGCTCAGAAACAGACCGAACTACAAGATGCAACTGAAGCAGATGACGAACTCAGAACACTTAAAGAGATGATACTAAATGGATGGCCAGATGACGTAAAAAATACTCCTAAGATAATTAGAAATTATTGGTCACTGAAAGAATGCCTATCCGTACAAGATGGGATGATCACAAAGGGGCAATCCATAGTCATACCCAAAAGTATGCAACAGATGGTATTAATGAGGATCCACGATGCTCACCAAGGCATCGAAAAATGTCAACTCAAGGCACAAAATAGTGTATTCTGGAGAGGAATGTCCAAGGACATAGAGGAGCTAGTAAGGACATGCGAGATCTGCAGAGAATATCAAAGGAAAAATCAAAAGGAAACTATGATTATCAAAGAACATGCAACACGACCGTTTCAGTATGTTGCTGCAGATATTTTTGATTTTAACAATCAACAATTCCTACTGATTGCTGATCAATATAGCAAAATGCCCTTTGTCAAGACGCTGAAAGCACAACAAGCTTAAATTGCATAGAATACTTCAAAGCAATATTCGCTGTTCATGGCATACCTGAAAGGCTATACACAGACAATGCAAGATATTTTGTCTCCAACGAATTCAACAATTTTGCCACAGAGTGGGAATTCACTCACATCACATCAAGCCCCAGGTACCCACAATCAAACGGGTTCATAGAACGAATGGTCCAAACTGTAAAAAGAACATTCACAAAAGCCAAACAATCTAGAATGGATTGTCAAATGGCCCTTCTATGCCTCCGATCAACCCCACTTGACAGCCAGTTACCATCCCCGGCAGAAATCCTATACAATAGGAAAATAAGAACAAGGATACCAACCTTGCTAAATTCATATACCCCAAAGGATGAGGAGATCAGACAAAGATTGTGCAGCAAAAGCAAAAAACAACAACAATATTATAACAAGAGCGCAAGAGATCTCCCAGAATTAACTATTGGTGGAAAAGTGTCAGTCCTACAGGAGGATGACACCTGGCAACCGGCGACAGTGGTTGACAGATGCACAGAACCACGCAGCTACATTGTCAAGATGCAAGGAGATGGAAGGCTACTGAGGCGCAACAGACGACACTTACAAGAGTTGTACAACCCTCAGAGACAAACAGCTATCAACGCATCCGCCCAAAATACCAGTTGGGACAATATAACATCACTCCCCCAACAACACACAAACTCATCAGAAATCGACACTCTATCTAATATCGACGACAGAGAAATTCCATCAGCCAACCAAAGACAACCAGTGGAGGCAAACCAACGACCCACAAGAACACGGCGAACCCCCCTCAAGTACAAGGACTACATAATGTATAAATAAAAGACAAAATAAATAAATCAATACAAATCGAAAACATCTATCTGAGAAGAGGGATGTGACATGATGAACTCTTCAATTAATAAGAGTTCTCTCCCCCTTGTATTAATATCGGGGTAGTTCTCCAATATGGCTGAAACAATAAACATGGTAAAGCTATACCTCGTGTTATCGTTCGTTACTTATGACTAACAAGTAAAACAAAACATCACACACCCCTAGCTACATTAACGCTAAATATTCCAGCTTTTAATCCCACCAATATAAAGACGTGGTTTATCCAGATCCAGGCCCTTTTCGACGCAAAACGGATTACGTCCTAGCGAACCAAGTATTGTTATTTGGTTGAAAAACTCCCGGCAGACGTCGTCGAGGAAGTGACTGATTTATTGGAGAACGTACCAGAAAATAATCCATACGATGAACTTAAGGAGGCTATTTTGAGACGGACTGGCTTATCAAACGAGACAATGTTACGCAATATCTTCACCCAAGTAGAATTGGGAGATCGCACACCGTCGCAACTTTTACGATACATGCGATCATTGCTAGGAGACAACAAAATGTCCGAAACTATAATGAGAAGTGTGTGACTGGATAAACTCCCAGACACAACAGTACAAATTCTGGCACCCACAACGGAAGAGACAAGCACGGTAAAACTAGCCGACATGACGGACCGAATTCATGAAAATCTGAGGAGCCGCAAAGTAAACTCAGCACAAGCACAGCCAAAACAGACGAGAGACGACGAAGTGGCCGAACTAAAAACTACGGTCGAAAACCTCACTCGTAAATTGCAGGAATTAATGCAAATAAACCGTCTTTACTCATTTAATAATCGACCGAACTACCGAAAACGAAGTTTTAGCAGAGGTCGAAGCAACACACGAGAACGAGCGAACGAAATCTGTTTTTACCACAAAAAATTCGGCACAGAAGCGAGGCGTTGCACTTATCCTTGCACTTTTGAAAACAAGAATCAGGGAAACGATCATTCCAGCCAGTAGAGACGACAACTGTTGCTGGATTTTCCACTAAAGGTCGTTAATTTTTCATTCGTGACAGTAATCACGGATATAACTTCTTAATAGACACCGGAGCCGAAATAAGCATGATACCAGCGCTAAGTAAACAGAAAGCTACTCCACAGCCTTACCACCTCCAGACAGCTAATGGCACACAAATACCGACATACGGTGAAAAGTACTTAAGCGTCAATCTCGGCTTGCGTCGCACATTTTCGTGGATATTTACCATAGCCAACGTGACGACACCAATATTAGGAGCAGATTTCCTAGCACGATTTAATCTATCAGTAGACATGACTAATCGCACACTGACTGATAACCAAACAAAAATCGTAATAAAAGGTATCACCACAAGATTCCAGTCTACTGGGATTAGTTCTGCCTTTCCTGAAGAGACGTACATTCGTCGGCTGTTTCAAAAATACCCACAACTTACTCAGCCATTCACAGTCGCGGATGATATAAAACATAATGCAAGGCATTATATTAAAACGAGTGGACAACCCGTCTACGCTACCCCCAGACGTTTGAAGCCGGATAAGTACAAGATCGCAAAGGACGAATTCCAACGCATGTTACAACAAGGAATTATTCGACCTTCCAAAAGTTCGTGGTCATCTCCTCTACATATGGTACAGAAATCAGACGCGACAACATGGCGTCCTTGCGGCGATTTTAGGAGATTAAATGCACAAACTGTACCGGATAGATACCCTATCCCACACATTCACGATTTCGCAATCGGACTGCAAAACGCCACGATATTTTCCAAACTGGATTTAGTGAAAGCATATCACCAAATACCGGTGGCGGAAGAAGATATCCATAAAACAGCACTGACCACGCCATTTGGACTTTACGAATTTGTCAGAATGCCATTCGGACTTAGGAACGCCTGTCAAACCTTCCAAAGGCTGATAGACGAGGTTTTTAGGGACCTTCCATTCGTATTCGCATACGTGGACGATGTCCTAATTTCTAGTAGAAACCTCGACGAACATAAACAACACTTGGAACAAGTTTTCCAAAGACTGTTCCATTACGGTTTAAAAATAAACTTGGACAAATGTATTTTCGGTCAGCAAGAAGTAAATTTCCTCGGACATTCAATTGATAAGGATGGAATATCACCATTACCCGAAAAAGTAAGTGCCATTACGAATTTTCCACAACCTACATCTGTTAGACAAATTCGTCGCTTAATAGGTGTAATTAATTATTACAGACGATTTTTACCCAACTGTTCCACAATCCTAGCACCGTTAACGTCATTATTGAAGAACAAAACGAAAAACCAACTATTAAAACTGGAAGGATCAGCTTTAAAAGCTGTCCATCAAGCTAAAACTGCCTTAGTCAATTTCACAAAATTGAATAATATTAAGGACAGTGAGGAATCGAAACTTACACTTACAACAGACGCACCAGACATAGCTGTAGGAGCAGTTATACACCAACTGACAGGGAATACAATGACCCCTATTTCGTTTTTTTCAGCCAAACTGAGCAAGACACAGACAAAGTACAGTACCTTTTCAAGGGAACTATTAGCAATTTATTTGTCAATTAAACATTTTAGACATCTGTTAGAAGGAAGAAACTTTTGTATTTACACTGACCATAAGCTGTTAACATATGCACTGCATACACATGTAGATAAATATGGCCCAAGAGAAATCAGACATCTTGATTATATTGCTCAACATTCTACAGACATCAGATACGTCAAGGGACAAGAAAACATCGTGGCGGACGCATTATCACGAGCTGCAATAACTTCGATAAATTCCAGTTCGCTGAGTATGGAATTAATTGCACAAGAACAAAAGACGGACGAGACACTCACTGACGTACAACAGAAAACGTCTTTGCAACTGAAGGAAATGCCTGTACCTTTTAGTACAACAACATGTTATTGTGATACAACGAAAAAACAACCACGTCCATACATACCGCCAAGCATCAGACGACATGTTTTTCAACATTTCCACAATGTATCTCATCCAGGCAAACGAGCCACGGTAAGAATAATAGCAGACCGTTTCGTTTGGCCGAAAATGAATACATATATTCGAAATTGGACCAAGACGTGTGTATCCTGTCAAAAGAATAAAATACACAGGCATACAAAGTCACCACTGGGTATTTTCAGTACGCCAGATGCCAGGTTTACCAATATCCATGTTGACTTGGTGGGGCCATTACCCCCCTCGAAAGGACACACCCACATTCTCACCATAGTCGACAGGTTCAGCAGATGGCCAACAGCCATACCCGTGAAAGACACATCGGCGGCGACAGTAGCTGTAACAATATCAAAAGACTGGATAGCGATTTTTGGAGTACCGTCAGTACTCACAACGGACAGAGGCTCGCAATTTCAATCGAAACTCTTCGTAGAGTTCAACCAATTGTTGGGAACATCCCACATAAAGACAACGGCTTATCACCCTTGCTCGAACGGCCTCGTCGAACGCTTCCACAGATAGCTAAAAACTTCTTTGGCTACGAGTCATAACAACGCAGACTGGTCAGATAATTTACCATTAATCCTATTAATGATCCGAAACACGATGAAAGAGGATTTACAAAGCACGCCAGCGGAGGTAGTTTTTGGATCAGCAGTCACACTACCTGGACAATATTTTGATGCATACGACGACATTTCACCCACACATACATTTGTGACGGAATTAAAGAACAAAATGTCTTCTCTCAAATTTACACCCACCAGGAGGGCTGACAAACAAACACATATGCCAAATGACCTTCACACATGCAAATATGTATTTATTAGGAACGATACAGTCAAAAAGCCATTTTGTCCAAATTACACAGGACCATACCAAGTTTTGGACAGAAGTGAAAATATTTCACTGTCCAAAGGAAAAACAGGAAAGACAACATCGCGATCGACCGACTTAAACCAGCATACATTGAGGAACACCCTCAGACAATTTCCCCACCAGAACAAATTCCCTTAGAACATGGGAGTCCAGCAGAAAGTGACGGGAACATCAAACCTACGACAAAAACAGGTAGAAAAGTCCACTGGCCGATACATTTCAAGGAATACATTACATATTAAAAAATTTTTTTTTCCTTTTTTTCAATCTGGGGGGAGTATTGTGCCAGTTGACACGGTTAAGATTCGAATAAAAATTGTTGTTTGGGATAAATACAATTTAGGCGCGCAGAGTGAATATAATTGTATTGGCGCGTGACAAATAAAAAATAACGCCCACGACAATTCCGATGTGGCCTTATATATTAAATCAACTCAAAACGAGCGGACGTAGTTGGGAGCACACCACGTGATATTTCTGTCCAATGAGATTTCTCCAAAGACATATTTTTCTAAACTTTTCTCCTTAAGCTCGCTGGAGCCTATCCAAATAGTATTTAAGCACACACAAACATCAAACTTTCTCTTTCAACTGACTTTTCATCCGGAGGTTACACGCATCTTACTATCACTCTTCCATTTCACCCTTTCGCGCGCTTCATACAATTTCACAGGCGAACATTACCTATTGCCTCTTTTAACATTTTATAACACATGAGCATTTCAACAAAACAAAAGACATTCTTCTTTTTACTTACCCTGAAACTAAAGAAAGGACTCATGAACTCATTACAAAAAGAAATATATTCTATTTGTTAATAGTTTATTTCGGTAAATAAACTTCCGTTGATTTTGCATGTAAATCTTCTTATTATTATTTTTATTTGTGGATGAAGTTATCACCAAAAAAAGGTATGACGACCCCCACACGCTTAATAAGTATATATTATTGTTTTTATATAAAAATATTTTTTTCATAGGCCGCTAATCAGCATAAGCACCGAATAAAGTAATGGAAAATTTAAGAATTTATTTTGTTTAAATTTGAATTTTGTAGTGAATGAAATCACTGAACGAAATTCAGATTTCTCAAAGATAGAGTTACGTCTAATCGACGTTATACTTGCACAGTAACCACTCGTGCAACGCCAAAGAAATCCATCAGTTTCACTGTTGATGGCACAAGTCGCATGTTATGCCCACAACTGCAGGTTTCTTCGCCAGAAATAAGCCCATGGGCTTGCAAGAAATCGATCTGTTTAGCTTTTTCGGAAGTAAAATAAAGTTCGTCTTCAAACTGGAACAAGTTCAGATTAATGATCGCAATTTAATACGATATCAAAGTTGTTAGATGTTAAAGACAAAATCTGGCTCAAAATTACAATTCACAGTTACTGCCCCTTAATCAACTCTCTCTCAGGAAAAGAAAACAAATGTTTTCGTACTTTTAAGCAACAAGAACCGTTAATTCACTTCAAAAATCGGACATGTTCCATTGATACAAAACATTTTGCCTTCTTCCTATCTTTCATAATTGTTGTATTTTGCTTTTAACATAAAATCGTATTTATTTCAATATCTAATTTATTCTGGGTTAGGGTTAGCGTTTAGTGTAAGGGGTTAGTGTTAGGAACAGTGGAATCTACACTAGATTTTTCCCAACATTTCAGAACAATGTTGGCAATTAATTCCACGCATCACAAGCGCTAGTTACAGACACTCCGTCCAATTTATTGATCACGTCCAGCTCAAGCAGTAAATTAAATCGAAGTAGCTCTCCGTCCACGACCAAAATTTCAACGTCAATTAGATGCCTCTTGCTCACATTAAACTGAACAAGCCACTCACCTAAGAGTCTTCTCGGTCAGTCTGAAGACGTGCACCTCTTTCTCTTCAAGGAGTAATACAACGTTCTCAAGTGACCGTTGTTACGTAAACACGAGTTATCTCCCGTTGACTTAGTGACTCCCACCGTCACTCTTGACTGCAACCTCCCACTACGTGTATTAGTGGTAAACTGCTATGTATTCAGTGTAAATAAATTGCTCGTTACGTTCACACGTGTGTCTCGCCTCTGTTAATGAATGCTTCACTAACAAGTTACTAACTTGGCTTTATTTAATACTCACCTGTATCAACGCATAATATAAAAACCGTGAACAACAAGTAGCATTAGGACCGTAAATGTCATTTTGTCAAAGGATTTGCACTCAGTGTGTCTTGTAGCTCATCCCTAATTATATGCTTGCTCTAAAACGAGCTAAAAAATTAATCATTGCTATTGGCTACCGGCGATCTCATTTACCAGAATACTCAATCCACGAGTGCATGTGTATTTTCTATGGAGGTTGCTTACCATAAGTATATGTAAGGCTAGTGCGTAAGAACCCCAGCAAAGTTTTATAAGAAAAATGTTTTTTAAAAAGAACTTAATCTTTATTTATATATGTATTAGATAAATTCAGAACAACATTGGTACCGTCGGTTTCAATTCAAAACAAAGAAGACCTATAGTTGTTAACCTATGTTAGACTCTCTTCAACCTTTGTTTATGTCTCCCCAGAAAATGGTGGCTCACATGCTATGTGACTTTTCTACGATACTTCAATCCACAATATCATTTTTATTTTTTATTTTTTATTAATTCAGCGTTTCAAATTTTGTCGGATATATAGTTCCTAGGCAAAAAATGTCTCTTTTTTTCTTTGATCTGTAACTCTATGTAGCGTTACCTTCGATTGCAATTTCTACATTTCCGGTGTCAGAGAAATTCATCATTAAAATCTGAAAATAAAAAGGTAAGCTAACCTCTCTACCGCGTGAAAAAGGGTAAAAAATTACAATTGCTAATTAATACTGAGTGGCAATAGCCTACAATAAATTATAGAACGGCTACACTGCCATAAATAAATAATACAAAAAAATAATTCAAAAATAATTTTAAAAAAATTAATAGAAATAAATAATAAAAATAAATAATAAAAAAAAATAATAAAAAAAAATAAAAATAAATAATAAAAAAAAATAATAAAAATAAATAATAAAAAACAGGCTTATTTTTCCGTTTAAAACAAATATACAGGCAAGAAGAAAGAAATCCTCAAAGATCCGTAGGATTTTAAATTAAAAATTAAAATATTAAATTTGAGTAAATAATAGTAATTAAAATATATTAAATAAAATATGTAAAAAAATTAAAATATAACATTTTATTAATTAAACAAATCGTAACTAAAATATATGAAATAATTAAAAATGTAAATAAAGTAAATTAAAAAAAATTGAAAGTAATTAAATATAAAAGAAAAAGTATTTTTTTAAAAATTTTTTATAAATCAAAATAAATGAACCATAATAATAGACATAATAATAATAATGTGATAAATATAATAACAATATAAAATATAAATATTAATATTATAAGGAAGATAGATTTTTAAAAACATATTTGAACAAAATTAAGTTAATTTTAATACCCTTCTTCTTTTTATCCCAAAACAAACTACTATAAAATTAAGGTTAAAGGGATATTGAAAAATTGGTTTGATGAATTGGGCGAATAACATTGCGCCTAAACTATATGTCTCATTTGGATAATTGTCCCTCTCCCAAGACAATTACTGAACAAAACAGTCTTGTCTTTCAGTGGTGCTTTTCTTTCGTCCGCATTTCTTGCGATTGCTGTTGGAAACACCCTTAATATCTTTCTGGAGCACTTTGAGCACTACCGATAGTTAACATCCGACCTTGGTTGCGATTTCCATGTGCGTTTTTCCTACTTCCCGCAAATCGAAGATTCGTTGCTTCTCATGCCAAGATATGTCTTTAGAGCGACCCATAATAAGAGATTATGATTAAATTACTTGCAAAATCTTTTTAAACACCGAAATTTTTTGAGTTTAAGATTACTCAACGAATAATATTCTATTAAATTGAAACGTTGAATTTCCCAATGTGACAATAAACTACTCTGTGACAATAAAGTCTGGCATATGCAAATATGACAAATGATTAAAAATAGTTGTAATTGTTATTTACATATAGAATATTTCGCCTACACAATTTAAAAGCCGAAAATTATCTCAAACGGAATGATTTTTACAGTTCTATACATATGTTCTATTTTTTTGACCAGCACGAGTATATATATATATATATATATATATATATATATATATGTGTGTGTGTGTGTGTGTGTGCTCACTCTCTTAGTTAATTAGACAAACGTACAATTAGCGTTTTTTAAGAAAAAGTTTGTAACATTTCATTTTAAAGTTTTTTTTTATATAAAAACAAACAAATATCTCTGCACTTACAAGCTGTCAAATGCTAACGGACACATTCTAAGGTTACTTGTGTGTTATGGTCGCTTGCAAGTAAAACATTTTATTAAATTCTAAGGTTACTTGTGTGTTATGGTCGCTTGCAAGTAAAACATTTTATTAAATTCTAAGGTTACTTGTGTGTTATGGTCGCTTGCAAGTAAAACATTTTATTAAATTCTAAGGTTACTTTTGTGTTATGGTCGCTTGCAAGTAAAACATTTTATTAAATTCTAAGGTTACTTGTGTGTTATGGTCGCTTGCAAGTAAAACATGTTATTAAATTCTAAGGTTACTTGTGTGTTATGGTCGCTTGCAAGTAAAACATTTTATTAAATTCTAAGGTTACTTGTGTGTTATGGTCGCTTGCAAGTAAAACATTTTATTAAATTCTAAGGTTACTTTTGTGTTATGGTCGCTTGCAAGTAAAACATTTTATTAAATTCTAAGGTTACTTGTGTGTTATGGTCGCTTGCAAGTAAAACATTTTATTAAATTCTAAGGTTACTTTTGTGTTATGGTCGCTTGCAAGTAAAACATTTTATTAAATTCTAAGGTTACTTGTGTGTTATGGTCACTTGCAAGTAAAACATTTTATTAAATTCTAAGGTTACTTTTGTGTTATGGTCGCTTGCAAGTAAAACATTTTATTAAATTCTAAGGTTACTTGTGTGTTATGGTCGCTTGCAAGTAAAACATTTTATTAAATTCTAAGGTTACTTGTGTGTTATGGTCGCTTGCAAGTAAAACATTTTATTAAATTCTAAGGTTACTTTTGTGTTATGGTCGCTTGCAAGTAAAACATTTTATTAAATTCTAAGGTTACTTGTGTGTTATGGTCGCTTGCAAGTAAAACATTTTATTAAATTCTAAGGTTACTTTTGTGTTATGGTCGCTTGCAAGTAAAACATTTTATTAAATTCTAAGGTTACTTGTGTGTTATGGTCGCTTGCAAGTAAAACATTTTATTAAATTCTAAGGTTACTTGTGTGTTATGGTCGCTTGCAAGTAAAACATTTTATTAAATTCTAAGGTTACTTGTGTGTTATGGTCGCTTGCAAGTAAAACATTTTATTAAATTCTAAGGTTACTTGTGTGTTATGGTCGCTTGCAAGTAAAACATTTTATTAAATTCTAAGGTTACTTGTGTGTTATGGTCGCTTGCAAGTAAAACATTTTATTAAATTCTAAGGTTACTTGTGTGTTATGGTCGCTTGCAAGTAAAACATTTTATTAAATTCTAAGGTTACTTTTGTGTTATGGTCGCTTGCAAGTAAAACATTTTATTAAATTCTAAGGTTACTTGTGTGTTATGGTCGCTTGCAAGTAAAACATTTTATTAAATTCTAAGGTTACTTGTGTGTTATGGTCGCTTGCAAGTAAAACATTTTATTAAATTCTAAGGTTACTTGTGTGTTATGGTCGCTTGCAAGTAAAACATTTTATTAAATTCTAAGGTTACTTGTGTGTTATGGTCGCTTGCAAGTAAAACATTTTATTAAATTTCTATTGCGAATAATTTAAACACCTATCTGTCTTATAGTTAATATTTTTTACATAAGTAAATTGCAATCATTTCAGTAATAGTTAGAGCAGCCTCAGAAACATTTTATTAGGCAATGAGTTGATTCCATAAATTCTTTTTGTTAAAAACGAAACTGAAAATAAAGATTAATGTATTTATATTTAGTTAGAAATAAATTAAAGAAAAGTATAATCATCTAAAAAAAAATAAGAATAATCTTTTTCTGTGTGAATAGCAAAAACAAAAATTGTGTTCATTAGAAATATGAAGGTAGTAGGAGAAAAGATAGAAATAATTAAACGGTGATTATCTTAAATTGTACCCTCTTAAATGTTTTTTTCCGGCGTCAATTGTAGGGTAAGTGTACACATGAAATAGAGAATTAAGAGTCTTTCCATTACCTTTATTCATAAATTAGGAATATCTACGAAATCGATTGAATGCAAATGGATTTTCTTTGGGATATTAATTTGATTTTATTGAAAGTAGTTTTCACAAATTGCTTCTTTTCAGTAAGTCAACATCTACGATTAAACATGCCTTACGTGAATATGGATTCTCTCTATGATGAACATAATATTAACTCAACATTATGATTTTCTATGAAAAAGAGGTAATCACAAATTTCAAAAGTAGATGAATTCTCTTGTCAGTGTTTCAATATGTCAGTGTAAAGTAGATTCTCTTAAACTGATTTTCAACAAAACTAATAGGAAAATCTTTTCAGTTCGTATTTGTATGTGATCAGTCAACTTAATGTCATAAAAGGATGTATCACATCATTACAAGAATATAGCTAATCTGTAGTATGTGTTGCATATCAACAACAGATGTTGCTTTTTTGAAAAGGAAAACTCACACACTTAACCAGAAAATTGTTTAGCTCTTCCTTTTTTATTTTAGTTCATTTAGCTTTGAGATATCAAATAGTCTTTCCTCAGACTAACACTTGATTTCTTTACGAGTTACATAGATATTCCTGTGTTTATTTAAATAGATTTCTTACTTCTCAAACCATGAGTAAGTAAAACAGTTAAAAATAAATTTAATCAAGCATTTTAATATGTTGTATCTTTTTCCTTCTGACATTTGCATAGTTTTGCTGGAGTCCAGAACCAGAATGTGTTGGATATGGTGGACTGTGCTGACATATACGAATTGAGTAATGACATAACCCCACTATGAGAATTTACGTCATTACTCACTTTGTATATGTCAGTGATGCTAAAGTGTACTCATGTGGGCTTCGAATATTGCCAGACTTAGTTGGATATTTAGTCAGATTAATGTCACAGTGTCCTTACAAACTTCTATAATGTGTCAGAAGGCATTCGAGGTTGGGGTGAGTTCCAATTTGTCTGTTGAATTTAAGTTTCTCCGAAAATGATTTACTACATATTTCCGAAGCACATGGCTTCTTTGTTTTTTAATCTTATTTTCTTTGTTTTGTTTTCTGGGGATGAGGTATCCTAACAGATGCCATACACTAACCTGCTATTTCAGAAACTCTAATCGAGGGATTTTTTTGAATTCTAACCATCATTTTAAGTGCAATTATTTTGATCTCTCTTACACTTGGTTCATCGGGTATATCCGTCAGGTAGATTTTTAATTTTTTCCTAGCCTAGTGATTGGTATTACTAGAATACAGTGTATTCTCATATAATTTTTCAATGCTGAAACCTGTGCAAAGGAAATCCCACACCTTCCAACAATTTGGTTTCTTCTAGTACGGGTTTTGAAAAGTAACTTTAAATTTCCTTTATTAATAAACGATTTACAACACATTTCAGAAGTATAGGACCTCTCTACTGTTTTCTCATTTTTTTCAAGTTCGACTTGTGTAAAAGACGTACTACATACACACCTCACAAGAAAAAGGCTTCTCTCTTCTTTTTTATTGTTTTAGTTGTCCGTTAAAAGATATCAAAGAGTACCCTCCTGTGTCTAACACTTTATTCCACAATGAGTTAAATTTATATGCAAGAACTCTCTTTTACTTTATTTTACTTCAGTGTAAAGTCTCAGAAATCATGGACCCCTCCCTAGGGCTAATACGTGATTTCTATATCAGATACATACATATACGAGTGTTCAACCAAAGTTTTCCATTACCTCTGAAACGTTGAGTTAATAAAGAATTGTAGAACATTAAGTTTCCTCTCCCAAATTGACCAGTTTACAATATTTGAGTATGTCTATCATGTGGTCTCTTGGTCTTACCGGATCCCAAGACAAGAATCCAGTCCTAGTATAATCCACTGCATAGCCGTGTCAATGGGATAGTATTTGTGCTTCAAATACTATGTTTTTTTTAAATAGTTTTTTCAGTGTTTACTTTAGAGTGAAGTATTCTCATATCTGGTTATCCTGACAAATCCTTGTACATGGAGACCGAAGCAACTGAAATCGCTGTCTAGTAGGTAATTCAAACTCTCCTAGTATGTGTTCAGATGCGTTTATTTGAATTACTTTTCTTGGGAAATTATTTACTGCATATTTCACAAGAAATTATTTTTCTCAAGTGTGTATTATCATATGTTTTCAAAGATTTCTTCTGTGCAAAAAATGTTCCATACACCACACAAAAATAAGATAGCTCTCTTATTTGTTTTATTTTACTTCAGTCGAAGTTCTCAGAAATCAAGGGGCAAAACCTGAGTTCGAATATGGTAAGTTAAAGTAATTTGCTGGGAAAATGATTTATCACATAGTTCACACCTCACAAGAATACGGCTTCATTATTTGATCTTATTCTTCCTTATGCATAACAATCGCCTGCTATTTAGAGGCTTGACCTCAGTGCTCTTTTAAGGATTCTGCCTGTTGCTTTGTTAGAGGTTCTACTTACTCTTCATATCATACATTAGGCCTTGTTATTGTGTCACTTTCTCAGGAAGTCAAACATAGAGGCAACATCACTTAGAGAAGGTGCACTATTCCTCGTATTATCTAGTGTAGTGTAGCCATAAACAGAAGATATTTGGGGGCTTGGAATACTATGTTATTTTGAATATTTGATCAGGATTTACTCGTAGGAGGAAGTATCATTATGTCAGGTTGTTCTGACATACCCCTATGCAAAGAGACATTAGAACTCCGCGGAACTTGTCTAGTATGTGTTCTGCTGTGCTTTCCTAAATAAGAAATATTTGAAAATACTGATCCACACACTTTACAAGAAAGTGGTTTCTTTCGGATATGTGTTCGGTAGTTTCTTTCTAACATAGAAACCCCTGAAAATCCGGATTCATACAAGTGAGACGTTCGAATATGTTTTTTTAAATGCCCTTGTGTGGAAAATGATTTACCACACACCTCACAAGAATAAGGCTTGTTTCCAGTATGAGTTCTCATATGTTGATTTAAATTACCTTTCTCTGAAAACGATTTACCACACACCTCACAAGAATATGGCTTCTCTCCAGTGTGTATTGTCATATGTCTTTTCAAAGTTGCGTTCTGTGAAAAGGAAGTTCCACATATCTCACAAGAATACGGCTTCTCTCCAGTATGGGTTAGGATATGTCTATTTAAAGGCCATTGCTTGGAAAATGATTTACCACATATTTCACAAGCATATAGCTTTTTTCCAGTGTGTACTCTCATACGTATTTTAAAGGATGCCTTAATATGCGTTAGGATATGTCACTTTAAATTACCCTTCTGTGTAAATGTTTTTCAACATATCTTGCAAGAAAATGCCCTCTCAATCTGTGTTCACAGACATTTTAGGTAAATATAGATTTTCTCATGGGAAAAATCAAACTATAACTCAAAGAGATTGCATATATTGGTGCAAATATTGATTCTTTCAAAACGATTCACTACAGTGTTTTTACAGAATATGCTTTTCTCCAAATTGTATATATATATATAAACCTTATTTTGATTTCACAAAAATCAAACTAACATGTATGTTGCAAATAATAGTATGAATAACTCGGGTCAATATTTTTTAGACAATTCCGTCCACGTTTCAAAAATATACATACATATATATAGTATGTAGCATGGAAGCAACAATATATATATATATATATATACATATATATAGTATGTATCATGGGGAAATATGAATTTGTAAACAAATTGTTACAATATGTAAAATACGCAGATAAATAAATCTTGTTTTTTTTTCGATCAATGTCTTCAAGTATCTTTAAAATTTGAATTATTATACTTTTTACATCCACACGTTTTAGAATATTTCAGTCTTTGATGTTTTCCATTTTCCTGTTGTTTTTATTAGAAATCACCATCCATTTAAGTGTATGGAAACTGTGTGTTTTAACTGGATTATCTGTAAACACAAAATAAAATAAAGATACATTATGACATTCAGTTCCTGATAAACTTATCTTAACTTCAAAAATAGAACTACATTTTATGCAGATATTCATTTTATCTTTCATAAAACAGTCCAGTAGACATTTTAATTCTTTTTGTCTCAATTCAGTCAATCAAAAATTTAATATTTTGAAATATTTCAGGCTAGGGTTAGGGTAAGGGTTAGGGTTAGGGTTAAATAGAAATTGATTAATCTACTTTTACTAATGAATAAATATATTTTTTTAATTCATAAATAGAAGCCGCTTTGAAATATACATATAAAATAAATATATAAAAAAAGAAACGAATGTGTAAAGTTTGAGGAGAAATCAAAGAAAAGCGGTCAGTTCTCCATACAATAGATTTTTGAAGATACATAGTCTGCATTGTCTGACTGGTGTGAATATGCTGGGCAATCTGCTCGACACAAGACCTCAGTGTTGGACAGCCTGCCTTTCAACCTTATTCCGAAGATGTGACAGATGCTTCTTAAGTAGGGGTCCTGATGCCTTTCTTGCCTTGCATACATGGTCTAAGTCTCACTGCCATAAAGCATGACACAGGCATTGTACGGCACCATCTTGCGATTGGTCCACAAACGTATTATGAGGCAGGCAAGGATTGTGACTGCCTTTTCGATTCTCCTGTCAATCTCTAAGTGTAATAAGAGGTTATCAGTGATGGTGGAGTCAATGTATGTGAATTGATCGACCGTGTTGAGCTCGTAGTTGCGAATAATAATAAAATAATCTATCAGTGACTCAAGTTTGCATTGGGTATGCCATTACTGCCGTATCATTGGCAAAAAAGTATGTCCCTTAGAAGGGTTTTATGCTATTGTTCAACTCAAATCAATAAACTGAAATTCATTGGTTTTAGTATTTTACGCTATTGTATTTTAGTGTTGATCAAGCAATGTATTAATTAATAATAATAAACAATGTATTAATTAATGATGATAAACAATGTATTAATTAATAACAATAAACAATGTATTAATAAGTAATAGTTGACACTTTGTTGACATGATATGTCAGAGGATAGATTTTATTTGATGCTGATTATAACTGATGTGACTTTGGCTAAAATAATTAGAGAGAACATTCTTTAGTTGTAAACCTAACCATTAGTAGATATTACCCCTCACTTGAAGGCCCGATTCTAACATACAACATAAACAGGAATTTAAATCTTATTCCGAGAAAAGTTTTTACCCCAGCACAATTCATGGTCTCCACAGGAAGGAGCAAAAATGTACTATAGGAGTGTTCGTCTCAATAGAAGAAAGACAATATTCTCTGTTAGTGCTTCTGCTCCATGGAACAGTCTACCAGAGGAGGTAATGACGATTCCCACCAGTTTAGCCTTTAAGAACGTCTATAGATGTACACATATTCTAACTGTCCATTTGAACTTTGCTATTTTTTGCTAATTGTATTTGATTTGAACTTAACAAAGCAAACTATTGTGATTTCGTGGACAAATGTCAGCATCATAGTTTCAAGTTAACGACTGTACTTATTTACACCAATTTTCATATATTTTAAGTTAGACTAAATTATGTTAGTGTAAAAAGGTTTTAATGGGAGATGATCGAATGGCGAGTCAGATCAAGAATCTACAGTCAATTGTGCTAGCAGATCAGTTAATGAGGAATGTAAACTATGTTATCAATTGAACCTGCTGAAATAAAACATGCTGATCTGTTATTAAGAAGAGCATGCTTTAAACACTGTTATTTGTTCTATTGCTGCTGATTTTATTAACGCTCATTGTTTCTGCCTCTGAGGTAGGCAGGATTGAACAACCGGCTATCTGATCTAATATGATGGTAAATCATTATTTTACTTGCTAAATGCATGTTTCAGAACTAGAATGAACAAGATCCAGAAGGCAAGGACACAGCCTTTTACGACTGCTTATCTTGAAGAGTTCAGAGGTGCTGCCATTGGACTACACAGTTCCTTTACATTGGGAATGAGCTTAATGAAGCTCAGGAGCTTAGGTGGACAGCCAATCTTGGGCAGTATTCTGAAAGAGGCTTTCTCAAATCACAGGATGAAATACACTTCTCTTGGAGCTGGGGGTGGGAGAAGACCATGTCTACCGTTGATGTTTCAACTTGGAAACAATGCTGTGACACTGAGTAGAAACGTTTTGTGAGTTTCTGAAGACGAACTAAGACGACCTGAGCAAAGTAGTGAGTATTAAGATGCCTCTATAGTTGTTGTGGTCGCTTTTTTACCTTTGTTCTTGTAAAACGTGATCACAACACTTCTTAGGTCCTGATGGATGGCCCTTTTTTCCAGCACTGATATAGGACGTCATGCAATACTAGCAGTAGCATAGTTTTGTGGTGCTTAATACAGGTCAGGAGGGACCCCATCATTTCCTTGAGGACAGACTCTCAATTGCCCTGCTAAGCTATTTAATACTCAGAGCAGTGTCACGGTTCTTGATGGACAGCAGGCAGTCATTCAGGAAACTGTTCATATGTTGGCCCTTAACTGTGATGACTTCCCCTAATGGTAGATTTTAGGAGTGCTGTCCCATTTCCTTTTTGATGCCCACATACATCCCTAAGATGGCCACTAAATTAGCTGTCTGTGTAATTTTATTAAGCTGTATCCCGTACTCGTTGGCACAGCATCTGAGAAGTTAACTCAGCTGTGCTTCTGGCAACCCAGAAGATCTGCAGGTTTCCTTTGCTAGGTGACTGCTTGTATTCTTCCATAGCGATTCACTTGATCTAATGACTGGAGTCATGACAGCATCACGTGAATTTTAGGTCTTCTCTGAAAGGTGGCCAATGCTGTGTGGTGTATAGTGTCCTGCAAGGTTCCTGATTTCTGTTGCCGATACTAAACTGTCTAGCAAACAAAAGCGATGACACAATAAGCATCCATTCAGGAGAACAAGTTGCTCTTTGCTGGGGGCACAGCTGTGTAGTTGTCAGCACATCATAAAACTTGTCCCTGACGTTCGCTCTGGCAGAGCGTGTCTGGCTGTACATGCCGACGAGTGTAATAGAGCCTGTGCTGATGTTAAGGCAGAGAGGTAGCAGTTTCTGTAGCTGCCTAGTTCTACCATACGTAGTAGGCTGTTTCTCACCACACTGTTGTGTGATTCGATAGAGCTCTTCCCCTGCCATAAAAATGATAAATCCTTCTCCTTCAGTGAGAGATTAAGCCACACAGATTTTTTGTAGAATGGTTATGTGCACATGAAGCCTCGTTAGATCATCGTTGATTATAGCAGTTTTCCTTAAGTTCTTTATGTCCCGGCGGCCCTCAGAAAGGCAAGTCAGCATGGACTGCATGTTCCAACAGTCTAGTTTTAAAGCCGACTTATTCTTATTAGTGCAAAGGTTGGTGTCTACCTCCCAATCCTCATGCACCCAATGAAGAAAGCAGACCATGATGAGACAACAATTTTCTGGCTGAGGCTGCCCAGGTGGCCGGTAGCTGTCTCTCACCAAAGAGAATGACCCTTCTAAGTTGCCCCACTTTTTCTTATTGTTCTGTAAAAGTCATTAATCCTAACATTATCAATTACTCTGGGTGAAATTACAAAAAAAGAAAAGGTATATGAGTTCTGCCCCCAAAAAATTTGACTTGATTATTTGTAATGATAAAAAATACAATTATAGAAACCAGTTTGATTTTCTTAAAAAAATTGTTTAAGCCGAGTTTTAAAGCCGACATTCATATCATTGTTATTTGGTGCAAAGGTTGTTGTCTGCCTGTCGGATGCCTCCTAATCTTCATGTACCCAATGAAGAAAGCGGAGATGGAATATGGAATAACAATTTTCTGGCTGAGGCTGCCTAGTCTTAGATGGCCGATAGCTGTCTTCCACTAAGAGGAATGGCCCCTGGCTATTTTCTCTACACCATTAGCGCTGTATCTTATAACTGGTAACTGCCATCTTCTATATAGTGTCATCACATAGCGCTTCTCCATGACAACAGTGATATCAAAGGAACAAAAGAGTCGCTAAAGTTTGGGACTGGTGCAATCACAATAGTTGTGAGAACGCATTGGGTACAATGACTGACTGCCTTACACAGTCTGACTCCGGATTTTTCCATCAGTTTTACTCTTGAAACTTTTTTCTGTCATTGACTATGGCCTCAAGACAATATACATTTGAAATAAGAGTTTTCCTTTACCTAGGTGAGCTGCTTTCCAAGATGTTGAGCTATACCTATGTGAAATATCTTTTATAGTCAGATCCAGGACCGACTAGGTACTCCTTTTTATCTGGCTTCTAACCTGAAACTTGTCCGGCTTGGTGTGACATGCTGGGGGTAAGATCCCCTGCCGGTATAGACTTCTGGGTCAGAGAAGCAGTCCCCCCCTGACACAATAGGTACGAATACATGGGGGAAATGTAGGAAAATTTACAAACTCGAAATATGTATGATTTACTAATGAAAAATTAAGTTATGAAACTCAATATAAAAAATGATGGAATAGAATCACTGATAAAGATGAAGCTTGACTAATAGCATCAAAACTGTAATTAGATCACCGGAAAAAGGGTATTGCTAAGTCACATCGGTTAATTATGTAGCATAAGCAAAGATAAAGATACAAATGAGCAAATGTTTAAATTCTATGAAAACCAATCTGGAAAAATAAGCCAACATCAGAATAAAAAATAAACATAAAACCAAGAAGTAGATAAAAATTGAATGCTACAATATATGTCACTCTTTTGGATTTGTAAATAAATATTTCATCTATTTGTTTTAACAGAAAACGGCGCATGAATAAGCAAGCGTCTTTTTTCTTGTTGTGTTACATAATGTAGCTACGCTACAGTGACCTATATTCTAATTCGATTGTTTCTGTTCAGTGAGTTGAGCAAACTCTGCGCTCGTAGTTGTTTGTTATTGTATTTTTGTGAAGTACGTAATCGGTTTTTGAGGGCTTTTCAGGCTGTGCAGCTTATGATGACGTTTTACACATGTTTTCCTCTCCATGCTGGTTTTTTAAATTTCCGAATACGCCCCCGACAAACGGGAGAAAAAAATTGATTGAAGTTTACGCTCATTTTTCTAACACTATAGTTTATAAAGGTGAGTAAGTTGCATTTTTATAACTTATAGAAGTGGTAGAATATTTATTTTTCTCCATAACTGCCAAGTTTCATGCAAAAATAAGCATTAGCACATATATTTCTAGACCTCGCAAATTTCCCCCCCCCCCGAGTATACAGTGACAGCCATTTTTGATTTCTGACGAAAATCCACCTGCATTCGATCGTTGATATTTGCTAATCTGTCTCTTATATTTTGCTTTAGACACCAAATACTCAAGAATACAGATATTATATGAAATATTCAACTAAATGATCGCTAAATCTTTTCAATTAGTAACTTTTGACTAAAATAGTGACCGTGTTTTCAGGTACAATTTGAGTGGCATGTGGTCAAGTTATCTCCTAAATTTATCACCGATTTCATTTGATATATTGTATCTTGCACGAGCAGATATATCTATATATATATATATATATATATATATATAGATAGATAGATAAATATATATATATGTAGATAGATAGATATATATATATGTAGATAGATAGATATATATGTAGATAGATATATATATATATATATATGTAGATAGATATATATATATATATATATGTAGATATATATATATATATATATGTAGATAGATATATATATATATATATGTAGATATATATATATATATATATATATGTAGATAGATAGATATATATATATGTAGATAGATAGATAGATATATGTAGATAGATAGATATATATATATATGTAGATAGATATATATATATGTAGATAGATATATATATATATATGTAGATATATATATATATGTAGATATATATATATATATATATATATATATATATAGATATATATATATATATATATATACATATGCAAACACGTATAGGCATATGACTAACAGCATGTAACCAAATATTATTCAATTTAAACAGCTTTTACTGATATTTCTATTTTTCAAAATGTGTAAATGTTTCTTTCCTATTTTTTCAGATAGGCTTTATACAAAACAATGCCTCCAAAGAAAAGGAAGAAGTCCAGTGATAATTCCAAGCTTTCTGGTGTTGCTGTGAATTTTATCACAGAGAATTATGGTTCAATTCCAACTGATGATCCGCTGAAAAATGGACATGTTCTGCACCTGTTTCACCAGAACAAGTCAATAGTGCAGACAATTTCTGATGTTAAGGCAAACATGAAAATCCCTTGCATCATACAACCTTAGCAAATAAAAAAATTGTTGGACTGTACAATAAGAAAATAAACCAAGAGAGAATGACTTGAAGAAATTCAGGCACTTGTGTGATGAGGTGTTTACTTTCTACAAAGTCCAGTCAGACAATCCTCCTGTTGATATTGAAACAAAGACTAGCCAAGGGAATGAATGCAGCCCAACACCGTCCACTTCTTCAACTCCATTAGCTGTATCAATTCCTGCTACACCAACAACCTCCTCCGAGAGAAGATCAAGAAAGCCGTTAACACCAAGGTGCAAATTAATGAAGAAGAAACTTGATTTTGTTTCTAAATCAAAGCAGGTTATGCAACAAAAATACAAGACATCTATGCAATGACTGAAAGCTAAAATCGAGTCAACACATGGGATGAAGGTCAAATACTTGAACCAGGACTTGCTGAGGAAAAAGACAGTGATCTCTAAACAGAGGGCGATTATCACTTTGTTGAGGAAGGATCTAAAAAAATTTAAAAAATTTGCAAATATAGAAGACTTCCAACGACTTGAGCATGAACTCAGGAAGCAAAAGAACAAACACAGTCAGTTAAAAAGCTACTACAGAGGAAAGCGAGAGAGTCAGGTGGACAGTGTCACTAATGCTGACAAGGATGTTGTGACTGTCCTTGAAAATAAACTGAAAGAAAAAGATGTTATAATATCGGAGTTAGAGAATGACAAGTTCATTCTAGAGGAACAGGTGGATAATCAGACAAAAAATTTTCAAAAGGAAGGGAAGACTTTTTCACTGGACATAAGAATGTTTGTGTACGACTGCATTTTGAACAATGTTCCAACTATGAATGTTCCTAACTTGATAAAAAGCTTCCTAGGTAGGTGTGGATATAGTATAGAAAATATACCACATAGATCAACTGTAGAGATGATGGTAAGGGAGTTAGGGGCCATTTCAGACTTTCAGGTTGCTGAGTATATTTTAAGCAATGAAAACCTTACATTATGCTTTGATGCCACTACTCAGGAAGGTGTCCATGTCAATGAGATCCATATAACATCACCTTCCAATTGCTATGTCATATCTATTGATCATCTGCCTGGCGGTACAGCTGAAGACTATGAAAACCATGTTTTATATTCTATCAATCGTATGGTTAATGTTTATTGTCAGTTTTTTCATTGTAATTTTGAGACAACCAGGAAGAGTGTGGTTTCAAGGATCAGTAATACTCTCACTGATAGGGTGGTTGTCAACTTCGCTACAATTTCCCGTCTAGAGGAGACATGGAATGTATCTTTAAATAAACTGAATTGTCATTTACATCCATTGGAAAGTATTGCCAGTGGGACACGTTCTGCACTTAAAGCTATTGAAACTGATAAGGGCCATTTTTTAGGAAATGATTGTGTAGCTGGCAACATTGTATTGGCCATCAATAAATTCAGATATAAGGACAGTAAGGGAGATCCAAAGGGATTTATCTCATTTTTAGAGAAGTCTGGCTTACCAAAGGGGTTTCTGCCAAGATATAGAGGAAACAGATTACATATATTATTTGACATTTCTCAAAAATTAGTAGTTCATTATGAAACATTCTCACAATTTTTCTCTACAGGCACAGTTTCATGTGGTGGATTACAGTCTGCCATCCTCAAAGACTTCACCTCTTCAGTAGGCGTCTTAGAATTGCAGGTTTTAGGCTTGATAGGAAAATTTTTGTCAGGGCCGTGGATGTCAAAATTTTATACTTCCTCTACATCTCAAACTGTTGGACATGTAGAGGGTATATCTGTTGTTAAAAGTGTAGTAGAGCATATAAAAAATTTAGTTGATAGACCACTGGAGTTACTGGAAATGACTGTAAACTTTTTCAATGAGGATTTAGATACTGATGTTACTTTAGCAAAACTTCAGAAGATGCCTGATGATGCCTCTCTATTGTCTTCTATGATGACACAGTGCCTCTCTACAATTGCTGTAGTTTTGGAAAGACAGTACAAACGCTATTTCAATATATCTGTAACTGAAGAAGGAAACTGAATCAGCAAGGTGTCATAATATTGACGCAGAGGAAGTAATGGGAATGTTTTCTGCAGCAAAAGATCGAGCCCCTAATGCTACACTGAGTTTTATATCCTCAAAGATCAGGGCTAAGAAAAATAAGGTTGGCTCATATCTTGACTCACTTGAAGTTGAACGTGTAAAAAGAGAAAGATTGATAATGTTATCGGTAGGTTTGGCAAGAAATCAACGCCAGGTAGGAAGGAAAAGGAGCATAGAAATCAAAGAAGAAATTTTACGGCGGATATCTAAAAAGATGCAGAAAAGTCAGACTTATGACAGAAATAAGCTAGAAAAGAGGTTAAAAAGTGAAGAGTTTGTTCTTAGGAAAGAGTTTTGTGAATTAGATGATAATATATTGAGTAACGTTGAGGATATATTGTCAGGGAAAGTTGTGGGGAAGTCAGTTTGTCATATTTGGTATGATGAAGAGACAGGTGATAAGACTTGGTACAATGGAAAAATTGAGAAGTTGAAGAAAAAGGCTGGTGGAACATATGTTGTTTGTTACTAGGCTGAGAATGAGAGTTCAGATGATGCAATTGATTTTGATTTGAACAAGTATGCTCTGGCAGCTGATATACTATGTGAAGACCTTACTATGTCATAAATGGGCAAAATTTTAAATGCTTATTCACATTTTAAAAGTATTCTATGTATTGTGATGGAGACAATCTTACTATAATAGTCAATTTTGTCAGTGTAACCATTACCAATATTTAAGAGCCAAGTCAGGGTAACGATTTCCGAGTAATTGTAGCAAGTACCAATGCCAAATTAATATTCGTATTATAATAAAAATCAGTCAATTACTTTGAATCTTTGTTTGTGTTTTCTGTTCTTATTAAGAATTTCAAAAGCTTTCTAGTGGTACCTTACTTTTTAAGATCTGCCAAAAATTAAGAAAGTTATGATAGTTTAAACTGGACGAATATAGAACTAGGTCACAGATCTCCATTGACTTAATTAGAGACAGAAAATCTCCTCATATTTCCGTAATTAAAAATTCCATTATTTCCTTATTATTTGTCATAGAACATCTATACATCATTTGAAAGCTTTTTAAATGCACTTTAATGTGGTATTAGAAAATATGTGATGAATTATTTTTGAAAATTTTTGTCACATCCCTACATAATGTGAAATTACCAAAAAAAAGCCTCGTATATATGAGTTCTGCCCCCCAAAAAAATTGGGTAAGGGGAAACAAAATAATACGAATAAAATGATCTGATTATTGTTAAATAGAAAACAGTCTAATTAGCGACGGCTTCCGGTTTTGAAATCTGAAATTGACAAGCAGTGTTTATCAAAAAACAGTCTCCTATCATTTTAAACAACTTAGATTTTGGCGAATTCTTTATGGATTTCTAATTTTAGACCTTTTTTAACATTTCGTGAAGAGAGTTAGCTTGTGAAAAAGTAGTAAATAAACTTAAAAAATATTTTTTAAATACACTATTTCAAAAATATACGGGCTTCTACAGAATTTGAACCGAACCAAACAGACTTTTACAAACTGAACCTAAAATTTAGGTTAGACATAGTTTAGAATTAGGTTAGGGTTAGGTTAAGGTGAGCTTAGGGTTATGGTAAAAAAGCCAAATTGTATAGAGGCACTAAAAATAGTTTCAAATTAAAAAAATAAAAACTTTCCAATTTTTTTTAAACGTTTGATTTGATCATCTGTAATGATAAAATATAAGCATAGAAACCAGATTGATTTTCTTTAAAAACATTATTTAAAATAAAGTATTAATTTGTCCCTCCAACCTATAATTTAATGGGAAACTATTTTTTTTATTAACATCGGTTGTTAATTTCCGATTTCACAACTGGAAGCCATCACTCTTTCAATCTTACATCGCACTTTTAATGTAGTCATTTTTTACTTACGTGTTAAAAAATCTATTAATTTAGATTTCCACAAGATTTTCGGTACTTATTGACTTTTAAAATCATTTATTTTAAAAATAGCTTTTCGTAAAATATACTGGTGAATAATTTACCAAACTCATTAAAAATGTTTAAAAATATATAACATTAAAATTTCGCCTCAGTCGAAAATATTTTGTTCATAAAATAAATGGGGGGGGGGGCAATAAAAATGTCATATATCAATCATTTACAGGAAGAAAAACATCTTAAATATTTTCTTTTGCTTTACATTTTATTTTATCTTCTTAATTAATTAATTAATTAACATATTATAGTATATATAGTATATATTAATGAGAAAACAAAGTAACATTTTTTCAAAAGATAATAATATTGCCATATTTGGTCTATAAAATTCATAGTTTGCTAAAATGAAAATAAAAGGAATACATTTGGGAATAGACTGAAATATTAATTTAAAGAAATCGAATATAAACCCAATTGTCAGAAAAATAAAATATTAAATTTCAAAGTGTTATTTTCTAGAAAGTATATCTCATTAGTGTATGAAACCGTTTCCTTTTTAAAATTGAACCAAAACAAAGAAATTGAGGGAATTAATACTTACTTTTCGTCAAATCTTGTTACGCATAATTTGTCGGCTTTAAAGAAAAAATAAAATAACGACTATATTATTTTTGAATTTAAAATTAAATTATTGCGGCAAATTGTCTTACAAATAAGACGTTTTCATCAACTGAAATAGCTGGTATGATCAAACACAACTAGATTGTCTCCCCTGACTAACCGCTCTTCGGTTAATTAAGATATTTCCATACTTTTACTTCGTTTACTATTTTAAAATACAATGATTTAATTACAAAAGTAAATCAACCAGAATGCGTTCCTTTTTTCGTAAATTAGGTACTTATACATTATGACAACGAACCAAATTTTCTTCCTTATTTGTAGAAAGCTTAAATCAAAAGGTCAACTAATTTGATTTTTGGGTATCTTTCAGAATGATCAGTACGCTGAAAACGCTCAAAAAAACAAATATACAACAAATAAAAGTAACTGTCGTCGATAAAAGTTAATTTAAAACTGACCTGTGATATTTGTTTGTATTTTTAAACCGTTCCAACTGCAATTTAGTAGAAATCAATAGTTTTATCACGCGAACTTGCAAAAAAAAAAAATGGCGCTTGCTCGTAAGCGCCATTTTTTTTTGTCTAAAAAAAACGAGTAAAAAATGAACAAGAAATTTTTTTACGGCTAATAAAACCCCATTTATAGTACGTAAAAATACAAACAAATATCATAGGTAAGTAGACAAATATCTCTTCTCGACGTAGGTTAAACTCACTTGTTGCATATTTATTTTTATAACCCCGTTCTCGTTAGTTTTTTGGACCCCGTCCGCGACTGTACTGATCATTCTGAAAGATACCCGCAAGGGAATTTGTAAGAAGATACACAAAAAAAAACAGTATTTTTGTAATAAAATACATAAGAAACGCTATTAAAATGGAAATAAATTACATTTATTCATGTAACTTTAGCATCACATAAAATATAAAAATATAAATTATTTGAAAAAAAAATTTTTACACTGGGTACAATTCACCTATCTTTGAGAGAATACTTCCCATATAAAGTACATAATTATAAATAAAATTGGTGCTTCTATAATAAAAAGCCGAAAAAAGTGTTTTTTGTCTTTTAGTGTTAGGGAGGTAAATAAAGGGCAGGTAACTCTTACCACGTTTTTTTTAAACACGATTTTCTCTGAAATTAGGAAAATGGATCTTAACTCTTTCAAGTTCGAAGATATTATTTATTTTACCCCAGACAGTGCAAAACAAATAGATTTTCTACAAGCACACAGATTGATTTCTGGTGCCGAAACATGCACCTAACCCCTAACCCTAACTCTTGTTGTGCATTTATTATTAAGTAAATTGCTTTAGTTTAGATTAATAGAACAACAAAAATTGTATTTTATGGTAAGATATTGTTTTAAAGCTAGAGCTGATGAGAAGAGTTCCATGCCCCTTATTTACCTCTCCAACACTAAAAAACAAAAAAAAACTTTTTTTCGGCTTTTTATTATAGAAGCACCATGAAATTTTACACTGGGTACAATTGCAAACAATCTAATTGCAAACAATCTAACTTTGCTTATTTCTAGTTAGATACAGAAGAATATTCAACGCATTGTCATCCATTTTCGGAAAATTAAGAAAAGAATTAAGACAGTTTGAATTATCTTCCCTTTCGAAAAAAAATTCATATTATCTCCCCTTTCGATTCACTCTTCTAGAAATAAGGAAGGAAATTTTGTTCGTTGCTATAATGCATAGGCACCGTTAATTATTTTAATATTTTTGTTAATAGTTAAAACAAAACTAGGAGTTAATTACTGTGTGACCGTCCAAACTTTAAATGGAATTTGGAAGCATTTAAACTGTCCAATATAAAGTAATATCTGTCTTGAGAATTTTCATCAAATCTTAATGAATAACAAGTTGAAATTGAAAGTTCTGGAATATATATTTACATCCAATAATTTCATAAATCAAGATTAAAACGATATTACATTGATACAATTACTAAACAATTGTTTACTTAATTTAATCATCAAACAATGTCATCAAAATTATATTTAACTTGAAAAATCTTATTTAAAAAATAATAATTTCATATGCAAACAAAAAAAATAAAAGGAGAAAAAAAATCAAGTAAAAAGACTCCTTGGTAATGCCATGTAGGTAAAGCTTGTTTTGGATAAATGAAAGTTAGATTCAAATCGAATTAAACTGCTGGAAAAACCCTAACCCGACTAATCATTTGACTAATGTGTCAAAAATATTTTTCGTTTCGGTAATACTTCGTTTTGTATTATCTTCTTTTATCGATGTTCAATTCAATTCAATTAATTTGAAAAAAATAAAACAAGCATGTTTCAGTTGCCATGTAAGGAAAGGGTGGTAGAAAGTTGCTCAGAAGAGGATACAGTAGCCTACCACCTGTCCAAATTTGTAGCAGCAGGTTACAAGCTACGACAGCACGCGGTTTACGATTTCGAATCTGATTAATTCATAGGCTCGGCACTGATTGGTGAAGGCATTTACCTTCCCTTCCCGCTTGCCCAATCAGAGACCAACTCTCATGCGAGCTAACCGTATGACAAGAGATAATAAAATAGATTGCACGGCGTTCACTTCCTCTTTTTCTTTGGCACTGACAACCACACTCCCGTTGCTCTGACACCCCCCCCCCATTCCTATCTGACGACGCAACAGATATCTTCCCCGGCCTTTGGTCCTGGGATAGACTTTGACAAAAAGACAAGGATTCAAAATGGCTACTGCCGCATATACGTGGAATTAATATAACACACACATACTTACATACACACATAGACGCGTCTTGACACTGTTGCCGGTGTACAAACATTCTATATTATGAACTATTCTCTCTTCCCTACTCATGGGAAATTATACTTATGGAATTTCTTTACTTTTGTCTTTTTCCATAATTATGTCCATACTAACCTATTTCCTTTTTGTTCACGTACTAACGAGGACGACTCAATGAAGATGAAATAAAATGAAAGAACAATTTATGCTATATCTACATATTTTGCCTCATTAAGCATAAAAAGGATGGGGAATGTTGGCACATTTTTTCCTACATTAACAAAACTAAGGTTCAATTCGCCAAGAAGCGAACACATAATACCGGATGTAGTCTAGACAGTAGACAGGAGTGCCGAGAGATCATCCCGCGCAGTTGTCGGGGATGGAAGTAATCAGATTGTAGAAACACCTGTTCCTAGGCGATCGAAAAGCCCAGAGAATAACGGGCAAGACACAGGAGATAGGGATTTTGTGCCCACCCAGCATTTCAAATCGAGCCGATATATCCCCGCATACAAAGAAGAGTGGAATTAAATTGTTTGTCGAGTGAGAAAAATACAGCGAGTATCTTACTGCTGTCTATCGGTCATCTTAAAGTCAAACCGATCCGACAAAGTTTACGAGATTACCTCAGCTCGCCACATCAAAAAAGATCTATCCGCGAAAGGACGGACTTTAGGATCTAAAATCCTATAATAATATCCTTCATAAGCCGACAACTCAATACTAAATATATCCGAGAAAGAATAGACTTCAGGATCTAAGATCCTGTGAAAATATCTTCCACTCAAAAAGGTATGTGCTCTGTGAAAAACAAAAACAAAAAGAAAAACAAATTACATTTTTTTAATGCGTTCTAATTTGAACTTTCATTATTTGCCAATTTTTAGAACTCCTGTCTGATCAACCATTCCCGGCCTTAACTAAACTAACCCTCCTATCAAACACTCCCCAGAGCCGAGCAGAACTTTTAATTTGTCTTTTTGATGTAGTAAACACTTGTTATGTTTGCTTATATCAGAATGTATTTTGTTTATATACGATAACTGAAGATAGTCACCCTAGGAATTAAATGCGTAGGATACAGTAGCATTTTATAAATATCTTGGTAGTAGGCCGAAACAATTTTATGCTAGTAATAAAAAATAAAAAAGGAAGTACGTATTCACACAATTCCACAATATAACTGGTTTTTTTTAGTAAAAATATGTGAAAACCCGTTAATAATCCTTACAACAGAAGACTACACCATTCAGTATGATTCAGAATTATACTTATTTAACTTAGATGTGAGTTAGCCATTAGGAGAAACCCTTCACGAAGAGGAATATGAATGCCACGTGTGATTATTTAAAAATTAAACGGGAAAGCAGAAAATACGTTATTTTTCATTACAATTCTAAGAATCGAAACATATCTTAATTCCATCGCAACTTAACAGCAATAGAAATTGTATTTTGTAACTAAATCAACAACATTTAATCGATATTCGCTAATAATTTGTATGATTCAAAATGCCAACAATCTAGAAGTCTTTGACCCCCTAAAAATATAATTCGAACAAATTGCAATGAAAACATGTCAGAAATGAATAAAACCACTTATCGTAATGTACTAACGTAAATCCGTGATGTAAATGTAATGTTGTGTTTCTCCTGTCATTTTTTAAATATTTAAACTGCCGAATGTGGAAACAAAATAACCTCTGATTACAAAGTAATTGGTTGTGGTAACGAGAAAAAATGTCTAATTTTTTTTTTTTGTGAAGAAGAATAAGATAGCATAAAGTCTGGAAACGACTCACCAATTTTAGGTGAGTAAAGCCAAATTTTAACGAAAGACGGGAATTGAATAAAGATAGGTTTAGTGAAATGTTTGTGTTTGTTGAAAAGGTTAAGAAAAACGAAGAGAACCAACAAAGCTGCCAGAAAGCTGCTTCACGTCGGGGTCACCAATATGGAAAATTAGACGTAATCCATTTCTATTATTTATAACAACATTATTCATTTTTATTCACAGAGAATAAAAACAGAAATGAAAGAGAAGGGTGTTATTTTTTTACGACGTAATCCAATTGAACAACACAGTGCACAGACGGCTAGTAGTTTTATTTGAGAGAAAAACGGGAACAAAATTATTGAGTCAATGTCAACAAAGACGAAATAAACTTCATCCTGAAGTTCGTCGATTCTTCTGCCGTCGGCCTAGCAGAGAAAGCAGGATCTTCATTTTGTCTGGTTGGAAGTAAATCACGAACTGACTGTAATGTATCAAGTTACAGCCATTGGGTGAAATTTCTTATTGGTCCAGAGGGCGCCTTTGTTGTAATTGTTGTTGTTGTTGTTGTTTTGATTATAAAAAGAAGCGACTTTAACAAGGCTGGACTGGCTTCAGTCTTGACACTTAGTGAATGGTGCGGACCTAATAATTGGCGATGAGGTAGTAGAAGGATATGCGAGGAAGGGATTTGGAAGATTAACACCAACATGTGCTGGAAGTTTTTAAGGAAAACAAAAGTAAACACACTCATTGGATGTGTTCGGAGTTCTCAGAAGTATAAACAAATGGCGTTGATGGGCACTTTACGGGAATGGCACGATGTTGAGGAGTCCTGGATTAACTATATTGAACGTGTTGAGTTTTTTTTATAGCCAATGATATGTAGTATGAAGGGAAGAAAAAGGCGATTTTATTATCGGTTATTGGTGCAAAACACTATGCTGTGTTAAGAGGTTTAGCAGATAATCGTCCGGAAAAGAAAACGTTTGATGAACTAGTTGGGCTGATGCAGAGACATATTAAACCAGCACCTAATGTGATTCATGAAAGATTCTTATTCAACACGAGGGACAAAAGGGAGGCAGAGTCTATAAGTGACTATGTGGCCGCATTAAGGAAAATGTCCGAACACTGCAATTTTGAAGAGAGGGATGGTGAATACATACGGGACCGCTTAGTCTCTGGAATTAAAGATGTGAAAATCCAGGAACGCCTACTGACCGAAAGGGATCTAACGTTGAATCAAGCTATTGAAATAGCAGTGTCAATCGAATCAGCCCGGAAATGATCTATATCAATGCAGAAAACATTTCCCGATTATGAAAACCCAATAAACAAATTACCCTTGAGACGGGAGTGTTACAGATGTGGTAGTATCATACATACGGTAAATAAATGTACATTTAAAAGTAGTGAATGTTACAGATGTCATAAGACATGACACACCCGCAGAAAGTGCAGGCAGCAACAAGGTAAATTCTTAAAAATAACTAAAAAGAGCGATCCAATGAATGTGGTGGATGGAGACCAGACAGTTAAAAAAGGATTCACTATGGAAAGGTTAAATCTGGATGAGAGGGAGGTTCGGCAAGAAGAATTGAATTTATACAATGTTTCTAACTTGCAAACACCACCGGTAAAGGTGGAGCTGTTGTTAAACAAAAAAAAAGTTTTCATGGAGGTAGATACAGGAGCATCTTGTTCGGTCATTAGTCTAAAAAAATAAAAAGCTGGGTAGGATTCAGGATTTAAAACAAAGCACAGTAACACTGACGACGTATACTGGTGAAATAGTAAAACCTCAGGGGACAACAGTTGTAGAGGTATTACATGAAGGACAAGTGAACTGTTTACCACTACTGGTTGTGAAAAGAAAGGTACAAACACTACTGGGTAGAGATTGGATGAAGAAGTTAAAGCTGGACTGGGAAAGGCTGTTTTGTTTAACAAGAGAGAACCCATCGAGGCTTAAAAACTACTTACAAAATATGATGCCTTATTTAATGGAGAAATGGGATGCCTGAAAGAATTTCAGGTGAATATACCCATTGATAAAGAAGCCAACCCAAAATTTTGTCGAGCCAGGCCTGTACCTTATGCTTTGAGAGAATGGGTGGAGAAGGAGTTAGACCGCCTAGAAAACCAAGGCATTTACAAAAGAGTAGAATATTGTAGATGGGCTGAACCCATAGTGCCCGTTGTTAATGGGGATATCCGAATATGTGGGGACTATAAGCAAACCAAAACAGGATGAGATGGAGCCCTCAATAGTGAGAGGGGTGAAAAATTCAGCAAACTGGATTTAAGCCATGCCTATCAACAGCTGAAATTGGAGGAAGGTACCCAGGAATTGTTAACTGTAAACACACATAGGGGTTTGTACCAATCCACAAGGTTACAGTTCGGAGTGCACAGTGCTACAGGAAATTTTTCAACAGGAGATGGACAAACGATTGAAAGATGTTCCTTTCTGCAAGGTACGAGTGGACGATATACTAATTTCAGGTCCTGATGATGACAGCCACTTAAAGAACCTAGAGAGAGTATTACATACGCTGAGCATGGCTGGGCTCAAATTGAAAAGAAGCAAGTGCGAATTCCTTCTTAAGGAAATAACCTATTTAGGGCTCAAGGTTAGCAAGGGTGGTAATCTCCTTTACCAGTAAAACGTGGCTGCGATGGCAAGAGACCCCACGCCCAGGAATGTTTAGAGTTGAAAGTTTATCTTGGGGCGGTAAATTGTTATCGCAGCCATTTATCAAATTTGTCCACACGACTTGAGCCACTGCACAATCTAATGAGGAAAAGCACAGTTTGAAAGTGGGAAGCCTGTTAACAAAAAAACTTTTGAAGAGACAAAGAAAATGCTGTGTACAGCACCTTTTCTGACTCATTTTGACTCATCTAAGCCCACACTTGTACAAGTGGATGCTTCTCCTTATGGCTTGGGGGCTGTGTTGGCTCATAGGATGGAAGATAACAGTGAAAAGCCAGTATGTTAAATCTCCCGAACGCTCTCAGATACTAAACAGAATTATGCACATATTAAAAAGGAAGGGCTTGCCCTGGTTTTTGAAGTGAAGAGGTTACATCAATATCTGTTTGGAAACCCCTTCACGATGATCACCGATCACGAACCGTTGTTGGGTCTATTTGCAGAGAACAAGCCAATTCCTGCTATGGAGCCCTCAATAGTAATGCGGACTGTTTGAGTCGTCTTCCACTGGAGGCACAGGAAAAAGATATATCTAAATCCACTAATGAACTATTTATGATGAACCTTGTGGAAGCTCCAGTCAAGGTTGAAGCTGTGAGAGCAGAGACTAGGAAAAATCCGATCTTGAGTCGGGTATACAAATTCACAATGAATGACTAGAATGGGGTCAGTTGGAGTGAACAGTTAAAGCCCTATTTTAATAAACGGGAGGAACTGACATGTGAATATGGCGTGTTACTGTGGGGAAGCAGGATTATTATTCCTCCTAAGTTGAGAGGAAAAGTTCTGCAGCAATTACACCAGACTCATATAGGCATTGTGAGGATGAAAGCATTAGCTAGAAGCTATGTATGCTGGCCAAAACTAGATGGAGATATTGAGTGGACCGCCAAGGGCTGTGAAAGTTGTGTGCTAAATCAGAAACAGTCCAACAGAACTCCGATTCATTGTTGGGAATATCCAAGTCAGCCCTGGGAAAGAATTCACATAGTCTATGCTCGTCCAGTTTTTGGACACATGTTCTTAATAGTGGTTGATGCCTACTCCAAATGGATGGAGGTTTGCAGAATGAAGACATCCACTACTGCAGCTACCATTGAGAAGTTGAGGGGAATCTTTGCGACTCATGGTTTGCCTCTGCTGGTTGTGAGTGACAACGGCCCTTGTTTCTCCAGTCATGAATTCAGGAGGTTTTTAGAGGCAAATGGGATTTCACACATATTCACGGCTCCTTACAATTCCTCCTCAAACGGCCAGGCTGAACGCAGTGTGCGTACATTCAAGGTAACAATGAAGACGATGGACAAAGACACAAAAACATCTCTTGAAACAAAAGTCAACAGATTCCTTTTTAACTACAGGACAGCTCCACACACAGTAACTAGGGTTCCTCCAGCTGAATTGCTGTTCAAGCGACAATTAAGAACAGCCTTTCATCAGTTACAGCCAAACACGTTTAAGGGCAGAGTGTACAACTACAAAATGGAGAAGGGTACTAAGATCACGACACCGTGCCGAAATCATGGAGTGAATGATCCAGTCCTTGTGAGGAATTTTGGCCCTGGTCAACGGTGGCTGGAGGGCACCATTACGAGGCAGTTAGGTAATGTCAAGTTTGAGGTAGAGACGGAGAGAGGAGTTACACGGAGACATTCAGACCAGATCATTAAAAGGACAATCCTGGTCCCAGAGAAGGATGTGACTGACATGAATGATGCCGCAGAGGACACGGTTACAACCAGTACAAGGGAGTCTACAGAGGAAGAAGGAGTACCTGAATTGGTAAAACAGGATGAGGTTGAGGTGGAACCTATAGACTTCAAACAGAAAGCATCGCCTATTCCTCGGAGATCTGAACGTGTAAGGAGAGCTCCATTTAAGTTTAGAGACTATGTTTATTGATCCATCTAAGAACGGAGGGATGTAATGTATCAAGTTACAGCCATTGGGTGAAGTTTTTGATTGGCCCAGAG